>CM069140.1:19707012-22107012 GCA_035221665.1 Okamejei kenojei | reverse complement strand
GAGGTTAAAAACCTGTTTTGAACTAGCTTAGGGAATTGAACCATTTTCCTGTGCTCTGTCACGAGGACTTTGATCACTTGTCCTCACTTATCCGCTTGTTTTGTAACAGATATGTAAAATTATCTTTCATCAGCCATCTTCTCTTTCCATGCCTGTTGCTGATTAGCCAATACTTTAGCTTAGTTTACAATATGGAAACAGTTCCTTCGGCCCACTGAGTCCGCACCGACCAGCTCTCCCCGCACATTAACACAAGTCTACATACAATAGGGACAATTTAAACAATAGGCAATACACAATAGACCGTAGGTGCAGGCGTAAGCCATTTGGCCCTTTGAGCCAGCACCGTCATTCAATGTGATCATGGCTGATCATCCACATCAGTACCCCGATCCCTTGAGTCCGCTATCTTTAAGAGCTCTATCTAATTCTCTCTTGAAAGCATCCAGAGAACCTGCCTCCACCGCCCTCTGAGGCAGAGAATTCCACAGACTCACAACTCTGTGCTAAAAAGTATTTCCTCATATCCGTTCTAAATGGCTTACCCCTTATTCTTAAACTGTGGTCCCTGGTTCTGGACTACCACAACATCGGGGACATGTTTCCTGCCTCTAGCGTGTCCAAACTCTTAATAATCTTATATGTTTCAATAAGATCACATTCTTTTAAATTCCATCCTTTCATCCTTTTAAATTCCAGAGTATACAAGCCCAGCTGCTCCATTCTATCAACATATGACAGTCAATTTACACTTATACCAAGTATACAAACCCAAGCCAATTAGCCTGCAAACCTGTACGTCTTTGGAGTGTGGGAGGAAACCAAAGATCTCAGAGAAAACCCACGCGGTCACGGGGAGAACGTATAAACTCCGTACGGGCAGCGTCCGTAGTCAGGATCTAACCCGGGCGCTGCAAGCGCTGTAAGGCAGCAACTCTACCACTGTGCTACCCTGCTGCCCGATAGTTTAAAAAATGTAATGATTGTCTGAACGCAACAAATTTACCCATAATGGAGAAATGTCTCCACTTCTGCTGTGATTGAAGTTGTCTTTGAAAGCCCAATGGCTTTGATCAGAAGCAAATTTCTTCCTGGATGTTGTCAGTTTCCCAGGTGATATTTTAGAACGTTTAGCGTTTGTGGTAACATGATACGAATGTCTCTTCTGTGGCCTGGACAGTCTATTTTTCATTCTCAATTAAGCCTGGCAGGCTGTTGTCCCTAAGATAGACCCAAAATGCTGGAGTAACTCAGAGCCTTCTTCAGTCTGAAGATGGGTCTCAACCCGAAACATCACCCATTCCATCTCTCCAGAGATGCAGCCTGTCCTGCTGAGTTACTCCAGCATTTTATGCCTATCTTCGGTTTAAACCAGCATCTGCACAATCTGTTGTCCCGGTTTGTTCTGATGTAAAGAAGCAGAAAGACCAGAAAGGTAGTCACCATCCAAATGGAAAGCGTGCCCCAAGTTTTCATGGTTCGGTTCAGTAGACTCTGACGGGCTCGCTTCCCTACATGTGGAAGAAGCAAGATCGTGCAGGCACCAGCAAACCAACCATTTCAGATTATTACAATGCAGACCTTCCTCAGCCCTAGATAAATGTTTGAATGAAGCCAACATCAACATCAGGTCTCTCTGCCAAGATCTCTCTGCTCAAGCTGAACTCAGTGGCATGGCAGCGCAGTGGTAGCCTCACAGCACCAGATACCCAGATTCAATCCTGAATATGGGTGCTGTTTGTTCAAAGTTTGTATGTTCTCCCTTGCGTTTCTCCGAGTGCTCCAAAGACGGTCTGAAAAAGGGTCTCGACCCAAAACGTCACCCATTCCTTCTTTCCAGAGATGCTGCCTGTCGAATTGCCCCAGTATTTTGTGTCTATCTCCAAAGACGTATAGGTTTGTAGGTTACATTTTTAGGAATAAACTGCAGAGATGATGCCTGACCAGCTGAGTTACAGGCACTCCAGCTTCTTGTGTCTATCAGATAGGTAAAGTTGTAAAATTATTCCTAGTGTGGAGGATAGTGTTGGTGTACGGGATGATTGCTGGTCGGTGCAGACTCAGTGGGTCAAACAGCCTGCTTCCACGCAGTATCTCTAAAGTCTAAAGTAAAGGATTAAGCCTCCCACTCCTTTTTGTAGAGCAGCTGTAGATTACACGAGGCTCTTGGGTTTATGTCAGCCTTTTTGAAAAGTTCATCAGTCAATATTCAGCATGAAAACTGTTGTCAATATCCCTAACTGAGAAAGAAAAGGCAGATTAACACGCTTAAACTGCGTGGAAATCTACATATAACAATTACAGCACGGAAACAGGCCCTCTCGGCCCTTCCAGTCCGTGCCGATCATTTGTTTTCCCCTAGTCCCATCTACCTGCACTCAAACCCATACCCCTCCATTCCCGCCCGTCCATATACCTATCCACTTTACTTTTAAATGTTAAAATCGATCCTGCCTCCACCACTTCTGCTGGAAGCTCATTCCACACAGCCACCACCCTCTGAGTAAAGAAGTTCCCCCTCACGTTACCCCTAAACTTCCGTCCCTTAATTCGCATGTCATGCCCTCTTGTTTGAATCTTCCCTACCCTTAATGGGAAAAGCTTATCCGCGTCAACTCTGTCTATCCCTTTCATCATTTTAAAGACCTCAATCAAGTCCCCCCTTAACCTTCTGCGCTCCAAAGAATAAAGACCTAACTTGTTCGACCTTTCTCTGTAACATAGTTGCTGGATCCCAGGCAACATTCTAGTAAATCTCCTCTGTACTCTCTCTATTTTGTTGACATCCTTCCTATAATTAGGCGACCAAAAGTGTACACCATACTCCAGAATTGGTCTCACCAATGCCTTGTACAATTTTAACATTACTTCCCTGCTCCTATATTCAATGCCCTGATTTATAAAGGCCAGCACACCAAAGGCTTTCTTTACCACCCCATCTACATGCGATTCCACCTTCAGGGAACTATGCACAGTTATTCCTAGATCTCTCTGTTCCACACCATTCCTCAATTCCCTACCATTTACCATGTACGTCCTATTTTGATTTGTCCTGCCAAGATGTAGCACTTCACACTTATCAGCATTAAACTCCATCTGCCATCTTTCAGCCCACTTTTCCATATGGCCCAAATCTCTCTGTAGACTTTGAAAATCGACTTCATTATCTATAACACCACCTATCTTAGTATCATCTGCATACTTACTTATCCAATTTTCCACCCATCATCCAGATCATTCATGTACATGACAAACAACAGTGGACCCAACACAGATCCCTGAGGCACCCCACTGGTCACCGGCTTCCAACCTGACAAAGAACCATCCACCATTACTCTCTGACATCTCCCCTTCAGCCACTGTTGAATCCATCTTGCTACTCTGCCATTTACACCCAAAGATTGAACCTTCTTAACCAACCTTCCATGGGGAACCTTGTCAAAGGCCTTACTGAAATCCATATAGACAACATCCACTGCTTTACCCTCATCAATTTCCCTAGTAACCGCTTCAAAAACATCAAGAAGGTTTGTCAAACATGACCTTCCAGGCACAAATCCATGTTGACTGTTCCTGATCAGACCCTGTTTATCCAGACGCTTATGTATATTATCTCTAAGTATCATTTCCATTAATTTACCCACCACTGACGTCAAACTAACAGGTCTATAATTGCTAGGTTTATTCTTTGAACCCTTTTTAAACAAAGGAACAACATGCGCAGTACGCCAATCCTCCGGCACTATTCCTGTTTCTAATGACATTTGAAATATTTCTGTCATAGCACCTGCTATTTCTACACTAACTTCCCTCAATGTCCTAGGGAATATCCTGTCAGGACCTGGAGATTTATCCACTTTTATATTTTTCAAAAGTGTCAGTACTTCCTCCTCTTTGAATCTCATAGTTTCCATAGCTACTCTACTTTTTTTTCTTACTTCACATAGTTCAATATCCTTCTCCTTGGTGAATACCGAAGAAAATAAATTGTTCAATATCTCCCCCATCTCTTTTGGCTCTGCAGATAGCTGTCCATTCTTTCTCTCTAATGGTCCAATTTTATCCCTCGTTATCCTTTTGCTATTAATATAGCTGTAGAAACCCTTTGGATTTACTTTCACCTTTCTTGCCAATGCAACCTCATATCTTCTTTTAGCCTTCATAATGTCTTTCTTAAGATTCTTTTTACATTCTTTATACTCCTCTAGAACCTCATTTACTCCATACCTCCTATAATTATTGTAGATATCTCTCTTTTTTCGAAACGTGTCCAATTTCCCTTGAAAACCATGGCTCTTTCCAATTTTTACTATTTCCTTTCACCCTAACAGGGACATAAAGATTCTGTACTCTTACAATTTCCCCTTTAAATGTCCTCCATTTCTCTTCTACATCCTTCCCATAAAACAGAGTGTCCCAATTCACTCCTTTTAAATCCTTACGCATTCCCTCAAAGTTAGCCTTTCTCCAATCAAACATCTCCACCCTAGGTCCAGTTCTGACTCTCTCCATAATTATATTGAAACTAATGGTATTGTGATCACTGGTCCCGAAGTGCTCACCAACGCATACCTCCGTCACCTTACCTGCCTCATTTCCTAACAGGAGGTCCATCACTGCCCCTTCTCTGGTCGATACCTCTATGTACTGCTGCACACATTTTACAAACTCCAAACCATCCAGCCCATTTACAGAATGTGTTTCCCAGTCTATTTTTGGAAAATTGAAATCTTCCACAATCACTACCTTGTGCTTCCTACTAATATCTGCTTTCTCCTTACATATTTGCTCTTCCAATTCTCGCTCCCCATTTGGCGGTCTATAATACACCCCTAAAAGTGTTGCTACACCGTTCCCACTTCTCAGTTCCACCCAAATAGCCTCCCTAGACGAGCCCTCTAATCTATCCTGCCAAAGCACTGCTGTAATACATGTTGTGTCTAATCTTCTAATTTCTAAATGTTGAGGTAATGAATAATGGAAATGTTGGCCCACAATCAGACCTTCCAACAGCAGTAATATTGTCACATTTAGTCGCATCCTATCTCTCCATTTAGGTGCAGTTTTCTCCCCATTTCCTTTGTTGCCTCCTCACATCCCGTCCCATCATGTGTCTGAGAGCCTGGAGATACATTGATATATATTGATTTACATCAGAGTCTGAAGAAAGCTCTCCACCCAAAACATCACCTATTCCTTTACTCCAGAGATGCTGTCTGACCCGCTGAGTTACTCCAGTTTTCTGTGTCTATCTTCAGTTTACACCAGCGTCTGCAGTTCCTTCCTACACGTTGATATCATTTGTTGTGGGGTTCAGAGTGGCAGTTTAAAAGCAAGGTAGAAATAATACAACAAAAAAAAGCAGATGGCCTATCCAACAGAGTAAGATGATCTTGGGCACTTTGAATTCTAGTATGATCATTCTGGACTTTATTTATGGTAATGAGGTAGAGAATCTAGGACAGGAATCACCATTTAAAGACTAGGATTTGCCATTTAAAACTGGTGAAATTCCCAATCACAGGCAGTAGTGGAAACCAAATCATTAAATATATTCAAGAGAGCTGACTTATTTTTCTAAGGCCTTGAAGGATTAAGTGATATTAGGAAGCTACTAGAACAGGGTAGAGAATCTGGATGATCACCAAATCATATTGAATGGGGACACAATGAACTACAGCTGCTGTAATCTTGTGTAGAACACATAGCACTGGAGTAACTCAGCAAGTCAGGCAACTTCTCTGGAGGACATAGATAGGTGACATTTCGGGTTCGGACCCAATATTGAATTGGGAGCAGGCTTGAATGGCCAAATGGTGGCACAGTGGAGGAGCGGTAAAGTTGCTGCCTAACAGCGTCAGAGACCCGGGTTCGATCCTGACTAGGGGTGAGAGATTGCAACTTTCACGTGGTCCGCCATGTTTCGACGAATGCAATCAACCTGGCGGCAACAAACAGGAGATCAAACAGAGCAAGTTGTCACAACTTTAGGCTGTGCACGCGGGGTGGGAGATTGCAACCTTCACGTGGTCCGCCCTGTATTGACAAATGCTATCAACCCGGCGTGCACAATCAAATAAGATCAAATATAACAAGTTGTCTGACAACTTAAGGCTGTGCACGCCATACGAAAGAAGAAGAAGGCTGTGCACACCAGCAAGAAGAAGAAGATCCTGACTACAGGTGCTTGCCTATATGGAGTTTGTACGTTCTCCCTGTGACAGCATGGTTTTTCCGGGTGCTCCGGTTTCCCTCACACTCCAAAGATGTACAGGTTTGTAGGCTAATTGGTTTCTGTAATTGTAAAATTCCCCTTAGTGTGTAGGATAGTCCTCATGTACATGGCGATCAATGATCGGCATGGATCTGGTGGGCTGAAGGGTCTATTTCCACGCTGTATCTCTAAAGTCTAAAGGTCCTGCTTCTATTCATATTTTCCATGAGAGCCCTTCTCATATTAGCCCTTATTAACAAACTTATATTCTCCCTCATATTGTGCAAAATCAAATTATTGATTTTATTGAAAATATTATGTCACATTATATGGAAGGAATCTAGTGTACTGTTGTGATAACATCTACCAAGTTACCTTGGCAATGGGAGTTGTTTACAAAAATCCAAAAAAAACTGATTTAGAATTTGTTCTCACACTTTGTGTTGGTTCAGTGGTTTATTATACTCATCACATTGTCAGATGCTGCTCTGACCTCACCATTAAATGACTTAACATGAAGTGCCAGAGGCTCCACAAACCTTATTGGGCTCCTCCCAAAATACATTTTTTCCATAGGTGGAGCATGCTGATCTGATATTTCTAACATGCTCTTTTGTGTCCTTAAGAGGGAATTAGTTATGGGCCTGTCCCACTTGGCCGTAATTTGCGCCTCATGTACGCGTCATATTTAAAATAGGTCGCGTAAATGGCGCGCAAATGATGGCCAAGTGGGACAGGCCCTTTAGAATTGATTTTGTAGTGGAATTCTCTAATAAATTGCAAAGCCAATATATTTAAGGACTAATATTCTAATCTCATGCACCCTGAGTGTGTGATAATAATAATAATAATAATAATAATAATAATAATAATAATAATAATAATAATAATAATAATAACAACTTCATTGGTACAGCACTTTTCATACAATTGAATGCAACCCAAAGTGCTTTCCACATAAATACAGGTCTAAACAAAAATGCAACTTAAAACAGTAAGAGCATAGGCTGTTAATCGCATAAAAAGCACAGATTTATATAAAAATATCTATATACTATTAAAACTCTGTGTGTGTGTGTGTCTGCCGACCGGATGTGTGTCAGATTTGCCCTTTGATTTCATGGTTCGACAAAACCACACTTTCAAACCCCGAGATATTTTCCATTTTGCTACATATTACACTTTTACATTCACCCATTCACTCCTCATTACATTTAGATATTTTTATGTACACTTTTTAAAATACAATCCTTCATCCCCTCCCCCCCCCCCCCCCCCCCCCCCACCACACACACACACTCACTCATTTTGTGGCCTCCTGCTGGCCAGACACCATAACGGCAGCTGCTGCAGCCCGCTCTCCTCCAAAATCCCCGCGGCTGATTTTCGCGACTGAAGCACGTTCAGGGACCAGGCCCAACGGGTCTGCACTTGGTCTAGTAAAATATAAAATTGAGAATGTAAAAGGACAAAGGAAGTCAGTTTTGAAAAAGTTTTCAAAGGAAGTCAGTTTTGAAAAAGGGATTACGTGAAGAAGCCCCGCCAGGCGCATGCGCATCATACTTCAAAGCAGCGGCGTGAAAACACAGAAAACAAATAGCCAAAGTAACATAGTAAGGCTCGTAGAAGACTAGAACTACCAGATGATCTCTTAGATTATGAGGGTGGGAGCGGAGGGCACGTAATCCCTCAACGTCACGCCTCATAAAATAAGGATCAAACTTCGAACTGGTAAGTTCTTGTTTAATCTTACTATTTTACTTCGGAGTCACGTGAGTGACTACGTGAAGATTTCAAAACTCTGTATTTTCATGCCGTAGATGCACACCATACGACAATCTGCTTCGGTTGACACAGTAGGGAAGAAATAATATATTGAACATTGCTTCGAATTATTCAATAATTATTGTTAACAAGAACAAACACAGGAATAATCCCTCTGTCTCAGGGAAAATTACAAACAATGATAGAAAACAAAGCAAATGAATTAAATGTGACCCAAACAGCATGCCCAAACCGTGGCACGGTCTGTACAGATTTGTCAGAAAATTGAGAAATTGTTGCTTCTCTAGACCATCCTGCGGCCTCGAAGATTTAGTCTAGCGGCACGTCCTGAGCCTTCGCCGCGGAGATTGATGCCACCCTGGTGGAGTGAGAGTTAGACAGGAATGTCGACTCCAGCATAATTGAGAACCTGTTTCAACCATGTAGAAATAGTTTGTGCTGACACTCTTGTATATGTCTTTTTGTGACTAATGATCAGTCCTGACTCAGAACCTCTGTGACTCCTTGTTACCTTAATATATTGGCTTAAGTTATATGGCGTAACTACATATAACATTTGGTTAACAAGATAGGCTTTAAACATCACCTTGATTCCAGCCAGACCGGGCCTGCTTTGTTTGATTAAATCATAAACGTAGAAGTTAATGTCATTGACAGACAAATGCACACAAGGTATTCGTAAGAATTGTAATGTTTGTACACGTTGTGCTGAATCCAGCGCTATTAGCATAACCACAGCAAGAGTTAATCTCTTCGTAAATAATGAAGTAATTGGAGCCCATTGCCGAAGCATTGTGAGAACAGGAGTGATGTCCCAGATTTCTGTATAGCGAGGTTTCGGAGGATTTTTATTAAAAATTCCTCATAAATCGGGATACTAACGGATGAGACCCTATAGGATGTTGTTCTGAAGACTGCACGCAATAAGAGGACAACGCACTCCGAGCGCTGGTAATGTCACTATAACGCAGGTGCTCACCAAAATGCAACTTAGCAAGGAACTCCAACACATCACATATGCTTGCATTATGATAAGACATATTGGATTGTACACAGAAACAGTTCCCATTTCTTTATGTGAACCATATAGTGTGTTTTGAGTGCTATTTCGCCAAGTTGCAGTGAGAACCACCATGGCCTTGTTCGACAATCCAAGTCCTTGGAATTGTCTGGTCAGAACCTGCAGACCAACAATTAATACAGTCATGTAAAGGGTGACTTTCTCCTGTAACCGGATGCACCAAGAAATTACTGCAGCTGGGAATCATCATGAATGACTGAACCATCATTGAAAACACGAAGGGGAACCATGGTTGTGTTGGGCAATCTGGGACCACCAAAACACCTGTGGCGGAGTCTCGCTCTATTGTGGTGAGACAGTTCCGGATGAAAAAATGGAGGAATTGCATAAGATTTTAGTGCCCCCAATGTAACGAAACTGCATCCACGGCAACTGCACCCGGATCTGGCTCCCATGAAACATATTTAGGCAACTGGTGACGTAATCTGGATGGAACAGATCAATGGCTGGCAACCCAAATCGAGTGACAATTGTGTGACAAAGTTTAGAATTCAACATCCACTCTATATTGGCATGAAATGTACTCAACCTATGGTCGGCCACCACAGCTATAGGTGGTGAATAAATGGCTGAAACGCAGATATGCCTTGACATACCCCAATGCCACATGACGGTACCCAGTTAACACATGATACTGATCGTGCTCCTCCCATATGATTAATATATGCCACTGCTGTGGTGTTATCAATCTGGAGTTGAATGTGTAAATCCTTCATTGAGGAGCAATATGCCTTTACCCATATAATGCCCCCAATAATGCGAAAGAATTTATCCCGTGCGTGAGGCGAATCAACCCTTCATGTTCATGCCAGCGACCCCCACAGCTAGACTCGGTGTCCATAGCTGTGGGGGTCGCTTTATCCGAGAGCGCTGACATCAGTCTGGAAGATTAGGGAAGAGTCTGGTACCCAAAATGTTATTGGTAGCAAGATTAACATTAACAATGCACCACTGGAATTCTGCGAGAGCTGTGGTTGGTAACCGGTTAACCCGATGAAAATGGCCTGCATTCGATTTTAGTGCTAGTTCACGTGCTCTCTGCAAATGTTGATAATGCAAAGGCCCGAATGTACTGCAGGAACCTGCTCCCCATTTACCAATGACCGTAGCGTCTTCTCGGATGGAGGGATAAAGTTTTGTGGGAGGCAAGTACAGACATCATCATCATCGACAACCTTGGCTGTTGGCAATGTTACTGTTATAGCAACGGAATTAATAAGAAACCCCAAATACTCAATATTTTGGGTTGGCTATAACTTGAACTTAGTTGGATGGAGCAACCCCTAATGACTCAAGCACCGATTCTTCAGCTGACTCATTAGTGTTGCTGATAATTAAGATATCAGCTAAATAAGCCATTACAATGTGATGATGGGCTGAATAGCACCAGCACAGGTTTTAACAATTTAATAAATAGCCTGGGTGCTGAACTTAATCCAGGAGTCAATGCTTTGTATTGCCACAGCTGTGCCATTCAATTAAATTTCAAGTACCTGCGATAATGAGCATGAATTGGCAGTGAATAATACACATCTTGCAAACAAATAGTTGCCACATAACAGCCCTGTGATAGCAGGTGTTAAGCAGTAACGAATTTAAGTGATTGAGGACGAGAATTATTCTACAACACCCATCTTTTTGAGATCTGGGGAAATATTAGAAACAATTGTGGAGGATGATTAATGGCTTTATCAATGACCATTATCTATATGTTCAGGCTCTGGAGCAGAAAACACCCACATTTTATTAGGCTTGTGCTGTTGAGGTGGATCTATCCCTGAGATAAACTCAATGGGAGACTTGAGTATTTAGTATTTAGTATTTAGTATAAACATATCATACATTATACAGCATAATTCATTAGAAAACATTTGTAATCAACCTCCAATAGGAGATTGGCCACCAGAACATTATCGTTAAGAAAAGTCCCTGTACCTCTACAGTTGACCTGTAAAGCTGTTGTCTGCTCATATTGGGATTGTAGCCGGTCTGTCTCGGTGGGTACCCTCGTTGCCCCACTGGCCTGCCCTGCTGAATTCAGCCACTGGATCTGACTTTCAGTATTAACCCAGGGTTGCGAATAGGTGGCCTCAAAATGCTTGACTACATTAAGCCAACTGCTTTGGCCTCATCATGAATTTCACAAATTTTCATGACAAGGTCCGTTCCAAACCATATTTCAGGCGTTTGTACAGTAGTCGCCCTACATAGAGTAGCAAATTTTTGGTGTAGTGTTGGCCTGATGGCGATATTCCCTGATGCAATTTCCTGAAAAATGCATTGCATAAAATACCCAACATATTTGTTGTGAGTTTGAGGAATGATTGTCCCTTGGTCCATAGTGTCAAATGCAGTAATTGCTGCAGCCACCAGTTGGAGGATGTGTTAACACCGAACCTCCTGTCCCGTCAAAGAAGGACTCATGGGTGCCCAGAACCTGGGTCACCATAGGCACTTTCAGTAATGCACATTAAACAGGTGTCTCATATTTGTTTGCAGTCACTTGCATCATATCTTGCTGGAGCTGGTGAGGTACTACATAATTGATACTGCTGGGAAGGGATTGTTCCATTGACTCACCAGTCCCCTCCGGAATAGTAACTCAGTGCCATTTCCAAGACACCCGTAGTGTGGCTCTTGTGCGCGCTGGTGTTTGCACATAAGCAGGGACAGCAGCATCAGGGTCAGCTGCAATCTGCCCGCTTCTCCCATCATATAGTAGGGAGGCATCCTCCAGTCCTAAACAAGGCACTGGAAGGAACCCCAATAAATGGACCCTCCATATGTTGGTCTTGGTATGGCCCTCTTGGACATTACTGGGCCTTGGACCCTTATGTAATGAAGGTTGGAGCATCAGCTGCATGTTCCCAACCTCCCCCACAGTCTTGTATGATCAGGGGAAGAGTCACTATTATTGTCAGAGAACCCAGGTCTGTGACTTTATATTTGCCTTTTCATGGCTAGGAGCAGCCTCAGTCTGCTTAGTACCCTTGGAATAAATAGATGGACCAGGCTTATTCTGAATCAAAATTGGCCTGCCTTTTGTCAATTGAGCTAGTGGGGAAAATTAGCGCGCTATTTGAACTGCTGCCGGTAAAACAGCACCCGGCATCGGAACCGGTGTTGCCGCGCTTATCTCCCGATCCGATCAATTTGGTGAATCCCTGGACCCACGCTAAGACGGATCTTCAGAAATGACAGCTCCAACTCCCCACTCCTACTGACTGCTCGAGCCAGCTTTACGGAGTGGAAATACTTCTAAGGAAAGTTTGTAAAAACACTTACCTTAGAAGTTCCTACTTACCCGCTGGTGGAGCTGTGCCCTCCAGCCCGTTCAGTGCGACATGCGCCGTCGTAATGACGCGCATGCGCCTGGCGGGCCTTCCTCACGTAGTCAGTCACGTGACTCCGAAGTAAAATCAGACCCAAACTATACTCTCTGTATCTACAGCTCTTTGTTCAATTTTTCTTTATAGCATTTGACCTTTGACAAATCTCATGATTCCTTGCGTTTTTCGGAATACCGAACTCGCTTATTGAAAAAGGTTGCTTCACCAATTTTCTTATTGCTGCGGCATTGAGAGGCTAACAGGCTGGCATCAGAAGACCTGAGCGCTCGAGTAGGGGGCATAGGGAAGGAGGGACTCTGTAAAATATGCTACTCCTAAGCCATTTAGGGCTTTATTGACTAGATGGAGGACTTTATAGTCTATCCTGGATCTCACAGGGAGCCAATGAAGGGAATATAATACTGGGGTGATATGTTCCCTTTTCTTGGTATTTGTTAAAAGCCGGGCTGCAGTATTTTGAATGAGCTGTCTGACGGTTAAATAAGGCATTACAGTAATCAAGTCTGCTTGATATGAAAGATGTATGAGTTTTTTACAGTCATGTTGAGTTAAGAAAGGGCTGTACTTCAGCAATATTTCTGAGGTGATAGAATGGACACTTTGTTAACTTATTTATGTGAGATTTAAAATTAAGATAATTGTCAATTTTTACCCCCAGGCTTGTGACTTCTTGTTTGACATAAGCGGTTAAAATTTCACAGTTTACAGAGTAAGCCCCTGTCCCACTTTCACGACCTAATTCACGACCTCTGCTGAGTTTGCCCTTGACTCATACTCGCAGCATGGTCGCCACGAGGTCGTAGCAGGTCGTAGGTAGGTCGTAGCAGGTCGTGATGCTAGTCGTAGGTACTCGTGGCATCAAGTAGGTTGCGGTGTTTTTTCTAGCCTGATAAAAAATGTCCATGAGTAAAAGGAAGGTCGGCATGGAAAAAATCGATACTTTTTACTCGTAGGTAGGTCGTAGTAGGTCGTGATGCTAGTCGTCGGTAGTCGTCAGTGGTCGGAGGCAGTCGGAGGTAATAGCTCTGGGGTGAAAAACAGGTCAGTAGAAAAAAAAGGGTTATTTAAACAGCAGAAAGTCACCTCCGTCACTCCAGGGCATGTTCATTCATAGCTGGAGAGTTTTTTGGAGAGGAGACGTGTTTTAGAGATGGCACCAAAAAGGCAGCAGCGCAGGGAGGGCACAACCCTAAAAAAAAACGGCCATGCAGTTGTTGCCCACCCACGAGGAGGTGGCAGGAGCTGATGCCACAGGAGGTGATAGTGCAGGAGGAGGTAGCCCTGCATGAGAGACCCCTGGAGGAGGAGACCAGGGTGGTAGTATATGTCCCCACCACCACCCCATCCTTCACTGCCTCATTTGAAGGCAGCAAAGCAGCCCTTTCTCCTGTGTCTGACACAGCATCAGAGGCAGATGCCCCATTGGTGGTGAGGGAGGGCTGGAGGAAGGTTATGCCCTACACCTTCACCAGGCAGCAGGAGGGGGATCTTGAGGAATGGTTCCAGCAGAATGCCATCCTGTACGAAAAGGAAAATGAGGGGTACAGGGACAGGGACAAGAATGGCATGCTTGCCATCCACTGCCCCACATGTGCTTAAAGTTCCATCTTTTGTCAAAGCCCAGCGCCACTCTCTTCCAGTCATCTGGTGAACTGGGACAGTCCATCTCATCATCTCCATTCACCCATTGAGACCTCTTCTTGTGCTTCCTCTTCACCCTTGCTCTTCCCCTTCTGCCTTTCTTAAAAGACTGCTGAAGCAAAAGGGCTACTGCAAACAGAAGTAAAACCGTACATGGTCGAAGCCAGTCTTCAACATAGTCGTAGGAGGCCGTAGACATAGTCGTGGAAGGTTGTAGGAGGTCGTAGGTTACCGCGACCTTGATTTGTTTAGGTCGTTTAAGTTCGTCCGAGGTCGCGAATTAGGTCGTGAAAGTGGGACAGGGGCTTTAGCCAGCAATCTATAGGGTTTTGATCCAAGTAATAAAATTTCTGTCTTGTCATTGTTGAGTTAAAAAAGTTTAAGATAGAATCATATAGCATGTAAACAGGCCCTTCGGCCTGTAGAGCCCACATTGACCATCAAGTATCTATTAGCACACCATACGCATCACATTTTATTCTCCCTGCAATCCCATGACCCAGCCACAGGGGGAACAGGCAAACTGCACATGGACAGTACTGGAGGTCAGGATATGGGTTGCCTAAGCCATGAGCTAGCGGCACTACCTGCTTAGTCGCAGAGCCACACTCATTGACCATGAAGACTAAAAATGCATTATCTAACCTACGCAAAGATTGATCTCAAGATCAGATATTCTGAGCAGAGGTGCGTGGGCTCCCAGGAATGAGAATGTAGAAGTATGTAGTATGGTTAACTGTTTCACTGACAGGAAAAATTCAGTGTGTAAGAAATATTGCAAATGTGAATTGTGCATTATAAAGCAAATGGATGCCAACATAGAAACATAGAAATTAGGTGCAGGAGTAGGCCATTCGGCCCTTCGAGCCTGCACCGCCATTCAATATGACCATCGCTGATCATCCAACTCAGTATCCCATATCTGCCTTCTCTCCATACCCTCTGATCCCCCTAGCCACAAGGGCCACATCTAACTCCCTCTTAAATATAGCCAATTAACTGGCCTCCACTACCCTCTGTGGCAGAGAGTTCCGGAAACCCACCACTATCTGTGTGAAAAAGGTCCTTCTCATCTCGGTCCTAAAGGAGTTCATAATTCATTTATAGGCATGTCTTTGAACACAAACTTCTTGGTAAAAACTTGGAAAACTTTATTGTCATTCAGACCTTGCGGTCTGAACGAAATTTCGTTGCCTGCAGTCATACATATAGTAAATAACAAAACACACAATAAACACATATTTAACATCCACCACAGTGAGTTCACCAGACACCTCCTCACTGTGGTGGAAGGCAAAAATCTTGTCTTTGTCTCTTCCCTTCTTCCTCTTCCTCTTCCTCTGCGCTGAGGCGACCCGGGCCTCCGATGTTGTGACCGCACCGGGTGATGTAAATAAGTCCCGCGGGTGAACCGCGCTCCGCGAGCGGGCCGGTTCAACTCCGCAGCCCGGGGCGGTCGAAGCTGCCGAAGCTGCCGCCCTCCAGTCCAGCGGACGCAGCTGTTGCCGCGGGAGCTCCGGAAAAACAGGTCACCAACCTGTGACCTGCGAGCTCCCGACGATGTCGTCCACTGGGCCCACGGCCGGGCCTCCAAAGTCGCTGCCGCCGCCACCGCCACCGGAAAGCCGCCACAGCTCTGAGTCGCGCCGCCGGAACGCCTGAACCCGCCGCAGCCCCGAAGTCGGCCAGCCCCGCGCTGGTGAGTCCTGTCTGGCTCTGCCTCCGGAGGCTCGGGTCGGTCGCAGTTAAAGTTGGAGGCCACCAGCTCCGCGATAGGCCTCAGCGCAGACGGAGACGGAGGATACGACAAGAAAAGTCGCGTCCCCCCAAAAGGAAGAGACTAAGAACGTTTCTCCCCCCCCCCACACACACATACACTACATAATAACTCAAACTAACGCTAAAACAAGACAAGAAAACAACACATAAAAAGAAAAACAGACGGAATGCAGGCGAGCCGCTGCTGCCAGGGCAGCGCCGCCACTCCCAGAATGTAAAATTGGCAATGAATGGACTTGCAGGGTGTGGGTTGGAGGGGGCGAAACAGATCAATGAAAGTGAGTATACCTGGTAATCCAGCAGGCATGAGGGCAGTTACTTTCTGCATGTCTGATCAAATCAGAATTCCAGTCATCTCTGCTGGTGATTTCTCTTTTAGAATGTTTGAGGCATGACTCTTATTCGTGCAAATGACACATTGCACCATTTTCAACATATTAAATGCAGCAGTCCACAAATCCCTTTATTGTGTGATTTTAATAGGGTCTTGCCTGTGTTAAATCATGAACACAATAATGTTCTGAATGATAAAGTGCTTTGTCTAGCAAGTTACACTTTTAAATGTAACTAGACCAAGTGCAGACCCGTTGGGTCTGTTCCCCCAACACGTGTTTGCGTGGAGGGGGGGCATCTGGCGTCACACCCACTAACTACCCCCACACTAACTACCCCCTTGATATTATATTAACATTATTAATTAGATCCTTTTACCCCATAACCGCCCTAGCCACTGACGCATAGCCCCCAACTCACAGGCGTGTCTAGAGAGGGAGATGGGGGTAGAGAGTGAGGGCAGAGAGAGAATGGGGAGAGACAGTGAGAGAGGCAGAGACAGAAGGGAAAGAGACAGGGGGGATGGAGGAGAGGAGGAGGAGGGAGGGTGGGGGAGGAGGGGAGAGAGATTGGAGGAGAGAGAGGGTTAGAGGGGAGCTGAGAGGGGGGGGAAGGGAAGTGGGGCGATGGGGTGAGATGGGAGGGGGAGAGGTGGGGGGGGAAGGAGGGGAAATTTTCTTATCTGGAAAAAAAAATGGAATGTGACATACACCACACACACACACACGCGCACCACGCACGCACGCACACACACACGCACGCACGCACACACACACACACACACACACACACACACACACACACACACACACACACACACACACACACACACACACACACACACTTAGTATACTACACCAAGTGCAGACCCATTGGGTCTGTTCCCCCAAAGTGCGTTTGCGGGGGGGGGTGGGGGCGGGGGCGGGGCAGCATGTCCCTGAGGGTGGGAGAGGGGTGGGGGGGGAAGGGGGAGGGGAGAGGAGAGGGGAAGGTGAGAGGAGTGGGGTTAGGGGAGAAGAAGAGAGAGAGAGGGGGAGGAAGAGGGGTAGGGGAGAGGTGGAGAGAGAGTGGAGGGGGAGAGAGAGGAGGATGAGAGGGAGAGAGGCGGGGAGAGAGAGGGGGTGAGAGAGGAGGGGGAGAGTGAAAGGGGAGGGCGAGGGGAGGGAGAGGGGAAGAGTGGGAGGAGAGGGGGAGAGAGGTAGCAGGGAGTGGTGCAAGAGCGAGGGGAAGGGGTGGGGGGGGGAGATGATGGTGAAGAGGGGTGGGGAGAGAGGGGGTGGGAGGGGTGAGGAGAGAGGGAGATGGAGAGGGAGGAGGAGAGGGTTGGGGGAGGGTGCGAGAGGGTTCAGGGAGGGGGTGAGAGGGGTGGGGGAGTGGTGGAGGAGGGGAGGAGAGAGGGAGGAGGGAAAGGGGAGAGAGGGGGATATACACACACACATTTACACATACATATACATATAAATAAATTATATATACATACATATAAATAAACACATATATATATATATACACACACACATACACATACATATATACACATACATATACATGCAGATATACACATACATATATACATATTATTTTCCAATGTTCAATAGATTTAGGATCAGTTCCTGTGGATTGGAGGATAGCTAATGTTATCCCACTTTTCCAAAGTCCAGAACCAGGGGCCACAGTGTTAGAATAAGGGGGAGGTCATTTTGGACTGAGGTGATAAAAAACCGTACTCTGTGTTTTTCGCAGGAGTGGTCCATCTTGCTCCGCTATAGGATCTTTGCTCTTAGTGGCTCTCCCACAGAGTATCCATTCCTGCCCATTAGGTTCCCATTTGATGAAGAACACACAGGCATGAAAAGTGGAAAAAGGATTTATTAAAGTTTAAAATGTGAATAACTCTTAAAATATAAGAACAATTAAGTTATTTCTTGTTGTGTCTCTTGTTGCTGCCCACAGCGTCTTTATGTCGCTTTGCCGCAGTCAAATTTTAACCAAGATAATCTGATAATATATCTCAGAAGTCATCATTCAACGAAGCACGCTTTTATATAAGCACGCATATATACACACACACACACACAGATCCACACACAGAGACTCGCACACACACATACTCACACACACTGACTCTCACACACACACACACACAGACTCACTCAAACGTTTAAAGCCTCCTGTAGAGGCTGCTGCTGCTGAAGCAAAAGTCCCGTTTATATCAACGGGTCGATGGTTGAAAGGGTCAAGAGCTTCAAATTCATGGGCATGCACATCTCTGAAGATCTTTCCTGGTCCGAGAACACGGATGCAAATATTAAGAAAGCACATCAGCGCCTCTACTTCCTGATAAGATTACGGAGAGTCGGTTTGTCAAGGAGGACTCTAACTTCTACAGGTGCACAGTAGAGAGCATGCTGACCGGTTGCATCGTGGCTTGGTTCGGCAACTTGAATGCCCAGAAGAGGAAAAGACTACAAAAGTAGTTAAAAATCGAGGGGATCTATCGCAGTCGCTGCCTCAAAAAGGCTGGCAGTATCATCAAGGACCCACACCATCCTGGCCACACACTCATCTCCCTGCTACCTTCAGGTAGAAGGTACAGGAGCCCGAAGACTGCAATGACCAGGTACAGGAATAGCAACTTCCCAATAGCCATCAGGCTATTAAACCTGGCTCGGACCAAACTTTGAACATTAATAGCCCATTATCTGTCATTTGTACTTTATCAATTTATTTATTCATGTGTGTATATATTTATATAATGGTATATGGACACACTGATCTGTTCTGTAGTCAATGCCTACTATGTTCTGTTGTGCTGAAACAAAGTCAAGAATGTCATTGTACCATCAGGGACACATGACAATAAACTCACTTGGATTTGATCTTGAATAGTATTACTTCAAATAAATACATTTTGAAAATTATGCACTTTACTTATGTTCCGCTTTTTGAAGTTTTTTACATTTCCTTTTAACAGTCATGTTATGTATTTTTCTATTCTTGAATTTGAGTCCAGTGCATGTGGAGACTCACAAAGATTGCTACAATTCTAACCTTGACTCTATTGCAGCACAAGTTCATGTCTTTGTATTGCTGTGTGTTATGTATTGCTGTGTTTATTAGATGGGAAAGATAGAAGAGCTTATTAAAATCTTCTTAAAGACCATTAAGTAATTTCTTTCTATCCTCTTTTGGACCTAAGGCATAGCAGGGCTGCCAACTCTCACACAGAGGGAAGGAAGGGAGAGAGGGACGGAGGGGGAGAGGGAAGAAGGGAGAGAGATAGGGAGGGAGAGAGAGAGAAGAGAGAGAGGAGGGAGGGAGGGAGTGAGGGAGAGAGGAGAGAGAGAAGAGAGAGGAGGGAGAGAGGGGAGGGAGAGAGGGAAGGGAGGAGGATCGAGAGAAGAGAGGGGAGAGAGAGAGAAATCGAGAGAGAGATCGTGATAAGAGAGAGATCGAGAGGAGAGGGGAGAGAGAGAGGTCAAGAGGGGAGAGAGAGATCGAGAGAAGAGAGGAGATAGAGAGAGATCGAGAGGGGAGAGAAAGAGATCGAGAGGGGAGAGAGAGATCGAGAGAGGAGAGAGAGAGATCGAGAGGGGAGAGAGAGAGATCGAGAGGGGAAAGAGATTGAGAGAAGAGAGGGGAGAGAGAGCGATCGAGGGGAGAGAGAGCGATCGAGAGGGGAGAGAGAGATGAGAAGAGAGGGAGATCGAGAGAAGAGAGGCGAGAGAGAGAGATCAAGAAAAGAGGGGAGAGAGAGATAGAGAGGGATCGAGAGAAGAGGGGAGAGAGAGAGAGAGAGATAGAGAGAAGAGAGGGGATAGAGAGGGATCGAAAGGGCAGATAGAGAGAAGAGAGGGGAGGGGGAGAGAGAGATCGAGATCGAGAAGTAAGTAAAGATCTATTACAAATAAATATAATAACTTTCTAATGCATCTTGCTCCTCTATAATCTTTGCTTGCAACTGCCCTGTAGCTTTGGAGCAGATTACACAGAGGGAGATCGAGAGACAAAGATTATAGAGGAGCCTAGTTTCCCAATGATGTAGACGCCATAGTCGACGCCATCTTTGGTCGAGGCAGTCCGCTAACATGGCGTCGACAATCATACATGTGATACTACGTCTTTTTCGCTGAGTGGCGCATCTTGCTCCTCTATAATCTTTGATCACGCACTTCGACACAGGCTGCGGGGGGGGGGGGGGGGGGGGGCTGGGGCAAAGGCAGATGTAAATGAGATCCATTCCAATTGGACATCTGTGAGGGATAGCATTGTGACATCACACAATGGAACGTGCTGGAACATCAGGTGGGGGAGGGGGGGGCTGGTGCAAGGGCAGATGTAAATGAGATCCGTTTCGATTGGACATGTGTGAGCATTGGGCATTGTGACATAACACGATGGAACGTTCACCAACATTCTATGGGTGAGAGCAGTTTGATTGTTTTAAGATTTTGAAAAATTGGGCGGGGGGGGGGGGGGGAAGGATTTTATTAAAAATTGTGTACGTAAAAACATCTAAACGTAATGAGGAGCGCCTTTGTGAATGTACAAGCGTAACATCTGGCAAAATGGATAAAACGGCGGCGTCTGTGGGTCCCGTTTTGGCGGAGCAGGGAATCAAAGGGCGAAAATCTTTTCTGAAAATAAACGGAATGTGACAGCCAGCCGGCAGCCGGACGGCGGTCGGCAGACACACACAGAGTTTTAAAAGTATATAGATGTACTATATGTATTTGAAATGGTCATTCATCTTAATGTTAACAACTATATCACCATTGTGTTAGGGCAAGGATTGGTCATTCTAGCCCACCACTTGACTTGTTGAAAAATCTTTTTCATTGTCCAGTCAGAGTGTGATGGATAGCAGCCACTCCATCTGTTTTAAGCTCTCAAATCACATGTGTACCTTTGTCCAACTCGGTGAGAATATTGGGCTTTCTTAGCAGTCCCAGATCAATATCCATCTATTCATTCCGTTGCTAGACCACTGTGTCTGTAGAAAGTATGATAGTCTACGGTGCATAGTCTATGGAGTAGATTCAATGAGCCTACTTCTGCTCCTATGACTTATGAACATGGTACCAACTCTCCAAAGTTACTCTGGCATAATTTCCATTCAGCATCCCTCCCACTATTTCCATTGTTGTGGGCATGCCAACTTCTTCATGTCCCACTCCAAGTTGCACTTTATACTTATACATCAACCATTCCATCATTGCCTTTTACAGTATCTTTAGAATTCACCACATGACTTCATCATTGCACAGATTTGGGGGTTCAATAGTTAAAGGAGGACGCCTGTCTTTGACGAAAATCCCCCTAACCTGAAACATTAACTATTTCTCTTTCCACAGACGCTGCCTGATCCGCTGAGTGTTTTCAGCATTTCCTATTTTCATTAGTGTCAGTCAGTTTGTTGGCTTGTTGAATTCAGAAAGTGGAACTGTTACTTTCATTATGTTTATAGCAAAGACACCACCTGAGTAGTCTCTATTTATTACCCATCCTTAACTGAGAGGTTAAGGTGAGTTATCTTGTTGAACAGTTACAGTCTTTGTTGTGGGAAGTAGTACGTATTCAAATTCCGTAACCAAATACATTCATTGTAACCAGAATTTTTTTTCCACATGAGTGGGTTTTGGTGATTCTGTGATTCTCCCATCTTGCAGAATGGGTGGTGTGTCGAGTTATTGTGTCAAAAATAATAGTAAGATTAAACGAGAACTTACCAGTTCGAAGTTTGATCTTTATTTTATGAGGAGTAACGATGAGGGATTACGTGAAGAAGCCCCGCCTGGCGCTGGAACGGCATACTTCAAAGCAGCGGCATGAAAAACACAGAACACAATAGCCAGAGTAAGATAGTAAGGCTCATCATAGATTTAGAACTACCAGATGATCATTTATTTTATGAGGGTGTGGAGTGGAGGGCACGTAATCCCTCATCGTTACTCCTCATAAAATAAAGATCAAACTTCGAACTGGTAAGTTCTCGTTTAATCTTACTATTTTACTTCGGAGTCACGTGAGTGACTACGTGAAGATTTTGAAACTTCTGTGTCTTTCATGTCATAGAATTCTTCCATACGACAGTCCGGCTAGGTCCACACATACATGTGAAAAACCAGACTAGTTTTAGTTCTTTCCATAAATCTTTTAATGATAAAAGAACATATAATAACCCTCTTTTTACACCTGAGGGAACCATTACAAAATGATAAAGGATATAAGTGATAACATAATTGATAATATCAATCAATAGTGAAACAAAGCAGGTGATTATAGTGAACCCAACACCGCGTGTCCAAAGCCTGTCATTGTGTGAACAGGTTTATTGTAGAACTTTGAAAAAGTTTCTTCTTTACACCACCCTGCGGTTTCTAAAATATGTTCGAGTGGTACGTCCTGTAACTTCGCCGCGGATGTAGCTGCTGCCCTGGTGGAGTGAGATTTGAACACATCAGTGTCTACTCCTGCTAAAAGTAACACCTGTTTTAACCACCTTGAGATTGTTTGCACTAAAGCTTTTGTGTGTGGTCTCTTATGCGTAATCATTAATGTTTTTTCATCTCCTCGAAGAGTTTTGATAACCTTTATATAATGATTCAAATGTTTAACTACACACAACGTTGGATCAATGGGATAAGCTTGAAACATTACCTTCGCTCCAGTTCTCCCTGGTCTGCTTTGTTTGATCAGATCATAAACATAGAACACAATGTTATCTGCAGTCACATGCATACAGTCTAAACGTAACGTTTGTAATGTTTGCACCCTTTGAGCTGAAACCAATGCCATTAACATTACTAATTTAAATGTTAACCTTTCCAATGACAAAACTTCGATTGGAGTCCATTGCCTAAGTAAGGTAAGTACAATGCTAACATCCCAAATTTCTGTATATCTTGGTTTAGGGTGGATTTTTGTTAAAGATTCCTTTCATAAATCTGGATATTAATGGATGTGATCCAATTGATTTCTGGTCAGAGATTTGTCCTAAATAAGATGATAAGGCACTACGTGCACTATTAATGGCACTGTAACTTAAGTGTTGTTCAAAATGCAACTCGGCAAGGAACTCCAATATGTTTGCAATGTTCACAGTATGATAGGATATATTTGACTGTCTGCAAAAATTTTCCCATTTCTTTATATGTGTCATATATTGTCTCTGAGTGCTATCTCGCCATGATGCGACTATAATATCCATAGTTCTATCCGACAATCCAAGCTCCTGTAGTGGTCTGGTCAAAACCTGCAGATTAACAAATTCATATAAGCATGTAATGGATGAATTTCTTTGGTTACTGGTTTTATCAATAAATCACTGCTGCTAGGAATTGACATATATGGTTCTTTAATCATGTTTAACATCATGGTTGTGTCGGCCAATTCGGAACTACCAATAATCCTGTGGCAGAATCTTGTTCTATTTTCTTCAGACATTGCTGAACCAGAGCAAATGGCGGAAAAGCATAAAAGAACATATTCCCCCAGTTTAGTGAAAAAGCATCTGGATCTGGTTCCCAAGACACATATTTAGGCAATTGATGATTTAGTCTTGATGCAAACAGATCAATGTCTGGTAACCCATATTGAGTCACAATTTTACTGAAAATTACTGGGTTCAACATCCATTCTGTGTTGTCTTTAAACATCCTTGATCTATTGTCTGCCACCACATTGTCTTTACCTGGGATGTAATTTGCCGAAATCCAAATTTGGTGGCTAATACACCATTGCCAATCACATGATACCGATCTGACTCCACCCATGTGATTAATATATGCAACAGCTGTTTTATTGTCTAATTGTATCAGTACATGCAGATTCTTTTTTGTAGAACAATAGGCTTTCAACCCATAAAATGCTCCCAATAATTCTAAATAGTTAATACCATATGTTTGGAGAAACATTTCCTCTTGGCCAGTCCATCTGCCCCCACAGCTGGTGAATGAATCTGTCGCCCCCCCATCCGAGAGCACTAGCATCTGTTTGTAAAATTACTTCAGGCTGTTGTATCAGAATGTTTTTAGCAGCTTGTGGGACATTTTTTAATCCACCATTGTAATTCCAATAAAGCTTCTTTTGTTAATTGCATAGGCCTATCAAAATGGCCTGCTCTCTTTTTTAGAGCTCTTATTTTGTCCCTTTGAAGGTTTTGGTAATGTAATGGACCAAATTCTACTGCAGGAAATGCAGGCTACTAATTTACCAATAACCTTTGCTACTTCTCGGATGGAGGGATACGGTTTGTGAATGAGACCCCTACAGGTCACTAAAATATCATCATTCTTATCTGTTGGCAAAGTTACTAACATAGTAACTGAGTTAATTACAAACCCCAAATAGTTAATTGACTGTGCTGGCTGCAGCTGGGACTTAATTGGATGAATCAAGAAACCTAACTTCTCAAATAAAGTTTTAGTTGCTGAAACTGATTTTTCAGCTGATTCCTGATTCCTGATTACTATTGATGATTGAAAATGTCTGATGTATCCAGACAAGCCTTTATAATGATGTGCTTTTGTGCTCTTAATTTGTGCTAAAGCTGGTTCAACAGCTTTGATAAAGAGCCTGGGAGCTGAAAACCCCGATTTTTTCCGTCTGCCTTCATTAATCTTATTCTGCTGCCTTTCAATCATCACAGAATCTTGAAGTTGGTGAGATACCATATAATTAATACTGGCAGCTAGGTTTTCTTCCATAGCCTCACTACTTCCTTCAGGTATAGCAAAATCTTTTGCCATCTCAGGCACATCTGGCCTTCTCTTTTTTATTTGTGGTGTGCACTCATAATCCACATCACCACTTGCAGGGTCTGTCTTTTGCAGCCCTGATACTCTTGGAATTATATCCAATGAGACTTACCTCCGCCCTTAATCCTGGGTCCGGAGTTTCAAATTCCCAATTTGGCACATAGCCATATTCTGTATATTCAAACCCCTCAGGGTCATTTTGGGAAACTTCTGGGTACTGTGACCCTTGTCTCATTATATTTTGGAGCACTTTCTCCATATGTTCCATTTTTAGCCATATAGCTTTATTATCCGGAGGACTTTCATTATCAGAGTCATTATCAGAAACCACGGGCCTCACGGATTTCTTTTTACATTTTCTAGGAACATTTTCCTCCGTGGTTTGTATTTCTGGAGAAATTATAGTCTCACTAACGGGTGAATCAGCGGCCTCCGGTATCGGAACCGGATCCGCACTAAACTCTTGTCCCGTTTCTTTAGCTTCACCCCAGGACGATCTTTTTACCCACGAAATTTTCCTTTGAGACTTCTTCTTTTTTCTTTTCCATTTATCTGGCTAAATCAGTACGCCAGCGTGACTCTGATTTTAACTTTTACTTTCTCTTTTGCTGGTTTTACCAGCGTAACGTCTTTTTTAGAACGTCCCCACTTTTCCTACCACTTACCTGCGGGTCCGTTCCGGCCGCTGCGAGGAGCTGCGCTCTGCAACTCTTGCTTCTGCCGTTCCAGCGCCAGGCGGGGCTTCTTCACGTAGTCACTCACGTGACTCCGAAGTAAAATAGGTCTGTCAAATATTTTATTTCATGTACATTCAAAGCTGATTTTTTTAGACTAGGGGAGAAATGTAGAAAGGTGGATGACATCTTATTTTCACCATGGGCAGTTTAAAATAGTTAGATTTAAGCCAATAAGATATGCTGAAAATTAAGAGAACCATTGAGAATAATTACAACTCACAATTCATCTTCTTGTTAGCTGTTCTTTTGGATGGATCAATGACTGGTTACCCCTTCTAACTGTGGTTTCTGAAATGACTTGATGAAGATCATGGGATCCTCAGACTCTCCCACTGATGGAGTGGGGGTGCCTGGCGGGATGTTAAGGTGAGTAGTTTATGAGGCCAGGAGCCTTTTCCACTGATTCCACTTGCCATCTCTGTGTTCCTGGGACATGAGCTCAAGATTATCTCTTGAATACTTCTTTGTGTGGTCATGAGCCAGATATTCGCAAGGCATTGTATCATCCACAAACCCAAAACGACTGCTAACACAAAGAAGATGTTGTACTTTCTCAAGGGGGCTTTGAACCCATCTCCTTAAATAATTTCCCTCTTTCACTTGATAATCTGTTCCTGTAAAAGAGATGGGAATGGAACACCTGTAGGAGTCTGGTGAAGGGCGAGTTGAACATGTTTAATGAATGTAACTGAGATCTCAGAGATGGGGATGTTGGCCAGAGAGACAAATCTCGCATTTGCTCACTCATCCTTCTCATGCTGTGCTGTGCCCTCTCTGCACAAGTTGTAGAGTGATCTGTGATAATAGAAGGATTTCACCTTGAGAAAAAAAAATCTGTGATAATAGAAGGATTTCACCTTGAGAAAAAAAAAATCAATCAATGTATCTAAACAGCAATTGTTAAAGAAAACAACAAAAATTAATGAATTCTAGAACTATATATAAAGTTCAACCACAACTGTGGGGCAAAAGATGATTGGTTCAAATTAATTTAAAAAACTGACATGGTAAGGTGCGTCTTCTTCTTCTTTCGTGTGGCGTGCACAGCCTAAAGTTGTTAGACAACTTGTTCTATTTGATCTTCCGTTTGTACACGTTGAGTTGATTACATTAGTCGAAACAGGGCGGACCACGTGAAGGTTGTAATCTTCCACCCCTGGTAAGGTGCTCGAGAAATGATTTTTGAACGTGGGAGAGCTGAAGAACCAGCTGAAAAACCAGCTGATTGAGAAACAGGGACATTCCTCTCAACCCTTCCTGCTGATGGCAATTCATGGAAGAAACCAGTCTGAACCTGCCTTGCGTCACGCCATACCTCCCTTTTGCCTTTGGTGAATTGGCATAAGTACAGATGTTCACCCCTGAACGAATTCAACTAAAAACAAACTATTAATCCCAGCAAACCCTCCCCATCATTTTACACTTCTTTTACAGGAAAGATTTCCTATCATGCACAATCAATGTAATGAAACATATCTCAGAGTCTGGGCTTTATGTGGCAGCCCAGTCACCAATATTTAGCCTGTATGCCCTAACTATTTGGCCTCAAACAAATAGTTAGTTGTCTAAATATTATTTACCCACTGATTTGTTCTCTTCCATGAGCTTGTCTTTCTGTGTTAATCAACGATTAAATATTAAACTGGAAGATTGTACAATTGTAGCTGCAGTTTAAAATAATTAATGGCACACTGTATTAAATTCCACCGAATATTGGACGCAAACAGAATAGAACACTAAGTCCAACCTGAAATGATCAATGGTTCACAAGGCAAATATCTTGTTGGCTCTGATGCTTTTCATCCACCAGCCCAACGCAATGAACCAGTAAGATAAAGTTATTGTTTTACCTCCATGAGATTTCACACACATTTCATATTTTTCATTAAATATATAGGTCATAATAAACTCATCAGGGTAGACACAAAATGCTGGAGTAACTCAGCAGGTCAGGCAGCATCTCTGGAGAGAAGGAACGGGTGACGCTGAGGGGGTGAGTTGTATTGTCCAAGATGCTCCGCAGTTTGAGGGGCACCCTCCCCTCCAAGACCATCTCCTATAAATTAAACACCAGCCTTCCTGATGAGTTACAGACACACACATACACAAACACACACATGCGCACAGACACACAACCCTGCAATCAGTGTGTACAAGCATTAGATAGTAGTAGGCATGTTTACAATGTGAGCAACTAAACTATAAAAGTAACCTACAACTGCAGATTTTTTTTTGCAAACTGCGAACTGTGAACCATTTCATTTTATGAATAAATAGCTGTCAGAGTGGGCCTGAAGAAAGAGATGGATTACTTTCCCACAATTTTATAACCTCGCCAGCTTAAAGTTGTTGTTCCCCAGTCATGTTCTAGATCCCTATTATTTGAATCATAAACATATAGAAATAGAAGTTCACTCACTTTGAGTCATTTCATAACATTTCATGGAATCTGAACATGTTTTCATTTTGGTAATTACTTGAAGTTGCATCAGGATAAGGAAGATTGTTTGGGAACAAATGCAAGGAGGCCAGTACATCAAGAGCATTAGCTCACCATGTCATGGAAATAAACAAGAATAGAATGCAACAGAATAAAATGCAAACTAATTGAATTTATATTGATAGTCCTCGCTGAAGCATGACAGTGACAATATGCTTTGGGTTTAGTCACTTGCCTCCCCCCCCCTCCCCCCCCGCCCCCCCCCCCCCGCTTTTGTTACATTTCATTTAACTCAATACTGTAGTGTCATAAATATTCAGTCTTTCATCATTTTTATTTATTAAACTGTCAATATAATGTTTATTTGTAATGCCACAAAGGGCTGTGGAGGCCGTCAATGGATATAATTTTAAGGCAGAGATTGATAGATTCTTGATTAGTAAGCGTATCAAGGTTATGGGGAGAAGGCAGGCGAATGGGGTTGAGAAAGAAAGATTCATTCAGCCATGATTGAATGGCGGAATAGACTTGATGGGCCGAATGGCCTAATTCTTCTCCCGCAACTTATATATCTATTTATGAAGTCTTGTTATTCTCAGTGGAGGAGGTTTGGGAATGAACACATTTTATTTCTGTAAGTCTGTAATAGATCAGTGCCCTCTACTGAGATTTTGAATCTGACTTACCTGCTATTTTTGTTTGTGTATTGAGGGGGACTTGATCACCGCACCCCCTGACGTTACCTGACCCAGTTGCATCTGACCTATCCTGCTAGTCAGAAGCGTTCTGAATTCCTGAGGCAAGGTCCAAGTGCCAACAAGTCTCCAGTGCAGCAGCAAAGAAAACTTGACGGCAACTATTTTGCTGGCTATAAAAGTTAAGTAAGGGTTTAAATATTTACGACATCCAAAAGATTATATTAAAAAATAAACTGAGATTAGTATTAAAAAAATTATTTTGTTCAAAAAAATCTGAAAAGAAAAGTGTAAGGCAAAACCACAATAATTTTCTAAAATAAACATATTTTCTCCTTTATCGTTTCATATCACCCTAAAAACTAGTTGGAATTGGCATGGTCATAGATCCAGTTTTGACCAACAGTGATTGAATAAACCCCAGAATGTGTTAGAAATACCCAATAGGGAATGCAACGTTGGAGGACAGAGATATCAAGTGAAAAGGATTTCTGACCTGGAATATTAATTCCATTCCTCTTTCCACAGACGCTGCCTGACCTGCTAAGCATTTCTAGCATTTTGTATTTTGCGTTTTGTATTTTAATTTCAGATTTCCAGCATCTCTGGTTTTTCTTTGATTTTTGCCGACCACGATTAAGTTCTGTCACTGGAATCCGCATGGAGATCCTGGACTTGATTCCTAGTAATGGCGATGCCGATCATTAAATCTAGTACCATTGATATTGCACTGAAAAATCCTGTCAACATTTCTGATGTTTCCATTCATTCACCCACCCAGTATTTTACAATGAGGAACAATTCTGGAACTTTAACATGGTTTAGACAAAACAGAACCTTGGGATTGCAAGCTTCCTCAGATCAAAAAAAAAAAAATTTCAAATGTGGGAATTTTGCAATCACTTGCTGAGCTCAGTATATTCCAGGATCATGAGGATATTCTTATTCATTTTTTCCAAATCCATATTTCATACCTGTGGTAGCTCCTGCCCTCTTTCATAATGGTTTCATCATGACTCTAATGTGGTTGAGGAAATACCAAAATCATGTCACAGCTCACACCTGACAATCCATCACTTGCAACAAATTTACATGACACGGATTTAACTTTTCAGCCAAGCTGCTTGGGCGGACTTTCTACATGGAAATAATTTTTGATTCACCGCACAGAATTAGTCATTTCTGGGAAAGAGTGCTGTTCCAATGAGGTGGGCCCCATTAAAGCCAGGTTGGTACTAATGACATTTGCAATACTTGGGCTGTGGAGAACGTGAATTTCTGTTAGGTGGTGTGCCTGGTTCTATTTTACCTGCTTTTGCTTTGAAGCAACTGAGGGAATAATCCTCCGCACACGTGTGGGTTTGGGTCATGCAAAGGCTGGATCAGTCATGACGGCAGGTTTTCTTTCCTACTAGGAACACATTACTTTTGTTCAATAGTGTTTTTGCATCCCAATACCGTGCTGTCAGTTCAATTTGCAAATGCTTGTCTCACAGCTTCCTGCATTATTTCACATGCATATTGTCCCAGGATAGCTACATCCCGTAAGAAAATGCAAGAAATGTTACAGGTGAACTTGAATCAAACAGCTGATAAACATAATAATCCTCTCCTCTCCTATGAGATCCCCACAATAGTTATATTAAAAATCATTATAATTTTACATTATACTCATGTTTCACATTGCTGGTGTCAAGTTGGGAAAAGGGCAAGTACAACGGGATCTGGGGGTCCTTGTTCATCAGACAATGAAAGTAAAAGCCCTGTCTCATGGTGCGAGTTGACCCACGAGTGACCCCGAGTTTTCACTCGCGGTAATCATGTACAATTAGCGTGGTGGGAACGTCGGAACTCACGCGCGCAACTTAGCGACTCGTGGCACTAACGGCAGGTACCCGTGAAACTTGTTAACTCGTGAAAATATTCAAACATGTTTGAGGTTTTCCACGAGTCAAATTTACTGTTCAAGTTAAAAATTGAAACATTTAAACTCGTTGTAATAACGTAGTGGCCCGTGCGTTTACCTTAGTGACACGTGAGTCTACCATGGGCATTCCTTTAACTCAGCGGGCAGGCAGCATCCCTGGAGAGAAGGAACAGGTGACATTTCAGGTCAAGACCCTTCTTCAGACTGTGAGTCAGTGGAAAGGGAGACGAGAGATCATTTTCCCCTGACCCTCAGACATCAGGAATCACATTGGATTAGACCTGGACCATCCCCGCTGCATGGTGGTACAGCAGTTAATGCTGCTGCCTCGTGGTCTCAGGTTCGATTCTGAGCTCAGCTGCTGTCCGTGTGGAGTTAGTGACCAAGTGGCTTTGCATCAACTGCGGTTAGAAGCGTCTGCTTTTTGAATTCCCACAAATAGCACAAGGTTTAAGTCAACATTTTAAAACCATTTTAGACAACATAAGTTACAACACAGTAAAGGATTATGTTTAACCCAATCACTGGGCGCTAGTGTTGTACCATTACGAAAAAAATTGTTAAAACGTGCTGCGCCTTTGGTCAGTACAAATATCTTAGAAGTAAAGCAGCATTTATTTGAAAATGAGACATATTTATACAGATTATTCCTGATATATTTGAGGTTTATTTATTTGTAGACTATTTCTGCTCAGGAAGATATGCCAGTAAAATGGCTCTGACTAAAATCAACACTTCACACAATAATAATAAGAGTCAAAGGCAAGTTACAGCAGATACTGAAAATCAGAAAAAGATAGAGAAAAGAGTAGAAAATATTTCACAATTGAGGCTGCACAGAGAGTGAGTCACACACACACAGACACGGGACAACGTTAATTAAATCTCAAAAGAACTGCAGCTGCTGGAAATCTGAAGTGAAAACAGAAAGGGCTGGAATCACTGAACAGGTCAGCGGAGAGTACTCTTTCCCTTCTGCCTTCATTGCACAAACGTCCATGCGTGACATAAAGGGCTGCTGCATACAGCACTCGAAAAAAAACCCATCACCATCCTGGACTCCAATAGCCTGCTTGCAGCCATGTTTCCAAATGAGCTGATTTAAACAAGGGAGGCTTTTTATAGTGCAAAAAAACCGGCATGACACAAGAGTAACTCGGGAGAGGAACTTGGTAACGCAGGAGACGAACTTGGAACATCGCAGAAATGACAAGTCAACGGCAAACTTAGTCATACCCGTGGGAACTCGGTTAAACACTTGATCATACACTTGGAACCTTGTACACAACCACGAGTTTTTCTCTCGGGGTGCCTCGTGGGTCAACTCGCACCGTGAGACAGGGTTTTAAGCATGCAGGTACAGCAGGCAGTGAAGAAAGCGAATGGCATGTTGGCCTTCATAACAAGAGGTCCTTCTGCAGTTGTATAGGGCCCTAGTGAGACCACACCTGGAGTATTGTGTGCGGTTTTGGTCCCCTAATTTGTGGAAGGACATTCTTGCTATTGAGGGAGTGCAGCATTACTTTACAAGGTTAATTCCCGGGATGGCTAGGACTGTCACATGCTGAGAGAATGTATACTCTGGAGTTTAGAAGGATGAGAAGGTATCTTATTGAAACATATAGGATTATTGAGGGTTTGGACATGCTAGAAGCAGGAAACAAGTTCCTGATGTTGGGGGAGTCCAGAACCAGGGGCCACAGTTTAAGAATAAGTGGTAAGCCATTTAGAACGGAGACAAGGAAACACTTCTTCACACAGAGAGTTGTGAGTGTGGAATTCTCTGCCTCAGAGGACGGTGGAGGCTGGTTCTCTGGATACTTTGAAGGGAGAGCTAGATAGGGCTCTTAAAGATAGCGGAGTCAGGAGATATGGGGAGAAGGCAGGAACGGGGTACTGATTGGGGATGATCAGCCATGATCACATTGATGGTGCAGGCTCGAAGGGCTGAATGGCCTACTCCTGCCCCTATTGTCTATTGTCTATTGCTTGAATTGTGAACAAATTATTTTTCTGTGTTTGGATTGCTGCCATTTGTAAATCTACACAGGACATGCAAAATACTTTTGTTGTAAGCCGAGGCAGATGTTCAACACTTTACATCACTGTATAACGCACAATAACAACTACTTTGTTACTACTTTCAAATCTCTATGACAAACCTATTCAGCAGGTATTTCATTTTCTTCCCATGTATAAGCTTTTAAATCATTTTATAGAGCTTTGTAAATTGAAATAGTAAGATTAAACGAGAACTTACCAGTTCGAAGTTTTATCGTTATTTTATGAGGAGTAACGATGAGGGATTACGTGAAGAAGCCCCGCCTGGTGCTTGATCTGCATACTTCAAAGGAGCGGCATGAAAAACACAGAACATAATAGCCGGAGTAAGATAGTAAGGCTCAACATAGATTTAGAACTACCGGATGATCATTTATTTTATGAGGGTCGGGAGTGGAGGGCATGTAATCCCTCATCGTTACTCCTCATAAAATAACGATCAAACTTCAAACTGGTAAGTTCTCGGTTAATCTTACTATTTTACTTCGGAGTCACGAGTGACTACGTGAAGATTTTGTAGCTTCTGTGTTTTTTATGTCGTAGACTCATTCCATACAACAATTTGGCTCAATCAACACAGTAATGAGCAAATAACACATTTTTTCCCCAAATATTGCCTCAGTTTATGTGATAATTTTTTTCCATTATAAAAGAATGAAAATAATGCCCTTTTCATTGAAAGGCAAATTTATCACCAAAATATCAATTGATAATATAATTTGATAGTATAAACAAAGCAACAATTACAGAGAACCCAACACTCCGTGTCCAATCCTGACACCGTGACTGGTTCCTTGTAACTTTAATATTTATTTTACACCCTCCTGCGGCCTTGAATCTTTGCTCGAGCGGCCCATCCTGTGCCATTCCTGTGAATGTATCTACCGCCTTAATGGAGTGATTTTCCACATCTCAATGTCTAGTTCCACTGAGTTTTTAAACATGTTTTAACCATCTAGAATATAATTATCTAGAACCATCAGTTTTTACTGATACTTAATGTGGTTTTTGTGTGTAATAAGTAGTGCTGTCTCACCACCACAGAGACTCTTACCTACTTTAACATATTGAGTCAATGTTGACCCACACACAATTTTTGGCCGACAGGATATGCTTAAATTTTACCTTGGTTCCAGCTCTTCTTGGTCTGCTTTGTTTGGTAAATTCATAAACATATAAGATAATGTAATCTGTAGCCACATGCAATTATATAACGTAACATTTGCAATGTTTGCACTCTTATGCTGATTCTAAAGTCATGAGCATTATTACTTTTAATGTTAATTTTTTGAATCATTGATAGAATTGGAGTCCATTGCCTAAGGCAAGTCAGGACTATGCTGATCTCCCAACTTCTGTATTTCAACTTTGGACAGATTATATATATATATATATATATATGTATATATATATATATGTATATATATGTATGTATATATGTGTATATGTATATATATATATATATATATATATATATATGTATATATATGTATATATATATATATATATATATATATATATATATATATGTATATATATATATATATATATATATATATATACATATACATATACATATACATATATATATATATATATATATATATATATATATATATATATATATATATATATATATATATATATATAATCTGTCCAAAGTTGAAATACAGAAGTTGGGAGATCAGCATAGTCCTGACTTATATATGAGGAATTCTGTGGAACAGAGGGATCTAGGAATAACTGTGCATAGTTCCCTGAAGGTGGAATCGCATGTAGATAGGGTGGTAAAGAAAGCCTTTGGTGTGCTGGACTTTATAAATCAGAGCATTGAATATAGGAGTAGGGAAGTAATGTTAAAATTGTACAAGGCATTGGTAAGACCAATTCTGGAGTATGGTGTACAATTTTGGTCGCCTAGTTATAGGAAGGATGTCAACAAAATAGAGAGAGTACAGAGGAGATTTACTAGAATGTTGCCAGGGTTCCAGCAACTATGTTACAGAGAAAGGTTGAACAAGTTAGGTCTTTATTCTTTGTAGCGCAGAAGGTTAAGGGGGGATTTGATTGAGGTCTTTAAAATGATGAAAGGGATAGACAGAGTTGACGTGGATACGTTTTTCCCATTGAGGGTAGGGAAGATTCAAACAAGAGGGCATGACATGAGAATTAAGGGACAGAGGTTTCGGGGTAACGTGAGGGGGAACTTCTTTACTCAGAGGGTGGTGGCTGTGTGGAATCAGCTTCCAGCAGAAGTGGTGGAGGCAGGATCGGTTTTAACATTTAAGAGTAAAGTGGATAGGTATATGGACGTGAAGGGAATGGAGGGGTATGGTCTGAGTGCAGGTAGATGGGACTAGGGGAAAACAAATGGTCGGCACGGACTGGAAGGGCCGAGAGGGCCTGTTTCCATGCTGTAATTGTTATATGGTTATATGGTTATATGGTTATCCACAACACCACCTATCTTAGTATCATCTGCATACTTACTTATCCAATTTTCCACCCCATCATCCAGATCATTGATGTACATGACAAACAACAGTGGACCCAACACAGATCCCTGAGGCACCCCACTGGTCACCGGCTTCCAACCTGACAAACAGCCATCCACCATTACCCTCTGACATCTCCCATTCAGCCACTGATGAATCCATCTTGCTACTCCGCCATTAACACCCAAAGATTGAACCTTCTTAACCAACCTTCCATGGGGAACCTTGTCAAAGGCCTTACTGAAATCCATATAGACAACATCCACTGCTTTACCCTCATCAATTTCCCTAGTTACCGCTTCAAAAAATTCAAGAAGGTTTGTCAAACATGACCTTCCAGGCACAAATCCATGTTGACTGTTCCTGATCAGACCCTGTTTATCCAGATGCTTATATATATTATATCTACGTATCCTTTCCATTAATTTGCCCACCACTGACGTCAAACTAATAGGTCTATAATTGCTAGGTTTAGTCTTTGAACCCTTTTTAAACAATGGAACAACATGCGCAGTACGCCAATCCTCCGGCACTATTCCCGTTTCTAATGACATTTGAAATATTTCTGTCATAGCTCCTGCTATTTCTACACTAACTTCCCTCAATGTCCTAGGGAATATCCTGTCAGGACCTGGAGACTTATCCACTTTTATATTTTTCAAAAGTGCCAGTACTTCCTCCTCTTTGAATCTCATAGTTTCCATAGCTACTCTACTCTTTCCCCTTAACTCACCGAGTTCAATATCCTTCTCCTTGGTGAATACCGAAGAAAAGAAATTGTTCAATATCTCCCCCATCTCTTTTGGCTCTGCAGATAGCTGTCCATTCTGGTTCTCTAATGGTCCAATTTTATCCCTCGTTATCCTTTTGCTATTAATATAGCTGTAGAAACCCTTTGGGTTTACTTTCACCTTTCTTGCCAAAGCAACCTCATATCTTCTTTTAGCCTTCCTAATTTATTTCTTAAGATTCTTTTTACATTCTTTATACTCCTCTAGCACCTCATTTACTCCATGCCTCCTATAATTATTGTAGATATCTCTTTTTTTCGAAACAAGTGTCCAATTTCCCTTGAAAACCATGGCTCTTTCCAATTTTTACTATTTCCTTTCAACCTAACAGGGACATAAAGATTCTGTACTCTTACAATTTCCCCTTTAAATGTCCTCCATTTCTCTTCTACATCCTTCCCATGAAACAAAGTGTCCCAATTCACTCCTTTAATGATTAACAATTTGTTAATAACAACTGTTTTCCAATGTTGAAGATGTCCATTTTTATAAAATGTTTTTACACTGTAAAAGTGTATTTAAAATGATGTCTTGTATGGCTTTACCACCACATCTTCTTTGTCCCTGAGGAAATTTATGATACAAATTTACATACCTCTTCTTTATTGGAGATATTTTGGGTGCAAACCTAAAATCAATTTTTAGGTTTTCCTATATGGTGTACCAATTCCTTCCACAATTTTTTGTAGGTCCTTTACACATCAAAATAAATCAATCCTTTGTTATGTCATATCATTGATCATAACACACCTGTAATCTCCCACAATTGGAGATTTCATCAACTTCTTCTGTAACAAGTTTTTGCACCTCTTCAAATGTACATGAAGCCTTCTCTTCCCAATCATAAGGCTGTGCTGGATAAATATTTATTTATCATACTCCTGCCTTTGTTTCGATCCATTATCAAATCTTTACATTGGATCATAATTTTGCCAAAGTTTAATGACCAATAGTCTTTCCTTTGTAATCAATGTATTTGATTTATCCTGAGGCAGGTTTACTCCATAATAAATGTTTTGGTTATTGCACAATGTTTTATTTGTTTTACATAAGTAGTGATGCCACGCACCAGCTTGAAATACTTTGAAATCGTATTTCCTTATGTCTCCATATAATTGAGACATGGGTACCATAATCGGATTCACCGTTGATACCTTAATAAAACATAAAAGTTTTATCAATAACAGCTGTTTCAACCATAACAGCTTTGGTGAGAGACCAATTAATTTTGGTTTCCATGGTTACTTTCCATGGCCTCACTCCTTCATTCAGGTATCATACCTAGTACACCTGTATATATATTTGTGCTGTGGTGGGTACTTTATGACCAGCCACCACTATCAATGCACCTTTAGGGTCAGTTTTTTCATATTCTTTTACTGCCCTGGTTACTCCTGCGTTTTTTCTCAAGGAGACTACCTCCAAAACAATCCGAGGTAGATATTCCCACATTGATAAATTCCACCATATATATTATAACACCATATAACAATTACAGCACGGAAACAGGCCCTCTCGGCCCTTCCAGTCTGTGCCGACCATTTGTTTTCCCCTAGTCCCATCTACCTGCACTCAGACCATACCCCTCCATTCCCTTCACGTCCATATACCTATCCACTTTACTCTTAAATGTTAAAATCGATCCTGCCTCCACTGGAAGCTGATTCCACACAGCCACCACCCTCTGAGTAAAGAAGTTCCCCCTCACGTTAGCCCAAAACCTCTGTCCCTTAATTAATATATTAATATAAGGAAACCCCTCAGGGTCTGTTTTGGGGAATATTCTGGGCCTTTTTAAACCCTTTGGTTGAATTTTTTATTTTTGGAGTCTTTCTCCATTAATTTTAAGCCATAAAGGCCTTTTTATTAGAACTTTTAAATCATGGCCTCTCTGACTTTTTTAATTTTTTTCCTACCCACTGGAGTTTTTCCACCCGGAATTTTTTTTTCTTTTTAACCTTTAAACTCCGTTTTTCCACCCGGAATTTTTTTTTTCTTTTAACTTTTAAACTCCGTTTTTTCACCCGGAGTATTTATTTTCCTTTTAAACTTTTAAACTCCGTTTTTCCTCATAGCCAAAAGTTTGTGGAGCAACTAAAGTCTCCCTAACGGTAATTTTAACGGCCACCGGTATTGGAACCGGCTCCGCACTAATCTGCCGTCCCGATCGTTGAGTTTTCCCCTGGGACGCTTTTTAAACTCTGTTTTTTTCCACCCGGAGTATTTTCTTTTCATTTTAACTTTTATTTTATTTTTTGCTTTTAAATTCCGTTTCTTTTTAACTCCTAGTGGCTCTATACACCAGCCACGGAGTTTGGATATGCCCTGTAAGTATTTCAACTGTACTTACCTGTGCGCCCGTACCTACCGCTGTAGAGGAGCTGCCTCTGCAGCTCTTGCTCTGCCGTCAGCGTCGACGTAATGCCGATCAAGCGCCAGGCCAATCACACTCACATGACTCCGAAGTAAAATAGATTTTGAATCACCATTCAGTCCCAGGTTTGGGTCTTTGTTGGATCCATAGTATTTCCATTCACTTCCATATTTAATGGTTTTCCAATAAAGGTGGATGAGTGGCAAACAAAGCCAATTTCATGACACTGAATACATCTCCAGTAATGGCACCTCTTTTACATGCCCCAATGATTCCAATATTATTTGCCTTCTTGCCTCACTGTCTTTGTCAACTAACAGACCATATTCTTTAAAATTGCCATCCATAATCTTTAGATGGTGAGGTTCCTTGTTTCTCATCCTTCTGTCTCCTTCCACTCACCCACCTCTTCATTCTGTAAAGGACATTTAATGCTGATACTTTATTGTCACATGTACCTAGGTAACTGTGAAATGCTTTGTTTAGCATAGAACCCGGTAAAACCATATAGCAGACTTCACATTATTCTTGCCAGCTATCCGGCTGGGTCCCTCTGTGTTCTCAGCGGCCCTCCACACCGGGTCGCTCCTTGTTCTCGGCACTGCCGTCTCACCGCGTGGGCCGTGAGGATGATGGGGAGGATTCCAGGGAATGTCGACAGCATAAGTAAGCAGACAAAAACCTGGCAGACGGGCTACAATGTAGAAAAGTACATCCCGCGAGACTGCATCTGGAACATTACATCCATATTTGGTCTCCCCACCGAAGGAAGAATTAAGCGGGAGTGCAACAAAGGTTTTCTGAATACTCTCCTGGATGGGGGTTAGTTGGATGAGAGGAGAATATGTAAAATAGGGCAATACTCTAGAGCGTGTAGAATGATATGTAATTTTATCGAAATCTATAAAATTCTTAAGTAGCTTGATGGTAGCTGCAGACTTGATATCTTTAGTTATTGGCTTGTCTAGAACCCAAGGTCACACTCTCAAAATAGCTGTAGGTCATTTGGGAAAGAGATAGGAGGAGCTTTCTTATTGCAGATGGTAATGAATCTTTAGAATTCTCCATCTAAATGGACTTGGTTGTTTAATGTATTAAAGGTAGAGATTTATTTATTTTTAGCAATGATGAAAATCAAGAGCTAGTGCAGGCAACTGATGCTGAGATGGCCAATCAGCCAAGATTTTATTCAATTCCGAACATGTACAAGATGTTCAATGGACTTTTCCTACTATTTGATTATTTATTCATTACATATTAATTAATGCATTAATTAATCAACAATTAATAATGTATTAACATGTTAATCATTAATTAATGTATTAGTTAATTAATGTATGTATTAATTAATGTATTAATCACATCATTCATTACTTAGTGTGCACAAAGCATGATCACTAAAGACATGATCTGTTTTCATTATTATTGAAATATTAATTATTTTAAATAAATATTAATAGTATATTAGTTACAGTGCATTACAAATGACCATTTCAATGTTCTATAACATAAAAGGACTAAACTAAATACAAATAAACTGTTTATCCTTATTGCCACAGTCACATGTCTGAACCTTAAGGGCCTGTCCCACTTACGCGACATTTCGGCGACTGCCGGCAATCGTCATAGGTCGTTGCAGGTCGGCGAAAACTTTCAACGTTGAAAATTCAGCGGCGACCAGAACAAGGTACGACTCGTTGGGTGACTGAGGAGACTACTCATGACCATACAGGCGACATCCCGACAGAGTTGTACCTTGTTCTGGTTGCCGCTGGATTTTCAACATGTTGAACATTTTCAGCGACCTGCAATGACCTATGACGGGTGCCGGCAGTCGCCGAAATATTCGCGTAAGTGGAACAGGCCCATTATTTTTATGTATCTATAGTGGTCCTGTATCTCACAGGGTCAGAGAGTCACATAAAGATACAGCAGAAAAAGAGCCTATTTGGCCCACAGAGTATACATCAACTATTAACGACCTACTTATATATAACCTGTATTAATCAATCAATTAAAAATTGGAAAATTGTTTCGATTGAAAGCTAGAAAGGGAGCAGAGTGGATGTACGATATTGTTGCCAGGACTCAAGGGTCTGAGCTATAGGGAGGTTAAGCAGGTTCGGACTCTATTCCTTGAAGTGCAGGAGGATGAGGAGTGATATTATAGAGGTTCACAAAATCATGAGGGGAATAGATTGGGTAAATGCACAGAGTGTCTTACCTAGAGGAGGGGAATTGAGAATCAGAGGACATAGGTTGAAGGTGAGGGGAGGATAGATTTAATAGGAACCTGAGGGGTAATGATTTTACACAAAGGGTAGTGGGTGTATGGAACGAGCTGCGGAGGAGGTAGTTGAGGCCGGTTCTATTGCAATGTTTAAGAAAAAGTTAGACAGGCACATAGATAGGATTGGTTTAGAGGGATATGGGCCAAACGCAGGCAGGTGGGACTAATGTTGATTGGATATCTTGTTCAGTTGGGCTGAAGGGTCTGTTTCCGCACTGTATGGCTATTATTCGATGAACCTCTAATCCCGTGCCTTATTTCCAGCATTTGTGATTTAAAAAAAATAATTCTTGTTGCAGCTTTGGCCCCTTGGCTCTTTGCCAGAAAACCTTAAGTGCTGTAAGAACATAAGAAGTCAAGGCAGAAGTCAGACATATGACTCATTTTCGTTTTCATTCGGTAAGATCAAATAAATAAGATCAGGCTTAGAAAATTGATGACAAAGCTCCATGCCTGACACTCCGGGACAGTGCTGAGGGAGCACTGTATCTACGTGTTGGGAGGGATGGAAAGATAGAGAGAAAACAAGAGTTATTTGAAGTTAGCAAATTTTTATAACACTGGGATAAGAGCTGCCCAAGCGCAATATGGGGTGCACCCCTGCCTTCCCTCTCTCTCCATCCCTCCTCCTTCCTAGTTCTTCAACCAGTCTGATGTCCTCCTGAATACATTTTATCTCTGTATGCTTCATTATTACCTTCTCCTAGCTTACAGTGATCTATTCTACATTTTCCTTGAACCTCAACGCCTTTGATGCCTTGTTTTCACACCTCACACTTCCTTATCGCTGTGCCTCCCTCCCCCCTGACTCTCAGTCTGAAGAAGGGTCTCTGCCTGAAACGTCACCCATTCCTTCTCACCAGAGATGCTGCCCATCCCGCTGAGTTACTCCAGCATTTTGTGTCTATCCTCGGTGTAAACAAGCATCTGTAGTTCCTTCCCACATTTGTCATCCTCCCTATGCGTGTCTGCGTTCTGTTCTGGAAAAACACTCCTGGAAGTTTGCCTCACTCTCCTAGATGCTATATGTCGTTGAATCGCATCCCAACGTAAGCTGGAGCAGTGGAAGGCTGAACAATCTCTGGCGCTGAGCCAACGTCATTGTTCATGAGTTCTCTTGTATTATTGTCCTGACAATACCTCACCTGTCAGCTCTTTTGGATTTATGTGTTTACAGTGGACAAACAAGCTTACATTTGGCCATGTCTTAAATTAAAATAAATAACTTTTGACAGTTTTGATCAAGAAAGTCATTGACATCGAGGGAACCTTGGTCTAAAACGCAGTTCACATTGGTTCCAGAAAAGTTCCTGGTAGTTTTTATCATTTGATTTTCCTTTCTAAACCTTTAGTAGAATGTTTACAGGAATTAAATAGTTTTACCTTGGTGAGTTTAGGAACTATTACTCTGCACCCTTCCTATAGCAACCTGTCACCTGGTAGTATGAGCAGTTGATATGAATACTTTCATATGCACACTATAGTCCTCATACCCCCCTCCTTTCTGACCACCCACCACCCCCCAACCAGACATCGCCTCAGCCTCCGTCCACCCACCTGCCTTCCTCAGGCCCCAACCCCCATGCTTGCCGTGTGTTCACCATCCCCCCTGACCTCCCCCTCTCTGATACCAAACGTTCTGTCCTCAACAGAGTCCTCACCTTTGTTCCCCTCCGTCCCCATCTCAATGTATTCCGCGTCCGCCACGATGTGGAGCTCTTCTTCCGTCGCCTCTGCATCCAAGCATTTTTCTATGGGAAGGAGTCCTCACCCCCTAGTGATGACCCCTTCTCCCGTCTCCAACGCACCCCCTCCTCTTGGACTCCCCCTCATGGCCATCTACCGGCTTTAGACCATTTAATTTTAAACTGCTGGTGGGACATCAACCGCTTCAACTTCTCCACTCCCGTTTCTCGCTCTAACCTCCCCCCCTGAATGTACAACTCTCCACTCACTCTACAACAACCCCGACTGGGTGATGAAACCCACCGACAAGGGAGGTGCCGTGGTAGTCTGGCGCGCTGATCTCTACTGGCCAGGCGCCAACTCTCTCTTATCCTTGGACCATGGCCCCACAGACGAGCACCAGGCCATTATCTCAAACACCATCACTGGCTTCATCACTTCCGGCTCCCTGCCCTTCCAAGCCTCCAAGCTCATCGTTCCCCAGCCCTGCACGGCCCGATTTTACCATTTCCCCAAAATCCACAAACCTGACTGTGCTGGCAGACCCATTGTTTCTGCTTGTTCTTGTCCCACCAAACCTATTTCCACATATCTCGACTCCACCCTAACCCCACCCCCCCCCGGTCTAATCCCTCCCTACCTATGTTCAATACACCTCACACGCTCTTCATCGCCTCCATGATTTCCTTTTTCCAGGCCCCCACTCCCTCATCTTCACCATGGATGTCCAGTCACTCTACACCTCCACCCCCATCAGGAGGGTCTTAAAGCCCTCCGTTTATTCCTCGACCGCAGAACCAACTAATCTCCATCTACAAATACTCTCCTCCGCTTAGCGGAACTGGTCCATACCCTCAACAATTTTTCCGTTTGACTCCTCCCATTTCCTCCAAATCCAAGGCGTAGCTATGGGCACGCGCATGGGCCCCAGCTATGCCTGCCTCTTTGTAGGGAACGTCAAACAATCCTTGTTCGAGGCGTACCGTGGCCTTATCCCCGAACTCTATCTCAGCTACATCGATGACTGCATCGGCGCTACCTCCTGCACCCATGCAGAACTCACTGACTTCATCCGTTTCACCACTAACTTCCATCTGGCACTGAAAATTCACCTGGACCATTTCCGACATCTCCCTACAGTTTCTAGACCTCACTATCTCCATCGCAGGTAACAGACTACTGACCGACATCTACTACAAACCCACTGACTCCCATGGCTATCTGGACTACACTTCTTCCCACCCTGCTTCCTGTAAGGACTCTATCCGCTACTCGCAATTCCTCCGTATACGCAGCATCTGCACCCAGGATGAGGTGTTCCACACCAGGGCATCGGAGATGTCCTCATTCTTTAGGGAACGGGGGTTCCCCTCTTTGACTATAAATGAGGCTCTCACCAGGGTCTCCTCCATATCCCGTAGATCCACTCTTACTCCCCATCCCCCCACTCGTAACAAGGACCTTCCACTCCACCAGCCGGCACATACAACAGATAATCCTCCGACATTTTTGCCACCTCCAACGGGATCCCACCACTGGCCATATCTTCCCATCTCCTCCCCTTTCGGCTTTCTGCAGAGACAACTCCCTCCGTAACTCCCTGGTCAATTTGTCCCTTCCCACCCAAACCACCCCCTCTCCTGGCACTTTCCCTCGCAACCGCAGGAAATGCTGCACTTGTCGCTTTACCTCCCCCCTCGACTCCATCCAAGGACCCAAGCAGTCTTTCCAGTCTTTCCTCCAACTACATCTTTGGCATCCGCTGCTCTGGATGTCAACTGCTCTACATCAGTGAGACCAAGTGCAGGCTTGGCGATCGCTTCGCCTAACACCTCCGCTCGGTCCTAATAACCAACCTGATCTCCCAGTAGCTCAGTACTTCAACTCCCCCGCCCATTCCGAATCTGACCTTTCTGTCCTGGGCCTCCTCCATGGCCAGAGTGAGTCCCACCACAAATTGGAGGAGCAGCACCTCATATTTTGCTTGGGCAGTTTACACCCCAGCGGTATGAACATTGACTTCTCCAATTTCAAGTAGTCCTTGCTTTCTCCATCCTTCCCCTCCCCTTTCCAGCTCTCCCACAACCTACTGTCTCCACCTCTTCCTTTCTTCTTCCCGCACCCCCCTACCCCCACATCAGTCTGAAGAAGGGTCTTGACCCGAAACGTCACCTATTCCTTCGCTCCATAGATGCTGCCTCACCCGCTGAGTTTCTCCAGCATTTTTGTCTACCTTTAATTTTTCCAGCACCTTTCAGTAATCAATATCCCTTCTCTTTTCAATCAATAATGCTGAAAACATCTGAGTTGGTACAGTATGTGTAATTGCTTGCAACACACATTTTGTAAGTTAGAAACATAGAAAATAGGTGCAGGAGCAGGCCATTCAGTCTTTCGAGCCTGCACCGCCATTCAATATGATCATGGCTGCTCATCCAGAATCAATACCCTGTTCCTGCTTTCTCCCCATATCCCTTGATTCAATTAGCCGCAAGAGCTAAATCTAACTCTCTTTTGAAACACATCCAATGAATTGGCCTCCACTGCCTTCTGTGGCAGAGAATTCCACAGATCCACAACTCTCTGGCTGAAAAAGGTTGGCCTCTTCTCAATCCTAAATGGCCAATTGCTTATTCTTAAACCGTGAACCCTAGTTCTGGATTCCCCAAAATGGGGAACATTTTTCCTGTATTTAGCCTGTCCAATCTCTTAAGGATTTTATATGTTTCTATAAGATCCCCTCTCATCCTTCTAAATTCCAGTGAATATAAGCCCAGTCAATCCATTCTTTCAAAGGATAAGACGACGTGTCATCTGCCCATGTTAGCGTAAATGATTTTAAAGTATCTTAAGCAAAGCACAAAGTGATGGAGTAACTGAATGGATCAGGCAGCATCTGTGGAGGAAATGTAAAGGCAAAGTTTCAGGTTGGGACCCTTCTTCAGCTTGCCTTACAGATGATCTTAACCTGTTCCCATTTTTAATTTAATGTGAGTCAGAGTCAGAATATGAATCGGCTGTTTCAACTTTCTGTCCGACATTATCTGTAGTCTTCATACTATATGGTATGAAAATAGCTAGTGGTTTGTTAGCAAATCTCAAAATTGTAAGTAAATATTGATTTAAATGATAAGGTATGAAATGTCAGGTAAACATTTCAGAAAATAAAAATGCCAAGCCGATCAGTCACAGTGTGAAAAAAATAGTTCTCGTTTCCCATTTCAACAGGAAGAGACTTCAATTTTGCAACAAAGCACAGGAACTCTGTCGCCACTTCAGCGCCAACAATTAGTGCGACCAGCTATTTTAATATGAATAGGCAGTTCCTGAAATCTTCTAGCATTGGAGGTTAAATTGGATTTATGTGCACTACATAGATGCTGTACATCATGTAAATTTGCCCTTACGTAATTCACAAACTATGAGATACGGAATGACAATGAATTCTCACAATGATTATTGAGAGAGAAATAACAGAGTCCACGTTACAGAGGATTGTAATACGGATGGTTTACTGGAAGCACCATCCTTCCATATATGCATAAATGCATTGTATTCCTTAAAGTGTAACTGGTTCTGTGATTTACCCACTGGCTTCTACTCCAATTTCTCCTATCTGGTTGTGATCTGTAGATGTTGCTGCATGAAGCACAATCTAGAAACCCTACCACACCATGCCCATTTTTTAGGGATAGTTGGCCAACTAAAATCTCAAATTGGTAGTCAGAGTGTGTACGAACATTACACTTAATGCACTGTGGGAAAGGTGCTTGCTGTAATTAGTGCAGCGGTGTGGGCCTCCTGAGTAAAGACACTGACATTCGCCCACCTCCACTCTGCTGGGCTATGCCCCTGCATCACCATTCTGCCATGTGAGGACAGAGTACAGGCTGCTGATGCTGCAAGTCCATGGAGCTTGAGAAAGTTGACCATTTAATAAGATTCAAAGACTCTTTATGATTAACCATCAGCAGTGGGTTTTGCTTGCACAAGGGGAGAGGTGTCTCAGTCAAAGGCTGTGATCACAACTCCAAAGTTAAGTCGATGCAACAGGACATTTATACACCAAAAATAACAACTGAGGAAGTACAGATTTGAGCTATTTAAAAATCAGGTTGGTTAATGCGGACCGAGCGGAGGTGTTCGGCGAAACGATCACCAAGCCTACGCTTGGTCTCACCGATATAGATCAGCTGACATCTAGAACAGCAGATGCAATAGATGAGGTTGGAGGGGGACGATATAGATCAGCTGACATCTAGAGCAACGGATGCAATAGATGAGGTTGGAGGTTGGATATAGATCAGCTGACATCTAAAAGTAGATGTAGATTGATATAGAGATAGATTGATCTGTTAATTACAGGAATTGTGCTTTATGGGCCTATCCCATTTAGACGATTTTTCAGGCAACTGACGGTGACTGCCAAGTCGTAGTAGGTCGCTGAAATACCAGCGACTGGAACGGCAACTGTCAGAGTGGAACATAGACACACATCGCTTCCTTCATCAGCCAGTTATGCAGGTGGGAGACAGGGCAAGTGGGGGGAGCGCTGCCTGAGTGACATTCACACGGTGCAAAGTCAATGTGATACAGACATGATGAACAGGAAGGTTGGCGCTGTAATTAAGACGGTGAAAGCACAGTGTACGGGAAGGGTCACGTAAGCCCTTTAAAAAATGGGGGGAGAAGGGAGAGATAGGGTGGGGAGAAGGAATGGAGACAAGTTTTAAGAAGCCAGAGATACACGGCTGTGAAGCTCGGCGGACATTAACATTACCGGTTATCGTTGGTTCTGAAAACAACTGTTTATTCATCAGATACGCATACGAGATGTGCAGTGAAATGAAAAGTGGCAATGCTTGCGGATTGTGCAAAAAAACTACAAAACAGAATGGAACAGAATCAGAATTACTTATTTGTGGGAGATAAAAAAAAGAAAAAAACAGCAATTTTAAAAAGACACCACACAACAGTAAATTGGTACAGTAAGTTAGTCCCTGGTGATATAGGAGTTTACAAGGGAAGAAACTCCTTCTCACCCTCTCTGTTTTCACAGCATGACAATGGAGGCGTTTGCCTGACCGTAGCAGCTGGAACAGTCCGTTGCTGGGATGGTAGGGGTCCCCCATGATCTTGTTGGCTCTGGATTTGCACCTTCTGATATACAGTTCCTGCAGGGGGGGGTGAGTGTAGTTCCAATAGTGCGTTTGGCCGAACGCACTACTCTCTGCAGAGCCTTCCTGTCCTGGGCAGAGCAGTTCCCAAACCAAATTGTGATGTTTCCAGACAAGATGCTTTGCACAGCCATTGAGTAGAAGCACTGGAGGATCCTCAGACACACTGAATTTCTCCAATTGCCTGAGGTGGTAAAGGCGCTTCCTTGCCTTACTCACCAGTGCGGCAGCATGTGATGTCCATGTCAGATCCTCTGAGATGTGGACCATGAGGTATTTAAAGCAGCTCACCCTATCCACACTACATTTATCTTCAGTGGTGTGTACATCCTCGGATGTTGTGCTCTCCTAAAGTCCACAATCAGCTCCTTAGATTTTTTGACATTCAAGAGGAGGTCCTGACACCAGAGTGCTAGATCAGCCACTTCCTCCCGGTAGGCCTTCTCATCGTTATCGGAGATCAGGCCCACCACCACAGTGTCATCAGCAAACGTGATTATAGAGTTGGAGCTGAACCTAGCCACACTGTCATGTGTGTACAGGGAGTACAGTAGGGGGCTGAGGATGCAACCCTGGGGGGAATCCTGTGCTCAGAGTGAGGGACTTTGATGTATTTCCTCCCATCTTGACTACATAGGGCCTGGCGGTGAGAATGTCCAGGGCCCAGGCACACAGGGGGGTGTTGAGCCCTAATTCCAGTAGCTTCTCAGCAAGTCTGGTGGGGACTATCGTGCTGAAGGCTGAACTGATGTCTATGAACAGCATCCTCACATAGACCCCCTTCTTTCTGTCATGGTGAGAGAGAGCGGTGTGCAGAACCTGGGAGACCGCATCGTACGTGGATCTGTTCGGACAGTATGCAAATTGTTGCGGGTCCATGTTGCGAGGGAGGAAGGCGCAGATGTGTTTCTTGACCAACCTCCCAAAGCATTTCATGACCACCCAGGTAGTCATTCAGACAAGCCGGGGAGGCATTTTTTGGTACAGGTACAATGAAGCAGGCAGGGACCACAGACTGGGCCAGGTAGACGTTGAATATTGTAGTGAGCACCGGAGCTAGCTGCATAGCACAAGACTTAAGTACTCGCCCCAAGATGCCATCTGGGCCTACAGCTTTCCTCGTGCTCACACGTGTCCATGGCGGCTTCATTCTGGTCCCTGCAAATTTTTCAACGTTGAAAAATTAGCAGTGACCAGAATGGAGCCGCGACTAGTTCCGAGAATGTGGGAATTACTCACGACCACGAAGGTGACTCCCCGGTAACTACCCGTGACCATGTGGCGACCACATAGTCTCCTGTAGTCGCCTAAAAAGTCGCCTAAGTGGGACAGGCCCATTACTCTTACATTGTACAAAATTCGCTACTTCTCGGCTCTGCATGCAACGGAGTACAAAGGTAATTTCGATGAAGATGTTAATGGCTGCGAGTCTGCGAGAAATAGTGTAACTAACAGTTAGTATGTTAAAGTGATAGATACTGACAGACATCTTTTGGACTCTGCGAACAACGGATTACAAAGGACGCCGCAGAGTACAAAGGTAAGGGAAATTAATATGTTAACGGAAGACACTAGCTGGTAACTTGAACTAATGTATTAATAAACGCCTGCAGCGGTTTTTGGGACTTCCACAAGCTGGGCAGTCATCTCCATACTCTGAGTGAAGCATTAAATCAGATTGGAGCAAGAGTGCTCCATCATCCACAGCTTTATGTCCAATCTATGTGTAGTCTGCCTTATGGATCTAACAACTCGAACACCCAGTGCAACCTCAAATGCCCAGGGATGGAGGAGATTACAAAAAGTGGTAAACACTGCCCAGTCCATTGCAGGTACTGACCTCCCCACCATTGGTGGGATCTACAGGAGGCCTGCCTCAAAAAGACAGCCACCATCATCAAGAGCCTATATCACCCTGGCCATGCTCTTTGGGAAGAAGGTGGAGGAGTCAGAAAACTGACGTCCAGGTTCAGGAACAGCTTCTCCCCAGCAACCATCAGATTATTAAACACTGCAAACTCCAACTAAACCCTGAACTACGAACAGCACCAGGGACTTGGGGCTTTGTTTCGATCTTTACACTGTTTTGGTCCTTTTTTAATATATAGAACTTCTTCTTGGTGTCTACTGAGTACTATCTTTATGTATCTGTGGTGCTGTTCCAAGTAGAACAATTTCATTGTTCTGTTTCAGGAATGATGACAATAAAAGAGTCTTGACTCTTGATGCATGTATATCTTTGTCAACAAACAACGCGGCAAAGGAACTCAGCGGGTCAGGCAGTATCAGTGGAGGGAAATGGACAGATAATTTGGGACAGGATCCTTTCACACCCAAAGCCCCGACCTAAAATGTAGCCCGTCCATTTCCGTCTACAGCTTTGTTTTTTGCACTGATTCCAGCAATGGCAGCCTCTTGTGTCGTTTACAAAAGCCAGGATTCTCTCAGTCAACAGCCAAAACCTATCTGGAGTAGAACTATCGTGCACCCAGGCAAACCTGAGTGGGAAATTCCAGATATTGTTTTTTTAAATATAATTTTAGTACAAAAATAGTCAGCAGTATCACCAAATGAGGACATTTGTATTTTTACTGCCAGCTGCATTTTCGCTTATCTAAGGACAAATTTGACTCCACGAATGGAGTCCACGCTGAACTCCTTGATTAGTTTTGAAAAGCAAATCAGTTCATTGAAGTTCAGACAGGCTGGGCAACCTTGCTGGAAATATATGCCAATGTGGATGACATAAGGAAGAAAGGCTTCATTGTACTATGTTGTACAGCATAGGAACAGCACCACAGATATGGAAACATAGCACTCAGTAGACACCAAGAAGAAGTTCTATATATTAATCACTTATGTTTGAACTTCCCTCCAAACATTGACCCTGGAATTTCCAACACCATAAATCCTGAGCTGGCCATTGGTATTATCTTATACTAACTCAATCTCCCAGCAGAGTCTAATCTCACTTGATAATGATTTATGGTGTACTCTGTTTGCAATGGAGCTGTAACAATGCGATATTTGCAGAATTATTTTACTAACATCAGCGGATGTTAAAGTGCATAAAGCAGTTTCATGAGAAACAAACTATAACACGAGAAGGGTTGGAGTAAACTCAATGGATCAGGCAGCGTGTCTGGAGAGAATGGCCAATGGACATTTTCCGGTCGGGACCTTTCTTCGGGGATCGGGCTACCTGATAGATGCTACCTGACCCACTGAGTTACTCCAGCACTTTATGTTTTACTTAAGATTTCAGCATCAGCAGTTCCTTGTGTCTAAACAAACAACTAAGTTGGAGCTTACAAATATCTACACAAAATATTGTAGTACCGCTCCACAGAAATGGGAAGGGCATGTGCCCCAGTGAAAACCCACACGTTGTAGGGCACCATGATGTAGAGGTTAGAGGGCCTGTCCCACTGATGCGACTTTTCAGTGACTGTCTTTGACCTTCAAGCTCGCGGCCACTCGCCTGAAAAACCGCGAGCTGGATCGACCGTCAGCGATGAAACCGCGAGCTGGATCAACCGAATACACACACATACACACACACACACACACACACACACACACACACACACACACACACACACACACACACACACACACACACACACACACACACACACCGCAAAGACGGGGGCCAGCGAAAGTGAGGGAGCGCTGTCTGAATTTCACACCGGCGATGAACAGGAAGGTAAAAGACGGTTGCACAGTGTACGGTAGGTGCGTCCTTTAGAGAGGGGGAGAGAAGGGGAGAGAAGGGGAGGGAAGGGGGGGGAGAAGGGAGGGAGAAGGAGTGGAGACACCTTTAAGAAGCCAGACAACTTATAATAAAGTTTAGCGGGCATTTAACATTACCGGACGTTTAACATTTCGTTGGTCCTGAAAACTCCAATGAGCCAATTCAAATGCCTGGTCAGCGAAGGAGATTGCCTACGGCTGCCCTCGACTGCCTATAACTACATAGCGACCCCACTCCACTGCACTACGAGTTCAAAAGAACCATGCCGACCAATTTTTACTCGCAGAAACATTTTCAACATGCTGCAAAGTTTTCCTCGGCCAATCTGAGGCCGCGAGTATGCGGGAACTTCCCTCGAACATGAAGAAGAGTTCCAGTGACCTCATAGGACCTCCTAGGACCACGTGTCGACCATGCTGCGAGTTTGAGTCGAGGGCAAACTCTCCTAAACTCGCAGATTAGGACGCCGCAACGGGACGGCCCCTTAAGCATTGTGCCTCCATTGCATGTGGCTATCAAGACATGGCACACGATGTCTCAGAATAAACCATAAAGGAAATGGAAAATAATGTTTGCTCTTAAATTTTGTTGGCTTTTGACCACATTTAATAAATAGGTGCTTTGTTTTTAGCATGCATTTCCAAATACTTATTAATCTGAGAAATTAATTTCTCAGAACGGATACTACTCTTCCTGCAGTTGGACTGACACTGCTCTTCAAGTCCGAGGCTCTCGAGATCCCTGGGCTCCTTGAGCATCATTCGTGTGTGAGTTTCTTCTAGGACTGTGAAAGGTACCAACTCCGCAGTCTGTCTGCATCTCCACACCCTAGCTCTTAAGATACCAGATCAGTGGAAGAAAAACAGATCCAGGATCTCCATCTGACCTTCCCTTCCTTACACAGCCAAGGAAAAATTAGGTTCAATTAACGGACACAAAATGCTGGAGTAACTCAGTGGGATGGGCAGCATCTCTGGAGAGAAAGAATGGGTAATGTTTCCGGTCGAGGACTTCCTTCAGTCGGTTTGAAATGTCACCCATTCTTTCTCTGCAGAGATGCTGCCTGTCCTGCTGAGTTACTCCAGCATTGTGTGTCTATCTTCAATGTAAACCGGCATCTGCAGTTCCTTCCTACACATGAGGTCAATTAACGCTTTTTTTGCCATGGCTAAGAGTGGATAACATGGATCCATCTGATAAATTGTCTGATCTGTTCATCTCCAAATTCAGGAAAACACTTCACTTGTTAAAAGTTGAGATTAATGACGTAAGTATAACTGGCTCCAGCGACTTGAACAGTGAAGAAGACTTATATCTTGTTTTCTTTGTTTGTTTCCCACAATACCAAAATCCAACCACTCCCACATAAAGTGAATGGGTATACAGCTTTTAAGCTTGCCCTGCAGTACCCCAGCCATTTCATGGTGTCAATGCAAACCGTGGGAGTATAGAAGGTGTGACACAGTGGAGCAGCGCTAGATTTGCTGCCCTACAGTGCCAGACCCGTGTTTGATCCTGACCATGGGTGCTGTCTACATGGAGTTTGTACGTTCTCCCTGTGACCCTGTGGGTTTCCTCCCGCATTCCAAAGACATGCTCGATTGTAGATTAATTGGCCTCTGTGAATTGTCGTTAGTGTGTGGGATAGGACTAGTGTACAGGTGGTCACTGGTCGAAGTGGGCTCAAGAGCCTGTTTGCACAAGAATCTGCATCTCAAGACAAAACTAAAAAGGAGTAGGGAATGTAAACAAGAATTTGGAAGCGATTCCTTACAGTTGTGCAGGATTGATTGTATTTTATTTTAAATAACCAATGTTAAGTTAAAAAATATTTTCTAGAAAGTTTAGTGCATGAATTTCCCAGCCACACCAATGTTTTTGCATTAGAAGCTGCCGTTATCCTAGAACAGTGATTCCCAAAGTTTTGGTAAGCGTGTACCCCTTTGTAGATTTTCGTAAACATCTTGTACCCCTCGTTACACATTGTACTTACACAGTTTCTTCGCCATCTTCTTAGTTGGTCCTTTAGCGATGTCAGGCGGCACACCCTTCTCAATTTCATTACGTTCACATGGTCCAGATAGATCGACGTTTTCTCGGTGTCCGCGGCTACTTCTATCTTCCTTATTGCTCTCTTTTGTGTGTTTTATACACCCAGTTTTTAAACCAATGACCCATAGTTGAGAATTTAAGGGCTAGAATGGCCGTATGATTACTCTTTCTTAGTTGCCGATGCATATGAAGTGCAAACCATTCGGGCAAGTGAGGCTGAACGGAAATTTACGAGTTGTCGCACGGGAGTCTGCAAACTACCCAAATGCAGCAGCTATCACAACTTGAGTAGGAGAATTCATATGAAATATATCATTTATTTGCAAATATGTATGTCTAAAATAATTTGTATTTTTTTCTAATAATTAATCTGTTTCAGTAGTACATAGCTGAAAATTGCCGCGTACCCCCCGAAGACCTTTTGCATACAACTGGGCGTACCCCACTTTGGGAACCACTGTCCGGGAACATCGAACAATAGAGAACGGGGATGACAAGGTAAACCAATCTCTTCTGCCTGCATGTGATCCATATCCCTTCATCCCCTGCATATTCATGTGCCTACCTAAAGGCCACTATCGTCCCTGCCTTCAACACTACTCCTGACAATGTCAGATGTGCTGTAGCCCAGTTGTGATACAGATGTTGGCAACTGAGCATTTTCCTGCTGGCTGCTCCAGTCCAGCTGTGGAATCTCGGCACGGAAGGAATTCACAGCCACATTGCAGATGTAAACCCTTGACAGTATTCATTTTAAATACTGAATGCCAAAGCACACCAGCCCAATAAATTTGGTCTCACTTGAATTAACATTTACAAACAGCTGCAAAGTCATATAACACAATGCTAATGGTATCTACTTGAGATTCCCAGTGGCGTAATATCCATGACAGGGCAAGGCAAAATGGCAGTCACTTGATATAATGTCGTCATTCACTTCACCACTGCCTTGGTATCTATTCATTTTTTTGTTAATTATACACATGTTTTCTTTTACTGACTCTATCCACTTGATTGAGATAATCTAAACATACCCCATCATGGTTAGTCAGGAGATGAGGGTTTGTTTATTTCAGTCGTAACTGGAATTTATAATAAATGTGTAGAAAATGAACTGCAGATGCTGGTTTACACCGAAGATAGACACAATTATTTTAGTAACAAGCTAGTTACGTGTTAACAAACACGCAGGCTAAATGTTTAACCAAGAAACCCAATCCCAATGCCGCGTGAGAATCTATCCATTGTCATCACCTACTGGATCAATCTCATCCTCTGGGTTATGAGCTAAGGTTTAAATCCCACAGGCATCATTTCTGGAGCAATGAGGCAGGTTCATGTCCACAGTACTTCTCACTAACCTTGCCAGAATATCGAATGGCAGGAAATTTTGAAGCTGCTGAATTTTGTGACGAAGATCATTGACCAGAAATGTGATCTCATCTCTCTCCCCACAGGCACTGACTGGCTTGTTGAGTGTCTCCAGTTATTTACTTTTTTTGTTTCCACCATCTGCAGAATGTCTCTTTCGTACACTGTTGTGGAATGTTCTAAATATCAAATGACATCCTTTGTAATAAGGGGCATGCAATGTTATTCTGTAGAAGTGGCTGCTTTGCTTTACTTCATTTCATTACTCATTCTGCTTTCACTCCACCCTTCCTGGTCCCCTGCGCATCATATTTCTCTACACAAGAACTGATCGTCATCATCATCTTTTTCCTCTCCCAGTTCAAAAAGGACCAATGTCTTCCAAATACAAGGCAAGTTAATGAATTATTTATTTCCAAACTATGACAAAAAAATATCATATTTATATCCCCATTGATGTGGCAAAAAATATCCAAGGCACTACACAGAAATGTTAGTAGATAATGGTGCAAAGATCCTGGAATGTCAGGAGGTGAGACTTTTGCTACAGGATGCTGAGCCTCTGGTGAATCCCCAAAATATTGATAGTGGGGGAATCAGCAGTTGCATGTTAAGGATAGATGGTTAGATTATTCTTGTTCAAGATGGCCATCGAGATTGCAGTTGAATAAAGGGGACTATGGGGCCATGAGGGAGGAGCTGGTCAGAGTTGACTGGAAAGATACACTAGCAGGGATGACAGTGGAACAAAAATGGCAGGTATTTCTAGGAATAATACAGAAGGTGCAGGATCAGTTCATTCCTAGGAGGAAGAAAGATTCCAATGAGAGAAAGGGACGACCATGGCTGACAAGGGACGTCAGGGACAGTATAAAAATTAAAGCGAAGAAGTAGAACGTAGCAAAGATGAGCGGGAAGCAAGAGGATTGGGTAATGTTTATAGAACAACAGAAGATAACTAAAAAGACAATACGGGAAGAAAAGATGATGTACGAAGGTCAGCTAGCCAAGAATATAAAGCAGGATAGTAAAAGCTTCTTTAGGTATATGAAGAGGAAAAAATTAGTTAAGAGCAAAGTTGGACCCTTAAAGACCGAAAAAGGTGAATTTATTATGGGGAACAAGGAAATGGCAGATGAGTTGAACAGATACTTTGGATCTGTCTTCACCAAGGAGGACACAAACAATCTTCCTGATATAGTAGTGGCCAGAGGATTTGAGGTGACAGAGGAACTGAAGGAAATCCACAATAGGCAGGAAATGGTGTTGGATAGACTGATGGGACTGAAGGCTGATAAATCCCCAGGGCCTGATGGTCTGCATCCCAGGGTACTTAAGGAAGAGGCTCTAGAAATCGTGGATGCATTGGTGATAATTTTCCAATGTTCTATAGACTCAGGATCAGTTTCTGTGGATTGGAAGGTGGATAATGTTATCCCCACTTTTTAAGAAAGGTGGGAGAGAGAAAACAGGGAACTATAGCCCAGTTAGCCTGACATTGGTGGTGGGGAAGATGCTGGAGTCAATTATAAAAGATGAGATAGCCGAACATTTGGATAGCAGTAACAGGATCGGTCCGAGTCAGCAATGGATTTACGAAGGGGAAATAATGCTTGACTAATCTTCTGGAATTTTTTGAAGATGCAACTAGTAAAATGGACAAGGGAGAGCCAGTGGATGTAGTGTACCTGGACTTTCAGAAAGCATTTGTAAGGTCCCACATAGGAGATTAGTGGGCAAAATTAGGGCACATGGTATTGGGGGTAGACATGGATAGAGAAGTGGTTGGCAGACAGGAAACAAAGAGTAGGGATTAACAGGTCCCTTTCAGAATGGCAGGCAGTGACTAGTGGGGTACCGCAAGGCTCGGTGCTGGGACCGCAGCTATTTACAAAATACATCAATGATTTGGATGAAGGGATTCAAAGTAACATTAGCATATTTGCAGATGACACAAAGCTGGGTGGCAGTGTGAAATATGAGGAGGATGCTATGAGAATGCAGGGTGACTTGGACAGGTTGGGGGAGTGGGCAGATGCATGGCAGATGAAGTTTAATGCGGATAAATGTGAGGTTATCCACTTTGGTAGCAAAAACAGGAAGGCAGATTACTATCTAAATGGTGTCAAGTTGGGAAAAGGGGAAATACAATGGGATCTGCGGGTCCTTACATATCAGTCTATGAAAGTAAGCAGGCAGGTACAGCAGGCAGTGAAGAAAGCGAATGGCATGTTGGCCTTTATAACAAGAGGAATCGAATATAGGAGCAAAGAGGTCCTTCTGTAGTTGTACAGAGCCCCAGTGAGAACACACCTGGAGAATTGTGTGCAGTTTTGATCCCCTAATTTGAGGAAGGACATTCTTGCTATTGAGGGAGTGCAGCATAGGTTTACATGGTTAATTCCAGGGATGGTGGGACTGTCAGATGATCTCATTGAAACATATAAGATTGATAAGGGTTTGGACACGCTAGAGGCAGGAAACATGTTCCCGATGTTGGGGGAGTCCAGAACCAGGAGCCACAGTTTAAGAATAAGGAGTAAGCCATTTAGAACGGAGACGAGGAAACACTTTTTCTCACAGAGAGTGGTGAGTCTGTGGAATTCTCTGCCTCAGAGGGCTATTGAGGGAGTGCAGCATAGGTTTACATGGTTAATTCCCGGGATGGTGGGACTGTCAGATGCTGAGAGAATGGAGCAGCTGGGCTTGTAAACTCTAGAGTTTAGAAGGATGAGAGGGAATCTCATTGAAACATATAAGATTGATAAGTGTTTGGACCAGCTAGAGGCAGGAAACATGTTCCCGATGTTGGGGGAGTCGAGAACCAGGGGCCACAGTTTAAGAATAAGGAGTAAGCCATTTAGAACGGAGACGAGGAAACACTTTTTCTCACAGAGAGTGGTGAGTCTGTGGAATTCTCTGCCTCGGAGGGCGGTGGAAGCCGGTTCTCTGGATACTTTCAAGAGAGAGCTAGACACGGCTCTTAAAAATAGCGGAGTCAGGGGATATTTGGGGAAGGCAGGAACGGGGTACTGATTGGGGATGATCAGCCATGATCACATTGAATGGCGGTGCTAGCTCGAAGGGCCAAATGGCCTGCTCCTGCACCTATTGTCTATTGCCTATTGTTTATTGCCATTGTCTGGAATTGTGTAGGGAGGAACTGCAGATACTGGTTTACACCGAAGATCGACACAAAATGCTGGAGTAACTCAGCGGGACGAGCAGCGTCGCTGGATAGAAAGATTGGATGACGTTTTGGGTCAAGACCCTTCAGTTTTTGGGGTACAAATATGACTTGCCATTTATGTTGTCCATGCCTCAATGTTGTCTAGGTTTTGCTGTAAGCACATGTGGGCTGCTTCGTTTGCTGAGGAGTTGTAAAAGGAATTGAACAGATGCAAACATCAATAAATCCCTACTTTTGACCTTAGGTGGACGGAAAGGTCATTTACAAAGCCGCTGAAGATGTTTGGGCCAAAGATGATGACTTGAGAGACTTCTGCAGTGATGTTTCGCGGCTGAGCTACTGACAGCAAACAACCACAATCATCTTCCTTGTGTGAACGGAGTGTTTTACCTTTGATGCTCCTTGACCTCAATGCTGGTGGAGTATGTTGATCCTATATTGGTGAAATGCTGCCTTCATCTCATCAGCTCTGTGTTCCATGATTGGTCTGAAATTGAGTGGTCCGGCAAACCCTAAGATGGGCATCATCGAATAGTTTGATTATGGGAGAGGAAGTGCCATTTGATGGCACTGTTGTTGTTGACTTCTATCACTTTGCAGATGATTGAGCGTTGATATATTGGCAAGTAACTAGCCGATGAGATTTGTCCTGCAGAATTGCAAACCTATGGAGTCTTGTGCCCGGAGATTAAATATTTACCTGTGACTTCAGTTTTGAACCAGAGTGGGTTCCTGCTGTGGTTGGGAAGATAGCAATGGTAACTGATCACCACAGATCATAAATCATGGTTACATCTCTGACGTATCTTTGGGTGTTAACACACTATCAGGAAATTGTTCTGGGGAACTGCTGGAGATAACATCCAATGAGATGGTTGGGTCAGAGGTGGTTTCCACTATAGACAAGCGGACTGAGATACAACGTGCTCTATCTTAATTGGAGGTTAGATGCTCTTCACCAGAGTGAGGAAATTCCCACAGTATTTGTAAGTGTTCATTAAATAATTTGTGATTATCTTGGTAGTGGATGTGGAAATGTAACAACGTATGTGTATAGGGGTTTCCCCAATCCACCATGGTACTTTTCGGAGTGATTTCTTCCGTCACCTTTTTAATCTTTGGTAGGCACCATTTTGGTCGATGTCAACTGTATGAACAAAAATGTGCATTCACAGTTTGAAGAAAATAAACAAGCATTCTAAAGGAAGACACTCAAACGCCATACTTTTTTAATTAGTACTTAATAATCTTATTGCATTTAATTGGGCCACATTGTTAGCATGCCTGATAACAGACTTCTGAGATGAAATACTGTACTCACACAGAAGCTTTGTCATGTGAAAAGATTACAAGGCAGGCAACTAAAAAAGATCCAAGAATGTTCTCAAAACTCCCTGGGATAAAATGCAACATCTCCACTGACTCATGGGAAACCCAACCCGTTGCAATTCCCAGTGGAGAAGGTGCATTCCCCAAGGTCAAGTGACAGGGCACACAGAAGCCCAATGTACCCAGCGGAAGGAATAAACCACCTTAAACAACCCACTTGTCCATCCCATCTGGCATCTCCTGTTCCATCTGTGGGAGAGTTATTCTTAATTCCAATGGACTGCACAAGAAAATCCATGGAACCAAAGATTGGCCATTTCTCTGTCCCTAGTGTCCCTAGTTTTGTGTTCATTTTCTAGGTCTGCACAAAACGTGTGCAATAGAAGTCTTTAATGTTTCACTCAATGCTGGCAGCAAGACTAGTCACAATGGCTTCCTGCATACTATCTGCTGACAGGATAAACTATATACAAGACATCTCCCTTTGTCCTGTGCAGTGCCACCTGCTGCATAGGAGGAGCAATGGGTCCTCCCACCCCACACAGTCCACCAAACATCACACTCCCCCTTTCCAGTTTGAACGTCTCTATTCCTAAATGAGTCACCTTGGGGGAGTATCACGATTGCAATGTGTCGATTGATGAAGGACTACAAGCAGATCGGCAGGGAGTTAATCTGGCGGAACTTCGTCAGGCCTGGGCAAGTCAGGCACTCCAGTATCCACACGATTCAGCACCGGGGTATCCGACTGCTTGGTTCTGGTCAGGTTCTGCGCAGTCTTCGCTGGCGGAATGCGGCCTTAATTGGTCATCATACCGTTGGCATTGTCCTTGGACGGTGTACATTTTGGTTCCAATGTGAGCCATGATCCTGCCAGCGCACCATTTGCTTTCCTTGGCCGTATAATTGCAGTAATATACGTAGTCCCCAATGTCGAATTTGGACTTGTTCGTCTTCGTTGGCTGAGTGTGCGCCGTTTAAGAGTTACGGGTCGGGTTCAAAACTGATAGGGGAGAGCGCACTTGACGTCCAAGCATCATCTCTGCTGGAGTTCGACCGGTAGTGCAGTTTGGAACGGTTCGATATTGCTGTAAGAAATCGCGCAATGTCAATCGTTTCCATTTCTTTTCGATTCCTACAGCACGTTTCATGGCCTGCTTGAAAACGCCGACCAGCCGCTCTGCCTCACCATTTGAGGGCGGATGAAAAGGTTCTGATGTCAGATGCACGATTGAGTGATGTTTGCACCAGTCACCGAACAGTTGCGAGGCAAATTGGGGTCCATTGTCGCTTACGATTGTTAAGGGCAATCCCCAAATGGCGAACAAATCGTCGAGCGCAGAAGTGGTTGGATATTTATTCATTTGGATAACATGTGGCATTTCAAATGGGCATCCATGACGACCAGCCACATGTCCTCCAGGAACGGTCCGGCAAAATCTATGTGGATTCGCTGCCATGGTTGGTCGGGGATGGGCCATGCGGAGGTCTCTTCCGGCGGATTCGGTGCTGTTTCGGCACATGGTGTGTAGTCCTTGCAGTTTTCGGCTATATCGGTCTTGATATTCGGTCACCACACATGCATGCAGGCGAACGCCTTCGTTCGCACAATTCCAATGAACATCTTCAGAATTAGCGATCGCAGTTCCGTCGGAATGATCACTCGACCATCGTGGAGCAGAATGCCATCCTTTGAGGAGATTTTTGTTTGCGCATTCTGAATTCCTTGTCCAGCTTAGGACTGTTCAGCCACCCCTGAGTGACAAAATGTCATACCTTCAACAAAATGGGGTCTGTGCTTGTATAGTTGGCGACTGTCCTTGCGGAGACGGGGAAATTGGCACGTTCACATCCGTCTCAATTTCCATAATTTCTTCCTCTTTATCGAATGTCAGGTCAGGTCCAATCGGTAGACGAGACAGTGCATGGGCATTGGCATGCTCGGCAGACTGTCGGTAAATGATGTGGCAATCATATCCCATCATGATCCGGGCCCAACGCTGCAACGTGATGACAGGCAAACTTTTCTCCGGGCTGAAAATAGTCAGCAGCGGCTTGTGGTTGGTGATGAGCAGGAAATGTCGCCCACTCAAATATTGGTGAAACTTCCGGACACCAAACACGATCGCCAGTGCTTCTTTCTCCACTCATCTGTAGTTTTTCTTGGATGGGTTTTGGCCTCAGTGTTTTGGATGCAAACGCAATTGGTTCCTCCTTGCCGTTCGCGCCGTTTGTGAGATCACAGCTCCAAGACCATACGGCAATGCATCGGCGGCCAGCGAGATCGGCTTCGATGGGTCATAGCGGACCAAACGCGTCTTCTGGGCAAGCATCTCCTTCAACCTGGTGAATGCATGGTCACACTCTTTAGACCAATGCCATTCGACATCCTGTTTTCGCAGGTTGTTCAATGGTGTGCACAAAGTCGAAAGTACCGGTATGAACTTGTCATAGTAGTTCACCTTGCCAATTAAACTTTCAAGCTGCTTCACATTTTCGGGCGTCGGCAATTTCACAATGGCGTCCACTCTTTCTTCCGATGGCTTCAGACCACTTGCCGAGATCACATGTCCGAGGTATGTGATCTGTTGTCGGCAGAATGCCCACTTGTCCATGCACAACTTCATGTCATAGTTGTTCAGTGCCGTGGGGACCTGTTTTAGGTTCTGCAGATGTTCTTCCTCTGCCCGGCCGGTGACAATTATGTCATCCAGGTAGGCGGCTACGTACGGAATCCCGGCAAACAGATTGTCGAGCAGTTTCTGGAAGATGGCCGGCGCCGGTGCCGATCCAAACGACAATCGGTTGTATCTGAACAGTCTCTTGTGCGTGTGGGTCACAAGCAGGTTTTTTGTCTTGTCATCCAGTTCCACTTGGAGATACGCGTCGGACATGTCCAATTTCGAGAAGTGCTGTCCTCCTTGCAGCTTGACGAACAGCTCGTCCACTCTTGGTATGGTGTGTTGAATAATGTGCAATTGAGGGTTAATAGTCACTTTGTAGTCGCCACAGAAGCGCACAGATTCTCTCTCAGATGTCCTGACCCACTAGCGACACAGCCGCACCAGTGTCCACCTGGAACTGTAGATTAAAGTTCGAGACCCGCAGCGAAATCCTCTGCTTGTCGGTGATCGTGTACACACCGAGCACTCCAATAGAAATGGTCTCCACAATTTGGTCGACTGTGTTTTGCTCTTGCTTGCCCTTTTGCAGTTTTCCTACGGATTGACACACTGCCTGGAAATGACCTTTTTGGTAACAGGCACAACAAACGGACTTGATATACGGGCACTCACGGTGATGATGAGCAGTAATCCTCACCAGTAGTGGGATTTCGATCCTCCCCTCACAGGGGGACGACTTTTCTGAAATTGTCCTCGAATCATGGAGTCATAGAAAATAGGTGCAGGAGTAGGCCATTTGGCCCTTCGAGCCTGCACCGCCATTCAATATGATCATGGCTGATCATCCAACTCAGTATCATGTACCTGCCTTCTCTCGATACCCCCTGATCCCTTTAGCCACAAGGGCCACATCTAACTCCCTCTTAAATATAGCCAATGAACTGGCCTCAACTACCTTCTGTGGCAGAGAATTCCACAGATTCACCACTCTCTGTGTGAAAAATGATCTTCTCATCTCGGTCCTAAAAGACTTCCCCCTTATCCTTAAACTGTGACCTCTTGTTCTGGACTTCCCCAACATTGGGAACAATCTTTCTGCATCTAGCCTGTCCAACCCCTTAAGAATGTTGTAAGTCTCTATAAGATCCCCCCTCAATCTCCTAAATTCCAGCAAATTCTATCAGGCCGAGTCTATCCAGTCTTTCTTCATATGGAAGTCCAGCAATCCCAGGAATCAGTCTGGTGAACCTTCTCTGTACTCCCTCTATGGCAAGAATGTCCTTCCTCAGATTAGGAGACCAAAACTGTACGCAATACTCCAGGTGTGGCCACCCTGCTCTTGTACTCAATTCCTTTTGCTATGAATGCCAACATACCATTCGCTTTCTTCACAGCCTGCTGCACCTGCATGCCTACTTTCAATGACTGGTGTACCATGACATCCAGGTCACGTTGCATCTCCCCTTTTCCTAATCAGCCACCATTCAGATAATAGTCTACCCTCCTGTTTTTGCCGCCAAAGTGGATAACCTCACATTTATCCACATTTTACTTCGGAGTCACGTGAGTGACTACGTGAAGACCCCGCCAGGACGCATGCGCGACATATCGTCGAACGCATTGCGGAAGCGACAGTCGGGAGGAGCGCCGCTCCTCCAACGCAAGTTTTGAAAAATTACTGAAGGTAAGTCTTACCTTTTCTGGTGAGCGTGGCGACTCGGTGTAATTTCTTTTTCAGAACGGAGGAAGCACCATGGAGTCGCCAAGGGAGAGCAGCAGCTGATACCGCTGCTGTGGAAGCAGCCAGCAGCGTGCCGTCTCTCCAGAGCTGCAGGTGCTGCCAGCAGCTGCCGGCTTCTTGCCGCTACAGACCGCAGGTGCGCCGTGGGGGCGGCGGCAAACCACCCGGAAGTCGGACAGGTCCGTGGACTCGGCTGGGTCCGGACCTGAAGACACCCCGTTCACAGATAGCGACGGCGGGCGTCTTTCCCGCGGGAGCGGATGGGGAGCAGTGCTCCAGCGTGACCTGCTTATGCAGGGGCAGAGTCACAGTGGGTCTCCTCGCAGACCCACGGCAGGATCCTTTCAAGGACTGCCAAATGTCTCACCCTCTTCGCAGGGGAGCATTAGGGGTCAGAGCTGGGCTGACCTGAAGAAGGGGCAATGGCTGAACAGTCAACTGTGAGGGGTGCCAGAAGAGAGAGCAGCAGAAGATTGTGGGACACATGCTGTATCAACTCAAGAAGGACTGCCTATACAAAGCTGCAAGCCAGTAAAAAATACATGGCTACAAACCAGCTACAGGAGCAAGCCATTAACTTTATGGCTGGGGAAGTACATTGCTCCAGAGAACTCCATTTCTCTTAAAGTACCAGCAGTCTATGACCCCATCTGGGGCAAACAGGAGCCATCTATAAGGAGCCAGGAGGTGAAGCTCCAGAGGAAACTGCTGGCTGCTAAATATCACAGCAGTACCAGGACAAACTGATGGGTTGATTTGCCTGAAGAGTTACGTGATGCTCTAGCAGACTGTGTAATACTCAGTGGAGATTTACAGTTACAGGAAGAGCATCATCAAGAAGTGCGGAATTATGCAAGACAAGTAGCACACAGGCGCCAAAATTGCTGTTGGGGGACCTCCCGAAGCAGGTGAAAGACCTGATTGAGGAAGCCAAGGCTATAGGCCTGATCAAGGTGCCAAGCACCTCTAAAACCCACTATCAACAGCGGCAGCACCCCTACACACCCACCAGACATCGGTGCTATGGAAGACCATCTGGTGGTGAAAGCTCGAAGGCCGGCCCACCTGCACAGCAGTCTTTCAGACCATGGCCCAGCCCGGCCTTCATGGAAAACGCGCCAACCCCACAACGCAGCAACACAATACCAGAAGAAACAACTGCGGAGACAACCCACACAACACCGGTAACCATGGAGGTAGGTGGGTCTGGTTGTCTTAAAAAACATTGCATGTCGATTTATTAAAGTTGGGGGACGGTTGCACTTGTTTCATCATGTGTGCTGCACTTTTACCTCTGACTTTTACATACTCGGAAGTATTCAGAATTACAAAATTGAATTTGTATACGAACTACCGTCCCAGTTCAGCATACGCCTAGCAGGAAGTTCATACTTCACAAAAAGAGAGAACAGCAGGCCATGCTGAACTGTTAAGACTAAACACAAAAGGGATTGAGAAAAACAATCAGAGAATTTCAAGAGTTCGTATCAAATATATTTATAAAAAACTAAAAAGATGATGGTTGCCGTATCATTACAGATTTGACCGAACTAAATACTTCCGTTCAGTATGCCCATTTCAAAATAGACACGTTTTGTCACACACAGGGTCATCGTAAATACCTGAAATTTATCTGGATGGGACAGCAATGGCAGTATGCCTTATCCAATGGGTTGTCATCAGCACCCAGGCTATTACAAATTTATTAAAAAACCAGCTTTAGCATACTTAAAGAAACATAAACCATATCGTCATGGCTTACCTTGATGATATTCTCATTGTAGGTGAAAATTGGAGCTGGCTACATTGGTGGTATCAGCCACAACAGAGAGGTTTAACGTACATCCAGATAAATCAAAATTGGAACCCTCCACTACCATGGATTATTTGGGGTTCACTATTGACTCTGTTCATATGTCTATCACCTTGCCACCAAACAAAGTGACAGACTTGATGGGAGTATGCAAAAGGCCTCACTGGCATCAGGGAACCATCCATTCGGCAAGGAGCAAGAGTGATTGGGAATTGGTGGCTGCGTTCCCAGCAGCACAATTGGACCACTCCATTATTAAAACCTGGAAGAGGGAAATTTTAGCTCTCAAAAATCATACAGGCCATTTCAATAGGCCTATGCAACTACCAGGGAAAGTAAATTAGAATTAAACTGGTGGATAGAAATGTTCCATATTATCCTAACCCCATTCTATATCCCTAGGGTACATTACAGACTGATGCCAGTGCTAAAGGTTGGGGAGCAACTAATACCACCGCAAGTTGTGGTGGCAGATGAGTGCACACAAATTATTCTGTTTAAAGCACTAGGAATTAATTATCTAGAAATGCTGGGAGCGTTTCATGGACTCAGGGCCTACTGCTCAGATGAGCACCAGTTGCATGTACGGTACAGATTGATACCACACTGGGGGCCTATATATAATCATATGGGTGAAATAAAGTCGATATCATGTGATGAATTGCCTAATAATATCTGGCACTGGTGTCTGGGGGGAGAGATTTGGATCTCAACCACTTACCTTCCAGGTAAGCTTAAATACAGTGGCAGACATCAGGTCACGTAAATTCAACGACAACATTAAATGGATGTTGGATCGGAAAGTGTTTACAGATATTATAGACCGGTATGGGACACCAGATATCGACCTTTTTTCCATCCGGGACTAATTCACCAACTACCAACATATGTTGCTTGGGAACCAGACCCAGGGGCAGCAGCGATGGACGATTTCTCGCTGCATTGGGGGGGGGGGGGGGGGGATTTGTTTTGCTATGCATTTTCCCCTTCTGCCTCATCAGGCGAGTCTTACAATAATTAAACAAGACGCCGTAACGGGTTACCATGGTTCCAACAGTACAAAGATGGTCTCAGAACCCTGCATCTGGATCAAACAACGGCCAAGGAGGTTGGCACACCCCGTGCGGGAAAGTATCCGTGCCATGACTGTATGAACTTGTTGATTTGCAGTTTCTGAACAGGCCATTTCTGGGATACGGACTCTCTGACAGGACGATCAATGCCATTCTCAGCGTCGTGCAGGGAGTCCACGAGAAGACAGTACCTGACATATGTCAGGAAATGGGAAGTGTTCTGCACCAGGACGAACACTACATATGACTCAGCCACCAACACTGAAGTGCTGGAGTTCTGGCACCCTTCATTTTGATGAAGGATTGAGTTACAGTGCCATTATTGTGCAAGGAGTGCCCTATCTAATATCTGGGCAGAGGGAGTGATCACCTGGCTATAGGATCACACCCACTAGTACCTAAACGAATGAGGGGTATTTGTACTCTCCCCAGGCCCAGATACACCCATATATGGGACATAGGTAGTACACCATGTTACGAGGATGGACACCAATATCGGGGCTCACTCTGGACAAACTAATATCCTAGATGGGAATGATTATGGCACTTGGATCAGCACAACGGGTCCAGTCCTTACACAAGCTAGAATAGGACGTCATGTCTGTCACAAATGGCAGATAACCTGCTACATACAGGGGTACTTAAACAAGACTGACCGGTTCCTCTGGCCAATAATTAGAGTTCTGGCTATCCTGCAGATAGTCGGCCCTGCATCATGACACATACTTTCCAATATATAGTCACCAAGACACTTATGGGCACGGAGAGAGCTTTCTCATTAGCCATAAATGCCCTCACCTAAGGTCACAGTGCAAACCATATCCAGATGGTTCGGGTGATATTACGTGCAGTGGTGAATATAATGTTTCAAATCTCACTCCAACAGGGCTGCATCTACATCGGACGCTAGGATGATGGGAGTTCCTATGGACCACATCCTTGCCACAGCGGGGTGGAGCAATGAACGCATTCAATGCTTTATAATAAACCCGTGGCCGATCCTGAGACGTTGCAGGGAAAAATTAAGTTCTGTAAAATAAATTACCCAATGTGGGGCATATTATTTTAGGTATGAATAATACCTTTATTGTTTTTCAGCACAGTGTCGTGTGTGAAATATGTTCATCCTCCGTCCCAGAATGGCAGTGTGTGAGCATGGTCTCGTTCCAGGGCATGAAATCACAGAGCTTTGAAAATCTTCACGTAGTCAATCACGTGACTCCGAAGTAAAATAGTAAGATTAAATGAGAACTTACCAGTTTGAAGTTTGATCTTTATTTTATGAGGAGTTACGATGAGGGATTACGTGCCCTCCGCTCCCAAAACCCTCTATTATAAAGTTCAACTGGTATGGAAGTTCTCTCTTATCTTACTATATTAGTCTACTCTGGTATCTGTGATTTCACACCACTGCTTTGAAGAATGTCGCGCATGCGTCCTGGCGGGGTCTTCACGTAATCCCTCATCGTAACTCCTCATAAAATAAAGATCAAACTTCAAACTGGTAAGTTCTCATTTAATCTTACTATTATACTGCATCTGCCATGTATTTGCCCACTCACCCAACCTATCCAAGTCACGTTGCAGTCTCCTAGCATCCTCCTCACAGCTAACACTGCCCCCCATCTTCGTGTCATCCGCAAACTTGGAGATGTTGCATTCAATTCCCTCATCCAGATCATTAATATATATTGTAAATAGCTGGGGTCCCAGCACTGAGCCTTGCGGTACTCCACTTGTCACTGCCTGCCATTCTAAAAATGATCCGTTTACTCCTACTCTGTGCTTCCTGTCTGCCAGCCAGTTCTCTATCCACATCAATACTGAACCCCCAATACCATGTGCTTTAACTTTGTATGCTAATCTCTTATGTGGGACCTTGTCGAAAGCCTTCTGAAAGTCCAGATACCTTTCATAAATCCATGCTGACTTTGTCTAATGATTTCATCACTTTCCAAATGTGCTGTTATCCCATCTTTAATAACTGACTCGAGCATTTTCCCCAATACTGATGTTAGACTAACTGGTCTGTAATTCCCCGTTTTCTCTCTCCCTCCTTTTTTAAAAAGTGGGGTTACATTAGCTACCCTTCAATCCTCAGGAACTACTCCAGATTCTAAAGAGTTTTGAAAAATTATCACAAATGCATCCATTATTTCTGGGGCTACTTCCTTAAGTACTCTGGGATGCAGCCTATCTGGCCCTTGGGATTTATCGGCCTTTAATCCATTCAATTTACCTAACACCACTTCCCGGCTAACATGGTTTTCACTCAGTTCCTCCATCTCATTTGACCCCCGGTCCCCTGCTATTTCCGGCAGATTATTTATGTCTTCCTTAGTGAAGACAGAACCAAAGTAGTTATTCAATTGGTCTGCCATGTCCTTGTTCCCCATGATCAATTCACCAGTTTCTGCCTCAAGGGACCTCCATTTGTTTTAACTAATCTTTTTCTCTTCACATATCTATAAAAACATTTGCAGTCCGCTTTTATGTTCCCTGCCAGTTTTCTTTCATAATCTATTAACCCTTTCCTAATTAAGCACTTTGTCCTCCTCTGCTGGACTCTGAATTTCTCCCAGACCTCTGGTAGGCTGCTTTATCTGGCTAATTTGCATGCTTCATCTTTAGTTTTGATACTATCCCTGATTTCTCTTGTTATCCATGGATGCACTACCTTCCCTGATGTATTCTTTTGCCAAACCGGTATGAACAATTGTTGTAGTTCATCCATGCAGTCTTTAAATGCCTTCCATTGCATATCCACCGTCAACCCTTTAAGAATCACTTGCCAGTCTATCTTGGCCAATTCACATCTCATACCGTCAAAGTTACCTTTCTTTAAGTTCAGAACCCTTGTTTCTGAATTAACAATGTCACTCTCCATCCTAATGAAGACTCAACCATATTATGGTCACTCTTGCCCAAGGGGCCACGCACAACAAGATTGCTAACTAACCCTTCCTCATTACTCAGTACCCAGTCTAGAATAGCCTGCTCTCTCGTTGGTTCCTCTACATGTTGATTTAGAAAACTATCCCGCATACATTCCAAGAAATCCTCTTCCTCAGCACCCCTGCCAATTTGATTCACCCAATCTATATGTAAATTGAAGTCACCCATTATAACTGTTTTACCCTTGTTGCATGCATTTCTAATTTCATGTTTAATGCCATCCGCAACTCCACTACTACTGTTAGGTGGCTTGTACACAACTCCCACTAGCGTTTTCTGCCCCTTAGTGTTTTGCAGCTCTACCCATATCGATTCCACATCCTCCAAGTTAATGTCCTTCCTTTTTATTACGTTAATCTCCTCTCTAGCCAGCAATGGTACTCCACCTCCTTTTCCTTTCTGTCCATCCCTCCTGAATATTGAATATCCCTGGATGTTCAGCTCCCAGCCTTGGTCACCCTGGAGCCATGTCTCCATAATCCCAACTATTTCATATTCATTAATAACTATCTGCACATTCAACTCATCCACCTTATTACGAATGCTCCTTGCATTGAGACACAAAGCCTTCAGGCTTGTCTTTACAACACTCTTACCCCTTATACAATTATGTTGAAAAGTGGCCCTTTTTGATTTTTGCCCTGGATTTTTCTGCCTGCCACTTTTACTTTTCACCTTGCTACCTATTGCTTCTACCCTCATGTTACATCCCTCTGTCTCTCTGCTCATGCTCCCATCCCCCTGCCACATTAGTTTAAATCCTCCCTGACAGCACTAGCAAAAACTCCCCCAAGGACATTGGTTCGCCTCAAGTCCAGGTGCAGACCGTCCTGCTTGTACTGGTCCCACCTCCCCCAGAACTGGTTCCAATGCCTGAGAAATTTGAATCCCTCCCCTTTGCACCATTTTTCAAGCCATGCATTTATCTGCAATATACTCCTATTTCTACTCTGACTAGCACGTGGCACTGGTAGGAGTCCAGAGATTATTACCTTTGAGGTCCTACGTTTAAGTTTCTCCTAGCTCCCTAAATTTGCCTTGTAGGACCTCATCCCATTTTTTACCTGTATCGTTGGTGCCAATGTGCACCATGACAGCTGGCTGTTCACCCTCCCCCTCCAGAATGTTTTGCAGCCGTTCAGTGACAATCCTGACCCTTGCACCAGGGAGGCAACATACCATCCTGGAGTCTCGTTTGTGGCTGCAAAAACGCCTATCTATCCCCCTTACAATTGAATCCCCTATTACAATAGCCCTTCCACTCTTTTTTCTCCCCTCCTGTGCTGCAGAGCCACCAATGGTGCCATGAACTTGGCTGCTGCTGCCTTCCCCTGATGAGCCATCTCCCCCAACAGTATCCAAAATGGTATATCTGTTTAGGAGGGAGATGACCGCAGGGGACCCCTGCACCACTTGCCTACTGCTATGTTGGCTAATGGCCACCCGTTCCCTTTCTGTCCGCTTAACCTTTACCTGGGGTGTGACCAACTCACTGTACGTGCTATTCACGAGTTTCTCAGCATCGTGGATGCTCCAGTATGAATCCAACAGCAGCTCCAATCGTTCAATGCGGTCTGCCAGGAGCTGCAGCTGGACACACTTCCTGCAAACGTAATCACCAGGGACACCGACCGTATCCCTGATCTCCCACATGTTGCAGGATGAGCAAACCATGGGGCCGATCTCAAATGACATGGCTTGCTCCCAAATTAAATCAACTCACTCACACTATAAAAATCTTAATCCTTTAAACTAACCTTTACTAAAAAGCACTGTAGCCTTTGCTCACTGAACCCTTTGCTCACTGAACCCTTTGCTCACTGAACCCTTTGCTCACTGAACCCTTTGCTCACTGAAGTGGGCGCATGTGCGGGGCTCTTCTAGAGTGTGCGCATGTGCAGGGCATTCCCGGAGTGTGCGCATGTGCAAAGTATTTCAGGCGGGAAAGGCCTGCGGAATCAGCCATGTTTGCCAGACGTTTCTGAGTAATGTATTAAATAAATAAGTTGCTTAAAGCTTAAATAAAGTTAAGTAAATTACAAGTAGTGAAAGTTTCATTTACCTCACAACAATTTAAGCAACTTATCTTACAAGTCAAACAGTCCGACTTGGGATGAAGAAACTATTGAAACCCCAATGCTTGGATCTGGATCCCAACTCACCTGCTGCTGCAAAGAATTGGAAGCACTGGCTTCGTATACTAAATAACTTCTTTGAGGAGTGTGGCAACGATGCACCAGACAGGCTTAAGATATTAATAAGCTTCGTTTCTTCCGATGTATACGAGTACATAGAGGAATGTACAACTTATGATTCTGCTATTGATGTACTAAGCAGACTCTTCGTTAAGACACCCAACGTGATATTCGCTCGACACCTCCTTGCTACTCGGAAACAAAAACCTGGTGAGTCACTTGATGAATTTTTCAAGAACTTCAAAGACTTAATAAAGACTGTGCCTTCAAAGCAGTTACGGCTGATCAATATCAACAGGAAGTTATTCGAGACTCTTTTATCAATGGTTTGGCATCGCCTTTAATACGACAGAGACTATTAGAACACAAAACCTTGGATTTACAGTCAGCTTACAATCAAGCTTACTCTTTGGACTTGGCTCAGAAAAATTCAGATGCTTATGGCTCATCTAATGTGTATTCTGCTGCAACTACTACAAACAAATTTCACCCAAGTACAAATATGGAGCAAGCTGAAACAATCTCTACGGATAAAGGTGCCCTTGCTGCAGCATATAATTATTCAAAAAGGAACTGTTACTTTTGCGGGGGTAATATTCATAAGAGAGAGATATGCCCTGCTCGAGAGGCAACTTGTAATAGTTGTGGCAAGAAGGGACATTATTCTAGAGTATGCAAGTCCAAAACAACTACAAAAATTGTGACTGCTGCCATGTATCCTGCTCGAGAGGCAACTTGTAATAGTTGTGGCAAGAAGGGACATTATTCTAGAGTATGCAAGTCCAAAGCAACTACAAAAATTGCGACTGCTGCCATGTATACGTCTTCTTTATGTGCAATTACAGCTGCATTTCCTCAGAGCTTGTCTCATGCAGCTACAATGGTACCCATTAATGGCCATACACTTAATGTATTACTTGATTCTGGCAGTTCAGAAAGTTTTATAAGTGAACAAGTTGTGTCTCGTCTCAATCTAACCGTCTCAATCTAACCATAATTCCTTCAAATAAGGAAATCTCAATGGCTCTGACAACTCTCAACACTCAAATTATAGAATCTTGTATTGTAGACTTTATTCTGAACAAAACTAGATATAAATCTGTATGTCTAGGTATTTTGAAAAATGTGTGTAGCGATATAATTCTAGGTCAGGATTTCCAGAAACTGCACAGATCACTTCAAATAATGTATGAAGGATCTATGCCTGACCTTGTATTGTCAAAGCCACCAGTATTGTGTGGTGTTTCTGCTGCATCTGTTGAATGTCCTTCAATATTCACTAAATTATCCTCCAAGTGCAAGCCAATTGCTACAAAATCAAGACACTTTAGTAAAGATGATAGGAACTTTATCAACACAGAAGTAACTAATCTTTTACGAGAAGGTATCATAGAACCCAGCTCTTCCCCTTGGAGGGCACAAGTTGTCGTGGTTAAGGACCCCTTGGAGAGACATAGGAAAAGACTCTGCATTGATTACTCTCAAACTATAACCAGTTCACGGACCTTGATGCATATCCACTACCTTGAATAGAAGAGATTATCAATACATTAGCTAAGTATAAGATATTCTCTACTTTTGACTTAAAAAGTGCTTTGTACCAAATTCCCTTGAAGGAATCAGAGAAGAAATACACTGCTTTTGAAGTAAATGGGAAATTATATCACTACTGCAGAGTTCCTTTTGGTGTAACTAATGGCGTGGCTGTTTTTCAGAGAGAGATGGACAAACTTGTTGAACAGGAAAACCTTAAAGATACTTTCCCTTATCTTGATAATATAACTATTGCAGGAAAAGACCAAGCTGAACATGATGAAAATGTACAACGGTTTTTCGATGTTGTACATTCTAAAAATCTAACATTAAATGAGGTTAAGTCAATAACATCAGTGTCATCAATTAATATTCTTGGTTATTGGGTTGGAAATGATATAATCAAGCCGGATCCAGAAAGACTCCGCCCACTCCAAGAGATACCTGTTCCAGTTACATTAAACTCTCTATGAAGGGTCCTTGGGATGTTTGCTTATATGCAAAATGCAAAATTATGCAAAATGGGTACCAAATTTTTCTGACAAAATTCAGCCTTTGATTAGAGCAAAATCTTTCCCCCCTGACTCTCCAGCAATTGGTGCTTTTACTTCTTTAAAGAAACAATTGGAATCTGTGACGTTACATGCCATTGACGAGGATCTCCTCTTTGTTGTTGAATGTAATGCCTCTGATTTAGCAGTATCAGCAACATTAAATCAAGGAGGACGACCAGTGGCTTTCATGTCTCGTACTCTCCAAAGTAGCGAATTGCACTACCCACCTGTCGAAAAGGAAGCTACAGCAATTATTGAAGCAGTGAGAAAATGGAGTAATTTCCTTGCTCGCCAGCACTTCACTTTGATAACAGATCAGCGTTCAGTAGCTTTTATGCTGGATAATCGAAAACGAACGAAGATTAAGAACAGTAAAATTCATGAATGGAGGATTAAATTATCTGCATATAGTTATTCAATTGAGTAACGCCCTGGTAAGGATAATGTTGCTCCGGATACATTAACCCGAGCATTTTGTGCCTCTGTTCATTCTTCTGCACTCACTGATCTTCACAATGGGCTATGTCATCCTGGAGTCACTCGTTTATTACACTATGTTCGTTCCAAAAACTTACCTTTCTCTACAGAAGATGTGAAGATGACGTGTGCTTCATGTAGAATCTGTGCTGAATTAAAACCAAGGTTCTTCCGTCCTGAAGAAGGAAGATTGATCAAAGCTACTCAACCTATGGAACGTTTGAGTATTGACTTCTAAGGGCCTTTACCATCCTCCTCTCGAAATGTTTATATACTTACCTTAGTTGACGAATATTCGAGGTTCCCATTTGCTTTTCCTTGTCCGAATATGTCAGCTGCTATGGTTATCAAATGTTTAGATCAGCTGTTTTCTTTCTGTGGATTTCCAAGTTACATACATTCTGATAGGGGCACCTCATTCATGTCGAAAGATTTAAAGGACTACCTTTCTAAGAGAGGAATTGCAACAAGTAAAACTACACCATCTCATCCTATTGGAAATGGTCAGGTTGAGAGGTATAACAGAATCATTTGGAAAGCAGTGAAACTGGCTTTAAAGTCAAATGACATACCAGATCAGCATTGGGAATGTGTTCTACCAGATGCATTACACTCCATCAGATCTCTTCTGTCAACTGCTACCAATACTACTCCACATGAGCGGTTCTTTAACTTCAAACGGTGTTCTTCTAGTGGTACTTCTCTGCCATCATGGTTGACTAGCCCAGGGACCCTGTTGCTTCGTCGTTATGTCCGATCAAATAAGAACGAGCCTTTTGTTGATGAAGTTGAACTGACTGATGTCAACCCATCTTATGCAACTATCAAGTATCAGGATGGACGCCAGTCAACTGTCTCACTTCATGACCTTGCACCATGTCCGTCTTCTCCATCAGCTCCATCACTTCTTGATAACACTAATCGAGAACTTCCTCCAACACTTCCAGCATCCCCTATGGAAACTTCTATAAGAAATTCTAAAATTGTAAATCTAAATAACAATATGAGTGAAGTTGATGACCAAGCAATATATCGACCACCAGCTATTGAAACGCCATTACCTCCTGAAGCTCCAGTTCTGCGACAGTCATCAAGATGTATTAAACCTCCTGACCGTCTCAACTTATAAATAGGAGGGGAGAATGAAGTGGGCGCATGTGCGCATGTGCGGGGTTATTCTAGAGTGTACGCATGCGCAGAACGTTCCCGGAGTGTGCGCATGTGCAAAGTATTTCAGGCGGGAAAGGCCTGCGGAATCAGCCTTGTTTGCCAGACGTTTCTGAGTAATGTATTAAAGAAATAAGTTGCTTAAAGCTTAAATAAAGTTAAGTAAATTACAAGTAGTGAAAGTTTCATTTACCTCACAACACTCACTGAACCCTTTGCTCACTGAACCCTTTAGCTCACTGAACCCTTTAGCTCACTGAACCCTTTAACTCACTTTACCTTTAACTCACTTTACCTTTAACTCACTTTACCTTTAATGCAAACCAGGGGTTGCACCCAATCAGCTGCTTCCTCCAGTCCGCTTCCACCAATCAGCGGCTTCCACCAGAACACTTGTGTGGAACATTACAGATTGGGTAACTCCTCCTCTTGTTCCAACGGCTCCTGGGCATCTGTTAAAACAAAGCCCCGCGCTCGATTTTATAACTCACTGCCCGGAAACTCCTCCTCGTGCTCCAACGGCTCCTGGGCCTCTCAGGTGCGGCACTTTTCACAGCATTGAATTTTAACATCACATGCCTTTGCCTCGGTACAAAGTTCGGCAAGAAATTTGACAATCGATTGCCTTTCCTGTTGCACCGTCCGGTAGAAATCAGAGCAAGCTGCGAGGAAATTTTGACTTCCTTCGAAATGCAGCTGCATTTCAGCATATGAGGCTTCAGCTGCTTCTTCTGTAAGTAAATTTTGAAGCAGTGCAAAAGTTTCTGGAGATATCGACTAACACAAGAGATCCTTCTTCCTCTGGTCAGTGTCTGATTGCCATACTTTCAAAATAAAACTCAGTACGCATTAAATACGACGACCACCTTTCTCGCATGGAATCGAAACAATCGACTTGCTGAGACATGTTAGTTTGAGTTCTATTTTATTTTTAAAACAAAAAAATAGGGTCTTATCCGGGTCTTTGGATGTAATCCGAAGAAACCCACTCCTGACACCACTTTTGTGTTCATTTTCTAGGTCTGCACAAAACTTGAGAGTCTTTAGTTTACAACAGAAGTCTTTAATGTTTCACTCAATGCTGGCAGCAAGACCAGTCACAATGGCTGCCTGCAAACTGTCTGGCGACAGGATAAACTATATACAAGACATCTCCCTTTGTCCTGTGCAGCGCCACCTGCTGCACGGGAGGAGCAACGGGTCCTCCCACCCCACACAGTCCACCAAACATCACACCTAGTGTCCCCGAAACTGTCCCTAATGTGTGTAGGATAGTGTTAATGTGTGGGGATTGCTGGTCGATGCGGAATCAGTGGGCTGAAGTCTCCGCGCTGTATCTCTAAACTATCAAACTAAACTAAACGTCTTCAAAAAACTCAATCAAATTCACAAGACGTGATCTCCCATGTACAAAACCATGCTGACTATCCCTGATCCCTGAGAACATCAGAATGTTCTCTTTGACAGCAAGTTTGTGTCTGTGACAATCCTACACATGGTAGCTTGCTTTGTCAAGTGTAGTTTTTGAAGATAGCTTCCTTTATGTTTATTTTTGTGAGATATGTTCTGCCCTGAATTGTACAGGCCAATTTATTTTGCAATAAGGTACCATGTGTTTCAAATGGACCAAAATAAACTTGCTGTAAACTCAATCAATTTCAGCATTCGCTGTCTTGTGTGTCTCTAGGCTTCAAAGAAAGTGTGGCTTGAGGTTAACCTTTGAGGTCACTGTTTCCTAAAACTGCAGCTTTCCACAATTTCCGGAACTTCCAAGAATTGCAGGAAAAAGCTAAAGCTCTTTATACGGGTGCTCTGAATCATTAAGATAGACACATAAAAGCTGGAGTAAATCAGCGTGCAGGCAGCATCTTCTCTCCAAAGACGTTTCGGGTCGAGACCCTTCTTCAGACTATGAATCATTCATTACCTTGTTCAGAAATTTCTATGTGAGGAGTGCCTGTTTCACGGGCACTAGGGGGCACTGTTATTCTCAACTGCTATAACATACGGCATCTTGTCCTGTCTTCCAATCGGCATTAGACATTGTCCAATGAGTGGTGCTGCAACAACAAACTCTCACTCAATGACAATAAAACCAAGAAAATAATAGCTGACGTCAGGAAAAGGAAGTCGGGAGACCACGTGTCAGTTTTCATTGGTGGGTCGGCAGTGGAGAGTGTTAGCAGCTTCAAATTTGTGGAAGTTACGCTTCAGATTACATGTCCTTGGCCCAGCACATAGATGTAACCACAAAGAACGCACATCAGCATCCCCAAGCCTCTGGGACATTTGGTATTTAATCGATTACTCTAACGAACTTCTCCATATGTGCTGCAGAAATTATCCTGGCTTGTTGCATCATAGCCTGATACGGTAATTCCTTACCACAAGAATGCAAGAGGCTGTAGAGAGTAGTTGAAACAGCCTTTTTCCTTTTGCACCCTCCCACCACAAAATAATCTACATTAGGCACTGTCTCAAGAAGGCAACATCTACCATCAAGGATCCCCCACATCCGGCCATACCCTCTTCTTGCTGCTATCACCGGACAGAATGTACAGAAGCCTGAAGTTGTTCAGGAACAACCCTAATCCTACGACAATATTTGAGAACACTAATCCAACCACAACAACGGGCCACCTCTTGCACTACTCTGTCTGGCAATATTTTTTGCAGTCTTTATTATTATCACTGTCTTGTACAATATATGTGTAATGTATGTAGGTAGATCATGGGCACACAGACAAAATAATCAAACAACAAATTAAATCACCTTTTTTATATCTAGATCACAAATATAAGGTATTGGTATTTGTTCATTATTGTCACTTCTACCGAGGTACACACAAAAAATTTAGTTAGACACAAAAAGCTGGAGTAACTCAGCGGGTCAGACAGTGTCTCTGGAGAAAAGGAATACATGATATTTTGGGTCAAGACCCTTCTTCAGTTCCTTCCGAAGAAGGGTCTCGACCCGAAAAATCACCTATTCCTTTTCTTCCGATATGCTGCCTGGCCTGCAGAGTTACTCAGCTTTTTGTGTCTATCTTCAGTTTAAACCAGTAACTGCAGATCCTTCCTACACAGTCAAAAACGTTGTTATGCAGGATATTCAGGCAGATCATGAATACAATCAAACCATACATGAGGTCAAGAGACTGTGTGAAAGGAGAAAGGGAACAGAGTGCAGAATATAGTGCTATAGACACTGAGAAAGTGCAGATAAAAACCTCAAATTATACATAAATTATACATAATATTTCTAATAGAAAGACTGTGCAAAAAAAAACATCAGTGCAAAACAAAATTAGAAAAAAGAACAAGACTTGGAGAGTGCAAGAGGGAAAATGTAGCGTTCTGTTCATGAGGTGTAGGCTTGAAGCTCCCGATCATCTTCACTTTTAATTTTAGTTTGGTTTAGAGAAACAGGCCCTTCAGCCCACCGAGTCCACACCGATCAGCGATCCCCACATTCTAACACTATCCTAGGGACAATTTATATTCATACCAAGTCAATTAACCTTCAAACTTGTACATCTTTGGAGTGGGGGAGGAAACCGAAGATCCTAGCGAAAATCCACGCCGGTCACAGGGAAAACATACAAACGCCATACAGACAATAACGGAGTTAGAGCAGAATTTGGCCGCACTGTCATTAGTGTATAGGAAGTATAATTAGGGGCTGAGAATGCATCATTGCCAGGGCACTAGTGGATAATTAACAGGGAAGATGTTTTGCTGCCTTCTCCTTACTGATTGTAGTCTATGGGTCAGGAAGTCAAGGAACCAGTTCCAGAGGGAGGTGCTGACTTCTAGGCCCAAGCGTTTGGAGATGGGTTTGGTTGGAATTATGGTTTTGGAGGAAGAGCTATAGTTAATAAATATGATTTTGACTTTGGTGTCGTCATCCAAATGCACCAGGGATGAATGCTGGGCCAGGGAGATGGCATTTGCTGTGGGCCTGTAACAATGATAGGAACATAGCAGTGGATCAAAGCTGTGCACCATTACCAGCCTCTCGAAGCACTTCATGATGGTGGATGTCAGAGCCACTGGACACTGGTTCTCAGGCACATTACCTTGTTTTACTTTGGGACTGGGATGGTATGATCTTCTTAAAGGATATACAAACCGCATATTGGATCAGGGAGAACTGTCATTGAATAGCACAATCAAGTTGCAGGACTAAATATCCTACTTCTTGTTCAGCGTTCCTCTTCCACGATGTAGACTGTGTCCATTAGAATGCAACACAAGGGATTTCTCTGCAACCAAAAGTTTAATATATGCTAATGCAGTGTAGCTGTTCCTCAAGCTACATTTAAATTCTGCCTGGTTTAATTTATCGTCCAAGCTAATAACCTTAATGAATTGGGTAACTTTACCTTTAAGGCACACATCAATTCCTGCCTTAGTAAGGATCTTAGTAACCTCACTCTATCGAACTACGAGTACACATTAGAGAGCATACTAACTAATTGTATCACGGCCTGACTTGATAACTCGAACGCCCAAGAACTAAGAATGCGGAAGAAAGTCAGAGACATTGCATGGTCCATCATTAATATAGGCCTCCCCACCATGGAAGGGATCTTCAGGGAGCACTGCCTCAAAAACACAGCTAATATTGTAAAAGACTCACACCATCCTGGCCATGCTTTGATCTTGCCACCCATCAGGAAGGTACAGAAGACTGAAAACCACAACTCCCAGGTTCATGAACAGGTTCTTCCCAGAAGCCTGCAGGCTCTTTAACCACACTAACTCAGTTACAACCCAACCTCAGCAGTGCTTTAGTATAGACTTTGGATCCACTATTCACTTCAGTTCTGCACTATTCCGGTCTGGTTACCTTCTGCTACTAATTATTAATTTATTGTATTAGTGTATTATGAATTAATGTATATTTATTTGTCATGTTTTTGTGTTCATGGGCATGCAATGCTGCAGCAACTGACATTTTCATTGTTCTGTCCACCGTACCAATGGGGATGAAACATTCTTGACCCTTGACTAACACATTCAAGACCTGCACATCAAGAAGTGCAAAGTCTAGCAGCATAGAGATAAAATCTAACAATAAACACACTCCCATTCAGTGGAAGAACCTTGCCTGTTCTTGGAAAATTAAAATCCCAATTTAGATTTAATGATCCAAGCTGGTAAGCTGCAAAGTCTAATAATGAACATTTATGAAGATATGATTGAATTTCCTAAAATATTTTAAACTATTAAAAACTGAAACTTTTTAAAAGTGCAACCTGAGAGGCTTTATTACTGTTTTTACTATATCCTGGCAACTTTCTCATCAACGCCCCACCAAGAAAAAACAAATGAGTTGTTAATTTTGTTTGCTCACACAATGGAAGCTATGTTTAACAAGCTAACAAAGGGAACTGCATTATCCAACTGCTCCCCTTTGAGGGCACATTTACTGTAAAATGATACAGCACCACATATCTACAATCCATTATTTTAATTGTATTTCTCAATGGCCTTGTGGAACTTCTGAGAATGGGAGTGGCTTTTTGATGTTGATGCCAATGATGCTGTTATAGGCAAATAGTCGTCAGCCAAAATATTTCATTGTACCCCAGACAAGATTGTTCTGACCCTGATGAGAGGCTGCCCTGGTAAGTTGACATTTCAATTGTAATTTCTTGTGATTTTTGCGACCACCAAATCGCAGAAATCCAAATGTATGCTTGGTTGCAGATGACTTATCAGGGCCATTATCAGGGCCGTTAGTTTAGTTTAGCTTAGTTTAAAGATACAGATTGGAAGCATGCTCTTCAGCCCACCGAGTCCACACCGACCCATAATCACCTGTACACTACTTCTACCCTGCACAGTAGGGACAGTTTGCAGAAGTCAATCAACCTACAAACCTGCACGTCTTTGGAATGTGGGAGGAAACTAGAGCACCTGGAGAAATTTTGCGTGGTCACAGGGAAAACGTACGAACTCCATACAGACAGCAACCGTAGTCAGGATCAAACCTGGGTCTCCAGTGCTGTAAGGTAACAACTCCACCACTGTGCAACAGCACCACCCTGTTGAATAGCTATGTTGAGTAGCTGGAGCTATAACAACAACCAAAATGAGGTCCCTTGGCATTTGCCTGCTAGATGTTGGTATTTCCAAGAGGACTCTCTTGAACTTCTACAGGTGTACAATAGGGAGCATATTGACTGGTTGCATCATGGCCTCGTTCGGCAACTTGAACGCCCAGGAGCGAAGATGTCTGCAAAAAGTGGGGAACACTGTCCAGTCAATCAAAGGTGCTGATCTCCCCACCATCAAAAAGATTTACAGGAGTTGCTTCATCAAAAAGGCAGCCACACTCTCATTTCACCCCTGCCATCGGGAAGAAGATATGGGAGCCTGAAAACTATAACGTTCAGGTTCTAGAACTGCTTCTTCCCTGCAGCCATCAGGGAACAATCCAACCTCCAAATGTGCTCCTAACTATGTATATATATATATATATATATATATATATACATATATAGAGTACTATGTTTATACATTCTATTGTGCTGCTGCAAGTAAGAATTTCATTGTTCTATCTGGAATATGTGTCAATGAAACACTCCTGACTTGACTCTCTTGACATTAATGACAACTGCATTATTCTTCAGCACATTAGAAATGAACTATCATAAAGCAAGAAATGTTACCCTTATCAGGTTGATTTTTCAAATATAGCAAGCCCTCGTTTTAACAGACCTTTTTATAACGGATTTCAGTTATAGCAGACCAAACCTGTTGTAGACCGAATTCATTGTTTCACAGAATGTCCATTAGGTAGATGGAGCAAATGGTGTTTTCACACCATAGTAACTTAGTTTAGATTAGAAATGCAGCCAGAAACTCTGAGGTGACGTCGACCAGTGATCACCCATACACTAGTTCTATCCGCTGCACATGGGACAATTCACAGTGTGTAGGATAGATCTACCGCAGTGATCCTATCCTTCCCCAAATAAAACTACTGTAGTGGTTCTATCTCACTCAAAATCTTTACTCTTTTTCTATTTTCAGAATAATTAAACTGAAGTTCAGAGTGAAATGTGTTAATAACTCTAAGAAGCAACTGGACCATCTGCCTCCCATGCTACCCCGGAGTCAACCATTTTATTCTGCCTCAACAAAACCAGTTGCGGTATTCCTGATTAACCATAGACTGACTCGCCATAGTATCAATGCACAGGCTTATAGTTTGAAGAAGGGTCTCGACCCGAAACGTCACCCATTCCTGCTCTCCAGAGATGCTGCCTGTCCTGCTGAGTTACTCCAGCATTTTGTGCCTATCTTTGGTTTAAACCAGCATCTGCAGTTCCTTTTAGTTTATTCCCTTGTGATGTTGTAAAGCGACTAACATTGGCCCTGCGGTTTGTTAAAATATTTATTTTTGTTGAAATATTTACGTGGATGCGCAGGAATGATATGCGGACCTTTCATCATTTGACTCAAGCATTTATTTTCAACAACAGACATCAGCAGCCTTATGGTGCAAAGAATTCCAAAGATTCACAGCTGTCCAAACGCTGCAGACTTTAGTATTTAATCATACTGAATGCCTTTTCCAGACATAAAAATTACATTCCATGTTCTACTCTCATATTTATATTCTCACTAGATCTGTTAAACAGAACTTCCCTTTCTTAAAACTGCTTTTCCTCTGTGTAAATATTTTGAGTTTCTCTGTCCCCAGCAGCTACTGACTGAACAATAAATCCCAGTGCTTCCCATAAATTTATACCATAAGCTATTTTCTCTCTTCCTTCCTGAATAGTGAGTTTGCATTAGGAATTTTCCAGCTCACTGAAACCTGTAGAAAATATATGACATTCAGGAAATAACTTCTCCTTAGCCATTATTGTATTCCCTAGAATTATGCAGTTCTGGTCACCCCATTAGAGAAATGATGTGGAGGCTTTGAATAGACTGCAAAAGAGGACTACCAGAATGATGCCTGGATTAGGGCTATTAGTTGCTGGAGAAGATAGGACGGACTTGGATTATTCTCTCTGGGACACCAGAGGTGCTGGTTAGTGTGTGCTATGCCGCATCACCCCCCACCCCCCTCCCCCCCGCCCCCCTTCATGGGTCCTCCTTGGTCTAGTAACTATATAAAATTATGAGAGGCATAGATAGAAAGAAAATTTGTCTCAGGATAGAAACATCAAATGCTAGAGGGCGTAGGTTTAAGGTGAAGGGCAAAGTTTAAAGGAGATGCGTGGGGCAACTTTATTTTTACATGGTGGGTGATGAGTGCCTGTTGAGGCAGATACAATAGTGACATTTAAGAGACTTTAGAATTGACATATGGATATGCAGGGAATGGAGGGGAATGGATTAGTTGCAGACAGATAAGAGTAAGTCTAGGTATGATGTTTGGCACCGACATTGTGGACCGATGAGACCTGTTCTTGCGCTGTACCATCCCATCTTCTTTGTTTGTCTCCAGTTTTGTATTTAGATTTTCACTGCTCCTGGGTTATTTTCACTACATTTACATAGCACCCACTCTCACTCTTTCACTTTCCTCGTCTCGTCCTTGTCCCCTTCAAACATCTTAGCACAATGATCAGATTTGGTGCCAGTAAATGTAATGAAGAACATGACCCAAAAGACTGTTGGAAAATATGTCTAGCTTATTCAAAAGGAAAAACCGAAGCCAATTAACCGACAAATCTGCACATGTTTGGAGTGGGGGAGGAAACCGGAGCATCTGGGGAAAACCCACGTGGCCACGGGGAGAACATACAAACTCCGTACAGACAGCACCCATAGTCAGAATCGAACCTTAGTCTCTGCTGCTGTAAGGCAGCAACTCTACCGTTGCGCCACTGTGCCGCCCCATTTTTATGTTTTCAATTTTTATGTTTTCCCATTGTTCTGTGTGTTATTGGGCAGCTTTCCTTTCATGGTTTTCCTGTCATCTGTACCATATGCGGTCCTGAAATTCATAACCTGAATATGATCTGTGGTTCAGTCATCTGATCACATTGATGGGACCTTGGGAAATAATTGTTCTTTGATCCATACATTCGTTTTCTTCACTTGCTGCTTTCATTATTATGTGTAATCTAAATTTATTGCCTGGATGTAACTTTGAGCAGATTTCCTCTCAACTTTCATCTTTTGTTTGCCCTCATTCATAGGCACTCTCTGATTACTCCACCTTCTCTCCCATATCCACTTGCTGGTGAAATGGTGACTGTTTAATCACCAGCTTCTTCAGATCAAGGAAATCAAAAAAAATATTCCCTCCTACACTCATTGTATCCTTAGATACTGTACCTTCAGGCATTTGAAACCTAAAATGATGCCATCATCTAATTACCTCTTTATTTCCTTCTGCCCTTGATCTCCTCCCTGCCCCATTCATAAAAAGGAAATGATATCACCCTTTAATTCACTATGGTTGAATTGACTTTCCCAACTCTTTTTGGCAGTAAGCAGTACATTTTTAGGATATATATTTTATACATTGCATCAGCTCTAAATCCGTTTCTCCTTGAGTTGCAAATTTGTATTTTCCCCTTATTTGTCATTTGGTAAAACTCAATTTTGTTGGTGGGTGGAGTGCATAATTTTGTTGAGGAAACAGGGCACCTAGAGGCAAGGGCTGTGACATGATGCTTCTGTCTCTGCCAAGGTTGAATTTTACCCACTTTACTCCCATGGGTGATACCTTAGAGGAACAGTTATTATGATTATATATGCATAATTGGTCTTCCATTTCTTTTGAGGTTAACCAGTACTTCTAATATTTTTATTTCGTTTAGTTTAGAGATACAGCATCCATGCCAACCAGCGATCCACCATATACTAGTTCTATCCTACACACTAGGGACAATTTCCAGAAGCCATATAACGTACAAACCTGCACGTCTTTGGAATGTGAGAGGAAACCAGAGCATCCAGAAAAAACCGAAGCAGTCACATGGAGAAAGTGCAAACTGCGTGCAGACAGCCCCTATAGTCAGGATCAACCCTGGGTCGATGGCGCATTAAGACAGCAACTCTACCGGTGAGTCACTGTGCTACCCACTGCGTGTTTAACTCAGAAAAAAAAACAATTTATTTAGTTTTAGTTTTGACATATTACATAAAAACTCAACCCAATGAAAGATAAACAATCATTTGGCCCATGAACATTGCACTCGTAAAAGACCATTTACATTCTACCCAATTCTGAAGTTGTAAGTACTAACTCTTAATTACTCTGCCGAGCAAAGATTCAAAATGGGAATCAACGATAGCCCAAATGTCAAGATATCTATCCACACTTCTGAAAATGCCCATAGTGGAGTGCACATCAGCACAGATATTATAATATTCCATGGAACATTTGATGCTTTAAAAAGAAAACCCAACATTTTCTAATCCTTTATTTACACCCTTTCTGTGTTCCTATTCTGTGTTTTCTTGGGATTTGTTTTTTAACATTTGTCTGTGCTTCAATCTGCTGCAGTGTTTGCACAAGGAAGTTAATAATCAGTAACAGACATAGTGACAAATTAGGAACAATATCTCTTGGCAAAACTAGTCCTTACATTTCCACCAATTGTTCATTTTTGCATCCATTGCGTGTGGATCTTAATCCACTTCCCAGCAAGTTAACACTTAGTTTAGTTTAGTTTAGAGATACTGCGCGGAAACAGACCCTCCGGCCCACCGAGTCCGCACTGACCAGCGATCCCCGCACATTAACACTATCATACTACTATGGACACATACACCAAGCCAATTAACCTGCGTACCCTGTACGTCTTTGGAGTGTGTGAGGAAACCGAAGATCTCGGAGAAAACCCACGCGGTCACGGGGAGAACGTACAAACTCCTTACAGACAGCACCCGTAGTCAGGATCGAACCCGGGTCTCCGGCACTGCAAGCGCTGTAAGGCAGCAACTCTACCGCTGCGCCACCGTGCCACCCACTTGTTTTCATTTTTTAACAGGTGCAGCTTGACATTTTTATGGAACTGTTTGCAGGACTTAGCTAATCTGTTACCATGTCAGGGTGTGTTTCATAACATAATCATCCATACTGATTTACTTACATTTATGGGCAAGAGATGGATATCATATCCATTCAATAAATAATTGGAATCTCATGATGCTCAGCAATCCACAATAGATATCCATTATTGTGTGAGTTATTCATTAACAAATGTAGGTTATGAGTATTCAATGCAATATAAAAACATAGAAACATAGAAACATGGAAATAGGTGTAGGAGTAGGCCATTTGGCCCTTCAAGCCAGCACTGCCATTCAACATCCAAAATCAGTACCCCGTTCCTGCTATCTCTCCATATCCCTTGATTCCATTAGGCCTAAGAGCTATACCTAACACTCTCTTGAATACATCAATAACAAAACAATGTGATAATAACTGTTCATTACCATTCATTATGTTGGGAAAATACTACAGGTTCTGGAAGTCTGAAATAAAGCATTCTAAATACCTCAGGGCTTCCCCCATCACGTTTTCCCAACCCCATACCTGTAGCTTCTACATCCTTAACAATATCAGCAATTCCATCATTACACCTCATTCTTACTTTTACTTCGGAGTCATGTGAGTGACTAAGTGAAGAATCCCCGCCAGAGCGCCTGCCGTCATTACGTCCGACGCGTTTTGCGCACCGACAGGCTGGAGAGCGCAGCTCCACCAGCGGTAAGTAAAACACCCGCAGGTGAGTGTTTTAAACTTGCTGCGGTTTACTAGGTCCCGTAAGGCTGGTTACAGGAGCCAGCAGGGACATTTTTCTAAGGGGAAAAATTAAAATAATGAAAATAAGGCGAGTATGTCGCCTATAGAGTAAAGCCTACCTGCGGTCCGTCCGCATGGGGAGGTGGATAGGGGTCGGAGAGAACGCATCCCGGGTCCGTTCTGCTGCTACGCCGCCTGCCTGTAATGCAAGGATGGGAAGCAAGCTGACGGAGCAAGGGTTCACTGTATCCCCTCAACAACGGGTGAGAGATATCCCCGCTAGCCATCTGCTCCACCCCGGATTTATTTCACTTAGACGGGGGCACTGGAGTAATTGAGAGGGTGTGCAGATGGTGCAAGAAGCCCAGTCCAGACATCGAAAGGCGAAGTCCGCTCTTGAAAAATTCACATCGTCGCTGGACAGGTCCAGCATCCAGTAATTACCCTTGCCAGGGTCATCGTAATGTCGAGGCATTTGACGAAACAACAGCTTATTAAGGCTGAGGTTGTGGCGGATGGAGTTCTGCCAGCCTTGCTTGTTCTCAAAAGTAGGGGAAATTCCTCATGATGAACTCGTAGCTGCGGTCAGCGGATGATGACGGCTTTAGAGACGCCGTCTTTAGAGCCACCGGCAGTTCAGCCAGCAGCAGCAACTCCGGTGCTTTAAAGCACTGTGGCCACTCCTGTCGGAAGGTAGGCCAAGAGTAAATTGTCCAGGTCTGTCAACTCTGATGAGTGAGGCCAGAAAGATTTTTCCCTCCAAAAAATGAACATTGGGGATGTCTAGACAACGTGGAACACCTCATAGCCGAAATGATACAACCAGGAGGTGTTCCAGCCGGGGTTTATACCCCAGGGTCCCCAGCAGCTTTCAGCAGCAACCTCTAGCAGAGGTCCGTTAAGCAGAAGAGCTGTACACATATGAAGGATAATATGCCTACGAGTCTGCATGGGGACCCAGCACAGCAGCACCTTGTTTAGGGCTGTGTGTGTGACCTCCCGTGAGCATGAGCCGGGAGAGCCAGGACAGTATGAATCTGACCCTGAAGTTTGATGACCTCCCGTGAGCATGAGCCGGGAGAGCCAGGGCAGTATGAATCTGACCCTGAAGTTTGGTGTCACTGCTTATGTGCATACACCAAAGCACATGAGCTATGCTCCGGGTGTGCCGGATGTGGTAGCAATTTGCCATACCAATGGGAGCTAGTGAAGCCAGGGATGACAATCTGGCCAGCAATTTAATGGTCTCTCACCAGTTCCAGGACTCCATAATGGAGGAAACTTCGCAAGACATATCAAACACTTGTTAACTGTGCATCGCTCTAAAGGAGCGCATCATGACGGTGCATGAGTTAAGGCTGCAGAAGTCCTAAAAAACTGGTTGGAACAGGAACAATGGCATTTGGGCAAATGGTACCAGGGCACCACTATCTAAACACAGCAGGATATGGGTATATACCTGCTGTGTAATGCCCATTTTTTAGAATGTAATTATTCACGAATAACCATCCAGCCTACGCTCAACTAACGGTTCACAGCCTTGCGCATATTTTCTAATATCCAGGGAAACACCTGGACGATGAGACAAAAACTGAGACCAGGATGCCATCTCAAAAAACATACCCTTCAGATCAGGAAGGGTTAATTGAATATTGGACTGTATCCGGGGGTCTCGAATAAGGTATCTCGGAAGTACATCCACCTGTACAAAATACACCTAGTCGGGTATTGGGGTTTTCAATACCACTAACTCTACGGGTGAATGATGAAATTGGTATTTTTATTCCAAAAAAGAGATAATTGAAAGAACGGCATATCAGCCTTAACAATTTGTGTCCAATAGTCCCCAGCCAAAAGAACGATGGTGGGTATCGAGTCATTCTGGGCCTAATCAGACTTAACTCTTAAGGTCCAGTATAAACGGTTTAAAATAAAAAAATTCAGTATTGCAACTGGTATCAAAGGGTGTTATATGGCAACCATAGATCTGAAAGATGAATAATATTCAGCTACCAAACACCTGTTGAGAGGTTAGGTTCCTCACCCATCTAATTAAATCCAGATTAGTACCATTTAGAATGATTAGCTATTTGGGGTTCATCATTGATTTAATAGTAAGATTAAATGCGAACTTACCAGTTTGAAGTTTGATCTTTATTTTATGAGGAGTTGAGTTGAGGGACTACGTGAATAGAAGCCCGTACAGCCATTGGTGCGTCAATCTTCCAAGCAGCGGAGTGAATTCACAGCTAACAATGACTGAAGTATAACGGTAAGATGATAAAACTAGAACTACCAGATGAGATCTATGAGGGTGGGAGCGGAGGGCACGTAGTCCCTCAACTCGACTCCTCATAAAATAAAGATCAAACTTCAAACTGGTAAGTTCTCGTTTAATCTTACTATTTTACTTCGGAGTCACGTGAGTGACTACGTGAAGACTTCAAAGCACTGTGAATTCACGCCGCAGACCGAAATCCGACGTTCACACTGCCTGGATTGACTCAAAAGTCGTTAACAATCAATCATACATCAGTAATACATTTGTTAAATAAATAACAGTTTATTTACAAACAAATCATAACAAACCCCTCTAACTCAGGGGAAAACTGTAACAGTACTGAAACCAGGATCAGCAAACACCCCGAGCCTTGAAATCGGCTTGTGATAAAACCTCTGAAAAGTTAGCTCACTGGACCATCCTGCGGCCGCGAGGATATGGTCTATTGGCAAGTCCATCGCCCTTGCCGCGGAAGTTGATGCCGCCCTGGTGGAATGAGATTTGAATATCAATTCAATTCCTGCACTTGCTAGGACCTGCTTTAGCCACCTTGAAATCGTTTGCACGGACACCTTACTGTGTGGTTTTTTGTGACTAACCAACAAAGCCAACTCTGTTCCTCTCAGAGGTTTAGTAATCTCAATGTAACGAGATAAATGTGAGACTACACACAAGCGATCATCTGCGGGGTATGCTGAAAACACAATCTTACATCCTGTCATGCCTCTTCTATTATGTTTAAGCAAATCATAGACATAAAATATAATGGCATCAGCCGACACATGCATTCTATCTAGCCGTAGCTTTTGCAACGTTTGTACACGTTGAGCTGAAACCAATGCCATAAGCATGACCACCTTCATAGTTAATTTGGCTATAGATAGGCTTGTAACCGGAGCCCACTGGCAAAGAACCATAAGAACCTCACTCACGTTCCAAATATCGGCATACCTGGGTTTAGGAGGATTAGAATTGAAAAACTCCCTTCATGAATCGTGAAACTAACGGATGTGTCCCTACTGTATGCAATTTTGCATTCATAGGTAAATAAGAAGACAGAGCACTTCTGGCTGAATTAATCGCACTGTAACTTAATTTTTGGTCGAAATAAAGAGTTGACAAAACTCCAATACGTCCGTGATCCCTGCAGTGTGATATACAATATTCTGCTGTAGGCAGAATTGCTCCCACTTCCTTATATAGGTGATATATTGCTGCTGTGTACTATCCCTGCAGGCCAACGTGAGAATATCCACAGTCCGATGAGACAGTCCTCTCCCCAGGTATGGCCTCCTTAAAATCTGCAAATTAACAGATCAATACGATCATATAAAGGATGTTGATCCCCAGTGACTGGATTTACCAGTAGATTTTTATTCTTGGGCATAAGCATGTAAGGCTCCCTAGCCATTTGTAATACAACGGGAAACCATGCTTGTGTAGGCCAATCTGGCACTACCAATACCCCTGAAGCGGAGTCCTCCTTGATCTTTTGCAAACATCTGCTGATGAGACAGAATGGAGGAAATACATACACAAACATTCCTCCCCAATGCAGCGAAAACGCATCAACTGCTACTGCCCCAGAATCTGGTTCCCATGAAACATATCTAGATAACTGATGATTTAATCGAGATGCAAACAAGTCAATATCTGGCATCCATACTGAACAATCATTTGGTTAAATACATCCTGATTTAACATCCATTCAATGTTGTTATTAAACTGACGTGACCTAGTGTCAGCTACCGTGTTGAACCTTCCTGGCAAATAAAGTGCTGAAAGCCAGATATTTTGGTCAATACACCAGCTCCAAATCTGGTTAGCATTCAGTCTATCACAAGACTGTAACTTAACTCCACACATTTGGTTTACATATGCCACTGCTGTGGTGTTGTCAATCTGCAACCTGTCCACCCCATGCAGATCCCTCCTTGTAGAACAATAAGCTTTGAGCCCATACCAGGTGCCCAACAACTCTAAATAATTAATCCCTCTTAATTGAAGAAGCGATGTCTCATCCACATTCCATCTGCCTCCACAACTAGAAGACATATCTGTTGCCCCCAACCCAGTGCACTTACATCAGTCTGTAATATCAGTGACGGTGGTTCCACCAAAACCTTCCTAAACTTTTTGAAACATGTACTATCCACCATTGTATGTCAGCAATCGCCCCAGCTGACAACTGCATAGGCCTATCAAAATGGCCCCTTTGTATTCTCAGTGCCTGTTCCTTTGATCGTTGTAATTGTTGATAATGCAGAGGACCATACTGCACAGCTGGAAATGCTGCAACAAACTTCCCAATTAAACTGGCTACTTGTCTAATTGAAGGCCGTTGTTCTCCAACGAGATTAACACAGTCCTCAATTAACTGATTCAATTTATCCCTGGGCAAAGTTACCAACATGTGATTGGAATTAATGGTAAATCCCAGATATTCAATAATTTGGACTGGTGATAATTTAGATTTATCTGGGTGAATAACAAATCCCATTTGTTCAAAAGTGATTTTAACAACTGAAACTGATGATTGAGTTTCAGCATGAGTCTTTCCAACAATCAGAATATCATCTAAATAGGCCATTACCACATGCCCATGAGCTCTAAGTAATGCTAACACAGGTTTTACCAATTTAGTAAATAATCTAGGAGCTGAAGTTAATCCATTCGGCAATGCCCTGAATTGCCACAGCTCAGTCATCCAAATAAATTTCAAATATCTTCTATCATCACCATGAATAGACACTGAGTAATACGCATTCTTTAAATCAATGGTTGCCATATAATACCCTTTGGACACTAGATGTTTGCCCATGGTAAAGGTCTCCATTTTGAAATGCCTATAACAAACAAATTTGTTCAAACTCGATAAATCCAGAATAATTCTACATCCCCCAGTCTTTTTAGATCTGGGAAATATACTTGACAGAAATTGTTGACTTTGATAGACAGAAGGCTCAATTACCCCTTTCTTATTTAACGACTGAATCTCTGCTTGAATAAACACATTTTCCTCATCTGAAAAAATAAGTTTACGACTAGGAAAATGTTGATTAGGTAGACTGTCCTTAGAGTAAATTCAATTTTTCACCCCTTCAATACTACTAAGTATGAACAAATCTGATGTCAACTGCTGCCATTGTTTGAGAAACAATTTTAACCTTCCCCAATTTGAACAGGAACATCAGTTAATTCATCGTCTGTCAATGTTATATTCCTTATCTGCATCTTTCCTTGCGGACCTTGTTGTCCTCGACTTCTTGTAGAGAACCCTTTTTGCCTTGCTTGCCAGCTGGCTTAATGAGGGCCATGGTTTTAACAACCTCATGACAGTCTTTGACCCTTTTTGCAAGGTTACCACCAAACAACAGATTTCGTGGTGGTACACTGGTCGGTTTGCACAAACTCGCCAAATTCGGATTAGCACTGGCCTAATAGTGGCCCTCCTGATATTATTAATTTTAAAAATGCATTACAAAGGAATCCCAGTTCGTCCTGGTGTGCTTCAACCATATTGCTTGTATCAATAACTTTCACCACAGCTGTAATACCTGCTGACAACAGTTTAAGCACTTTTTTAAAACTTCATCTCCTGGGCCCTAGCAGGTATACCCATCTATGACCAAATTTGGTGATTAACCACCGGTACCTTCAGGAGATCACAATTAACAGGAGCTTTATAGCTTTTTGCTACTTCATCCATAGCTAGCTCCTGTAACTGGTGGGAGAGCATATACTGAATTGCTTCGGCCAATTCTACATCAATCGCCTTTCCTGCCTCTCTACGCTCAGCAAACTTCCCAGCAATGTTCGGAATTACCTCCAACCGAACTCCTTTACTGCTCTCCCCCAGCATAGAATCAGTGTCAGCAACTGCACTGATAGAACATCCTCCTCACAGGCAGGATAGTTCTGCAGCCCTGAAACAGGTGCTGCTAGCACAAGCTCTCCATCAGCCTGGCTTGGGCACCACTCCTCCCCACGGAGCTGGTCCCTGTCGAGCATTCTTTTGTAATAGAATCTCGACGTGGGAGAGCCGTGAGCAAACGGACTCTCCTATGGAGGGTATAACCTCCAGGCCCGACTCATCTACGGGCCACAGAGACTTGCCAGTGGCCTTCCGCCCTACTGGCAAGCCTCCACTGCCCCCCGGCAGTGGGTCCGCAACCACTGGCTGTGTAGCCAGCACCGGACCAGGTGTACCAGACGGGCCTCCTTCCTCAACACTCTCCTGGCCACTTTTCCTTTCTACCCCCGGAGCGCCTCGCCGACACCTTCTTCACTTTCTGCAACATATCTACCAGAACTCCAAACCGTCGCAGAAAATGACATGTGGTAAAATTATTTTAAAAACCTTACCTCCGTTTAAACTTACCACTCGGAGGAGCGCTGCTGCTCCAACCGGCCGACTGCACCAGCGTCTGACGTCATGACGCACCAACGGCTGTACGGGCTTCTATTCACGTAGTCACTCACGTGACTCCGAAGTAAAATTAACATGTCAGTACTTTGCCTACAGCCAAAACTGTAACTCATGTCTCGCGATGTACTAGAGACATTCTGACTCAATAACATTTAGTTTACAAACTGATGTGAGCGCTTCGGGATGGGGAGCCACTGATATCGAGTCTGGCTGTGGCAGCAGATAGAATGTGAAAGCGGCATTAATCCTGCAGTAAACTACGTAGAGTTGCTGGGTGCATTCTATGGCTGAAAGCATTCTGCTCAACAATTGTGCAGCTTCAGATTGATAATACCACAGCTATTGCATATCAATCACATGGGTGGAATTAGGTCATTATTCTGTGACAATCTGGCTAACCTCATCTGGCACTGGTGCATTACGAGAAACATCTGGGTCTCAGATATCTACCTAGCAGGTAGAGATAATGTGAAAGTGGCAGACACCAGGTCACGTAAATTCAATGACAAACACAGAATGGATGATGAATCCAAAAGTTTTAAAATGATTGTCAGCCGGTATGGATTGCCAGACATAGATCTGTTGCATCCGGGTTAAATCACCAGTTACCTAAATACGGCATGGGAACCAGATCCAGGGGCAGTGGCGGAAGATACATTCTCGCTACGTTGGGGACGTACGTTCTTACGCTTCCCCATTCTGCCTCATTAATCAATGTCTCACCAAAATAGAGCAAGACTACGCTTAGGCGTTTGGTAGTTCCTAACTGGTCCGCACAGCCATGGTCCCATTGGTTCTGAGACTGATGACACAGCCATTCATGATTATCCCCAATTACAGCAACTTGGTGGTTCACACTTGGACAGGAGGAGAGTTCCCCTTTACATGAGCGTATTAATCTGTTGATTTGTATCTTCTGACCAGACTGTTCCAGGGACTCGGACTATCAAGTAGGACCGTCGATGTGATTATGATGGCCTGGAGAGATAGTACTAAAAAACTATATGTATCTCATATTAAGAAATAGGAGATGTTCGGTTTATACTCAAATATATCTTATCAAGTTGCAGGCATACCGGATGTATTGGAGTGCCTTGCTACATTGCATTTTTTGACAAGCAGTTAACCTATAGTGCCATTTATAGTGCTCAAAGTGCTTTGTCCTCCTGTTCAGGGCAAGAGTCCGGACAATACTCTGTCGGATCTCATCTATTGGTGGCCCGATTCATAAGAGGTATTTTAACAAAACTCTCCCAGATCTAGATATTCGGAAGTCTGGGATGTGGGTACACCTCTCACACTGCTTTGGCAATGGGCTCCAATGACATTTCTGCCTTTCCAGAAGTTAACGCTCAAAGTGGTCATGTTCATGGTACTAGTGGTAGCGCAATGGGTCCAGATATTGCAAAAGTTACGACTGGACAGCATGCATTCTTCTGTAGATAATATTACATTTTATTAATATGATCTAATCAAACAGAGCAGGCCAGGGATGGCTGGAATCAAAATAAGCTTAAAATATACCTATTGACCTAAGAGTATGCGTAGTTACGCACCTGAGCTAAAATATCAAGGTCATCAAGAGTCTCAGAGGCTCTTAAACAACGATGCTCATCAGCCACATAAAGCCTCATACAAAGGTGTCAGTACATACTATTTCTAGATGGCCAAAACAGGTTTGCATTATGCTGGAGTAGACACTGATGTGTTTAAATCACTCCACCAGGGTGGCGTCAACGTACGCAGCAAAGGCACAGGACGTGCCATTAGACCAAAAATCCTCACTGCAGGATAGTCCAGTGAAGGAACCTTTTTCACGATTTATGATAAACCTGTCCTCGCAATGCAAAGATTTGGGCATGCTGTTTTGGGTTCTGTTTGAGTTCTCCTTTGTAATTTCCCCTGCAAAAAAGGGGTTATTACTGTTCTTCTATTGTTTTAAAACGTTCATTATATAATTTGAACAATTTATACATTATTTGTTTATCCTGTGTCAACTAAGGCAGTGTGTCATATGGAACTGTTTCTACAGCATGAAATCACAGAGCTTTGAAATCTTCATGTAGTCACTCACGTGACTCCGAAGTAAAATAGTAAGATTAAACGAGAACTTGCCAGTTTGAAGTTTGATTTTTATGTTATGAGGAGTTACAATGGGGGATTACGTGCCCTCCGCTCCCGACCCTCATAATCGCAAAGATCATCTGTTAGTTCTAGTCTTCTGAGTCTTACTGTATCATTTCAACTGTAGTTACTGTGATTTCACGCCGCTGCTTTGAAGTATGACGCGCAGGCACTCTGGCGGGGCTTCTTCACGTAATCCCTCATCGTAACTCCTCATAAAATAAAGATCAAACTGGTACGTTCCCGTTTAATCTTACTATTTTACCTTATGATCCACATATATGGCTGTTCCAAAACTCTCCACCACTGTAGGAAGGGACTGAAAGCACTGATTTAAACCAAAGATAGACACAAAACGCTGGAGTAACTCAGGGGGTCAGGCAGCGGTGTAGGAATAGAAGATAAAAAGAGTAAAAGGAATAGGTGACAATTCGGGTAGAAACCCTTCTTCAATCCTCACTCTCAGTCTGATGATGGGTCTCGACGCGAAACGTCAACTATTCCTTTTCTCCAGAGACGCTGCCTGACCTGCTGAGTTACTAGTGCTTTTTGTGTCTAAGCCAATGGAATATAGAAGGGATTGGACAAAAGCAAAGCAAACGTGGCATATGGAAGAACAATTTTATGTAAAGAATGATTGGAGTCTGTAATGTATTGCACTGGCCAGTAGTGAGGGCAGATTCAATTGTTGTGTCCAAAAATAGCTGGATAATTATCAGAAAAGAGATAGTTTGCAGGGATTTTAGGAGAGTAAGAGAGTGGAGCGAGCTGGATTGCTCAGAACCTGAATAGACCTGATGAGCCAAAACGCTTCCTTTCATGCATTAACCTATGGGCGATTGTGTGAAATACCCTTTTCTCTGTTGAATTGTCTAATCTGATGTTACCTTTAGAACTTTTCCTGTTTTTGGTTCCTTTTTAAGCAAAACTGTGTACCACTTATTTGCCTGCCAAAATGGAATTCAGTAAACCAGTTACATGTCAATTGTGAAATTGAAATAAACCGGCTCCAATACAAAACTACTGAGCTTGGCTGTGTTGTTAAACGACAGCTACATCGTTAACTAGAATTTAATCTGCCTTCTAAATGAATTGTGTGAACTGGTTACATCACCAACAAACATATTTATAAATATTTTATATCAGGGTGGGTTCCAATATTTTCTTGTAAGTATGTGGGTGAAGCCTTTCCAGAGAAACATTTGTTGGATTGAACTTATCAACAACCAACGATTATGAACAAGAACAGAAGCTGAAAACATTGATAACATTAGTCAGTGTCTGAGAGAAGAGCAGAAATGTTTCAAGATGTACCTTCTTCAAAAATGAGATATCGGAAATGAACTTGTGGTACAAAAGAACAATAATAAAAAAAGAAAATGGAAATGAAACAGAAAAGCACAGAGAGTGTCACCCATTCCTTCTCTCCAGAGATGTTGCCTGTCCCGCTGAGTTACTCAAGCATTTTGTGTCTATCTTCGATTTAAACCAGCATCTGCAGTTCTTTCCGACACGTGGTAGATTTATCACAGATAATGTACTGTTAACCCAGTAACATCATGGAAAGATGCATTGGCGCAATGATAGGGTTGCAACCTTGCAACACCAGAGATCTGCGTTCGATCCTGACCACGGGTGCTGCCTGGATCGAGCTTATACTTTCCTCCAGTAACTGCGTGGGTTTTCGCCAGGTGCTCCGGTTTCCTGCCACATTCCAAAGTCGCGCAGGTTTGTAAGTTAATTGGCTTCTGTAAATTGTCCGCAGTGTGTAGAACAGAACTAATGTACGGTGATGTTTAGGAAGGAACTGCAGATGCTGGTTTAAACTGAAGATGGACACAAAATGCTGGTGTAACCCAGCGGGACAGAAAATGCTGGAGTTAACTGAGTTAGTTAGAAAATGCCTTTCCTGCTGCGTTACTCCAGCAGAGTGTATGGTGATCGCTGTTCAGTGTGGACTCAGTGGGCCAAAGAGCCTGTTTGCACATTGTATCTCTGTACTAAAAAATGAAACTAAACATTGAAGGTTTCAAAGGGAATAAAATAAACTGAATAACTGAAGAATGGGAACAGCCTAAGATGAGCTGCAGGAAAAGATGGTGATAATGAAGCTTATGGAGAATGTGCAGGTTGGCTGTGAATGAGAATGGAAAACTGGCCAACATAACTGCTGGGTAGCATTCCTACAATGCCTTCCGGTCACCTTCCATTCCTTTCTCCCAGTTTCACCAATATTCCTCTGAACTAAAGTATTCATTTTTCTTTCACTGAATTAATTCCCACCAGAGTCCATTCTCATTTGACACCAAATGCATTGCACCCCCTTCCTCTCGACCAGGTTCTTTATTTTCCTAAAATGAGGACGGGAAATGCTGGAAAAACTCAACATGTCTAGCAGTGTCTATGGAGGGAGAATCAGTTAATGTTTCAGTTTAAGGCTCCTTCATTAGAACAGTTACCATCCACATTTTCAAGAATTATTTTCTGCCGTTTCTATCATATGGGCCTTACCTTCTTCTCTTTCTCTCCTTTCTCCTCCCCCACCAAACCTGCCTCAGTCTTTCGTTGCATGAGCATCCACAAGGAACCATCAAACATGCCACCACTCTCTGCCACCTTTTACCACACTATTATCTGAGGCTCCAACTACCTTTGGTGAATAAAAAAATCATTCACATGCACTTTGTTTACTACAGTCTCACATTGTTACAAACTATGATATGAGACGCAATAAAATAAGCGGATGCTTGAAAACGGAAATATAATGAAAAATTCATTAAATACTCATTGTCAGTCAGCATTAACAGAGAAACAAGATTAACGTTTGACGTCAATGACTCTTCATCAGAACTGGAAAAGTGAGAAAGCAGCTATGTTTTAACTTGCAGAGAGGAAGAGGTTCAGAGAACAGCGAGAATGCCTGTGATAGGGTGGAAATAGAGAGAGAGAGAGAGAGAGAGAGAGAGAGAGAGAGAGAGAGAGAGAATTAATGTTACAGATGGATGGCCTTACATCAGAACTGGGCAGCTCTGACACAAACAGGAAAGGCTGGTTGTCTGAAACTATTGGCTGTAGTAGAGACCTTGCGGCTGCAACGCCCCTGGAGCGGAGATGAAGTGCTTCTCCTTTTCAGGACGGCTTCTCCAAAATCATTAAATAAAGTGTTGGTTATAAGGAGGTTAGAGAAGGTATGCCGATGGGACATGTGACATAGATTAATGGGTTTAAATTGTGATGATCCCCTGGTCTCACTTAGCCAATAGGTAGGTCAGGAGTCAATAGTGTTTTATTCTTACTTGCAAGAGCACAACAGAATGTGTAAACAGTCTAATATTTATATAGTGTATGTTGCCTCTAGTCAAATCAATAAATCCATTGAAGACATTGAACAGATACACTTCTTAGAATTTACAGGTCCTGGACAGCAGCACAAAATTCCACTGTAATAGAGTCATAGAGTGATAGAGTGATACAGTGCGCAAACAGGCCCTTGGCCCAACTTGCCCACACTGGCCAACATGTCCCAGTTACACTAGTCCCACCTGTGCAGGTTTGGCCCATATCCCTCCAAACCTGTCCTATCAATGAACCTGTCTAACTGTTTCGAAATGTTGGGATAATCGAGCCTCAACTACCTCCTCTGGCAGCTTGTTCCATACACCCAGCACCCTTTGTGTGAAAAGGTTACCCCCTCAGATTCCTATTAAAGATTTTCCCCTTCACCTTAATCCTATGTTCTCTGGCCCTCAATTCCCCTACGCCGGGCAAGAGACACTGTGCATTTACCCGATCTATTCTTCTCATGATCTTATACACCTCTTTAAGATCACCCCTCATCCTCCTGCGCTCCAAGCAATAGAGTCCCAGCCCACTCAACCTCACTCTATAGCTCTGACCCTATGGTCCTGGTAACATCCTCTTAAATCTTCTCTGCACCCTTTCCAGCCTGACAACATCTTTCCTATAACATGGTGCCCAGAACTGATCGCAATGCTGCCTCACCAACATATTATGCAACTACAACATGACCTCCCAACAACCGAAACGTCACCCATTCCTTCTCTCCAGAGATGCTGCCCTGTCCCGCTGAGTTACTCCAGTTTTTTGTGTCTATCGTACTCAATACTCTGACTGGTGAAGGCCAATATGCCAAAAGCCTTTTTGACCACCCAATCTACCAGCTACTCCACCTTCAAGGAACCATGCACCTGCACTCCTAGATCCCTCTGCACTGTTATTAAATCTTGGGTCAACCTTGAGCAATTTTATGACATGCTGGAATGTGTTGGGAGCACAAAGCTAGAATATTAGACTGTCTTTGGTTGCACTAAGGACTACAGGTTTTGTGGTTATAAATATTTTGAATTTAGCTTATTATATATTATCTGTGCTCATTGCATTCATAGTGTAATGCTGCTGTGAGTAAGAATTCCATTGTTCTTTTGCGGGACATATGACAATTACGTTTGACTCTCTTGACTCTTGACGTTGATAGAAGTCCAAACAAATTTGGCATGCAGGCTTAGATGTGAAGAAAGCATCAAACTGTTGGTCTCACCATGGATCTAACGAGGTTTAAACATTTGCTGCATTTCTCCCTTATTTTTCAGATGAAGGAGTTTTGCTCAGGAGAGCACTAACAAAATATGAAAGCTGAGGTGCTAACACTGGTTTTGCACATGGAGCTGCCAAGCACTGACTGTTGCAATTTCTGTGTTGATCTTGCTGGCACAGCAGTTTCAGGTCACTAAAAATTCAGGTCATGAAATGCTTGCTCAGGAGGACTGAGGTCGAAAGGCAAAATGGGAAATCAACATGCAAACTAAGCCAAGATGCATGGAACTGCAGATGCTGGTTTAAAAAACCCCAATAAGTGCTGGAATAACTCAGTGGGTCAGACTGGAAGAAATAAAACCGTCTCAGAAAGAGCTTTCTCACAAATGTGCACGTTTTTGCATGAAACTAACAGCTATTTGGTGAAGATGGATAGAAAAAGCTGGAGTAACTCAGCAGGACAGGCAACATCTCCGGAGAGAAGGAATGGGTGACGTTTCGGGTCGAGACCCTTCTTCAAATGGGTGACGTTTCTGGGTCAAGATGGGGTTTTCCACACTTCTGAAGCAAACATAAATTTGTTTTATATTATTTATGGTGGAGTTTAATGAACGCTCAATTTTTATTTTTAAAACTGACTGTAAAATAAGTTTCACATTTTTACTTTCAATAAAAATTCCCAGACTCAGATTTTTTTTCAATCCTTCAGAAAATGCAGAGTTTTGGATGTAACCCAGTTCATCACACAGACCTGACTGTGTCTACACTTCATGCTGCCTTGGGAAAGCAGCCAACAGAATTTGTGGAATTCCCTGCCACAGAGGGCAGCGGAGGCCAAGTCCCTGGATGGATTTAAGAGAGTTAGATAGAGCTCTAGGGGCTGGTGGAATCAAGGGATATGGGGAGAAGGCAGGCACGGGTTATTGATTGGGGACAATCAGCCACGATCACATTGAATGGCTCGAAGGGCTGAATGGCCTCCTCCTGCACCTATTTTCTATGTTACTATAATCAACTACCTTTTTCACCTTGGTCGTTCCCTCGTTTTCCCTCTCCTCTAGGGCAGAAGATGCTAAAGCTTGAAAGCACGTACCACCAGACTCAGGAACAGGTTCTTGCCCTCTGATGTCAGAACCCTGAACGGTCCTCTCATAAGCTAGGGTTTAGACCCCATCTTCCAATGTACCTTATTCGACCTTTTCTCCAGCATTGTTACGGCATGAAGCTGTAAACTATATTCTGTACTCTGATATTTTTTTTCTGCTGTCCTATGGCTTGATTGTTCTCATGTATAGCAAGATCTGATTTAATTGGATCGCACACAAACAAAAGCTTTGAATTGTACCTCAGTGATTGTGACAATAAGAAACCCATACCAATACTTTATACTTAGCTATTCCTTTATTTTCAACTGAAATTCTCCTATTACTTTCTGCATACAGTAAATCCGCATACATCCTTGTATTTATTTTCTCCAATGTTAAACCGGATCATTGCCCCCTGCCCTGATGTTCGGGTTATGGCTGTTTTCTGAATGCAGCACATAAAGAGACATATTACTGTGTAGATGATAGCATGGCACATGCACCAGAAGAGATGCACCTCATGCTGGTCATGCATCATTCATGCATCTCTGAGTGGTTAGGGATAATCAGAATGCATGTGGAAGATACATAAGAAATAGAAACAGAAGCAGATCATTTAATCTCTCAAATCTGATCCTCTCTTCAATAAGATCATACCTGATCTTTTACCTCAGTCTGAGCACCCTGCACGGACTTAGTATCCCTGGATTCCCTTAATATCTAATAATCTGTCCATCTTCCTGAAAACATTATTTTCCTGTACTCAAGATGACCTTGAATTGGTCGTGGGGAAGAGGGATGGGGGGAAGTGGGGGGGGTGGGGGTCATGCATTTTCTTCACTGTCATATAAAGAGGAATAGCTCAAGAAGGGCTCCAGCAGTTTCTTGACGAACAGCATCCGTGTGTAACCTACAGATGAAGCAACAACAGGCTGCTTTCACAATATGGTGTGCTACCAGTAAATGCTCACCACAACAAATGAGAAGGAAGGGAAGCACATGCACCTTCCGGAACTCTCCGTTTGCACAAACTCTGTTTCTCCACTTTCAGCATCCACATCATGCTTCCATCCAGTTCTGCACAGAACCAATCTGAACTATTGGGATCTAGGTTGTGCCTGGGTAACAAACAGATTATTTTTCTACGGATGTCCATGAATCGATTGTGTCCATACATCAGAAACTACACAAAAAACATTCAGCATGATAACCATACTGCCACAGTTGTGCAATGAATATGCTCTCTCCACTATATTTATTCATTTTGTTTAGGTCTAACATGCTTTTGAGACTGCTGTAGACCATTCTCTTTCAAGCCCCAGCTTCTCCTAGACGTACAAATGACAAATTCTAACATGTGTTACATTTTAACTTGATACCTTCAGCTGAGGAATTGTCTAAGTATATGTCCTTAACTCAGAAATAAAACAAGAATATAAATGTTTATTCCAGGGAGGGATTGTAATCCTGATATATCATTGTATCATTTGGCAAGGAGACATAATTGGGTTTTGGAACTTCCCTTTCTGCTGTTCCCAGTAACGATGTATTTGCCGAGACTTGGAACCCAAAGTTGTAAAATCATTAGATCAGTTTTCGAGTTGATTTAGTCCAGTGACTTGCTTCATAAGATCATAAGATCATAAGTGATAGGAGTAGAATTAGGCCATTTGGCCCATCAAGTCTACAGCGCCATTTAACCATGGCTGATCTATCTCTCCCTCCTCACTCCATTCTGCTGCCTTCTCCCCATAACCTCAGACACCCATATGTGTAGCCTCGCTTGTTGCATCTAATTGATGACTTCTTCATCAGGGGTTACAAACATCTCCCCTTTGCGAGTTGTTTCTATCTTTTGATTTGGCACATCTGACTGACTGAATATTCTAAGCATCAGCTGTGCAGCCAATAGATTGCTTCATATAAATCACTGATTATATAAACAAGAGGGTTTTGGAAATGCAAAATTCCTTTCCAAATGTTTATAGAATGCTGGAGACTCAAGCATAAATTTGACCTTGTATCACGTCTGGTCAGTGGCTTTTGCAAGCTGCATTGTGAAAGCTTCTACCATTTATGGTAAAGATTTTACAACCCATGTATTGCATGAGTACGGCACTTCACTTGGCTTTGTGGATTCAGTGATGGAGCAGTGATGGACACTTCTCCGACTTGACAAGATGGGGAGTGGGTGGGGACCCGGGGGCAGACAATTTATTGACGTGAACCGTGAACTGCATATCTCTGGCTGTGATACCGAGAAGAACCGCGGGAGGTTCCTGTAAGTGTCATGGCAGCAGTTCTCTTTTACTGGGCGCCTCGCAGTGAATGGATGACCAATCCTTCCATCTCCGCCGTGTCTCTGATTGCTGGTTTGCAACCAGGAACATTACACCATAAAATTAATACTGTATCCTTCTAGATCCTAAATGCTTAATGTAATCCCACTCCAGCCTTCCCACCTCAAAACATAGGATTGTGCTATATGACTCCATAAAACAACTGAATCTTTCACTTGTGGCCTTTAGCAAACAGATACAGGGTATCCTTACACTGTCTGACCCATTATGACTGCAGAGCTGTGTATCAGCTTGTATTTCCAAAAGCCTCTTGTTTAGAATTCGAACTCAGTACTTTCTAAAGAAAGCGGCCAGCTTCTCTGACTGATATGATTTTCAGCCTCAAATCTACTTTTTTTTTCAGATCCCACAGGGGTCTTGACATGAAAAGTCACCTATTTATTTTCTCCAGAGATGCTGTATGACCCGCTGAGTTACTCCAGCTTTTTGTATCTATCTTGGATTCACCTATATAATTAATTTGACCAAGAACAGCCCACAGCCCAAATATGGGCTGCTTAAAATACCGACAGGTCCCTCATAGTAACTATTTGAAATTCCAGATGCATTCCATTGCCAGACTGGCAGCATTCTTGCTAACTTTCCCGTTCAAGGCACAATCCAGCGTTTGAATACAGGATCAAAAGTCACAATTCAATACGGCAATGAGAGATCAGTGCAGCCTACCAACCTTCGGCTGGGTTGTTAAACTAACATTCCTTCTACATCTCAGGTGATTGTAAAAGATCACATGTCAAAAATCAAGAAAGAGTAAAATAAGATAGACACAAAAAGCTGGAGTAAGTCAGCGGGACTGGCAGCATCTCTGGAGAGGAGGAATGGGTGATGTTTCGGGTCGAGACCCTTTTTCAGCTCTCGACCCAAAATGTCATGCATTCCTTCTCTCCGGAGATGCTGCCTGTCCCACTGGGTTACTCCAGTTTTTTGTGTCTATCTTTGGTTTAAACCAGCATCTGCAGTTCCTTAGTAAATAAGAGTAAAAGACATGTGGATTCGAGCTAAACTTCCCCTTTTATGAATACCATCGAAACATATAATTATTTGCTGCTCCTGGGACTTTGTTTTGACCAAATTAGCTGCGAGTTTACTACAGGCCAACAGTGACTGCACAATTAGCAGTTGGTGAGCTGGTTTCTCCTGAAAATGTGCTGTATCTATGCAACTTTGTTCTTCTTTCACTTCTTGTTGAAATGTTTAATTTTCAATATTCAATATTCATAAGTTCATAAGTTCATAATGAACAGTTCTTATTTCACTTCTTGTTGAAGTGTTTAATTTATTATATATTTATATCCTGCAATATTTATTTTCTCTGCATGTATATTTTAAATATGAATATACCAACCATTAGACTAATCTTTCAAAAAGGTCCGAAGAAAAAAATGATAAACTATTTTTAAGAACTGGTCATTAAGTTCTTAATATAATTTGCAGCAACAGAATAATAATTCTGTTCCTTGTGCAACCATATTGTGAGGTACTATTCACCTATCATTACATTCTTCACCAGAGTTGCTGCCTTACTGCACCAGACACCAGGGTTCATTCCTGACTCTGGGTGCTGTCTGTATGGAGTTTTTACATTCTCCCCGTGACCACGTGGGTTTTCTCCAGGTGCTCTGGTTTACTCCCATACTCCAAAAATGCACAGGTTTGTAGGTTAATTGGCTTCTGTAAATGTAAATTGTCCCTAGTGTGTATGATAATGCTGGTGTACGGGGTGATCGCTGGTCGACACAGACTCGGTGGGCCGAAGGGCTTGTTTCCACGCTTTATCTCTAAATATCTAAAGTACAGAATCTTGGCATTGCCCACTTCTAATTGCCTTTGTGGGGAGGATGGTGAGTTTGCCTTCTTGAATCACAAAATGCAACCCTCTTGGTGAAGATATAACTCACTGTGCTGTTGAGGAACGAGTTCCAGGATTTAGGCTAAGTGCTGACGCATAAAGGGCAATATATTTCCAAGTCCGGATGATGCACAACTTGGAAACTACAGATGGAGGTGTTCCATTCACGCCTACTACCCTTGGCCTTCCTCCTGTGCTCTTTTGGGTTTCAGAGTAGCTATTGGATTAGCCTCAGTGAGTAACTACAGATGGTAAATGCTGCCATCACTGTGCAGCAGTAATAGAGGGAACAAGATGGGATGCGAGTTACGTGGTCGAATAGTACAAATTGGTTGAAAAATGGAAGTACAAAATTCTCCTCATGCTAAACAATCCACCTCAAGTCAGGTGCTAATCAATTTCAACACAGGCTAACTTTATTCAACTGCCGCATTCCTTCACGGAATTTCTGTACACAGTTTATGATATGAGATGAGGTGGAATTTCTTCAGTCAGAAAGTAGTCAATCTGTGGAATTCCTTGCCACAGACGGCAGTGGAGGCCGCCAATGGATTTTTTTAAGGCAGAGAGTGACAGATTCCCAATTAGTACGGGTGTCAGGGGTTATGGGGAGAAGGGGGAGATAGATCAGCCATGATTGCGTGGCAGAGTAGACTTGAAGGGCCGAATGGCCGAATTCTGCTCCTAGAACGTATGAACTTATATAGCCAATATAATCTAAAAAGAATGGTTTGTACTTATGAGTGATTTTCTTGAACACACATTGCCATTATCCAGAATCAATGCAAATCCATGCAAATAAAATGCTATTATTGAAGTTCACTTGCCACTGAAAACCATCATGTTTGTTAAATGTAATATGCTATCACTGTAATACAGGTTAAGAATAATTGCAATTATTTCCCCAATGTTGATCCAAGTTTCTGAACTATGTGTGTGCATTGGGACCATTGTTGTTGGGTCTGTTGAACAACATGTGCCTCCAGGTCATCAACATGAGACCAGTGTTAACATGAGGATTGCAATCAGAGCAGTATTGTCACATTTCCCCCATTGCTGAAGCCAGTCAAGGGTGTGGCAGGTAATGTATAATAATAAAAACTACAATGTGGTTTATTTTCTACCTTGTAATTCTCTGATTGTAGCTTTTCATAAAAAAATGATAAAAGTTATGATGCTTCTTATAGGTCCTTGCAGGACATTTATGCAGGTGTGCCTCAGTAACAGCAACATGTGGTTAAACTCCAGTGAATAGCATTTAGTCAAGGAATGTAATTCAAGTAAAAATCTGGCATTGTATTTGGTTCAGAAATTGTACCAGGTTCAAAGGCGCCAAGATTTAATCACTTCTCAGAATTTCAATCCTTCAAAAGTCGCATCCATAGAGGCTCAGGTGTATACTTATGCTATTCAGGATTTTCTGCAGCTGCCATAACAATGCGTGGGTGGACTTGCAATCTCAGTCATGGTAGGGGCAGCTGGGCAGCTGTGACTGCCTCGGGAAATTTTGCTCTAGCAAACTTCTGCAGCTAAGCCTACGGCGAATGCAAGATCTCTGTCACTTCTGTGAGTCAATGACACTGTCTATGGCACAGGAACAGGCCTTTCAGCCCATCAAGTCTACACCAAACATCAGGCACTCATTCACGATAGTTCTATATGAGACCCATTTTAATCCTGTCACTTTCCCAACAACTGCTCCAGATTCTACCACTCATCTAGAAAATTGCTGAAGGCACATTTTGCTCCATTGTTTATGTCTATTTATATCTGAGCTGTCACGATGGAGTCTATGGACCAAATGCAGCTCTGAGCCCAGATAAAATGACTCCTGAAAACTAGGCATCTTCTTTCTGTTTATCTAATACTGTTTGTTCACTTATTTTTACGTTGAATGCGCCTTGACATGTACAGCCCTGCATTTTCATTGAGGAGTCATGGACCTACATTGAAAAGAAACAGGCCCTTTGGTCCAACTTGTCCATGCCAACCAAGTTGCCATTTTGGCTAGTCCTATTTGCCTGCATTTAGTCCATATCCCCATAAATCCTTACAATCCATATATCTGCCCAAATATCTTGTGAAAGTCGTAATTGCATCCACTTCTCTAGCTTCCTCTGGCAGCAAGTTCCATATACGGACTGCCCTCTGAGTGAAAAAGTTGACCCTGAGGAACCTCTTAAATGTGCTTTAGTTTTAGAATCCTCCACCCTAGAAAAAAGACTGTGAGCATGCACTTTATCCATGTTCCTTATAATTATGTATTCTTCAGTAAGATCACCCCTCAGTCTCCTAGGCTCCAAAGAGTAAAGTCTCACCTAACCCAGCCTCTCCCTAGATCAAACCCATTGGTTGAGGTAACATCCTGGTGAATCTTCTCTGCACCATTTCCAACTTAACAAATCATTTCTATAGCTAGGTGACCAGAACTGCACACAATACTCTGTATGGTCACAGTACACAGTATGGTCTTGCCAATCACTTGTACAACTGTATCATTATGTCCCAACTTCGGTATTCAATAGCCTTCCAGGAGAAGGACAACATACCTGTCCTAAATGGCTTCTTCACCATCTTCTCCACCTGACTTAGTTACTTTCAGGGAACTATGCACCTGTACTCTGTGATCTCTTTGTTCCTCAATATTCTCATATTCACAAATATTTCAGCACATTTGTGTTTATCTGATCTAATATTGGGGCACTATATCTGAAATATTTATAATCTGCAGAATACATCAGAATTAGGTTTTGGAATTCCCGTATAAAACCTCTCCTCTTTACTTTCCTCCTTGGAGGAAATCTATCTAATTCCTCAAGCTTTTAGTCCTATCTATCCTAATATTTATTTATGTGGCTTGATCAAAAAATTTGTTTGGTCAGTATATTTAAACCAACTAATCAGATGTCACTGGAGCTGGGGTATCAAACCAACATATTAGGTGCACCTTGTGAACCTTCCCTTTCATCACGCCTAAATCCTTCGCAAAAAGCCTTATCTTCCTGGCAACTTTTCTATACTTTTATTACCTCCTCTCAAATTGTTGCCCATGTTTCTACTTTTGATTATTTCTTATTCCTCTTCACAGTATGAACTACTGAATATATGAAACAGGAGAAAGTTTAGATCCTTCAGCCCATAAAGACGGGCAGCGTTCAATAAGGTCATGGTAATATGCCAAGTTCATTTTCATCTTAAATCTCTCCATTGGGCCCAAAGATCTATCACAAGGTCTTGTCATAAGTGATAGGGGTAGATTTAGGCCATTCGGCCCATCAAGACTACACTACCATTCCATCATGGCTGATCTATCTCTCCCTCCTAACCCCATTCTCCTGCTTTATCCCCATAACCCCTGACCCCTGTCATAAGTGATATGAGCAGAATTAGGCCATTCGGCCTATCAAGCCTACTCCTCCCTTCAATCATGGCTGATCTATCAGTCTCTGTCTTAAAGATACTCCACACTGAATGCCCACTGCTCTCTTGGGATAGAGAATTCCAAAAATTCACATACCTTCAAAGTGAAGAGATTTCACTATACCACAATTATTCCAAGACTTGAATCATAGTTCCATCTCTCAGATGAAAGAGCATATCAGCAGTTAAGAATTTTATCCATTTCATGGTGTGCTTATCTGCTTATCTAACACCAGCAAATAAGGACTGATTCTTATCAGCATCTCTTCACACACCTTCACATTTCGGAAATCTATCTAATGAGAATTTGCTTAATTGCTGTTAAAATAAGATTACTTGCTTATCCTTTCTTGAGTAAAGAGGCCAAATGTTCATAGAGTGCTCCAAGTGTATAGTCTAATTAATTATTGTGAAAAGCCTTCATTGTGCCATGCTTATCTAAATGTGCTTCTAATCCCTCGTGACTCTAATCTACCACCTCACTTGAGAGGCAATTAGGAATGCAGTCATAAGCAAACATCATAGAGCTCCGCTCTACGATCTTTGGTTATAAGGTTATAAATGATAGGAGAAGAGTTAGGCCATTCGGGCCATCAAGTCTACTCCACCATTCAATCATGGTTGATCTATCTCTCCCTCCTACCCCATTCTAATGCCTTCTCCCCTTCCCTGACACCCATACTAATCAAGAATCTATCTATCTCTGCTTTAAAAATATCTTTTGACTTGGCCTCCACAGCCTTCTGTGGCAATGAATTCCACTGATTCACCACCCTCTGATGAAATAAATTCCTCTTCATCTCCTTCCTAAAGGAACGTTTTTTTGATTCTGACGCTATGAGCTCTAGTCCTAGACTCTCCCACTAGTGGAAACATCCTCTCCACATCCACTCTATCCAAGCTGTTTGCTATTCTGATTAATTAATTTTTCTTGCTGGATTTGATCTTTTATTTCTGGACTAAGCTTATAAATTCTCTCTTGCATTTTCACCACTGATTTTTTTGGTCTGTATTACATAGATGTAAAGGGAGAGACCAGAACACTGCAGTTGTACAAGTCCAACCTGACAGATCTACTGAGGTTTCACATCATTACACTCGTTTTGAACTTCATAATCACTGAGATTATTTCCCTTGTATTTTTTCTGCTTTATCAGCCCTTAAATGCTACTTCTAATTATTTAGATGCATGTCTTCCTTTGCTCCCTTACAGGGTGTCATATTTTAGAAAGGTACTAAGCACGGACCCCTTGGGTTCCATTTCCCCAACGCAATATTCCACCAAATTGCGCATGCACAGCTGTCGGTCCCGCACTGAGCAGGCACAACTGCCACGTTCAAAGTCATGCCATTGACGGCAGAAATTAAGTTAAAGTTAATAAACTGAACAGAGGACCCATGGAGCCGTTGGTAAAATAGAACAAAATCGTACCCATGGAGCCGTTGGGTCCCCGTTGTGAGGCCAGGCAAGTACAAGGGAAAAAAAAAATGCAATCTGAAAAACGGCAAAGCTCCCAACTGCACACGCACGTATTACGGGCCCACTGCACACGCGTGGGGAAACGGCATCATTTTGCATCACTGCCACGTCACCGGCTCCATTTTCAATTGTAACACGGCTGGCGGGCCTCCCCCAACTGCACAAGCGCGACCAGCAAGTGGGGGGCGCTGTATCAAGTTAACTTAAGTTTTAAATGTCAATAACTTGTAAAATATAACATCAATCTGATCTAAGCTTGGCTATGCACATCGCAGGACAATGGTGAATAAGGTGGGCCTAAAATTGTCACGCTATTGTGTACCGATTTGATGAGTTTCAGGACAAACAAGATGAGAATTTTAGTAATATATAAAGATATAGATGTGATTCAACATACCGCATATTTATCAGCATATTTTTTTTATTATCCATATGAATTAACATGATATTTCCCAGTAATATGTATACCCCTAAAGTTGATATTAACTCCAAATTCTGATAATATGTTACTTCTAAATCCAATAATATAATTTGAGAATAAATCAGTAGCTCTATCATTCATCTTTGTGCATATTTCCTTGCACTAATCTGATTAAATCTGAGAGTTTGGGTAAAGGGTTGTTAAACAGTAATGGTATTCATTCAGCTGTTTGTGTTTGATTTCACCTTTCGGCTCAAAGTTTCTGGATAGTAACTTATTAAAACATATGAAGTTTACTGAATTATCTTTATATGCAGTACATAACCTCTTCACAAAAAATGATTGACTTGTTAAGCATGCCTGATCCTTTGTGGAATGTGTGATGCATTTTACGATCTTTTTTCTCAAAATGATCCTCCATTAATTATTTAAGCTTTAACTTTTATTATTATTATTAACTTTTTCATCGCTGGTGTAAAGCTGGCTGCTCTTTGGTTCTCAGTTTCTTGTCTATCCCCCATTTTGCACAGAGAATCAACATTAGCTGCTCAGCACTCTGCTGCTAGCATCTCTTCTATGGACGGCAGGACCATGGAAGCTAATGCTTTTGGTTTACAAATTAATATTTCTGTGACCTCTACTCATCTTAGCTGGTGTCAATCATTAGGTCAAGCCAGTTTGCTTCTTCCTTGTCCAAAGCCAAACAACCCACAGGACAAAACTATGCAACCTTGAACTCCATGTAAAACATGCAGAGACATAACTTTGTTATTTGATTGGCTTTTTTCATTGCTCTTTCACTTTATCTTTTCCAAAGTACAAAAAGAAATATTTATAAAGTGCAGTATGTCAACAGTATTTTTTTTTTAAACAGAAGGAACATTTTATAAAGATTAGAGGTTGTTTTAAAACATGAGTAATGTTTAATTACAGTAGTTTTCAATCAAGTCAAGCAAGTTGGCAGATATTAACAGTACATCATTCACAAATTGTAAGATCTGAATAATTTCACATTTTTTTACAAAAATTGTAATCCACTTTGTTGTGATTTAGTACATATTCTGTCATTGTATATGAACAAGATAGGCTTGCTGGTCATGTTTGCTGCGCAGCAGCAATACATTTGGTTTTTTTTTAAATCGCGAAGTCATTCGTACAAACAAACCATACATGCAATCTATAAAGTGCAAAAATACCATGAAAAAAAAAAATCTTACAAAAAAAGAGCTCTATCCCATTATTATTGGGGAACACAACCATTTTGTATTCATTCCAATTAATACAAATTCTGCCCGCTTCATAGTTATGATGATACATTTTGGAAGGCATTAACAGTAATTCCAGAGTCATTGTTCCATTGTCTCAAAATATATATTTTACATAATCTACATTTGTTTCATAAATTAATTCATAAATTAAAAAACATAAGAGAATAAATAGTTAAAAATTAAATAATAAATAGTTCTTCAAGCCCTTTGAACTTAATTTAATCATTCCATCTCCTCCTCTGTAAAGTTAAAGCAAGGTCATACCGAAGTGGCCATGCAAAAGTAACAACATCCCCATATGAACTACGATAGTGATTTGTCATCAGTTAAACAGCTCTGTCAATACAATATGTACGACTTTGGACTGTCTTTGTCCAATTTCTAGTGCCAATAGTTTACTCCACCTGGATGAATTAACTTAATTTGAGGATACAGGGTTACCTCTCAGCAACGCACTGACATAGGTTTTATTCATATGAGGGTTTCAGTACTGTGTATTGGTGAAATACCTCTGCAGCAGATGGAGATGTCACGCTTAAGCCTGACCCTCTCTCTACCAATTTGTGGACAAATACATTCAATGAGAGCAAGTCAAAGCAAACAAGAGCATAAACCCAGACCGATAGTTCTTTTCCCACCAAGATCAATTGTAGCACCTGTATCAAAATGCTGGTAATATTTGTATCAAAATGCTGGTAATATTTTATAGTATGTTGAGTTAATAAAAACAAACTTAAAGTTCTGTAGACTGTTCTTTCAAGAGTGCATGAGGATTAACGTCGTGACTGGGAGATGTGGAGCTGATGGAGCCTGCTTTGCTCGGGACAGACTGAGGAACACTGAATGAAACAATTGGACATGGACTTTTTACATTGTTGCAGACCAATTTGCTCAGTGATGCAGTGTTTATAATTTCAAAGCCAACTTTGCCACCAAAGGTGCTAGGTTTCCAATATTCCGGGGAACAAATAGCATTTCCCATCAAACCCTTCAAAGAGAAGGGAGCTCCCATCTCGACCATTGTTTCTCCAAATATGGATCCAGGTCTTGGTTTTTCTATCATCAAAGCAGGATACATCTCCATTGCATCAATATCCCCATAAAGTTCTTTCAGCTCAGCTGCCATTTCCATTTCTCCTGTAATAAATATTGTAATAAGATATTGTAATACAATACAAATACTATTCGTATTAACTGTCTTTTAATGCATATGGAAAAAATGCACATATTTTCTTTCACAATATAAATAACAACTTTCTAATCATCACATAACTTTCTCGAAATTACTAGCTTTGTGGATAGTTCTACCATACACTGCGTCATTGTTCTGATCCACAACTAAAGGTGAGCGAGGGGGAAGAGTAGAGGAAAGCTAATAAATAGTTCTAGCCTTCTAATGAAGCCCAGCCCTCCAGAAATTGTAAAGATTCCTCTCCCAAATCAACAAACCACAAATCGTTGTCTTCATTAATAAACTTTAGTATTAGGTGGAGTACAAATACTCCAAACAATTGTCTTCTTAACTGAATTTTGCTTCATCTGCAATACAGGTTATGTCAACAGTGACAGTGGAATATCTTTCCAATTTTAATTCTAAGATATAGCAGGGGTAGCAAATGGAAACTCCACCAATATAATTTATCTCCCAATTTTAAGACCAAGCCTTATTGCAGTATTAATATTTACATTTCCTTTAATAGGAATAGCATCCGATAAAAGACAGCCTATTCAGAACTAAATAGTACACTATTATGTCCATAAATATAAAATAAGTTAAAATTGCATGATAATGGTCTGTGTAAGAGCCATCTGCTCAATAGCCGGGATATTTTCAACCCGAATCTGGGCTGAATTTCAGAGTGAATTTCACAGTCTCCCATTTTACCTACACCTAAATGTCTTGAATTGAGTAAAATATCAATGAACTTCAATGTACTGATCTTACCTGTGAGCTCTTCAAAAGATCCATAGGGCTTTAATGAAAAGCGTTTTCTGTACTCATTCAAAGATTTGTATCGCATCTGTCGACTATGTTTAATGGTGGAAATAGCCACGTTCATCAATGCTGCATTCAGATTTCTGCCTCCAGCAACCTATAGGAAGAACAGGATCATTAATTTGCAAGTCATGAACTCAGTGATTTCACTGTTTAATGATGCAAATATTTTATTTTAATTATAACTGACCATTCTTTCTAAGAAAGGAACATTTGGTAAAGTTCCTATGACCACTGATCTAGAGAGTTTAAATGATGCAACAAAGCCATTCACCATTACCTTTAATTACACATCCATTAGATAAGCAGCACTGCAAATAAATTAATTCCTGATTTTTACACCATTATGAAGCAGACTGAAAATAAGCTGAATCTTACCCTGCCAGCAATTTGCTGAGTGAATGAAGCCACCATGTTGGAGATACCATGCTGCAGCAGCACTGAGTTATTGAAGAGGAATTGTTGGTAGTTGTACTCTCTGTCCTCGATATTGAAGGTATCAGGCATCAAGGGGTGCCAGTGATAGAGAGTATTAAACTCAGATGCAATCCGGTTACTATATTGGAATTGCTGGTTGAAGAGCAACTCTGGGTCAAATTTCAATTTGAAGTGATATCCACTCAGATGCTGCACGTAATCTTCAATTACAATTTTGATCGTCTCTCCTGTCAGAGTCAATAAAATAGATTATTTATATACTCAAATACGGCATTATATAGCATTTTCCCCCCACCCCCACTCTGGGACTTCCATTGATGGTCTTTATTATGCTTAGCCCACGCACAAATCTTTTCTGGGGTTGAGTTGAGTATGACAAGTGCACTCACCAATTAGTATCAGTCTGGTAGTCTGGAAGAGCCGTTCATCGTCCCATTCAGGATGCTCCACTTTCAAAACATCGCAGACTCGGTTATGTTCCCGCAGCCAGATTGTTGCATACATCATCAAACCTGGGACCAGGCCAAAGAATTCCTGTCCCACTGCAAACTGCATGTGTTCTGGGACATGAGGAGGGTAGATCATCTTTACAGGTGCATCTTTGACGGTGGGAGGATAGACGTCTCCATTTATAATCTGCAGGGCATATTGCACATTCGTTAAAATTTCACATGAGCTGCATCCAAATACTTCAAAACAAAAACGCCAAATGTACACGGACACTGAACAGGCAGGTACAATGGTGCCATAACAATATGCTGTAACAAACTCAGGCTAAAGCCCACCTGATATTTGAGCTTTCCATCTGTAAACAGTCTCAACTGATGTTGTCGATCCAACGTTTCTCCGTAAATATTACTCAGATCAACCTGTGAAATGGAAAGAATGTAAACCATTAATACGCATTGAAACGAATCAAGCTGAGTCAACATTGTTTCTCAAAGGTAAAGCTGCGAGAGTTATTAGAGGAGGTCACAAACTTTGTGAATAAAATTGAAACAGTAATTTCCAGAAGGCATTCAGTTAGGTGCCACATAGAAGGTTACTGTACAAGAGCATATGAGGTTATGCGTAAATGTTGGAATGAATAGGGGAGCGGTTAACTAACAGAAAACAGAGTTGAGATAACTGGATAATTTCAGCATTGGTAGTCAGAGCTGGTGGAATACCACAAAGTTCAGTGCTGGGACATCAGCTGTATCTAATCAATGTTACTGAGTCGGTGAAGAGATTGAGTGTACTCTAGTCGAAGTAATAAGATTGAGAGGCGATTGAAAGATGTAATATTCTGTGGAGAGGAGCAAGATAGTTGCTGAGGGGATGTTTCCTCTAGCAGGGTGCTTAGAATTAGGAAGCACAGTTTCAGAATAAGGGATCACTCCTTCCAGATGGGGTTGAGAAGCAATTTCTTCACTCATTAGTGAATCTCTAGGATTATTCAGGGAGCTGTGAGCCACGCCATTAAAAACATATATGATGGTGATTGACAAATATTTACTACAAGAGAATCAAGGAGCTAGAAGGTGGTGATGAGGCCAAGATTGGATCAGTCATGATCCTATTGAATGGTGAATCAAAGGGTTGATTGGCCTACACTTGCCAGTTTCTTATGTTCGAATTTTAAATTTAGTACCGTAAGTGTTTTTAACATGAAATGCCAATTTATACTACTCAAGTAGAATGATGGATTATTTTATTCAGAACCATTCTTGAAAACCAGTTGAGTTAAAGATTTGTACTTACGCCATGTCCCAATCCCTTTGTGAATTCCGGGCCTCGGCTCTCGTCTGTCTTAAAGAACTGATGAGTAAAATGTTGAGCAAAGAAGGCAAACATCATATTGGTCTTTTGGGGGTCAGGCACAAATTTCTTCCTCAGTAGGAATCTTTCTGCTAGATACTGGGGGTCGGGCAGTGTTTTCTTTCCTGTGAAAAAAGCAGAAATGCATATCTGTAAAATGTAATCAGGTCCAAGTAAGGTGGTTACATTCCTTCCATACCTCAAGCAATGGAATGTATCAGTGGAATGCCTGAAGGGGAGAATACTGAGGGAGGTAGCATCATTCTGGTCAGTATTTCTTGCCACAAGAAATGGAAATTTAAAAGTAAGCAACAGCAGATTCCCACTGATTAACTGCATGTTAATTGCATGGGGCAGGCATTTATTCCATCTGGTTATTTCAACAGATGAAGTCGCTAGTGGTGGACAATTTTGCAGCAACAGTTCACCAGCAATTCTATTTTTATGGCAGACATAATGCTACAAGGTGCTTCACAGGAGCATTTTCAGTCAAAAATTGGTAAAGTAGCTTGGCAAGAGAGTTGGGTGATAGGCACACTATCAACGGGAAGACAGAAATTACAGGTGCTCATTCTTGAAAATATGGACAGAGTGATACTATTTTTGTTGCTCAATATCTCTCTTCCAAAAACACTAAACAAGGTTACAAATAATCGGTTTGAAGAAGATGCCTCGGCTTAGTGTATTAAAAAAAAGCCCACTCCATTATGCTAAAGCAGCAATTACATTAACGTGGAATTGTAAGATTACATCACTACTTTTAATTTTCTACTTCATTATTAGCCGTATAATGTATAAGGCTGAAGACATGTAAAGACTAGAACCTAACAAACAGGAGCAGAAATAGTCATATTGCTGAGGTGGCGGGAGAAGGTGCTTCACTAGGCAGTGAGTGTACCTGCTGTAACTATATTAGTAACTTACCAGCTACTCCCATTGGTGTTGGGCAGTCTTCAGGAGTTGGGGGAAGATTTCTGGTGTAGTAGGAGATATTGGCATAGGCTTCCCAACTCTTATAGTCGTATTTTGAATTGTAGGTAGGGGGACTATCAATCAAATGAGACCTGGCTGTTTTGGTGAGAGAAAAAAAAATCGTATAAGCATTGCGAATGTTGGCTGCAAATAACATGCAAGTAAGTAATCACTTGAAAAATTACAGAAGAGATAAATAGCTATTTAGTAACATCCGCACTCTTAGTATTTTCTGGTTTGTTCCTACTTCTGGCAAAATCACTCAGTTTTGTTAACTTCCCTATTTTTGTTGTACAGGCTAAGCATTCCTAGGTCTTTACCCATATTTAAACCTGTAAGAATTCTCACCCCGTCCCTAACTAACCTCTAACCTGCTTGCTGCCACAAATCCCCCCCTGCCCCTTTACTCCACCACCCCTGCCCTGTGCCCCACCTGGATTATTTCTCCCTCCATAGCCCCCCCCCCCCCCCCCCTTTCCCGCCCCGTGGCTTCACAATCTGCAACTCTTCTAAACTGCCTCACACCTCTGGCATTTGTTCCAACAATCTGCCTGTCATAAACCTCCCCCACACCTGTCTACTCATTTCCTGTCGCACTTTGTACTGTCTCTCCCCTTTTTCCCGCTTTCTCACCCCCTCCCGTCCCTACAATCAGTCCGAAGAAGGGTCTCAACCCGAAATATCACCCATTCTATTTTTCTCCAGGGATGCTGCCCGACCCGCTGAGTTACTCCAGCATTTTGTGGTTATCCCCAATAAATAACTTCCCGGTTCCAGTATGAATGCAGTCCAACGCCCCTTAAATACATTCGCTGTCTACATATAATAATATCGCGTTACGATCGGTAGGGGTATCGCAAATTAAAGTTATGACCAACATGGTCCGTCCTACTTACATGTCAAGACGTACCGCATGATGCGGTCCCTCAGGAAGGAGATCTGATTGACAATGCTCCATACCCCAGGGTAATGGGTCAGGATGTAGTGCACGGTGTTGGGGGTGGGTTTCAGGCTAAGTTTCACCCAGGTCCAGAATTCGGCTGTGTGTGAGGAGAGGAAAGGTACATTTGTTAGGAAGGATATCCAGATGCTGGGTTACTTCCAAGACAGACACAAAATGCTGGGATTAACTCGGCGGGACAGAAGGAATGGGGGCGGTTCCCTCTATCCAGAGACGCTGCCTGTCCCAGTGAGTTACTCCAGCATTTTGTGTCTATCAAAGGCATTTGGCAAACTGGTCGGCGTTCGGTGCATGCAGCAGAGTGAAGGGGGGGGAATTCAAGGTGAACGTTGGCTGGGAAGACAGTTTCACTTACGTGTGCTGCAGTTCCTCCCGTAAAAGCCGGTCCGTGTGCAGTCGCATTCGTAGTCCTCGAACCCCACCGTGCTGCATACTCCTCGGTTCAGGCACGGGTTGGAGCAGCAGGGGTTGGCTGTGGAGGAAGGAAGGGCACGGAGCAAGGTGAGGCTCGGAAGTCATTGACATGCGATCCCGAGCAGGTAGGTCTGTGTTTGTTACAAGTTCCCTGGTCGAACTACAGCCAACCCCGACAAATCTGAAGAAGGGTCTCGACCCAAAAAGTCGCCCATTCAAGAGAGAGTTAAATTTAGCTCTTAGGGCTAAGAGAATCAAGGGTTATGGGGGAAAGAGTTGGAGCGGGGTACTGATTTTGGATCATATTGATCATGGTGCTGGCTCGAAGGGCCGAATGGCCTACTCCTGCACCTATTTTCTATGTTTCTATTCCTTCTCTCCAGAGATGCCGCCTGCCCCGTTGATTACTCCAGCATGTTGTGTCTATCCCACTTGGAAAGTGCAGCCCGGGGCAAGAATTCTATGGCAAACTCACCTCTAACGAACCTCCCCCCTCCCCTTTTCTCCACCACCAGTGCCCTAAGCCTCACCTGGACTATTTCTCCCTCCAGGCCGACCGCCAGAGGTTTACAAAACAGAAACAAAGCAACAACATTCCCTGCATTTCGCACAACGCCCGCGTACAAAGTGGCAAACCTGCCGACGGAGGGAGAAGAGGCTCCGGCGCGGAGCTCAGCCTTACCTGCTGTGCCGAGGGAGATGCTGCCGGCGAGGAGGAGCAGTGCAGCCAACACTGCCCGTCCGCCCGCTGCGCCGTAGTTTCCTGACATTGTGCTTCTGTTTGCGTCTTGTTCTGATTCTGCTCTCCAGCCTTCCCCTCGCCTTCTTAAACTCTCCAGGCGTGACTCAGTGAGGATGACGCGATCCCGGAGCCCGCATCATCGCGCCTGTACGTCGGTGGGCAGCGACTGGTGCTGTAGCCCTGGGGCCACCAGCTGTACCCCCGCCCACCTTGCCATATTCAACCTGCTTCCGCCGCTGCTATTCGAAATTACATCGGAGTGGAAGCGGAAAATTTCCTACCACCATCCTTAAAAGTTACTATATATATATATATATATATGTTTGTAAGAAATTACTGCAGGTGCTGGTTTAAATCGAAGATAGACACAAAATGCTGGAATGAAGTTTCGGGTCGAGACCCTTTTTCAGAGTCAAGATGGTCTGCGTTTGAAGAAGGGTCTCCCATTCCTTCTCTCCAGAGATGCTGTCTGTCCCGCTGAGTCTATCTACTATAAATATTGCTAACAAGGGCCTGTTTCCTTTATCATCGTTATTTTTTTGCATATCTTTCATTCATTTGTTCTGTATCTCTCTACATCACCGTCTATATCTCTCGCTCCCCTTTCTCCGGACTCTAGTCTGAAGGGTCTCGTCCCGAAACGTCACCCATTCCTTCTCTCCAGAGACGTTGCCTGTCCCGCCGAGTCACTCCAGCATTTTGTGTGTATCTTATATTATGTGTATATCTTATAAGTTAAGAGATCCGGGTTCTCTTCTGTCTACGGGTGCTTTCTGTACGGAGTTTGCACGTTCTCCCTGTGGCTGCATGAGTTTTCTCCGGTTTCCTCCCATATTCCACGAGTAGGTTTGTAGGTTAATTGATATCTGTAAAATTGTCACTAGTGTGTGGGTAAGAACAAGGGTGATCACTGGTCGTGTGGATTCTGGATACAGCCGTTTCCACTAAACTAAACTGGACTGCAGATGATCTGGCCAAAGAACCCTTCATCATCTGGATTTCAATTGTCTGAAATTTAAAAACCACGTAAATAAATCTGAAGGGAAATGCTGCAGATGCTTAGCAGATCTGGGAGAAGAGAAACAAGGTCAAAGTTTCAGTCAAAGTGCTGGAGGAACTCAACGGGTCAGGCAGCATCTGTGAAGGGAATAAATAGATGTTTGAAAGTGTGCACCATCAGTCTCAGGGACAGCTTCTTCCCTTCTGTTATCAGGCTTCTGAACAATCCTTCCATAAGCTAGGGTATTGTCTGGTTCATTTCTACCCCATTGTGGACATTAGACTTTATCTATGGAACTGATGCACTACAGTGCTGAGAACTATATTCTGCACTTTATATCATCCCTTTTGCACTATCTTTTGTACATGAGTTTGACTTGATTGAAATTAAGTATGAAATATCTGATCTGTTTGAAGAGCGTGCAAAACAAAGCTTTCTCACTGTACCTTGGTACACATGGTAATATTGACCCAGACCTAAATCTAAATGACGTTTTGAATCGTGGCCTTCTTCAGATTCCAGCATCTTCAGTTTAAGATTGAAGATTTGTTTTCACTAATCCAGAAGATTCAGACTATTGGCGATGAAATATCATGGCAGTCAAATGGTAATATCTGACACGACAGAAGTGAGAGAGTGATAAGATGATAATAGAAAGTAGATAACTTGAAAGGAACACTATAGGTCATGAAATTCAATCTAAATTATAAGGATATGTTGAAAATGACACCGATATATGTTCCAAGATTTTTGAAAATATATTGTATAGATATATTGTGTATACAATATTGTATATTGTATATATTTGAGTGATAATTTATCACTTTAGAATATTCCACCTGTGTATTTCTAAAATAAAATTATTGATGTCCTCACATGTAATACTTCTAATAAAAAATAGATTGTGTGTTTAATGTAAAACATACAATGACATGTTTAAACGGTATAATTCATCAGTGCAAATACGGTTGCTGGGGTACTGTTATAAATTGTTTATGAAAAGCTGGGATAGTAATACTTTCCATTTCCACGTATTGAATCATACTGATTACACATAGCACTCCTATAGTAAATAAACGTGTTGCGAGCTTGTCCCTTCTATTACTGTCAAACATCATTTTTTAGTAGGAGATTTGGAGTACAATTTAAGAATAATCTATTCTTTACCACTCCCAAAGGAATAATTTTTGGATGTTGGAACTTTAATTTCCGAAAAATAAAGAATTGCATTAATGTAGCAGCTTATCAAAACACTCAGACTTTGAACTGGGATCGTTGTTGCTTAAGTAACCAAATCTGATATAAAGCAGCAAAAATAATCAAATAAAGAAGTAGGTAACAGATAGCAAAAATGTAGAAATTGAAGAAAATACGGGTCTACATGAGAAAGCACCAAGATTAGTTGACAACAGTAGATATTGATGTTCTCTGGTGAACTAACTGTTACAGAAGCTGACTTCCAACTCTTTTGTATTTGCTTCTACCCTCCTCTGGACCATGACACCATCACTCAAAATTGTTCTTCAGGCTGTCCCTTATATCACCTTCTCTGAAGAATATCCTTCCATTGCCACCAATCTTTTGGATGACTGGTTCCACACAGTCCCACTCCAACCTCCTTCCAAAATCTACAAGTATGACTCCCCTGGCAATATCAGAATTTAATTATTTTTCATTTTATGGAACTTATTTCTTTCTATGTTAACTCTCATTTATCTCTTATCCAGTCTCTTCCCATCCAATTCCCTCTTTACTCTGATGACCTCGTATTCTCATTTACATCATAGGCACTCAATCTCACTCCACCATCCTGCACGGCCTGTGGACATTTGCTCTCCCTCCATGATTAGATACTCATCCAGCCCTTATTCACTACAGTTCTCCTCAACCTGGCTGAACTTCCTCCTCGTATTAAGCAACTTCTGCTCTGCACTCAACTATCTAATAGGTTTTGCTGCTGGAGCTCCTGTGGGCCCTAGCTTTGTGTGTGATGTTCTTTGTTCCAAATCTACTCAGAATCCCTCCATCAGCTCTTTCTCTGCAACACTGTGTAAGTGGTAGGGTGGCCAGGAAGGTTAGGTCACATGGGATCCCAGGTGAGTTAGCCAATTGGATAAAAAGTCATCTTGGTGATAAGAGTCAGAGAATGATAGTGGACAGTTACTTTTCATATTGGAGACCCGTGACCTGTAGTGTGCCATAGGGATCGGTGCTGGGTTCACAGTTGTTTGTCATCTATATTGAAGATTTGGATGAGAATAGTTGGCATGATTAGTAGGTTTGTAGATTACACCTATATTGCTGGTATGGTTAACAAGGAAGAAAGTTACCTACGCTTGCAAAAGGACCTAGAACAGCTGATAAAGTGGTCCAAGGAAAAGAGTCGCATTTTGGGAAGTTAATCCAGGGCAGGCCTTACACAATGAATGGCAGAACTCTGGTGAGTATTTTAGAGCAGAGGGACCCTGGGGTACATGTACGCAGGTACCTGAAAGTGGTCACACAGGTAGACAGGCTGGTAAATAAGACATTTGGCACACTTGAGTTCATCGGTCAGAGCACAGAGTCGAAGAGTTACAGCTATACAAGATGTTGCTGAGACCACAAGGAATATTGGTCACCTTGCTATGGGAAATATATCATTATGTTAGATATAGTGCGCAAAATATTCACAAGGACGTATCGAGACTGGGGGACTTGAGTTACAAGGGAAGACTGGATAGGTGAGTGGTATTTTTTCCCCTGGAGCGCAGGAGACAAAGGGGGTGACCTTATAGGAAATAAGGTGAATAGTCACAGTCTTTAGCCCGAGGGCAGGGAAAACTAAAACTAGAGCGCATAAGGTGAGAAGGAGAATACTTAAAGGGAGCTCGAGGAGGAACCTTTTCTTAAAGTAGGTGGTGGGTGTGTGAAACGAGCTGCCACGAAATGGCGGAGCCGGATACATTTACAACATATAAGAAACATTTATAGACAGGTACTTGGAGAGCAAAAGTCCAGAGAAATATGGACCTACTGCAGGTAAATGACACTAACACGATTCGGCAATTGGCTGGCATGTACGAGTTGGACCAAGTGGCTTGTTTCCGTTCTGTATAACTCGCTACCTCTCAAATCTCCAGTAATGATTCCGTTATACCCGTGTACATCGAGCCTGCACGCGTTCGTTTGATACTTGCCCCATTAGCAGCCCTTTCTCCCGGTACTGTCATCCACTTTGGAACAGTACCCCCTCCCTGCTACATCTCATCCTTTGCTTCTATTGAATGCTCAAACCTCAAACTCGTTCATCTACCAGACCTGCGGGCATTTCCAACATGTTTTGTGTTGTTTTCTTCTCCTCAGCACCCTTCCCCCTCTCTCCACGTCTGATTAAAACCTGGTATCTCCACTTATCTCAGACGGACAGCGATTTGGAAGCTGCTCTGGCTTCACGTTTACAGCAACTGGGGTACCCTGCCTTGGTTGATTTGTTTCACCGTCGCAAAGAGCCAGTGGGAATTTGAAAAAGCTGTGTGTCTTGGCCGCGGATATACCAGTCTGTGTGTGTGTGTGTGTGTGTGTGTGTGAGTGAGTGTGCGTTTGTCAGTGTGCGTATGAGCGCTTACAGAAGCCGCTGCCTCTGAAAGGGGCAGAGGTGGAAGAGTTTACTGTTTGCCGAAGGATTCATTCCAAAACTATGCGGGTTAGCGCCACATAACTGCTCTGTGAAAGTTGCAGACCTTTCCGTGCGCTGTTCGTAACTATGAAAACAGTGGAACTACGCGGTGATTATCATAACACGCTGAGAAGGTTCGGAAGTGCAGCGAATTTCTGAAGATTGGAAATCTTTATCTCCATCCGGAAAAGTGCACCCAAGAGTTGGGAGGGTCGGCCATCCGCCACCCTCCGCGCCTGAGCTTGTCGCACCGGCCTGGAGGGGGCGTGCGTGGCCAGGCGTTGAGTACATTCATATTTCGGGAGGAATCCGGGCGGTTTCCAGCCTAGTATTGCGCAAACTATGCCTTTATTTAGATATCCTGTTGTGCCCGGGAGAAAGCGGCCAGAGAGCCGTGTCGGGGTGTGTCAGAGGCCGTGGGCGGCGTTTCCCGTCAGGACTTTTCAGTGAAATAAAGCCACCACCTTCCCGTGTGGTATTCCCTTGGGTGAAGATTGTGTTGGCATTCATCGGGCGCTCGGTGTCATTCCCACAGGAACCTCCAGATTCATCACTTGTCGGTGCGACGTGGAGGACGGGGTGTTGAGGACGTGTGTTTGTGTGTGTACACAGCGAGGCTAGTGGTGTAAGAGAATTGCGGTCAGTTCGTCTTTGTGAAACATAGCACAGCTCACAGCTTCGTCATTTAATATAACACTGCGGGCCTTTTTTTCCCACCAGTTCAGTGTCATGCACGAATCTGCAAGTTGGAGTTGACCGCAATTCTCTGAAAGAAGGGTCTCGACCCGAAACCTCACCTATTCCTTCTCGCCAGAGATGCTGTCCGTCCCGCTGAGATACTCAATCTTTTTGTGTCTATCTTCGGTTTAAACCAACATTTGCAGTTCCTTCCGACACAGTTAGTCTTATCTCTAATCTATACATGACGCCGTCGCAATGTAACAACTCCTTGTTTGAATCACACGGCTGACTCCTGTGTGTCACACGGTTCAACATTTGGCAAATTATACTGAAAGGGTTGACGGTGGAGGTGCAATGGCAAAGATTTAAAGCCTGCGTTGAGGAACTCCAAACAATGTTTATCCGCGTCTGGCGAAAAAATAAAACGGGGAAGGCGGCGAACGAGGGAAATCAAGGATAGTGTTAAAATCAAGGAAAAGTCATATAAATTGTCGGAGGAAGCAGCCAACCAGAGGACTGGGAGAAATCTAGAACTCAATAGAGGACAAAAGGGTTAATTAAGAGTGGGAGAAAAAAGAGCATGAAAGAAAGCTTGCCGGGAATATAACAACAGACTAAAAGCTTCTTTCGATATGTAAAAAGGGAAAGATTAGTGAAGACAAATGTAGATCCCTTACAATCAGAGACAGGTGTATTTGTAATGGGAAACAAATAAATGGCAGAACAGTTAAACGAATACGTTGGTTCACTATGACTTCACTATGGAAGACACAAAACAGTCTCCCAGAAATACTGGGGGATTGAGGATCTAGTGGGAGGGAGGAACTGAAGGGAATCCACATTAGTCAGGAAATGGTGTTAGGTAAACTATTGGGACTGAAGGCAGATAAATCGCCAGGGCCTGATGGTCTGCATCCCAGAGTACTGAAGGAGGTGGCCCTAGAAATCGTGGATGCATTGGTGATCATTTTCCTATGTTCTCTCGACTGGATCAGTTCCTGTGGACTGGAGGGTAGACAATGTAACCCTACTTTTTAAGAAAGGAAGGAGAGAAAACGGGGAATTATAGACCAGTTAGCGTTACATCCATAGTGGGGAAGATGCTCGAGTCAATTGTTAAAGAAGTTACAGCAGCGCATTTGGAAAGCAGTGACAGGATCGGTCAAAGTCAGCATGGATTTATGAAGGGGAAATCATGCTTGACTAATCTTCTGGAATTTTTTGAGGATGTAACAAGTAGAATGGATAAGGGAGAGCCAGTGGATGTGATATATCTGGACTTTCAAAAAGCCTTTGACAAGGTCCCACACGAGCGATTAGTGTGCAAAATTAGAGCACAGGGTATTGGGATTAGGGTATTGACATGGATAGAGAATTTGTTGGTAGACAGGAAGCAAAGAGTAGGAATTAACGTGTCCTTTTCAGAATGGCAGGCAGTGATTAGTGGAGTGCCGTAAGGCTCGGTACTGGGACCCCAGTTATTTAGGATATATTAACGATTTAGAAGAGGGAATAAAATGTGACATCTCCATGTTTGCAGATGACACAAAGTGGAGCTGCGATGAGGATGCTATGAGGCTGCAGGGTGACTTGGATAGGTTGGGTGAGTGGGCAGATGCATGTCAGATTGCAGTATAATGTAGATAAATGTGAAGTTATCCATTTTGGTGGCAAGAACAGTAAGGCAGATTATTATCTGAATCGAAGATCCTATAGCAAGCAAGCTAGCCCGACGAAACGACGTTGTAGGGTCATGGGCAGATTCATGGGTAATCTTCGGCCCCATTTCCGTAACTGGCTTCCGTTTCCGCATGATCAAATGAATTGCAGAGTGCAAGTTTAATACAAACATCAACTCACAACACAGCATATATTTTTTTTTAAACTTAAATAAAATATATATTTTTTTTAATTAAAAAAAAGAAAATTAACAGAATTATAATTTATTGACATATTAATCATTAACAAAAAATAGCAGAATTATGAATTAACAGAATTATGGGTCTAACACTATAACACACACAAAAACTGTTCCCCCGCAACGCTGATTACACTGCGAGAGGGATTTACAAAGTCGGGTCGGGTTTACTGAAATGGCCGACAAAAAGGCTGACGTTCCGCTCCGTAGCGTACTACACGTCAGCCGATTGGTTTTAGCAGGAGTACACTATCTTGCTTGCTATAGGATCTTTGATCCGAATGGTGTCAGATAAGGAAAAGGGGGGGTGCAACGAGAACTGCGTGTGCTTGCACATCAGTCACTGAAAGTAAGCATGCGTACAGCAGGCAGTGAAGAAAGCTGATGGCATGTTGGCCTTGATTGAGAGAGGATTTGAGTTTAGGAGCAAGGAAACCCTACTGCAGTTGTACAAGGCCCTGATGAGACCGGACATGGAGTATTGATTGCAATTTGAGAAAGGAAATTATTGCTATTCAGGGAGTGCAGCATAGGTTTAACAGGTTAATTCCCCGGATGCCATATGATGAAAGAATGAGTCGACTGGGCTGGTATGCACTGGAATTTAAAAGAATGAGAGGGGATCTTATAGAAACATATAAAATTCTTAAAGGATTGGACAGACTAGATGCAGGAAAAATGTTCCAGATGTTGGTGGAGTCCAGAACCAGGGGTCACAGTTTAAGAATAAGGGGTAGGCCATTTATGACTGAGATGAGGAAAAATCTTTTCACCCAGAGAGTTGTGGATCTGTGGAATTCTCTGCCACCGAAGGCAGTGGAGGCCAATTCACTGGATGTTTTCAAGAGAGAGTTAGATTTAGCTCTTGGGGCTAAAGAAATCGAGGGATATGGGGTAAAAGTAGGAACGGGGTAGTGATTTTAGATGATCAGCCATGATCATATTGAATGGCAGTGCTGGCTCGAAGGTCCGAATGGACTACTCCTGCACCTATTGTCTATGTTTCTATTTGTGTGGAACACAGCCCAACTAATTCCTGCCGTGTGCCGTTGTCCTACCCATCTCACATTTCTTCCTCTTTACATTGTTGAAAATGTCCTAAGAAGGATGAGTTTGTCTGAGAATGGAGAGAGAGAGCGTGAGAGAGAGTATATGTGTACATTGCAAAACTAAAAGGGAAAATTATCAATTATATAAATCTATATACAAAAACTGATAGCGCATCGGTCAGTATCCGTAAAATGGAAAATTGAATGTCATGATGAAGTGCTCGAAAATGTATTTCTCACCATCAGCTGGAAGTCGCCTTCTGTATCTTTTCTAATGAAGCAGAGTGGAAGTTACTCTGATGTAAATTCCACTTACATACTCCACAAAAGCCTATCAGGTAGAGCTTATGTGTATAAAAAACCCATCTCCAGGGTAAAGTCTAGAAGAAAAATAAGCAGATTCAGAATTGCAGTTTGCACATGTAAAAATTTAATGACCTTCTTCTGGACGCATTAACATTACGATGTCAGGGCAATTTTTAATTTCCTGAAGTGTTACACTGTTTGTAATGGATCGAAAATTCAAATGTAATTGATAATAGAAAAGGGCCCTTTCACAACTTTACAAAGCTTCTTTTATGAAAATTTGCAACTTCCCGAGGACGCAATGTCTCTTGCAAATAATTTTGGTTACCTGAGGTCACTTATCGTCATAAGAGGGGGAATGTTTAAAGGGTAGACAGTCAATAGAAAGGATATAATGTTTAAAGGAGATGTGAAGAGCAAGTGTTTGTACAGTTCAGATCTCTCCATAAACTGAAGTTTGCAGGGCCCAGGAGAAGCATCATGTACAGGGCCGGTCCCACCAGCATGCGACTCCATGCGGTGAGCGCGACCAAACTGGAAGCGGGGGCCGCGCGGAGGTCGGGTGAATGGCGCGACGTGGCGCGAAGTTGGAGCGAAGTCCACGGTAAGTTCGCAAGGACAGTGAGGGACACACAGAGAGGGGCACGGAGGCACACAGAGAGGGACACGGAGGCACACAGAGAGAGGGCCACGGAGGCAGAGAGAGAGGGTCACGGAGGCACACATATAGAGGGTCACGGAGGCACAGAGAGAGAGGGTCACGGAGGCACATAGAGGGGGATACAAAGAGAGGGCCACGGAGGCACACAGAGAGGGTCACGGAGGCACATATAGAGAGGGACACAGAGGCACGACGTGAGGTGGTGTGTAATGCGTCGAGGCGGCTGCGGGCCGATAGGCCGTTGCCGCGCGGAATTTTTGAACAATGTCAGTTTTTCAGAGCTCCGAGCGATGTCGGGACCAGCTCCGCACAACTCCATACGGCTCCGGCGTCAAGCGACCACGTTAGGTCATGCTCACCGCATGGAGTCGCATGCTGATGGGACAGGCCCTTAACTCTAGTGGCGAGAAGCAGGAGTTGCCACTCTCTGCAAATGCTAACTATCCACTGGGTTTCGTGTGCGCCCTGTCTCTGTGCAGAATAAGCGTGCTGGTCCACGAACCACCAAACAACCCTACACTATAAAACAAGAAGTAAAGGCTACACAATTTAATCATAGATAGACACAGAATCCTGCATTACTCAGCGGGTCAGGCAGCATCCCTGGCATTACTTCAACATTTTGTGTTTATCTTTGGTGTCCTCGTTGCTGACCATTTTAACTCCCCTTCCCATTCCTATACTGGCCTTTCTGTCCAGGGCCTCCCCCATTGCCAGAGTGAGGCCTCGTGCAAACTGGTGGAGCAGCACCTCTTGGTTGGGTAGCGTCCAACCCGATGGTATGAACATTGAATTTTCCAATTTGAGTTAACTTCGACAAACATCTCCATTCTCCCTCCTTTCCTCCATCAAACATCCTTCAACAAGCTTTGCAGTTGGCAACTATGTATTTCTTTTGGACTCACACCTGCTTCTATCCAACAATCAGTCTATCAGGGAATCCACTTGCCTGAGTTCATCTTCTGCAGACTGTGGTTTGTTCAGCCCTCTCCTCTCAGTATTTTTTAACTCCCCCCGCAATCAGTCTAAAGAAGGGTCCGGATCTGAAACATCACCTATCCATTTTCTCCAGAGATACTGCCTGACCCGTTGAGTTACTCCAGTGTTTTGTGTCTATTTTTGGTATAAACCAGCATCTGCGGTTCCTTGTTATTACTTAATGTCTTCATCTTGCTGCATTAAAGTTGCCATTTGATGTCCATCTAGATAATCGTTTTTTTTTAAAGAGTTTATATAAACGATTTGTGATCTAAGTACGTGGCGATAATTTGTAAACAACATTATTACTTGTGAAAAGATATCAGAAACAATTGTCTTAAACAGCTGGAAAAAAAGTGCTTGAATAACTCAGTTGGTCAGACAGTATCATTGGAGAACATTGGATAGGTGACGTTTCAGGTCGGGTACTGAGGAAGGGTCCCGACCTGAAATATCACCGATCCATGTTCTCCCGAGATGCTGCCTGACCCGCCAAGTTACTCCAGTTACTCCAGCATTGTCTAAACCGGCATCTACAGTTCCTTGCTTCGATGTCTTAAACTGCTGCCCGCCTTCTATCTTTCCATAACCAAAATACAGAGTTGAATAGGTAGACCCGTTGAGTCTGAAGAAGAGTCCCGACCCGAAACAACACCTGCTCCTTTGCTCCAGATATGCAGCTTGACCCGCTGAGTCGTTCCAGCACTTTGTGTCTATCTTCAGTGTAAACCAGCATCTGCAGTTCCTTCCTACGCTATTCATTAAACTGCAGATTGGTCTACTGAGGATTTAAAATAAATATTGCCATCTTGTGGTTTAGTTTGGTTTAGTTTAATTTATGTTTACAGTGAAAAACATTTGCTAGCAATCAAGCAGTCCACAGTGCACAGATAAAAGGGAACAACATTTAGTCCAAGATAAAGTCTGATAAAAGATAGTTAACAACCATATAACTATATAACAATTGTCTCCAATGAGGTAGATAGGAGTTCAAATGTCTCCAATAAGGTAGATAGGAGGTCAGGACCATATTCTAGTTGTGAGATGATTGTTCAGTTCCCCGATAACAGCCCATAGAGAAACTGCCCCTGAACCTGGAGGTAAGTGTTTTCAAACTAAGATACCTCTTGCATGATAGGAGAGGGGAGAAGTGAGAGTCATCAGAGTGAGACGGGTCGTTGATTATGCTGGTGGCCTTGCCAAATCAGCATGAAGTGTATATGGTTTGACTTAAACTCTGTCTACTCCTCATAAACCACAGGAGTATGTTTTTATAAAAGTGTATGATGATAAATTATTTTTAGAATTTTTTTCGAAAGGTTTGGTTTAATTAGGTTTCAAAAATGGAATATGAAAATTGCGAATGTTTGAAATACTCAGCGGGCTAGGTGCTTTGGGCAAGGGAATGTGTCAGGTTGATGACCTTTTATTGCAACTGGATCAAGCTGTTAGTGAAACTAGTTTACAACTGCAGAAAAAGGTGGACGAGACAAAGAGAATGAAAGGGAAGGTGTGCAAAAGGGTGGATACCAGGAGGTGTGAGAAATGCGAGTGACACGAGTGGGGTGGGGCCGGCAGAATCATGGTAAGGGTGTGCCTGGGGGGAATGTAAATAGGAGGAGATGATGATATACCAGAGGGAAGGGAGAGAGAGGCCTGGTTCAATCCCAAGCCCTATAATGTTACTCATGATGTGGACTCTTCTAAACTGGAAAAGCAAAATGCAGGATGGGTGACCACTATGCAGAACACTCCATTCAATCAGCAGAGTTGAACCCAAGCTTCCGAGTGCTTGTTATTTTAAAATCCATCCCATTCCCACTTTGACCTTTCTGCCTCTGACAAGTCAAGAGTGTTTTATTGTCATATGTCCCAAAATGGAACCATGAAATTCTTACTTCCAGCAGCACATCAGATATGTAAACGTAATATTCTGTAAACGCCATAATAAACAAAACAAAGTTCAGTATAAGTATAATATATATATATACACTATGCCCCCAAGTCCAGGTACTTCAGAGCGTATTTGTAGTGTTTACTAGCCTGATGATTGTTGGGAAGAAGCTGTTCCTGAAACTGGATGTTACACTTTTCAGGCTCCTATAACTTTTTCCTGATGGCAGAAGTGAAATGAGAGTGTAGACAGGGTGGTGTGGGTCACTGATGATGTTGGCTGCCTTTTTGAGACAGTGACTCCTGTAGATCCCTTCCATGGTGGAGAGGTCAGTACCCATGATGGACTGGGCAGTGTTCACCACGTTTTGCAGTCTTCTTCCTTCCTGGGCGGTCGAGTTGCCGGAGTAGGCCATGATGTATCCAGTCAATATGCCAGCTACCTTCTGAACCTTCTGAATTTTGTAGTCGGCAGGGCAGTACTCTGCATATTGCCAACTTGGACAATTTTACATTTTTGTCAAGCCAATGAATCAAGCCAATTAACCTACAAACCTACAAACCTACACGTCTTTGGAGTATGGGAGGAAACCGAAGATCTCGGAGAAAACCCACGCCGATCACGGGGAGAATGTACAAACTCCACACAGACAGCACCCGTAGTCGGGATCCATCCCGGGTCTCTGGTGCTGCATTTTGCTGTAAGGCAGCAGCTCTACCGCTGTGCCACGGTGACTGTGCACCTGCAGAAGTTCAAGAGAGTATTTGTTGGCATACTGAATCTCTTCAGGCTTCAATTGAAGTAGAGGCTTTATGTTTGAATCAATGTGTTGGATCCAGGACAGATCTTCAGAGATATGCATGCCCAGGAACTTGAAGTTTTTGACCCACTCCACCACCATCCTGTTGATGAAGACAGGTATGTGGATCATTGACCTTCCTGTTCCAAAGTCACGAATCAGTTCTTTGGTTTTACTGACGTTGATAGCAAGGTTGTTGTTTTGACACCACTTAATCAGCCGCTTGATCTCCCTGCGTTACTCTGACGGCACCATCCATAATTCATCCAACAACAATGCTGATATTGGTGAATTTAAAGATGGTGTTGTAAATATGTCCGGCTTCACTGCCATGGGCATACAGTGAGTAGAATAGAGGGTTGAGCACTTGTGGTGCTCCTGTGCTGAAGGTTATCAAGAAAAAACTGGTGCTGCCAATTTGTACTGATTGGGTTCCGTTGATGAGGAAGTTGAGGATCCAGTTGCAGAGGGATGTGCAGAGACCCAGTTCCGTGAGCTTGGTAACCAGGTTGGAGGAGATGATGGTGTTGAACACAAAGTTGCAATCTATGAACAACATCCTGCATATGTGTTTTTATTGTCCAAGAGATCCAGTGCAGAGTGGAGGCTCCATGAAATTGCATGCTCCATTGACCTGTTGAAGCAATAGACAAATTGCAGTGAGATCCAGGTTCTTGTTGAGGTAGCAGTGGATATGTGCCATAACTAACATCTCAAAGCAGTTAATCACCACAGACATTAGTGCTACCGGTCGACATTCATTGAGGCATGTCACCTTATTCTTCTTAGGCACTGTTATTATTGATGCGCTTTTAAAGCAGGTAAAACCTTACACCTTAGTAATGAGAGGGTGACGACGTCTGCAAACAATCCAGACAGTTAGTTTGCACAGATTTTAAGAAGGCGACCGGATACACCATCAGGACCAGATGCTTTCCAAGGGTTCACCCTCCTGAAGGATCTTCTGACATTGACCTCTGTTACTAAGATTGTAATACCATTGGGGCTATGGGGGTCCAGGAAGGCACATCAGTGCTCTCCCTATCAAAGAATGCATTGAGCTTGTCTAGTAGTGATACTTTGCCATCGCTTGATCTGCCCCCTGGTTTCCTCTTGTCGGAGGTTCATCCAAGGTTTCTGGTTTGTGAACACTCAGATGGTTTTTGTGCAGGAACACACTCCTCCAGTTTCTCTTCTTCCCCTCCTCTCCACATTCTTAACGTAAAAAGCATTTTTGATCCACAAAAAGTAAGTTCATGAAACACAACCAAATGTGTAGAACAGATATCTTCTTCTTGCGTATGGCGTGCACAGCCTAAAGTTGTAGGACAACTTGTTCTATTTGTTCTTATTTGACTGTGCATGCCAGGTTGATTGTATTCGTTGAAACAGGGCAGACCACATGAAGGTTGCAATCTCCCACCCAGAACACATGTGAAGTACTTTTGCACTTCTGAACAAAAGATAGATGGAACTTAACCATATACATTGTTGGAAGATCACTGACAATTGTCTGACACATTTATCTTTTACACATGGTAATATGATATAATTCAGGCAGAAAACAGCATTAGAGGCAGCATCACAAATTTACGCTAGATTCAAGATATTCTGCTAATCCAAATATATATTTTCTGCTGTAAATACAATTTTTGAAGTTAAAAGCTATTATTTGTTGTAGCTACTGTTTCTAGTCCAATTATTATGGAATGCAGAGCCTCCCTGAAGGAACACCATATTAATGACAATATTAAATTAGGGCCGAATTAGATGTGAAGATTATTCTTATATGGGGTTTAGACATTGCTGGTAAGGCCACTATTTATGGCCCATTCATAATTGCCCTCATGAAGGTGATAGTGAGCTGATAGGCCCCTGCAAAGATGGCAATTACACAGTGTACGATTAGTTTTTTTCCAGCTATGTTAAAGAAAACATGATGCATTTCCAACTTAGAGTGTAACACTTAAAGTGGTGGTCTTACTAGATGTCCACTACCCTTCCAATCAGTGGAGATGGGAGAAATGAAAAATGTGCTTTATTGCTGTGATACATATCGCATCTTTGGTGCACTGGTGAATATTTGAGCTAGTGAATGGAGTATCAATCATGTGGGTTGCTTTTTGCATGCTTCCATCCAATCAACTGAAGAACATCCAATGCATTCCTGACACGTACCTTGTGGACTAGTATGAAGGCTTTGGGGAATTAAGAGGTGATTAATTTGCTGCAATGTACATTGATCTACATTGACTTACATAGCCACAGTATTCTTGTGGTTGGTTCAAGTAAAGGTGTCAATGGAAGAGGATTTGGAAATGCTAATATCACTGAACACCTGAGGGGGGGGGGGGGGGGTGACTCGGCTGCCTTTCTTTGGAGATGGTAATTGTTGGGCATTTGTATGGCATGAATGTCACATGCCACTTTCAGTCCAAGTGTAAAAGTTGTCCAGGTTTTGCTGCATAAACGTGTGCGTGAACCTGGGTCATTGTCTGTGGAGTCATGAATAGAAGTAAACACTAAAGCACCTCTGTTTCCTTAGTGTTGGGTATAACTCCAACTAGAAGAAAATATTCCTTCTGATTTCCATTGACAACAAATTTACCATAGGTCCCTGAGAATGGTTTGGTGTCAACACCAAAGTTTCACTTTACCTCTGGAATGCACAGTAATATTTGTATCAAGCCTTTAAGTCTGGACCATGACTGTCCTGGCAGACCTGTAGCTGAGCGTCGAAGATCAGTTTATTGATGAAATCTTGCAGCATGTTGAAGTCGTTTAGTTTAGTTTAGAGATATAGCGTGGAAACAGGCCCTTCGGCCCACCGGGTCAGCGCCAACCAGCGATCCCCGCATATTAACACTATCCTACACCTACTAGCGACAATTTTTTAAACATTTACCAAGCCAATTAACATACAAACCTGCATGTCTTTGAAGTGTGGGAGGAAACCGAAGATCTCAGAGAAAACCCACGCAGGTCACGGGGAGACCGTACAAACTCCATACAGACAGCACCCGTAGTCGGGATAGAACCCAGGTCTCTGGCGCTGCATTCGCTGTAAGGCAGCAACTCTACCGCTGCGCATACTTCATTATATTTATGATGGAGAGTGAACTGATGAACAAGTATTTGACTGGAATGGACTGGTACTGCATTTTGTATGAGGCATCTATCATATATCATATCTATCTATGTACTTTTAAAACTGTGTGTGTGTGTGTGTGTGTGTGTGTGTGTGTGTGTGTGTGTGTGTGTGTGTGTGTGTGTGTGTGTGTGTGTGTGTGTGTGCGTGTGTGCGTGTGTGTGTGTGTGCGCATGCGCACGTGCATGTGTGTGTGTGTTTTTGTGTCAGATTTTTGGCCTTTGATTCCATGGTCTGCCAAAACCACACGCTCAAACTCCGAGATTTTTTCCATTTCGCTAGACATTACACTTTTACATTCACTAATGAACTCCTCATTACATTTAGACATTTTTATGTACACATTTTTAATAAAATCCTTCCCCCCATTAATGCTCTGCCGATCGGGAGGAGAGATAAGGCGACGGGCAGGCGGGGTAAAGGCCGGACGCTGTCATCGCTCCCTCCCCTCTCCCCCCTCCCTCCTTCTCTCCCCCCTCCCTCCCTCCCTCCCTCAACCGCACGTTCGGGGAACAGACCCAATGGGTCTGCGCTGTATTCCATAGAGCTGCTGACGGCTTTCCTGCATGAGATGCAGATGCTTCATTTCCAGAACATTCTGAACGCGTGGCGCACGGTTGCATTTCATTCTCTCTGTCTCTTCCCCTCTCTCTCTCCCCATCTCTCTCTCTCCGCTCTCTCTCTCCTCCCTTGCTCTCTCACCATCTCTCTCCCCCTCCCTCTCCCCCACCCCCCTGCCCTCCCCCACCCTCCCTACCCTAAATCCCCTTCCCCCCTCCCTCCACCATACCCATACCCCCTTCCCTCCACCCCATCCCACCCCCTCCCCACCCCTTCCCCCTCTCTCTCTCTCTCTTCTCTTCTCTCTCCTCCCATCTCCCTCACCCCTCCTCTCCCCCTCTTGCCCACCCTCCATCTCCTCCTCCCCTCCACCCCCTCTCCCTCTGTCTCTTGCCCTTCTGTCTCTGCCCCCTTCGCTCTGTCTCTCCCCATTCTCTATCTGCCCTCACTCTCTAACCCCCCCCCCTCCCTCTCTAGATGCGCCTGCGAGTTGGGGGCTATACGTCAGTGGATAGGTCGGTTATGGGGTAAAAGGAGCAAATTAATAATATTAATATATCAAAGGGGTAGTTAGCATGTGTGCGGGGAGGGGGGGTAGTTAGTGTGTGTTATGCCGCATTTTGCCTTTGAAACGTATTTTCTCAAAAACCAGACACAAATACGCTGAGTTTTTACATATTTCGGTGATGATTTAACTTACGATTTCGCAAATGGACTCCCTAAATGTGATCAACTATTTCCCCAGATTTTTAATAAAGTTGTTCACAAAACTGACTGTTTTTTAACAATCAAACCGTTGCAGCAGCTGCGGACGTAACAATGCCCTTGCTCGCGGCACCGCCCCCCCTCCCCCACACTCGATTAAAGCAGATGCTCTCAATGTGCAGGCGCACTTTCCACCACACTTCCCCCCCCCCACAGTCATTTCTTCGCCTCCCGCTGTGCGGCGGACCAAAGATTGTGGGGGTGGTTAGTGCGTGTGATGCCACATGCCGCCCCCCCCACCTGCCCACCGCAACCGGGTGTTGGAGGATTAGATCCAACGGGTCTGCACTTGGTCTATATATACTATTAAAAGTCTCATCTTGTATGTATGTATACGTGTGTGAATGCACGTGTCTGTATGCATATGTGTCTTTCTATATTCGTCAAAACGCCACGCGCTAGCGCAGAAATTTAATCATATTAACCCCGTCAGCAAAATAAACTGCTTCACTTCACATTTCATGCTATATTTCACAAGTTATAGCTTTTGAAAAAGAGAGAAAAACAACTTTTTAAACAGCAAACGTCCTTCATCTCGCTTCAAGTGACATCACAAAGAAGGGGTGGGTGGCCACCAAGGGGGAGTGGGCGGCCACCAGCTTCCAGTGACGTCAGGGGGAGGGCCGCATTTAAATTAACGTTCCACTTTTTCCGATCCGGGCTTCTACCCGCGTCGCCCAGGCTGGGGTTTTATGTGGCCATCAAGGAGGCATTGAGACCACGGCGGTGAAGGAGACATCGGGTCCGCAGCGGTGAGGCCTCACGACGATGGGGCCGAGGCGGCGGTGAAGCCTCGCGCAGATGGAACCGTGGCAGCGGTAGGGGAAAGGAGAGAGAAAGAGAGGTGAAGGAGGGATTGGGGGAGGGGAGGATGAGAGGGGAAAGATCATGGGGAGATGAGGAGGGAGATTGGGGGGATTTAGGAAGAGGAGGGGGTAGGGAGGGTAGTTGCCATGTCTACACTCCCTCCCTCGCCTCTCGCTCTACATTCCCTCCCTCTCTCTACCCCCTCCCTTTCTACCCCCAATCCCATCCTCTCTACCGCGCTTCATCCCTACCCCCTCCCTCCTCTCTACCCTCCCCCCCACTCTCTACCCCCTCCCCCTCCCTCTCTACCCCCCTCTCTATGGATTACATAGAAAATAGGTGCACGAGCAGGCTATTCGGCCCTTCGAGCCAGCACCGCCATTCATTGTGATCATGGCTGATCGTCCCCAATCAATAACCCGTGCCCTGCCTTCTCCCCATATCACTTGATTCCACTAGCCCCTAGAGCTCTATCTAATTGAAGAGGGGGAGGGAGTGCTGGGGGATGAGGAGAAATGAGCCGCACCTGCGCAGTTGGGGGGTATGCATTAGTGGTGCAATATTGCATTAGGGGAACGGGGAGTGGTGTAATATTGCATTGGGTGAGCAGACCCAATGGGGCTGCATTTGGTCTAGTACATTATATAACTCTTTAGATGCTTTTGCAGTAACTGTTCTGACATTGCTTGGCAGGGGTCATGGTTGGCTCCAGAGTTGTAGAGAAATACCACCCTGAAACAGATCATTCTGCTAAGTGAGTCCACACCGACTATGTAGCACCCATTCACATTAGTTCATCATTATTCTCATTTTTCACTCTTCCTACATTTCCACCAATATTCTCAGATTCCACCTCGCATTCACACCAAGGGCAATTATGATGGACAATAAATTTACCAACCTTATACGTCATAGGGATGTGGGAGGAAAGTGAATCACATGGAGGAAACCTTTGTGATTACAGGTAGAATGTGAAAAGTCATATACAGACAACACTAGAGTTTAGAGTTGAATCCAACTGTGAGGCTTGGATCACTGGAGCAGGGGCTCCACTAAGCAAAGATCTGAAATATTACAACTGAGTTGTTATTGGAGCATTTGCTATCCAGTGCACATAACCATTTCTTGCTATCGTACAACAACCAGAGAGCAGTGCTGAACTACTATCTACCTCTTTGGTTACCCTCCGACTATCCTTGATCGGACCTTGCTGGCTTTACTTGCACTAAACGTTATTCCCTTATCATGTATCTATACACTGTAAATGGATTGATTGTTATCGTGTATTGTCTTTCTGCTGCCTGGTTAGAAAGCAACAAAAACTTTTCACTGTAAATGAGGAAATATTGTATAATAGAGTTGCTCGGATAATATCTTTCGTGTGAGGGACTTATGTTAAGTTGCAAGAGAAGGGGGTTCAGAAATACATGTCCCCACAAAGAAATACAGTGCAAAGGAGTACAGGAGTATAGATGGCTTATCATAACAAGGAAATGTTGATCTGAATAGGCATAGCTTTGTTTGCTTTGATGTAGCTATAAGTTGCATTTGGTTTAGTTTGGTGTTTAGAGTATAGGTTATTGATGGGTTTCTTCTCAGGACATGGGCATCATTTGTCCTTTATTTGTGACACATCTTTGAGCTCTGATGTGCCATAAAGAGGATTTATGGTTGTCTATATTGGGTCTTGGGCATCAAGGCTAGATAACAGTCTGTGATCTGGTTTGTGCAGTTTAAATGTATTCATGTTGAACCAAGAGATAAGGCATAGGTGATGGACATGTGACCTTTGTATAAGGGTGATTTCTTATGATTATAGAAAACTGAGAAAGTAATTCTGTTTTGATAATCTTCCATTTGCTGTGTGGAATGCTACTAGTGAGGAGGCCTTACATTTCTTTCGTCCAGAGATAGAAGGGGGAGGTTGTAATTCAGAATGAAACTAGACCCGAGCTTGGTAAGAAGCAATTATAATTTATCAAGTGTGACAATAAGTGACCTTTGTGTGGTTGGGGATTGTAGAAATAACTTAAGTCCTTACCAGTTTTTAAGTATGGGGCAAAACTCATATTTAATCCATAAGTACCTGTATTTTAACTATGAAGTTGTAGAGAAATTATTTGTGAAGTGTATTGTGTTTTAATTAGGATTGTATGTATTAGACTTTGTTTAAATCTGAAGTTTTAGAAATAACTTTATTTTCCAAAATGAAAATATATGTTTTGTGTGATTGCTGTATGGTGTGTATTTTGTATTCTGAGAGGTGGTCTCTGAGAATTAATTTTATATTTCTGTGGTTTTACTTCATTGAAATAAAATGATTTTGAGCGAAGAGGCTAAAGAAAACCACAGAGGGAGCAAAGATTGTAAAGAGGCCAGAAAGGGGAATATCATGTGACTATACGTGTTGTCAATCACTGGAAAGGATTTAGTTGATTGGTTAATGCAAATAAGCTAAATGTATGGCAAACCATAATGATTGGTTAATAGTATGCCACTCCTTCTGTACCATAATTGTCTAATACCTATATAATGTGTTACGTTTGTACCAGAGTCAGTCGTTCTTTCGACCTGCCCCAGAGTTTCTAGTTCTGTGTTGGAAGGTTTAAAGAATTATCCAGCGCTGTCAGAATAAAGAATTGATTTTAGCAGCAATGGTTTGAATCAAGTTTTCTTGAATTGGACTGACCAAAGAGCTCAGTTTAACATACCTCGGTATACGTGACAATAAACTGAATCCATCAGCAGAAGGCCAGTTTCCATGATGGTGGAAACCTCAGGTGGAGGCTGAGATGGATCATTCTGGGTGAAGATAGTAGCAAATCTTCTGCACATAGGTGTTGATTTCAACCTGGGTTTATTGGATGAAGAATGATTACAGGTGTGTCAACTGTGTGCTTATGGGTGTTGAAAATATGATACATAGCATGTACTCGTGAGCTTGCCAACACACTGCACTGAACTGCTGTAAGCAAGCTTTACAGAGAATACAACCATGCCACTTTATGTTTATCACTTTACAAGAATAACATGTGCTCCAAGCAGGGTGCACTGTCAAATAAGACTCTGACTTAGGTATTGCTTCATTCATGACAATATTTTGGTTTATGGTGGCAGTGCCTTAACCCCTATCCCAACTTCCTGCACTAGGCTCATGGGTACCAAGATCACAGGTCTTCCTATACATATTCAAGTACATTTTAAATGTGATGAGGGTTTTAACCTATTTGGTTGCGAGACCCAAAATCCCACCAACTTCCAGCTGTGAATGACTTTCCTTATTTTATTATCTAATCATTCAATTTTAAGCCTAAGCCCTCTGGCGGTAAACCTCACTGCAGAGGGTAATTATTCTTTCTTATTTACTCCACCTAATTCCCTCATAATTTTATTCGTTTCAAGAAAGTCTAACCTGAAGCTCCACTGTTTTAAAAGAAAACCCCCCTAAAATGTATCAAATTTTTCTTTGCAGCTCAAGTTTCCAGTCTTGATAACATTTTCAAAATCTCCCCTACATTCCCTCTCACGCATCACGACTTTCCTGTAATGTGGCAACCAATAATAAACAATACTTGAACAGTGGTCCACCACCAAATAATGTAATTCTAGCATAAATCCATGCGCTCACATTTTATGCTTTGGTGATATAAACAAAAGGATACTGTATGTCTATTTAAGCAATTGAGTATGCCATCAGGGTCAGGTCGGTGGGAGTTCCCCCCCCCGCCACGGGTACCATATAATCCCGTAATCCCTGCTCCATGGTTGGATAGTCGGCGACTAAACCGTCTCTCCCACCTGGTTTTCCAGGTGAGGAAGGGGCTGTGGACCCCCAGCAGTACCAAAAACAAGACCTGTCAAAGGGCGGATGAGCTTCTAGTGAGCCAGCGGCCATCCACTCTTCAGTAGAAGTTGCGATCACTGTCGTACATAGCATTGTAAGGAACGATGATAAAGCACACACCAAAATCCTCTACTTCCAGCGGCGGAAGTCCACAGGAACTGGAGGACAGAGATGTGTGGTGCGTCCGTCACCGTTCTCCATGGAAACCAGCACCACTGCGTCGCTAATGTTTTCAACAATTATGGTGATGATGCCACCATACTACTTTTAAGAATCTATGAATCACACTCCTTGGTCCCCTTGTACATTCACACCACCCAATAATAGTTCAATAAATACTTCTTACTCCAATATGTTATTCACAATTCTCTAGATTAAATTACTTTTTTTTTGCCTAATTTAGCAAACCGATCATCCTCTCGCAATGGCTTTCATCTGCATTCTAGAACAGCTGTCCAATTTCAGTGTGATCTGCAAACTTCTTCATCATGTCCTCTGCTCTTCGATGTAAATCTTTGCAGTCATCTTTACAGATAACCATATAACCATATAACAATTACAGCACGGAAACAGGCCCTCTCGGCCCTTCCAGTCCGTGCCGACCATTTGTTTTCCCCTAGTCCCATCTACCTGCACTCAGACCATACCCCTCCATTCCCTTCACGTCCATATACCTATCCACTTTACTCTTAAATGTTAAAATCGATCCTGCCTCCACCACTTCTGCTGGAAGCTGATTCCACACAGCCACCACCCTCTGAGTAAAGAAGTTCCCCCTCACGTTACCCCGAAACCTCTGTCCCTTAATTCTCATGTCATGCCCTCTTGTTTGAATCTTCCCTACCCTCAATGGGAAAAACGTATCCACGTCAACTCTGTCTATCCCTTTCATCATTTTAAAGACCTCAATCAAGTCCCCCCTTAACCTTCTGCGCTCCAAAGAATAAAGACCTAACTTGTTCAACCTTTCTCTGTAACATAGTTGCTGGAACCCTGGCAACATTCTAGTAAATCTCCTCTGTACTCTCTCTATTTTTTTTTATTTTTTTTTAAAGATCAAAATCTTTACAGTTTGTGTGTCACATACTTTACAGTACTATATGTGCCACATAGCAAGCGGCCGAGTACTGATGCCCACACCAAGTGCTGGTGAATGAGATTAGTTTGGGTGGTCGGCATCCGTGCTGTACGATTCTTTTAATACTGCAGTCTTCTAAGTAATGATCACTCTTTGCTTCCATTCACTGAGCCAGTTGTGGATCCGATTTGCCCCTCTTCCTTGCATTTCCCTAACTTTTACTTTTACGCCCCATCTCACAAGACCTCATCAAAAGCTTTGACAAGAAACCCATGAAGACGACATCAAATGCACCGGCCTCATTGACCCCCCCTTGCTATCTCCTTAAAGATCTGCACAAAGTACACATACGGACCAAAGAGCATTACATGTGATGGTTGTGAACAAAATCGAGATTTAGCAAAATGTTGCTGCCTTATTAAAAAATGTAGAATGGATCTCTAAAGTATTCAATGGGACAGTGGATGGATTTGCCAAATACGCTTGTGCTCCTCCAAGGGCGGGTGTGAATACGAATGAAACTTATCCTCCCCTCTGAGGAAAAACTGAACGAAAAAGGGCAGAGGGATGGGTTGTGTGCCGGGGTGGTGCATAGGGACACACTGTAAAGTCCTGTGGGTGCCTGAAGCCCTACTCAGCAGTGGAAGCGCCGCCTCCTGCGGGGTGTGTAATATCCGCCGTCGCTTCTCATTTTCTCTATTTTTTTTCCTTCGCCTTTTCTTTTTGGTTGCATCTAAACGCTCCGAAAGAGCCGCCACGGAAGTTGGGGGTGAAAGTGAATGGAACAACTAGTCGGGTCTGAGGTAACGTTGAGTCTGTCTGCTTTCTCCGATCCCTGGTGAGGTTGGCGGCTTTGGAGCTGGCGGGGTGGACGTGCGGGGCGAAGGGAGAAACTTTGAGGGAGTTAGAGGGGTGATCAGAGGCTGCGATCTTGCACTTGGCAGGTGAAAGGAGGGAAGCAGCTTGTTTCTGAGTCTGAAGGAGGGTCTGTCGACCCATTCCTTCTCTCCAGAGATGCTGCCTGTCCCGCCGAGCTACTCCAGCATGTTGCGTCTTTCTTCGTTTCTGGACGTGGCAGATTTGAGTCCGTTTGCCACTTCCCTCGGACCTCCCGAGGAAAAAGACACGGCCGCGACCTGAGCCTGCGTGCGGAACTGCTGGGAACTTTTGGCGACTTCCCTGTGCTGCGCCGCGCCGCACAGCCGGCGACCTGCGCTCCAGGGCGGTTGCAGCGGGATTGAAACCAAGGCGGGGGCGAAATTCAAACAATGTGTACTCTCCCCCCCCCCCCCCCTTCCTCTTGTGTACACGTTTAGTTTCTTATCAAGAACAAATGAACAACCAACGTTCTGCACGCAGTGAGAGTTTCCCTGGGACCCGGAGGTTGAACTGAACGAAACCACAAAATGCTGGAAACATTAAACAGGCCAGGTGGTATCAATAGAAAGAGAAATGGAGTTCGGGCTGATTCTTCAGCAGAACCAACGTAGAATTAAATTAAAGTAAAATGTATGATTTGGAGTTAAAAAAATGAAATAAAATTGACCAGTATAAATTGTCCAACTTCCAGTGTACTCTAGTTCCTGGTGGGCTCTTCGATAGTAATGACCACAAGTTACAAGGTATGACATTAGTAACAGTCAGTAAGATGCCAAGTGTCGTGAAATTGACGTATTTCCACTATCAGGGGCCAAGGGAACCGATTGCATAAATGTGAACAAATCCGAGCCTGGTGCCAGGTGGAATGGTTAAACTGAATGGTATTTGAGGAGAGACGATAAGGAAGGAAAAAGTGATTGGATGTGTATTATGTCTGAAGAGATGAAATGCCGAATCAATGAAACCTCTAAACATGTGGCGAAAATACCTCGAATTTAATGTTAAACTTGAAGTTTGTTCCACTGCTGGACAATACAGCAACAATCCAGTCTTGATGGATTCCCTTGCTCTACTTACACTGGGTAATCATCTATGAGGTGCTGTTAGTTTTGGGATTATCGAGTAAAGAGTTAGGAGGTGGAAAATGAGTTCCTTATTTAAAATGGATTATTTTAATGTCTTAATGATTTATTGGAGTTTTATGAATTTCTTTATTTCTCAAATCAGACTACTCTTTAAATTGCTTACTTTAATTTCTGGAATATTAGACGTCTCAAAGTGTATGAAGGAACTGCAGATGCTGGTTTACACTGAAGATAGACACAAAATGCTGGAGTAACTCAGCGGGACAGGCAGCATCACTGGAGAGAAGGAATGGGTGACATTTTGGGTCGAGACACTTCTTCAGTCTGGAGTCGACCCAAAACGTCACCCATTCCTTGTCTCCAGAGATGCTGCCAGGCCCGCTGAGTTACTCCAGCATTTTGTGTCTGTATTAGATGTCTCATTGTCAGGGACATTTTAATAACTGGATTACCATATAACAATCATATAACAATTACAGCATGGAAACAGGCCCTCTCGGCCCTTCCAGTCCGTGCCGAACATTTATTTTCCCCTAGTCCCATCTACCTGCACTCAGTCCACACCCCTCCATTCCCTTCCCGTCCATATACCTATCCACTTTACTTTTAAATGTTAAAATCGATCCTGCCTCCACCACTTCTGCTGGAAGCTCATTCCACACAGCCACCACACTCTTGAGTAAAGAAGTTCCCCCTCATGTTACCCCTAAACTTCTGTCCCTTAATTCTCATATCATGCCCTCTTGTTTGAATCTTCCCTACCCTCAATGGGAAAAGCTTATCCACGTCAACTCTGTCTATCCCTTTCATCATTTTAAAGACCTCAATCTGTCCAAGTCATAGAAACATAGAAACATAGAAATTAGGTGCAGGAGTAGGCCATTCAGCCCTTCGAGCCTGCACCGCCATTCAATATGATCATGGCTGATCATCCAACTCAGTATCCGTACCTGCCTTCTCTCCATACCCTCTGATCCCCTTAGCCACAAGGGCCACATCCAACTCGCTCTTAAATATAGCCAATGAACTGGCCTCAACTACCCTCTGTGGCAGAGAGTTCCAGAGACTCACCACTCTGTGTGAAAAAAGTCTTTCTCATCTCGGTCTTAAAGGATTTCCCCCTTATCCTTAAGCTGTGACCCCTTGTCCTGGACTTCCCCAACATCGGGAACAATCTTCCTGCATCTAGCCTGTCCAACCCCTTAAGAATTTTGTAAGTTTCTATAAGATCCCCTCTCAATCTCCTAAATTCCAGAGAGTATAAACCGAGTCTATCCAGTCTTTCTTCATAAGACAGTCCTGACATCCCAGGAATCAGTCTGGTGAACCTTCTCTGCACTCCCTCTATGGCAATAATGTCCTTCCTCAGATTTGGAGACCAAAACTGTATGCAATACTCCAGGTGTGGTCTCACCAAGACCCTGTACAACTGAAGTAGAACCTCCCTGCTCCTGTACTCAAATCCTTTTGCTATGAAAGCTAACATACCATTCGCTTTTTTCACTGCCTGCTGCACCTGCATGCCTACTTTCAATGACTGGTGTACCATGACACCCAGGTCTCGCTGCATCTCCCCTTTTCCTAATCGGCCACCATTTAAATAATAGTCTGCTTTCCTGTTTTTGCCACCAAAGTGGATAACCTCACATTTATCCACATTATACTGCATCTGCCAAACATTTGCCCACTCACCCAGCCTATCCAAGTCACCTTGCAGTCTCCTAGCATCCTCCTCACAGCTAACACTGCCCCCCAGCTTAGTGTCAACCGCAAACTTGGAGATATTGCCTTCAATTCCCTCATCCAGATCATTAATATATATTGTAAATAGCTGGGGTCCCAGCACTGAGCCTGCGGTACCCCACTAGTCACTGCCTGCCATTGTGAAAAGGACCCGTTTACTCCTACTCTTTGCTTCCTGTTTGCCAGCCAGTTCTCTATCCACATCAATACTGAACCCCTAATACCGTATGCTTTAAGTTTGTATACTAATCTTATGTGGGACCTTGTCGAAAGCCTTCTGGAAGTCCAGATATACCACATCCACTGGTTCTCCCTTATCCACGCTGCTAGTTACATCCTCGAAAAATTCCACAAGATTCGTCAGACATGATTTACCTTTCGTAAATCCATGCTGACTTTGTCCAAAGTCTCCCTTAACCTTCTGCGCTCAAAGAATAAAGACCTAACTTGTTCAACCTTTCTCTGTAACTTAGTTGCTGGAACCCAGGCAACATTATAGTAAATCTCCTCTGTACTCTCTCTATTTTGTTGACATCCTTCCTATAATTAGGTGACCAAAATTGTACACCATACTCCAGAATTGGTCTCACCAATGCCTTGTACAATTTTAACATTACTTCCCTACTCCTATATTCAATGCTCTGATTTATAAAGGCCAGCACACCAAAAGCTTTCTTTACCACCCTATCTACATGCAATTCCACCTTCAGGGAACTATGCACAGTTATTCCTAGATCCCTCTGTTCCACAGCATTCCTCAATTCCCTACCATTTACCATGTACGTCCTATTTTGATTTGTCCTGCCAAGATGTAGCACCTCACACTTATCAGCATTAAACTCCATCTGCCATCTTTCAGCCCACTCTTCCAAATGGCCCAAATCTCTCTGTAGACTTTGTAGATTAAAACCATTTACAATTTTTGCAGCAGTAAAAGTTCTGTCTCAGTTGTGCCAGTTACCAGACACAGTCATGTGGATCCTCGGTCTGCTTCCTGAAGATTCTGGTGGCATCCAGTCCATGTCATGAAGCTAGGGTATGAAGGACTAGGGAGATGAGCCCTTCACCTCTAGGCAGATAGGTGTAGGCGTGGAGAAACAAGGTGCAGTGATTCTAGGTTAGGAAACTAGCCTAATGCCGATGATCTTCCATTAGACAGAAACATTCTGCTTATAATTCCATTGATATTGCATGACCTACTGAATATTTTGAGTATTTTATTTTCATTTCCAGCATTGACTATATTGTACTCTTGCAGAAAAAAAACGATGATGGTTAGTTGAAGGGATGTGAAGAGGTTGGTGTGAAGCATAACCACCAGCATGAATCATTGGGGCTGAATGATCTGTTGGTGGGTTCCTATATTGCTCATTGTTTCTCCAGAATGAGCCCAGGTTTCAGAATTGTGGTTGAGGTGAGCAAGGTAAAGAAAAGGAAGTACAGATGCTGCTTTATACCCCAGATAGACACAGACTGCTGTTGTGACTCAGTGGGTCAGGCAATTTCTTTGGAGAACATAGATAGGTGACGTTTCTTGCTTCCAGTCCCCCCCCTACAATCAGTCTGAAGAAGGGTCCAAACCTGAAACATTATCTGTCCATGTTCTACAGAGATGCTGGCTGACCCGCTGAGTTACTCCAGCATCTTCTTACTCTCCAAGGGTACTAGGCAATTGGTGACAAAATAAAAGTGATGACTATTGTCTAAAAGATATTTTGGATTTCTAAAACAAAAAAAAAAATTTAAACATTAATATAAATTATTTTAATATAAATCAAAATTATTTAGGGAGGGGAAGAACAATGGAAGGCCCGGCGTGGGAGGACCACCATGCGGTAGGTGGGGGGAGAACCATGGGCAATTGGGGAGGGGGGGGGGGAGAACAAAGGACGATGGAGACCCAGTGTAGGGGAACTGCTATGGGTGGGAGGAACAACCGGCGGGCTTTGTAACTTTGTCAGCGCCGTGGATGGCTGCTATTTGTATACATTAGGTATGCAGCAAAGATTTTTACTCTGCCTAGTCACATGTGACAATAAAGCATTCCATTCCATAAATCAATTTAAAAAAGTAATCCCTTCCTTTTCACCTGGTAAATCATTACCCCAAATCCCCACTAAAATCAACACAATCATGTCATAATTCTGGCTTCAGGGACTATTCCACTCTCTGAATTCAGGATCTGATGAGAGGGTGTCATTGGAGCAGGACGGCAAGAAATGCTTATGAGTGGTTTTAATTTGAACAAATGAATAACACAAATTACAGAAGGTTTTTTTCTGGAGATCGAAGAACATTGGTTAATGCAAATTATTTCCCAATAAAAATGGAATTTGTTTCCTGAAGTTCAAGAAGAAAAGATGTGTTCACCGCATTGGATCTTTGTGCTGTTTAAATTCCAGATTGGAGCATTCCAATGTGATTGCATGGCTTTCTTTCACCAGTGTCTCTAAAGTCACCCCCCTTCAACAATGGTATATTATTAATACTTGTAACAGACTACAGCAACAACTGCGCTTAAAAGCTGTTTCTCTCCTTCATTGGAAATACAGTGGCTTGCAAAAGTATTCATACCCCTTGAACTTTTCCACATTTTGTCACGTTACAACCACAAACGTAAATGTATTTTATTGGGATTTTATGTGATAGGCCAACACAAAGTGGTGCATAATTGTGAAGTGGAAGGAAAGTGATACATGGTTTCCAAATTTTATTACAAATAAAAAACTGAAAAGTGTGGCGTGCAAAAGTATTCAGCCCCCCTGAGTCAATACTTTGTAGAACCACCTTTCGCTGCAATTACAGCTGCAAGTCTTTTGGGGTATGTCTCTACCAGCTTTGCACATCTAGAGACTGAAATTTTTGCCATTCTTCTTTGCAAAATAGCTCAAGCTCAGTCAGATTGGATGGAGAGCATCTGTGAACAGCAATTTTCAAGTCTTGCCAGAGATTCTCAATTGGATTTAGGTCTGGACTTTGACTGGGCCATTCTAACACATGAATATGCTTTGATCTAAACCATTCCATTGTAGCTCTGGCTGTATGTTTAGGGTCGTTGTCCTGCAGGAAGGTGAACCTCCGCCCCAGTCTCAAGTCTGTTGCAGACTCTAACAGGTTTTCTTCCAAGATTGCCCTGTATCTGGCTCCATCCATCTTCCCATCAACTCTGACCAGCTTCCCTGTCCCTGCTGAAGAAAAGCATCCCCACAGCATGATGCTGCCACCACCATGTTTCACAGTGGGGATGGTGTGTTCAGGGTGATGTGCAGTGTTAGTTTTCCGCCACACATAGCGTTTTGCATTCAGGCTAAAAACTTCAATTTTGGTCTCATCAGACCAGAACACCTTCCTCCACATGTTTGCTGTGTCCCCCAAATGGCTTGTGGCAAATTGCAAACGGACTTCTTATGGCTTTGTTTCAACAATGGCTTTCTTCTTGCCACTCTTTCATAAAGACCCGATTTGTGGAGTGCACGACTAATAGTTGTCCTGTGGACAGATTCTCCCACCTGAGCTGTGGATCTCTGCAGCTTCTCCAGAGTTACCATGGGCCTCTTGGCTGCTTCTCTGATCAATGCTCTCCTTGCCCGGCCTGTCAGTTTAGGTGGACGGCCATGTCTTGGTAGGTTTGCAGTTGTGCCATACTCTTTCCATTTTCGGATGATGGATTGAACAGTGCTCTGTGAGATGTTCAAAGCTTGGGATATTTTTTTATAACCTAACCCTGCTTTAAACTTCTCCACACCTTTATCCCTGACCTGTCTGGTGTGTTTCTTGGACTTCATGATGCTGTTTGTTCACTAATGTTCTCTAACAAACCTCTGAGGCTTTCACAGAACAGCTATATTTATACTGAGATTAGATTACACACAAGTGGACTCTATTTACTAATTAGGTGACTTCTGAAAGCAATTGGTTGCTCTGGATTTTATTTAGGGGTATCAGAGTAAAGGGGGCTGAATACTTTTGCATGCCACACTTTTCAGTTTTTTATTTGTAAAAAAAATTGAAAACCATGTATCATTTTCCTTCCATTTCACAATTATGCGCCACTTTGTGTTGGTCTATCACGATAAAATACATTTACGTTTGTGGTTGTAACGCGACAAAATATGGAAAAGTTCAAGGGGTATGAATACTTTTGCAAGCCACTGTATCTCTCCTTCGCTCCTTCATTGCAAATATCAGTGCACCCACATTCAGTTACCCATTTTCTGTCTTCTAAAACTGCTATATTCAGGAGTCTGCATTGCCGTTTAGTTCCCCAAATGTCACAAATTTTAAAACTCTCATCCATACTTCTACTCCTCCTACTTCGACACCAGGACTACCTATCCTTGTATTGTCCTCTCCATTTTTGATCCTTTTCCGCCTCACCAACCTGCCTCCTAGTAAAACAGGTGTGTTTAACTGATCTTTTAGTTACCCCTCCTAACAGCGATGGGTCATTCTCTTTATTTTCTACTTTGTAAAGTACCTCAAGGCATTTTACATATAAAATTGTAATGATCATTTTTGCTGTATTCGGCTTATTTACTAAACTGGAATTATTGGAAGTAATTATTTCAAAATAGAATAATTTGATTTTGTAAATTGTTCAAAATACTAGTGGAATAAAGGCTGTTATAACAGAATCCAAAGGTATGAAGTCTTAAAACATACATGGAGAGAAATAGTGAATAGATTGAATTTAAAGGTGAGTACATTACTCCAAAGCAGTAAATTATTTCATGTTTTCATGAAACCTGAAAGATCCATATCCATCCATACCCAGCCAGAAGTGGAATTACTAAACATCAGGAGGTAGAGTAGTTTACCTTACAAGACGCAAATTGCTGGAGTAACTCAGCGGGTCAGACAGCATCCCCAGCAGGACATGGTTAGTGATATCTCGGGTCGGGACCCTTCTTCAGACTGCTTTACCAGTTTACCCTAATGGTTAAAGCCTTTGCACTGGGAATCTGAATTACTGAAATGTCAAACAAGATCTCGCTGTAGAATTTCATCCAAACACCAGGCCCAAAGTAGATGTAGGATACCTCTATTGCTTATGACCTACTGAAGTGATCTAATGCCTACCTTTCTACAGCAAGTTTCTTTCCTCCTCTTTCAAGGTAAATAACAATGATATCCTTCTTTAAATAAATGAATCAAATAACTTATTTAAACTATGGTTAAAGGTACTTCAAGAAGAATTCTTCTTGACTATTACTGACTGTGGCATGAAGATAGACACAAAAAGCTGGAGTAGCTTGGCAGATCAGACAGCATCTCTGGAGAAAAGCAATCGGTGATGTTTCGGGTTGAGACCCTTCTTCGGACTGTTTCTCCAGAGATGCTGTCTGTCCCGCCGATTTACTCCAGCTTTTGTGTCTATCTTCGGTTTAAACCGGCATCTGTAGCTCCTTCCTACAATGTAATGAATCATTTCTTGCATTGAATATATTTTAATAGAAAAAGATGTAGCCATTTCTCAGGTTTTTGCAACAATGTTAATTGCAACAGTGTTAATATTCAGGTGGTTGGATCAACAAAGTTTGAGATTGCTGCTTGGGATAGAATAAATGCCACCTGAAAAGCAAACCCATTAATTGAGTATAGTTTAATGTCACGTGTACATTAAAGGTACAGTGAAAAGCTTTTTTGTTGTGTGCTATTCAGTCAGTGGAAAGTCTATACATGATTACGTTCTAGCCACCCACAGAGTATAATACAGGATAAAGGGAATAATGTTTAGTGCAAGATAAAGTTCAGCACAGTATGGTTAAAGATACTCCGATGGTCTCCAATGAGGTTGATAGTAGGTCAGGACCACTCCCTAGTTGTCGAAAGGATGGTTCCGTTGCCTGATAATCTGGAGGTGTGCATTTTTACACTTCTGTACCTCTTGACTGAGGGGGGAGGTTGAGAAGAAGGAGTGTCCGGGGTGAGACTCATCCTTGATTATGCTGATGGCCTTACCAAGACAACGTGATGTGTAGATGTAGTCAATGGAAGGGAGGTTGGTCTGCATGTTGGTCTGGGCTGTGTCCACAATTCGCTGCAATTTACGGAGGTCTTGGATGGAGCTGTCTGAAAAATACTTCCTATGGCACATCTGTAGTTGGTGAGAGTTGTAGGGGACATGCCGAACTTCCTAAGCCTTCTAAGGAAGTAGAAGCGTTGTTGTGCAATGGCTGGTCCAGGACAAATGGCTGGTGATATTTACACATAGGAACTTGAAGCTTTCTACCATCTCTACTTTGGTGCCATCAATATATACCGGGGAATGTGTACTGCTTCATATCATCTGTATACCATTATATTTGCTTTGTGTGGGAAGGATAGGGATTTGGGCCCATCATTTCCAAATAACTTTTCCTTAGGAATAAATAGGTTTAAGGTTTACTGTTGTCACATGTACCGAGGTACAGTTAAAAAAATGTTTGCATGATATCCAATCATATTAGATAACCCTATACACAAATACAATCAAGCCAAACTCAAGTATAATAGGTAGAGCAAAGGGGAAGATACAGAGTGCTGAATATAGTTCTCAGCATTATAACACATCAATTCTACAGACAAAACCCAATGTATGCAATGGAGAAGAGGTGAATCGGACAGCACCCAAGCTTATGGTGGCATGTAATCATTCTCGGAATTATTTGGAGGTACCCGATGAAACAGATAGGCTTTTTGTCATTTTTTCTAACTTAAAAAAACCCTAGTTTATTTATCGGATTATAAAACATATTCACCATATTAGATTTTGAATACCAACTGCTTCTTCATGGACACTTGGATCTGTGATTTATGATTTTATTTCATGTCTTTCTGGGTCAAAACAAACATTGCAAAAGTTCTTACTAAATTCTATATTTTGTAATTTTTGAACCAGAGTTCTGGGTACAAGGGTTCTCTTAAGGGTGGAGAAAAACTCGGAGAGAGCTAACATGGGTGGATATGAAGATAGACACACAAAAATCTGGAGCAACTCAGCGGGACGGGCAGCATTTCTGGAGAGAAGGAATGGGTGACATTTCGGGTCGAGTCCCTTCTTGAGTTATTCCAGCTTTTTTGTCTATCTTCGGTTTAAACCAGCATCAGGAGTTCCTTCCTACAAATGGGTGGGTATAAAACTCCGCACCCTCTCAATTATACTTATTTATAGTCATGTTGTTCAGAACAGGACAAAAGATAGGCACAAGAAACAGGTGTCCACCATCTTACAAGAGAACAACCAATTATGAAGTGATCTTTTCATTTAAGGCTGTCAAATATACGTTAAGCTGATTAGCAGAGTAAGCCGAGTAGAATGCAAGCCTTTCATTGAATGCTTGAAATGAGTTTAATCATTCTAACAGTTTAACCAACACTGCAAATTTGGTTATGCTCAACTCTCTCCTTCCAGGCAAAAATTGTAATTAATTTACTAACTGCTGAGACCAGGGTATGGCTACTTGACAATATGCAATGAATGTGTTGCTAGGAATCCACCAGGTATTGTCTCCATCTCCTCAAAGGGATCAGCAGAGAAGATATAATTCATTGATTGAACACAAAGCATAGTCATGCGCACTTGTAAGATGTTTCATTAAGTCTCCTTTGCCGTTGCTCTGTTGGAGTAACTCAGCAGGTCAGATCGCATCTTTGGAGAACAGAAATAGGGTGGGGTGGGGTTTCGGGTGTTTTGACATTTCGGCTTGAAGAAGGGTCTCCACCCAAAATGTCACATATCTACAGTATGTTCTCCAGAGATACTGACTGATCCGCTGAGTTACTCCAGCACATCAGAATTGGCCTGAAGAAGGGTTCCCTCCCTAAATGTCACATATCGATGTTCTCCAGAGATGCTGCCTGATCTACTGAGTTAATCCAGCACATTGTGTCTTTTTTGTCAGTTTGGTATGTTGTTCTCCCAGTGTGAAAGTCCTCAGGCATTCATCTCAAATGTGCTTTTAATTTTTTTTAGATGTCGCTCCCCTAAAATCTACGCACGTGCCTTTTTTTTGTAAACCAGCATCTGTAGTTTACGTAGTTCATGTATGTTAACATACCAACTCGCTTTTCTCATTGCTGGTGGGACAAAACCTTGTAGTTATGCAAGGAATGCTAGTTTGATGGAGAGAACTACTTTCTGTATGAGTACAGTTGCTGGGTTATTTCACTCTGTTACCTAATATTTGGCAAATCTATATGTTTTAGTGCAGGTTAACTAATGGATTGAATAAGCTTTAATTGTTTTATTTTCTGTATTACAGGAATGAAAACTGATGTTTGATTGTTTAATTTATTCAACTTAACGAAGAAACTTCAAGTGACAGATTTTCTTTCACCCGTTTTTACTTGAACTGGAATTCTGTTAACCAGGAATTGAGAATGGCTGCAATAGATCCCTACCAGTATATCATAGTAAGTACAGTATATCGCTTCCAAAACAAACCTTTTTTTATTTGCTGATTATTCTTATTTTATAATGCAGTGCTTATTCTTACTAGGGAATAGAATGCCTCACATTTCAAGAACCCAGTACCTTCAGATTAAAATAGACCACTGCAATGTCATGCACCAAACTCTATTGAGCCATTTTCACCAGCAAATCTCATACAATCCATTTCAGACTACCCAGATGTCTGTAGCAAATAGTGAGCAGTTTTGGTCACATTTGGTATTACAGACCCATTTGTTCTTGAAAGTACAAAATCATTGGATTGAAACTCTGTATTCTTGCAGTCAATCACTTTTGATTTGGGTTCAGAAGTGAATGACTAAAGGTTTAGGCTAGTCATGCCAATACAAGGCTACTGCATTTCCAATCAGTTGATAACTAATCTTATTCTGCTCAAAATGATGTACACAATATTTGAGAGAAGCGCATTGCAGTTTGTTGCAAACATCCTGCCAGCCATCAGATACAGTATGGGAGTAGTCCCTACAGAAGATGGGAAAGGGTGGGGAGGAGAAGATGTAGATAGTGGTGAGATCTTTTTGTGGCTGGAGGAAATAACAAAGGATGGTGTGTTAAATGTGGAGGCTGGTCGGGTGTAGGACTAGAGATTGTGTTTGGAGGGGGGAAAGATGAGATCAAAAAGCAGAGGCAATATGAGAGAGCGCTCCCTCAATCATAGTAGAAAGGAAGTAACTTCCTGAAAAAGAACTTCTCAGATGTCCTGGAACAGAAAGCCTCAACTTGCGTGCAGGTTTAAAGGAGATGGAGAAATTGGGAGAAAGGGATGCTATCCTTGCAAGAGGGGGTGGGAAGAAATGGAGTCCAGGTAGCGGTGGGAGTCAATGGATTTATAATAAATGTCAATTGATAGTCTGTCTCCAAAGTTGGGTACAGAGAGAACTAGAAAAGAGAGAAAGTGTAAGAAATGGTCCAAGTGAATTTGAGATAGATAAATTCAATCTCAGCTGGACAGACACCATATCTGCATAGAGGGAATGGGTGACATTTCGGATCGAGGCCCTACTTCAGACACGTCTTTTGACTTGAAACGTCACCCATTCCTTCTCTCCAGAGATGCTACCTGTTCCGCAGAGTTACACCAGGGTTTTGTGCCTATCTTCAGTGTAAACCAGCATCTGCTGTTCCTTCCTACACAAGAGAATTTGAGATTGGGGTGGAAGTTCGTCGCAAAACTTGTTAGGTTCTACATAGGTCTGCAGCTCCGATGAAGTCGCCAATGTAACAGAAAGAGAGCGTTTGGGAGTGGTATCACAGAAAGTTTGGAACAGTAACTACTCTACATAACCAACAAAAATAAAGATTTAGCCAGGTCCCATGGCCATATTTTTGATCTGTAGGAATGAAAAGGAGTCAAAAGAGAACTTGTTCAGAGTAAGAACAAGTTTCACTTGGAGGATAAAAGTGTTGGTGGAGATCTTTAAGAACTTCCTAATTGGAGATGGGGGGAAGGATATGTACTTGGTTCTTCGTTTTGACCCAAGGAAAGCCTTTAGGGAAGATTTAATTTTCTCCTCTTTTCTTTCATGTTTTGCAGCAAACTATTTTTACATTTGTTTACATTTCCTCATTCCATGTAACCTTCCTCTTCACTAATTCTTGAACTCCATTTCAGTTCAGTGGAGACATACATTGCATCAGAGGTGACGGATGTCTGACCCTTCTAGTCCTTTTTACTAGAAGTTACAGAAATATGCTTCTTGTTTCCCTCTAGAAATTGCCTTTGCATATATTTGTAGAACTATACAGTTTGGAAACAGGCCTTTCATTCCAGGAAGTCTGTGCAAACCATAAAACGCACATTTGCATTAGTACAAAAGTGGTTGAGGCAGATACAATAACAACATTTAATGGGCATTTAGACACAAATAGGAAAGGTTTGGAGCGAAATCGGTCAAGCATAGCCAAATGGGGCCAACTTAGATGAGCACTTGGTCAGCATCTGGTTGGGCCAAAGGGCATGTTCCCGTGCTCTGTGACCAAGACTCAATACTGAATCTTTGCAGCTGGGAATATGAAACAGAAACAAAATCTCAGCAAGTTGGACTGCATCTGTGGAACGACAAGCAGTCAATGTTTTGGGTATTTATCAGAATTTATTTTATTTTATTCTCCCCACATTCGCATGAACCCCTCATGCCTCCCAGTGCCACCACATGGCCATTAACCTAGTAACGCAAATGTCATTGGGATGTCATAAGGTCATATCTTTATTCCCCATTATCGCTTCTGCTTCGTTCTCCAGCAGTCCAATGTCCACTCTTGCCTCTTTCATGCTCTTTACATAACTGGTCTGGGAGGAAACCAGAGAACCCAAGGGAAACCCCACGCAGTAATAAAGAGATTGTGCATACTCCATGCAGATAGCACAGGAGGTTATGTATTGAAGATAGACACACAAACCTGGAGTAACTCAGCGAGTCAGACAGCATCTCTGGAGAAAAGGAAAGATGACGTTTCGGGTCGAGTCCCTTCTTTAGACTGGTTTGGCTCAGCAAGGAAATCGAGAACATTTCCATCTTCTTGTAACTTCGCAGGGTTTAAAAAAATGTAAACAGCACCTTCTAACCATACAGCTTTTTTTCTCCTCTCCTTTTTTACTTATTGTACTGATGCCACTGGCTTTCCAAGACTCTTATTCTTTTTAAAGTCAAGGGGTTTGCTCTCGCCCTGTTTAATCTTGGCTTTTACCTTTTTGTGGGGAGGATAAGTTGTATCGCATCTACAATGCAATTGACCTGTGTCAGAATTTATGCTTCTATGAGACTCCTTCCACTACTCTTTTTCACCCAACACTTCATTCCTTTCTATTTAATCATCAAGCTTCCCCTTGTATGTATCGTTGCTTCAACCACTAGATATTTTGCATAAAACAGTTTTACTTGAATTCCCTATTGTATATATTATTGACTGTGTTGTATTTATGGCCATTACTTTTGGACTTGCACGTAAGTGGAAATATTTTCACTATACTAGTCCGTTTCAACTTATCACATCTCGTTTGGCATTATCTATTCTAGAGAAAGAAAGCTTGCCATATTCAGCGTTTGCCTCATGATTATATCTTGATCTAACCACTGTTGAAAGCAATTTTTCACCTGTTCACTATTTAGTATAATCCCAATGTTTGTTTTGATCTTTTTCTGGCCTTATTATGCCTGCTTTGCAATTATTCAGTGATGTTACCCAGGATCATTTAGTTCCTTTACCCTCTCGTACTTTTCTTATCCGGGCAAAGCCTGGTGCTGTTAGTCCATTTGTTAACCACACTCATTTACAGACAAATACATTTTCCAATTTGACAGCTTTCTGCAAGCGTGTTAATAGTGTCGTGTAGTTTGTCACATACTTCCTTTGTGTTATCTACATGCTACAATTAGGCATCATCCATACTGGAGAGATAAAGTGCTGTTCTTTGTCCAGACTGTGAGGAACAAGTTTGGACATTGTATTTTCCCACTCACTCAGCTCCACCACATCCATGCAATAAAAAAAAGCACGTTTGAAGTTTTTTAATATTACTTTTGCAGAATGTTTTCTTTCACATTCCTACCTGCGCTTCAACATTAGTTAAATCTGAATAAATTTAAATGAATTAATTATGCACAACTCTTAGAGCTGAGTGCTACGCCAGGTAGAAATTGCTACAAAAATTCTATTTTAAAAGATCCCATCAATCTTTCCCACGACCTTCTCTGCAACTCAAAGCTAACCTTTTATGCCTTTCCCAGTTTTGTCATAAGGCTGACCAGAAACATTAACCCTATTTCTCTTGCCTGACCTGCTGAGTGTTTCCGGCATATTCTGTTTTTTTCCCCAGATTTACAGCATCGGCCGTTTGATTTAGTTTTCTTTTAATATTAAGCACAGTGCCAGGAGAGGATCATGATGATGGTCAGAGCAGCATCTGAAGGAACTGCAGATGTTGGTTTTCACCAAAGATAGACAGAAAATGCTGGAGTAACTCAGTGGGACAGGCAGCATCTCTGGATAGATCGAATGGGTGACATTTCGGGTCGAGACGCCAGCATTTTAGGTCTATGGTCAGACCAGCAACCTGTTGTGCTCAAAACTGAGTAAGGAAATTGAGAACGTTTCCATCTTTCTAGCGTTTTCAATGTTACCTTTTCCCGCCCGGGCTGATGAAAGGGCTTCTACTTGAAACATTAATTCTTCCACATTTGCTGCTTCATGTGCTTACCATTTGGAGCATTTCCCATTTCTTTTTGGCTCTCAGTCCTCAGTCGGTGAGGGAAGTTCACCCTGGTATAAATCAAATTTTATTCTTGTTTTATGCTTTATTCAGTACTTGGTCATCCTTCATAATGCTATAGCTCTGTTATCAGGTCCTGTATTTCACATTGCTTGGTGAGAGAAGTTGTTTCCACATCTGATGTCAGCGAGATATTTTGGAATTGAGTTAGGTGCACAGCGTGGGAGGTGACAGTAGGTCACTGTTGCCCAATTCACACAAGCGAGATAGACCTTACGGACGGGTGGAAAACAAAACAAAAAATATAGTTGTAATGCTGCTTTGCAACTCCAGCAATCTGGGTTCAATCCTGACCTCTGTTGCTGCCAGTTTGCTCATTCTCTCTGTGAACTTCCTCGACATATGCTGGTTTCCTCCCACATCCCATAAAACACGCTGACTGGTGGAATAATGGGCCACTGTAAATTACTCTTGAGAGTAAATGGGTAGTAGGAGAACATGGTATATTGGTGGGCATGTGAGAGAGAAAGGATTACAGGGGGAAAAGTGAGAGAATGGTATTGATGGGATTGCTCAGAGCATTGGATCTGATGGAATATGATACATGTGACTAATTATCAAATTATTAGTTGGGCATAACCCTCTCTAATAATGTGATGATCAGTACGATGCATTTGGAGATGTCCACATCATAATTCTCATTGGATGTAATCATAGGTATTAAATATTTGTGAGTGAAATTGCTTTTTTAATATGCAATGGGTAAATATCTTTATTTTCAAAATGAATATGCTGATTTTTGTTATTGCTTAGTTTAGTTTAGAGATAGAGCAGAAACAGGCCCTTTGGTCCATCGCGTCCGCGCCGACGAGCGATCCCCACACGCTAACACTGACCTACACACACTAGGGACAATTTTACATTTTATACCAAGCCAATTAACCTTTGGAGTGTGGGAGGAAACCGAAGATCTTGGAGAAAAACCCACGCAGGTCACGGGGAGCATATACAAACGGCGTACAGACACGCACCCTTGGCCAGGATCGAACCTGGATCACTGGTGCTGTAAGGCAGCAACTCTACCGCTGCGCCACCGTGTCACCCACTGCGCCACTGTGCCTCCTATGCATCCTGTTAAAAGCTGCACAGGCCTACAGGTTTCTTGGGGGGGCTCCCAAAGAAAGAGCTACCAGTCTCTTAGGCCTCAAGGAAAAGCATAGATTGTTCAAAAGGAAACAAATGACTAAAAGTTGCTGGTACAAATATTTGAAGGGTTCTTATCATGTTCAGTCACAATTGCCTTAAAAAAAAGTTATCAGCGATGAGATAGGCGATAGGCCTTTACACATATATCATCTAATCATATCTAGAAATTTAAAACATGGTGGATAAGATCTCACTTCCAAGCAATGGTTTCAGTTTGTGACTTTGTTTGGTCACTTAGATACTTATCTGAAGCAGAATGCTGAATCAAATCTAAATGAATGATTGAAGTTGGTTTAGGGCACGATGAATTGGTTTCTGAATGCGCACTGGCCACGTAAGAAACATCGTTGGACGCACTTAGTCATCTACCCATCTGCTCTCACTTCTGAATAGCCTGCAGTCAGTTATGCCGTCCCCTGGCATTCTTGGTCCACATGTTCTTTCTGGTCTTCAGCAGGGTAATGTAACAAATCTGGAGTGTAGACTGGTGCCTAGTGCTTGGATAATGCAAACACAGATAATTCAAAAAGGAATGGACGGATTTGTCTGAGGATCTGCCTGAGATACTGTGTTTTATTCAAATTTTGGTTGTAGGCAAAAATGAAATGTTTTTGTTATGTTTGCCTTCCTGTTAAATTAAATGGCATTTTTCAGAAGTTGTCACCAACATCCTTTATTTCTAACATTGCATTTATGGTTGTTTGAAACTATAACATTGTAACCAGAGCACCAAGTCTCGTTCTTCATCCGAATGACATTGCAAGGCCTCTGTTTATGTACTGAAGTTAATGCACTCTAAATCACAAAAAAATGGACTCTTGTTACTTAACAGAGTGGTAATGTAGTTAATCTCCATCCACATATCTGTAAGCCACTTGATACAGGCCCAAAACTAGAACAAAGGCATAACATTTTAGAAATGTTAGCAGGTCAGGCAGCAAAGAGGAAAAGGTTAACATTTCAAGAGGTTGAGTAGGCTGGGACTCTATTCCTTGGAGCACAGGAGGATGAGGGATGCTCTTGCAGAGGTGTATAAAATTATGAGAGGTAGATGCATAAAGTCCCTTGCCCAGAGTGGGTGAATCGAGGACCAGAGGACATAGGTTTAAGGTGAAGGGGAAAATATTTAATATGAATCTGAGGGGTAACTTTTTCACACAAACGGTGGTGGGTGTATGGAACAAGCTACCAGAGGAGGTAGTTGAGGCAGGGACTATCCCATCGTTTAAGAAACAATTAGACAGATACATGGATAGGACGGGTTTGGAGGGATATGGGCTAAATGCGGGCAGGTGGGACTAGTGTAGTTAGGACATGTTGGCCGGTGTGGGAAAATTGGGCCGAAGGACCTGTTTCCACACTGTATCACTCTATGACTCTAATCGGAAGACCTTGCGTTAGAACTGGGAAATAGCAATAAAAAAGTTATTTTTAATTTACCGAGAAGATAGCAAGGGGATTTGATAGGGAAAAATTGGCATTTTTGGAGCCAGGTTACATAGTTTAATGGGCAGTCGGATAATCATTACCTTTTTCATTTTAAGTACGTTAGTAAGGAGGAACAGCACTACATATTTCGTTTAGGCAACTTACAACCCAGCAGCATGAATATTGATTTCTCTAACATCGTAACCCTTGCGCTTTCTCTCTCTCTTCATCCCTCTTCCACCCTAGTCCTCTTGCTAATTTCACCGTTTGTATTCCTTCATTCTCACCCAGTCCCGGCCAACAATAGATCATTGTGGGCTCTACTTTACCTGAGTCATCGATGCAGGCTCAGCTTTGCTCTGTACCTTCCCATACGTCTGGTTTTCCCCTCACTAACTCTGTCTGAAGAAGGGTCTCGACCCAAAACATCACCTATTCCTTTTCAGAGATGATTGCCTGACCCGCTGAGTGACTCCAGCATCTTGGATCTACCTTTTTGACTTTTATGTGTTTTTTGCATTTTCCAAAATTGCAGGGCCGCGGAAGATGCCCATCAGGTCGAGTTGTGCTAATAGAGCGAGGAAAATTGAAGCAATATCATAGATCGATGACTTACAGAAGAAATGGCCATGTCAAATAGAGTCAGAAAAAACGGGTGGGGGGGTACCTTGAGGTTGGTGGGTATTTAGGATGTGGAAAGCAATTGTGGCTAGAGCAAATTTGCATTGAGCAATCCATTGTCGAACTTAGTGGCAGTCAAATAAGGCCACAGAAAGCAAGAGGCGAGGCACACAAGTGCGCGGAACTTGCGAGAAGCGCGTTACAAGCGTGACAGTCAGGCGAACATGACAAGTGCGCGCTGGCGCCGCGCGACTTGGTGTCATTCCCGTGATGGATACAAAGCTGGGTCAGACAGCACCTCTGGAGAAAATTTGTGTGGATTGATTGCAGGTATTTCATGAAGCAATCATCCATCCTACGTTTGGTTCGCCGGTGTAGACCATGAGAAGATATTATCTCATGGTTACGTCAACGAACAGTGTGCCCTTTCAGTCATAGTGATACCAGTCTCCAAAGTTCTGTAATCTGCATATTTGATTTGGTTGATCGAAGCACCAATGATCAAAACATTGCAAATCTATCCTGGGTTATGAGAGAGGTTGTAAATATGGTCAAGAAAAATGAGGCAAAAGTAAGGTGAATTCGGGCAAGGTCTTAAGGAATATAAAGAAATCAGGAAAGAACAAGGAGGGAATTAGGAGGCCAGAAGCGGCTATGAAATGGAATCGGCAAGTTAGATTAAAGAGAATCTCAAGGCTTTTTATAGATACATTATAAACAAGTGTGTAATGTATTCATGTATATGCTAATGAGTTGGTGTTGTATATAAGTAGGGAATGTTGGGTAATAAACCTCTCTCGTGATCCAGGCAGCCTGCGTGTAAGTTGTTATTCATTCTGCTGTCAGGATTATAACAAAATTGGCGACGAGGATAGGATAGAGTTTGTAAACTCATCCTTTAAATACAGTGCAGGACTGTTTTGCAACACACAGTATTGTTTAACATTTTAAACAGTTAAATACGGGAGTTGTGGTCGGCTAGTGTGTTTGCCGAGCTTAGACTCGAGAGGCCGCAGATCCAGTCTATGCAGGGGACTGTAGTTTTAAGCGCGCGAGCCATGCGAGTCTGAAAAGTTGGCGAGTTTGTCGCAGGGCTTATCTTCAGTGTTGAGTTTACTGTCTACGTGGCAAGATAAGATGTCGTCCTTGGGGGGTTGTATACCAAAATTTTTAGACTGTTTGTTTTTTGTTTGTTCGGAATTCGGGGGGGGGGTTCAAGCTGAAATAGTCTTTGTAAAGCTAAGTTTTAGGTGGAATTGTTACAACCAGAACAGACAGGAATTCACTGCTTTTTTAAACCGACTTTATTTAAAAAAAAAAGAGAACAACATGATGGTAGTGTCCACGGGCTACGTTGGAAACCTTGGCACTTTTGACAAGAGTAGAGAGCCGTTCAGCTCTTATATGGAGAGAGCAAACATGTTTTTCACGGCAAACAATATATTGGAGATTAGTGGTGAAGGAGAGATAATGACTGAAACAAATAAGGCCATTTGCAAACGAGTGAAAGCAATTCTGCTCACGGAGATCGGCCTTGAAATGTACGGCACACTCGTGAATCTTCTTGCACCCTTAAAGGAAAAAGAAGTTGGAGGAGCATTTCAACCCAAAGCCTCTGGAAATTGCAGAAAGCTAAAAATTTGGCACTTGAAACCAGTAGCAGAATGAGACAATCAATGAGTACATTGTTTCCTTGAAAAACTTAAATTTACACTGTAACTTTGGAACCTTTCTTGGACGAGCACTATGCGACAGATTTGTTTGTGGTCTAGTGGATGAACGAATTCTGTCCAAACTCGTGAACACTCCAGATCTTACATTCGAGAAAGCATGTAAGATTGCTACCACAATGGAGATGGCATCAAAGAATGCTTGCGGGTTTCGCCCACCACGGACTGCAGTGGCCGTTTACAGTCGCAAGGCAGTGCCTATGGCCAAAGCAAGAGGCGCAAAACCAAAGTATGCCGGGGAGCCGAGTTCAGCCAGTTGTTATCGTTGTAGCGGTCATCACTCATCCCAATTTTGTCAGTTCAAAATGGCCAAGTGCTATAACTGCCAGAAGAAAGGCCATATCGCCTCAGCATGTCAGCCCAAGCTTAAAACAGGAAACCAACAATCTGCTGGAAACAAGCGACAACACCAGAGAGGAGTTCACAACTTGGAGGTGACCCCAGATGGAAATGAATTTGGGTTGTACACCATTTATGCGACCAACATCGATAAGCCTACAACCAGCCAAGGCAAGGACTTTCGAACTAAACTATTCATTAACGAACAGTTAATCGATATGTGTATTGACACGGCAGCAGATTGTTCGGTCATGAGCAGAGACCTGTACGAAACAAATTTCCCACATATACCATTGTTTTCGGGTAAGGCCAAGCTGAGAACTTACTCGGGCCACGTTTTGGAGACATGGACAAATGAACTGTAAAGTTCAGCATAATGGTCAGTCAGTAACACTGCCCATCATAGTGGCCAACATAACAGGGTACTCTGCACACATTCGACTTAAGCAAGAGGGAAACCTGTGCATTGTTGACCAAGACCTGTACCTTATGCACTAAAGCAACAAGTGGAGGTAGAAGTCAACCGATTAGACCGTAATGGAGTACTCGTGAAGACAGACCAGAGTAACTGGGCAACGCCAATTGTGGCTGTACCCAAGGCCGACAAAACTGTTCAACTATGTGGTGATTACAAAGTCACAATCAACCAAGCCGTTGATGACGAACAATATCCGTTACCAATCTCGCAAGATCTGTAAGCAGAACTTACTAAAGAGTCTTCACTAAACTGGATTTGTCTCATGCCCAACTCAATGTCGATAAGGAAAGTCAGCAGTACTTGACTATCAACACACATAAGGGCTTGTATTCATATACAAAGCTGCCCTATGGTGTGAAATCCTCCCCAAAAATGTTCCAGTCTGTCATGGACCAAATATTTCAAGGCATTCCGCACTGTGTGTGCAACCAGGATGACCTACTGATATTCACAGAAGGCATGGTAGAACATCTGGAAATCCTCAAACAAGTTCTTACACGACTGAACTGCCACCATGTCAAATTGCGACAAAGTAAATGTGCATTTGCGCAGTCAGAGGCGGTCTACCTTGGACTCAAAGTAGACGCCAACGGGATGGTGCAGTCATTGCACGATTCCTTCCAAATTTAGCAACTGTGCTAAAGCCACTACATCATCTGCAACAAAAAGATGTGAAATGGACGTGGGGAAAGGAACAGCAAAATGCATTTGACATCTGCAAGGAAAACTTGACAAGTGACAAACTTCTTGTTCACTACGATACGACACGCGAGATGAAACTTGCTTGTGATGCTTCAAGTTATGGTGTACGTGCCGTGATCTCCCACGTAATGTTACTGCCTATCTCCTTCGCTCCATAGATGCTGCTGCACCCGCTGAGTTTCTCCAGTATTTTGTGTACCTAAACTGTTACACCTGTTACTGTTAGATGATCAGGCAGGTAGATAAATTAATATTCATGCTGCTGGGTTGTAAGCTGCCCAAGCGAAATATGAAGTGCTTGGGCATGTTACAACCCAGCAGTATGAATATTAATTTTACTAACTTGAAGTAACCCTTGCATCGCCTCTCTCTCAGTCCTTCCCCCACCCTAGTTGTTGTACTAGTTTGACTGTCGTCCTGCTGAGTTTCATTGTCGGTACAACTCGTTTTCACCTAGCCCATGACTAACAATGGAATGTTTCCTTGATCATCATTACTTTTTTGCATATCTTTCATTCATTTGTTCTATATATCTCTGTAACACCATCTATATCTCTCATTTCCTTTCCCCTGACTCTCATTCTGAAGAAGGGTCTCGACCTCTTCTGGAATTCTCTGCCACAGAACTGGAACTCTCTGCCACAGAAGGAAGTTGAGGCCAGTTCATTGACTATATTTAAGAGGGAGTTAGATGTGGCCCTTGTGGCTAAAGGGATCAGGGGTATGGAGAGAAGGCAGGTACAGGATACTGAGTTGGATGATCAGCTATGATCATATTGAATGGCGATGCAGGCTCGAAGGGCCGAATGGCCTACTCCTGCACCTATTTTCTATGTTTCTATGTTTCTATGACCTGAAACGTCTTGTATTCCTTTTCTCCGGAAATGCTGCCTGACCCGCTGAGTTACTCCAGCTTTTTTTAAATCTTGGCTGAAAATGTAGATGGGTTTGTTAGTAAGTGTGCAGGTGACCAAAAAGTTGATGGCTTTGACCATATTTTATTTTATTATTAGTTTGACATCCATTTCCAGTCTGCAGCTTGCAGTCATGCTCACTTTGTGTCAGTAGAACAAATTGGTAAAATTGGAATTTGTTATAAGAGTGACGAAGGCTCTCAAATAATACACTAGGATATAGACCACACAGTTATGGTTGGAGAATCGGCAGATTAAGTTTAATCCATCTGATATATGTTGCACTTTTGAGAAGTCAAATGAGAGGGGATAAAGGGCCTGTCCCACATGCAATTTGTTCGGCGACTGCTGGCACCCGTCATAGTCGCAGTAGGTTATCAAAATCTTTCAACATGACTATGCTGCGACTATGATGGGTGACGAAAAAAATCGTGTAAATGGGACATGCCCTTAATGAGAGTGGTGAAGAGGGTTTATGATGTGCTTGTTGTCATCGGGTGGGGAAGTCAGAAGCTCCAAGTGCAACGCAGTTGCAGATGCGTTGTCCCGGTTGCCCCATAAGAACTCTGACGTGGGAAGTGAGAACTCAATCTGCACACTACAAGTTGTCGATGAAGACTTTCCAGTGACTGCAACAGAAATTGCAGCAGAAACAGAGAAAGACACTGTGCTGAAGTGGGTTTATGAACAGACATTGAACGGATGGCCTGAAATTGATAGTGGATTGAACTCAGTTCTGAACTCAGAGCTGAAGCCTTTTGCATAATCAACGCCATGAATTATCATGTGAGCAGGGATGGATTAAGTGGGGTTGTACCAGAGTCTTTGAGAAACAAAATTATAAATGAACTTCATGCCGAACATCCTGGCATAGTAAGCATGAAGTCAATTGCCAGAAGTTTTGTGTATTGGCCAGGTATTGACAGTGACATTGAGTCACTGGTGAGCAAATGTAGCGTCTGCCGAAATTGCCGAGTAAACCACCAAAAACACCACAGCAACCCTGGTCATGGCCAAGTAGACCTTTTCAGAGAGTTCATGTCGAGTTTTGTGAAAAGGGTAATGATCATTTTCTGGTACTAAAAGATAGTCATTCCAAATGGATTGAGGTTAAACACATGGGGTCAAGCACTACTACTGAACATACCATAGATGAGTTGAGATCCATTTTTGCACGTAATGGTTTACCGGAAGAGCTTGTTTCTGATAACAGGCCTCAGTTTCGTTCAGAACAGTTCAAAGAGTTCATGCAGCGGAATGGTGTAAAACACACACTTGTTCCCCCATACCATCCATGAAGAAGGGTTTCAGACCTGAAGAAGTGTTTTGGCCCGAAACGTTGCCTATCTCCTTCGCTCTCTGTGTAAAAAATAAAGACTTACCCCACACATCTGCTTTTAACTTTGGCCCCTTAACTTATGCCAGTCTATGCTCTCTCATCTTTGACATTTCCAATCTGAGAAAAAGGTTCTGACTATTTATGCATTTCATAATTTGCCATTCAGGTCTCCTCTCAGTCTCCAAAGAAATCAATCCAAATTTTTTCAACCTCTCATTATAGTTAATATTGCTTAATTCATGCAGCATTCTGGTAAACCACTTTTGCACTCTCTCCAGAGTCGCTACACTCTTCCTGTCAGGATGCTCATCACACCATACTCCAAATGCGGCTTATCCACCGCACTACAAAGCTACAACATAACTTCCTGGCTCTTATTCTCAATGCCCCAACTGATGACGGCAAGCATACTATATACCTTCTTTATCACTCTATTTACTTGTGTTGCCACTCTTAGGGAGCTGTGGACTTGAACCCCAAGATCCCTTCTTCCATTATATGTCCGTCCTTCAAAGTAACAACTTCAAATTTCTCTCCGCCTCTGCAGATCCTTCCTCGATGAAAGTTCTCTACAAATTATAACATCCTTCACCCTTTTATCCCTGCTTGCACTTTGTTATTACACTTGTGATTTGCAATGTGCTTATTCCTCTCCATTTTTAACAGTACAATGTGGGCTGGTGTCCACTGGAACATGGTTGAAATTGCCCAAAGTGTTTGTCCATTTTTCGTTGTTGAACTTAGAAAAGATTCACTGGGGTGGGAAGATGAATTACTGATGGAGTCTCACACCCATTTTTTGTTTGTTGATTTAAAAAGAGACTCAGATAAAATAACAACTTCCCTTAAGTCAAACTTATCACATGTTCCTTGTTCATTTCCTTTTGCTGCTAAATGAACATCATTCTCCAACATTTTCACCAACTTCATTGTAATCCCACCAGCCGGTCACAGTTTCCCATCCCCACCCCTTCCCTCTTTCCACAGACACAACTTACTCCACAATTCCTTGGTTTATCCATCCCTTCCCACATAACCCCTCTCAAGAACTTCCCCCTGAAGCCACAGGAGTAACACCTGTCCCTCTATCTCCTCCCTCACCTCCATTCAGGGACTCAAGCAGCCCTTATAGGCGAGACTGAGGTTCACATACCCCTCTTCAAACCCTTCCCCCCCCCCACCCCCATTTCTCCCACTATCCCCTGGTCTCTCTGTGTCTTTCCCTCCTGTCACCGAGTCCCACATTTCCCTTTTATTGTCCCTCTTTCCCCTCCTTCCGCATCCCCTCCCATCTATATCCCTTCCCCTGGCTTTACTTTTCATTAGCCAAAAACCCTTTTGTCTCTGTTCATCTCTAGCCTTTGTCACTTTCTCCATCCATCTGCCAATTATTTCCCCCCACCCACACCCCCCCCCGCTACTACCCCCCCTTCCCCCCCCCCCCCCCCGCTTTCACCTGTATCCATCTATCACTTGCCAGGTTTTGTCTCGCTCCTTCTCTCTTTTCCAGGCTTCTCCCAGTCTGAGGAAGGGATCAGACTCGAAACATCACCAGTCTACTCCCTCCACAGTTGCTGCCTGACCCACTGAGTTCCTTCAGTACTTTTCTTTTTGCTCAAGATTCTAGCAACATCATTTCCTGCCTTGGTACAGACTGGGCCTCGTGACAAAAACAGAGACATTTAGAGAATGTACAGCAAATTAGACATAATTTTCAATTGCATAAACTGAATTGCCTGTTAGCATTAAAGCAGTGAGATATGTTCAATTGTTTCCTCTTTGCTAGGTCATCCCCTGCACACTAACACTATCCTACACACACTGGTGATAATTTACAATTATACCAAGCCTATTAACCTACAAACCTGTATGTCGTTGGAGTGTGGGTGGAAACCGGAGCTCCCGGAGAAAACTCACACAGGTCATGGGGAGAACGTACAAACTCCGTACGGACAGCACCCGTAGTCAGGATCAAACCCGGGTGTCTGGCACTGCAAGGCAGCAACTCTAATGCTGCCTGACAGAATACTTAATTAATTCCTCATGTTTCCTCAGGGGTTTTCCAGAGAAAAACACTGAATAGTTACTGAATGAAAATTTTATTTCTTCACTTCCTGTCCACTGCGGCCACTTATACTGTCAGTTGAATCGTAGGTTAGTGTAGTAAAAAGGGAGACTTTTCAGCCCACGTCAAATTAGTTCATTTGTTTTGAGCTTCAATTTGTTTCTCAATTTGTTTCTTCAATTTGTTTCTTCAATTATAAGTCCAATTCCCTCAAAAATGTCATGACTGAAACTGCTTTTATTATCTTGTTGATGTAGTAAATGAAACAACCATTTTCTGCTCAGCAAAGGTTCAGGCCCATCTGCCACTGACAAACATAGAATCAATGTACAGAGTAAGATTTTGGACATTTTTCTGAAATTAGTTTTGTTTTCTTCCAAGACCCAAGTATTTACCATGAGCATTGGTGTTGTCTGCAAATGCACAAACAAAGTTAACTACGTTAACTACAATGTCATTCAAATTGTTAACAATCAGCAGTAGTTCCAACACTGACCCCAGCAGCACTCCACTGGTCACAGGCCTCCAATCAGAAACAACAACCATTCACAACTACCCTTTGACTCCTTCCTCCAAAGCCAATTTTAAATCCAATTGTTCACCTTGGATTCCATACACTAGAACCTTCCAGACTGGCCTACCACGCAGGACCTTGTCAAAGGCCTTGCAAAATTCCATATAGACACAGTTGTCCTTGCAGCAGAAAGACCTACAAAAAATATAGTTTCTCAAGAACTGAAATGTTAACCAACTAGAGAAAATACCCTACGGCACATAAGAGAAACTGGTGTGTTTCCTTATTATGCAACAATCTTTAAAGACTGACAGCATAATTCTTGTTAAGAGGAATCAATAACAAATCACATAATTATAACTTGCCAGTGATGAATTGGCTATACATATTTGGGCTATAAAAAGGCACGGAATGCATAATTGGATGGGGAATATAATCTATTTTGTCGACTTATTTTGAACCAGGAAGTGAACATGTAATCTAGGGATGCTTGGTATTAAAAGAGCAATATTAAAAGAGTATTGGAAGTTGCCTTTTAAAATAAATACTGAATTGTCCTATTTTTAAAGTCATACAGCACTACTTATTTTGCAGCGTTTCTCCTGGATCAAAGGTCACAATTTTATTTATTTTTTTAATATTTTTTTTTTATTAGAAGTAATGTGTAATAGTATAAACCAAAAATAACATAATACATTTCATGTACCACTTCTTGTTTTAAACTTTAACAATAGAAAAGTAACAGAAGCAAGAAAAATAAAAATAGAGAAAGTTAGATAAGATAGTGATATTAATAGTACGTGAAAAAGTGGAAAGAGCCCATAAAGACATAGAGCATGAGAAAGAGTAAAATAAAGAAAAATTAAAATTAAAAAAGGAAAATATAAAGAAAATAAGATAAAAGGGATGTTCCTACTTCATATCTTTACACACCCCTCACCAGGTCCTGAAACAGTTTATTTCCAGAGTTATGTTGCACCATATGCTTTAAGAATTGGTCTGATTTGCCTGGTAGGACGAATCTCATGTCTTCAAGGTGTAACATTTCGGACATATTTGAAGTCCACATTTTTAACGTTGGTGTGGGTGCATTTTTCCAAAATTTAAGTATGAGTTTTTTTGCCGTTATTAAGCCATAATTAAGGAAACTCTTTTGGAACAGTCAGCTCAAAACAACTTCCATTGTTCCAAAAATAATCAATTCTGCATTAGGTTTCAATTTTATTTTAAATAATTTTGTAAAAATATCAAAAATTTAATTCCAAATTTTTTAGATTTTTATGCAAAAAACAAAGGAATGTGCTATAGTTGCATCTTGAGATAAACATTTATCACAAATAGGGGAAACATTTGGAAAGATTTTATTTAGTTCAGTTTTCGAATAATATAATCTATGTAGGATTTTGAATTGGATTAAGATATGTAATAGAACCCTTAGCTGAAAGCATAAGAATACATCCGAATATCCACGGATTAAGATAATATCGAGCAATTATGCACATCTAGCAAGTATTTATCCCAACTCTCTTTCGAAATTTTTATAGATAGTTCTTGTTCCCAATCTCTTCTAATTGTATCAGATAATGGTATTTCTATATTTAGGATGATATTATACAAGTATGATATTAAGTTTGTTGAGTCCGCCTTTCTGGACTTCATTTAATAGGTCTGGAGTCAAAGTTTGGTATTCTTGTGTATGTTTTTTCAAATAATCACAGATTTGAAGATATTTAAAATATTGATTACTTCTCAGGTTGTATTTGAGTTGTAGTTGTTGGAATGATAACAAAAATTCCCGTTTCATACATGTCTCCAAGTATTTTAATTCCTATTCTTTCCCAATGGGTAAATGATTTATCAATAATGGATGGTTTAAATTATGGATTATTAACTATAGGAGAGAGAAATGATAGGTTTCTTAATTTGAGATAATTTTATTTGTTTCCAAATTCTAATAGTATTATGAATAATTGGATTTTTCTTGTATATTGTATTATTCAGTTTTATCGGTGAGAGAAGGATCGCTCCTATATTAAAAGGGGAACAATCCTCTCTCTCCATTGCTATCCAATCCACCCGTTGGGCAGAATTGTCCAACAGGTGAATTACATTTTTGACATTTACTGTCCAATAATGATACAAAAAATTGGGGAGTGTTAGTCCACCAAATTCTTTAGGTTTACAGAAGTGTATTCTTTGGATTATATGGGATTTATAGTCCCATATAAAATTTGTGATATCAGAATCAAGTTTTTTGAAAAAAAAATTAGGTAAGTATATTGGTATTGATTGAAATAAATATAAAATTTGTGGTCAGAAGATAATTTTTATGGCATTTATTCTGCCTATTAAAGACGTCAGAAGTGTTTTCCAAAATTTAATCAAGGCATTTAATTTAGTATTTAAGGGCATATAATTTGCGTTAAGTAACGATTTATATTTTCTGGTAATTTCGATTCCCAAGTGTTTAAATTTTTCTGTAGCAATTTTAAAAGGAAATTTTAAAAGGTGTGTCGAATCTTGACGTTTTATCGTCATAATTTCATTTTTATTCCAATTTATTCTATATCCTGAAAAGGATCCGAATTCATTTTATTAGATTTAGTATATTTGATATACTGATTTGAAATTTTGTAATATATAATAGTACATCGTCTGCGTATAATGATATTTTATTATTTGCGTATTTTGTATTATAACCGTGGATATTCGGATGTATTCTTATGCTTTCAGCTAAGGGTTCTATTACAAGAGCAAATAGCAGGGGTGATCATGCACGTCTATTGCCCCTGGATAGTTGAAATTTCAGAGACAGCATATTATTATTTTATATTCTAGCAGTCGGCTTGTCATATAATAGAAAGTCATACAGCACTACTTATTTTGTAGCATTTCTCCTGGATCAAAGGTCACAATTCTGAATGAGGTCATCCAATGTACAGTAGATTGACTGGTTCATTCACTTCTATTGAAATCTTCTAGTTTTGTATGGAGATACAGCGCAGAAACAGACTCTCTGGCCCATCGAGTCTGCACTGACCAGTGATCCCGCACATTAACACTATCCTGCACACTAGGGACAATTTACATTTACACCAAGCTGATTAGTTTATTTAATCTGCTTAATAATACCTGAAAGGATCTGTATATTTTTATTTTCATTTGGTGCTTTCTAATGGTTGATTCAGACTTTCAGGAAGTTTTTTTTGGTGTTAGACAATTAAAGAGAAAAGAGGAGGAGGAGGTTCCATGAAATTATCATCCTTAATGAGTCAACACATGTGCCGACGACAAGAGAAACATTTGCAATCAGCTGAACTTTGAGAAAAATGCAAAGCGCTGGAGCAACTCAGCGGGTCAAGCAGCATCTGTTGAGGGAATGGACAGACAATGTTTCGTCGGGATCCTTCCTCAGATTGAGTGGAGAAGCGGGGTAAAAGCTGGAAAAGAGATGGAGGTGGGGAAAAGCCCGGCAAGTGATAGGATATAGGTGAGCGGAGGGTGATGTTTGGCAAATGGGTGGAATAAGTGACAAAAGGTAGTGGTGAAAAGGAGACTAGAGTGTCAGATAACAAAATAACTCAAGTGGGCTATTAGCAGGGCTAAAATAGGCCTTGAAATATTATTGGTGAGTCAGATTAAAGAAAATCCGAAAGCTTTCTATACATTAACAACAAGAGGCTAACCAGGGAGAAGATAACATCACTCAAGGATAAGGGATGGGATTTATGCTTGGAGTCAGAGGATGTAGGCAAAATACGAAATAAATACTGTGTGAAGTTCTGGTTGCCCCCATTACAGGTTGGATGTAGATGCTTTGGAGAGGGTTCAGATTGACAAGAATGCACCCAAGATTAGAGCGTAATAGCTATAAGGATGGGTTGTACAATCTTGGATTGTCTTCTCTGGAATGTCAGAAGTTGAGGGGAGTCCTGATAGAAGTATATATAACAATGAGAGGGTAGAGAGGCAGAATCTTTTTCACTGAGTGGAAATGTCATGGCCGAGAGGGGATGGCTTTAAGGAAGATGTGCAGGAGCAGGAATTTTCCAAATACAGTTGTGGGTGCCCGCAACGCACTGCCGGGGTTGGTGGTGGAGACTCTTGTAATTGCGGCATTTAAGAGGCTTTTAGATAGGTACATGGCTATGCAGGGAATGCTTGGATATGAAAGGATCGCAGGCAAAGGAGATTAGTTTAATGATATCATGTTTGGCATGGGCACTGTGGGCTGAAGGTCCTGTTCCTGTGCTGTACAGTTTCATGTACTAAAAGGAGCGAAATGTAAAGACAGAGATCTTCAGCTGCATCATTCCAGCAAGACGCAAACAATTTTCTGGTTTCAGGAGCTGGTTAAAGAGAAATAAACGATCATTGAAACATAGAAATTAGGTGCAGGAGTAGGCCATTCAGCCCTTCGAGCCTGCACCGCCATTCATATGATCATGGCTGATCATCCAACTCAGTATCCCGTACCTGCCTTCTCTCCATACCCTCTGATCCCCTTAGCCACAAGGGCCACATCCAACTCACTCTTAAATATAGCCAATGAACTGGCCTCAACTACCCTCTGTGGCAGAGAGTTCCAGAGACTCACCACTCTCTGTGTGAAGAAAGTCTTTCTCATCTCGGTCTTAAAGGATTTTCCCCCTTATCCTTAAGCTGTGACCCCTTGTCCTGGACTTCCCCCAACATCGGGAACAATCTTCCTGCATCTAGCCTGTCCAACCCCTTAAGAATTTTGTAAGTTTCTATAAGATCCCCTCTTAATCTCCTAAATTCCAGAGAGTATAAACCGAGTCTATCCAGTCTTTCTTCATAAGACAGTCCTGACATCCCAGGAATCAGCCTGTGAACCTTCTCTGCACTCCCTCTATGGCAATAATGTCCTTCCTCAGATTTGGAGACCAAAACTGCACGCAATACTCCAGGTGTGGTCTCACCAAGACCCTGTACAACTGAAGTAGAACCTCCCTGCTCCTGTTCTCAAATCCTTTTGCTATGAAAGCTAACATACCATTCGCTTTTTTCACTGCCTGCTGCACCTGCATGCCTACTTTCAATGACTGGTGTACCATGACACCCAGGTCTCGCTGCATCTCCCCTTTTCCTAATCGGCCACCATTTAAATAATAGTCTGCTTTCCTGTTTTTGCCACCAAAGTGGATAACCTCACATTTATCCACATTATACTGCATCTGCCAAACATTTGCCCACTCACCAGCCTATCCAAGTCATCCTGCAGCCTCCTAGCATCCTCCTCACAGCTAACACTGCCCCCAGCTTCGTGTCATCCGCAAACTTCGAGATGTTGCATTTAATTCCCTCGTCCAAATCATTAATGTATATTGTAAATAGCTGAGGTCCCAGCACTGAGCCTTGCGACACCCCACTAGTCACTGTCTGCCATCCTGAAAAGGACCCGTTCACTCCTACTCTTTGCTTCCTGTCTGCCAGCCAATTCTCTATCCACATCAATACTGAACCCCTAATACCGTATGCTTTAAGTTTGTATACTAATCTCTTATGTGGGACCTTGTCGAAAGCCTTCTGGAAGTCCAGATATACCACATCCACTGGTTCTCCCTTATCCACGCTACTAGTTTACATCCTCGAAAAATTCCACAAGATTCGTCAGACATGATTTACCTTTTGTAAATCCATGCTGACTTTGTCCAATGATTTCACCACTTTCCAAATGTGCTGCTATCCCATCTTTAATAACTGACTCTAGCAGTTTCCCCACTACCGATGTTAGACTAACTGGTCTGTAATTCCCCGTTTTCTCTCTCCCTCCCTTCTTAAAAAGAGGGGTTACATTTGCTACCCGCCAATCCTCAGGAACTACTCCAGAATCTAAAGAGTTTTGAAAGATTATCACTAATGCATCACTATTTCCTGAGCTACTTCCTTAAGTACTCTGGGATGCAGCCTATCTGGCCCTGGGGATTTATCGGCCTTTAATCTATCAATTTACCCAACACCACTTCCCGACTGACCTGGATTTCACTCAATTCCTCCTTTGACCCACAGTCCCCTGCTATTTCAGACAGATTATTTATGTCTTCCTTAGTGAAGACGGAACCAAAGTAGTTATTCAATTGGTCCGCCATATCCTTGTTCCCCATGATCAACTCACCTGTTTCTGACTGCAAGGGACCTACATTTGTTTTAACTAACCTCTTTCTCTTCACATATCTATAAAAACTTTTGCAGTCAGTTTTTATGTTCCCTGCCAGTTTTCTTTCATAATCTATTTTTCCTTTCCTAATTAAGCCCTTTGTCCTCCTCTGCTGGTCTCTGAATTTCTCCCAGTCCTCTGGTATGCTGCTTTTTTCTGGCTACTTTGTACGCATCATCCTTTGCTTTGATACTATCCCTGATTTCCCTTGTTATCCACGGATGCACTACCTTCCCCGATTTATTCTTTTGCCAAACTGGGATGAACAATTTTTGTAGTTCATCCATGCAGTCTTTAAATGTCTTCCATTGTATATCCACCGTCAACCCTTTTAGAATTAATTGCCAGTCAATCTTGGCCAATTCACGTCTCATACCCTCAAAGTTACCTTTCTTTAAGTTCAGAACCATTGTTTGTGAATTAACAATGTCACTCTCCATCCTAATGGAGAACTCAACCATATTATGGTCACTCTTGCCCAAGGGGGCACGTACAACAAGACGGCTAATTACCCCTTCCTCATTACTCAAAACCAGTCTAAAATAGCCTGCTCTCTCGTTGGTTCCTCTACATGTTGATTTAGATAACTATCCCGCATACATTCCAAAAAATCCTCTTCCTCAGCACCCCTGCCAATTTGATTAACCCAATCTATATGTAGATTGAAGTCACCCATTATAACTGTTTTGCCTTTGTCGCACGCATTTCTAATTTCCTGTTTGATACCATCCCCAACTTCTCTGCTACTGTTAGGTGGCCTGTACACAACACCCACCAGCGTTTTCTGCCCCTTAGTGTTTTGTAGCTTACCCATACCGATTCCACATCCTCCAAGCTAATGTCCTTCCTTTCCATTGCTTTAATCTCCTCTCTAACCAGCAACGCTACTCCACCTCCTTTTCCTTTCTCTCTATCCCTCCTGAATATTGAATATCCCTGGATGTTCAGCTCCCAGCCTACGTCACCTGGAGCCATGTCTCCGTGATCCCAACTATATCATAATCATTAATATCTATCTGCACGTTTCAACTCGTCCACCTTATTACGAATACTCCTTGCATTGAGACACAAAGCCTTCAGGCTTGTCTTTACAACGCATTTACCCCTTATACAATTTTGCTGAAAAGTGGCCCTTTTTGATTTTAGCCCTGGTTTTGTCTGCCTGCCACTTTTACCTTTCACCTTGCTACCTAATGCTTCTACCCTCATTTTACACCCTCCTGCCTCTCTGCTCTTGTACCCATCCCCCTGCCACATTAGTTTAAATCCTCCCCGACAGCACTAGCAAACACTCCCCCAAGAACATTGGTTCCATTCCAGGTGCAAACCGTCCTGTTTGTACCGGTCCCACCTCCCCCAGAACTGGTCCCAGTGCCCTAAAAAATTTGAATCCCTCCCCCTTGCACCACTTTTCAAGCCACGTATTCATTTGCATTATCCTCCTATTTCTACTCTGACTGGCCCGTGGTACTGGTAGTAATCCGGAGATTACTACCTTTGAGGTCCTACTTTTAAGTTTATCTCCTAGCTCCCTAAATTCACCTTGTAGGACCTCATCCCTTTTTTTACCTATATCGTTGGTGCCAACATGCACCACGACAACTGGCTGTTCACCCTCCCCCTCCAGAATGTTCTGCAGCCGTTCAGTGACATCCCTGACCTTTGCACCAGGGAGGCAAACATACCATCCTGGAGTCTCGTTTGCGGCCGCAGAAACGCCTATCTATTCCCCTGACAATTGAATCCCCTATTACTATTGCCCTTCCCCTCTTTTTTCCCCCTCATGTGCTGCAGAGCCACCCATGGTGCCATGAACCTGGCTGCTGCTGCATTCCCTGATGAGCCATCTCCCTCAACAGTATCCAAAATGGTATACCTGTTTAGGAGGGAGATGACCGCAGGGGACTCCTGCACTACCTGCCTACTGCTTTGCTGGCTATTGGCCACCCGTTCCCTTCTTGTCCTCCTACCTTTTGCCTGCGGTGTGACCAACTCACTGTACGTGCTATCCACGACTTTCTCCGCATCGTGGATGCTCCAGTATGAATCCAGCCGCAGTTCCAATCGTTCAATGCGATCTGCCAGGAGCTGCAGCTGGACACACTTCCTGCAAACGTAGTCACCAGGGACACCGACCATCTCCCTGATCTCCCACATGTTGCAGGCTGAACAAACCATGGGGCCAATCTCTACTGCCATACCTTACTCCCAAATTACTAAAAAAAACACAAAAACCTATCCTTTTAAACTTTACTACTAAATACTGAATCCCTAACTCCCAGAATCCCTCACTCCCAGAAGGCAGAAATGTAAAATAGTAAACCCGGGGTTGCACCCAATCAGCTGCTTCCTCGGGTCCTCTTCCACCAATCAGCGGCTTCCTCAAAAAAACCTACTTCTCCAAATGGAACGTTATGGATTTGGGTAAGCCTCTGGAAAAGCAAGCCCCGCGCTAGATTTTAAACCTACCGGTCGGGTGTCGCTCCTCCCCCTCCTTCACTTCCTCCAACGGCTCCTGTGGGCCTCTGGAAACACAAGCCCCGCGCTAGATTTTAAACCTTACCGGTCGGGTGTCGCTCCTCCCCCTCCTTCACTTCCTCCAACGGCTCCTGTGGGCCTCTGAAAAAACAAGCCCCGCGCTAGATTTTAAACCTACCGGTCGGGTGTCGCTCCTCCCCCTCCTTCACTTCCTCCAACGGCTCCTGTGGGCCTCTGAAAAAACAAGCCCGCGCTAGATTTTAAACCTACCGGTCGGGTGTCGCTCCTCCCCCTCCTTCACTTCCTCCAACGGCTCCTGTGGGCCTCTGAAAAAAACAAGCCCCGCGCTAGATTTTAAAACCTACCGGTCGGTGTCGCTCCTCCCCTCCTTCACTTCCTCCAACGGCTCCTGTGGGCCTCTGGAAACACAAGCCCCGCGCTAGATTTTAAACCTACCGGTCGGGTGTCGCTCCTCCCCCTCCTTCACTTCCTCCAACGGCTCCTGTGGGCCAAATAAACGATCATTTGAATCACCATTGAAGTTCTGTGAGGTTTTTCATTAATCAGAAACTTAACCAGATCAGTCACACAAATTTGGGTATTAGAACAGGTCAGAGACTGTTTAGTTTAGAGATATAGCGCAGAAACAGGGCCTTCGGCCCACTGAGTCCGCACCGACCAGCGATCCCTGCATCTACCCTGTAAACACTGTGGAATATTTTACATTTCCATCAAGCCAATTAACGTACGAACTTGTATGTCTTTGGAGTGTGGAGAAACCAAAGATCTCCTAGAAATCCCATGCAGGCCACGGGGAGAACGTACAAACATATAAGCACCCCTCATCAGGATTGAACCAGGATCTCTGGAGCTGTAAGGTAGTACCTCTACACCACCATGCCGCCCTGTTTTTGCTATAACGTACTAACTGACACCTCCTAGCCTTTCCGCCATCTATGTGACACAAAACAGATCTCAAAAACAGCCCTACTATTGCAGATCAATGAAGAATTAGGTTTTGTAGAACAAGGTTTATCTCACAAGGTAGTTCTCCCACTAGCAGCTACGGGTCCAAACTGGCAGCCTCATCTTACAGGACTTGGTATTTGAACTACTTTTGATGAAGAATATTGAAACACTCCAGTACTTGCTACTTTGAGATTTCTCCAAGTACATGGAACACTCATGCAATAGCTAAGAAAGACTGTTATAAAGTCACAGATTCATTCTGTTGTTTAGCTTATTTATTTATTGTCACATGTACAGAGATATAGTGAAATGCTTGCTCTGCATGCTATCCAGTCAAATATAATACTATACATGAGTGCATAGATCCGCTACTGGCACAGTACGTGGAGTCGCCACATTCCAACACCAGCGTACAACATCCAAGTCTCAGAAAAGGCAAATCCTGGTCCAAGATAAGCAATTTCTTATTTTCCCACTTTAAGGTCCGATATTCTGGCAGCACTGAATCAGTGAAATAGGGGTTGGCTTGACATGAGGAGGAATGTGCTGGCATTGGAGACGGTCCACAGGAGGTTTACGAGAACGATCCCAGGGATGATTGGGTAAATGCAAAATGAGCATTTGATGGCTCTGGGCCAGTACAAGCTAGAGTTTAGATGGATGAGGGGGGACCTCAATTAAACTTGCCAAATAGTGAAAGGCCGGGATAGAGTTGATGTAGAGAGGATATTTCCACTCGTGGGAGAGTCTGGGACCCGAGGGCACAGTCTCAGCCTAAAATGGCGTACATTTAGAAAGGTGAAGAGGAATTTATTTCGTCAAAGGGTGGTAAAGCTGTGGATTCGTTGGCACAGACGGCTGTGGAAACCGTCATTGGGTATTCTTGTGGCGGGGATTGACGGATTCTTTATTTGCAAGGGCGTCAAAGGTTATGGAGCGAAAGGAGAATGGGTTTAAGAGGAGATCAGCCATGATTGAATGATACAGTAGATTTGATGGGCCGAATAGCCTGATTTTGCTCCTATGACTAATGACCTTTTATGCATTCAAGTTCTGGTGAAAGCTACAGGGTTGTCCAAGAGTCATGTGATGGTAGATTTGTGGGAATTTCATAGTGAATGAATTAAGAGTTTAGTCAAATTGCCATCGTACTTGGTGGTTATACTGCTCATTATGATTGTGGAACCCCACATAAGTTAATATCATAAAGTGTGATGCCATTCAAAAGAGAATAATGTTTTGAAATCATATCACACACCACATAAAGGTAGCCTACCACACTAGCAACCACAATCACTTCACAGTGCAGAGAATAAAGATTTGCACGTGGTGAGTTTTTACTCAAACCCAGAACAACAATGGACCAGAGAAATAAATGAATAAGAGAGTTTTTCCACAGTGTGTTGTTCCCATGCTTTTTGTAGTCTGGTGTTGCTTTCAACATATATTCTTAGTAATTGAAGACTTACCCTTTAATAGTAAGTCTTGAATGTAATCATCTCGTGAAAAATAATTGAGCTCTTTTGATTATGGATATTTCTCTAAGGTATTGTAGGACAATCAACATGCAGCTTTGATATTCCCCCTGTCCTGTACCCTTGTGCCCTCACAGTGTTGCCCATTGCCAGTTACCTGAAAACGGCGCCGAGTATATTTACTCATTGAAGGTCAGTGTAGACATGTGTATTCTGAGGGAGAGAGACTACTTTAGAAAACTCCTTTAATGTATAAAAGGATAAGGAACAGTCATCATTGCATCAAAATATATCCATCCGTCACATACAATATATTGCGCAACTCATAATAACTGGATTTCTTTGAAGACATTTAGTAGAGAGCTTAAGTAGCAGCTTTACATTTTCTCCCTTTTAATAATGGAATAATATTACATGACCAGCTGGATCCTTGCAGCATTAATCAACGATTAAGTCTGAAGAAAGGTCCGGACACGAAATATCACCAAACCATGTTCTCCATAGATGCTACCTGACCCGCTGCATTACTCCAGCACTTTGTGTCCTTTTTTCTAACCAACTATTGCCTGCTCTGTGGCTGGGAATTCACACTGTCTAAATCACAACTTCATTTTGTATGCTATCTTCCTGGTAGATGTTCTGGGTGTACTCTCTCTATTTGACTCCACCTCTTCAATAATCCCATTAAGATTATGAAAGAAGATTTGACAAAGCCTCTCTGAACCCATGCGTTGCTGCTTGTCTGCATGGTATTGCTGGAAAGGAAGTACCACAATCTTGGCAAAGATTGACTTGAAGGAAACAATGTTACGTAGGTCTCTGAGGCCTTTTAAAAGAATATGCCATTCAGTTCCTCTGTGCAGGGTGAGAATTCATGTTCTAATCGTTTGATACCCATGCCTTGAGGAATCCAGGTATTTCTTGCCTCTAGTCAATTCAACATATATGGTATCATTTTTCTGAATCTGCTTCTTTAGAAATTGAATTATATTTAGTTCCTTTCAAATATAGGTTGAGCATCTTTAGCTTTTTTTGGTGCTAACATACAATATCTCCGTACTCTTTAAGATAAAACTGTTCCTGGTCACTGTAGGAATTTACTCGGGCTGTGTCTTGACAGGTGGCTGTGTGTTTAATGAGCTTTGGAGGATGATGTATGAATGAGTACTGCTGTAAATGTGAGAGTTAATTACTGTACTCCGCATTTAGGTCAGCTATATTAAATAGACCCGAATTAGATCTTCCCAAAAATTTTCATTGATATTTTAGTTTTTTTTTTTGCCTTTCACCAAAAGCCTTGTTTTTCTGCTGTATAATGAAGATGTTAGAACTCCTCTGGAGGGGAGAATGTGCATCATCTGGAGTAAATCTTTCTTTGGGAATAGATTCATTTTTCATTATTTTGTGTTTGTATCTGAGTTTTTGCAAAGCCATCTTCTTCCATTTAGATCCTATTTCTATTCCTTTTCCTCGACCCACTAAGAGTGGCATGTTGGTGCAGCTGGTGGAGCTGCTGCCTCACAACGCTGCTGACCCAGGTGCGGTCTGTGTGGTGTTTGTATGTTCTCACTGTGACCACGTGGTTTTCCTCAAGGTACTCCGGTTCCGTCCCACATCCCAAAGACGTGTGGGTTTGCAGGTTAATTGGCATTTGTGAATAGCCCCAGTAGGAAGTGGATGAGAAAGTAGGATAACATAGAACTTGTGTGCCCAGTGATCACTAGTCACCGTGGACTTGGTGGGCAGAAGACCCTGTTTCAATGTTGTACCTGTAAACTAAACTAAACTTAACTCTGCAGCAAAGGTTCGTCACAACAAAAAAAATTGACAACAAGCTACCTGAGGTAATAGGGCTAATGGCCCAGGAGTTTTAGGAAGTAACATAAAGGAGGAAAGAGTGATGGAAAGGTATAAAGATCTGGGAGTGACCTGTGTACAGTTACATTGTTTAGGACCATGGCAGCGGAAGGCATCACTGTGATGGTTGATGATTGATGGTAGAATGATAACAGTTAGAGGTAATCACAAGCCCACAATAAAGCAGAAGACTCATTGGGGAAATGGGACTGGTGGGAAATTATGGAAATCGGGAGGAGAAAGGTCATAGTTTGATAGAAAGGGTGGGGATTTTTAAATTGGTTCCCAGTTATGGAAGACTTCAGTGTGAGTCAGCAAGCACAGAAGCAACAGATTAACAGGAATTGCTCAGAGTTACAAACACGGATGCCAACATTTTGGATCATGTTGACTTTGTAAATGGTGGAAAATGGGACGCCAACCCAGAGTGCTTTGGAATGGTCAAGTTTAAAGCTAGCAAAGTATTTTGCACAATCGGTTTTAGAGCCAGCAAACATCCAATTGAAGAATAATATTTCTGTTGAGCAAGTCACTTGGTTTAGCAGGCAGATTTCAGGCAGTAGGTAAACTGATGTGGAGATATAGCCATGCTGTGTTGTGGAGATGTTGGGAAGGTATCCTTATATTTTAAAATGGAGGAAAAAACTGAGGATATGCAGTCTGTCATATCTTAGATCTACTGCGCTGGATATAATGTACAGAATTAAAAGTAAAAGGAATAGACAAAGCTTTCTCCCAGTTAGGTTATTAGAGAAATATTATTAACAAATGTTAGGCCTGCCCTTCTGCTGTGGGTTATTGAAATATGGAGAAAGGCAAAAACTTTTGAGATAGCACTATCTGGTCCACTGTGGTTGGATAGGTCCTTCAGCTTATAATATGGGACAATGTGCCTCTTTACTGACCTGTGCACAGTTACATTGTTTAAGTTCAGTTACAGCATAGACAAACATGAGAGATTGGAAGGCAGATCATTCTATCAAGATCTGCCCACTAAACATGAAAAGGCCTCTAATTGTTGTTAACCAGTGTGCATGCTGTTTCTCCATGGGTTTAAAGGGAACGTTTTGCAAGGAATGTCAGTCAAAACAGCCATAATGTACATGCCTACATTTTATAAACTATTTGATCAAATGTTTGGAACCATTTCGAGCCTGCTTAGAAAGACTGTGCATAATTTAACCTGGGGTTTTAAACTCGTACTTTCTTGTATGATTTACAGGTGGAACATCAGGTATCCCATAGATTAACTGTATGTATTCTACGAGCCACAAAGGTGACCAAAGGAACTTTTGGCGATCTACGTAAGTACATTTTAGGAAACTTTGCCTGTTCCGTTTACTTATTTAATTCACTTATTTGATCTTTAACATGTTATGTACAATATTGTTTGTTAAAGACATCATCCAGATCGGCACACTTAGTGCAATAAAGCGAGGAGACACAAGAGACAGCAGATGTCTCCATCTCTCATTTTTATACTTTAAATTGCTTTAATCCACATACTACTCACATATTTCACACACCAGTTACCCTCCTCCATCTGATTCTATCTGCTCTTCATCTCTCCCATTTTCACCTTTATGTATCAGAATCCAACACTGGTAACCTTTTTTGTTCCCACTTATCAACCTCTGGCAACTGTCTCCATCTTCACCTTTCCTCCCCCAACTAGCCCCACCTGCCATTTATTTTCCTTGTCCGTTTCTACATATCACCTGTCTGCCTGTCTTCCAACTCTACCCATCTCCCTCCTGGCTCCATCTGCTCATTATCTATCACCCCTCCTCACTTACCAATCAATAAGTGCCCTGGCCCAAAATAAGTGCCCTGGCCCTATTGGGTTACTCCAACGGTTCCCTATCTTACACACTAGGGACAATTTTACCGAAGCCAATTAACCTACAAACCTGCACGTCTTCGGAATGTGACAGGAAACCAGAGCACCTGCAGAAAACCCATTCGGTCACAGGGAGAACATACAAAATCCATTCTGACAGAAATTGTAGTCAGGATCGAACCTGGGTCTCTGGCGCTGTAAGCTCGCAACTCCAGGCTGTGTCACTGTGCTGCCCCCAAATGCCCACCACTTTCTGCAGCTGCCTTTGTTCTCTAGAGTTCGAATTTCCTAACCAGGCTGTGATATATCCAATCAGAATGCAATACAATGTATACTTGTAGAAGTTTGATCAGAAGTTTGATCATATGTAGAAGTGTTCAGTTGGTCTCAGTGAAGTGACCTTTGCTGACTTTTCTTACAATTGGGATTGAGATGATCTGTTAGGTTAAGTGGTGGAAGTGAGGAAAATTGTTTTTTTTTAAATAATTATATTCGTACAGTGAAAAAATCAGTAAGATTATTGTGCTTTATTTCAGTTGTAATCATGTTATTGTATTCCTTCTCTGGTACCCATGCCCTTTTGCAGTTGTATAAGTTCCTCTTCCCTTCCTTTTCTTCTGTTGGTGCAGCCTCCATGGCTGCTCTAAAACTGAGTCAGTGGTTCAAATCTCTGAGAAGCTCTAGGCTGAAGTCCTCTTGGTTTTCTAGTGCTCCACCTTGATATTGGCCGGGTCAATGTCTCTCAAGGGAATGTATGGAAATTAATGAGGTGAGGTCAGAGTTGAGTGAACTAAAGAAATCATCACTTCAGATATAGTTTTCTTCTGATGTTTTGTTTTAAAAAAAATGCTGCGTATGTTCACATTATAGCAATTTTCAGAACAGGGAACACTGACGACAGTACTTAAAGTGAGTTCCTAGAACAGATTATTCCCGTCCCTTTTCCCACAGTTTATATGATATGCTGATAGGGCTGTGGTTCTCAAACATTTTGAACGAATCCCCCTCCCATTTGTTCACACTCCATAAAGTACATGCCACCCCACCTACCCCACCCACCCCTCCATCCCATTACCCATCAATGCCTGAAGATGTCACTGGCCAGACCTTGTAATGAGCTGAGGCTCTTCTGTAATTTCTGTGGATTGCCAGCAGCTCTGTTGCCGAGTGAGCATCTTTTTGTTTATTTTTACTTCTGTTAAAAAAATATCGTAAGATCATCTCAATATTTTGAAAACCTCATGGATGCCTGTCGAGTCTTTGAGGGGGTTGTGCCTCCCCGATAGGCAACCACTGTACCGGCGAATAGGTCGACTATATGCACATGAAACCTGCCTACCTTTGCCAGACTGAAAACAACCTGCCCCACCCCTCTCCTGTGACCCCCCACGTGACAATAATGGGTGCTATGTTCAGGTTATAAATGGCTGCATATGAAATATACGGTGTTGGAGCTGGTTTAAACTGAAGATAGACACAAAATGCTGGAGTAACTCAGCGGGACAGGCAGCATCTCTGGATAGAAGGAATGGGTGACGTTTCGTGGTCAAGACCCTTCTTTAGACTTGAGTGTCAGGGGAGTCACAGAGATAAGGAAGTGTAAGGTGTGAGATCAAGGAAAATGTAGAATAGATCATTGTTAGCTAGGAGAAGTATACAGGTTCAACTGGATCATAGGGCAGTTCATTTAAACCAATGATCTTTCCATCTGTGCGATCTTGATTTCTTTGCTGAAGTCTTGAGATCACTTTTAACAAAAACCGAAGCACAGGGAATACTCTTTTTGGATGACTGACATCCTGAAAAAAAATACAACGGTCCTAGGTTCTACAAGAGGTGGTATCCTTGGGTAGGAGAATAAGTTTGCTGATCTTCTGCTATCTGCAAATATCATTGTGAGTTGACTCACAGCCGGGCTTGATGTGTTTTTGGAAACTTAATATGTTCATAACCTCTCAACCATAATTTAAAGTGTTTTCAAATTAACTGACTTGAGTAGATGAATGGGACTTTGTGTAAAATACCTTTAGGCCATTGCAGCAATAGGAACCTATGATTAGTCAGCATCAGCCATTTTGCATTGCTAGGTTCTGACCCATTATTTGAACTGATTGCCTTAAATAATTATTTGTGAATTAACAATAAACATTTCTCACATCAGACTCCGCCTTGGTATCGAAGAGTTAGTATGAGGCAAACTCTCAGACACATGACAGCTGTTCATTCTCTTTCTTTTTTTTGGAGTATATTCAAATTCTCTTCCATGAAAATTTAAAACAGATGCAAAATCTTGGCTTTATGAAAGTATTATTTTACAACCATCAATTTAACTCTTGGTGGGAATATGAAAGAACAAACAAAATAATGTTAGTTGGTGGGGCAGACAGGTGATTCTGTGGCCGCAAACAGGACTCCAGGATGACAGTAGAAAATAGACAATAGACAATAGGTGCAGGAGTAGGCCATTTGGCCCTTCGAGCCAGCACCGCCATTCAATGTGATCATGGCTGATCATCCCCAATTAGTACCCCGTTCCTGCCTTCTCCCCATATCCCCTGACTCTGCTATTTTTAAGAGCCCTATCTAGCTCTCTCTTGAAAGCATCCAGAGAACCTGCCTCCACCACTCTCTGTGAGAAAAAGTGCTTCCTCGTCTCTGTTCTAAATGGTTTACTCCTTATTCTTAAACTGTGGCCCCTGGTTCTGGACTCCCCCAACATCGGGAACATGTTTCCTGCCTCTAGTGTGTCCAAGTCCTTAACAATCTTATATGTTTCAATGAGATTCGCTCTCATCATTCTAAACTCTAGAGTGTACAAGCCCAGCTGCTCCATTCTCTCAGCATATGACAGTCCCACCATCCTGGAAATTAACCTTGTAAACCTACGCTGCACTCCCTCAATAGCAAGAGTGCCCTTCCTCAAATTAGGGGACCAAAACTGCACACAATACTCCAGGTGTGGTCTCACTAGAGCTCTGTACAATTGCAGAAGGACCTCTTTGCTCCTATATTCGATTCCTCTTGTTATAAAGGTCAACATGCCATTCGCTTTCTTCACTGCCTGCTGTACCTGCATGCTTACTTTCATAGACTGATGTACAAGGACCCCCAGATCCCATTGTACTTCCCCTTTTCCCAACTTGACGACATTTAGATAGTAATCTGCCTTCCTGTTTTTGCTACCAAAGTGGATAACCTCACATTTATCCACATTAAACTTCATCTGCTATGCATCTGCTCACTCCCCCAACCTGTCCAAGTCACCCTGCATTCTCATAGCATCCTCCTCACAGTTCACACTGCCACCCAGCTTTGTGTCATCTGCAAATTTGCTAATGTTACCTTTAATCCCTTCATCCAAATCATTGATGTATATTGTAAATAGCTGCGGTCCCAGCACCGAGCCTTGTGGTACCCCACTAGTCACTGCCTGCCGTTCTGAAAGGGACACGTTAATCCCTAGTCTTTGTTTCCTGTCTGCCAACCACTTCTCTATCCATGTCAGCACTCTACCCCCAGTACGATGTGCCCTAACTTTGCCCACTAATCTCCTATGTGGGACCTTATCAAATGCTTTCTGAAAGTCCAGTACACTACATCCATTATCCTAGTTACATCTTCAAAAAAATTCCAGAAGATTAGTCAAGCATGATTTCCCCATCGTAAATCCATGCTGACTCAAACCGATCCTATTATTGCTATCCAAATGTTCGGCCATCTCATCTTTTATAATTGACTCCAGCATCTTCCCCACCACCGATGTCAGGCTTACTGGTCTATAATTCCCTGTTTTCTCTCTCCCGCCTTTCTTAAAAAGTGGAATAATATTAGCTACCCTCCAATCCACAGGAACTGATCCTGAGTCTATAGAACATTGGAAAATCATCACCAATGCATCCACGATTTCTAGAGCCACTTCCTTAAGTTCCCTGGGATGCAGCCCATCAGGCCCTGGGGATTTATCAGTCTTCAGTCCCATCAGTCTATCCAACACCATTTCCTGCCAAAGGTTGATTTCCTTCAGTTCCTCTGTCACCCCAGATCCTCTGGCCACTACTATTTCAGGAAGATTGTCTGTGACCTCCTCAGTGAAGACAGATCCAAAGCGCCTGTTCAGCTCATCTGCCATTTCCTTGTTCCCCCTAATAAATTCACCTTTTTCGGTCTTCAAGGGTCCAACTTTGGTCTTACCTAATTTTCTCCGCTTCACGTACCTAAAGACAGATGGTGGGTGCCGACGTCCAGGGTGTCTCTGCAAAACATTGGAACAATCTGCAGCGACTGCAGAACATCCTCAAGGGGGAGGGAGAGTGGCCAGAGGTCATTGTGGGAGGACATGGGGTGCGGACCTGAATGTGACAAAAGGTTAAAAATCAGAATCTAGAGGGTAGGAATCTCTGGATTACCCTCAATGCAACGTGCTAATGAGGGTAGTACTAGGAGGATAGGGCAGATGAATGTGTGGCTGAGGAGTTAGTACAGGGGGCAGGGATTCAGATGTTTAGACGATAGGGATCTCTTCTGGGGCAAACAAAATGTAGAAATGTAGAAACAAAATGTCTGAATAAGGGTCTCGACCTACAACGTCACCCATTCCTTCTCTCCAGAGATGCTGCCTGACCCGCTGAGTTACTCCAGCATGTTGTGTCTGTCTTCTGAGGCAAAGATGATCTGTGCAAGAGGGACGGGTTGTTCCTGAACTGAAGGGGGATTATATCCTTACTGGGAGGTTTGCTGGTGCTACTCTGGAGGGCTTTAGACTAGAGTGGCAGGTGGGTGGAAACCAGAGAGCATCTGTAAATTGAACAACTGATGAGAAGTTAGAGGTTATGACCAGTAAATCTTAAAGGAAGGACAACCAGAGAAGGTTTAAGGAATGTGGTGAAATTGATGGGTTGAAGTGTGTTTATCTCAACCTGAATTGTGATAGGGCTGAATTGTCTCTTGTATTTTAGGTGTGAGTGATTATTTTTTTTCCAGTACCATAGTTTTAACAATAGATGGGGAAATGGAAAGGAATGTAAAAAGGCACCTTGAATCAGCGACTGTCGATAGGGTCCAAATCAGTAGACAGAGAAAGAGAACACATGCTTGTGATGAAGGTCTGAAGAAAGGTCTCGACCCAAAACGTCACCCATTCCTTCTCTCCGGAGATGTTGCCTGTCCCTCTGAGTTACTCCAGCATTTTGTGTCTACTCGTGATGACATTGAATTAAAGTGGGAGCAGGTTGAGGCCTTATTTATACCCAACTTTCTGCACCTAATTGTAGGTAACATGATTGTGTGGAATAGAACGAACAATAATTACTAACTGTACTTTTAAGTGGTTGAGATAAAAAATACCTTGTCATTGAAATCTAATTTGGGCATTTTAACAATGTGATTCATAGTCTGCTGCATTTCATTTCCTATTTACTATTTTAATGAAACCTGCGATATGGGTTACTGAGTGATTTCATAAGAACCATTTTAGAACTGGATTATGGCAGAAAAAGAAAGCAGCGTGTTCATGTTACATCTTTTCTCCCCACACGACAAAAGCTAACTTGCTGGGCTGCTCCCAGAAAACAACTCAGAGAAAATCATGTTGGTGTAGGACTGGAGTCGCTTCTAAAATGGAACAAGTAAATAGATTTGAAGTTCCAGCTCTACATTCTGGGCCTCAGGATTACTTGTCCAGTACAATCTTCAAGACAAGAAAACCACCTTTTGTGCAGGAATTGAGATACAAGAAACCCAGACAGAAGCATCTAGAACTCTGGTTTCATTCTAGTAAAATTTGGCTTCTCTGTTATTTAGGATGCAGTAAAAATGATCTACGAGTGACAGGGGTTATGGGGAGAAGGCAGGATAGTGGGGTTAGGAGACAGACATAGATCAGCCATGATTGAATGGCGGAGTAGACTTGATGGGCCATTGCATCATTGTATTTCTAACTGTTAAAAGCTTTGTCCACAAATTATTGTTAGTCCTTCATTGGAAACCAAATTGACTACACAGTTTTATAGATCCGAGTCACGGCATCATCAAAACCCTCCAGTTCTTCCTCGACCAGAGGAACAACCCATACCCATCCACTGACACTCTCCTCCGCCTAGCGGAGTTGGTCCTTACCCTCAATAACTTCTCTTTTGACTCCTCCCATTTCCTCCAAATACAAGGCGTAGCTATGGGCACACGCATGGGCCCCAGCTACGCTTGCCTCTTTGTTGGGTACGTCGAACAATCCTTGTTCGCGGCGTACCAGGGCCCCATCCCCGACCTCTACCTCCATTACATCGACGACTGCTTTGGTGCCACCTCCTGCACCCACACACAACTGACTGACTTCATTTGTTTCACCACCAACTTCCATCCGGCACTCAAATACACCTGGACCATTTCCGACACTTCCCTACCATTCCTTGACCTCACCATTTCCATCACTGGGGATACACCCCTGACTGACATCCATTATAAACCAATCCACTGACTCCCACAGCTACCTGGACTACTCTTCCTCCCACCCTGCTTCCTGTAAGGGCTCCATCCCCTATTCCCAATTCCTCTGTCTACGCCGCATCTGCTCCCAGGATGAGGTGTTCCACACCAGGGCATCACAAATGTCCTCATTCTTCAGAGAACGGGGATTCCCCTCCCCCACTATAGTTGAGGCTCGCACCAGGGTCTCCTCCGTACCCCGCAACACTGCCCTCTCTCCCCATCCCCCCCACTCGCAACAAGGGCAGAGTCCCCCTGGTCTTCACCTTTCACCCCACCAGCCGGCACATACAACACATAGTCCTCTGCCAGTTTCGCCACGTCCAACGTGACCCCACCACTCGCCACATCTTCTCATCTCCCCCCCGTCTGCCTTCAGCAAAGACCGCTCCCTCCGCAACTCCCTTGTCAATTCTTCCCTTCCCTCCCGCTCCACCCCTTCCCCGGGCACTTTCCCTTGCAACCACAAGAGATGCTACACTTGTCCCTTTACCTCTCCCCTCCACTCCTTTCAAGGACCCAAGCAGTCCTTCCAGGTCCGACAGAGGTTCACCTGCACCTCCTCCAACCTCATCTATTTCATCAGCTGCTCTAGATGCCAGCTGATCTATATTGGTGAGACCAAGCGGAGGCTTGGCGATCGTTTCACCGAACACCTCCGCTCGGTTCGCAATAACCAACCCGACCTTCCGGTGGCTCAGCACTTCAACTCCCCCTCCCATTCCGTATCCGACCTCTCTGTCCTGGGCCTCCTCCACGGCCAGTGAGCAACACCGCAAATTGGAGGAACAGCACCTCATATTCCGCTTGGGGAGTCTGCATCCTCTTGGCTCCTCCCCTTGCTACCTCTCCCTCAGCCCTCGGGCTCCGCCGCCTCCTTTTTCATTTCTTCCCCCCGTATCCCCCCCACCCCCCATCAGTCTGAAGAAGGGTTTCGGCCCGAAACGTTACCTATCTCCTTCGCTCCGTAGATGCTGCTGCACCCGCTGAGTTTCTCCAGCATTTTGTGTACACACAGTTTTATAAGGTTAACATTCTACTTGTCGTTCATTTCCTTACTCCCAACAGATGGCATTTTCTGTTTTTTAATACAAATTTCAGTCTTTGGATGGTTCCGTTTTTGATTTTTTAAGTTAGTTTTAATTAATTTTAACATTGCCTTGTAGACATCTTAGAGTATGTTTGTGAGAAATACATCTTTAGTTTAAATTTTGCAGAAAACATTCCAAAATGTAACAGCCCAGCCACATTAACAAATAGTCCTGTGTTGAACTGGGCTCAGTAGGGATTGTTCTTGGCCAAAGATCTATCAGAATTTATCTGCAGAGAAGCTTATCACCAAATGCATGGAAAAGCTAAATCACTGTGCATGTGTTAAATGGGAAAACATGTTGAAGAATGTTTCTCAAACTGTTTTTATTATTTATGGCTACGTAGTGCAGAATTGTTTACCCTCTACTTGACATTTCCAAATTGTAAAACTTTGTAAACCATTCTACTTCACCAAAATAGAACATTTCCAGACTCTCTTCATCTATGTTTTAACAAGATGGATGAATATTTGTACCATTTAGCGCACATTATGCCACCATTAATTGTGTTGTTTGATTCAGTATTCCAACACTGAATATCTTTGGCGATAATGTGAATGATGTTGATGGAACAAAAATTATTGATCCTGAGACATGAAATTGTAACCTTTCACAGCAAATGAGCAATTTAATTTCATATAAATTAAAGAAGATCAGAATTTTTGGGAATGTCAATCCCACCAAGTGAAAATATGACTCAGTAGATCTTATAAATGCTTTGATCTTCCTTCACGGAAACTGAACTGTCAATCTTACTTGGAATAATCTATATGCAAACCCAGGCTCACCTAAAATTTTGAACTTTTAACTCCCTCCTTAGTTAAGTGGTAAATTGGACTGGATGATTAATATTTGCACAGCTAGTGACATCTACAGAAAGTGGTAATGATGGATGAGCCCTTGATTGTTAGCATTAAAATGTATTAATTATTGAAAAGTGTGCATTTTTTACAGCTGGGCAAAGATTGAATTTAATGTCCTGTAGATCCAGAATTTCTGTTCTTCTGGTTGTATTCTGAATCATTTTATCTAAATATACTGTAAACTACACTTAATATTACCTTCTGCGTTCTGTCTATTTTCTCTTTGCTCTAGTTGTACTTGCGTACAGTTTGATTGTGCTCATGTGTGATATGATTTGCTTGTATAGCACTCCAAACATTTTCTTCATTTGATCTCTGTACTCATGACAAACCAATAAGCCAATGCCCATGCCAATAAATCTAAGGTCATTCAGTCACTTTAGCAATGCGTCACTACAGACCCAGACGTTAAATCATAATGAGTTAACAATTTCCATTAAAGTTGCCTGATCTTACAGTCTTGTAAGATCAAATCTCTTCCGTGCTTCTGCTTGCTGTTGACTGTTGCGCCTTTCTGCACTTGTGATAATGCAGATGAATTAAAAATATGTTTGTTGGATCTACAGTGGCAGTGCAAAAATTTGCCCAATTTTAAACTCTATTTATTTATTTTTTCCCTTGGTAAACACAAGTTGTCCATTTGCCAAATGTCCTACAGCATGTGCAGCATTGGACTTTTTCACTGACAAGTCAAAGTCAAGTCAAGTCAAGTTTATTTGTCAGATAAATATACAAGATGTGCAGTGACATGAAAGTGGCAATACCTGCGGGATTGTGCAAAAACTACAGAACAGAATAGAACAGAATCAGTATTTGCATGTTAGAAAAAACCCCAACAATTTTAAAAAGACACAACACAACAGTAAATTAGTACAGTAAGTTAGTCCCCGGTGAGTTAAGAGTTAAGCGGGGCTTTTGCCTGACCATAGCAGCTGGAACAGTCCATTGCTGGGGTGGTAGGGATCCCCCATAATGTTGCTGGCTCTGGATCTGCACCTCCTGGTGTATAGGTCCTGCAGGGGGGCGAGTGTAGTTCCCATAGTGCGTTCGGCTGAACGCACTATTCTTTGCAGAGCCTTCCTGTCCAGATTGTGATGTTGCCGGACAAGATGCTTTCTACAGCCCCAGAGTAGAAGCGCTGGAGGATCCTCAGAGACACTCTGAATTTCTTCAGCTGCCTGAGGTGGTAAAGGCGCTGCCTTGCCTTACTCACCAGTGTGCAGTGTGTGTTGTCCATGTCAGATCCTCTGTGATGTGGACTTCCAGGTATTTAAAGCAGCTCACCCTATCCACAATAGCCCCATTTATCTCCAGTGGCGTGTACGTCCTCGGATGTTGTGCCCTTTTAAAGTCCACAATCAGCTTCTTAGTTTTTATGACATTCAAGAGGAGGCTGTTGTCCTGACACCAGAGTGCCAGATCAGCCACCTCCTCCCGGTAGGCATTCTCATCGTTATCGGAGATCAGGCCCACCACCAGTGTCATCCTTCACATCCAATTGTATTCCTTTACTGCCATCCTATACTGTGTGGCACCTTCAGCCACATTAATTTCTGAATGCCCCTCTGCTTACCATGCAAGTTGTCCTGAATTCCTCCCCATCTTTCCATTTCCTCACAATTGAATAGCAGCAATAAATGATACTTGATGATCATCCTAGGAAAGATGGACAAATACCCTGGTCAGCTGTGATAATGATGCATCTCAGTCCAGCATATACAAAAATGGGAAGTGGAGTCATTCCCTGTACTAGATACTTTGCAGCAGGAGAAAGCATGGCGGTTTTTAACAACGTTACAGTGGGCACTCAAAATAAAATCCATTCCTCATAATTAATACTCCACAAACTACTGACGTACAATTTCCAATAAAGCATCTAAGAGCAGAAGTGCTATAGTTCTTAGCATTGAGATTTGTTACACTGATGCTAAATTTACTCCAAAAATGGAAGTATAAAAATCATATATTTTATAGTATGTCCAGTTATTAATTAAACAAATGTTTTTGTGCACTTAATTTACGAAGTAGACTCTAATCTGTTCTTCACCAGTATTTCTTTTTATACTCTGGCATTTGTGTACATGAATAATTGCTTTCTGGTTCATTTAAATGTACCGTTTAATTCTTCATGGCAATTAATTGTCTACAAAACACAACATAAAGGAATTATCACTGGATTATCTCTTGTCGTGTACATTGACATGATGGCATTTCTCAGACCAGAGAAAACTAATGATTGTGCTTGAAGCGGGTGTCCTAGAACAGATTGTTCCTGTCCCTTGTCCATAGTGTATATGATGTGCTGATAGGACAATAGTTCTCAAGTTTTTGAATGAAGCCTCCACTTATCCACAGTCTTGTTCACTGCCCTTTTCCCCCCCCCCCACCCCCCACCCCCCCCCCCACCCCCACCACCACCACCACCTCTCCGTCCCTTAACCCAACAATAATATTGTGTGCTATATCTTTTAATGTGCTGAAGCTCTGATGGGGAATGTCAGCAGGCCTGTTGCTGAGACAGCTGGTGTGCTGAGCATATTTTTACTTACTTTTACTAGTTTAAAAAATTCTAACCAGATCATCTCAAAGAATTACGGCTAAGGGATAAATAGCTTTGCATGTAGGCTTGATTGGGCTGTGACATTATTTCTGTTCTATCTGTTCAGTTGATACTCCTGACCCTTATGTGGAACTGTTCATCCCCACGGTACCAGAGGGCCGGAAGCGGAGCAAATACCTCAACAATGTTGTCAACCCTGAATGGAATGAGACATTTCAATTTATTCTTGATCCAAATGAAAAGAACATTATGGAGGTAGGGTATCCGCTTTCTGATAACAGGGTTATAAATGGGGACGATTATTGTTGAAGTGTAATAAAGTTAGAATGTAGTTTCAATGAAAGTGGTATATTTATTATGGGAAACAACAAATCCAGAAAGAGTGTTATAGTGTTGCTGCCCGTATATGAATGAAAACTATTTTGATGAAATGTGTTAGCAAATATTTGGTTACATTCCCTTCCTCGCATATTCCAATTCCAACCCAAATTCTCTTGATGGAGGGTGGATCCTCTTGTGCTCTGATCCTAAACTTGAGATATAAATTGTGACTGATTTTTACTTTTTGATATAATAACTATTACCTTCTCCCCAATCTCTCTGCCTCCCATTGTATAGATGAGATTTTATGCTTGAATCAGGAATTCTGTTCACAGGGGCAAAACTGGGTTGTTATTTTAATCTGGTGCTTCCATGTATTACTTTAGATATTTGAGTTTGACAGATTTAATGTGGACTTTTTCAGATTACCTTAATGGATGCAAATTACGTGATGGATGAAACTTTGGGTTCAACTACTTTTAATATCGGAGAGAAGGTGAAAATAGGACAAAAGCAGGAATTTACATTTGTTTTCAATAATGTAAGTATATATTTTAAGCAAAATGTAAAATTATGCAAGTATATTATAGTCTTGGGATAAACTCTGATAGCCATCTCCTCTTCCTCTCACAACTCATGTAATTTCTTTCTTCTCCAGAAATGCATCATCTCTTCAATCTTCATACCCTCTGTCTAAACAATCTACCTCACCAAATTGTTCACAATTCCTGCACTTAAGGATAGTCCTCCATATTATTTTCTCCATTATTCCTAGCTGCATACATTTGAACCCTTGTCCTTGGTTTAAAACCATTTGTCCAGTCCAATTTTATATATATTCTTTGAAAGAATTGGTATGTTTCAACTTTGCTATTTGCGTTTCCATTTCCACAATCAATTGATTTATCAGGTCATCGTGTTCTCTTTTTAGTTGACTGGCCTCAATTATTAAAGTGTGGGCTAGAAGCTGGATAGACCCAGAAGGGATGGAAATTCTAAACCAAAGCTTCTGGTACTGAATTGGGGCTCTTTACCTAGGGAGAAATTATGCAGCTGCTAAATGTCTCGCTGTAACCGGCCGGCCAAGTGCGAGTCGACTCCTAGCAGGAGGCAACAAAATGACTGTGAGTCGAGGGGGGTGGTTACGTAACTCGCAGCTCGTGGAAAACAATGCCCAGCAGGCTGCTCGTTGAAAACTGCGCAGCTGGCCGCGAGGAGCAGAGCCATTGTGACGTCATCAGCTCGTTAGCTTTAAAAAATATCTCAGATTTGTGAACAATTTTATTTAAAAAACTCAAGAAATAATTAGTCAAATTTTCAGATTAGGTGATTTTCGAGATCATGAGGTAAATCTCTATTGGAATATGTAAAAATTTCACTGTTAGCGCATCTTGTTTTCAAGGAAATGTGAATCACAGAAAAATACACAAATCCACACACAAATACATCCACATCCAAGATCAGAGTTTTATAAGTATATTGATTGATATATATATGTATATTTATACATACACGCACACATACGTACACACAATAGTGGTGCTATAATAATAATAGTAATAATAATTATTAATATAAAAATAGTCTATTGTAGTTCAGAACTTATTGTCTTATTATAGTTCAGAGCTTATTTGAGGTTGTAGTGTTCTATAACCTGATGGCTGTAGGAAAGAAGCTGAACCTGGACGTTACAGTTTTCAGGCTCCTGTACCTTCTTCCCGATGGCTGGGGTGAAATGAGTGTGTGGCCGGGATGGTGTGGGTCTCTGATGATGTTGGGTGCTCTTTTGAGGCAGCGACTCCAACAAATCCCTTCAATGGTGGGGAGGTCAGAGCCGATGATGGACTGGGCAGTGTTAACCTACAAATGCACAAGTCTTTGGGATGTGGGAGGGAACCAGACCACCCAGAGGAAACACTCACGGTTAGAGAACATATAAAGTCCGCAAAGACAGCACACAAGGTCAGAATCAAACACGGGTCTCTGGCACTATCAGGCAACCTTTTTGGAAATGAATATTCCAGTACTGAAAAGTGCAATTTTCTCAGTGCTTCCACACCTCAACATTTTTTTCCTTGAAATAGAATCCCAAATTTCCTGGAATTTGATGGTATTTCCTGAAATTTTCAAAAATTCATCCTGCGTGCTATTTGTTGTTGTTTTTTTGAGGGCACTCGTTAACAACACAAAGAAGAACAAGGCAAAACAGATCTATGTAACTACACTGCATCTGCCTGCTTCTGTTACTCACTTGTACAGTGTTATGCAAGGCAGCTTTCGTTGCCTCCAACAGCTTTCGGTTTCTTCGTTTTTTTCAACCTGCTCTCATGTGCCTCAGTCTCTGCTCTCTCTTCCTCCCACTCTCCCTCCCTCTCTCCCTCCCTCCCTCTCTCTCCCTCCCTCCCTCCCTCCATCCCTCCCTTCCTCACTCTCTCCCTCCCTCTCTCTCCCCCTCTCTCTCCCTCCCACTCTTTCCCTCCCTCCCTCACTCCCTCTTTCCCTCGCTCCCTCTTTTTACCCAGAATCGGGGAATCGAAAAACGGAGGGCATAGGTTTTTTACGGTGAAGTGGGAAAGTTTTAATAGGAACCTGAGGGGTAATCTTTTTTACACAAAGGGTGGTAGGTGTGTGGAACAAGCTGCAAGTATTTGAAGCAGGCACAATCACATAGTTTAAGAAACATTTGGATACGTACATGGCTAGGATAGGTTGAAGGGCCTGTCCCACTTTCACAAGCTAATTCACGACCTCTGCCGAGTTTGCCCTTGACATACTCGCAGCATGGTCATCACGAGGTTGTAGGAGGTCGTAGGTAGGTTGTACAAGGTCGTAACAAGTCGTGATGCTAGTCGTAGGTACTCGTGGCATCAAGTAGGTCGGGCCGTTTTTTCAACATGATGGAAAATGTCCACGAGTAAAAAAGGTCGTGAATTAGGTCGTGAAAGTGGGACAGGCCCTTTAAAGGGATATGGGCCAAGTGGGAGCTAATGTACACCTCATGTTAGTTAGCATGGGCAAGTTGGGCTGAAGGGCCTGTTTCCACACTATGATTTTACGAAAATCGCTACGGCCCCTGATTCACCTATTTTACCCTATTTGTGATGAACTGGCACTTTAGGGTGGCATTGTGGTGAAAGGACACAAGGCAGTTGTTTCTGCATCTCTGCAAAACAAATATTACGATGCCATCGACAGGGGTCATCCTAGTGTGGAGGCAACTGTTCTGAGGGCAAAGGGTATGTTCTTCTGGCCTGGAATGTCCATCTTTGTACGTGAGATGGTGGAGTCCTGTGTGGTCTGCAACAGACTAACGCCGCACCAACCCAAACAGCCCCTTCTATCGCATCCCACTTCTGACACCATGTTTTGTAATCAGTCCATTACAAAGTATTAGGTAAACCACAAAGCTTTTATTAAAACGCATGCAGAGAGAATAATACGTACTGCTGCACTCGCATCATCTTTCAGACTGCCGAGCTAGGGACAATCAGGGTTATCAGTAACTGTATCATGCATAGTATATGTGGTGAAGGTTATATGACAGAGATTAATATGGTTAATCTACAGCAGTTGTAAACAAAAAATCAATCTTGTTGTAAAAATCTCTCGATATTGCCAATGCTGCAGTAGTAATCAGATTGAAACTTGCTAGAGTGTGTGGAACTTCACAAACTTCAATGTGTGGAAAAGATTTGCCATGATTACCAAAAAATCCAAATGTGATGCCATTACCAGTTATGACTCGGCTAATTTCAGCAACAGCGGAAAATGAAATGTAATAAATGTCCTTCTCTCCCATGGCTGGGGAAGGAGATATTAGTCCAGATATCCCACTCCTGGAACCATCCCATTGGCCTTGATCGATTACCAATTCAGATTTTGTTGTGAAGTCCTGCAGTCAAGTAATCAGCTGAAAATTCTGTGTTAGGGCAGTCAATGGTTTGGGAAGGGGAGCTTGACTTGTGACCATGCACCTAAACCAAAGTCAATAATTACAGCATTTACAAGAGACTGCAGATGCTGGAATCCAGAGCAAAAAAAAAATACAAACTGCTCTAGAAATGACAGTGGTAATTTCTTTGTAGAGTGCCTTTGTGGTGGATTCTTAGAACAGTTTGCATTGAAGCCTACCAAGGAGAATGCAATTCTGGATTTAGTGTTATGTAATTAACCGGATTTGATAAAGGGCCTCGAGGTTAATGAGCCATTAGGAGGCAGTGACCATAACATGGTCAGGTTTAATCTACAATTGGAGAGGAAGAAGGGTAGATCGGAGGTGCCAGTGTTGAAGTTGAATAAAGGGGACTATGGGGCCATGAGGGAGGAGCTGACCAAAGTTGACTGGAAAGATACACTAGCAGGGATGACAGTGGAACAAAAATGGCAGGTATTTCTAGGAATAATACAGAAGGTGCAGGATCAGTTCATTCCTAGGAGGAAGAAAGATTCCAAGGGAAGGAAGGGACGACCATGGCTGACAAGGGAAGTCAGGGACAGTATAAAATTTAAAGCGAAGAAGTACAACGTAGCAAAGATGAGCGGGAAGCAAGAGGATTGGGTAATGCTTAAAGAACAACAGAAGATAACCAAAAAGACAATACGGGAAGAAAAGATGAGGTACGAAGGTCAGCTATCTAAGAATATATAGCAGGATAGTAAAAGCTTCTTTAGGTGTGTGAAGAGGAAAAAATTAGTTAAGACCAAAGTTGGACCATTGAAGACCGAAAAAGGTGAATTATTATGGGGAACAAGGAAATGGCAGATGAGTTGAACAGGTACTTTGGATCTGTCTTCACTAAGGAGGACACAAACAATCTTCATGATATAGTGGGTACACAAAAAGCTGGAGAAACTCAGCAGGTGCAGCAGCATCTAAGGAGCGAAGGAGATAGGCGACGTTTCGGGTCGAGACCCTTCTTCATGATATAGTACTGGCCAGAGGATCTGGGGTGACGGAGGAACTGAAGGAAATCCACATTAGGCAGGAAATGGTGTTGGATAGACTGATGGGACTGAAGGCTGATCAATCCGGAGGGCCTGATGGTCTGCATCCCAGGGTACTTTACATTGTGGATGCATTGGTGATAATTTTCCAATGTTCTACAGACTCAGGATCAGTTCCTGTGGATTGGAGGGTAGCTAATGTTATCCCACTTTTAATAAAGGCAGGAGAGAGAAAACAGGGAATTATAGACAAGTTAGCCTGACATCGGTGGTGGGGAAGATGCTGGAGTAAATTCTAAATGATGAGATAGCCGAACATTTAGATAGCAGTAACAGGATCGGTCCGAGTCAGCATGGATTTACGAAAGGGAAATCATGCTTGACTAATCTTCTGGAATGTTTTGAAGATGTAACTAGGAAAATGGACAAGGGAGAGCCAGTGGATGTAGTGTACCTGGACTTACAGAAAGCATTTGATGAGGTCCCACGTAGGAGATTAGTGGGCAAAATTAGGGCACATGGTATAGGGGGTAGAGTGCTGACATGGATAGAGAAGTGGTTGGCAGACAGGAAACAAAGAGTAAGGATTAACGGGTCCCTTTCAGAATGGCAGGCAGTGAGTACAATATACATCAATGATTTGGATGAAGGGATTCACAGTAACATTAGCAAATTTGCAGATGACACAAAGCTGGGTGGCAGTGTGAACTGTGAGGAGGATCCTATGAGAATGCGGGTGACTTGGACAGGTTGGGGGAGTGGGCAGATGCATGGCAGATGAAGTTAAATGCAGATAAATGTGAGGTTATCCACTTTGGTAGCAAAAACAGGAAGGCAGATTACTATCTAAATGGCATCAAGTTGGGAAAAGGGGAAGTACAATGGGATCTTGGGGTCCTTGTACATCAGTCTATGAAAGTAAGCATGCAGGTACAGCAGGCAGTGAAGAAAGCGAATGGCATGTTGGCCTTTATAACAAGAGGAATCGAATATAGGAGCAGAGAGGTCCTTCTGCAGTTGTACAGAGCCCCAGTGAGACCACTCCTGGAGTATTGTGTGCAGTTTTGGTCCCCTAATTTGAGGAAGGACATTCTTGCTATTGAGGGAATGCAGCGTAGGTTTACAAGGTTAATTCCCGGGATGGCGGGACTGTCATATGCTGAGAGAATGGAGCAGCTGGGTTTGTACACTCTGGAGTTTAGAAGGATGAGAGGGGAATTGAAACATATAAGATTGTTAAGGGTTTGGACATGCTAGAGACAGGAAATGTGTTCCCGATATTGGGGGAATCCAGAACCAGGGGCCACAGTTTAAGAATAAGGAGTAAGCCATTTAGAACGGAGACAAGGAAACACATTTTCTCACACAGAGTGGTGAGTGTGGAATTCTCTGCCTCAGAGGGCGGTGGAGGCAGGTTCTCTGGATGCTTTCAAGAGAGAGCTAGATAGGGCTCTTCAAAATAGCAGTCAGGGGATATGGGGAGAAGGAAAGAACAGGGTACTGATTGGGGATGATCAGCCATGATCACATTGAATGGCGGTGCTGGCTCGAAGGGCCTTCTCCTGCACCTTTTTGTCTATTGTCTACAGTCATGACTATCACCAGCTTCTATACTTGTTCAATTGGTGAAGGCAGGTCTTCACCTCCACAGTTGCAGTAATGGATTATCGTTGAGAAGGTGTTGGTGGGATTTTCTCTTGACCATAATCCTCAAGATAATGGTTCTCCATTAATGATAATAAAGATGGAATTCTAGGCCACAAAGTTGTGTTGCTGCATTTCTTTTAAGGAACAGAGTTGCTACATGCTTGGTGTTCTGTCCTCCTCATCTATGGAGATGGGAGAGGAAGATGCTGTTCATGACCAGGTTCTACTGAACATCCTTTATGGAGCATGTTCTGAAGGCAGTGTACCCATCCCACAACAAATCAGCATCATCAAGTAGAAAGCAGATTGGGAGGAAAATAAGTTTCTGGATTTAAATTATCTGGATTTATATTGTTTATGCATCTGGTGCAAGTTTCACCAGCAAATGTGAAGGTGAAGTGTTCAATCATGGAGCCATGGAGATTCACAGCCCGGCCCATCCATGCCCATCAAGAGTCTATAAAGAGTCTGCCAAGGTATGTAGTGTGAAAGTTTAGCATTCTAGCAGCTAGTCCTGTAGCTTAACCTATCACACCATTTCCTTTCAGATTCTATTGTTGCTAATTGGCGGCAAACTACAATTCACAATATAATTTGGGCTTGTAATAAATGCTTATTAGATATATGCAATGATGATATGTTTTCGGAGGCTATATCCACACTTGATTCATGTAGCCTTGATCCTTACATTAAATATGTAACTGCGCTGCTGTGTGGGTTAGAGAGGTTTACTGTATCCTAGTTCGTGTCCTGGTTAGTTGGTCAATTTCAGCACATATTGGTTAGGTTCCATAGATGCTGCCTCACCTGCTGAGTTTCTCCAGCATTTTTGTCTACCTTTGGTTAGGCTGCATTTGGTCACAGAATTTCTGGAGAGGGATAGAAAATCAATTAGAAGATTGTCATCCTTAACCACCAGAAAAAGCAAGATCAGACTGTGGCCTAGAAATTGCCCTAGGCCATTAAAACAGTACTTGTTGGTTACATGAAGAGTGTTTGTGAAATTCACAAAAAGCAAAAACTGCTAAGGTCTCAGATCAGCATTATAGGAATTTTCTGTATAACGGTGTTCTGAAATGGACATTTTAAAATTTGAACTTCCCTATGAATGTTATGCAAGTTTTCATGGCTGTCATCGTCTAACTCTGGAGATATGATTTAATGGGATGTACCAAGTACAATTTCCCGCTCCAGGGGAGAGTTAACGTGAATGAATGGATGTTGTAATTACGGGAGAAGATGTTGGAGTATGTTCTTGGGATGTTAGATTGATCTCACCAGGGTCCTGAAGAACAGACCCCAAGGAAGGCATGTTCTTTGTGAGGGTGAACTTCTGATTGGAGGCTCTCTTAAGGCATGAGATCAGTCTGTGAATTCCTGCACAGCAAGCAAATCCCTGCACCTGCTCTGTCTCCTCCTGTGGAGTCAAGGAAAATTAGATGAAGTCTCATCTCCTTGAGTGTGGAGTGTGGAAGACCTCTCTTGTGCAGCAGTGAAAAGCAAACTTTATTTATATTGGCACAGATCATCATCAGCAACCTGCGGTAGTTCTGAAGCTTGGTAGCTTGTGCAGACCTTGCGGCTAAAGCAATCGTGACATTTGTGTGAGATTCTGTTCAAAACCGTATTCTCAATTCTGTTCAAAGCGGAATTTCTCAGTTTTGACCCCTTTAAAACAGAGTAAGCAGGGTTGGCAAAATCTGTTAGAAAAGCAAAAAAATAAAGAAGTGTTGGAAATCCATAATAAAAATACAAAATACTGCAGATACTCAGCAGGTCAGGCAACATCTATTGAAAGAGAAAAAAATGATCTGAACCCAATTGAGCATGCCTTTTATATTCTGAAGAGAAAACTGAAGGGGACTAGCCCCTAAAACAAGCATAAGCTAAAGATGGCTGCAATACAGGCCTGGCAGAGCATCACCAGAGAAGACATCCAGCACTGGTGATGTCCATGGATCACAGACTTCAAGCAGTCATTGCAAAGGATATGCAGCAAAATACTAAACATGACGACTTTCATTTACATGACATTGCTGTGTCCCAAACATTATGGTGCCCTGAAATGGGGGGACTATGTATAAACACAGCTGTAATTTCTGCATGCAACCAAAATGTATAAAAATACCCTTTAATAAAATCTGGCAATGTGCACTTTAACCACGTGTGATTTTTGCTATTACAAATCTTAAATTGTGGAATGCAGAGGCAAATAAATAAATTATGGGTCTTTGTCCCAAACATTATGGAGGGCACTGTAGATAGATGACCTTTTGTGTTGCGACCTTTCTTCAGTCTTCAGCATCAAACTAACATTGAGATACAGAGGACACTAGGGGTATTATAGGGGGTAAGTGTTGGATCAAGTAATGGGAATAGGTGTAAATTTTGGTAGAGGTTTAGGAGGAAAATGACCATGATGAAATCTGAGGAGAATGAAATGCAAATTAAATGAATGGAGTACACTGTTTAGCGAGCAGTAGTACCAGCTTATTGCTTTTCCATTCTGGCAATGTGCTTCATTCAGCTTTCCCACAAAAGATTCAAATACGCAGAACAATTTGTAAGGTAGGATTTGTAAAGTATAAATTGACTACTGTATTCTGTGTGTCCCAGCACTTAAAATTGTGGAATTCTGAATTCTTCTTCAAATTATCCTTATCCCTTTAATCCATTGAACCCAAGCTCAGCATAACCTGACCTCTTCTTCTGGATATATCTGTCCATCAGTGTTTCCTGACAACCATGGAAGGCTGCATCTCTGCCCTTTATTCAAAGACTTCCATCTTAAAGCAATAGAACAATGAGGTTGAAAGATAGAAAGTGGTCGGCATGGTGACGCAGCAATAGAGTTGTTACCTTACAGCTCCAGAGTCCCGGGTTTAATCCTGACTAGTTTAGTTTCGAGATACAGCGCGGAAACAATCCCTTCGGCCCACTGAGTCCATGCTGACCTGCTATCCCTGTGGATTAACACTATCCTATACACTCTGGGGACAATTTACAAATATACCAAGCCAATTAACCTACAAACCTGTACATCTTGTGGGAGTGTGGGAGGAAACCAGAGATCTCAGAAGAAACACACTGTCACGGGGAGAACCTACAAACTCTGTACTGACAAGCACCCATAGCTAGGAAGCTGCTGAACAAACACTGCAGTACCACCCCACAGAATGCATAAGAGTTACTCCTCAAGCTACTCCAATAGTATTTCCCTCTCCTTCAACCTCCACCACCAAGAAGGACAAAGGGCTTCAGGCATATGGGAACATCACCTTCTGCAGGTTTCCATTTAAGTTGCACATCTTTCTCACTGGAGGATATATCGCCTTTCCTGCATCATTGCTCTGTATCCAACAGCACTGTGGGTATCTTCAGCAGGACTGCAACAGCTTAAGAAGACAGCTCTCAGTCTGAAGAAGGGTCTCAACCCGAAATGTCGCCCATTCCTTCTCTCCAGAGAGGCTGCCTGTCCTGCTGAGTTTCCCCATGTTGTATCTCTCTCTATCACCTTCTCTTGGGCAGTTAGGGATGGGCTAAATCCTGACAATAAATAAATAAATTGTGCCCATAATTTAACTGTTTACAATGGGCTTTTTCCAAGAGCATCAGAGCAAGACAATTTCCAATTGACTTCTCTTTGAAAGAAGCCATTGCATAAAATACCAGCATTGACTTTGTTTGCAAGTGCTGAAGAATGCATTCTTCAATTCATGGTTGGTGGTGACAACATTTTAATTTTTATCTTTTATAATCCTTTTCTCTCAAAACAATCTTTGTTAGCTTTCCTGCCTTATTCCGTAAAAAAATACCGTAGAATTCAAATTGGAATCATAGAATGGTTACATGATGGAAGGAAGCCAAAGATAGACACAATAACTGGAGTAACTCCAGCTTTTTGTATCTATCTTTGGTTTAAACCAACATTTAGCAGTTCCTTCCTACACATAGAAGGAAGCCATGGATTCATATTAGCTTAATATAAGAGCAATCCAGCCAGTTGCATTCTCACCTTCTCGCCATAGTCCTGCAAATCTTTATTTTCAGACACTTGTGCAGCTTGTATTTGAAAACTACAACTACATCTGCCTCACTTTTATCCCTGGCAGTGTATTCCAGTTCCCAACTTTTCTGCGTTTTAAAAAAGTCACTTTTTCAATCTTTTTGCCAATTGTTTTCATACATGTTCCCTATCACTTGGCACATCTGCCAAAGGGAAGTTTCTCTCCACCTCTACACCTTTCATGATCTTCAATACTCTTTACTAAATCCACATTGATAATGAGAGACAAAGACATTTAATTTTCAAAGTATGATCCTTGGCCAATGAAATGTTATTGATTTAGAATTGCCTCAAGGAAGTAAGTTGAGCTGTTAATAAGTGTTCCTTGGAAGTTGTTATATATTTATATGTTTTGCACTGGGCTTGTTGAGGCAAGCGACAGTTGCAATTTTTGTGATGTGCACTATAGTTGGCTTCAACAGCCCAGGTCTATAGGTATCCAAAATTAGTTGATGTCTCCACTTTCATTTATTATCCAACGATTCAGTATATTTGTGCGAGTGCTGGCTACAAACACAATCAACCTTGTTGGTGAAGCCTTCTGTGACAGGATAGCTTGCGGGATTTGTAGCCAGGGTTTATGCACCAATTTTTGAGTGCGAAGGGGAGAATATCTTGGAGCAACTATGATTTTGTTTAATTCCAGGTGCCAGTTGTAGAAGTTGTCAGTTTCCATGGTATCTTTGTTCCTGTGTGTGTTGCACCATGCTCCATATTAATAATTTATTTAATCTTTTCTAGGTGACTACAGTATTTATGGACATGTCTTTGGAAATTTGGTAAGTATTCTGATAAGGCTGGAATTTACAGACAAACATGCTTTATGATTGCATCGGATAGGTGGATTGGCTGGTGTTGGATCTTTAGCTTGGATCCCATGGGCTTCAGCAGTTTCCACAGTGGTTCAGGGATATCCTGCTATAGCATGGACAGAAGAGTGGTATGCCTTGGAGAAATTGTGCAGATGATCATTTGGGCTGTTACCAAAACTATAGCAGGACGTCAAAAAAAACGTCCTCAAATAATAATTCATTGTCTATGAAAGATACAGAAGTTTGAAATAAAAAGATGGATTATAATACTCAAATAATTTAATCTTTTTGATTAATCTGTATTTATCTTCTTCCCCAGTATGTGATTTCCCGCTGACATTTCTGGACGTGCGTAGAATGACCATGGTTGTTATCAGAGTTGTGAGCCAAGTTGCAGCTTTAGGACAGGAATTGGGCCACTTTTACAGGTTGATCTCCTGTGCTGTCAAACAATGGAAGTGGCAGGGTGGCCAGTCCAAGTGTGGCAGGGTGGAGTGGGAATGAGAGATGAGGATAACCTAGCCACGATATTTCAGACATAACTCACTCACCATTTTCAATGTCAGATATCCAGTCTCCATCCCCGTCCCTCCTCCCCCTCCCTCTCCTATTGATAGGTTTCCCATGTCAAACAAGCAGGGATTATACTGAGTATTACTCTTGTGGAGGGGAAGTGAGATGGACGATAGGGGAACGATGAAGGGCAAATTGAATGTGAAAAGATATCAAAGAGGGATGGAGGTGCCAAATAAGAAGGGTATACACAGGATACAATTAGGACTAAGATGGGGAGAAATTTCTTTATATGATTTGAGGTGGAATTCTTTCCCACAAAATGCAATGAAACCCAAGTTGTTGAATATCTTTCAGAGGGAAATAAATGTTGTTGACACCAAAGGCAACAAGGGATATGGGAGAGAGAAGAAATATGGTATCTGGACAAAGCATCAGCCAGGATTGTACTGAATGGCAGAACACTTGTGCAGCAGAGACCGGATTTGATTCTGACCTCGGGAGCTGTGACCTGGTGGGCCGAGGGGCCTATTTCCTTGACCACCAGAACATAGAAAAATAGGAGCAGAACTGGCCATTTAAATGTTTGAGACTGCTTATGGTTTAGAGCATGGAAATAGGCCCCTCGGCCCACCAGGTCACAGCTCCCGAGGTCAGAATCAAATCCGGTCTCTGCTGCTATAAGGCAGCAGCTCTACCAGCTGCACAAGTGTTCTGCCATTCAGTACAATCTCACTGATACATTTTGTGAAAAATGTGTGTGATACCAGGGAAGTTTGAACATGGTGTCACTTGACTAAAGACCATTTACCGTATATTTTTATCCATGCTTATAAGATGGTGTTGCAACTCCTACTATGTACTCTAATATCCTTTATATCCAGTTTCACTGCAATCACTCCCAATTTCCTTCTAGTGCTTCAGTTGATCTTCGATTCAGCATGGCGCTCTGTGATGAGGAAAAATTATTCAGGCAGAAGAGAAGGGAAAATGTTATTGAAGGAATCAAGAAGCTCTTGGGTCCCACGAATTCCATGAATGCACCACAATCAATCCGGGAGGTAAGCCCTCAGCTTGTGATGAGCTTTGTGTTGCCGGGATTTTGTATTGGGGTTCCGTCTAGGATTTAACATTTATCACGGAGAACAGGGCTGGATTATCAAGATGGAGATGGAGTGAGTAAACCTTCTTCCAGGCCGAATGGAGCTTGTTACCTGTTTCCACCAGTTTAAACTGTAGTTACTGTTGGCATTAAGAGATGCAGTAAGATTTTGAAATAACAGAGCAAACTGTTTGCTGTTCATTGATACTGATTGAGGGATAAATATTTGAAGGGGCACCACAAGAACTTCCCTGCTCTTCAAATTCAACCTGAGACCATTTCCCGCCACCTGAGAGGGCAGGCGTGCTTCTGTTTCCATCTCATCTGAATTACATTGATTCACAAATCAATGTCATTGTTTCTGAGCAATAGTTATTATCAGAGCTCTTCCAATGGTTCAATACTTCGCTCCAGCGTCACCTGGATTATGTGATCACATAAACAATCCAAGTACCATCTGACTCCAGGACTAGAGTCTTAGAGAAAAGCCATGGTTGGCATTCATGCTCCGAAGACCCCCCAACCCCCCATCACATACCTGAAGTTATACATTTTCCCCAGTTACGCCCTATTCGAATAGCCCATAAAAGTAACACAGGGTTACTTTTTGAAGTGTGTGAAATAATCATTATTCAATCACTGAATAATATAAAAATGACCTGTTATTTGCAATAACTTCATTACATCTTTTGAAAGATAACCTATTTCAATTCTACCCATTGCCACCTCCGGACTGTGAAGGTGTCTGCCTCTCCATTCTACAGCAGAATAGAGATGATATTGACATGGACATCAACATCTGGAGCTGTCTCTGAGTAGCTTCTATGTAGTTTCTACCCTGTGGGTTATCTGTCCTACAATGTAGACAAGGAGGTGTAGGTTAACTTTGTGGAAGTGGATGGATGTAAAAATACCCTGGAACAAGGTAAATTTGTGACAGAATTAGTTGCAGACTGGAATTGCAAATAATGTTATTCCAGTTTAGCCAATTAGTTTTGTAATGCTCCTGATTAGTCCAGGTTTGATAGGAAAGCAGATAGGAATGTAGGTTACAATAACTTGGATCACCATATTTGGAAAGTTTACACTAACTATTACAGGTTGAATTAGCCATGATAGATGTCCTCTATTGTTCTCAAGATATCTTCAAAACATGTGTGTGAAGCTGAACTAGTGAAAGTGAATTTGCCAAAAGACTTTGCAGTGGCATTAATGCAAATTGCTCTGTTGATGTGCCCTGCAGCATTGGGACAGCTCACGATGAACACAGACCAGGCCTTGTGTTAATCCCCTGTGTGATCTGTGTGGTCGTAATAATCTCTCACGGAATTGCAGCTGAAGGAATGGTAGCGGCAGCCATCCTGTAAGTGGTGCTTAGGCTCAGGAGGCACGTGCAATACATGAGGAGGAACGCAGGAATGTGCCACTTTGAGTGAGGCTCTCAGCTGGCAGTGCCCCTGGCAGTGTCTCTGGAACCGTGGCTAAAAAAGCCATAATGCTATACTCTCGGTTGTATTTCAGGTGCCGACGATAGCTATTCTGGGTTCTGGTGGAGGATTTAGAGCAATGATCGGGCTTTCTGGTGCAATTAAGGCTTTAGTGGAATCCGGAGTATTTGACTGTGCAACCTATGTCACTGGCCTCTCTGGTTCTACCTGGTAAGTTCCACATCTAGAGTCCTTCTCATTGTAGCCTGAATAAAATCGTATCATTAAATATATTGAGTCTCCCTTAATGCAACTGCAGTATGATTTTAAAGATATTTTGGTAGCCTGGCATGATCACCACTCTGTGCAAAATTAGCTGATCACAGAAGAGGTCATTTAGGGAAGGCAGGTTATTGGCTTTAAAATCAATAGCTAAGATGGGGAATATGATCAATCGCCCATCCTAATCATGAAGTGCAGGACGGAACTGCAGATGCTGGTTTAAATCGAAGATGGACATAAAGTGCTGGAGTAACTCAGCTGGACGGCCAGCATCTCTGGAGAGAAGGAGTCAAAAGAAGGTTCTCGATCCGAAACATCACCCATTCCTTATCTCCAGAGATGCTGCCTGTCTCGCTGAGTTACTCCAGCATTTTGTGTCTATCCTAATCATGATCTTGTCTTTCCTTTTGGAAACGTTTGTGTTCAAGGAGTCGGCCACTTACAGTCATTTCAAATGTCACGCAAGAAGAATGGTAATGCATTTGCCTAATAGGACCATAATGAATGACAAAACATTTCAGTATCTATTGGCAGTTATTTTATCTTTTGGAAAGATAAGTGTCACAACTTGGTGTCACAAATGCTGCTGCTGTATTTTCAAAAATCAATTTCTGACTGGTGTATGAGGCACAGTATTTTAATGTTGCTATTAGGTATGGTTAAAAATCCAGTGTAATTCTCTGATTTAGATGCCAACATTTACCTCTTTTAATTCTGGCCTTTTGCAGGTTTCAGACTTGATATCAGCGTATCATTCAACTGGGAAACTGGAAAATTCCTCAGATCAACTCAAAAATCTTGAGCTTTATAAGGCCATATTTTTGTTAAGATGAGAAATGCAAATCTTGTTGGATACTTGAGGAAGAAGGGTTGGGGCTTAATTTGCTTGGCTACTTTGGGAAGGCTATGGGAAGGGTAGTGGTAGCTGAGTGCCAGTGGAACACAAGGGAAAACATGGCAGTGCTGAAATGCTTTGAGTTATTTTATTCCACATCTCTCTCCTCAACCAGGTACATGTCAACACTATATTCTAACCCAGAGTTTCCAACCAAAGGACCTGGTGAAATCAACAAAGAACTAATGGAAAATGTCAGCTACAATCCAATGTTCCTGCTGAATCCTTTGAAGGTCAGAAGATACTTAGAGACCCTGTGGAAGAAGAAGATTGCAGGACAGTCCGTCACCTTTACTGATATGTTTGGGATGCTCATAGGTGAAACACTGATCGCAAATGTAAGTTGAGAATAATTCTTATTTCATAATATCAGAACATACAGCCCAACTAGTTATTGTGCTGAGGAAGTTCTGAAATATAAGGTGCTTCCCAAGACGTCAATAGATCCCATGTCCTAAGCCACTGATTATATTTCCATAAACATATGTACAAAAATGGATAAGGTTCTGCAGAGTGAATACAGGGAGTTAGGCAAATGATTAAAAAGCAAGATCTCGAGGGTTGTGATCTCTGGATTACTCCTGGTGTCGTGTGCTACTGATAGTATGAGTAGAAGGAAAGGGCAGATAAATATGTGGCTGAGGAATTGGTGCAGGGGGAAGGGATTCAAACTTTTGGACTACGGGGATCTCTTCTGGGCCAGAGTTGACCTGCATAGGAGGAATGGGTTGCAACTGAACTGCAGGGGGACCAATACCCTTGCAGGGAGCTTTGCGAGGGTTTAAGATCGAGTGACATGTGGGTGGGAAGGACCAGGAGAAGTTCAGCAAATGGAAGGACATGTGAGGTTTGGGACTGTAATGGGCATGATCCACTTAGGCGATTTTTTTCGGTGACTGCCGGCAACTGTCATAGTCGTAGCAGGTCGCTGAAAAAACGGCGACTGGACCCCCCTGCGACAATGTCCACAACAACCTACCACCTAGTCAACGTCAAGCTCCAGCAAGCTACCAACAACCGGCGACCCATTAGGACGTCCTCCTACTCCCACACCTACGATAACCTACGATACGGCGACAAGTACCACCCTATTGGCGAGAACTGAAGACAATTCGGTCGCCAATACCTGTCGCCGGTTGACGTAGGTAGTCACCAATGGAATTCACCGAAGTCAGCACTGGCGACAACCTACATCATCCTGGCAACAACCTACGACAAGCCAACTGTCGGCGAAAAGATTTGAACATTTCAAAATCTAGCAGCGACCAGAAAAATACTACGATTCTTTGCGCGACTGAGGAGACTACTCACGACCTTACATGCGACACCCCGGCTACCCTGTGGCAACAGCCTAGTTGCCTGTAGTCGCCTAAAAAATAGCCTAAGTGGGACAGGGGCATAAATCTCCAAGGAAGGACAGGCAGGGTGAGGCTAAGAATATAGAACAGTACAGCACAGGCCCTTTGGCCCACAATGTCTGTTCTAAACATGATGCCAAGTTAAACTAATCCCATCTGCCTGCACATAATCCATGTAGCTCCATAACCTGTATTTCCACGTGTCACTTGCCCCGCACAGTTTAGCCCCTCTCATCGTAAAGCTGTGCTTCTATCAGGTCCCCTCAACCACCAGCAGTCCAGAAAAAACAATACATGTTTGTCCAAATTCTCCATGTAGCTACTACTTCCTAATCAGAGCAGCATTCTGGTAAATCTCCACTGTACCCTTTCAAAAACCTCCACATCCTTTCTGTATTGGAGCGATCAGAACTGCACGCAATACTCCAAATACGGCTCAACCAAACTCTTATAGTTCATTTGTACGTTGAATCGGTAGTAAGGAAGGCAAATGCAATGGTAGCATTTATTTCGAGAGGGCTAGAATATAAAAACAGGGATGTAATGCAGAGGCTTTATGAGGCATTTGGAGTATTGTGAACAGTTTTAGATATCATGACCATATCTGAGGAATGATGTGCTGGTGTGGAGAAGGTCCATAGGAGGTTTACGAATTATCCCAGGAATGAGTGGGTTAACAGATGATGAGCCTTTGAAGGCACTGGGCCTGTAACTGAAGTTTGGAAGGATGAGGGGGAACCTCATTGAAAGTTATCGAATAGTGAAAGGCCTTGATAGAGTGAACGCGGAGAGAATGTTTCCACTGGTGGGAGAGTCTAGGACCAAAGTCAAAGTCAAAAGAGTTTATTGCCATGTGTCCCTGACAGGACAATGAAATTATTTCTTTGCGTAGCACAACAGAACATAGTAGGCATTGACTACAATTATATACTTAAATACACACATTAATTAATAAATTAATAAAGTGCAAATAACAGATGGAGGGGTATTAATGTTCAGAGTTTTGTCCGAGCCAGGTTTAATAGGCTGATGGCTGTGGGGAAGTAGCTATTCCTGAACCGGGTCGTTTCAGTTCTCAGGCTCCTGTACCTTCTACCCGAAGGTAGCAGGATGGTAGCAGAACATATTCCAGAGATGTCGACTGGAATATGTTCCAAGCAAGTTCCAGCGACGTCAGTGAGTTCATGGAAGCAGTCACGGACTTCATTGCAACAATAACCGACAACATTGTCCCCACGGTGAGGGTTAGCAATTTTCCCAATCAAAAACCTTGGGTAGACAGGTCAGTTCGTGTTGCCTTGAATGCTCGCACCGCTGCCTACAACTCCGGCCTGGCATCAGGAAACATGGACGTCTACAAGGTAGAGTCCTACCGACTGCGAAGGGTGGTGAAGGACGCAAAAAGGAGGTACAGGGACAAGATGGAGTCACAGATGGAGCAGCAGGACACCAGACGCCTGTGGCAGGGGCTACGGACTATAACCAACTACCGGAGCACCCTACCCTCATCTGCAAGTGCCGGCACCTCCCTAGCTGATGACCTGAACTCTTTTTACGCTCGGTTCAAGATGGGTAACACCACCCCAGGTCTGCTGACTATGGACAATACCACCAGCGGGCTGGCTAACGAAGCTGATGGGAGGAATGAGCACACATTCTCGCTGTCCGAGCATGATGTGAGGAGGGCTCTGACACGGGTGAACATGAGGAAAGCTGCAGGTCCCGATGGCATCTCGGGGCGAGTACTTGCGTCCTGTGCTACGCAGCTAGCTCCGGTGCTCACTACAATATTCAACCTCTCCCTGGACAAGTCCACAGTCCCTGCCTGCTTCAAAAAATCCACCATTGTACCTGTACCAAAGAATGCCTCCCCAGCCTGTCTGAATGACTACCGTCCGGTGGCCCTCACCTCGGTAGTCATGAAATGCTTTGAGAGGCTGGTGAAGAAACACATCTGCGCCTTCCTCCCTCGCAACATGGACCCGTTACAATTTGCATACCGTCCGAACAGATCCACGGATGATGCTGTCTCCCAGGTACTGCGCACCGCTCTCTCCCATCTTGACAGCCAGAAGGGGGGCTACGTGAGGATGCTGTTCATAGACTTCAGTTCAGCCTTCAACACGATAGTCCCCACCAGACTGGCCGAGAAGCTACTGGATTTAGAGCTCAACACCCCCCTGTGTGCCTGGGTCCTGGACTTTCTCACCGCCAGGCCCCAGGTAGTCAGTATGGGAGGGAATACATCGAAGTCCCTCACCCTGAGCACAGGATCCCCCCAGGGTTGCGTCCTCAACCCCCTATTGTACTCCCTGTACACACATGACTGTGTGGCTAGGTTCAGCTCCAACTCGATAATCAAGTTTGCTGATGACACCGTGGTGGTGGGCCTGATCTCAGACAACGATGAGAAGGCCAACCGGAGGAGGTGGCTGATCTGGCACTGGTGTCAGGACAACAGCCTCCTCTTGAACATCAAAAAAACGAAGGAGCTGATCGTGGACTTTAGGAGGGCACATCATCCGAGGACGTACACACCATTGAGGATAAATGGGGATACTGTGGATAGGGTGAGCTGTTTTAAATACCTGGGAGTCCACATCTCTGAGGATCTGACATGGACATGACACGCTGCCGCAGAGGTGAGTAAGGCAAGGCAGCGCCTTTACCATCTCAGGCAATTGAGGAAATTCAGAGTGTCTCCGAGGATCCTCCAGTGCTTCTACTCAGCGGCTGTGGAAAGCATCTTGTCCGGAAACATCACAATTTGGTTTGGGAACTGCTCTGCCCAGGACAGGAAGGCTCTGCAGAGAGTAGTGCGTTCGGCCGAACGCACTATGGGAACTTCTCTCGCCCCTCTGCAGGAACTATACATCAGGAGATGCAACTCCAGAGCCAATAAGATAATGGGAGACCCCTTCCACCCCTGCAACGGACTGTTCCAGCTGCTACGGTCAGGCAAACGCCTCCGTTGCCATGCTGTGAGAACGGAGAGGATGAGAAGGAGTTTCTTCCCAGAGGCCATTCGGACTGTAAACTCCTATCTCACCAGGGACTAACTCTACTAACTTACTGTACCACAATACCACCCAAAATACTTAATATGAAAAAGAACATGTGATTCTGTTTGTAGTTTGTTGGTTGTTTGTTTGTTTTTTGCACAAAGTCCACAGGCATTGCCACTTTTCATTTCACTGCACATCCCGTATGTGTATGTGACGAATAAACTTGACTTGACAGGGAGATGAGTGTGTGGCCAGGTTGGTGTGGGTCCTTGATGATGCTGCCAGCCTTTTTGAGGCAGCGACTGTGTTTACTACTTTTGTAGTCTTTTCCTCTCCAGGGCACTCAAGTTGCCGAACCAAGCCACGATGCAACTGGTCAGCAAGCTCTCTACTGTGCACCTGTAGAGGTTAGAGAGAGTCCTCCTTGAGAGACCGACTCTCCGTAATATTCTCAGGAAGTAGAGGCGCTGATGAGCTTTCTTAATAATTGCATCTGTGTTCTCGGACCAGGAAAGATCTTCACAGATGTGCACGCCCAGGAATTTGAAGCTCTTGACCCTTTCAACCATCGACCCGTTGATATAAACAGGACTGTGGGTCCCCATCCTACTCCTTCCAAAGTCCACAATCAGTTCCTTGGTTTTGCTGGTGTTGAGGGCCAGGTTATTGTGCTAGCACCATATGGACAGTCGTTCGATCTCTCTTCTGTACTCCGACTCATCCACATTAGTGATACGTCCCACAACAGTGGTGTCGTCAGCGGACTTGATGATGGAGTTCGCACTGTGACCGGCTACGCAGTCATGAGTATAGAGTGAGTACAGCAGGGGGCTGAGCACGCAGCCTTGAGGTGCTCCCGTGCTGATTGTTATTGAGTCTGACACATTTCCACCAATATGAATAGACTGGTCTGTGAATGAGGAAGTCGAGGATCCAATTGCAGAGGGATGCGCAGAGACCCAGTTCTGCGAGTTTGGTAACCAGCTTGGAGGGGACGATTGTGTTAAATGCCGAGCTGTAGTCAATGAATAATAGCCTGACATATGAGTTTTTGTTGTCCAAGTGGTCCAGAGCGGAGTGGAGGGCCAGCGAGATCGCATCCACCGTTGATCTGTTGTGGCGGTAAGCGAACTGCAGTGGGTCCAGGTTTTTGTCGCGGTAGGAGTTGATTTGCGCCATGATCAACCTCTCGAAGCACTTCATCACCACAGGCGTTAGTGCCACAGGTCGATAGTCATTGAGGCACGTCACCTAGCTCTTCTTGGGCACCGGTATTATTGATGCCCTTTTGAGGCAGGTGGGAACCTCAGACCTCAGAAGTGACAGGTTGAAAATGTCCGTAAAAACTCCAGCCAGTTGGTCCGCACAGGTTTTTGAAACACGACCAGGTATGCCATCAGGTCCAGACGCTTTTCGAGGGTTCACCCCTCTGAAGGATTTCCTGACGTCGGCCTCTGTGACTGAGACTGAAATACCATCACAGCGAATGGGGGCTCGGGAAGGCACATCGGTGTTCTCCCTATCAAAGCGTGCGTAAAATGCATTGAGCTCATCAGGGAGTGATGTATCGCCGACATCCGAGCTGCCTCCTGATTTCGCCTTGTAGGAGGTGATTGCATTCAGTCCCTGCCACAGCTGCCGAGCATCTGTCTCATCCTCCACTTTGGACCAGAGGCCAGAGCCTCAAAATAAAAGGACATGTCTTTAGTAAGGGGATGAGAAGGAATTTCTTTAGTCAGAAGGTGTTGAATCTATATAATTCATTGCCACAGATGGCTGTGGAGGCCAAGTCAATGGATATTTTGAATGCAGACATTGACAGATTACTGATTAGTACGGGTGTCAGGGGTTATGGGGAGGAAGCGGAATAATGGTGTTGAGAGGAAGAGATACATTAGCCATGATTGAATGGTGGAGTAGACTTGATGGGTCGAATGTCTTAATTCCGCTCCGAGGACTTATGAAACTATTATTTTTTGCAATTCACATTGCGTAGTGCACTGCAATTCCAGGAGGCGATTAGTTTGGTTTGAAAGGCCTGCTGCAAATGAAAGCTAGTCAGAGTGGACAGTGGACAAGTCAAGGCTCCAGGCGGAGCGGCTGGTGTGGCTAATGGGGTCTGGCGGCCCAGGGGTATGGCCAGCAGGGAGGTCAGAGGCATCAAGAGTGGGAACAGGAGCAGGTTGGATGATGTGACTCAACACGGTATTACAGAGTCTGCAGTCACAATTTAGGTAGGCCATAGTATATATTGTACAGTGAAAGCGATGGTTAGCCCATTGAGCCTGATCACATCAAATTATATTCTTCTTTTACGCAAAGTGGATTGTTTCACATTTGCTTCTATTGATGCCTTAGATTTCCCTTTCCCTTCAAAATGAACAGGGAATAATTCAGAGGGTGGTGAATCCGTGGAATTCTTTACCACACAAGGCAGTGGAAGCCGTCAATGGATATTTCTAAGGCAGAGATAGATAGATTCTTGATAAGTACGGGTGTCAGGGGATGTGGGGAGAAGGCAGGAGAATTGGGTTAGGCGGGAGACCATGATGGCGGAATAGACTTGATGGGCCAAATGGCCTAATTCTGCTCATATCACTAATGAACATGAGTAACTGCTTGTTACATTATCAGTGTTGTCGGTTGAACTGCCCTCTGTTTATGCTAACATCATGATCACATCTACACTACTTACCATGTTGTCTATCTTGGTGTGGTTAACATAAGTGTGTTTTTTGTTAATCACATCATATAAGCATTGCCAGTTAGAAATACTTTTAAAAACCATACGTGATAGCATCATTCATATCAATGGTGTTGGATAATTGGGTAAGATAACATTGCTCGTATTTTTTTCTTCTGTCAACTGATCTGGGCAAGCAACATTGGTTTATAAACTAACTTGTAGTGGGTTCTTGGGCCACAACTTAGCCTCTATCATTTTGCTCAAAAATCCCCGGAGAAATCATTGTTTTTGCATGCAGGTGGGAGATAGTTTTGGCCAGTTTGAGCAAGTTGGGGGAAAGGGTCTGTTTCCACAGTGTATGACTCTATAATTAAGGAAACTGTAAAACTTGTCAATTGTTGTTTAGGTTTGAAAAGGAGAAAGTGATATTGGAAACACTGATCCATTTTGTATCCATGGAATGTATTTTCATTGTTTCAGATACTTTCAAATATATTCAAATTTATCTTGTATTACAGAGAATGAACTTTAAAATGAGTGAGATGAAAGACAAGATCCACAATGGGCAATGCCCATTGCCTTTATTCACCTGTTTACATGTAAAGCCAGATGTCTCTGAACTCATGTTTGCAGGTAGGTTTTTTCTATTGGGTAATTATACTGTATCTGATAACTAGGATGCTGCAATATATTCACAATCTACCTGCAATTCACACCCTACCTTCAGGCTGTTCGATTAGGGTGGGTGTTGCTTTTCTACATATTTTTCTAGTTTTATTTGATTATTATATCTTGCATTCCTGCTGTTTTCCTCTTACTATTGATCCATTTTCTCAGGTAAGAGACAAGAGTATATTTGGATCATTGAGTAAAATGCTGATGATCATAAGTGTTCGCCTCAAAATGACAAATGACAAAAGCACTACACCTACACTATAAGCCGCAGAGTCACCCCATGAACATGCTACAGGCTTCAGAGCTTCAAACATGCCAGATCTTGCATTCATTATGTTAATGTCCAGGTCTGCCATATGTGCTTCCTATCCCATTCCAAAATATCCAAACTTAAAATAACAATCATTACAAAGCAAGAAAATGTCATTCTGGATTTTGTGTCAACCTCAAAGCTGTTGACTTCAAAGATCTAATGATCATTGTAGCAATAACCCCTCTGTTCAGTGGCTGAGGCATCATTTCAAAGGGTGGGCTGGAACTCTGCAGCTGTGATGACATCAAACATGACTGAGTAACCAATCTCAATCAATAGCTCTCACAGGTAGCACACCTGAATAGAGGAAGCATAATTCCAAATAGTTTTTTTACACATTATATAATGCTCTGTTTAAGGAAGTAGCTTAAATATAAAGCATAACTTTATTTTAAAATCCATTATATGTTCATACATTTATCTGAGGGGACTTTTTAAAGGCTTGAAAATTTAGTAATATTCCACTATCATTTACAATTAGATTAGTTATTAAATAACTTAAGTGCTCACCAATTCCACTGATTTCTCACATTCCACTGTACATAGGTAAATCACGAGAACAAAACGCCTAGTTCTGAGGTTAGTCATTGTGACAATAGAGTATTAGAGAATACTGATAAGTTTTGCCAGCATTACAATTGAAAAATCTGAGTCAATCATTCCTTTGAATTTTTCAAATAATAGTTACAACTTATTTTATATATTTAGGAACTTACAATGCAGGTCAATTTGTCACACGAGCCTATGACAGAAATTTATTTTTAAAAAGGGCAAAGAAAATAGTTTTAGTTATAATTTAAAACCCCCCAAAAATGGGTGTGAAAATGCTGCCAGTGCTCCAAAATCAGAATGAAAGATTAATAGAAATAGAAACTTTGCATCCACTTGACTATTTAAACAGATTATTAGGTCAATATTTTCTCCCATGCTAAATATAGATATTTATGGAAATACTGATAGACACTAAAAAGAGTGCTTATTGTTTGAATGAGTGATATTTTTTTTTGAATCAACAATCTTTCACAACAACTCTCTCTCCCTTCCTTAAATGTATTTATTTCATTTATAGACTGGGTGGAATTCAGTCCATATGAGATTGGGATGGCCAAGTATGGAACGTTCATGCATCCCAGCTTATTTGGCAGCAAGTTCTTCATGGGAACAGTGATAAAGAAATACGAAGAGAACCCACTTCATTTCTTAATGGGTAAGGAAATTACATGGAAAATGGGATTTCAGAGAGTATTGGTGTGGATAATGTTATTACTAATATTATTAATATAATTTTTCAAATTTCTACTTTGTCAATGTGCCAAAGGGAAATATCTCTAATTAAATCAATTGACAGGTTATTTGATCCCTATATTGAGTATCTCGTCATGGATCAGGTTGCCTCCAGATGAATTTTGTTAGCATCACAGTCTGTATCATCACAATATCCCAGCACATATTCCATATCTTCTGGAGCAATTATTTTTCCTACCATGCCCCATGCCTCGGGTTAAAGAGATTTTGAGGTGGTAGTTGAAAAGATGATTGAAGGGTATTACAGAAGTAGGACCAAACACATCAGGGGTGGAGATGGACCTCCATGATTTCAGTGTCGTTCTCTTCAATAGAACCAGATACAGGTGTAGGTGTAAGACTCTCACTCTCAGCCAAGTTGAAATTATCTGTCTCTATACATAAATGTATTAACTTTTTTTAGTGAAAACATTATTGTTTTAATTTTACGTTTCCTCTTTTTCATTGATAGGTATTTGGGGCAGTGCGTTTTCCATATTGTTTAATCGAGTGCTTGGAGTAAGCAACGCCAACAACAAAAGTTCCATGACCATGGAAGAAGAGCTAGGTACTGCACAAGTTACTCCACATGAATCTATTTTTCAGGGATATTTGCAAAGCCCGAAATGTCCTTGTAACCTTCTGCAGCACCCTCTCACAGGGGCCCTTGCATGTATCGATAAACTATTCTGAAATACCCATGGGTCATGGGTCTTGATTCAGAAAGATCCATTTATTGGCTAAGGGAAATGAGGTAGTTTCAGATCAGGACACTTTTTCAGACTGATTGTAGTAAAGGGGGTGGCAGGAAAGCTGGAACAGAGTTGGAGTCCGAGTGGGATGTTGTTGGTTAATTACTTAAAATTTGAGATTTCAATGTTCATACCGTAGATAGACACAATGCTGGAATAACACAGCGGAACAAGCAACATCTCTGGAGAGAAGGAATAGGTGACGTTTCGGGTTGAGACCCTTCTTCTGACTGAGAGTCAGGGGAGAGGGAGTCTTCAGTATTCAGTATTTACTTTAATGTCATTTTAACTGAGTACTTACATACACAGAAGAAACAAAAAATTGTTTCTCAATCAGTTCCCATCAGTGCAGTTAATTAAAACAGAATAAATACATACAACTTAAAAAAATTAAAATGAACATATCTAAAAGTAGACCTAAAATTTGAACTAAAAACAGACATTCAGACCGAACAGTGGCATGCTTTGACAGGTGCCTAGCTGTCAAAGTATGGGCGAGGTTAGATGATTTGGTGTGTGATGTATGGGGAGGGGACACAGTCCGTTAACCAGTCTTATTGCCTGTGGGAAGAAGCTGTGTAGCATCCTGCTGGTTTTGCAGCTGATGCTCCTGTACCTCTTCCCAGATGGCAGAACGGAGAAGATGTTATGTGATGGGTGATGTGGGTCCTTAATAATGGAGATGGCTTTACGGACGCTACGCTTCTGGTAAATCTCCAACAGGAAAGGGAGTGGAGCACCGATGATCCTACTGGCTGTCTTCACTATCCTGTTAAGTTGTTTTTCTTCAGAAGCCTTGCAGCTCGCAAACCAGGAAGTGATGCCGTAGGGCAATATACTCTCAATGGTGCCCCTGTAGAAGGTTGCTAGGTGAACAGTACGGAGAATGCTTTTCTTAGTCTCTGGAGAGGGTGGAGCCGCTGCTGTGCTCTTTTTGATGACTGCTGTGGTGTTGGTCGTAGAGGTCAGGTCGTCCGCCAGGTGAAGTCCCAAGAACGTCACACTGCTGACCCTCTCCACAGCAGCACCATCAATATGCAGCGGTGTGTGATGGTGTTTTCCAGCCCTCCTGAAATCGATCACCATCCCCTTTGTTTTTTCCACGTTGAGGATGAGATTATGAGATCTGCACCACTCTGTAAGCAGCTCCACCTCCATCCTGTATGCCGACTCATTGTTGTCACTGATGAGAGCCACCACTGTTGTGTCATCAGCGAACTTGTTGATGTAATTATTGCTGAGTCCGACAGTACAGTCGCGAGTAAGCAGACTGAACAACAGGGGGCTTAGGACACAGCCTTGGGGTGAGCCAGTGCTCACTGCGATGGTTCTTGATGTCTGACTGCCCACCCTGACTGTCTGCTGCCACTGCGTCAGAAAATTAAGGACCCAGTTACAAATGCCAGTGTCCACCTTCAACAGCTTCAGCTTCTCCACCAGCTGCTGTGGGATGATTGTGTTAAAAGCCGAGCTGAAGTCTATGGAGAGGATCCTGGCACAGGTGTTCTTCCGGTCAAGATGTGATAGTGCGAGGTTAAGTGTTGTGGAGACTGCGTCCTCTGTGGACCAGTTGGCTCTGTAAGCGAACTGAAGTGGGTCCAGGTTGGCAGGGAGACAGTTTTTGATGTGCTGCATGACCAGCCGCTCAAAACACTTCATTAATATGCGTGTGAGAGCCACTGGACTTGAGTCATTGTCACTAAGTCATTGAGACAGGCTGGGTTGGGCTTCTTCGGGACGGGAACGATGACGGCACTTTTGAGGCAGTTGGGCACTACTGCCTGGCTGAGTGAGATGTTAAAAATGTCAGCAAAGACATCTTTTAGTTGATCTGCGCAGTCCCTTAAAACGCGTCCATGAATGTTGTCCGGCCCTGCAGCTTTGCGTGGATTGACTCTGGCCAAGGCCTTTTTAACTCCGGCTGTTGACAGTCTGAGTGACTGGTCGCTGGGTGATGGCAGGACTGCTTGTATCTGGGTGGTATTCTTTGCCTCAAAACGAATAGAACTCATTTAGTTCGTCTGGTAGAGAGGGGTCATTTGGGCATATCCGCAGAGATGTGGAAGGGTAAAGTGTGAAAAAAACAGATCAAAGCAGACGATGATAAGGAAATGTAGAATGGTTCATTGTTAGCTGAGGGGAAGGTGACAGGGTGGCATACAATCAGTAAAATTAATCTGAAGGACAATGAAACTAGTCAGAGAACTAGGGTGGGGGAGGGACAGGGAGAGAGCATACCATTGATTTGTAAACTTCCCAAGCAGAATTTGAGGTGCAGAAGGAGCACTCTCTGCAGTAAGCAGAAAAGGATGGGAGTGGAAAGATGTGGGATGACTTGAAGATGGCGGAAATGTCGGCAAATTATGTGTTAGATGCAGAAGCTGGTGGGGTTGTAAGGTAAGGGCCAAATGAACTCTATCCTTGTTCAGTCTGGATGGAGAAGAAATGAGAGCAGAAATACGGGACGCAGAGGAGATGTGGGTGAGGGATGTGAATAAAGGCAATGGGCATTGCCCATTGTGGATCTTGTTTTTCATCTCACTCATTTTAAAGTTCATTCTCTGTAATACAAGATAAATTTGAATATATTTGAAAGTATCTGAAACAATGAAAATACATTCCAAAAAAAAGAGATGTCCTGGAATGAAAGCCTCATCTTGTGGGTAGATGCGGCAGAGATGGAGAAATTGAGAGTAGGGAATAATGTCTTTGCAAGTGGCAGGGAAGGAAGAGGTATAGTCCAGATAACTGTGGAAGTCTGTGAGTTTATACTATCCATCAATCGAGATACTACAAAGGACTAAGGACATGTATTGTCACATATTCCAATTGGTGTAGTGAAATTTGATTGCCATGCAGTACACAGATAAAGATAAGACACAACACTAAAGATTTAACAATGAACATAAAAACATCCCCCCACAATGGTTCCCACTGTAGGGGAAGGCACGAAGTTCAGTCCCATCCCCATGTCCACCCATAGTTGGGCCTATTGAGGCCTCCGCAGTCGGCACTACGGCAGCCTGATGTTTTAGGCCTTCTCGCCGGGTGATGGTGCTCTGGCGTCGGGAGAGTCTTCACAGCGGCTTGGGACACCTGGAACGGCCGCTTCCTTACCGGAGTCCGTGGTTTCCGAAGCCGACAAGGCCGCGCTGGATGGAGCTCCACCCCTGGTGATCTCGTCGAGAGATCCCAGGCTCCCGATGTTAAGTTCAGCGCTGCCGCCCACAGCTGGTCGCTCCACAGTCCCGCAGCTCCGCGATGTTCACCTGCGGTCTCAGCATTCTGGAGCTCCAGCGCGGCGACCCGGGCAAGGTATCGCCCGCTCCGCTCCGCGATGGTGCTCCAGCGCTGCGCCGCCTCCGAAGCCGAGGTTCTGGACGGTCCCCTCAGGAAACGCCGCTCCAGGCCCGCTGGTAGGCCGCGAGGACGGGTCGAAGTTGCAGCCCGGAGAAAGGCTGCCTTTCCGACCAGGTAGGGACCCTATCCCTTGTGATGGAGAAAGAGAGATCAAGAAAGGGGTCGGTGTCAGAGATAGTCTGAGTGAATTTAAGGACACGGTGCGTTTGTGGTAAATCTAATGAAATCAACGAGTTCTGTATCTATCGGCAGAGTGGTTGTGATGAAATTGTGATGCACACGAGGTACTTTTTCTGGTACATTGTAGGAATTGGTAAGAATCATTGGAGTCATGCCGAGTCTCTTTATTTCCAGAGCAATCACCTTCGTAGTTAGTATGTACAAGCATTGTATCGTGGAAAATTAGAATGCTTCTATTTCTTTATCTGAAGGGTAAACAACCACATAACAATGAGCATTCATAGATGGGGTACAACATTTGAACAAAAGAAGATAGGCATAAAAAGATGGTAATTCTAGTCGTTTTGAGTTATCACATTTAAATGGGTATTTGAAAGATACCAGACCTCTAAAGACAACGGCTTAAACATACTGCAGATTCTGGTTGTCAGTGACTGTTATAAATTCCAAGCTGGGTTCAAAATTCCTTTATGTTAGCATCATCGGTTTCTTCCTGTATGCTCTTTACAATCCAGACTTTTGTTTTGCCAGCAATTTCAAATCCCTAATTCCGTGGGGCTGTAACTATGCAATCTCTTGCCCAGACTAGATATTTAAAATCAATTATCACAAAAATGACGCAAATCAGATTTTAATCAGACACGGACAAATGTAAATCAATTGGTTTTTATGAAGGAAACAAGTAACATTTAATTAAGGCCAGGCAGCATCTGTGCAAAGGGAAACAGACTTGACCTTTGGGTTCAAAGACTTCTCATCCAGTTTCATCCTCATGAAGGGTCTTCACAGAAAGACCATTTTTCTCTTTCTACTTGATCTATGGGGTGTTTCCAGCAGAAAGAGGGAGAGAGAGAGAGAGAGAGAGAGAGAGAGAGACATGAAACCAGATGCTGAAATCTTGAGCAAAAAAACAGAGTGATGGAGAAACTCAGCAGGCAATATAGAATCTGTGGACCAAAATAGACAGACAATGTTTCAGATCTGAAGAAAGGTCCTGACCCAAAACATCATCTGTCCATTTCCTCCATGGACGCCTCCTGACCAGCTGAGCATTTCCAGCAGTTTATCTTTTAAATTCAGATTTCCAGCATCTGTAGTTAAATGACTTTCAATTACATTTGACTAAATCACATTGAACACTTACAGCAAGTTGCAGAGGCACCTTGCGAATAAATGGGTTGCTTTATTCAGGCACAATAAGTTTGAAATACATACACATTGGTCCTCTAACACAAAGTTGTTGTTGCTGCTGCGTTGCCTCGTGGGCTCGAGCTGAGCTCCTGCTGAGGTGGAAGGCCACTCACCCAAAGAAAGAAGAGAGCTGGTCAGCTCGAAGTCAGAGAGAGAGAGAGAGAGAGAGGGTTGTCCCAGGGTTCGTTATATATACCAGGACACACCCCTATATCCCGTGCCAACTCCTCCCTGTCATTGCCCAGTCATGTGACCCTACCCCCTACTGCTGAGGGTTCGTGTAGCTAGTGGCCCAACTACTGGGTGCCGCCACAGGACCCCCCCCCCCCCCCCCCCAGAACCGGAGGCAGGAAAACATGCAGGCCTCCACAAAGTTGTTTTTTTTTTATGCAAAACATACTACAGATAATATTGCATGTTATTACTGCTCTTCTGACAACCATTTACCGATCTTGGTTAACTTTTGCATGAGGGATACTTCCATCTTTTTCGATAGCCTCCATGGATTGAATTGTTAAATTTTAGACAGTTAAGTGCAATTCAACTAATTGAGCAGAAGCTGTGAGAAGAATGTTTAATTCCCCCCCTCCTCACAGATCGGCAGACAAATGGGATTAGCATAGCTAGGCATCTTGGTTGCCATGGAGCTAGGCGTCTTGGTTGCCATGGCGAGATGGGCCAGTGGGCCTGTTTCCATGCTGCGAGACTCTGTGAATCTATAAATTCAGCCCCAGAGTCTCTTGTCCGGAATGTTAGCACAGTGGACTTCCTCTACGTAAGAGTTTTGAACCTGCTTCCCATGGTACGGTGTGGCCGTGCCAACTGCTCCTTTCGGAACCACTAAGCTAGAATGTCTGCTGCTGGAAACGCCATTCTATCCACCAGCCGTCGACTTTCTCTTGCCGAACTTCGCCGATCTCAGGCCTGCACTTGTCTTACTGGTGCCAAATCTGACGGTGGGGAAGGGAATATTGCTCGTGTTTGCCTCATTCATCTGATTCCACTCCATGTCCAAATTAGGGCTTTTCTTTTCCCTTTAAGTAAAGCACGCATGCTGCGTAAAATTGTTATTTATGGAAGGATTGTGGAATTGTTTATCTTTCATGGTGGCAAAACTTTATGTAAACTTGACTTCCACGTTATAAATTAAGTCTTTCCAGTATTAAACATTTAAAGTTTTTTTCATAGAAAATACAGGAGCTAGTAACCTTAAAAGTGCATCACTGAACTTACAGGGTTGATTGTGGTTGACTATTAAAACAACATAGGAATGCAAACAATCATGCAAATTCTCTCACTGGGGGTATAGTTTCACTCTGCATCACCAGGTGCCATGTGTTGGACCTGTTCACTTGATGCTGGCACCCTTTAGATTGCTGGCTAATGCACATATTGTTGCATCCTGTGTTCTGCAGTAACCATATTTGTGTAAAGGTTTGTAGCAATCTTGTGAAATCCATTTTGAGGCTGAAATAGGATGAATTTAGTGAAAATAAATGGATTTATAATTCTCTGGAATTTATTCACATAAAAAGGAAAATTGAAATGTTCTACCCTTCTTATTAAATGGACTGGAAGTTACAAGGAAATATGAAGGAGGGCATGACATGAGAGTGGGTGGAGAGGGGTCAGCTAGTTCAGTCTTGCTTAGTAACATCAATAAATTCACTCCTGGAATTCTATGCATGTGAAACAGATGAGATCTGGATAAGTATGTTCTTTATATTCTTATCACGAGAAGCAATCTTGTTCAAACAGGAAGTTTGGTCAATGTAAATCTGATATTAACAGCAGTAACACCAAAGATACTCCTCTAGTATCTTTGGTAACGCACTTCTTTCAAACCATGATCTGCTCTGCTCTGCTCTGCTCTGCATACTGAGGGAGAAATGCTTGGTGGTTTCTGTTTGTTTGTTCCACCCCCTCTGCTCCACTGGCTGCCTCTGATACCACATGGGTTCATCTTTAACCCAGGAATATGCCAAATTGGCTGCTTACAATTATTGTACAGAAGTCTGCCTCAAGACTCCTTCCCTCATTGTTTAACTGCAAATACAGGCCCTGCTTGCTATTACTTGATGTGTTATAATTGAAAAACCATGTTATCAATTAGTTTAACAAGACATAGAGATATAGAGTGATACAACATGGAAACAGGCTCTTTGGCCAACATGTCCCAGTACACTAGTCCCACCTGCCTGTGTTTGCCCCATATCCCTCCAAACCTGTCCTATCCATGTACTTGTCTAAGTGTTTTGTAAACGTTGGGATAGATATGCTTCAACTACCTCCTCTGGCAGCTGATCCCACACAGCCACCACCCTATGTATGAAAAAGTTAATACTCAGATTACTATTAAATCTTTTCCCCTTCACCTTAAACCTATTTCCTCTGATCCTCGATTCACCATGTTATTTTGTTTCATTGTCATCATTGGGAACCTCCGCATCAGATACTAGTAATAACAAATGCTGTGACATCCCCATTCTGCCAAAGGCCTGAACTCAAAGCTTTGTATGCTTGGAATGGTGCAAGGGTAATTTTTCCATTTCCTACAATGACCCATCTATAAGTGAGACCTTTTAATTTAGCCTCAACTTAGTGGAGGCTGTATGCTGCAGGCCTTGAGCCAGACTAATCTTTTACATGATAAACTTTACAATAAAGCAGTATCATTTCTGACAACTCTCAGAATTTGACATGGACACTTCCAATAATTGTTGAAAATTAACAATGGTTCATAGTCAAGGGTCATGAGAGCAGACTTCAGTTCATTGCACCACCCAGAGTCTCATGTGCCTACCTGAAACCAATGCTCCATGTATGGACCCCTTGGACAGCTAAATGGCAAGTTCCTTGTGCTTTCTTTTCTATATTGCCTAGCCAGGCAAATTATCCACTGCTAAATTTAAATAGTGTTTGGTCGGGTCTCCAGAATTGCTGGTGAGCAGTGTCATGTAACAGGACAGAAGTGCCACCACTCTTCCAATTTTAAGTTGTTTTCTTAATACTATGATTTTTGCCTCATTCACCGGAAAAAATACTAGAAATTTTTTTTTTGCCAAAACACTAGAAATTTACACGGAATGAAAAGAGGTTATGGTCGTCACAGAAAATAATTTAAAACAAAGTATGGGACATTGCAGAGCAGAAGAGAAGTTGTTATTTCCTCCACCTGAGGTATCTAAAACCAGGGGTCTCTGTTTCTGAATGGGGGGTAGCAGTCATGATAGAAGCAAAGACATTTCTTCAACCAATAATTGGTAGATCTTTGGAATATTTGGACAGGCAGCTGATATTCTGAAGAAAACATCACCCATTCCTTCTCTCCAGACATGCTGCCTGTCCCGCTGAGTTAAGTCCCTGTCCCACTTAGGAGACATAAAGAGCAACCTCTGGTGACCTTGGTTCCCATGAGGTCACCGGAGGTTTTGGTCAGTCTCCTTAATGGTCGAAAGTGGTTTTCACGTGGTCGAGGCTTCATCTAGGTTGCTGCTATTTTTTCATCATGATTAAAACCGGCCTCGACTAAAAATAGGTTGCCGTTTTAAAAATCGATAATTTTTTAGTCGCAGGTCTAGTCGAAGCTGGTTTTCGTCATAGTCGAGGAAGGTTTTCAACATATACGTGGGAGGTGGTAGGAGGTTGCAGGTCTCCTCGACCTGGATTTTTTTTTTTGGGTGGCGGTTACTGTTTAGGTCTCCTTAGTGGGACAGGGGCTTAACTCCAGCATTTTGTGTCGATCTTCGGTTTAAACCAGCATTTGCAGTTCCTTCATACACACGAACCGAACTAAAGGTGTTCTAAATATAGTAATTGTACCTGCCTCAAGCACCGCCTCTGAGCTATTTCCATGTACTAACCACCCTCAGGTTCTCATCAACTTCCCCCAGATTCCACCAATTGCCTGTAGTTTAGGGGCAATGGCTAATTAACATACCAACCTTTGTGACGCAAGAGAGAATCAGCGAGCATACAGAGGAGAAAGTGTGATCACAGAGAAATCATCAAACTCCATGTAGACAGAAACTGAGGTCAGGATTGAATTCAGGGTCTCTGGTGCCGTGAAGCAGCAGCTCTACTATTTGGGTCATCTTTGCATTGCATGCCAAATGAGGTCACATGACATAAGCATTTTCTTAACTTAGACGCTTATCTGATCAAATCAAGCCCTTGAGCTGTGGAGGTATCAAAATGAGATGAAGTGCACACTGTGAAACTGTGGGTTCAGTCCTTGATATCACTTTAACATTTGGTTTCCCGGTGGCAGCATCATGTTGTGGTAATGGCACCTTCTAATCAATGAGGGTAGAAATACACTTGCTCACCTCCAAGCAAGAGGTTTCCAGTAACATTTTTGCGTCTCGATTTGAAATCCAGCCATTGTTGTTGTCCCACTGCTGGACAAATGGAGCAGGAAATGTACCAAGGTCAGAGGTGAAAGAGAACAGGATGGGGCACCCAGTTGTCTGAAACAAGGTGCACCATGGTTGCAGCTTCATTCTAGCATTCAGATGGTGAACACAAACCACGGATGTTTTTTTCTTCTACACTTCACCCTTCTAATAGGTCGCATCTTTGTAAAAAAATATTTTTAATTTATACTCTGCAGTAAGCATAGAATTGATGAATAGAGTGAAACCAGAATGGATTTTATCCCAGACTTTTATTTCCCCCAACTTGACATATTTCCCTGTGACATGTAATAATTCACTGTTATTCCAGGACTGTCACATCATTTGGAGTTTCTTCACTATTTAAACCCCACTGACTCTGAGTGGTGGTCTTCCTGCCAAGATTCCCACCAGCTACCGAGCAGCTACACAGATTGTGACCACTAAAATACATGAAGGCTTCTAAATTTGTATAGCTGAGTTTGCACACTTCTAGAACGGTTCGCACTGTGCCCAAAACAAAAACTCTTTTGATCAGCTAACGTACATCGGACCCCGATGTCAGCGCATTAAAATACAACCCTTTACTGCCTCCCATTTCCAATTGTAGCCATCTTCGCCAAGACAGGAGTATTGTAGAACTTTGGTTAGGTTCCTGGACTATTGATTTGGAGATAGGCTGTCAAATTCCACCATAGCGGAGCTGGGGAATTTAAATTGATCATTTCAATATTCCAGCAATGAAAAAAGTTAGTATCAATTGTCAGATTACATTTCCATATCAAGACGTGAAGGACCAACTTGGCCCCTCGGGTCAGCACCCGCGCTCAGGCTATTCCCACAATCCCATTTTCCAACATTTCCCTATGAGCTTTTTTTACTATTGTATTGTATTGTATTGTATTGTATATCTTTATTATCATTTTTCCTGAGTACTTACATACCCAGAGGAAACGAAAAAACGTTGCTCAACCAGTGTCCATTCAGTGTGCGGTTAAAAATAAATAGAAATAAAAATAAAAATACATATATCATGAGTTCCAATCGGCAGCGGCATGACAATGGCTCTGCTTTAGTGTGTCCAGGTTGGTGCGCGACACTTTGACGGGGGCAAAGTCCGTTTATCAGTCTTATAGCCTGCGGGAAGAAGCTGAGGAGCATCCTGCTGGTTTTGCAGCTGATGCTCCTGTACCTCTTCCCAGATGGCAGGATGGAGAATATGTGAAGCGATGGGTGGTAGGGGTCTTTGATGATGGAGATGGCTCTGCTGATACATCTCTTCCTGTATATGTCCAGCAGGAAAGGGAGTGGAGCACCAATAATCCTGCTGGCGGTCTTCACCATCCTGTCCAGTTGGTGCCGTTCGTACACCTTGCAGCTCCCGAACCAGAAAGTGATGCCGTAGGTTAATGTGCTCTCGACTGTCCCCCTATTAAAAAGTTCGTAGGTGTGCAGTGGGGAGACCTGCTTTCCGTAGTCTACGGAGAGGGTATAGTCGCTGCTGGGCGTCACTATGATGCAGCTCTTCCAAATTCTCCCCATCACCTACTTTACTTACATTGGAGATGATTTAGAGTAGCCATTTCACCTAACACCCTACATGTTTTGGGAAATGGGAGGAAACCAGAGCACCCAGAGGAAATCTTTGTGTTCATATGAGTAAACCTGACGCAGATAACACCAGAATTCAGGATCAAACCTGGATCAGTGCAGCCATGAGACAGTGACGCTACCTGCAGCAACTATGCTCTGTCACAAAAGTGTCAGATTGTCACACTCATCCATTGTTTGCAGAGGTCTTTCAGGGAACAGAAATGTGCCATCCTTACCCGCTCCTGCCCACAGGTGACCATTGATGTGGGAAACTCAGTTTAGAATTATTTGGCCATATCCTGAAATGGCCAAATTAGCACCTGAGATCAGGGCACGGTAAATGATAGCCTTGAGTTACTCCAGCTTTTTGTGTCTATCTTCGGTTTAAACCAGCATCTGCAGTTCCTTCCCACACAGTTCACAGCGATGCAGGTTGAGGCTGTTTCATGTGGTTTGCAGCTGACGTTGTTTTTATGTACGGCATTGTGTCATTAAAAAATGGCAGATGATTATTTATCCAAAACACTCTCAGCAAAGACAGTATGAAGACGATGCAAAAACCTTTTAAATGATAGCCAAAAGGTAACAAGAATAAAATAAGATTCAAACCAATGTTAAAGGCATAAAGAGGATACCAGTTTTTCTCACACAATCCTGATTCAGATTAATGTCTGAATTGCTGTCAGACACAGGCTCAGACTCTGACACTCGCAGTTTACAGGAATAGCTCCTGTTTGGCGGATGTGGAATTTATGAAATCTATCCTGATACTGTCCAAATGTGTATGAGTTAGCCATGCACCAGGCAGGGCAAGGGGCTCCCTTTAGATCAGTGGCTTGTTTCAGAGTAGATGGACAATTGAAATTATTTACATAGAAACATAGAAAATAGGTGCAGGAGTAGGCCATTCGGCCCTTCGAGCCAGAACCGCCATTCAAAATGATCATGGCTGATCATCCAAAATCAGTATCCTGTTCCTGCTTTCCCCACATATCACTTGATTCTATCAGCCCTATGATCTAAATCTAACTCTCTCTTGAAAACAACCAGTGAATTAGCCTCCATATGCCTTCTGTGGCAAGAATTCCACGGATTCACAACTCTCTGGGTTGTGAATATCCGAGGACATTGCGGGAAACTAGAGAGGAAATTGCGGGAGCCCTGGTTGAAATTTATGAGTCATCCTTAAATACGGGAGAGGTGCCAGAGGAATGAAGGGTGGCAAACGTTGTGCCTCTTTTCAAGAAGGGCTGCAGGGGAAATGCTGGGAACTATAGGGCAGTTACTGGAGAGTATTTTGAGGGATAGGATGTACAGGCATTTGGATGGGCAAGGGCTGATTAGGGACAGTCAGCATGGTTTTGTACGTGGGAGTTCGTGTCTCACAAATCTGAATTTTTTAAAGACATGAGCAAAAACGTTGATGAAGGCAGAGCTGTGGATGTTGCGTACATGGGCTTTAGTAGGGCGTTCGACATGGTGCCGTATGGTAGGCTGCTCTGGAAGGTTAGATTGCATGGGATCCAAGAAGAGATAGCTGAATGGATAGCAAATTGGTTCCATGGAAGGAAGCAGAGGGCGATGGTGGAAGGTTGCTTCTCAGAATAGAAGTCTGTGACTAGTGGTATGCCACAAGCTTGAAAGGGTTCAGAAAAGATTTACAAGGATGTTGCCAGGACTAGAGGGTGTGACCTAAAGGGAGAGGTTGAGTAGGCTGGGTCTCTTTTCCATGGAGCATAGGAGGATGAGAGGATATCTTATAGAGGTATATACAATCATGAGAAGAATAGATCGGGTAGATGCACAGAGCCTTTTAGCCAAAGTAGGGGATTCGAAGGTTAGAGGACATAGGTTCAAGGTGAAGGGGAAAAGACGATAGGAATCTGAGGGGTATCTTTATCACACAGAGGGTGGTGGGTGTATGGAACAAACTGCCAGAGGTAGTTGAGGCTGGGACTGTCCCATCGTTTAAAAAACAGTTGGACAGGTACATGAATAGGACAGGTTTGGAGGGTTATGGACCAAGCGCAGGCAAGTCGGAATCTAGCCTGTCCAATCCCTTAAGAATTGTATATGTTTATATATGATCCCCACTCATCCTTCTAAATTCCAGTGAATATAAGCCCATCCGATCCATTCTTTCATCATGTATCAGTCCCACCATCCCGTGAATTAACCTCGTGAGCCTACGCTGCACTCCCTCATTAGCAAGAATGTCCTTCCTCAAATTAGGAGACCAAAACTGCACACAATACTCCAGGTCTGGTCTCACCAGGGCCCTATTCCACTGCAGTAGGACCTCCTTGCTCCCATACTCAAATCCTCTCGCTATGAAGGCCAACATGCCATTTGCTTTCTTCACTGCCTGCTGCACCTGCGTGCTTACTTTCAGTGACTGATGGACAAGGACACCCAGGTCTCATTGCACCTCCCCTTTTCCTAATCTGACACCATTCAGATAATAATCTGCCTTCTTGTTCTTGCCACCAAAGTGGATAACCTCACATTTATCCACTTCTGAGATGCACTTGCGTGGAAAATGTTTTGTTTAAATTGCACACAGCAAGTTGCTGATTATGAAAGCACAACTGCTATAATTTATTAACGGCGCATTTGATGTTCCCATTTCAACGAAATAACAAGCCAATAGAGGTTTCCTTATTTAGAATGCAAGAGTAACATATTTCTGATGGCTAGATCTGCATTCAATGATTTTTAAATCCCTTATCAACTCTGGAGATTCAATGACAGTCTTTTGATCCAAGCATCGTTTCATGTTCATAAGGTAATACCTATTTTTAAATCAATTTTAATTATTACAACAGCTAAATGTAGCTATAATTGTATTACAATTTGTATTAATTTCTGCTGGACTCAAAACTCTTTGAGATAAAAACTAAGATAAAATCAGTTGCTGCAGTGTGATTGCTAGTCAACAAACAGATTCTGATTTGCTGATTTAATTTTTCGTTCCTGTTATTGCCGCACCAAGCCCTCACTATCTCCAAACCACCAGTATATAACACCAGTTATTGCAGCACCAAACAGAACTGCCCTGTGCTGGCTTTACCCAATGGTCAAGCTACTCGAGCATATGTCACAAAACATGCAACTTGGAGATCTCCAATAGCCTCGGAGCAACCTCCAAATATTGGACAGTAAAACAGTCACAGATTATCTTCTCTATCGGACAACCCAGGTCTTTTGGATACTTGCAGGGAAAATCTGCTCCCCATATGCAGCCCTAAGGTCATGTTGGGAACTCTGGGATAAATGTCCGGCAAATATATGGTACTTGGACCCTTTTGGATATCCCAGGATAATCCTGCAAGAAGTATCCAGCTGTCTGGCCCCGTCGGAAAATTTAGATGAATCTAACACTAAGTACTCAGCACTCTGGCCTTGTCAAAGACTTGGAAGATTTGTCAAATTCCCAGTCCAGGCAACATTTCAGCAACGCAGGAGTCCAGCTAGAAAAATTATCTGGCTGAACGTATGGACAAATGCTGAGTTCTAAAATATCATGTGATATGAGATTTTAAAACAATGAATCACATCAGTTTAATATAGTTTATTCTTATACCGAGGTACAGTGAAAAGCTTTTGTTTGTGTTATTCAGTTAATGAAAAGAGTATACATGAATACAATAAAGTTGTCCACAATGCACAGATAAAGGATAAAGGGTACACTATTTAGTACAAGATATTACATTGAGGTCCGATTAAAGATAGTTCAATGGTTTGCAACAAGGTAGATGGGAGGTAAGGACCTCACTAGCTGATGAGTTGCTTAACAGCAGCTGGGAAGAAACTGTTCCTGAATCTGAAGGTATACATTTTCAAACTTCTGTACTTCTTGTCTGATGGGAGAGGGGAGAAGAAGGACTGACTGGGTTGAGACTTATCCTTGATTATGCTGGTGGTCTTGAGGAGGCAGCGTGAAGTGTCAATGGAGTCAATGGAAGGGAGGCTGGTTTGTGCGATAGTCTGGGCTATGTCCACAACTCTGCAATTTCCTGTGGTCTTGGATGAAACAGTTCCCAATCTAGGTTGTGATGCATCCCGATAAGATGCTTTCTCTGGAGCATCTGTAGAAGTTGGTGAGAGGTGTTGTGGAGGTGCCAGACTTCCTAAGCCTTCTGAGGAAGTACAGGGTGTGGTGTGCTTTCTTGGCCATGGCTTTGAAGTGGCTGGTGATATTTATTCCTGGGATCTTGAAGCTTTTGAACACCTCTGGTTCAGCACCATCAATGTGGACTTGGATGTGTTTACGGCTTCGCTTCTGATGTCAGCCACAATCTCCTTTGCTGGTATTGAGGGAGGGGTAGTCATGGCACCAAGTTACAAGCTTCTCAATCTGCTTTCTGTACTCCATCTCGACATTTTTCAATATCCGGCCCACTACGGTGGTGCCTTCTGCGAACTTGTAGATTGAGTTTGTGTAGGAAAGAACTGCAGATGCTGGTTTAAATCGAAGATAGACACAAAATTCTTGAGTAACTCAGTGGGCGAGGCATCATCTCTGTCTCTCCAGAGATGCTGCTTATCCCTCTGCGTTACTTCGGCATTTTGTCTATTGTTGATTGCGTTGATTGGTATTTGGCTGCATAGCCTACGTGTATCAGTAGTATAAAGGGGGCTGGGAATGCATCCTTGTGCAGCATCAGTGTTGAGAATATCAACACCGGAATCAACAGAAAGAGACAATGATTTTGAGTATCTTTCCATCAAATTTGGATGCTAATAATTATACGAGTCCTGTCATAACATAGAATAGTAACGCACAAAAACAGAAATTTCAGCCCATGATGTTGTGCTACGCATGATGCCAAATTAAACAAATCCCTTCTGCCTGCATGTGGTCCCTAATCCTCCATTCCCTGCATATTCCCGTACATACCTGATACCTATTAAACACCATCATCAGATAACATGTTCCAGGCACCCACCATCCTGTGTTTAAACAAAAACTTAGCCCATTCATCTCCTTTTAAACTTTTCCCTTTTCTTCTTTCTAGCCCCCTTGTATTTAACATTTCCACATTGAGGGAAAAAAATAGACTGTTTACACGATCTATGCCTCTCGTAATTTTATAAACTTCAATCAGGTCTCCCCTCAGCCGCCAGAGAAAACAATTCAAGTTAACCCAACCTCTCTTTCTAGCTCTCATAGAAATAAAGTGCTCGAGTAACTCAGTGGGGCAGGCAGTATCTCTGGAGAGAAGGAATGGGTGATGTTTTGGGTCTGATGAAGGGTCTTGACCCGAAATGTCACCAATTCCTCCGACTCCAGAGAGGAGTCGTCCTGCTGATTTACTCCAACACTTTCAGTCTATCTTTGGTTTAAACCAGCATCTGCAGTTATTTCCTACAGATCTCTTTACAGCTAATAAATTTAATCCATATAAGTTCACGTTCACATTTCAAGTTCACATTTGTTGCGACATGCACCAATTAAGGCCATGCTGACTGTCCATAATTAGCTCATTCTTGTACAAATGGGAACAATTCATATTCCTAAGAATTCTCTCCAATGGCTTCTCTACCTTTGTGCGTGTGGTTTTGTATTGTGAGAATATACAAAGATCTTCATCAAGGTCCCCAGTAATGTACTGTCTTCCCTCTCTCAATACCTGGGTAGACCTCATCTGGCCCTAGGGACATATCCACCTTCATGCTCCTCAGGAGACCCAAGACCACCACTTTCTTGATTCTTAAACGCAAATTAGGATACCCCACACTAATTTTACTATCCTCCATTTTGCTTGGTGAAGATAGATGCACAGTACTTGTTTCGCCTTTCACCTACATCCTCTGATTCTAAGCATGAATTCCCTCCTTTATCCTTGAGTGGTCCTGTCCTCTCCTTAGTTGCCCTCTCATTTTTAATATATGTATAAAATGCCTTGGAATTCTCTTTAATCTTAATTGCCAAGGTCATTAAATGACACTCTCTGGTCCTACTATTCCCTGTTTGAGTTCTTTCCTGCATTCTTTCTATTCCTCAAAGGCTCTTTCTGATGTTATCTGCCAAAACCTTGCATATACTTCCTTTTTTTGATAACCTCTTTGACCATCCAAGTTTCCTTCATTTTGTCACCCTTGTCCCTTATTGGAACAGGCTGGTCCTGAACTCCGATCAGTTGGTCTTTAAACAACTGCCACATTGTAGATGTATAAGAAAGAACTACAAATGCTGGTTTAAACTGAAAAGAGACACACAAAGCTGGAGTAACTCCACAGGACAGGCAGCATCTCTGGAGTGAAGGAATGGATGACGGTTTGGGTCGAGACCCTTCTTCAGACTCGTTAGGGGCAAGAGAAATTTGAGATATAGACAGTGATGTGGAGAGATAAAGAACAATGAATTAAAGATATGCACAAAAGTAATGATGATAAAGGAAACAGGCCATCGTAAGCTGTTTGTAGGGTGAAAATGAGAAGCTGGTGCGACTTGGGAGGGATAGAGAGAGAGAGAGAGAATGCCGGGGTTATCTGAAGTGAGAGAAATTAATATTCATACCACTGGGTTGTAAGCTGCCCAAGCGAAAAATGAGGTGATGTTCATCCAATTTGCATTTAGCCTCACTATGACAATGGTGGAGACCGAGGACAGAAAGGTCAGTGTGGGAATGGGAAGGAGAATTAAAGTGTCCAGCAACCGGGAGATCAGGTTGGTTCACGCGGGCTGTGCAAAGGTGTTCCGCGAAATCAGTCTGCCTTTGGTCTCACCGATGTGTAAGTGTCCACATCTTGAACACGGATACAGTAGTTGAGGTTGGAGGAGGTGCAAGTGAACACCGCCTAACCTGAAAGGACTGTCGGGGTCCCTGGATAGAGTCGAGGGAGGAGGTATAGCGACAGGTGTTGCATCTTCTGGGGAAGGTACCTGGGGAGGGGGTGGTTTGGGTGGAAGGGGATGAGTTAACCAGGGAGCAGTGGTGAGAACGGTCTCTGCGGAAGGCGGAGAGGGGCGGAGATAGGAAAATGTGGCTAGTGGTGGGATCCCGTTAGAGGTGGAGGAGATTTCGGAGGATTCTGTGTTGTATGTGACAGCTGATGGAGTGGAAGGAAAGAACTAGGGGGATTCTGTCTCTGTTGCGACTGGGGGGGGGGGGGGGGGGAGCAAGGGCAGAGCTGCGGAATATCGATGAGGCACAAGTGAGGGCCTCATCAATGATGGGAGAGGGGAACCATTATTAGATACACATATTAGATGTTGGCTTTACCCTATAATAGCTGCTGCCAAATTACTCTCATTAACCCCCGCCTAATGATGTTGTAATTTGCCCTCTCCCAATTTAGTACTTTTCCCCAAGGTCCAGAGGTATTCATAACAATCTTCAAACTTAAGGAGTTGGGATCACTGATCCCGAAATGCTCTTCAAGTGAAACACCAGTCACCTGGCCAAGCTCATTTCCCCATACAAGGTCCAATAGGGCCTCTCTTCTATTTGGACTATCCACAAATAGTTTAAAGAAACTCTCTTGTGCATCTCACAAATTCTGCCTCGTCTAAACCTCTTGCGAAGTCCCAGTCAATATTGGGCTAGTTAAAATCGGCATTTTACATCTTTCCACAATATCTCTACAAATCTGCTCCTCCATCTCCTGCTGGCTCCTGGGTGGCCTGCAGTAGCATTTATCCCATAAGATTGAAAGCACCTTTTTTTATTTTTGAGCTCTACCCATATTTTCTCAGTGGTGATTCCTCCAGTATGTCTCTCTCTAAGTGCAGCTATAGTCTTCTCCCTGATCAATAATGCAACTCCTCCACCTTTTTTATCTCCCCTTCTAACACCTCTGAAAGATCGAAACCTTGAATTTTGAGCTGCTAGTCCTGTCCCTCTCACAACCAAGTCTTTGTAATGGCCTCAGCATCATATGTAATGTTGAGGTAAAGGCCTCAACATAGTGCAGACTGGGGTGGAGAGATGTAGGGTGTAAACATTTATGTAATACATTTTCTAGATGAATGTTGAGAGGGACTTGTAATGCAAAAAGTTGATAGGAATAACCAAACTTGTAAAGCTTTGATTGCAGGGTGGTAAAACTGTTGAATTCTTGCCACAGAAACCAGTGGAGGCCAACGCAGTGGATATTTTGAAGGCAGAGATAGATAGATTCTTGATTAGTACGGGTGTTATGGGGTGAAGGCAGGAGAATAGGGTTAGGAGGGAGAGATAGATCAGCCATGATTGAATGGCAGAGTAGACTTGATGGGCCGAAAGGCCTAATAGTGCTGATCTTACTTATGATTATGTATTTAATATATATTCAGATTTACATTCAAATGTCCCCATTTTGTTTGTACTGAATCAGTTGATCTTAGCTACGTTGGCCCTGGAATAATACCACGGTTATCTCAATGCCCATGTTCTTGGGAGCAATGATCCAAATTAATTTTCATTTTTATGACCCAAACTGACTGAGAGCTGCTATTCCTGATGTGGTGGTATCACAATTTGACATTAATACATCAAAATAAACTAGTATGATGAAATACATTTAGTATTTGTAGGTAAAGATATAGATAGACTGTCTGACCCACTGAATTACTCCAGCTTTTTGTGTCTATCTATAGAGAAACTAGCATTGCAAGAGTCGGTTTGATACTGGTTCAGATTTATAAAAGTTAACTTTTGTACAGATATTGCAAGGCACTTTGTAAAGAGTGATTATTTTTAGAGTTCTGAGTCGAATTATGAAGTTAAAACTGCTGAAATTATTTTAGGAATGATTTGATGAAGAAGTGCGGTCAATATGAGTTCATTCTCTGTGGATGGACTATGAAGGGCTGAATAGAGGCCTACAGACTTTGGCCACGACTAACAATTCAAAATGCATTGCACTGCCAAATTACCAACTTCTCACGACCTGCATCAAGTCTTTGTTTCTTATTTGTTCACCCTTTGCCAACATTGACATTTTGAAATCCTGGAGTTACTGCTCTGAAAGAAAATGGAGATCAGAAACATAACATAAAATAATTCAGTGACTGATTTCAGAAACTAATATAATGCTGGAATGATCTATTCCTCTTTTATATTTCAGCCCAAATTAAGCCCAAGCATTTAATTGGAAACGACAGCTCCGACAGTGACGATGATTCACAATCCAAAGGTAAGCATTGAAATGCAGAGCGTTTTAAAGAAAAAGGCAGGCTCAAATCAAACCTCAGACATTTCACCCCCTGATTTTTCGATGGGTTTCCTTAGCATATACAGGCAGGATCCTTGCTTATAGTGGTGGACTGGCCATTTGTGAAGTTTGAGAAGCGTCTGTGTGTGGCAGGGTTTTGGGGGTGATCCTAAACAAAACTTTTCATCCTTGTAATCTTTAAAATGCACCCAGGCATTTCACAGGAGCAATAACAAATAAAATGTGAAGCCAGACAGCACACTAAAGGGGCTGTCCCACTTGGGCGTCCTAATTGGCGAGTTTAGAAGAATTTAGAAGAGTTTGAAAAAATGTCAAGTTGTAGACCTCCTTCGACTATGTAGAAGACCTCCTTCAACCTCCTTCGACTATGTTGAAGACTAGCTTCGACTAGCTATGACTAACTTCAGGAAAGTTGCACACCGAATAGTGGAGAGTGAAGACGATCTCCTTCGACCTCCCTTCGACTATGATGAAGACTATCTACGACTACCTTTGACTACCCTCGATTACCTACGAATAACATGCCGACCTACTACGACTAAACCTACGAGTAAAAAAAGTATTGCTTTTTTCCATGGTGACCTTTTTTGACTTGTGGGCATTTATCAACATGTTGAAAAATACGCCGCAACCTAGCTGAGGCCTCGAGTACACAGGGACTGCTCTCGAGCATGAAGGAGAGTTACAAAGACCTCCTACGACCATGCTGCGAGTATGAGTCGAGGGCAAACTCACCAGAACTCGCGGGTTAGGTCACCCAAGTGGGACAGGCCCTTTAGGAAGTCATCTACAAGAGGTGTTAAGGAGCATCTGAAGGAGAGTTAGAGAGGTTGAGAAAGAGTATTCCAGGGCTTAGAATGTGAGCAACTAAAGGCACAACAACCATGGAATTATTTATTTTAGAGATGAGCACAAGACTGGAATTGGATTGCTGGAGAGACAGGATAGGGATGCGTGCGATCATGACAGCATTTCAATATTGAGGGCTCACTAAATCAGTAGGTCAGTAAGCTACACAAATCACGTTTCTGAAATGCTGGAGGCACAGAATTGTACCCTGGCCGTGATATTGATTATTCATTTGCACTTTACAAATGCTATATTGGTCACTCTAGTTTCAAATCAGTGACTGCGAAAACTCACAAAAGTGAAATTTTGTTAGTCAAATTCCTTCCTCTGGAAACAGAGTTTCACTTTCAATTCATTTTCCCATTATGGGACCTATTGTGAACTTTGGCTCAGGCAAATTTGTACCTAAATGACTTGGACAGATCCCAGCAGTACAAGCTGAAACGTTGCAGAGACTGTAACAGTTACGGCTAATCAATCTCCAGGAGGTGATTGCGTAATAGACTCACGGTACTGCTTTCCTGGATATGTAGACAACAATGAATTGATGCTGAAGTACAGATTGCAGTGAACATAGTGAAGTATAGAGGGCAGAGAACATAGTGATTTGTTTTTTAAACGGCTGGAGTTACTCAGCAGGACAAGCAGAATGTGTGGAAGGAAACAAACAGATGGTGTTTCAGTTCGAGGTCATTTTTCAAAGTGATGGGGTAGAGGGGTGATGAACGGCAAAAAGAGGTGAGGGAAAGGAGTGGGGCAAGAGCTGGCATGTGATAGTGGTTGCTGGTGGAAGGATTGACACACGAGTCAGTTGAGGCAGAGGAGAGCAGAAATAATAAGCAAGGCTCTAGATGTTAAGGGTTGGACATGATGAGCAGGTGGAGGAGGGGAAAGGGACCGGGTAATTGGAGTGGAAGGAAAGCTATGTGTGTGTGGTTTGGAGGGTGGTTGGACAAATGAGAAGGAGAAGGGTGGGGGGGGGGGGACATTTACCTGAAATTGGAGAATCCAATATTCATGCTGCTGGGGTTGTACGTGTCCATTTCCCTCCGCAGATGCTGCCTAACCTGTTGAGTTCCCCCAGCTGTTTGATCAAGGTTGCAGCATCTGCAGTTTCCTTTATCTCCATGTTTAAGAGAAATGTGTTTGCCTCTTGGCAGAGAACAGGTATGGGTGTGAAGCGGTTGAGGCAGAGGAGGAGAGCCAGCGGAATAACCAAGACACCTGGATGCAGAGTATGGTGAAAACCCTGTTTAGTGACAGTGCACTTTTCAACACACGAGAAGGCCGTGCTGGCAAGGTGCATAACTTCATGCTGGGCCTTAACCTGAACACATCATTCCCTATCTCCTCTCTTTGTGACCTGGTGCCATCAGATCTGCTGGAGGAGGAGGATGATGAAGTGGATGCTGCAGTCACAGGTTAGTGGTATGCCTTGGCTTTATGCCACTAAATAACATGTCGTCTTTTGTTTAGAACTACAAACTTGGTAACAAAATGTTCAACACACTGGGTGCGGACTGGTGTCAGGGAACCAGCGTGTATGTGCCCAACCTAACAGACCTACTGACTCCTACAGTTATCTGAACTATACCTCCTCCCACCCTGCCTATGCAAAGACGCTATCCCCTATTCTAAATTCCTGCATTTCCACAGCATCTACTCCCAAGATGTCCTGCATCCAATCCAGGACATCCTCTTTCTTTATTAAATGTGGCTCCCACCCGCTGTTCCTCACCCACATCTCCTCTGTTATCCATACATGCTCGCACCCCCCCGTCCCCGTCCCCATCCTCATCCCCAGACGGAACAAGGATAGAGTTCCCCTGATCCTTGCCTTTTACTCCACCAGCTTCTGCATCCAACACATCACCCTCTGGTATTTCTGTCACCTCCAACGTGATCCCACCAACAGTCACATCTTCCCATCTCCACCCTTTTACCGCTTTCCACAGAGACCACAGTGATTCACACAACTAATACCCGTCCCCAAACTACCCCCTCCCAGATACTTTCCCTTGCAACCACAGGAGATGTAACACCTGTCAATGTACCTTCTCCCTCGCCTCCATCCCAGGGAGCCCAGGAGTTCTTCCAGGTGAGACAGATGTTCACGTGCACCTCCTCTAACCACATCTACTGCATCCGGTGTGGGCTCCTGTACTTCAGCAAGAACTAGCATAGTCTCAGTGACCGATTCACTGAACACTTGAGCTCGGCCCACCAAGGCTTACTGGATCTCATGATTGCTAATCATTTTAACTTCCCTTCCCATTCGCGTACTGACCTTTTTGTCCTGGGCCTCTTCCATTGCCAGAGTGAGGCCACGCGAGAGGAACAACATCGCAAATTCCACTTGTGTAGCTTACAACCCAACGGTATGAACATTGAATTCTCCAATTTTAGGTAACTACAACCTCCCTCCCATTTCTCCCTCCCCCTCCCCCGCGGTGCCCCAACTGGACTTATGCCTATTTCTCCCTTCACCCTTCCCTTCATTTCTCTAGCTTCACAATTCACAATGCTACATTCCTCTTGTCTCACACCATCTGCCTTTTCATCTCTGGTCTTTGTCTTAACCATCTGCCTATCAAAACCCTCCTTCGCATCCATTCACCTATTACCTGCCATGCTTTGTTCTGCTTCTCCACTCTTCCAGCTTTCATCCCCACCATGCCAACCCCGCAGTCTGAAGAAGGGTCCCAACCTGAAGCGTCACGCAGATGGTGCGCAAAGATTTTGTATATCCCAAAATCCTGGGGCCCCGCGCGTAGCTGCCTACGTCACCACACACCATGTGCGCGTAATGCGCACCATGCGCGCATCACGTGTGTGTCACGACGCACGCGTCGTGCGTCATGACGTGTAAATTATGTCGCGTAACTGACGCGCAAATGACGCCCAAGTGGGAGAAGCCCTTTAATCCAGCGCTTTGTGTCTTTAGACATAACATCAATATTATAAAAGCCAATACATTCCAATGAACAGTTTTTTTCCTTTCGTTAAAAGAATAAGAAGTGGCAATGTCAACAGTGGAAATCATCCTAAAAGAGTTACAGTATGGAGAGATCTTTGATGTGTGTGTATTGATTGTTGAATAATGTTGGCACACAGGAGAAGGCAGAGTTGTTTCCTTAGAACAGGCGAGGTGCAAGGACATCTGATAGGTTATTTAAAATCACGGGTGTGCTTTGAGTAAACAAAGTGTGTCAGACGATCGTATATCAGATGATGTCACTCGCTGTCGGCTTCTGTCGTCGTCCAACATGTTGACAGAATTGTCGCCCGATGCGTCACAGAGTGCATCGCATCGTCGCTTCCAGGGATCGCCACGAGGAGGCTTCTGTCATGATCCCCGTCAAAGGAGTGAAGAACCAGGTGATGTGGAATGAAGGTGATCAACAAAAGAGCCCAAAACGACGAGGATTTTAATGTAGTGCGTAGTTAGTGTCTGCCGGGGGGAATAGTGACGACAGATTCCATCGCAGCATTGTAAGTATCTTAAGGAAAATAAATTGTAGGGAGGTGGAGAGGGTGCAGAAAAGTGGGACCAGCTGGATTGGGCTTGCACAGAGCAGTACAGAATGCTGTATCATTCAATGCTGTAATAATTCTGTGTCTCATTCTCACCGCAATTCATTCGATTCACAGGTATTGCCATGTACCTGTAAATGTCAGCTACAGGTATGCCTGACGTTTAGTGGGTTATATGGAGCATTCTTTATTCCTGTCCTATACAGGCTCTTCCATTCGCTTCTTTTCCCAGCACATCACGACTGGAGCAGCGCCATTTCCAAACTTTAAAATTTCAAACCAGAAAATTTACTCTTCCAAATTCCACCTTCAACTGGTTGATTTCAAAAACTTTCCCTGAATGATGACTGCCAACCAGTATGCGCTTTAAGCTCACTAACGCAAAGAGTTTCCATATATACAATCGAGGTATAGAATGTTTTTTTGGCAATGCATTTGTTTCCATTCTTTGGGTTCACATACTGCTGTTGTTTGGTAACTCATATTTTGTGCTGACACAGTATTGGTAGATTGATTCTTCCTGTGACTTTGCAATGTTAATTAGAGTCATACAGCACGGAAACAGGCTCTTCAGCCCAAGTTGCCCATGATGACCAAGATGCCCCATCTACACTAGTCCATCTGCCCACATTTGGCCTATATTCTTCTTAACCTTTCCTATTCATGTACCTGTCCAAATGTCTTTTAAATGTTGTTATAGTACCTGCCTCAGCTACCTCCCATCAGCTCTATTACATTTTTCTCCTCTCACCTTAAACCAATGTTCTCTGGTTCTTGATTCCCCCTATTCCGGGTAAACAATTCTGTGCATTACCCAGCCTTTCCCCGTCGTGATCTTATACACCCCTATAAGATCACTTATTTTCCTTCTCCGCTCCATGGAATAAAATCCGAGCCTGCCCATACGCTCCCTATAGCTCAGGCCCTCAAGGCTAGCAACAGCATTATACATTTTCTCTGCACTTTTTCCACACATCCTTCCTGTAGCTGGGTGTTCTGAGAATCTGAGCACAATACACCAAATGCAGTTTCACCAACTTGTACAACTGTAGCTGCACATAGTATGGTTGATAAACTAACAGAGGAAGGCAGCATCAGAAGATGGTTCTGTGTGTAATCTGAATTCATTTTTCCCTGACAGATCCAGATGAGTTTGAAATGATTTATGAGCCACTTGATGTGACAAGTAAGAAGATCCACGTGGTAGATAGTGGGCTCACCTTTAACCTGCCCTATCCAATAATACTGAGACCTCAACGGGCCATTGACCTCATCATCTCCTTTGATTTTTCTGCCAGACCAAGTGATTCCAGCCCACCTTTTAAGGTAAAAAATTGCTTTGTGTGTTAATTGTGCTTTAAGAGGGGGAGTAGAGCTGCATATTTGGGGTCTGGAGAGTCTGAATGATTGTTATGAGCAGGGGGGAGTGTCTGATTGAGAGCTGCCAATATGCACATTTTTTTAACCTTAATAGTCACTTGAATATAATTCCCACGAAGTGCCTGATTAGAAATATTTTTGCACTGGCTAAACACATATTCTTTGAAAAGTGTAGTCAGGTTTTGTACTGATTTATATCACATACGTTTTAAGAAAGCAATAGTTCTTCAAACACGTTTAGCCGGTCACCTAATGATAATTAACTACACTGGACCAATCACATAAATGGGCACAAGAGCAGGTCAGAGGCTAGGTATCCTATGACATGTGACTCAACCTCCTGACATCCCAAAGTCTTTCCACCATTGGCAAGGTGCACTGATGGAATACTGTCCACTTACCTGGATGAGCTTGAACCATTATAGTAAAGCAGCCTGCTTGATTGGTACCCCATCCACCATCCCACTCATTCATTCCCAATTCCATTGACACATAAAGGTTTCCATCTGCAAAATACTCTGCGGTTACTCACCTGGGCCAATCTGACACTCCCAGGTTTTACCACCAAGAAGGATGAGGAACTTCCTTGGGTAGAAGGAATGGGTGACGTTTTGGGTTGAGATCCTTCTTCAGACCCGAAATGTCACCCACTCCTTCTATCCAGAGATGCTGCCTGAGTTACTCCAGCATTTTGTGTCTACCCAGATCTGCTGTTCTTTCCCACACATGAGGAACGTTCTTTATGGGAACTACCACCAACACGTTATCTCAAGTTGCCATTGTCAGTAGCAATATAATGCTGGCTCTTTCTTCTTCTTCTTGCGTATGGCGTGCACAGCCTAAAGTTGTAAGACAACTTGTTCTGTTTGATCTTCTTGTGCACGCCAGGTTGATTGCATTCGTTGAAACAGAGTGGACCACGTGAAGGTTGCAATCTCCCACCCCCTGGCTCTTTCATTGTAAATTTTGGGACTCCCTAGAAAATGGTGCTGAAATGAATACCTTCATCGGAAGAACTACAACAGTTCAAGAAGGAAGTTCATCAACACCTTCTCTAAGGGAATTGGGGATGGGCAATGAATGGTGGCCCAGATGTTGAAAAATACATTTTTAGAAAATACCAGCAATCGGCAAGTTGCTGAAGGAATAAGCAGTGGGTTCCAAATAATTGCCATCTGTTATGGCAAAAATGCTGATGATTGCTGAACTCAATCGAATTGAACAAGTCTATTAATTCAAGCATAGACAGTGAAATTAGAGTTTTTAATGTTTATTATTAAATTTGTGCCATGAGAAACCTTGTCATTGTTCTGTTTCATTTGACAGGAACTATTACTTGCAGAGAAATGGGCAAAAATGAACAAGATGCCTTTTCCTAAAATTGACACCAAAGTGTTTGACCGTGAAGGATTGAAAGAATGCTATGTCTTCAAGCCCAAAAGCCCAATGACAGAGAGAGACTGTCCAACTATCATCCATTTTGTTCTAGCAAATATCAATTTTAGACATTATAAAGCTCCAGGTAAGGGGGTTCATCATACAGTGATTACCTCAACTGACGATGCAGTTCCTTCCCTTGTATGGAGTTTGTATGTTTTTCCTGGAACTGTGTGGGTTTTCTTTGGGTGCGCTGGTTTCCTCCCACACTCCATCAACATGCAGGTTTGTAGGTTAATTGGCTTTTGTAAGTTGTAAAATTGTCCCTGGTGTGTATAAGTCAGTGTACGGCATGATCGCTGGTACAAAGGACCTGTTACCGCGCTGTATCTGTAAAGTCTAAAGTCTATTCCACATTTGTACGTGGCACCACAGAATAAACTTAAGCCACATTTTTAATTAAGTGTTTTAACCATATAACCATATAACAATTACAGCACGGAAACAGGCCCTCTCGGCCCTTCCAGTCCGTGCCGACCATTTGTTTTCCCCTAGTCACATCTACCTGCACTCAGACCATACCCCTCCATTCCCTTCACGTCCATATACCTATCCACTTTACTTTTAAATGTTAAAATCGATCCTGCCTCCACCACTTCTGCTGGAAGCTCATTCCACACAGCCACCACCCTCTTTGATTGGGAACTTGCAGTTCTTTAATTATTGTAATCTCTCCTTCAGTGTACCTACACCCTCACTATTTGCTTTTCCTTCTACCCAATCCTTCAGACTAAGGCTGTTTCTGAAATTGATGTGCCTGGCCAAACATGTATGTTGTCATGTGTATAATGTAACACTGTTTCCAAAAAACATCTATTTAACATTGTGGACAAGTATGATATTTTTGTTATCATCACCGGACTCATGAGTTAACACAGTGCAGTCATGTTATTAGTACTGCTACTTACAGTGCATTCAGAAAGTATTCAGACCCTTTCACCTTTTCCACATTTTGTTACGTTACAGCCTTATTTTAAAATGGATTAGATTCTTTTTTTTCATCATCAATCTACACACAATACCCCAGAATAAAGAAGTGAAAACAGGTGTTTAGAAATGTTTGCAAGGTAATTAAAAAGAAATAACTGAAGTTTCACATTTACATAAGTATTCAGACCCTTTATTATGACACTCATAATTGAACTTAGGTTCATCCTGGTTCCATTGATTATCCTTGAGATGTTTCTACAACTTGATTGGAGTCCACCAGTGGAAAATTAAATTGATTGGACATGATTTGGAAAGGCACACACCTGTCTATATAAGGTCCCACAGTTGACAGTGCATGTCAGAGCAAAAACCAAGCCATGGAGACGATGGAATTGTCCGTAGACCTCCGAGACAGGATTGTGTCGAGACACAGATCTGGGGAAGGGTGTAAAACAATTTCTGCAGCATTGCAGGCCCCGAAGAGCACAGTGGCCTCTGTCATTCTTGAATGGAAGAACTTTGAAACCACCAGGACTCTTCATAGAGCTGGCCACCTGGCCAAACTGAGCAATCGGGGGAGAAGGGCTTGGTCAGGGAGATGACCAGGGAGGCCAAGAACCCAATGGTCACTCTGACAGGGCTCCAGAGTTCCTTTGTGTAGATGGGAGAACCTTATAGAAGGACAACTATATCTGCAGCACTCCACCAATCAGGCTATTGGTAGAGCGGCCAGACGGAGGCCACTCCTCAGTAAAAGGCCCATGACAGTCCGCTTGGAGCTTGCCAAAAGGCATGATGAAACCAAGATTGAACTCTTTGGCCTGAATGCCAACCGTCACGTCTGAAGGAAACCAGGCACTGCTCATCACCTGGCCAATACCATACCTACAGTGAAACATGGTGGTGACAGCATCATGCTGTGGGGATGTTTTTTAGCGGCAGGAAATGTGAGACTAATCAGGATCGAAGGAAAGATGAACGGAGCATTCTGGACCTCAGACTGGGGAGGAGGTTCACCTTCCAAAAGGACAAAGTCCCGAAGCACACACCCAAGACAAGGCAGGAGTGGCTTTGTGACAAGTCTGTGAATGTCCTTGAGTGGCCCACCCAGTGCCCGGACTTGAACCCGATCGAACATCTCTGGAGGGACCTGAAAATAGCTGTGCATCGACGCTCCTCATCCAACCTGACAGAGCTAATGAGGATCTGCAGAGAAGAATGGGAGAAATTACACAAATACAAGTGTGACAAGCTTGTAGCGTCATACCCAAGACGACTTGAGGCTGTAATCACTGCCAAAGGTGCCTCACAGAGTAAAGATTCTGAATACTTATGTAAATGTGATATTTCAGTTATTTCTCTTTAATTACTTTGCAAAAATTTTTAAACACCTGTTTTCACTTTTTTAATATGGAGTATTGTGTATAGACTGATGCTAAAAAAAAATAATTTAATCCATTTTAGAATAAGGCTGTAATGTAACAAAATGTGGAAAAAGTGAAGGGGTCTGAATACTTTCTGAATGCACTGTGATACCAGTACCTACCATGTGTATAAAGTTAAATCTAAATTTCTATGGAAATAGGATTCCGCAATGAAGCATACACACTATAAAAAAATTCAAGATTTCTGCAGGAGATTCTAGGTTAGTTCCTGACAATCTCAAATACTGCTCTCTAAGAATGAACACAGTAAGAGTAAGCTTTTCAAATTTACATTTTTTGAATGATGATCGGTAACAGATGTCAGGTTACTTTCAGAAGAATGAGGAGAGTGTCACTTCTGTTACATTATCTAGCCAATTAATATCAAAGCTGAAGTTGAAAGTCCAAACTTGCAGGCAATTTAATATGAGGCAGACAATGGTTCGAGGATTGTTCAGCTCTGGGAGTTCTGAAGAATGGAGGGAGGTTCTCCTTATCCTGAATTCCAAGCAGCTTAAAGCTTGGCAGCAGCACAGACTCCCGATCCACCTTCGCAAAACTATCGAGTTGTAGTCTGTTTCATTTGATTGCACATGAATTTTGAAAGCTGAAATAAACACATGAGGTTAAGTAGTTATAGAAATGATCAGTTTGTTGAGATCCTGAGACCAGGGAAATTCCTGGTTCCATCATCTCTCTGTACCTAATAGGATGGCAACAAATGAACGTGTGCAGAAACCAGCTTCAATACACAGAAACTAGCAAGAGCAAACAACTGCTGAGATCCCATATACTCATTAAGGCCCAATAATTTGATGAAAACTGCATTTGTGTGTGTTTCTGGTAAAGAAAGGATTGTGGGTTTTCTCTGCGTGCACCGGTTTCCTCCCACACCCCAAAGATGTAAAGGTGTGTGGGTTGATTGGCTTTGGTAAATGTTAAATTGTCCCTAGTATGTAGGATAGGGCTAGTGTATCGCTGGTCAGCGCAGACTCAGTGGGCCAAAGGGCCTGTTGACGCGCTGTATCTCTCAAGGTTAAAGTCTATATCTTGGCTGTGATAGCTTCTTCAGGCAGGCGGGGTGAATGTCATCTGACTATCTTCACAATATGAACTAAAAAAAACATAGAAAATCTTTAACACTCATTGGATCAGGCAGTATTTGCGGAGAGAGGAAATGGAACAATTTTCATGTCAATGACCAGCCACCACTTTGTTTACTTGAGAGAGTTAACAGATGTTAACCAGCAATTCAAAAGAATAGGGTGCATTTGAAAAGTATTAAGTAAATTGTGGGAAGGAAATGATAATACTGACCTGTGTATTGAAACCAATGCTGTCTTTCATGAAGGTGTTAAACGAGAGACTGAGGAGGAAATAGAGAATGGGGACTTTGACATCTTTGACGATGCTGACACACCATATTCTACATTCAACTTCCAATATTCCAATAAGGAGTTCACACTGCTCCATGACCTAATGGAATTCAACACACTGAACAATATTGAGGTATGCTTGAAATTATGCATTTGGTTAAAATGCCAATATGTGTAGCCATATTGAAAATTTAAGCTCAGCTGCTCGGATGTAAAGATGACATCCATGTAATTTGAATTTCTGAAGCACTTTTTTATACTTAATATTTTATGAAGCTTGTTATAACCATTAGTAAATTAAACTGGATTTTCTGAGGAAATGTTAATAAATCTCAATTAATTTGTTCCTCATTATAATTTCTTAAGACATCATAATTAAAATTACATATAGGAAGGAACTGCAGATAACTGGTTTAAATTAAAGATAAACACAGAAAGCTGGAGTAACTCAGCAGGACAGGCAGCATCTCTGGAGAAAAGGAATAGGTGATGTTTTGGGTCGAGACCCTTCTTCAGTCAGTCCAAATTTCAACCTGAAACGTCACCCATTCCTTTTCTCCAGACATACTGCTTAACCCGCTGAGTTACTCCAGCTATTTATGTCTATAATTAAAATTATGGTGACCTTCAACAAGCACATAGCTGGAATAATTAATGCTAATCCTATCAAGTATCTAAGCTAAGCGAAAATATTTAGCAAAATATGCATGTGTTGGGTCAATTACGTTTGTGGGTAACTTTACAAGTGGGTACACAAAATAACAAGATCCAAAATCAAAAAAACTGTAGATGTTGGAAATCTGAAATAACATTGGATATGCTAAAAAAAAAACATTCAGCAGATCAAGCAATATCTATGGAGAGATAAATTTAGTTGATATATCAGGATGATGCTCTTACATTAGTACTGATCAGTACATGATAGTACTGATTCAACAGAGCCTACATCAATATCCTTGCAGCAATATTGAACAGGATATAGTGGCAACAGTGTATAAGAACAATATTAACAAACAGGACTCTTTAATAATATAGCATTAGATACTAGATTTATTATCAATTACAGAAATAGAGCCTGTCAGGTGTTGTCACTGCCTGATGCTGCTGTGCTATAACTGGTATGTGGTAGAGCACTTACATTCACTCTTCATATACTGTATATTTACTGATAAATAAACTGGTGATGTCTACATTTGGACTGTGGAGCAACATTCCCCCTCAGTATAGATCCTGACTCATGCACTTTACAAAACCACAATTTCTCCAAATAGTCCAATTAAAAAAAAAAAATGCAAGTGTATAATGACATCATTACCATCCCTGAGTAATTGGAGAGCTGGAAAATGTCAATTGCATTAACTGTACACAAAATGCTTTCAATGTTCTTTTGTATATATTGGCCAAAGATATTTGTTTCGTTCCTAGCATTAAACTTAATGAGGCTGCTGAGCTGGATGACTTCCAGCAGAGGAGTGCTTCAGGTGTGAGACAGTAAACCCAGTAGGCATTGAATAAAGTCCATGAATGCTCAGTGTTTTCTTGAGTTGGATGATACGAAAGGTTTTGGCTTGAGCATCAGCTTACTTTGCCCATATCCGGATGATAATGTACACAATTTCTCCATTAGATTCCAGAGATTCTCTTTACTTTTCTTCTTGGCTCTACTAATTTCCCTGAATGTCACTACATCTTAAATCCTGTATTGGACAATCTCAGCCTCTTTCTATTCCACAATAATTTAGTCATGCAAATAGTATATGTTCATCTCTTTGGCAGTGCCCATCTCTCTCGTATGTACACTCAGACTCTTAGTTATGTCACATTGAATCAAAGCCTGACTTTCAAATGGCTTTCTGTTTGTTCCACCCAATTCCATCTCTGAACAAATGCAACACATCCAAATTGCAGTTCCTTGCGTTCTTGTTTGTTTAAACCTCCTATCCATATATTTTCATTGCTCCATTGCCTCCTGCACCTTCTTACCCCTTTCTAACCCCCTGCATCAATTTTGAGATCTTTCTCCTCAAATTCAAGTGCCTTAACATTCCCATAAGATTCAAATCTTGGCTGTGCATCTAAAAGATCTCTTCTCTCCCATGATACTATAGAAACTGGTCAACTCTTTGTTACTCATTTTCTTTCAGGGAAATTCTCCACTAAAATGTATTGGCTTTATCTTGTTATTCCCTCCTTTCAAAAAGCCACGTACATGTATTTATCAACTAATCATTTTTTCGTTTTGGGTCATAGCTTCATTCCACAAAATATATTGATTCCTGAATGGTGTCCACATTCCATATTGCTCTATGATGAACTTTGGAATATCTTTCTATCCCTTAGTTCCTAAATAAATGTTATGTTATTCTTACACAAATATTGAAAACTTGAAAATAACATTGAGAATATTGAACACATTGGAACATATCTATTTTGCTACTTAAAGAACTGGACTTCTAGCTTTACCAACCTGATGGATCTAGTTGAAATTCAATAGCCAAACAGTCTTGTACAGTCAAGTTATAACAGGCAGAACGCCTTTTCCTTCCTTTCTAAACAGGTGATTAAGGATGCTATCATCGAGAGTGTCAAGTACAGGCGAGAAAACCCATCTCGTTGCTCAGTGTCACTCAGCGATGTGGATTACAGAAGACTAAAAAAGTCATTTAGTTTTGATGGGCTCCAGTCGAGGCGGAAGCGACAAGCTGCAGAGGACTTGCTGAAATAATGGCTATCTACAGCATTGAGACAGGAGAGGACATACACCTTCAGTCAAATCTCATCTACTGGACGCTGAACATGATGTGGCTTGAACTGCACTTAGAACCATTTATAATCCTTAGGCTGCCTAGGCAAAATGTAAACTAAACAAAATGCAAAGGCATTGTTTTAAAGGAAAGCAATGTTGTTGATGCGTAGGTCACAGAACGATGAGCCACATCAAAGATTAAAAATTCTTACTATAAGTTACTTCTTTTCATCTATTCCTTTGAATCCAGGTTATCCACCAAAAGTGGTCAGAATCGAACAAAGAAGAAAATGTGGTGAATTACAACAAGGTTTTGACTTTTTTTATTGGTCTTGTCTTGTTCTTGGCATGCTTGATAGCTTCTAACAATAATGTATCTGAGACCAGTGTCCCACTGAAGTAAAAGCTTGTTGGTTAATTCCTGCCCCTTACTGTATGCTACGCAGCATTTAATTTAAAGCTTGTCCTTCTAATGGGTTCCCATTCCAAAGGTCTTGGATGTGGAAATACTTCTTCATCCTGTTTTTAACTTATCCAGTGCAATAAACTTCACACCTGGTCTTTGATGCTTTAAAGAGCAGCATTCTCCATAACTTTGTGCCTTGCAAGCAGATTGTTAACTTTAAGATAAGAATAGCTCAATACTGGGTCATGATATACGAGTCCAGTTATCATTAAAAAAATATTGGCTAGGTTGGGCCAGGCTTTGAACTAAACCCATTATTCCAATGAAGTGATATTGAAGCACTCAAATTGTTTCATATGTTCTTGATTCCTTCACTTAAAAATAGCAGAGTGACAATGGTCACCTTTAACAACCAAGCAGAATCTAGCTGGATCAACATGGAGTCAATATATTTAATTTCCTTTCTTCCTTCACAATGCTGGAAATGTTCCATGGTTTGGTCATGATGTACCATTTGCATGGTTAATGCAAGTTATCCAATCACTAACCAACCTTGGCAAAGAGTCATATCTCAAATGGTATTATTTTAGAATTTGTGTGTTATCTCCTTCTTGGTGAGATGCTCTATTGATACAATTCTTCAGTCAAACATTGGAAATTGTACTTAATATTTCATATCCAGCAAAATGTTGCATACATCCGACCTTCCAATTACTTGTAGCTTCAACAAAATGTGAATCTACTTATTTATACTATTTCCCTGCTTTTATTATTTTTATTTCTAAGGCATCCCTATCATTTCCTCAGATTGACAGCAAAAAGGCACCCATCATTCCCAAGGGTTCAGCAGTATCGGCATTTCTTCCCTTCCATGACTTGCTTTGGCCAAAGATTCCACCCAGGACAGCCCAGTGAGAATTAGTAGAATTCAGCATGTCTCAACAGCAGTACATGGCCCTTGACTTCATAACTGTGACCACCAACACTTTAACAGGAAAGATTTTTTTTAAACCAAATTTCTATCAACTTAATCGAGTGGCAATGTTTGTTCTCAGCACAGAGCTACAACATTTTGTTGTGCTGTTTTGAATTTGAACACAGTAACTACATTTTGTTATCTTAGCACTTTGTATTTAAAAACAGAGCTTACAGCTACTCCAGACACATATTTGACAATGTTCTGGTGATTTGGGGTATGCCAACTTGCCCTTTTGCTACATTTCATCAGTTGGCTAGTCAGTAATCACCTGCAACAGCTTGTCCAAAATTGGATGTGTTGTGGAAGAACTTGAATCTATGGGAGATGGGGAAAGGTCAGCAAGAACAAGATAGCAGTACATCTGGTACCCACTACACATGTTTCCAAGGCAATAACTTGGCTACGGGACCTGAATGCTGAAAAGAACTGGAAACATGAACATGGAGACTTTTTTTGAGTGCAGACGTGCAGTGATTCATGATCTTAGTAAAGCAGTTGGAACATAGTATTCAGTTCTGGACAGCACACTTGGAAAGGTCTAAAGGACCTGAGGGTCAAAAAGATTTACTAGAATGATGCAAGGGATCAGTGACATCCCGTTCCACTGAGGGAGATGAGGTATTTTGACTGATCATCTTGGGGCAAACAAGAAAAGATTTGAAGGAGGTGTTCAATGTTGTAACCTGTGTTGATAAAGGGAATAGGCAGAAATATTTTTGATGGCAGAGGACGCAGGTCTAATATGATTGGGAAATGAACCAGACATGACACAAATACATTTATTGTACGGGGAGAGTTTTATAATTTAGAATGTACTGACTGAAAGCAAGGTGGAAGTAGATTTGGAAAGAAGTTTAAAAAAGAAACTGAATAAGCATTTGGGGATTCATAAAGAAAGAGCAAGGAAGTGGAACTGATTGGACATGTCTACAAAATGTATTAAATTTTACATCCAGCATTACATTTGTACTCTCCAACACTGGTGAAATAGGCTCAGGACGATCATGTTTACATTCCATTATCTCCCATGTCCCTATGCCACACAGTAGCCTAATGCCATTACTATCTCATACTACTGTGGTGCAAATGCCAACATAAAATCATATCCTGTGAGTACCTTATCAAAGGGAAATGAAGGGCGTAACAAAATGAATTTGGCACGTTTTCTACCTTCTTGGGGCATTGTTATGCAAAACATATTAGGGCAGTGGTTGGAAATGTAGTAATTTCTTAGTTCATCATGATCCTTGGATAGATGTGACTGTGCTGTGCTTATCACAATGCAGGAAGAGTTGGTTTGCCCCATACTGGTGAACTGAAAATGAATTCTGCAGAATATTATTTATCCAACCTGAAGGTTGCTTTCCAGGAAAAGTCATTTTATATTCTGTCATTTCATTGTTTCACCCATAAACATAATAAGCCAGGTAACTTCTATAAAATAAAATGGTATTTTATTAAATGGAGATTAAGTGATCCAAATTTTTGAGTTTCAGTTATGGAGTTCATGTGGATTGGATGATGCACTATTTTGAAGGATTCATTGTGGAATATAATGCAGTTTTCAACATTTTTCAGTGGTAATTGGCTACAATATACTGTATCCCCAAAACAGAATTAAAATGACAGAAATCTTTGGTATAGAAATCAAAGTTTTGTGTACAAATAGCCCAATATTTAAATATGTTACAAATTATTGATCTAGTTGGGGTTATCAATGAAAGAGAAATATTTAGTTTTTACCCATTTGTGTTAATGAAGATTTGTCATCTTTGCCAAAACATGCCAACATACATCAGAAATGCATGACATGCCTGTTTTAAGATTACCACCCAACACTCTGTACAGTAAAATAATGCCAGATATTTGTGTGTGCTATTGATAACACACAAGAACTGTACAACCGTAAAACAGTCCCATATTAAGTCTCTAAAGCTGAATATATTCGGGCAAAAATAGCAATTCCTCTCGCTGTCAATATCCACTGTTTACTTGATTGGAAGGAGACAAATTGGCTTGGTTTCCTAACCTTGATTATCAACCAGCAAATCATGTTAGAGAATGCATGAAAATGTGAATCGTTTATTTTACTCGTGCAGTTAAAACAATATGACAATTTTCACGAATGATAAAGAACTGAGGTCAAAAGGGCTGCAATTAGGCAGAAAATCCATCATAGCATTATTGATCAGTGCAGTATCAATCATCAACCAGCATCTTCAGAAGAAATGCTGAGAAGGAAAGACAGATAAATATATTGATATAAAATATATTGCTAAACCTATTTAATTTTATCTCATAAATAAATTGTAAAATATTTGATAATTTCATAGCGCTTAATGTAGCTGGAAAGTTAGTTTAATTGAAAAATACATTAAGCATTTTAACAAGACAAGATGCATAATTATGTTATATTGTAGTTTCTTGCATGTACTTATTCTAAGTGGTCATGCTATCGCAATTCTTTATATTTAACTATTTTTAAATGAAAATATTCCTGCACAGTTATTTAAATAAATGATTAAATGCCATGTGCTAATTTAAATTTCTATTTTGAAAATAATTCTATGGTAGTTTCAAATGATTGTATAATACTGTTTGCATGTTGTAGTTTATTGAAACACTATGTTTTTTGGCATAAACTCAGAATTTGTCATATCTCCAGCCTCCATTTACTCTCGCCTTGCTAATAAGTAATGTTCTACATTTTCTCTTCTTCTCTAAATGTAATATGTAATCTTCATCTGAAATTTCCTCCCCTAAATTCCCCAAATATAATCTACTACCCCTTTGCACCTTCATCACATCTGCTCCCATCTCCCTGTTCTTCACCAGAACTTCATTCATCATTTAACCTTCCCTTCCTCCTGCAATCCTCCTTACGTAAGAGTCGTAAAAGTCTGTTTTCAATCTGAATGTGATCTTGATGTATTTTAAAATATTTTTTAAATCTAAAAGCTGGAAGTATATTTCACATTATGCACCATGACGGTGAGGGTGGGAAGTGCTATTCCAAAATATGGTCTACTAACGTCAGTCTAGAAGGGTTGACCAGGTCAACAGTATTGGGACCATAAATAAAAAAATGGATTCCTGATTACTTACCATACCGTGTGTTGTTAACAGGTGTTTACAGCATTTTTTCTGGTTGGACAAATTGTGCTCCATTCAGTTTAAAACCAAACATTCCAGCAAAATTATGTAAAACTACAACTTATATAAATAAAAATAGATCATTTAGTGGTTGTCACTAAATTATGATTCTGTTGTGAGTTAATGTCTTTACTATCATTTGATTTTGCACCATGAAATGTCTCCACCATATACAAACAATCTTGCACAAGAAGTTTGTAGATTTATTACAAGTCACTTGTAACCTGTGGTTAAGATGATTCACTCAGAGCTGCCTGTGTAGTCGGAAGCCCAACTGCAGTTCAAGTCATTTGTTGGCTCCCCTCTTGGGCTAATTTGGGGAAAGAACCTTGGTCTGTCCTGTGATAAATATGGGCAACAAATACATTTCTACTTCCAATGAGAAAATAGCTACAGTAAAGTCAACTCCACTACATTGCATTGTGTATGTTCCATTTATCAATCATACCTGGAAATTAGATGAAATACACAATTGAAAATAGGTTTAACTGAGATCAGAAAACAATTGCGACCATTTACCATGAACTGCTTCAGAATTGTTTTTTTCAAAAAATAAACTTTATTCAGAATAAAACAAATATACAAAAGTAAAACTATGCAAAAACTCTTCAGATATTTTCAGAGTCTATGCATCTATTAGTGTCATATTCAGTAGTGTTCGGACCTATCTTTAAACAAAACAAAGCACCCTTGCCATTCACGAGCCCCCTGGGGTGATATCCAGTCCCTTGTTTATGTAGTGTCCCCGCCAGACTCTGTGCCTCAGAGGAAGGACTCTAGACCATGGTCCTCCCTCACAGAGCATTAATGTTAGCTGCAGCAAGCTTCAGGGAGTCCCTCAATAGGTACTCCTGCAGTCTGGAATGGGCCATAGGGTAACATTCCCTGACAGACACCTCGCTGTGCTGGAAGATCAAAAAGTTTCAGACAGACCAAAGAGCGTCTTTCACTGAGTTAATGATCTTCCAGTAATACTTGCTGTCTATCTTCAAATGTGTCCTTAGGTCTGCCCCTAAATCAGAGTCCTCTGTAATGGAGCTGTTTGGGAGAAACCATGACAAGAACCCTTCATTCTCCAGAACCTCTTCGCAAATCCACACTCAACGAAGAGGTGGCCAACCGTTTCCTCTCCATAGCAGCCATCCCGAGGGCAGTGTGCATCGGTAGTAACATTCTAATGGCACAGGAAGGATCTAACTGAGGGCCCCTCTTACCACTAGCCAAGCAAGGTCTTGGTAGGGTCAGTGAGTTCTAGCAATGAGGCAATTTGCCAGACTGGACAGTCAGCTCTGGGAACCACTCCACAAGATCCATTGAGTCCCTGTCGTGCAGTGCCTGCAGGATGTTCCATGCTGACCACTGCCCGCTGGATGTGGTCAAAGGTGTTGGTTCAGAAGAACTTTTGCACAAAGGACAGGTGGAGCAGCAATGTCCAGCTGACTGGCACATTGCGAAGTAGCAGTGCCAGACCCATACTTCACAACACCAGGGAAAGGTAGCTCAGCAGGTAATGCCACTTGGTGCTCATGTGTTTTTGCTCCACGCACAGCCTGTTGCAGTTAACACACAAAAGTGGCATCATGATAATGGCAAAGTTGGCCGTGCTGTTGCCCCCATTTTTGCCAACTCATGCATTATGACTCAGTGGATCCGCTTCATCTTAGATCCCCAGATGAGCTATAATACTGCCCGGGTGATCGCTGCGGCAGAGGAGTGGGGAACGGACCATACCAGCACCATGTACAGCAGCCCCAAGAGCAGCTCACACCTGATGACCAAATCTTCTTTGTTATTGAGAAGGAGCTCTTCCACAGACCTGATTTTTGCTTGACCTAGACGATCCTCTCCAGCCAATTCTTGTTGCAGGCGTGGCCCCTCAGAAACAGAGCCCCAGCACCTTCTGGTAGTCAGACCTGACGTTGAAGAAGATGGAAGATTGGCTGGCCCAGTTGCACAACCTCGCTCTTCCTGCCATTGACTTTGGCTCCCGATGCCAACTCAAACTGGTTGAAAAATCTTAGGACTGACAATGGATCCAAGCAAAAGATGGTGATTTTGTCCATATACAGGAAGGTTTTGAGCTTAGTGCCTCACCAGCCTGGCAAAGTCACCCCTCTTATGCTCTTGTCCTTCCCGATGAATCCAGGGAAGGGTTCTAAATGGCATACAAACAGGACAAGCCTGGAGAGTGGGCAACCCTGCCTGACTCCAGACCTGATGGGAAAGCTATCCGTTTCCCATCCATTTATTTGGACTGCACTACAAATACCGGTGTAGAGCAGTTGGATGCAATTCCAAATTCCCTCCCCAAAGTCCATTTTGGAGAACATGTCCATCATGCAAGTGTACAATATCCTGTTGAGGGTCTTTTCTTGTTCTAAGCTGACCAGGCAGATGTCCACCCCTCTTCCTGCATGTAGGCGATGCATCCCTGAACAGTGCCAGGTGGCATTCACGCTTACACAATTTTACACATATCCTTATGACATTAATCTGAGGGCAGTACATTTTTTCAGCCATTGGTCCAAACAGTGGTACTTGTAAGGCCATCACAAGCTAAGTAAGTCACTCACATTGAAACCGAACATATCTGCAAATTGCTGCAAACCACTCGATGGTTATATACACAATATGAAAAATACTCAACCACCACAGGCACTTCTATTGCACTCTAGTTGGGAGCTCTTCATTGCCTCTACTTCCTTAGACGTTTGAGAAGATTTGGTATATGGCTGAATACTCTATTGATGTACAGTAGTCTTCATACAGATTGGTTGTGTCATGACCCAGTTTGGTAACTCAAACTCCCAGGAACGTCAGGAACTGCAGAAAGTGATAGATATTGCCCAGTCCACCATCAGAGATGTACAAAGGATTCTGCCTCAAAAAGGCTGCTAATATTATCAAAGACCCACACCACCCTGCTAGTACAATCAGGAAGAAGGTACAGGAGACTGATAGGTGTGACCTCCAGGTTGAAGAACAGCTTCTTCCCAACAACTATCAGGCTCTTGAATATTCCACGACATTAAATACAACCCTACACCAGCAACTATTCACATCACGCTACATACTACGGTTTTGACCTATTATGGTCTGGTTACCTCATATTACTGATTATTAATTTATCATATCACTGATTATTGTATAGTTATTTATGTTGTTGTTTTAATGGACCTGTAAACCTGCAGCAAGTAAAATGTAATTGTTCAATTGCCAGTCCATATGCTAATGTAACACCTGACACTTTACTGAAAGATGCCACCTTTTTGAGGCAGCCCTTCCTGCAAAATGCTCTTGAAGGTGTGGACATCTGTGCCCATGAGAGACAGGGCTGAGTCCACATACTCTTGGTCGCCTCTTGCCATTCTAAAAATCTAAATTGCCATAGCCATCCACCTCCACACCCAGGGAATGAGTGTTTAGTGCAAATAAAAAGTACAGAAACACCACTTCAGAAATGAATGTAATCATTGATGATGATGATTATAAAAATTAATGTAAACAAAGGCCAACTGATTCATGTTGAAATATTGTGAATGCTCTGTTTATTATCTTCTCGTAGTCATAAAGCATGGAAACAGGCCCTCTGGATTGTGGAATGGTGTCTACGGATTGGAGGGTAAAAATATGAACCCACTATATAAGGAGAGAGGCAGGGAACTACCATCACGTTAACCTGACCGCAGGAATTGGAAAAACACTACAAAACGTATTAAAGATTGTGGTTATCTGGACACTTGGGGAATATGAGTGAATACTAAAATGATTCAAGAAGATATATAATTGACAAGCTAAAAGAGTGACATTTTTTATACTTTTATACCACACCTTCATATAAAGCATGAAGGAGTCTTTGCAAATGCAGATGTGCTTGCTGTTTGTTGCCAGTGTTTTCTTGCCTTGGATTTCCAGTATTAACATGTTCAGGAATGTGGATCTTTGTTTTTGCAATTTTGCATGCCTATCATGCTGCAGATTACCTCTTTCTTATTCAACCTGAGGTCCAATAAAGTAGTGTTCATAGTTTGTAAAACACCTCTTAGTTCATATAAGGATGCATTATCAGATAAGTCCGTGAAACATTTTGATAACTAATCTATAAAGATTAACAGGTCTTACATGAGCCAGCTGTTATATATATAAATAAACCGTTTCCAAGACATGTTATCCATTGCGTGCAAGTCGCCCCCTTGTATGTGATCTAAGAGGAGTGTGATGTACTAGATCTTTTTGTCAAGTTACCATATCTCATTTACAGACCCGGATATTGTATTATCCACTTGATACATCAGAAAAGGAGCACGTCCTGCCCCACCTGTTGGAGGAGTCTGCACTTCTAACATTTACTGCCTTCGTTTCCTCAGAATCCACAAAGCCAGAGAAGAAGCAGGTTACCCTTTGTACCCAGGGATTAACTAAGAAAAAGACAGCACAAGTAATATTGAAAATTAGCTAACAAACAAATTGAACCTTAAAATTAATCAGTTCAAAGGTTCAAAATTTCAGATGTCTGTTTATTGTACCAATTAAGGTACAGTGAAACTCGAATTACCATACAGCCATACTAAAAAAAAAGCAACAAAACACACAACTACATAAAAGTTAACATAAACATCCACTGCTGCAGATTCCCCACATTGCTCACTGTGATGGAAGGCAATAAAGTCTAATCTTAGGGTACACAAAAAGCTGGAGAAACTCAGCGGGTGCAGCAGCATCTAAGGAGCGAAGGAGATAGGCGACGTTTCGGGTCGAGACCCTTCTTCAGACTAAAACTAAAGTCTAATCTTATGCTTCTTTTTTCTCCAACGGTCGGGGCAGTCGAACCATCCGCAGACGGGGCTATCGAAGCTCCTGCAGAGAGGGACACACAGAGAGGACAGAGAGGGACACACAGAGAGGGGCACAGAGGGACACACAGAGAGGTCACGGAGGCACCTACAGAGAGGGTCACGGACGCACGACGTCGAGGCAGTGTGTCATGTGTCGAGGCGACTGCGAGCTGTCAAGCCGTTGCCGGGCGGAATTTTTGTACATGCTCAGTTTTTCGGATGTCAGTTTTCCCGCGCGATGTCAGGACGCACTCCGCACAATTCCGCACGGCTCCGGCGATCGAAGTGGGACCGGCGCCGCGACGCCGGACGGCTCAAGCGACCACGTTAGGTCGCGCTCATCGCATGGAGTTGCATGCTGCTGGGACAGGCCCTTAAGTTTGTAAGTGGAAAATTCCCTCGATCACGTAGGAGAGTTTTGCCCCTGTCCCACTTAGGAAACCTGAACGGAAACCTCTAGTGACCTTGCGCCCCACCCAAGGTTTCCATGAGGTTCCTGGACGTTTTAGTCACTATCCCTAATGGTTGAAAGTGGTTTCCGCGTGGTCGAGGCTTCCTTCGATTATTTCAACAAAATCAAAACCGGCCTCGACTAAAAATAGGTTGCCGTTAGGTCGAAGTCAGTGGAGTGGGGTCGCTATTTACTTACAGGCAGTCGAAGGCCATCTCCTTCGCTGACTGGCCATTTTGATTGGCTCATTGGAGTTTCACGACCTAGAAGGACCCACTGGAAGGTAAAATGCCCGCTAAACTTTATTAAACTTCATAAAACTGTCTCCACACCTTCTTCTCCCCCCCCCCCTTCTCCTCCCTTCTCCCCTCTTCTCTCCCCTTCTCTCTCCCCTTCGCTGTCCTTCTCTCCCCTTCTCTCCCCCGCCCCCCCCGCGCTCTCTAAATGACTTACCGTGCTCTGCGGCAGCCGTTTACCTTCCTCCTCATCGTGCAGACAACGCACCTCCTCTGTCCCTGGCCCCCACCTTCGCGATGTGTTTGTGTGTGCGTGCGGTCGGTAGCAAAGATCCTGTAGGATCTTTGGTCGGTAGATGCTGCTCACGCTTCGGTCGAGGCTTTCCAGGTGAGTGACCAAAACCTCTGGCGACTCATGGAAACCTTGGGTCGCGGGCAAGGTCACCAGAGGTTTCCGTTCAGGTTTCCTAAGTGCGACAGGGGCATTACAGTGACTTCCTAGGACCTCAAGGACCATGTGTCGACCATGCTACGAGTTTGAGTCGAGAGCAAACACTTCTAAACTCGCAAATTAGGTCGCCCCAGTGGGACAGGCCCTTAAGGGGAATGGAAGAAACATAGGGAATGTGTACAAGAGGATTTTCTTGATGAATATGTTTTCAACTCACAATGAAAGAATGCCGCAGTGGGTTTGATTCCAGAGCAAGATGCGACAGGAGGAATTCAGAGGGAAAAGCAAACCCACCCCAGCCAAATCCCACAGACATCGTCCAGTCATTTGACCTACAACTACTGCACATACTGACATTCGTCTTCAAGGGCAATGCAACAGATAATAGAATGACTATGTATTAGAGATAGTGGGGAACTAACCATTGTGCAAAATAATTGTATCACACATACATACCAGATCCCGCCTCCTCCCCACATCATCGACTCCATCTACATTGCATGTTGCATTGGGAATACAGCCAATTAACTCTGAGACTCTGGACTGAGAGATGGGACGTTGGCAAATATTAAGTAACCAATTTCTGGCCAGGATTGGTATACTGGGCTGAATAGCCTCTTATATTCCATTAACTTTTGATTCTGCTTCCAAAAATCTCACAAAATCTCAAATAAAAAGGACATAATTTAAACTCTCAATTCACCCCCATCACAGTCATGGTATCATTTCCACCATCTGGACATTTCATTCCCTCTCAAATATCTTCCAAATCTAATCACAGTATTCTTCAAATATATCTTGTGTCCTCAATGAATGCAAAATGATAAGTACAGTGAAGTATTTTTATTATATCCACAGCAATTCTAATCTCATTCCTAATAAATAGTTGCACCAACTAAACTAGGCTTTCATTCAACTTGGATATGAGCCTCTAGGTCTGGATATTTTAACTTGTCTGCTGTTTCTCAACTTTTTTTTAAAAGATTACTTTGCCGCGGTATTACTAAGAGTTCTCTCGTTTACTCTCTTGTGCTCAATTAATGCTGCATTAAAGCTTCTTGTCAGAAGTGACTCAACCAAATGATTGTTTTTACTAAAATGTCAGCATCTTGCTCCATCACTGCTGTTATCCTAAGGTCAGAAGCAGGTATCTTCCCTTATTGCACAATGGATGTCTTCCATTATTACACAATGGATTCATCTCTTTCTATCTAGTCATCAAAATAATCAGTCCATGTCTGCCTGCAGTTACTCCGAGAGAGCATGCTTACGTCAAGTAATATTATTGCAACTAAAGTACCAGGCAGTGTCTAACTTTAACGAAAGAGTTTTATCACATGCCAACAATCTGCAACCAGCACCAAATCCACATTATCAATATCCTGGAAGCCACCATTGACCATAAATCCATCTCTACCAGTCACATAAATGCATGTTTAATGCAGGAACTCATGAGAGACTGGATAACTGTGACAAGTAACTCCCTCCCAAAACCCTTCCACCCGCTTCAAGGCACGACAGGAGAGTGATGGAACATATCCCATTTGCCCAAATGAGTGTCGTTCCAAAAAACCCAAAGCACGATCCAGCAAGGATAATGAAAATCACATGCACATGCTGGAAATCTGAAATAAAAACAAAATTGCAGAAAATATTCAGCAAGTCAAACAACAAAGGAGTGAAGATGCCATTTGGCCAGCTGAGTCCTTACTGGTTCAATGCAAGAGCAACCCAGCTAGTGTTATCCTTACAATTTCTTCTCATAGCTCTGTAACTTTCCTGACAGATATGTGCCCAGTTTCCCAATAGAATTTGCTTCCACTACTACCCCTGACAGTGGGTTCCAGGCTCGGACCATTTGCTGTCTCTCTTTTGGCCCTTTTATCAATCACCTTCATTCTATATCCACTCGTTCTTGAACTGCCTGCTATCTACTCTCTCTGCACCCTTCAGGATTTTCAATATTTCAATGATCCTCATGCAACCTCCTCTGTTCCGTGGAGAGCGACCTCAACTTCACCATGTGTTCCTGATTCAAGGCACTTCAATCCAGGGAATCAGCAGCTCTACATCTATCCCAACGTCCCATAAGACCTTTCCAATTAAATCGTCTTTTTTTCTAAGTTCTACAGAGAACAGGCCTGATCTTCATAATCTCTGCTCATACAACAAGTCTGCTATGCCAGGAAATTATCTGGTGAACATATTCGCTCTCTCAATTTTAAGTAAATAATTCCATGGATAGACGTGTACATCACATTATCCATGCCGCCTCACAAGGGCAGTACATAATTAAAGCAAGATATCCAGTATACTCAAATCCTCTTGCTATGGTGAGCAAGAGGATTTGCTCATCATTGAACTTCATCTGCCATCTGTTTGCTCATCTCATCTCATTCGAAGTGTATTACATCCCCCCCTCCACACTATTCACTACCCTCCAAATTTTCTCATGCAAAAGGTTAGAGTTTTGAAACGGGGTTTACGGTGTTCGGTTACAGAAACATCCATTAACATGGGCTTTATGCAGTCCTCAATGGGAGCACACCCACTTTAGCACATCTGGAAATGCTTTACACTGCAAAGATCCCATGCAGTGTTAGCCCCTATGGCCACGTACCTCATGGCAGGTAGGCAGACAGCAATATGCCCACAACACAGATTCCACAGAGGATAGAGAGGTTAGAGGGGAGGTGAAGGTGGCATGGGCCCAGATTTAGTGTAAGGATGTGCCTCAACAAATGCCAGGAATAAATGCCAGAGAGCATTCAGGGTCAGTGTCAGACAAGCCCAGGGGTAGGTGGCTGGAGCATCGCTCGGCCTCAGAGAGACTGCCATCAACTCTTGCTTCTTGATTCTTGATCCACTGGGTCACTCTTCACCAAGGAATTTCATCAGCTCACTAAACGTGTCAGAGTGAATCATGTACCAATGTAAATGCTTTGACGTTTTTACACATACAGACGCTGGCATATTTCCTGCACAGGAAAACAGTGCACTCATGTGGAACAATTCACCAGAATGGAGGAAACTACACCATGACCAACAAACCGAGAGGTCACCGAGGTTCAACCTCCTTCCATCATAGATGTTACCCAGTACCTCCCGGCTTACTCACTGACAAAGGTTCCTAGTGATTAAAACATCCCCTGTGGTCTGAATCACAGAAGACACCATCATACTGTTTGTGCTGCTTTGCCTCCATAAACGTGCAGTGGCTGCTGCTTTCAAACCAATTGTATTGTTTTGGCATTGCAGGGCACAAGAAAAGACCCCCCAACCCCCGTCCCCACTCCCAACCCTCACCCCCAACCCTCACCCCCAACCCTCACCCCCCCCATCCCCACTCACAGCCTTCACCCCAACCCTCACCCCCAACCCCCGCCCCCATCCCCACCCCACTATTATACCTTTTCCTAGAACACCACATTGTGGGGCAGGAGAGCGTAAGGGGAACAGAGAGGGAATGGAGATGAAGATGTCCCATATTTAGGATGTCCATTTTGTTGATTAAATCTATCAGTTGTGAGTTGACTGAATAAGGACGTTTCCTGAGATTTCATCAGTTGAACCTCATTGGGCTCTTTGAAATGTTTTGATAGTGTGGTGGCTTGGCACTTTAGATCTCAATGTGTCTCCCAACCTACTGAAGAGCCAACTGATCACTATGTTGTTGCGTGCAGTACTCTCAGCTGCTGTGAGGACAGTGCTGACATGCTTCCAACAACGCTGAGCAGAAGTCAAATGAGATCTTGAGAGTCGAGCTAATTCAAAGAAAGTCTGTTATGTGAGAGGCTAAAGGGCCTGTCCCACTTGGCAATTTTTTCGGCTGGATTTTTAAATGTTCTAAATCTTTCAGCGACCCTGATACGTCAGTCAATGACGCCGGCAGTCACCGAGAGAATCGACAAGTGGGAAAGGCCCTTAAGGTGCCAGTCATCAGGAAATACAGATCATTGTTCAAAAGCCACTGATGATGTTGTGTCACAGCAACATATAAGTAATTATTGTGTGCGACCTGGGCTCTCCCAACTGATTACTGGTGTTAAAGATTCTAATGTCAAGAAGGTCACTTTATCTTGATTAGGAAAAGTAAATTATCTATCTGCATATAATGCATATATCTCCAGTCCCTAAAAATCCATGTGCCCATTCAAAAGCCTCGTAAACGGCACCAGCGTATCCACCACCACCATGATGTCGGCAGCACGTTCCAATCACCCACCACCCTCTGTGTAAAAAACCTGCCAGGCACAGCTCCTTTAAACTTTGTCTCTCTCATCTTAAAGCTATTGCCTACAGTCTTTGACATTTCCACCCTGGGGAAAAGGGTCTGACTGTCTACCCTGTATTTGCTTCCTCATAATTTTATAAATTTCTATCTGGTTGGGCGAAATCATTTGTTCAGGTTGGAATGCCCGGGTGACCTGTCTAATGCAGCAGTGAGCCACAGACAATGAGAGGTGGCTGCGATCTGCTGTGACTCTGCAGAAAGAACTGCAGTGAGTCAAAGTGAGCCTGACCTCAGTGGGGAGAGACGGACAGGCACAGGGAGATGATAGAGTTCTTCCTGCTGCAATTCACGTGTCTCAATGATGACAGCCTTGGAATGCATTGTTGATCAGAAGTCTAGGATAAGGTGGTGTCTCTAAAGTCTGTGGGAGTGTTGGTTTCTGAGATGAGCATCAGCCTTTTTACCTAGAAAACCCAGTCGATACTATGATGACATTTCCAGTAATAAACGGCAACCAAAACAATAACCACAGATGACATGGAGGATGAACATGGCAGCAGCCAAATGTTGGAGCTATTACTCACTGTTGTTGCACACACGGTGGGTGAGGGAAAGTGGTTGAGCAGCCCAGCGGGGTACTTGCTGAGGTCCCTGGACTGAAGCAGGCAACGGATTTCCATAGTGATTCTGGTGCTTGTGCGGCTCTCAGACTATCACTGATTGTAGGACCATGAAGAGTCAGAGGAGACAGGGATGTGGCAACTAGTCTTTGCCCCAGCATCCTTTCCCCCACAAAGAGTAATTAAGAAAGATTTGTTAGGTTCACCTCTGGGAATGAATTTAGAGAAACGCCTTTAGGCAGGAGGTGGATCAGTAGTAAGGTTTATGGCAATGGCAGCCTATGGCAGAGCTGAGCCAGCAGCACCTTTGGGAAGGGCTGCATCATGGGAATGCCAAGTTATGGCAGTGCCAGCCTATGGGAGAGGCTGTGCCAGCAGTACCTTTGCTCAGGACTGCTCATGGGGATGCCAAGCTATGGCAGGCTAGCCTATTGGAGAGGCTGTGCCAGCAGCACCTTTGCTCAGGTGTGCTTCATGAGAACGCCAAATCTAAGGCTACTGGCCTATGGGAAAGGCCGCGCCAGCAGCACCTTTCTTCAGGGCTGCTTTATGGGCGCCAGCGGTACCTTCTTCAGGGCTGCTTTATGGGAATAGCTGTTTAGTAGGGTATTCCCATTTACAGTGATCATGGGGATGAGGGGTCATTGTTAGGATAAGGCAATATAACAGAATCTGTTAAGTCTTAAACTATATTTGAGAAATTGGGCTCCTCCATCCAGCTAGATTAAGTCTATCAAATAGACTTGTAGGATGTTGGGATTCACTTTTAGGTATTCAATTGGCTGTGATGCCGGCCTGGGCAACAGATGGCTGTCAATAAACTCTGGTAACAGGTTTACTAGTTGTTAGATTAATTGTTAATAGTATAGATGTGATTCAGCTGTGCAAGTAAGACAACTTATCTTGTTAAATGGTTAACTATTAAGTGTCTTATAGGTCATTGTTAACACACCTTGTTTCTCCAGGTGAAATTAATAAAGTCACAAGAATGGACAAACAGTATTCATTACTGCTCCAGTTGTTGTTAAGTAAATCTTTAATTATATTACAAAATGGTGCTAATGGCCCTAAATCGGAAATTGTGTAAGCTGCACTTTTTAGCAGGCCTGCTTAAGGTCTCCCTCATGTAGGAGGAGAGCATGCTGCGTCAGTATTATTCTGATGCTGGGGCCGTGGCAAAGTCGGCGTATTGCTGAAGCTGCGCCAGCAACACTTTGTATCAGGGCTGCTTAATGGCTCCCTCACGTAAGAGGAGAGCATGTGGGATCGGTATAGTCTAATGCCGAGTCTGAGGGTATAGCCATAGAGCATGCCCAAGGGATTCAGGGCATATGCCCAGAGGTCTATGCCTGGCCAGAAAGTTACCATCCCAAACACATATGCATGTGTTTACAGCTCTATGGGGGACATTACAGTTGGCTGTTAAATTTTCTATTCAGGTAAGACTTTTCCATATGCGAAACCTGGAGGACAAAGCACAAGCTATTGGACCGAGCAAGGTTTCATAGTTTTGGTGATAATGCACCCCACGTCTTTATTGGCAGTAAGCGTTTCACTGAAGTTGGTGGCAGCATGAAGGCTGGCCAGAGGTTCCACGCACTGTACCTGTGCTACTCTACAATTAAGGGACCACTTACAGCTTGGTAAGGTGTACACTTAGTTATACATTACAAATGATTGAGACATTATCAGCTATTTGAGGGATATAATCATGTAAAATGGTCTGTTCTAGCTTTTCAAGCAGGTTAGAATTGCACAGGTTCAGTAGAAGGACCAACATTGTCTTACAAGACTGGTTCGGAAATCGGGCCACAGTTGCTGTTTACGGCAGATACCAAGTTGCAAATATCATCTCGAGTTTGGAGGTGGAGCAGATTTGCATGATTTGAAAAAAAATGTCTGTTGTGGGTATCAACTATCTATAGACCCTACGGGCATAGTATGGGTTAAAGAGTGATTGGACAAATGTGCATATTGTGATGCTCGGGTTGATACATTATGATGATGGCATATGTTAGTCACGAGGGTGCAATCAGTTAAAGACCCATGGAATGGTTACATATCTTGTTGTCACAGGAGAATCATCAAGGCAACACAGAATTGGTGTTGAATTACACTATATTATGAAATTTTGGTTAATTGAACAACTAACATGGTTTCATGTTTATTTCACTGGTTGCAAAATATGTGGCAAAACATACATTTTTGCTAAAAGGAGTAGGAAGGACTTTTATGGCTCCCTCCATTTTGTTTATCAATTGAGGTTTCAAATAAAGTCATTAAGAGGCCGCTTAAGGTTTCCATTGAGTGATTATGCAAATTGATTCCTGATTTGTCGTGAATAATATAACCTTATTTGGTTATTTTAAATGTAATTTGCTGGTTCAGCCTGAGGCTTGGGAAATCAGTTGTTGCATGATAAACTCAAATTATGTTCTGCAGGTTTAATAAACTGCCCTAAGGTTTGGGTTGTTACATCTATTCTTCTATGTGTTCAAAGTGTTTGCATAGCACCAAACCGCAGAATTTTCTTTTCCAGGAGATGAAAGAGTTTGTTATGCTTATGTTCCATGGAAAATGTATTGATTGCTAATGTTTTGAGTTCATGCTAAATGATCGTTTGTTAATTATGGAGTTATACGGCCATTAATTGGGTTATCAAGGGGTAGGCTTTCTTCAACATGGGTCCCAGGACCAATATAATGCCATATGCGATGTTGACATTTGTGAACACTATTTCACCAGGAGGCTGCAGCTATATCCTTAAATTTGGCTGGAGTTTATTAGGTATTATCCTTCTGGCACTGGTTTAGTGCAGCAGGTTCAGTCGCTACATAATTGTGATGGTACAGGATGATAACGTCTGTAAATTATAATATATAATATGTTAAATACTTGAGCAGACCAGAAGGGGGTCAGGTCTCAAAATAGTCACAGGCATACCAGGGGACCTTTGATAAGGTAAGCACACATATATACAACAATATGTCAAGGTCATCAAGAGACTTGGAGTTCTGGACTAGCAATGTTGTTAGTCACAAAAAAAAAATAAAAATAAATAAATAGGTACATAAATAAATAATTTGGGAGAACTTATTGTTCAGGCCATACCAGATGAGAAAAACAGAGTTGTGTTATGTACTAATGGATTCTGATTCCAGATCTCATTACACCAGGGCTGCTACAACACAGCAGCAAGGGTATTTATGTTCCGCTGGGTCGCATTGTTACGGCTGCAGCATGGTCCAACGAACGAATCTCCAAACATCTGTAATGACCCATTGCTGAACCAGGGTTATTTGTTAATTCTATTTATGTTCTGGTTATATTTTCCATCTGGGTGAGAGATGGAAATATTATTGTTTCATTTAAACACCATCAGCAAGTTTTACATCTTTGTTATGACTGTATGCATTATGAATGTTTTCCCTTCATTTGTCAATGAAGCAGGTGTGGTTGTGTACACTCGTTTCACATGGCATGATATCACAGAGCTTTGAAGTCTTCACGTAGTCACTCGCGTGACTCCAAACTAAAATAGTAAGATTAAATGAGAACTTACCAGTTTGAAGTTTGATCTTTATTTTATGAGGAGTCGAGTTGAGGGACTACTTGCCATTCGCTCCCAGCCCTCATAGATCTCATCTGGTAGTTCTAATCTTTGTTATCTTACCATTATACTTCAGTCATTATTATCTGTGATTTCACACTGTTGCTTTGAAGATTGACGCACGAACGGCTGTACGGGGTTCTTCACGTAGTCCCTCAACTCGACGACTCATAAAAATAAAGATCAAACTTCAAACTGGTAAGTTCTCGTTTAATCTTACTATTTGATACCATTTATTTGAAATTACTTAACATTACTCGAGTGGGTAATCATATTATCGCTTGCTCACTATCAAAGGTACAGCTTCCCACAATGATACATGATGCCGTGTATTCATTCTCTTTTACTGATATTGATGAAAAGTGCTACATTTAGCACATTTTATTGAGAAGTTAAAATTATGCTCACACAAACACAAGTTTCCATGGCCTGATGGACGAAAAAATATTATCAATTCAAATACAGACATCCAATAGTCCGGAGGTGGCGGCGCTGCCTGCAGTCCGTCTGTTCTTCCTTTTTTTGTTTTCTTTTGTCTGTTTTGGTTTAGTTTATTAGGTTGTGGGGGGGGGGGGGGAGAAACATGGTTTTAGTCTCTTCCTTCGGGGGGGATTCGATCTTTTCTTGTTGTGTCCCCTGTCTCCGTCTGCACTGAGGCCTAATGGCGGAGCTGACGGCCTCGGGGCTGTGGCGGCAGTTCCGGTAGCGGCAGTGGCCCGACTGGCCCGACCTGGCAGCGGCAGCGGCCCGACTTGGAGCTGCGGCGGCACTCCGGCGTTCCGGCAGAGGCAGCGGCCCGACTTTGAGCTGTGGCCTGACTTTGGAGCTGTGGCGTCATTCTGGTGTTCCGGTGGCGGCGCGGCTTCCGAGGCCCGGCCGCGGGCCCAGTGGACGACACCGTCGGGAGCTCGCTGGTCGCAGGTTGGTGAACTGTTTTCCGGAGCTCCCGCAACAACAGCTGCGTCCGCTGGACTGCAGGGCGGCAGCTTCGGCCATCCCGGGCCGTGGAGTTTGAATCGGCCCGTTCGTGGCTCAGGATTCAGCCGCGGGTTTGACTTACTTACCATCACCTGGCGGGGTCACAACATCGGAGGCCTGGATCGCCTCAGCGCAGAGGGAGAACAAGGTGGGAAGAGACAAAGACTAAGCCTTCCATCGCAGTGAGGAGGTGCCTGGCGAACTCACTGTGGTGGATGTTAAATTTGTGTTTATTGTGTGTTTTTGTTATTTTTATTATATGTATGACTACAGGCATGACATTTCGTTCAGACCGAAAGGTCTGAATGACAATAAAGGTAGCATTTCAGCATAGGTTTAATTGCAATATCAGCATTTAATTGCATGTTTGTTGTTCAACAAAAACATATTTAAACTTGTCTTGTCTCGTCATCTCTGAGAAATAGTTTTTAGCCTGCCTTGTCAATAAAATCTTCCAAAGCCATCAACAAGAGGCAGGCCACAAAGTCTTGCAATAAAATAAGCCAATATGGATTTCTGCAGTTTAGTACAGCAAACATGCTCATCTTCTCCTCGTTGATTCCCTATTTTACCATTAACCCACATTAAAGACAATTCACTGTAGACCTACCTGCACTTCTTCAGGTTGCGGGAAGAAATTCATGAGTCAGAGAAAGGACAGACGTTGCACAGACAGCACCTAAGGTTGGGTTTGAACCCAGGTCTCTGGAGCTATGAGGCAATTAACATGAGGTTCTTTGCTCTTTATTACTCTTAGCATTACTATCTAGCATCTATACAGAAGCTAAAACTGTAACAATTTGTTTTTGCCTATTTCACAAAGATTTTTGTAGTTTCTTTTATCTATCGGAAGTATTCGAACTGACCATTCTGATGGATCTTTGCACCATTGTTCCTTCAAATGATGGCAACCAGCTTTGCAGTTGCCAGTGGAGATGTTCACTTGTTACTGAAGGGAGGGATGTCAAGGCATCTGCAGCCCAAACAGCAAAGAGGGGGCTCTACACCCATTGAACCCAAGAATCTTGCTGGATGTTGACAGATTTCAAAGCAGAAGCTCTGCTCTCCACACTGAGAGGCCGAAATATTGACACTAGGCTAAAGGCTCAATCTTTCATCGTGTAGTGAAATGGTCTTGCTTTCACCTTCCAAAGTTAAACGAGAACATTTGAAGACCAGTGTCCAGTGAGTGACCATAATTGGTTTACTGAGATCTTGCCTGGGGGAATAATCTGAGTTACCAAGGAACAAGGTTCAACATAAAAACCTCAAATCATTACCTTGGTCATTCTTCAGTAAATCTACTAGGTCCAAACAGTAGAAAATGGGGAATGACCCAGGGAACATCACAGAACAGCCCAACACCATCCTTAATCAACTTTATCTGTGTTTTACCAGTAAAGGAGATGGAGGCAGCTTCCATTGTGGCCTTCAAGTGGGAATTGTATACATATATTAGAAGGAAATATTTGCACAGAGATGGGGGCCAGCGCAAACACAATGAGCCAAATGGCCTCTTTCTGTACAGTAATCCTTCTATGCTTCAATTCAGCATATGGACAACTCGTGGATTGGTAACTAAGCTTTCCAGTTATTCAATTTTGTTTTGAGTGTTTTATATATTTTTAATTTCTGAAATGAGGCATGGTCTCAGTTGGTAAGGCCAACATTGATAGTTTATATCTCAGTGTCCATCAGTAGGTGGGTACACAAAAAGCTGGAGAAACTCAGCGGGTGCAGCAGCATCTAAGGAGCGAAGGAGATAGGCGACGTTTCGGGTCGAGACCCTTCTTCAGACTGGTCAGGGATCAGGGAAACAAGAGATATAGACGGTGATGTGGAGAGATAAGGAACAATGAGTGAAAGATATGCAAAAAAGTATCGGTGATAAAGGGAACAAGCCATTGTAAGCTGTTTGTGGTGTGAAAATGAGAAGCTGGTGCGACTTGGGTGGGGGAGGGAGATAGAGATAGAGGGAATGCCAGGGCCCGAGGGCTGAGGGAGGGGTGGGAAGGGGAGGAGACAGCAAGGGTTAACAGAATTGAGAAAATTCAATATTCAAGCCCAAAGGATGCAGACTCCCCAAGCGGAATATGAGGTGCTGTTCCTCCAGCTTGCGGTGTTGCTCACTCTGGCCGTGGAGGAGGCCCAGGACCGAGAGGTTCGGATGTGGAATGGGAGGGGGAGTTGAAGTGCTGAGCCACCGGAGGTCGGGTTGGTTATTGCGGACCGAGCGGAGGTGTTCGGCGAAGCGATCGCCAAGCCTCCGCTTGGTCTCACCGATATAGATCATCTGGCATCTGGAGCAACGGATGCAGTAGATGAGGTTGGAGGAGGTGCAGTGAACCTCTGTCGGACCTGGAAGGACTGCTTGGGTCCCTGAAAGGAGTGGAGGGGGAGGTGAAGGGACAAGTGTTGCATTTCTTGCGGTTGCAAGGGAAAGTGCCCGGGGAAGGGGTAGAGTGGGAGGGGAGGGAAGAATGGACAAGGGAGTTGCGGAGGGAGCGGTCTTTGCGGAAGGCAGACAGGGGGGGAGATGGGAAGATGTGGCGGGTGGAGGGGTCACGTTGGAGGTGGCGAAACTGGCGGAGGACTATATGTTGTATTTGCCGGCTGGTGGGGTGAAAGGTGAGGACCAGGGGGACTCTGCCCTGTTTGCGAGTGGGGGAATGAGGAGAGAGGGCAGTGTTGCGGGGTATGGAGGAGACCCTGGTGCGAGCCTCATCAATAGTGGGGGAGGGGAATCCCCGTTCTCTGAAGAATGAGGCCATTTGTGATGACCTGGTGTGGAACACCTCATCCTGGGAGCAGATGCGGCGTAGACGGAGGAATTGGGAATAGGGGATGGAGTCCTTACAGGAAGCAGGGTGGGAGGAGGAGTAGTCCAGGTAGCTGTGGGAGTCAGTAGGTTTGTAGTGGATGTCGGTCAGGAGTGTATCACCTGCAATAGAGATGGTGAGGTCAAGGAATGGTAGGGAAGTGTCGGAAATGGTCCATTTGCCTACTGACTCCCACAACATACTATACAATACCACTGTACTGTGGCAGCAGTCGAGTCCCCATGACGGTGTGTTGCCTCCTTGGTGCCAGAATCCAGGATGTCTCAGTGTGGCTGCATGACATTGTAATGGAGGAGAGTGAGCAGGCAGGGATCATTGTGCATATTGGCACAAATGGCATGGGTGGGAAAAGGGATGAGGTCCTGCAAATTGATTATAGGGAGTTAGGCAAAAGATTACAAAGCAGGACCTCCAGGGTAGTGAGATACTATTTGGAGTAATATAAACCTATGGCAAATCTTCTAATGGTAAAAGCCCTGTCTCACGGTGCGAGTCTACCCACGAGTGACCCCAAGTGAAAGAAAAAAACCAGACTCGTGGTTATGTACGAGATTCCAAGTTTATGTTCAAGTGTTTAACCGAGTTCCCACGGGTATGTCATTTCTGCGATGTTCCAAGCTCCTTCCCGAGTTACCAAGTTCCTCTCCCGTTACTCTTGAGCCAACCGTGAATGAAGGTATGTTTTAATCAGCAGCAGTGTTAAAGAAGACATCTCCATCCTGAGGCTTTGAGTTAAAGATAGAATTCAGTGTGGCCGCATCTATTGATATGACCTGAAAGGGAAAATGCACACCCTCCAGTGCCAGAGCAGTTATGATTTGTTTGAAACACACATCACGTAGTTAGAAGACCAGCGGGTGAAGGTTTGTTATATTTTAATTGAATTTACTGCCAGGTCTACACAGCGGGGAGACGGGAGATGAAATCTTTGAATGTGGACAGATGTCTCCACGCCTGCTCGTTCTAAGCGGAATATATTTTTAGTTGCCTTTCAAGCCGGGCTTTGGTTTTATTCCTTGCTTTTGTTTATTTGCACACACTTTTCGTGTGTGAGAAGTCCATGCCAGGTGCCGGCCGGCCGCAGCCGCTGTTCTTTCACATCCGTTGCTCATCAGATTGTTGGGAGACGGAGCGCAGGGTTCGCCTCCTGAGCTGCTTTGGTGCCCAGGCGTGAGTTGAGGTGGAGGAAGTTTGGGGGGGGGGGGGGTGTCATTAATCTGTCTGGTGTGACAAGTCTCTTGGGTTAGGCTGGGATCATTCTCTGCAGATGATCTTAGTGCGGGAGACAAGTGTAGGAGAGGTGTACTGACTGTGTGGGCAGACACTTTGATAGTGATTGCTCACCAGTCTCAAAAGCCGCTGTGTCTCCCTGTCCCTGGGATAGCAAGGGGCGATCAAACAGCACAATACCCCCCTCCCCCTCCACGTCAACCCGAAGGGCAACCAAGGCTTTAGACGGAAGGCAGACGCAACAAGCTGGAGTAACAACGCAGGCCAGGTAATATCTCTAGAGAACGTGGATAGGTGACGTTTCAGATAAGGGCTCGTCTTTGAAGAAGGATCTCGACCCGAAAAGTCACCTATTCCTTCTCTTCAGTTGCTGCCTGACCCGCCAAGTTACTCCAGCATTTTGTGTTGGGCATCAAACAAACCCTCGTCCAGTCGTTCTGCTTGTTTTCCAGATTGGCTAATTATACATTTATTACCCCACCCCCTCCTCACTTCTACCGCAGTTGCACTTACATAACTAACTTTGACTATACTGACTAATCTATTTATTTTAAATGCCAAGCAACATATTTCCTACTGCTTCCCCTAATTCCCATTGCTCGAGAAAGGGTTGAAGCATTAACTTATCACAAAAGGTCACAAAGTGTTGGAATAACTCAACGGGTCAGGCAGCATCTCTGGAGAAAATGGATAGTTGTCGTTTCGGGTCGGGACTCTTCTTCAGGGCCTTTTAGTTTAGATACAGTGTGGAAACAGGCCCTTCGGCCCACCAAGCCCATGCTGACCACAATCACCCGGACACTAGTTCTATCCTACACACTGCGGGGCAATTTACAGACGACAATTAACATACAAACCTGCACGTCTTTGGAATGTGGGAGGAAACTGGAGCACCCGGTGGTCACTGGGAGAACGTGCAAACTCCGTACGGACCAGTCGTCAGGATTGAACTCGGGTCTCTGGCGCTGTGAGGCAGCAACTCTACTGCTGCGCCGCCATTGTGACATTCCAAGTTTTAGAATGAAGTTCGCCGTTTACAAATCCCATTCTCTGCCCAGCGTGGAGAGTCATGAATTGCCAAGACACAAGGCACTGTAGATGTTAGTTCCTTTTTAAAAAATCACAAATTCAAAGTTATCTATTCAAGAATAATGTAGTGTGGTTCGTTGGATTAGTCCATACTCAACGTAAAATTGTCCATAATCTATCTTAAAGCATTTAGTGAAGCTACAGATTGTGTTCTGTTCAGGTTCAGTTTCCTGGATCCAACTCAGAGAGAAGTCTCCCCCCTTTCCAGGGTTAATCGCTCCACTGTTTATATTGCTCTCTGCATTATGAAGTCCTCGACAGTGAACCCCAAGGGCAATCACTACCAAAGTGTCTGCTCACACAGTCAGTACACTTGTCTCCCGTACTAAGTCACCCCAATCCCTACAAGTTAACAAGTTTCACGGGTACCTGCGTTAGCGCCACGAGTCGCTAAGTTGCGCGCGCGAGTTCCGAGTTCCCGCTACGTTAATTGTACGTGATTATCGCGAGTGAAAACTCGTGGGTCCCTCGTGGGTCAACTCGCACCATGACACAGGGCTTTTTTTCACTTTAGTTTTTATTGCTTTTATACCACACAAATATAACAACGAACATACAACAACACAGTGAAACGCCCCTCAGTGTAGTGGGGGTTCAGTTTACAATTAATAATGCAGTATACAAAACTATTTTCTTATTAAAACATTTTCCAATAACTTACATTATTGTCAATAAAATTATACAGTGTTGATGTCTTTATTTCTATACCTAATCCATTTTCCCAATTTTCTGTTAAACTCGCCTTCTTTCACACTTAGAGAGTGTGTCATTTTTTCCATGACAAATATTTCCTGTACTATGTCAACCATTGTCTAAGTCTGGGTGTGTCCGCTGCAAGCCAGTTTCTTGTAATGGCCTTTCTGCCAGCCTTGAGTAGGATTTTAACCAAGTAATGATCTTTAAAGAGGTCTTTAAAGAGTAAAAGTGCAGCAGAAAGTATTGATGATAACTCAGCCGTGATAAAGATTTGCTTCTGTGAGTTCTCTTACATGTATTCACATGTATATATGTGCGGATCAGAAGCAACCACTCAGCAGAAAGAAAAGGATAGAAAACAATTTGCATTAACTGGTCCCTAATAGTCACTGTGTGTTATTATAATCTGTCTCTAATGTATTCAGAGTTGTAATGTATTCATGCATATTCATGTATATGCTAATGAGTTGGTGTTGTGTATATAAGTAGGGGATGTTGGGTAAGAATTCTCTCTTGTGATCCAGGCAGCCTGCGTGTAAGTTGTTATTCATTCTACTGTCCGGAATATAACAAAATTTGGACGAGGATGGGATAGAGTTTGTGAACTCATTCTTTAAATACATTGCAGGACAAGCAGTATTGTTTAACATTTTAAACAGGAAATACTGAGTTGTGCCGCAGTTGTTTGCGAGCTGGACACGAGAGGCCTGCAGATCCGTCTATGCAGGGGACTGTAGTTTAAAACAGCAGCTGGATAAATCGGCGAGAGTTTATCAGGCTATCTCTATGTTGTATCTACGTGGCAAGATGTCATCCTTGGGAGTGTATAACATTTTAGACTGAGTTTTTTTGGTCTAATTTCTCAATCTGACTTGCCTTTGTACAGCTAAGTTTTAGGTGAATAGTTACACCAGAACAGACAGGAATTCGGGGTTTTTGAACAGACATTTTATTTTAAAAAAAAGAGAATGACACGATGGCAGCATCCACGGGCTACGTTGGAAACCTTGGCACTTTTGACAAGAATATAGGAGCTGAACGGCTCTCTATGGAGAGAGCAAACGTGTTTTTCATGGCAAACAATATATTGGAGATTAGTGGTGAAGGAGAGATAGTGAGTGACTGAAACAAATAAGGCCGTTTGCGAACACATGGAAGCGATTCTGCTCACGGAGATCGGTCTTGAAGTGTACGGCACAGTCGTGAATCTCCTTGCACCCTTAAAGGCAAAAGACGTGCCAATCAATGACATTATAAAGAAGTTGGAGGAGCACTTCAACCCAAAGCCACTGGAAATTGCAGAGAGCTATAAATTTGGCACTAGAAACCAGAAGCAGAATGAGACGATCAATGAGTACATTGTCTTGAAAAACTTAAGTTTACACTAACTTTGAAACCTTTCTTGGACGAGCAGTACACGATAGGTTTGTTTGTGGTCCAGTGGATGAACAAATTCAGTCCAAACTCATGAACATTCCAGATCTCACATTCGAGAAAGCATGCCAGATTGCTACCACAATAGAGATGGCATCAAAGAATGCTTGCGAGTTTCGCCCACCACGAACTGCAGCGGCCGTTTTACAGTCACAAGGCAGTGCCTATGGCCAAACCAAGAGGCGCTAAACCAAAACCAAAGTATGGCGGGGAGCCAAGTTCAGCCAGTTGTTATCGTTGCAACGGTAATCACTCATCCCAATTTTGTCAGTTCAAAATGGCCAAGTGCTATAACTGCCAGAAGAAAGGCCATATCGCCTCAGCATGTAGGGCCAAGCATAAAACAGGAAACCAGCAATCTGCGGGAATCAAGCAACAACACCAGAGAGGAGTTCACAACTTGGAGGTGAACCCAGATGGAAATGAACTTGGGTTGTACACCATTTATGCGACCAACATCGATAAGCCTACAACCAGCCAAGACAAGGACTTTTGAACTAAACTATTGATTAATGAACAGTTAATCGATATGTGTATTGACACGGCAGCAGATTGTTCGGTCATGAGCAAAGACCTGTACGAAACACAGTTCCCACAGATACCATTGTTTGAGAGTAAGATCAAGCTGAGCACCTACTCGGGCGAAGTATTGGAGACATGGACAAATTAACTGTGAAGTTCAGCATAATGGTCAGCCAGTAACACTGCCCATCATAGTAGCCAGCTATAGAAATAAACCAACCCTCCTTGGAAAGGATGGGCTGAGTAGATTAGAATTAGGCTGGAAGAACATTTTCAGCGTCGATTTGCCCAAATCGCGTCTTGAAAACGTCATAAGCAAACATGCTGACAGTTACATGGGAATAACGGGGTACTCTGCACACATTCAACTTAAGCAAGATGTGAGGCCTGTGTATTGTCGACCAAGACCTGTACCATATGCACTAAAACAACAAGTGGAGGTAGTGCTCGACAGATTAGACCGTAATGGAGTACTTGTGAAGACAGACCAGAGTAACTGGGCAACGCCAATTGTGACTGTACCCAAGGCTGATAAAACTGTTCGACAATGTGCTGACAGTCACAATCAACCAAGCCGTTGATGACGAACAATATCCGTTACCAATCTCGCAAGATCTGTATGCAGAACTTACCGGAGCAAGAGTCTTCACTAAACTGGATTTGTCTCACGCTTACGCCCAACTCAATGTCGATAAGGAAAGTCAGCAGTACTTGACTATCAACACACATAAGGGCTTGTATTCATATACAAAGCTGCCCTATGGTATGAAATCCTCCATGAACATTTTCCAGTCTGTCATGGACCAAATATTACAAGGCATTCCGCACTGTGTGTGCAACCAGGATGACCTACTGATATTCACTGAAGGCATGGTAGAACATCTGGAAATCCTCGAGCAACTTCTCACACGACTGAACTGCCACAAAATCAAACTGCGTCAAAGTAAATGTGCATTTGCACAGTCAGAGGTGGTCTACCTTGGACTCAAAGTAGACGCCAATGGACTTCGCCCTGTGAAGGCGAAAGTGGAAGCAATAGTGAATGCGCCAAAACCTAACAATGGGTCAGAGCTATGATCATTCCTTGGGATGGTGCAGTGCTATGTACGATTCCTTCCAGATTTAGCAACTGTGCTAAAGCCACTACATCATCTGCTACAAAAAGATGTGAAATGGACGTGGGGAAAGGAACAGCAACGTGCATTTGACATCTGCAAGGAAAACTTGACAAGTGACAAACTTCTTGTTCGCTAAGATACGACACGTGAGATGAAACTTGCTTGTGATGCTTCAAGTTATGGTGTAGGTGCAGTGATCTCCCGCGTAATGAATGACTGACAGGAAGAGCCTATTGCTTTTGCATCCCGCACCCTGTCATTGAGTGAACGCAGCTATGCGCAGATAGAAAACATAGAAGCATATGAACATAGAAAATAGATGCAGGAGTAGGCCCTTCGAGCCAGCACCGCCATTCAATATGATCATGGCTGATCATCCAACTCTGTATCCTGTGCCTGCCTTCTCTCCATACCCCCTGATCCCTTTAGCCATAAGGGCCACATCTAACGCCCTCTTAAATATAGCCAATGAACTGGCCTCGACTACCTTCTGTGGCAGAGAATTCCACAGATTCATCACTTTCTGTCTGATAAATGATTTTCTCACCTCGGTCCTAAAAGACTTCCCACTTATCCTTAAACTGTGACCCCTTGTTCTTAACTTCCCCAACATCAGGAACAATCTTCCTGCATCTAGCCTGTCCAACCCCTTAAGAATTTTGTAAGTCTCTACAAGATCCCCCCTCAGTCTTCTAAATTCCAGCGAGTACAATCCGAGTCTATCCAGTCTTTCTTCATATGGAAGTCCTGCCATCCCAGGAATCAGTCTGGTGAACTTCCTCTGGACTCCCTCTATGGCAAGAATGTCTTTCCTCAGATTAGGAGACTAAAATTGTACGCAATACTCCAGGTGTGGCCTCACCAAGACCCTGTACAACTGCAGTAGAACCTCCCTGCTCTTGTACTCAAATCCTTTTGCTATGAATGCCAACATACCATTCACTTTCTTCACTGCCGGCTGCACCTGCATGCCTACTTTCAATGACTGGTGTACCATGACACCCAGGTCTCGTTGCATCTCCCCTTTTCCTAATCGGCCACCATTCAGATAATAGTCTACTTTCCTGTGTTTGCCACCAAAGTGGATAACCTCACATTTATCCACATTATACTGCATCTGCCATGCAGTTGCCCACTCACCCAACATATCCAAGTCACCTTGCAGCCTCATAGCATCCTCCTTACAGCTAACATTGCCCCCCAGCTTCGTGTCATCCGCAAACTTGGAGATGTTGCATTCAATTCCCTCATCCAGATAATTAATATATATTGCAAATAGCTGGGGTCCAAGCACTGAGCCTTGCGGTACCCCACTAGTCACTGCCTGCCATTCTGAAAATGACCCGTTTACTCCTACTCTTTGCTTCCTGTCTGCCAGCCAGTTCTCTATCCACATCAATACTGAACCCCCAATACCATGTGCTTTAAGTTTGTATACTAATCTCTTATGTGGGACCTTGTCGAAAGCCTTCTGAAAGTCCAGATATAATACATCCACAGGTTCTCCCTTATCCACTCTACTAGTTACATCCTCGAAAAATTCTATAAGATTCGTCAGACATGATTTACCTTTCATAAATCCATGCTGACTTTGTCCAATGATTTCACCACTTTCCAAATGTGCTGCTATCCCATCTTTAATAACTGACTCTAGCAGTTTCCCCACAACCGATGTTAGACTAACTGGTCTGTAAATCCCTGTTTTCTCTCTCCCTCCCTTTTTAAAAAGTGGGGTTACATTAGCTACCCTCCAATCCTCAGGAACTACTCCAGAATCTAAAGAGTTTTGAAAAATTATCACTTATGCATCCACTATTTCTGGGGCTACTTCCTGAAGTACTCTGGGATGCAGCCTATCTGGCCCTGGGGATTTATCGGCCTTTAATCCATTCAATTTACCTAACACCACCTCTCGGCTAACACTCAGTTCCTCCATCTCATTTGACCCCCTGTCCCCTGCTATTTCCAGCAGATTATTTATGTCTTCCTTAGTGAAGACAGAACCAAAGTAGTTATTCAATTGGTCTGCCATGTCCTTGTTCCCCCATGATCAATTCACCAGTTTCTGACTGCAAGGGACCTACATTTGTTTTAACTAACCTTTTTCTCTTCACATATCTATAAAAACTTTTGCAGCCTTTTTTTTGTTCCCTGCCAGTTTTCTTTCATAATCCATTTTTCCTTTCCTAATTAAGCCCTTTGTCCTCCTCTGCTGGACTATAAGTAGTTATTCAATTGGTCTGCTGGATGCACTAACTTCCCTGATTTATTCTTTTGCCAAACTGGGATGAACAACTGTTGTAGTTCATCCATCCAGTCTTTAAATGCCTTCCATTGCATATCCACCGTTAATCCTTTAAGAATCACTTGCCAGTCTATCTTGGCCAATTCATGTCTCATACCCTCAAAGTCACCTTTCTTTAAGTTCAGAACTTTTGGTTCTGAATTAACAATGTCACTCTCCATCCTAATGAAGAACTCTTGCCCAAGGGGCCATGCACAAAAAGACTGCTAACTAACCTTTCCTCATTACTCAATACCCAGTCTAGAATAATCTGCTCTCTCGTTGGTTCCTCTACATGTTGGTTTCGAAAACTATCCCGCATACAGTCCAATAAATCCTCTTCCTCAGCACCCCTGCCAATTTGATTCACCCAATCTATATGTAGATTGAAGTCGCCCATTATAACTTTTATCTTTGTTGCACGCATTTCTACTTTCATGTTTGATGCCATCCCCAACTCCACTACTACTGTTAGGTGGCCTGTACACAACTCCCAGTAGTGTTTTATGCCCCTTAGTGTTTCGCAGCTCTACCCATATCGATTCCACATCCTCCAATCTAATGTCCTTCCTTTCTATTGCGTTCATCTCCTCTCTAACCAGCAACGCTACTCCACGTCCTTTTCCTTTCTGTCTATCCCTCCTGAATATTGAATATCCCTGGATGTTCAGCTCCCAGCCTTGGTCACCCTGGAGCCAAGTCTCCGTGATCCCAACTATATCATATTCATTAATAACTATCTGCGCATTCAACTCATCCAACTTATTACGAATGCTCCTTGCATTGAGACACAAAGCCTTCAGGCTTGTTTTTACAACACTCTTACCCCTTATACAATTATGTTAAAGTGGCCCTTTTTGACTTTTGCCCTGGATTTTTCTGCCTGCCACTTTTACTTTTCACCATGTTACCTATTGCTTCTACCCTCATTTTACACCCCTCTGTCTCTCTGCTCATGCTCCCATCCCCCTGCCACATTAGTTTAAATCCTCCCTGACAGCACTAGCAAACACTCCCCCAAGGACATTGGTTCCATTCCATCCCAGGTGCAGACCGTCCTGTTTGTACTGGTCCCACCTCCCCCAGAACTGGTTCCAATGCCCGAGAAATTTGAATCCCTCCCCCTTGCACCATTTTTCAAGCCACGTATTCATCTGCAATATCCTCCTATTTCTACTCTGACTAGCACGTGGCACTGGTAGTAATCCAGCGATTATTACCTCTGAGGTCCTACTTTTAAGTTTATCTCCTAGCTCCCTAAATTCGCCTTGTAGGACCTCATCCCATATTTTACCTATTTCGTTGGTGCCATTGTGCATCATGACAGCTGGGAGGCAACATACCATCCTGGAGTCTCGTTTGCAGCCGCAGAAACATCTATCTATTCCCCTTACAATTGAATCCCCTATTACAATAGCCCTTCCACTATTCTTTCTCCCCTCCTGTGCTGCAGAGCCACCAATGGTGCCATGAACTTGGCTGATGCTGCATTCCCCTGATGAGCCATCTCCCTCAACAGTATCCAAAATGGTATATCTGTTTAGGAGGGAGATGACCGCAGGGGACTCCTGCACCACCTGCCTACTGCTACGCTGGCTAATGGCCACCCATTCCCTTTCTGTCCGCTTAACCTTTACCTGCGGTGTGACCAACTCACTGTACGTGCTATGCACGAGTTTCTCAGCATCATGGATGCTCCAGTGTGAATCCAGCCGCAGCTCCAATCGTTCAATGCGGTCTGCCAGGAGCTGCAGCTGGACACACTTCCTGCAAACGTGGTCACCAGGGACACCAACCATATCCCTGATCTCCCACATGTTGCAGGCTGAGCAAACCATGGGGCCGATCTCAAATGACACGGATTGCCCCCAAATTAAATCAACTCACTCACACTATAAAAATCTTAATCCTTTAAACTAACCTTTACTAAAAAGCGCTGTACCCTGAGCTCGCTGTACCCTGAGCTCGCTGTACCCTGAGCTCGCTGTACCCTGAGCTCGCTGTACCCTGAGCTCGCTGAACCCTTTGCCAGAAAGCAGAAATGCAAACCAGGGTTTAACCCAATCAGCTGCTTCCTCCAGTCCGCTTCCACCAGAACACTTCTTTTGAAGTGATGGAACGTTACAGATTTGGGTCCTCCTTCTTTTGCTCCAACGGCTCCTGGGCCTCTGTGGAGTAAAGCCCCACGCTCGATTTAAACACTCACCGCCCGGAGACGACTCCTCTTGCTCCAACGGCTCCTGGGCCTCTGAAAAGGAAGCACTCAGCATTGTGTTCGGATTCCATCAGTTTCTTCTCGGCAGACCATTCACCCTGGTGACTGATCACAAGCCACTATTAGTGATACTTGGTCCCAAGTCAGCTGTATCTTCCATGGCGGCATCAAGGATGCAGCGCTAGGTAATTTTGCTGTCCCAGTATGACTACAAGGTGGAGTACAGAAGCTCCAAGTGCAACACAGTTGCAGATGCGTTGTCCCGGTTGCCCCATAAGAACTCTGACGTGGGAAGTGAGAACTCAATCTGCACACTGCAAGTTGTAGATGAAGACTTCCCAGTGACTGCAACAGAAATTGCAGCAGAAACAAAGAAAGACACTGTGCTGAAGTGGGTTTATGAACAGACATTGAACGGATGGCCTGAAATCGATAATGGATTGAACTCAGTTCTGAAGTTCTCAGTTATGAAGCCTTTCCATAATCGACGCCATGAATTATGTGAGCAGGGATGCATTAAGTGGGGTTACAGAGTGGTTGTACCAGAGTCTTTGAGAAACAAAATTATGAACAAACCTCATGCCGAACATCCTGGCATAGTAAGCATGAAGTCAATTGCCAGAGTTTTGTGTATTGGCCAGGTATTGACGGTGACATTGAGTCACTGGTGAGCAAATGTAGCGTCTGCCAAAATTGCCGGAGTAAACCACCAAAAACACCACTGCAACCCTGGTCATGGCCAAGTAGACCTTTTCAGAGAGTTCATGTCGATTTTTGCGAAAAGGGTAATGATCACTTTCTGGTGCTGGTAGATAATCATTCCAAATGGATTGAGGTTAAACATATGGGGTCAAGCACTACTACTGAGCGTACCATAGATGAGTTGAGATCCATTTTTGCATGCCATGGTTTACCAGAAGAACTTGTTTCTGATAAAGGGCCTCAGTTTCGTTCAGAACAGTTCAAAGAGTTCATGCAGCCGAATGGTGTAAAACACACACTTGTTCCCCCATAACGTCCAGCCTCTAATGGGGCGGCGGAAAGGTCTGCTAGAGTTGTCAAAGACGCTCTCAAGAAACAGGTTTTGCAGGGTAGTTCAAAGCTCAGCATGAAACATCGTTTGGCTAGTTTCTTGCTGAAGTACAGAACCACACCACACACAACAGGTTACTCACCTGCAGAACTGTTGATGAAGAGAAGGCTAAGAATACACCTAAGTCTAGTTCAACCCAATTTGGCTTTGAGAGTTGAACAAAAACAATTAAGTCAAAAACGCCATTTTGACTCCCACAAAAAGGGGAGGTACTTCAAGCCAGATGAGCAGGTTTGTGTTCTCAGTCCTCCCAACAAGTCCAGTCGAGACAAATGGGATGTTTGGAAAATAGTGGAAGTGTGTGGAACAAAAAGATACTTAGTTGAAGTTGGAGATAGGATCAAAAGTGTTCATGTTGATCAAATGATTCCAGCCAAAAATGAACAAAAACTGAGCATGAAGTCCTAATCCCTGAGTCTTTATCTGAAAGTGAGTTGGAAGAGCCAATTGTGATTGAAACACAAAGTTCAGACAAAGAAACAAGACTCCTCTGGTCAAAGTCAGAGTACTAAAACAGAGCCAAACAAGCCTACAGTTGAGTCAACACCTAAATCTTTTTTTAAATTTCAAAATAGACTTTTTGCAAGTAATAAATATAAACAATACGTGAACCATGCGAAAAATTCATCCAACATTTTCAGAGGCTATACAAATAGTTCAATGCAGTCTATACATTTCTCAATTTTCAACCAATCTGTCCCCACCCGTGCCACTCATGTGGACTCCTGGCATGGGATACCTTCCCTTATTTTGAGGGGCATCTCCAACATACCATGCCCCCCATGTCCAGTAGCTGAAGGACCCTGGACTGTGGTCCTCCCCCACAGAGCCTTGGCGTTGGCTGCTCCGAGCTTCAGTGCGTCCCTCAGCACGTACTCCTGCAGTCTGCAGCAGGCCAGTCGGCAGCATTCCCTGACGGACATCTCGCTCTGCTGGGTGGTGAACAACGCTCAGGCAGACCAAAGAGAGTCTTTCACCGAGTTCATGACCCTCCAGCAGCACTCGATGTCAGTCTCTGAATGTGTCCCTTGGGAACAGTCCGTTATAATCACCGAGTCCTCTGTGATGGAGACTTTCGGGATAAAGCCATTCCCGGGAAACCCTCTGCATACTTTCTCCGCCAGACACTTTTGCAAATCCACACTCCTGCAAAAAGAGGTGGGCAACCGTTCTCCTCTCCACTAGCAGGCCGTCCCTGAGCAGCGTGCGCTGGCACGTGAGGTTCCGACGGTGCAGGAAGGGATCTGACTGGGAGGGCTCCCCTCCAACTGCCAGCCAAGCATGTCTTGGAAAACCTTTTTTTTATTTCAAATTATACTTTATTCAAGTGATAAATATATACAATACATGAACCTTGCGGAAAAATCCATCCGACATTTTCGGAGGCTGTACACAAATTGATGAATGCAGTTAGACATTCTTTTCCCCAAATTTCCACAAATCAGTCCCCCCACTCGTGCCAACTCATGTTGGCACAATGGCATGGAATACCTGTCCTTGGAACCTGTTACACCTGTTTTACTGTTAGACGATCAGGCAGGATCCGTAAACCAGTATGTCGATTAGGTTTTTAAGTTGATTAACTCACTGTCTAGATAAATGAAAATGTGTAAATATGCAACAATAAATTAAATATATTGTGATTTCATTTAAAGATTTAATGAATACTGGTTTGAATCAAGTATCACACAACAAGAAAAATTGTGACTGTGTACTTAAGATTTAATCGCTAGCGCTGAAAAAAAGAGCAGTGGTAATGTATTCATGCATATTCAGCATTATGCTAAATGAGTTGGTGTTGTAATATAAGTTGGGGATTGTTTAGAGCAATAAATCTCTCTTGTGATCCAGGCAGCCTGCGTGGTAAGTTCGCGTCGCGCTATTCATTCTGCTGTCCGGAATAATAACAAGAGTGAAGATTTGGGATTACGCCAATTAGCCCGAGAATATGTAGGCAAATTCTCGTGATAGGGGGAGCAGGTCCATTTCCCATGTATCACAGAAGAAAATGGCAAGATGTTAGGATTCCTTTATACACCAATGAAGGTATCTCTTCTGCTGTCGTGGGAACTTGCTTTTGCAGGCATTATTTCTACGAATGGTTTTTGTTCGAGTAAAATGCACTGGTTTAATAATGGACAGTCACCTTTCAAAACCATATTTTATTTATTATGAATGCCCAGGCAGTTGCAGATCTGGAGTTGCATTATCATGTATAACTCATAAGTATCACCTAGCTCACTCCAGCCACACCAATGAACATGTTGTTGATCTTCATAAAATTTTGCATATTCTCTTATTCATTTGTTATCTCTACATATCTCGTTTTCTTCGTTCCCTTGAACCTCTCTCAGCTGAACGAAGGGTCTCGACACCTGAAACATCCACACATTGCTTTTCTCTCCAGAGGAAGCTGCCTGGATCGCTGATTTACTCCAGCTTTCAGTGACCTAATTCACCGAGTTATGATTCAGGTTATGAATAGTTGTCAGGAACAGAGCTGTGTTGTAAACTGCGGAAGACTGCATATTATTGCCTATAACTCCCCACATTCTTGGAGTGAAAGACGAAGAGCTCAACAAATCAGGCAGCATCTGGGGAAGGAAATGGACGGGCTATGGTCCAGGTTAGTAACCTTCATTTAGATTGGATGACTTGGGTTATCTAGATTAATGGTCTCAAACGGAAACGTCACCTGTCCATGCTCTCCAGGGAGGCTGCCTGACCTGCTGAGTTACTCCAATTCTGTAGTCTCTTGTTTCCATGTATCAGGGAGGAGTCAAGGATCAGTTGCAAGAAGGTGAGTGCTGACTCCAAGCTCCATGAGTTTGGAGATGAGCTTGGATGGGATAATGGTATTGAGAGCAGGCTGTGGTCTATGAATAGAAGTCTAGGTGCCTCTCTTATGCAAGTGTTCTAGGATGAGTGTCGGGCCATGGAGATGGCTTCAGCCATGGACCTGTTTGGTGGGTGGTTAGGCGAACTGTAAGTGGGAATCAAACTTGCTGGGTAGGGTAGGCTGGATTTAATGCATTCACAAATCTAGCCCCCCAAGCACTTGCAATGATGGGGATTGTTCGAGGCCACTGATGGTAGTCATTAAGGCATGAGAATCTTAGGCAACCAGGATGAACGGGTCTTTTGAAGCAGGTTGTGCAATCAGAATGAGAGGTATAGGAGCGATTAAAGTGTTTTTGAAATCACTCACTGCCAGTTGCTCCATAGGTTCACCCTCAGGAAAGCCGATCAAACTTCTGCAAACAAATCCCTGGGAAAAAAGACAACACTTGGGTGGGAGGGGTCTGACAGGACCAAATGGTCATTCCCCTTTGGCCTTCTGCTCTAGCGAGTCATAGAATCCAGTTTCAAACCATTCATCTCATTACAGACTTTTAGGACTTTTTTTTGTAATATATAACTCGACAATCCTGAGAAACTATATTATGCTCACTGGTCACCGGGGGTCTCGAGGCCCCCGACCAAGGAAGAACAAAAAGGGAAGGACTTGAACTTTATTTCACCTTCCATCACAGTGAGGAATGTGTAGGTCACTGTGATGGATGTTTATGTTAAAATGTGTTTTTTTTGGGGGAGTGTATGCTTTTTTAAATTGTATGACTGACCTGGCCAGTGAAATTTCACTACACCAATTGGTGTATGTGACAATAAATGAACCTTATGGTATATTTTTCTTCACTCTACTGTTGCACTTATGTTTGGCTTGATGTATTCATGTATAGTATTACCTGATTTTGGAGGGGATTGGATGGGGAGGGCAGGCAAACTAATAAGGTTTTCACTGTACCTTGGTACACATGACAATAATAAACTTAAACCTTTAGATATAATCTCCAAAGACATGCTTTTTTTAAGGGTAATTACTGGTTGTGAAGCAAGTTACCTCATTACACACGCAAAAACGCCCAAGAAACATTTGTTCACATGATACATATCTATTCACAGAAACTGCCCTTTTGTTGTGAATGCCTTAAAACCGTTGAGAAAACCCAAATTATATCATTCATTTCATGTTTGAACTGCAGAGGAATTTGGAGTGGGAGGGGAAAGATCCAATTGCCATGTTCATGTTGGTACCAATGACGTGGGTGGAACAAGGAAAAACAAGGGCAGAGTTGTTTACAAACCAACCTGTGATGCAACCCATGAATATGCTTTCTACGGTGCATCTGTGGAAGTTTGCAAGAGTCTCCTGAGGAAATAGTGGCGTTTTAGCTGCTGAGGGAATTTGAGCAGCTAGGGACTAAATTAAAAAGCGAAACAAAAAGGGTTATAATCTCTGTTACCTAAGAAAAAGCAAATGGCACATGGGGGTTGTGTGGGGACAGAGTTGAGCATGTGGCTCAAAAAATGGTGTGGGTGGGAGAACTGAGTTTGAACTCGTGGAACATTGCATCAGTGTTGGGACGGAGTGAGTTGTATTCTGATGGGACGGACTACCAACCAAAAAACCTGCTGGGACCAGGGTCCATGAACGTGTTGTACTAAGCTTTTAGATAGAGCTATACTATAGTAAAGGAAAGTGAAGGAGAGTCACCGATGTATGCAGAATTAAGAAATACGCAGAACAGAAGTTTAGAAAGGGATAAAGGCTAATGTCAGGGCAAACTCTCATGGGGGACCAATGTAAATAGATGGGTGGTGATAGAACTGACGTGGATATATATTTATACTTTTTGAGAAAAAAGAACTGCATATGCTGGAAAATGGTGGTTTGAGGGAATATACGATTCACCATGAGCAGATTTGAGTTGGGCGATTGGCTGATTCTGCCTAGTATCTCTTACCGTCTTATGTTCTCTTTGGTAGACCACGCTTTTCGGAACACGTTACAAATATTACCTCAGGAATGCAACAACATTAGAAGAATAACCAGTTACGATAAACGTTGAGAACCAGCTGATTTATTAAGTCTTGCAGCAGTGTATCGGGCTTACTTATTTCCTGCTACTGACGCCTCCTCACTATCATTTTCCGCCAGCAGGCATCTTCTTCACCCATGTGTGGTCAATGTGTAACCTGTGTGAAACTATCCTCGAAGCTGGGATATCCTTCCTAAGATATGAACAATACTGTACACATACTTTTCAACTTTTGTTCTTTCTGATGTCATTGTTTAATTGAACATTGGAGCCCTGCTGAATGAGCATTTGTGTTTCTCTACCAGCATCCTATATAAAACCATCGGGCATGCAGCAACACCAACTCAATAGTGTCAATGGAGAATAGTCCATCTGGTCCCATTCCCTTCCAACTCATCACACCATTGTTGGACAGAGTAATTTTTCAGGTGAGATATATTTTATATCTGAACGCTACGAACATTGTCCTGTCTTGAAGTTCTTCAAAGTAGGTTTCAATCATCGTCCATTTACATGCTTTCACATTTGTTAAGTGATTTCATGTGAGATCATTGGAGGCGAAACAACACATCTCACAAAATTCACAACTTTTTCTATTGCTGAATTGTAAAATCACCCCATTAAAAAGTGTAAGACTATAAAGCACTCATTTTGATTGGATTTAAGGATCTCCCCCAAAAATACTTTTTGTAATCTCTCTCAAGACTCCAGGGAATTGTTTGTTTTCACAGAAAAGAATGTTCACAATTCTAAAGATAATACTACCAGCTTTAGTGGTTTCCTGATTACTTTCTCTGCATCATAAGGGCAGCAGTGGGGATGTTTCATAAAGTTCAATTCCACTTGCAATTGAGTAATTAAGTTTTCCATAGAAATACATATTAAGGCCTTGACACTGGTCAGTGGCAAGTAAAGGTTGTGTTAGGCAATGATCATCTGCAACTACAAAGAGTATAACCATCTAAACTTGCCATTCACTCCCATTCCCATTATCAACTTGCCATCATTAATATCCTGGAAGGCACCTTTAACCAGAAAGTTTAAATAAAGTTGTACCATATTCTCCTTGTTCTTATATTCTTTGTCCTGGTAATGAAGGCTACAAAAACAAACTCTGAAGTTGGGTATTGTGCACGTATTCACTTCCTAACTCTATAACGTCACTGTTAACACAAGGCATAAGTCTGGAATGTGATAATATTCTTTTCACTCTCCTTGCTGAGCGCAGTTCTAGTAGTACTTGGGAAGCTTGGCATTATGCACCAAAAGCAAATCACTAAAGTCACAGTCAGTCAGCATGGATAAAGGCCCTTTGGACAATCATGTCTTTGCTGAACCTCCAAATATCTATCTCTAGCAATCACATTTACCAGCACTTGTTCCACAGCCCTCTATGCATTGGCAATTCAAGATACTCCCTAACTGGGAGAATACTGCCATTGTCACATATATATTGTTACAATCATTGTACCCCATACATTTATGGCTTTAAAGATAAATAATAGAAACAGAGCGTGAAGTAGGTGAAAAGAGTTGTGAAAGTGAAAGAGCATGCCAAAGGGGAGAAAAAAACCCTTGGTCAAAGAGTTAGAGAAAGGGGATTAAGAGATAGACCCTAGAAAGAAAAAGAAAAGAGAGAGAAAAAAAAGCCAGTTACTATATTATATACATCACGCAAAAGGAATTTACCAACTCGATAGTTTTTCATCCCCCCCCCACCAAGGCCCGAGGTACTCCTGCACCCTTTCTTTGTAGAAATTCTATAAATGCAGACCACGTCTGATAGAAACGATCTTGAGTTTCATATCTTCCAGATGTGGTGTTTCAAACATAGTTGAAATCCACATATTTACTGTTGGTTAGATAATGCGGCTATGGGGAAATATATGCCTCTCATAATTTTGTGATACTTCAATCATGTTGCACCTCAGCCTATCGCGCTTCAAGCAAAAACCCTGTCTATCCAGTCTCTGCTCTTAACTGATGTGCTCTGTCCCATATAACATCCTGGTGAACCTGCTCTGTATGCTGCCCAGTGCAATCATATCCTTCCTACAGGGTGGCAACCAGGACTGTATACAGTAGTCCAGCTGTGAACTAGCCAATGCTTAATAAAGTTGCACCAAAACCTCTTTCCTCTTGTATTCTCTGCTCAGGTAATGAAGGCTAATATCCTGATTGCCATCATCACCATTTCATCTAACTGTGCCACACATTTCTGGGATCTTTGGGCTTGTACATTCTGATCCCTCTGTCCTACAATACACCCAAGGCCCAACAATTCATTATACATGTATTAACCATGCTGATTCTCCCAAAATGTATCCAGTCATATTTACCCCATTGGTACCCCATTGCTCTGTCATTCAACATGATCCTGTTGTCTACAACTGAGGGAATGGACAAGCAATGTTTTGGGTTGTAACTGATGAATGGTCCTGACCTGAAACATCTGTCCATTTCCTTCCACAGATGCTGCCTGACCTGTTGAGTTCCTCCAGGACTTTTTGCTCAAGGTTCCAGCATTCACAGTTTCCTGGATATCAATAAGACTACTGAGTTTGTGTAATCTGCAAATGCATAATAAATTATTAAATAACAAATTATTAATATTCATAACTAGCACTGAGGGTCCCAGTACTGATCCTTGTGGAATGTCACTGGTCACAGGATTCCAATCACAAATTCAACTCTTTACCATCACCCTCTGCCTCATTTTATCAAATCAATTTTGGATCCAATTTATCAACTTGTCCTGGCTCCCGTGACCGTTAACCTTTTGGATAATTTTCCCATTTGAGACCTTGTCAAAGGCCTTACTGAAAGTCCATGATCATGTGAAGCATACTGCCCTCATCAATACATTTTCTTACCTCTGGAAATTTCAAAATAATCTGACAGTATCTTCCCCTAACAAAACCAGCTGACCCTGTTATTCTAAGTATAGATGAATCCATTTCTCTGAATTTTTCCAATAACCTCATTACTAACATTTGACCTCCAGACCTGTAATTACCTGGCTTTTCTCTGCTGTCTTTCTTGAATAAGGCTGCCAATTGTGCGGCTCTCCAGATATCAGTCACCACTTGTAACCAACGTTGATTTATCAGGGCCCCAACAATTTCCTCACTTGCTTCCCATAGATTCTGGGGAGCATCTCAATAGGGATTTTAACTACTTTTAAGCGACTTCCGAAGGCGCCATGAAGTGGTGAAGGTGCAGCATTGAACTCAGCTCCTGCTAAAATCGTGTAAAAAGCCGTTTCTAAAGTTGGGACCTATTTAAAAGCATCAACCGGCTGCTGCTTGATGTCGTGGGAGTGATATCATCAGACAGTGTCGTGAAAATTTGAGTTTTAATAGGACCTTTAGATGAGAAAGGGAAAATATCAATGGGAACCCAAGAAATCGACTATCAGACTCCTGCTGGAAGAAGATTTGGCAGCTCTCCAAACAGCAACTGAAAGCTCAGACAAAGAATTTGATTCTCAACAAGCAGTATCTGAAATGGCTACGAAAGGAGAGACAAAAGGATAGAAAAGAAGAAAGAGATGAAGCAGTGGGAACAAACGGTAAGAGCTAATCTTACTAAAGATCTTACCACAGATCTCACTAAGGAATTCTCCAAAATGCTTAATAGCATGAATAAGACACTGGAGAATAAGCTCTCAAAATGGAAGTTAAACTATCCAAGAAAATAGATACTGCACGTGATGAATCAAAGGAACAGTTTGACTCTTTGAAGCAACAACTGTTGGATCTGGATCAGAGGACAACTCAGGAATTTGCGAGAATGGAATATGATTATAATAAGAAATTTGATGAACTGACTGAAGGAGTTGATAGAAGATATGAAGGTTGAATATCGACCTTGAAAGAAGAACAAGGGTTTAATCAGGAGCAAATGAATACATTGACACTAAATGTCAAGATTTGGAAGCTAGATCATGGAAACAGAACTTGAGGATTGTAGGAGTAAAGGAGGGACAAGAGCTAGGAATTCTAATGACCGAACTTGTTACTAAAATACTCAAATATGTCTTTAAATTGAAGGAAAACCCGAGGATTGATGTGGCACATTGGGTAGGTCGCTTCAGAAAAACAAATGCTTCCCCAAGACAGATTATTGTGAAATATTTGGACATCTCAAATCTGGAAAAACTTATGAAGATGATACCACATGGGGAGAGGCTCACATTTGATGGAGAGACTGTCAGATTCTACAGGGACTATCCATGCGAAATATTGGAGAAAAGGAATAAGTTTAAAAGAGCAAGCAGCATTCTGCAAGGTAAATCAGAGGTGAAATATGGAGTTGTGTTTCCTGCGAAGATGAATATTACTTACAACTCTATTCAACGCGCCTTCACAGACCCTGATTCGGCATTTAATTATGCACAAGAAATTGGAAAGATAATAGAAAAAAGAGAAGTATAGGTTGACAATTAAACTTTTATTGGGAAACTGTGCTGTAATTAAGATGGTGGAACTGCTCTAGACATTAACCAGACATGCTTATCTGTCAGGAATGTGTATTCAATGAACAAGCCCTGGTTTCAACCTTGAGTGCATAAGGGGAAGAGAAATAATTGAAAGGAGAACATTTTGAAATAACGCGATCAGATTGGAAAGAAAATTAAAGGAAATTATGGACTTAAGAAATGTTTTAATTAATACAGTATATATGTAATGTAAAGAATTAACTAACTATATAAACTTAATATTACTAATTAATGGTTATGCTATTAATTTTATACTAATATGATTAACCAATGTATTAATCTAATGCATTTAGGGGAATAAGGGGCATATAGAGATGATTATTATTAACAGATATATAATTAATATTGTTGAAAAGAAATTAAATATAATTTAGGATGTACACTAACACACTACACTTAATGAAAAGGGGTATAAGAATATTATAACATCATAAGCCTGTGGGAAGAAAGAGGCATTAATGATTTGGAAAAGTTCCAGAGGTTTGCGCTGTGAGACGGTTGTATTTAAGATAAGAAATTTAACCCTTGAAACAGGCTGGTAATTAAGGGACAGATGAATACTGCATATTTCTCAGGGATAGGGCATGTGTTCTCATGTTTTATAATTCTATGACTCTGGGATACCGAGCAAGTAACATAGAAGGCTTAAAATTGGGGTAGAAAAGGGAATATTTGAAACAGTAAAGATGACGATGATTTTCTATTGTTAACTTTTTTTTTCTGTTTTATTCAGCCTGACCAGATAAATTTTGTTAATGAAATCTGTTTTTTTTAAAGTGTTTTTTCCTTTAGATATATTAAGACATATTAAGATATATTTAGATGAAATGGCATGTAGTCAAAAATGATATTGTATTTAGGGGGCTGAACTCAATGTATAATTCCATCTACGGAGGTCAATCAACTTTTGGCCATCCCAGATGGCTTCTTGTATTTAGGGTATCACCTTTTTGATACCTTAAACTCACGTTTTTTTTTGTTGTATTTACTTTTATGTAGCTCATTTAACAATTTTTCTTTCTTTCTTCACTATCTTTCAACACACTTTTCTCTTTTTCTTATGGAGGTTCAATATACGGAGGAAAGGTAAAATGATGTCAGAAGAGTGGGATGATACCCATATACCCAAAAGTCTGAGGTACCTAACTACACCACATGAAGCAAAATCACCAAAACATATTTACAATGCAGGATAATAAGGAAAAAAAGAATGAAGGATTCACATTTTGTAGTTGGAATATTAGGGGTGCGAATGATCCAATTAAAAGGGGCAAGATTATGGCCCAGTTAAAATCTTTAAATATGGATATAGCTTTTCTGCAAGAAACGCATACAAAACTACAAACACCGATGATACGAAAGGCAAACTGGATAGGCCAAACGCATCACTCGTCATTTACTGCTAAAGCTAGAGGAACGGCTATTATTATTCGGAAAGATATACCATTTATATTAAAGAATACAATTTCTGATAAAGAAGGAAGATACACGATAGTGGTGGGAGAAATTTATTCTACTTCACTGACTCTGATAAATATTTATGCACCAAATTTTGATAATCCCCAATTTTTTAAGAAAATTATGGATAAAATAGATGAGTATAATTTTCAAAATGAAATACAAGGGGGGGACTTTAACTGTGTTATAGATTCATACTTAGACAAATCAATTAAATTAAGGGAGGGAATTAAATAATAAAATTAAGGGAATCCATGTCTAGTGAATTCTTAAACACTTATATAAAAAACACTAATATAACAGATGAATGGAGAATAGTTAATCCAACTGGAAGGGAATATTCATTTTATTCATCAGTACACAAAACCTATTCAAGAATTTATTATTTCTTAGTGGATACAAAATTAATACCATATGCGATTAATCCTAAATACCACAATAGTATTATTTCTGATCACTCCCCGCTGACTTTTACTTTAAAACTTGAGGGAATGCCAGGTATAAAATCCTTTTGGAGATTTAACACGCAAATAGCTAATGACTCACAAGGTTACGAGTATTTAAAACAACAAATTAATTTTTTTAAACAAACAAGACATCAGGTATTTCACCATCTCTAGTATGGGAATATTTTAAGGCATTCATCCGTGGAGCTATAATTTCGTATCAAAGTTTTCTAAATAAAAAAAACAGGACAGAACAATGGACGTTAGAAAAGGAAATTAAATTATTAGAATTAGGTAACGCAAAAGACCCAACTATAGATAAACATAATAAGATAACATTATTGAAATTTAAACTTAATCGAATATTATCGGCAAGAGTAATACGATTATTTCAGATCACAAAACAACTACAGTTTGAATTTGGGGATAAACCACAAACTTCTAGCACGACAATTGAAGAAGCAAGAATAGGAAAAAACAATTATTAAAATTAAATCAGAGAACGGGGAAGTATTAACTTTACCTAAGGACATTAACAAAAGGTTTGCTCAATTTTATCAAAATTTATATACATCTAAAACTAATATTGAAGACAATAAAATGATAAATTTTTTAGATAATTGTAATTTGCCAAAATTGGATATCTTAGAACAAGAGGAATTAGGAGCTCAGATTACGTGAAGAAATAAGAGAAACAATAAAATAACTGAAAAATGGGAAGACACCAGGGCCGGATGATTTTAATAATGAGTTCTATTAAAGATTTCAGGAGTTATGTTATGCTTTTTTTATACAGTTATGCTTTTACCGAAAAGAAATTAATGGAAACTTTAGCAGAATCTACCATTAAGCTTATACCAAAAAAAGATATAAATCTAGAAGATCCGGGCTCGTATAGAGCTATATCACTTTTAAACACAGATCAAAAAAGTTTAGCAAAGATTTTAGCAAGAAGATTGAGTAAACATATTAATAAATTGATAAACCAGGACCAAATGGCGTTTATACCTAAAAGACAATCATTTAACAATTTGAGACTACTTTTTAATATAATGTATTCACATAAAGGGGAAAAGGAAGAATTATCAGTTATATCTTTGGATACAGAGAAAGCATTTGATCAGGTAGCATGGCAGTATTTATACATGGTACTCCAAAAATGTAATATGGGAGATAATTTTATTAGATGGGTAAAATTATTATATGATAAACCAATGGCAAGAATATTAATAGAATATTGACTGGCCTTGAGGGGGATACGACATATATTGCCTGAAGTAGATTCATATTGCCCGAGTCGAAGATGAGGGCAATATGGATCTAGTGAGGGCAATATATGTCGTATCTCCCGAAAGAGGACAGTCAATATTGTTATTATTACCCATTATCAGACATCTAGAGGAAAATTTTAACATCTCAGCTCGGCGGACTTCCACGTAAAATTTAACCAAAATGGACGCGGCAGTCTTCCTGTCTGCCGTTTGAATATTCTAAATTTCCCACGCAGCGTCACGTTGCCGTCACGTTGCCAAGTTCCCGGATGTGAGACCAGGGGAATATAAGACTATATTCCCCGCTGTTTTAACAGGTAAAGTCCATAGGCGTTCGCAAGAAAGGGGAATACAAGAAAATATTCCCCTGTTACCCCTGCTGGCAGTAAAAACGAAGGGAATACAATTTTGTAAAAGCAGATGTGTGATATGGGTAATAATAATAGAATATTGACTGGCCTTGAGGGGGATACGACATATATTGCCTGAAGTAGATTCATATTGCCCGAGTCGAAGACGAGGGCAATATGGATCTAGTGAGGGCAATATATGTCGTATCTCCGAAAGAGGACAGTCAATATTGTTATTATTACCCATTATCAGACATTAGAGGAAAATTGAACATCTCATATGATATGAATGTATCTATACATTTTGCAATATGCATTGCAACATTGTAAATAAGGGTACTAAAACAATGTAACATTTATGTTTCATTTATGTAATTTATGTCATTAATTTATGTGACAATGTGAAGGTCGAAGTTTTAAAACGGGAAACCTTTTCTCGCAACCGGCAGCCATTTTTTTTTTTTTTGAGAATAAATTTTAAATTTCGCACGCAGCGTCACGTTGCCGTCTCGCAGCGTCACGTTCCCGGATGTGAGACCAGGGGAATATAAGGTTATATTCCCCACTGTTTAAAAGGAAACTCCATAGGGGTTGGCTAGAAAGGGGAATATAAGAAAATATTCCCCTGTTAGCCCTGCTGGCAGTAAAAAGGAAGGGAATTATAATTTGGACCTCAGATGGCTGATATGGGTAATAATAACTATTATTACCATATCACACATCTGAGGTATGCTTTTACAAAATTGTATTCCCTTCGTTTTTACTGCCAGCAGGGGTAACAGGGGAATATTTTCTTGTATTCCCCTTTCTTGCGCGCCTATGGACTTTACCTGTTAAAACAGCGGGGTATTTAGTCTTATATTCCCCTGGTCTCACATCCGGGAACTTGGCAACGTGACGGCAACGTGACGCTGCGTGGGAAATTTAGAATATTCAAACGCAGACAGGAAGACATTTTGGTTAAATTTTACGTGGAAGTCCGCCGAGCTGAGATGTTCAAATTTTCCTCTAGATGTCTGATAATGGGTAATAATAACAATATTGACTGTCCTCTTTCGGGAGATACGACATATATTGCCCTCACTAGATCCATATTGCCCTCGTCTTCGACTCGGGCAATATGAATCTACTTCAGGCAATATATGTCGTATCCCCCTCAAGGCCAGTCAATATTCTATTAATAATATGCTGTCTCCAAAATTCCAATGATCACAGGGCAATAGGCAGGGATGTGTTTTATCATCCCTGCTATTGCACTTATGATAGAGCCTCTGGCTGAAAGGATAAGAATACATCCGAATATTCAGGGATATAATACTAAGGACTCTAATAACGAAATTTCATTAGATGCGGTTGATGTACTTTTATATATTAGAAATTCAGAAATGAGTATATATATATATAGGTATGGATTGAAATAAATATTATTTGTGGTAGCACTATCATTTTTATAGCATTTATTCTGCCAATTAATGATAGTGGGAGCGTTTTCCAAAATTTAATCAGAGTATTCAATTTATTTAACAAAGGACTAAAATCCTCTTATCCCCGATACAATTGAATAATATTATACAAGAAGAATCCAATCATACACAATATAATTCGAATTTGGAAACAAATAAAATTAACTTTAAAATTAAGAAACTTATCATCATTAACACCAATAGTGAATAATCCCTTATTTAAACCATCTTTTATGGATAAAACATATAGACAATGGGAAAGATTGGGAATTAAAAAGTTGGGTGACATGTATGAAATGGGAAATTTATTATCATTTCAACAATTAAAATCAAAATTTAATCTTAATAATCAATACTTTAAATATTTACAGATGTGTGACTTTATAAAAAAATATATATACCAAGACTACAATATTTATAATATTGCACAGATTATATTCAAAAGTTAGGTTGAATAAATTTTATTCAAATATTTCTCCCATCTGTGATAAATGTCTTTCTCAAAATGCCAATTTCACACATTCTTTTGTTTCTTGCACAAAACTTCAAAGATTTTGGTGTGATATATTTGATATATTCACTAGTTTATTTAAGATGAAAATGGAACCTAGCATGGACATTATTATCTTTGGAGTAATAGGAGATGGAAACAAATTAAATATATCCCAAATATCATTTTTTAATTATGGTTTAATAACAGCAAGAAAACTCATATTCAAATTTTGAAAAAAGGCTACTATACCAACACTCAAAATGTGGATTGGTAATATGTTGGAAACTGCCCATTTGGAAGAAATGAGACTCCTCCTAATAGAAAAAAAAAAGACCAATTCTTAATGAGTTGGTCTCCATTTATTGACCTTGTGGATTCATGTGGTGCAATAGTATCGTAAAATTAAAAAAATTGGTATGAAGAAAAGACAGACAGACTGTTGGTGAGGCTGCCATCGTGCCACCCGGTGGAATGATTCATTATCTCCTATTGACTGTTAAGAGGCCTCATAAAAGGATACAATCATCAATGTGACGATCCCCTTCTAGTCCCTAAACACTACTGACCTGGTCTCATTTGTGGAGCCTCGAGGATATGCTCCCTCCTTTTCCCTGTAATGGATTCCTTAATACAAATTGCTACATCTCCTCCTTCACAACCTTCTTACCACAGTCATGCCTGAAGATTATGCGCATTAGAAAATTAAATTGCCAATCCTATCTCTCTTTCAACTATCATATTGTTGTGCTAATCAATGTTCAAAGTTCATCTGCCTTACTAATCACTCTTGTTGTGTTAAAATAGATGTAACTTGGATGAAAATGATCATGGCATGATTAACAAGTTCGCAGATGACACAAAAGTGGATGGTTTTGGAGATAGTAAAGATGGTTGTCTGAAATTGCAGCAGCATCTTGTTCGGTTGGGCAGGTGGGCTGAGAAATAGTTGATGGGATTTAATACAGAGACATGTGAGGTATTGCGTGAGAAGTCCAACACGGGCAGGATCTACACAGTGAATTGTAGGATTCTTGGGGAGTGTTGTAGAGCAGAGGAATCTAGGAGTGAAGGTACATCTTTCCTTGAAAGATGCATCACATATAGATAGATAGGTAGGTAAATAGGATGGTCAAAAAGACTTTTGGTACTTTGGCCTTCATCATCCAGTGTACTGAGTGTAGAAGTTGGGGGGATCATTTTACAGTTATATAAGACATGGGTGAGGCCACATTTAGAGTGTCATGTTTAGTTTTGGTCCGCATGTTATAGGATAGATGTTGTCAAGCTGGAAAGGGTGCAGAGAAGATTTACAAGGATGTTGCCAGGAGTCAAGGGCCTGAGCTATGGGAGTGGTTGAGTAGGCCAGGGCTCTATTCCTTAAGGGCTTGTCCCACTTAGGTGTTTTTTCAGTGGACTGCTGGCGACTGTCAAGTTGCTGGCAGTCGCCTGAAAAACCGGGAACTGGAACTGCGACAGTCAAAGTGGAACACACACGCACACAAAAGGCGGGGCTAGAGCAAGCGGGGGAGCGCTGACTGAAACGGTGCAAAGTCAAGGTGATACAGACACACACCACGATGAACAGGAAGGTTGGCGCTGTAATTAAGACAGCGACCATGAAGTAGACTCACCAGAGACCACCAGCGAACATGTGGCAACAATGTGGCGAGCGCAGAGCCTCCGCCCAAGTGGGACAAGCCCATTACAGAGCAGGAGGATGAGGATTGCTTTTATAGAAGTGTACGAAATCATGGGAGGAATAGATCAGGTAAACGCATGGAGTCTCTTGGCCAGAGTGGGGGAATCAAGAACCAAAGGAAATAGGTTTAAGGTGAGTGGGAAAAGATTTTGTTTAGTTTAGCGATCCATATGCACCAGCACTATCTTACACATAAGGGACAATTTTACAATTTACAGAGGTAAGTTCACCTACAAACCTGTTTGTCTTTGGAGTGTGGGAGGTAACCAGAGCGCCTGGAGAAAACCCACCTGGTCAAGGGGAGAACGTACAAACTCCGTACCAACACCACCCTTAGTCAGGATCGAGCCTGGGTCTCTGGTGCTGTAAGGCAGCAACTCTATCGCTGCGCCACTGTGTTGCCCTTGAGGTATTAAAATCACATCCCTGACGGGTAACTTTTTTACACAAAGTGTGGTTGGTATATGGAACGAGCTGCCAGAGGAGGTAGTTAGGCAGATACTATCGCAACGTTTAAGAAACATTTAGACAGGTACATGGATAGGATACAATGGACATGATCATTGCCCTAGACCTTTGGTCTCTGCACCATCTGCTCACCTTGGGTATGGAGAATACCATCTACCAAATGTATGGAAGCAACTAAGTAAGTCCTCCCCAATATCACCTCCCAAACTTCGGCCCTCTACCATCCAGAGGCGGAGTATAATAGTGCCCTATAAATCAAACATCATCTTGACTTGGGAATGATTCACAGTTTTTCATGATTACTTGGTTAAAATCATGGGACACCCCACACAGCAGAATTTAGGGACAGATCACAGTCCTGTGTACTTTTGGGGATGGGTAATAAATGCTGGTCCTGTTAATAATGCCCTCATCGTCTGAAAGAAGGAAATAGATGAGAACACCTCACCCTATCAATGGGTGTCATAATCAATACAGATCCTCGCCAGGGTTCTGTTCCTGAGAACTGTTCATAACCCAGACAGTTTGCCAGTCAGAAATGCTACCGCCCAGCAATATACTTAAATAAATACATAGGCAGCCAGGGGGGCAGAGTCTAGTTAAACCAGGTGTTTAACTGAACCATTCAGATATTGCAACAAACTGAGTTCCTACATAGTCGACCTGGAAATCCATCCTGCCTTTCTCTGAAAAACACAATCATGTGTACAGGCTGCACATAAATTGGGTGTTCGAAATCTGAGGCAGATGTGTACCTGCAACTGCAAAGCCAAAATCCTCACAGCTCAGACCAAACTCCTTCCTATGAATGTGTCAAACAATACTCTATACTATTACTAAAACTCTCATCTAGACCACTTCCGGTCTGCGTTGTAATTAAATTTGCGCAAAAACGATACCCTATATCGCTAGAATTTTTTCGCCACCTTTCTCACCGTTCTCCTCTGTTCCAAGACACTTCCAATCGGTGAAATATGAGGAAAGTTATGAAGATTTAAAAAATCGTGCAATCAGCAGATTGGCCTTCTCGCCTGTCAGTCACCATGAAGGTAACTCCCCTTCCGGCACCCGCTGGAGAATAAAGCCCTGGAGGCGGGGCTGAATAAACAAGCCATGCTGATTGAGTCAGCAAGAGTGGAGCCGGGAAAGCCGCTGTGTGGAGTCGGGTAAGCCGCTGTGTGGAGTCGGGTAAGCCGTTATCTGGAGTCGGGAAGTGCTGTGTGGTGCCGCGGCCGATGGCCGCTGAGTGGAGTCCCTCCCCCCTTCCCCCTCCCCCCTTCCCCCTCCCCCTTCCCCTCCCCTTCTCCCCACCCCCCCAGAACCCCCTTCCCCCACCCCTCCACCCCCCACACCACCCCCTCCCCCCACACCACCCCCTCCCCCCACACCACCCCCTCCCCCCTCACCAACTTCCCCCCCACATCACCCCTCCCCCCTCACCACCTCCTCCCCCCCACACCACTCCCTCCCCCCAACTGCAGGTTCAGTAGTTCATGTCATCCTGCAATTACTGCAATAATACAAGGAAATAAATAGCAAGGGATCACAAGCTTTATTATAAATGTCATTTAATATAATTGCTGACGTATATCCACCTTCCCATTTTCCCACCTCTTGTATGTGACCTGCTTAATAACATCAAATCCTAGCCGCTACGCTTGATTGATTATTGTACAGTGCTTAAAGAAGCACACACATTGCTCATTAGGGAGTGAAATGTCTGGGGTTTTTTTTTTGTCTTGATCATATTGGGCTAACCTCTGGCACTATTCCATTAAACCAGCTCATTCTCGCAGATTCCTTGAAGCGCTATTCCTTGAAGTGCTATTCCACTCTGCCCATCTCAATCATGAACAATAAATGCATCCAGCCCTCTGGAACTTCAAAAATCCTGCTAACCTCAGTCGGATATACCTGATCTTGTATTGTATGCCTCCTAGTTCTTCATTCTCCAGCCAGGGAAAATAGTCATGATGGTATCTAAATGAGTGGATTAGGGGGCAGGATAATTTTGAACCCGAAAATGTGGGGAAGACATACTCGACCCAAGGTTCTCCCTACTTGTTTTTCAACCATTGGTTTCACATCATCCAAGTTTTGAAGTTTTTGAGAGCTCAGAAACCGGCACGCATTTTTAAGGCTTCCATTGTGTAAGTAAGAATCTGTTTTAAATTTCAGTGAGTCCGTAAGTCCATGACTTCTGGCAGGGAAGCGGAAGCTCAGGCTCCTGACTCCAGAACGATCAGATAATAGTAAGATTAAATGAGAACTTACCAGTTTGAAGTTTGATCTTTATTTTATGAGGAGTTACGATGAGGGATTACGTGAAGAGCCCGCCAGCCCGCATGCGCGTCAATCTTCAAAGCAGCGGTGTGAAATCACAGGTAACAGTTGTTGAACTGAATATAGTAAGGTTCAAGAAACTAGAACTACCAGCTGACCTTTATGAGAGAGGGTTGGGAGCGGAGGGCACGTAATCCCTCATCGTAACTCCTCATAAAATAAAGATCAAACTTCAAACTGGTAAGTTCTCATTTAATCTTACTATTTTACTTCGGAGTCACGTGAGTGACTACGTGAAGATTTCAAAGCTCTGTGATTTCATGCCGTGGAAACGAGTCCATGCGTCACACACTGCGTTAGATGACCAAGGAGGAATGAAATTATAATGCATTCAGACATGACATGGATTTAAAGCATGCTGATGCTTTTATTAAACAAAAATGGTATATATGAAATAATAATGACCCCTCACATCCGGGGTAAATTTAAAATTGAATCAGCAAATACCCCCGGCCTGGCAATGGATTTGTTATAGAACGTTTGAAAAGTTCTCTCATTTGACCATCCTGCCGCCGTAAGGATGTGGTCCAGTGGAATTTCCAAAACCCTCGCTGCTGATGTTGTTGCAGCCCTGGTGGGGTGAGATTTAAAAATATCAGTGTCCGCTCCTGCACAAGCCAAAGCCCGTCTTAACCACCTCGAGATGGTCTGCACTGATACCCTCTTGTGAGTTTTTTTTATGACTAACAAACACTGCTAGTTCAGTGCCTCTGAGGCTTTTTGTGACCTTAATATATTGTAGTAAATGTGTGACTACACACAACCGAAGGTCCACGGGGTATGCCATAAAGTCCAACGAGACCTGATGTCCCTGGTCTGCTCTGGCTGACTAAGTCATGCACATAGAAAGTTATATTATTGGTAGATGTTACCATTGTGTCCAGTCGCAGTTTATGCAATGACTGGACTCATTGCGCCGAAATCAGCACTATGAGCATAACTACTTTAAAAGTTAGTTTGACCAGTGACAAGGATGTAGCTGGAGCCCACTGCCGAAGCAGCGTCAGTACAATGTTCACATCCCATATCTCAGAGTACCTCGACCTGGGGGGATTGGTGTTGAAGATACCCTTCATGAACCGGGATATCAGTGGGTGAGACCCGACAGCGTGGCGTCCCGACCCCAGCAATAAGTATGACGATACTGCACTCCTGGCACAATTGATGGCACTATAACTCAGTCTTTCATCAAAAAATAGACTGTCAGAAATTCCAAAACATCTGTCACACGTGCCGTGTCATATGTGATGTAGAACTGCGAGCAGAATGTTTCCCATTTCTTAATATAGGAAATGTATTGCTTCTTGGTGGTATCTCTCCAAGCCGCAATGATCATGTCCAAAGTTCGCTCCGACAGTCCGAGCCCCAGGAAAGGTCTCCTCAGAGTCTACAAATCAATAAATTTATTCGGTCATGTAATGGGGTGGCTCTCCCCTGTTACGGGATGAACCAGCAGATTACTGTGTTTGTGAATGGTCATACAAGGCTCTGATATAATTCCCAGAATCAATGGGAACCATGGCTGTGTAGGCCAGTCAGGTACTACCAAAATGCCTGACGCGGAGACTTGTTGGATCTTTTGCAAGACCCGACTGATGAAGCAAAAGGGGGGAAATGCATAGAAGAATATTCTTCCCCAATGTAGCGAGAATGCATCCATCGCCACTGCCCCTAGGTCTGGCTCCCATGCAACATACTTTGGCAATTGGTGATTAAGCCTGGATACAAATAAATCGATATCCGGCGTTCCATACCGAGCAACAATGTCAGTCAACACTTTATGGTCCAACATCCATTCGGTGTTGTCATTAAATTTCCATGACCTGGTGTCCGCCACTGTATTGAGCCTACCTGGTAGGTAGGTAGCTGAAATCCAAATGCTTCTTACAACACACCAGTGCCAAATAAGGTTAGCCAAATTATCACAGGATACTGACTTGATTCCACCCATGTGATTAATATATGCCACTACTGTGGTGTTGTCAATCTGAAGTTGAACATGCAGATGATGCATATTTGCACAATTAGCCCTCAGCCCGTAGAATGCACCCAACATCTCCAAATAATTAACACCACGTGACTGAAGCAATGAAGACTCATGCACATCCCACCTACCACCGCAACTGATAGGATGGTATTAGTAGCACTCCAACCTTGAGCGCTAGCATCAGTTTGTAATATAACTGATGGTCTGATGACTAAAATGGTATTGGAGCAATGCCGAATGTTAATCGTTCACCATTGTAATTCAGAAATAGCATCAGCTGGTAGTCGCATAGAAAATGACCTGCATGATCTTTGAGAGCTTGCTCCTTTGCACGTTGTAAATTCTGATCATGCAAAGGTCTAAACTGTGCGGCTGGAAATGCAGCCACTAATTTGCCAATTACCCTGGCCACTTGTCGAATAGATGGTTGCTCAACAAGGTTGTTACAGGATTCTATTAATTCTAATCACTTGCCCCAGGGCAGAGTCACAGACATGTGAACAGAGTTAATAGTAAACCTTAAATAATCAATAATTGTGGATAGTATCAACTTAGATTTATCTGGATGGATGAGAAACCCCAATCTTTAAAACAAGAGTTTAGTGGCTGAAACAGCTAATTTCAGAGTTTTCCCTATGATTAGGATATCATCCAAGTATGCCATAACAATATATTTTTGAGCTCTGAGAAGCGCAAATGCCGGTTTTAATAATTTGGTAAATAATCTGGGGGCTGATGTTAACCCATTGGGCTGCGCCTTAAACTGCCACAGTTGCCCCATCCAGTTAAACTTTAAATACCTCCATGGATCTCTGTGAATGGGTAACGAATAGTATGTATCTTTGAGATCAATGCATGCCATAAAACATCCTTTGGAAATCAGTTGTTTGGCAGTAATAAAGGTTTCCATTTTAAAATGTTTATACTGCACAAAAACGTTAAGCTGAGTCAAATCAAGGATGATATGGCATCGTCCATCTTTCCTTTTCCTTAGAGACAAATTTGTGAGGTTCATGCCTCGACCTCTCAATTACCTCTTTTGAATGTAACTTCTGTATTTCTGCTTGCACATCCAAACCTTCCTGCTGTGAAAGAATGAACATCCAGTTTGGTGCATGCTGTGTGGGTGGTAATGAATTGGGAAGGAAATCAATTTGGAACCCCTGTATACTGTGCAGTATAAATGAATCTGACATTATCGAACTCCATGCATTCAAAAACAAGTGTAATCTCCCACCAACTTGTAAACGGTCCACACACCCCATGTTCCGGAAGGAACCAGACCCACCTACCTCCATGGTTACAGTGGTTTCCTGGTTATTACTTCCGCCCCCAGGTTTTGGGGGGTAGGGGTGCTGGAGTGTATGAATGACGTATCTTCCAAGAAGCCCAGCCTGGGCCTAAAAAAGACCTCTGCCCAGAATATATGGCCTTAGAGCTTTCACCAACTTCAGGAAACCGCTTTCTGCTGGTGGATGCATAGAGATGCTGCCGCTGGAATTGAGAGGTTTTGCTGGTTGACGGCGCCTTCATCAGCCCGACAGCCTTCGCCTCGTCATCAAGGTCCTTCACCTGTTTTGGTAGGGTTTCTCCGAAGAGGAGATTCGGCGGCTGTACGTTGCCGGCTCTGCACAACCCCGCAAATTTGGGGTTCAGGGCAGGTTGTATGGCACTTTTGCTGAAGCAATTGATCTCAAAATGTGCATTGCATCAGTGCCAGGGCATCCAGTTGCTCATCCAACAATGGCCCTCCATCCATGGACCTGGCAAATGCCCGAAGCCAGCAATTTGAGGATTTTCTGGAGTTTTTACTTATTGGGCCCTGATGCCCCCTCCAATATATCCCCAAATCGGGTTGTTCATGGCCAGTACATTTAACGAAGCACAGTTTGCAGGTGCCTTGTATTTGGCAGATGTATCTGTCATCACCTGCTCCTGCAGCTGGTGGGAGGTGAGGTAGTTAATACTTGCAGCCAGCTCCTCCTGTAACGGCTCCCCTGTTTGCGAGGGTATCGTGAATCTGGAAGCAATGGCAGGAAAATCCTGTGCTTCATGCCCCCCATGCATACTGGTATGTTCTTCAGCCATTCCACCAATTTCAGTCTGCCCAGTACTGACTCCGTACGCTCCCCTCCTCGGAGAGGGAGACATTGTGCAGCCCTGAACCAGGCGCCGCCGCAGGCCTCCGAGGAGACCCGCGCTGATATAACTCCATTTGTTGGAGCATATCATGATGGAGCATCTTCTCCATTAGATGCTCCATCCGGGATAAACGTCCGAGGACGCTATCCACTGAAGGAGGCGAGTCCTCCCCGCCTGACTCATCCGAGTCTACAGGCCTGTCCGACTTACTTTTGGCTTTACCCCCTTTCTGGGGAACCACAGCGGATTCAAGAGGTACTAGGTCGGAAGCCCCTGATCGCACTGTCAGCGACTCGGGTGGTGATATTGACCGCCGCCGGCTACCCGCACTCCCGCGGTCCTCCGTAACTTACCTGTAGGGCCGTTTTAAACTTACTGCTGGAGGAGCAGCGCGCCTCCCAGCCAGTCGTTGCGCCATGCGTTAGCCGATAATGACGCACATGCGGGCTGGCGGGCTCTTCACGTAGTCACTCACGTGACTCCGAAGTAAAATGACCCTGCCCTTCATACAGATCTCACAGTGACATCTACTCTCAAGACCATCAGACTGATTCACTGAACATAAACTGGATTTATATTTGTGGCATCTTAATGTCAAACTCTCTACAAAATAGCAAAACAGGAGAAACCCACACTGCGCTGGGAAAAAGCATCCACAAATCTGCACAATTTAATTGAACCATGATATGCAAAATGATTTTCTACATTGTCTGGTAGATATCAGTTTTGTAGCAGTACTGAAATGTGTTAACTGGAAGATGGCTGGAAGAAGCCAATATGTTGGCTGGAGGATGGACTTGTTCTGGTAGCAGAGGTTTACAATACTGCAGCTGAAATATTGTCGGGTCATGTAGCCTTTGCTGTATCCTGTTCTCTCTGGCAGTTCTAGATATCACATCGGGAGAATCACATTGCCTCGGGACTGACTGCTGAGATGGTGGGGGTCTTGGGAGGAAACCAAGATGGATCATTAACTCATCACTTCTGGCAGAACATGGCTGCAATACCTCAGTCTTGCCTCTGGCTTTCACATGCTGAGGCCTGCAATTATTGAGGCTGAGCATATTCTCTGAACTATTATCTGTTTATCAGTTAAAAATTCTGTTAGCTGTTTAACTGTTCACCACCATTCACGACTTGATGTGAGACTGATGCAGAGCTTTGATCCACCCATAGTTTGAGAGGTTGCACAGCACTGTCTGTTGCATGCTGTCCTACTGCTCAGCATGGATGGAGCTCTGTGTTACAGCTACATAAAGTTGGCTCAAGATCTTTAATGTAAATCTGGTAAAGATCCCAGCCTGCCCATCTGCACTCTGTGTTGAACTAAAAATTTTCCCCTTCCTTTATTGTAATGGTGGAGTGAGGCAGATGGGATTAGAGATTTTGATGGTATATATTTCTGATGATGCTGATGGTACACAGTACCTCAGGGTCATGTAGGTTTGAGATGCTTGATTTGTCCTGAATCACTCTCATTTCACATATTTTTAGGGCCACCAATACAAAGGGAGGGTGTACTTGGTATTAAGGTAGAGCTTTGTCTCCACAAGCGCATTGTAGTGGTCACTTCCAGCAATGGTGTCAGGGTAAGATCCACCTGCCGCAGGCAAGCTGGTGAGGATAAAGTTTCTCTCTTATGTTCGTTGACTCCCATGTCTGGTGGACTAAATCTGATAGCTTTGTCCTTCAGAACGCGGCCTCCTTAGTCAGTGATGCTATTACCAAGCCACTGCTGGCAATGGATATTGGATTCCCCACCCAGTGTACATGCTGTGCAGTTTGACTCCTTGCAGTGCTCCTTCCAAGTATTGTTTAACATGAAGGAATTCTGTTCTATCAACTGAGCAAAGGCAATCTGGAGGAGGTTTCCTTATCCATTTGACCTGTTTCTTCGACAATTCACAAGAGTCTGAAGTCACGTTGAAGGTTCCCGGAGTTTTTTGCCCAAGTCTGGAACTGCCATCTTGGGCATCTGCTGTCCCTGTGTGACAAGACGTAACTGGGGATTGTAATGGAGGTGCCTGGTAGATGGTCAGTAGAGGCACGCGCCGGGAGTATCCACACTCTGAACTCTGCCCCGAGCCACCGGAGCTGGCAGGACCCACACTGCCAGAGCAAGGAGGGACCCACGAGCAACCACTGAGAGTGAAGGGACCTGCACAGAATGAGAGGACTGTAGAGGGTAAGGTGGGCCGCTGAGAGCGAATAGGGCCGTGGAGAGCTACCCGGCGGGGGTGGCTGAGAACGTTGGGGGGACCTGTTGGAAGTGGGAGGGGGGGGGGGGTGGCTGCTGCCACGAACAGCGACAGGCAAAAGATAGGACTGTTCAGTGAACCTTTATAACTTTGTGGGTGCCAGAAACATGGCAACGCCCGTGTACAAATCATTTCACTGGACCTCGGTACATGTGACAATAAAGTATCATTGAATCTGTGAGGTAGACAAAAATGCTGGAGAAACGCAGCGGGTGAGGCAGCATCTATGAAGCGAAGGAAATAGGTAACGTTTCGGGTCGAGACCCATCTTCAGACTGATGTGAGGGTGGGGGGTCCTGCTGAGTTTCTCCAGCATTTTTGTCCACCTTCAATTTTCCAGAATCTGCAGTTCCTTCTTAAACATTGAGTCTGTGAGGATGACTTTGTCGAACTGTTGCTCGATTGATCTGGGTAAGCTCTTACAGTGTAGATAATGTTTGCCAGATATTTGTGAGGAGGAGTTTGCAAGATCAACAGGGCAGAGAGCATGTTCAGTGTGTACTTGTTCAGTGCCAAGCTCATTGCCAGGTGCTCCGCCAACATTATTCTTTGCTTGTTTCATCAGAACAGATTTTGTGCAACTGACGGCCTTTTGAGTCAATCTCGCTGGAAGCTCTGTACTGATAGTTTGGCTCGGTCAGGTAGTAATGACAGATTTTACCGGATGCATTCAATTAAATTAACATTCTGGTAGCGTTGCTACTTCTAACTAATTAGTTTATTTTAGTATTTCAGATTATTAATTTAAATTACACAGCTCGGAATTTAATTAATTTAAACTAGATTGTTTGTCCTAGACTTTGAATTATTGGTCTGGTAACCTAACCTCTGCACCCCCACTTATGGAACCTTTATGTAAATTTACAAGTCATCCTTAAATACAGGAGAGGTGCCAGAAGACTGCAGGGTGGCAAATGTTGTGCCTCTTTTCAAGAAGGGCTGCAGGGAAAATGCTGGGAACTATAGGCCGGTGACCTTAACATCTGTAGTTGGTAAGTTACTGGAGAGTATTCAGAGGGATAGGTTATACAAGCATTTGGATGGGCAAGAGCTGATTAGGGATAGTCAGCATAGTTTTGTACGTGTGAGGTCATTTCTCACAATTCTGATTGATATTTTTGAAGACGTGACCAAAAAGGTTGATGAGGGCAGAGCTTAGATGTTGTGTACATGGACTTCAGTAAGGCGTTTGTCAAAGTTCAGTATGGTAGGCTGCTCTGGAAGGTTAGATTGCATGGGATCCAAGGAAAGATAGCTGAATGGATATCAAATTGGCTCCATGGAAGGAAGCAGCGGGTAATGGTGGAAGGTTGGGTCTCGGACTGGAGGCCTGTGACTAGTGGTGTGCCTCGGGGTTCGGTGCTGGGCCCGTTACTGTCTGTCATCTACATCAGTGATTTGGATGAGAACATACTGGGCAAGTTTGCTGATGATACAAAAGTTAGTGGTTTTGCAGATAGTGAAGAAGTTTGTGAACAATTACAGCAGGATCTGGATCGAGTGGCCAGGTGGGCGGAGGAATGGTTGATGGAATTTCATACAGAGAAGTGTGAGGTGTTGCATTTTGAGACGTCAAACAAGGGTAGACCAACACAGTAAGTGGTAGGCCTCTGGGTAGTGTTGTAGAGCAGCGGGATCTAGGAGTACAGGTGCATTGTGCCTTGAAGGTGGAGACGCAGGTAGATAAGGTGGTCAAAAGGCTTTTGGTACTTTGGCCTTCATCAGTTAGTGCATTGAGTATAGAAGTTGGTCGGTCATGTTGCAGTACTAACCACCATGGGCCCCGGGGAGATGGCCAGCCCTGACGGCAGTCCGTTCGTCTTTTCATCTTTTGTTATTTTTAGAGTTAAGAGTTTGTTTTATGTGGGGGGAGGAGATCGGGGGAAACTTTTTTTCAATTTCTTACCTTTCCGGAGATGTGATCATTTTTCGGATCACATTCTCCGGACTTTGCAGCCTACCATCGCTGGAGCTGGGAGCGGCCTCGGACTGTCGCAAGCCCCACCGCGGGCGACGGACTTAACATCGGAGTGGATCCCTTGCCTGGGATCGCTCCCACTGCAGCCTGCGGACTTACCATCAAGGGCTCGCAGTCTCAGGAGAGGCTATTCGCGAGCTCCAACGCCGCAGAAGATTCAGCCAGCCCCGACACATTGTTCGATCGCCCGGTGCGAGGGAGCTGATAACCCCCAATGCAGGAGCTGAACGCCTCGACGCGGAGGGCCCGAACGCCGGGGACTACAGGAGTCAAGACCGTCCCATCAAAGGAGAGCTCAAGGCCCCGACCGAGGAAGAACAAAAGGAAGGCCTTGAACTTTATTTCGTCTTCCATCACAGTGAGGAATGTGTAGAAGTCACTGTGATGGATGTTCATGTTATTTGTTTACTTTGTTAGAAGTAAGTACAATAGTGTGGTACTTGAGTACCTAATACATACATACATATTTCCATTCTTGTACAACTTCGTACTTTTGATTTAATAATAAAAGAACAGTGAGAGAAAAAATAAGTAAAGAGTGTCGGAATAGATAGTTAAGCGAGTAGAAACAGAAAGCAAAAGAAATAAAGGATAGAGATGAGAAGTTAAAAGATTGAAAGAAAAGGAGAAAGTAAAGAAAAGAAAGATTAGGAGAGATCTACCTATCTCGTTTTTTTTGTTTTTGTTTTTTTTTTGCCCATCTGTCATCCGGTTCTAAACCATTTAATTCCTAAGGTTATGTTATGTTGCACCATATGCTTGTAAAAAGTTGATAAAAGAAGACCAAATCTTTAAGAATAGGTCTACTTTGCCTAGTAGGAGGAATCTCATTTCTTCAAGATGTAGCGTTTCAGACATACTTGAAATCCACATTTTGAATGTTGGCGTAGGTGTGTTTTTCCAAAATTTGAGTACAAGTTTTTTTGCTGTTATTTGACCGTAATTAAGAAAAGCTTCTTGGAATATAGTTAGTTTACTTCCCTCTTCCATTGATCCAAAGATAATCAGTTCTGTATTGGGGTTCAATTTTGTGTTAAATAGTTTTGTAAAAATTCCAAAAATATCATTCCAAAATTTATAGTTTTGTACAAGAGACAAAGGAATGTGCTATAGTGGCATTTTGAGTTAGACATTTGTCGCAGATGGGGGAAACATTTGAAAATATTTTATTCAGTCTTGTTTTCGAATAATATAATCTATGTAAAATTTTAAATTGAATTAGGTTGTGTCTTACATTCATTGAGCATTTGTTTACATATAATAAATTTTTATCCCATCTATCGTTCTGAATTTTTATCAATAACTCTTGTTCCCAGTCCCTTCTAATTGCCTCTGTCATTGGTGTTTCTATATTTAGAATTATATTATATAAGTAAGATATTAAATTGCTTGATTCTGCCTTTCTATTCATTCCTTCCTCAAATAAATCTAGGGTTGAAGTTTGATATCCTTGTATATACTTTTTCAAATAATCTTGAATTTGAAGGTATTTGAAATATTGATTACTTTTCAAATTGTATTTTAGTTGTAATTGTTGGAATGATAAAAAAAAAATCATTTCATACATATCTCCCATCGTTTTGATTCCTATTATTTCCCAATGGATGAACGTTTTATCAATAATGGATGGTTTGAATGAAGGATTATTAGCTATTGGAGAAAGAAGCGATAATTTTCCTAATTTTAAAGTTAGTTTTATTTGTTTCCAAATTCGTATTATACTATGAATAATTGAATTCTTCTTATATTATATTGTTTAGTTTTATCGGGGAAAGAAGGATCGCTCCTATATTATAAGGGGAACAATCCTCTTTCTCCATTCTTATCCAATCTACCTGTTGGGCAGAACTGTCCAACCAGTAGATTATATTTTTAATATTCACTGCCCAATAATAATACAATAAGTTAGGGAGTGTCAGTCCCCCTGATTCTTTAGATTTACACAAGTGTTTTTTTTTAAATTCTGTGTGATTTATAATCCCTTATGAAATTTATAATATCAGAATCTAGTTTTTTAAAGAATGTTTTAGGTAAGTATATTGGTATTGATTGAAATAGGTACAATATTTGCGGTAAGAAGTGGCATTTATTCTGCCTATTAAAGACATCGACAGTGTTTTCCAAATTTTAATCAACCCATTTAATTTAGTTAATAAAGGCATATAGTTTGCGTTAAGTAATGATTTATAGTTCCTAGTCATTTGAATGCCCAAATACTTAAATTTTTCTGTTGTAATTCTAAAAGGGAATTTCAACAAATGTGTCAACTCTTGAGGTTTTATCGTCATAATTTCGCTTTTGTTCCAATTTATTCTATATCCTGAAAAAGAACCAAATTCCTCTATTCAATTTAGTATATTTGGTATGCTAATTTGCGAATTTGTAATATATAATAATATGTCGTCTGCATATAATGAAATTTTATTATTTGAGTGTTTGGTATTATATCCATGAATATTCGGATGACTTCTTATACTTTCAGCTAAAGGCTCTATCACTAGTGCAAATAGCAGGGGCGATAACGTGCATCCCTGCCTATTGCCCCTTGCTAATTGGAATTTCGGGGATAATATATTATTAGTCAGTATTCTAGCCGTCGGCTTATATAATAATTTTACCCATGAAATAAAATTATCTCCCGTGTTAAATTTTTCCAATACTTTGAATAAATATTGCCATACTACTTGATCGAAAGCTTTTTCTGCATCCAATGAAATAATTGCTAGTTCTTCTTCAGTATCATGTGAGTACATTATATTAGACAGCCATCTCAAATTGTTAAATGAGTATCTCTTTGGTATAAACTCTGTTTGGTCCGGATTTATTAGTTTACTAATATATTTACTCAATCTTCTCGCTAGGGTCTTTGCTAATATTTTTTGTTCTGTATTTAGGAGTGCAATAGCTCTATATGAGCCAGGGTCTTCTAGATCTTTATTCTTTTTTGGTATAAGTGTAATAGTTGACTCAGTGTTTCTGGTAGTTTATTTTCTTTAAAAGCATATATATATAAATTTTGCAACCGTGGAGAAATTATCTCGTAGAATCTTTTATAGAATTCATTACTAAAGCCATCTGGTCCTGGCGTTTTGCCATTCTTCAATGAACGTATTGTTTCTTCTATTTCCTGTAGTGTAATCTGAGCTCCTAATCCCTTTTGTTCCACCATATTTAATTTCAGAAGATTACAATTGTCTAAGAAATTTGAAATTTGAGTATTATTTGCAGAGGTTTTCGATGTATATAAGTTTTGATAAAATTGAGCAAATCTTTTATTAATATCTTTAGGTAGTGTTAGTAATTCCCCTTTGTCTGATTTAATTTTAGTAATTGTATTTTCTGTTTTCTGTTTTTTCAGTTGGCGTGCTAGGAGTTTATGAGGTTTATCACCAAATTCAAAATGTTCTTGTTTTGTAATTTGAAATCTTATTATGCTGGCCGATAAAATGTTATTTAATTTATATTTTAGTATTGTTATCTTATAATGTTTATCTATAGTTGGTCGTTTGGCATTTTCTAAATCTAATTGTCTAATTTCTTGTTCTAACTGCAATTGTTCAGTATTATTCTTTTTATTTTGGAAAGCTTGATATGAGATTATAGTTCCTCTAATAAATGCCTTAAAAGTTTCACATAATAAAGAGGGTGAAATATCTGGTGTATCATTTGTCTAAAAGAAGAATATCATCTGCTCTTTTAAATATGTACAACCTTGTGAGTTGTTTAAGATTTGGGGGTTAAACCTCCAAAACAAATTTTTATCAGGCATTCCTTATAATTTTAAAGAAAAAGTTAAACGGGAATGGTCAGAAATAATACTATTATGATATTTAGAATTATATGTATATGGAATTAATTTTGTGTCCACTAAGAAATAATCTATACGTGAATATGTTTTATGTACTGTTGAATAAAATGAATATTCCCTACCTACTGGGTTAGCGATCCTCCATACATCTGTTATATTAGTATTTTTCATGTATGTCTTTAGGAGTTCACTAGTTTTAGATTTTATGTTAGTCCTTTTTTGTTTTGCAGATTTATCAAAATATGGATCTAAAACACAATTCAAATCTCCCCCTATTATCACATTTTGATGGTTAAGTTCTGAAATTATATCCAAAATTTTACTAAAGAATTGTGGGTTGTCAAAGTTGGGAGCATAAATATTTATCAAAGTAAGTGGAGTAGAGTAAATGTCTCCCGTGACTATGACGTACCTCCCCTCTTTATCTGCTATTGTATTCTTTAATTTAAATGGTATACCTTTGCGAATGATAATAGCCGTACCTCTAGATTTAGAAGTAAATGAAGAGTAGTATGTTTGCCCAATCCAATTTGGCTTCAGTCTTATCTGTGTTTGATATTTCAGATGCGTCTCTTGTAAAAAAAATGTCACTGTTTGAGGCTTTTAATTGGGCAAAGATCTTGCCCCTTTTAATTGGTTCATTAGCGCCCCTTATATTCCAACTACAAAATGTGATTCCTCCAGTTTTCTTTTGTTTATCATCTTGCATTATGAATCATGTTAATACCTTTACTTCATATGGTGCAACCAAAAACCTTATAACTTCAGATGAAGGATGGTCATCCCCAGCTGTTACGTTTTGTTGGCATCTCCCCTTCAGAATAAAGACCAGAAAGTGTATAGTCGTGAGAAGATAATTAACAAACAAAAAGTGATATTATAATATCCAAAAATAAAGATATAATTAAAAACAAACCACAACCAGGTGGTAGAAAAATTCTTATTGACTTCCGTAGATGTTTTTATATGTTTCGCTCTGCCCCCTTGACCAATTATTATTAATTGGAAGAGAGAGAGCGATACAAAGTTCAAAAATATATATATTAAAATAAAACACACTCCAATAGTTAGCTTAGAATGTATCTTCAAAGAGGAAAAACAAAATAAAAAATAATTTCCAACATTAAGTATATACTTAGATATAACAGGAATTATGTTAATTATATATCAATATCTATCAATATGCCTAGATTTATTACAATTAAGTCTCAAACCTTTGTATCAGACAACTGCAGGTTCCAAGGGGTTAACCAGATTCAGACCCTTGGATGACTTCCAAGTATCTGAGTCTCTTCCCCCCATTTACGCGCAATCTAGACTAAGTCTACTATATCCATAAAATATGTTAGTATGTTATTAGTACTTATCAATCATATTTAATTTGTTATTCTTATTAGCAAATAATTATCATCATGAAATAAACATCAGCTATCGTTCAGCTATGCCTTAGTATTACACAGTTTTATTCATTATATTTTATGTTAGTATGTAATTATATGTTTCTTAAATCATAATTTTCTATATACGTCCACTAATAATATTCTATATTACACTACATTCTCAATTTATTTTCTCTTCTTTGTCTATCCTTTATTAAAATCAAACATAAAATCCGACCTTGAATTAACATTCCAAAGATAAAATGTCTAGACAATTCGAGGAAGATTCGCCATTTTAACAAGAGCGGTCTTTTTTGTATGTTAAAAAAAAAAGACACAATCCTTTCTTTGTCGTTTCTCCTCGGTGGTATTGTAGGAGATCAACTCCTAATGATCAGTAGTCCTCTTTTGTGATACTTTGAGCATATTTAAATGCCTCTTCTGGATCCGTGAATGCACGTTCAACAGAGTTATAAGTAATTCTCAATTTCGCAGGAAATATTATCCCATATCTTACTCCCGAGACCTCTTTCAGTAGCCTTCTTGTGTTTGTAAACTTGTCCCAGTTTTCCATGATTTCAGTTGGAAAATCACGGAAGAATTGTAGTTTGTCTTCTCCAAACATCAGATTCACACCATATGGAATTTCATAATTCCTTCCAGGGTTGAAATGTCATAGAATTTCAGAATAATCTGTCTTGGGGGGGGGGGGGGGGCAATTAAGCTTGCTTGAGCCTTATGTTGGACCCGGTGAGCCATATCTATTCTCGGGGCTTCAGGCAGCTTAAGTACTTGTTTGAGTAAATTGGCAGCAAACTCCTGAAAGTTTTGTCCAGTCTCCTTTCCCTCTTTTACTCCAATTATCCTCAAATTTTGTCTCCTTGATCTTGCTTCCAAGTCCGTACATTTATACTTCATTTTAACAAGATCCCTCCCAGTGCTTTCTTGTTCCTTTTTTAGTCTCTTTATCTCCTTAGCCATCTCAGTTATGTTCATGTTAAAATGTGTTTTTGAGTCTGTTGCTTTTAACTGTATGACTGATCTGGCCAGTGAAATTCCTCGTATGTTGCAAAACATACTTGGCGAATAAAATCTGATTCTGATTCTTCTGATAAGATGTTGGTGATACCGCATTTAGAATATTGTGTTCAGTTCTGGGAAAGATATTGTTATAGGAAAGATATTGTCAAGCTAGAAAGGGTTCAGAAAAGACTTATGAGGATGTTGCCAGGACCAGTGGGTGTGCGCTATAGGGAGAGGTTGAGTAGGCTGGGTCCCTATTCCATGGAGCACAGGAGGATGAGGGTAGATCTTAGAGAGGTATACAAAATCATGGGATGAAAAGATCGCGTAGATGCACAGTCTTTTGCCCAGAGTGAACAAATCGAGGACCAGAGGACATAGGTCCAAAGTAAAAGGGAAAAGATTTAATAGGAATCTGAGGGATAACAGTTTCACACAAAGGATGGTGGGTGTATGGAACAAGCTGCCAGAGAAGGTAGTTGAGGCTTGGACTTTCCCATTGTTTAAGAAACAGTTAGACAGGTACATGGATAGGACAGGTTTGGAGGGATAGGGACCAAGCGCAGGCAAGTGTAGCTGGTCCTACATCCCCAACAACCAAAATGTGGATTACAGGAATGTCGGAGACACTTCATCTGGAAAGATTAAGGCTTGTCCTACTGGACAAGTTGGATCTTTTCAGAGGGATATGGTCTCCATTTATTGAATATTTAAAGGGTCAAAATGGCTCAGTGCGAGAGCCTGACTGAAGCCTGAATGAAGGAATAGATGAAGAATCATACATAACAAACCATGGATATACCTCCAACGATGGATAACCTGTTTAACACTCCACTCATCTTTCTGATTTTCTATTTTTACTTTATTTCTCTTTCCTATCTGTGTTAAAAACTAAAAAATGTATAGAAGTACAAACAAGACATAATTCTTAATATTAATAATATTAAGAATGTATGTGACAAGTATATTCTTTTTTTAATGTACTTCTAATAAAAATATTTAACAAAACCAGAATTTAAAAAAAAAAAAAAAAAAAAAGTGTAGCTGGAACATTGTTGGCTGGTGAGGGTGAGTTGGGCCAAAGGGCCTGTTTCCACACTGTATGTCTACACATACTCATTGACATAGTTATTTAGCTGGAAATGTGTTTTTTTTTGAATGCCTTGGCTGATATGTTATTCTGTTGTTCTGCTTGGGCAAGATATCAAAACACTAAATGAAATCAATTATTTCTAGACCCATCAGAAGAAAAACTTAGAAAGATAAATTACGAGTTTTAATTAAATACAAGCGTCACCTAAAGATTTGAAAGTTAGTTCAAAAATATTAAACACTTTAAAAAGCTCCAGCTTGTAGCAAGATACAAATGATTCACAAACGAGTTGCATGCCAGAAAACATGAGAGAACAACTAACATTAAGAAATATCAAGCAATGTATCAATGCTCATTCATAATGAGCAATCCTGTATACATCTTATTTATTACTTTACGTCTTGTGGAACATTCTAGAGAAAATGTTATGGAAAGTAATTAAACAACCTAACCACTTGTTTGAACAAAGCCAACTATGCAATTTATTGGATAAGCTGCTGCTTAATAACTATAGCTATGTTTATCGTCATATAAATGTCAAGCAAATACACTATTAATATCCACAAGTATATATATGACCTTTATTGTTGAGCACGAACGTTTAAAGGAAACAAATGGCTTTAAGGGGCGACAGCAGAGATGGAGGTGGTGATTCTGACAACAACTATGCTTACTATTGAGAGGAATCTTGCATTTTAGATTAGCAGGGTTTAAGTGACTTTGTATTTCATCATGTTTGTATGGAACTCGGGATGGTCCCTTTTATCATGGGGATTAGAAGCTTATTTGCGTAGGCTTTGCCATTCATAAATTTTCATGGAATACTCATCTGAATGCTCCCATGATATCATAGATTCACGCAATCTTTTTATATGCGAGGAGGTACTTGGCACAAATGACCTGTGCTGATCTCTTAAAAAATATATACCAATCCTATGTCTTTTCAAGAATGTATCCCAATAACTTTGGAAAGTTATACCTGGAACTCTTCCCCTTTCAGGTGGGACATTCCAGATCATAACATCTCAATGCAGAAGTAAATATTCTCATGTCACCTCAGATTCATGGTAACAATCTGCTTTTGTGTTAGTAACCCAATGCCACTCCAAATGGTTTATTCTATTTCCTCTATAAAACAGTCCTTAATTCAGAACACCTCAGTTAAATCTCTAAATTACTGTGCCTTAAAGAGAACAAATGTAGCTTCTCAACGACACAGAAGTGCTGCATCCAAGGCTGCATTTTAATAAATGACTTATTTAAGAGCTTAACAATATTCTGAAAGTGAAATGCCCATAACTAGATGTGATGACCGTGTGCGGACGTGGCGGGACACCTAAAAGTCAACAAACCGAAAAGCTGCGTAGCCTAAAGGCAAACTTACCGAATGGCCGGTCTGTCGAAACACCACCTACCCGAAAGGCGGCGCGCCTACACGTCGCCTTGTCAGCGATTGGTCCAGAGCCCCGCTTCCATCACATCACTGTGAAGGCATGAACATTGTCCCACACCTCCATTCCACCTGACCCGCAGCCCACGGAGGGTGGCCGTGGGAGAGTGGGGGCTGTCCCGAGCGATGCGCACCTTCGGCCGCTTTCAACTTGGTGCTTGGGTTCAGATTGCCCAGTCACCTATGGCTTGTGTGGGGAAATGAACCCCACGCTCCCGTCTCCCCCTTCTCTCTCCCCTCTTCTCCCTCTCCCCTCCCTTCTTCTCCCCACTTCTCTCTCTCCTCTCTCTCTCTCTCTCCCCCTCTTTTCTCTCCTCCTCTCCCTCCACTCTTCTCTCCTCCTCTCTCTCTCTCTCACCTCCTCTGCCCCCTCTCTCCCCTCTCTCTCCCTTCTCTCTCTCCCCTCTCTCTCTCTCTCCTTCTCTTCTCTCCTCTCTCTACCCCTTTCTTCTCTCTCCCCTCTCTCCCTTCTCACTCCCTCCTCTCTCTCCCCCCCCCCCCCCGCCTTCTCTACCCCCGCGCTCTCCCTTCTCCCGCTCCCCTTCTCTCCCCTTTCTCTCTCTCTCCTCCGTCTCCACCCGCAGGAGCATCCCTCAGTCACTGGCCGCGATGTACCGCCACCGGACCCCAACCACCACACCAGGGTGATTCACCCCCCTCCGACACCCGGACCCCGAAACCCACACCGGGTGATTCACCCTGTCACATAGTGCCCCAGCCGGTGAGACCGCTGTCACACGGTGACCCAGCCGGTGAGACCGCTGTTACACACTGACCCAGCCGGTGAGACTGCTGTCACATAGTGACCAGGCCCGTGAGGCTGCTATCGGTGACCCAGCCGTGAACTGCTGTGACCCAGCCGGTGAGACTGCTGTCACACAGTGACCCAGCCGGTGAGACTGCTGTCACACAGTGACCCAGCCGGTGAGACCTGCTGTCACATAGTGACCCAGCCGGTGAGACTGCTGTCACACAGTGACCCAGCCGGTGAGACTGCTGTTACACACTGACCCAGTCGGTGAGACTGCTGTGACATAGTGACCAGGCCCGTGAGGCTGCTGTCACACAGTGACCCAGCCGGTGAGACTGCTGTCACACAGTGACCCAGCCGGTGAGACCGCTGTCACATAGTGACCCAGCCGGTGAGACCGCTGTCACACAGTGACCCAGCCGGTGAGACTGCTATCGCACAGTGACCCAGCCGGTGGGACAATGTTCATGCCTTCACAGTGATGTGATGGACGTGGGGGTCTGGACCAATCGCTGACAAGTCCCGCCCCCCGCCAACGTCATGTCCGTTATTGGACGTTTCCGTTGAGTGGTAGTCGGTCCTTTGGCCTGTAGGTGACGCTGCCTTTCGGGTAGGTGGCGTTTCAACAGAGCGGCCATTCGGTAAGTTTGCTATTGGGCTACGCAGCTTTTCGGTTTGTTGGCTTTTAGGCGTCCCGCCCGTTTGGTTAGTTTGCATTTAGGCATCCCATCCTTTCAGTTAGTAGGCGTTTCGTCTTCGGACTCTTTCGGTTTATTGGCGTTTCGGCCCAGATTCTATTCGGTTCTTTGGCTTCGACTTTGGCTTCGACTTCTTTGCTTCGGCCTCTTGTCTGTCGGGCCACGTCCGGGTCCCGTGATGACACATGCAGGGCCTAATTCAAATAATGTCCTTCCTTCTGTTCGTAATGTCATTATAGACCATCGTAAATTAACAGCATTCTCATATATTATACACGCTTCAATATTTCTACCTATACATTTCAATACCACTTTGTCACTGTACCCACTTTTGAAATTGTACATTTAATTAATATTCACTCTCCCATTTCCTCCTACCAAATTGTATCATATCATAATTCATGGTATTACATTCCATTATCCCATTTCACAATTCTATCCTGCCTAAATCTTTCCTATCTTCCACATTGTTTTCTATGTTCCTGAGCTACGTGCCCTCTGCTGACTTTGAAACTATACCCTTTAGCTTCAGGACTAGGGCAATGCTATATATGTAGCCCTAATTTTATTCTTCATGGAACACAAACAATATGCGTCCCTTTGATATGTGGAATAGTTATTCATCTTTACATGCCGCTTTGTCTCTTATTTCCCTGCAGTCACTTTATAAACTCGTAGCCTTTGGTAAGTATTTTCTATCAAATGCTATTTGAAAGCTCATCATCACCTTTCATACATCCCCTTCCATTATTCCATCAATCGAAACAAATTGTCTTTAAAAAGCTCATATTGACTGACATTTATTATCTCTCATGTGGACCAGATTTATTTAATTCTCTTTTTATCAACAGGACTGGAATATTTTCTGTGCACATTTGCACGCTTAAGAAGCTTTGAAAGATTTGTGGCCTGAGCATCTTTTATATATCCCACCTGGACCAGCTAAATTTTCAGCATTGACCACTGTCAAATGTTCAGATGCTTGTGGACTATTAGTATAAAGCACTAAATTCAGACACAAATAGTTAAACACAACCACTAGTGTAGTTATTGAATTGCAGCCAGCATTTCCAAGTTCAGAGGAAAAGTTCTTGGGAAAAAGAAGCAGTAGAACCAACTAGGGTGGTCGAAATGTGGAGGAAGAAACTGCAGATGCTGGTTTAAAACCGAAGATATACAAAAAGCTGGCGTAACTCAGCGGGACAGGCAGCATCTGGGGAGAGAAGGAATGGGTGATGTTTCGGGTCGAGTCTCTTCTTCAGACTGGTTAGGTATAAGGGAAATGAGAGATATAGACGGTGATGTGGAGAGAATAAGAACAATGAATAAAAACGATATGCAAAAAAGTGACGATGATAAAGAAAACAGGCCATTGTAAGCTATTTGTAACAAGAAGCTAGTGCAACTTGGATGGGGGAGGGATAGAGAGAGAGAGGGAATGCCAGGGCTACCTGAAGTTTAATTCTCCTTCACATTCCTATGCAGACCTTTCTGTCCAAGGTCTCCTCCATTGTCAGAGTGAGACTAATGGCAAATTGGAGGAACAGCATCTCATATTTTGCTTGGGCAGCTTACAGCCCAGTGGTATGAATATTAATTTCTCTCACCACAGGTAGCCCCGGCATAGGTTTGAAAGACCAATGACCAAGTAACAATATCAGAAAATTGTGAAAATATTCAGCAAATCAGGCAGCATCTATGAAAAGAGGTTCAAAATTAACGTTTCAAATTTCTAGCAGCTGTAGTTTTTCACTGAGAAACTCCTGGAGCAATGTTCTGAGACTACAGTGACTGAATTCCAACAACTTTGGTCCTCCTTGCTCATGGGAAGAATGACCACAGCTCTGCCAGATTTCCCTTTGCTGGTGGTCTTTGGTGTCCTGCAATTCCAGCTTTATTCAAGATTAAAATGAACCCATTTCTCTCAGTGCTAAATACTTGTCATTACCCTTATACGTGAGTATACGTTTCTTATCTGCTGAGTCAACTCCGTTCTCTCATGTACATAAAAGCATATCCAAGAAAGTAGATTATATTTATTCCGTTTAAAAACTAAAATGTTCAGAATTCCACTGAATTTTGAATTTATTCCAACATATTAAAGAAATCTTACATTTCGAGTCATTTTGGTCATTTCATGATCAGAATCTCTCTCTGTGAACTTTCAAGGGTCAGCTAACTAGACCAGTTAACAGAGGAGGTTCAGTTGACAGTTGTAGTAATATTGTGTTGCAGCCCCACCTGCTGGAGGTAATGTCTTCTGCACTTGGCATTGCGTTCAGCTGTTGTGGGCACGAACCATGACTAAGCAGGAAGTAAACCTGGATGAATCTATTCACCAGCCTGAGGGCAACCTGATTGCACAATCTGAATGAGACAAATTCAGAGAAATTGGCTGGAGTCAGAGGACAAAGACTCTTTGGAAAATCGTTCATGAAAACAGAACAAGCACCGTGCCCACGTCGACAGGCTATGGCCTACTCTTTCCCACCCTTGCATTTATGTCCACTTTGGTTAATTTGATCATTACAAGAGTCTAGTTCATGTCTTAATGACCTCTCTGACCTGCTGGCTTTCATGTCATTTCTATTATCTTTGGTCAAAGAACCAAAACAGATCTTGCTCGACTAGTGTAGAGTCCTGCTGGGGGCCCACCTCAGGAATGTCCTCATGCCCTTTGGCAGCTTGCATTTCAAGGCCACGTTTAAATATTTCTAATACATGAAAGCACTTAAAATAATTTCAAAAATGGGCCTCACCATCTCCATTTACCCTTCTATTTCACATATCATCCATGCTGACGAACTGGCTCCAGTTTTGCAGTTCATTTTTCAACAATCGCTTGACTCGGGCGATGTACCGCTGGAATTGGAGGAAGGCCAACATCACTCCTCTTTTTAAAAAGGGTTCAGCCACCAACCCAGCGAATTATCGTCCTGTTTCACTAACAAGTACTTGCTGTAAATTGCTGGAGCATATCATTGATAGTAATCTGATGCGTCACGTGAGCAAACATAATATTCTTGCTGACAACCAACATGCATTTAGGGGGCATCGATCATGCGGAGTCTCAGCTTATCCTGACAACAAATGACCTGGTCAAGCACCTTGACAGTAACGTCATCATGGATGTAGTTGTACTGGACTTTTCTAAAGCATTTGATGTCATCCCACACCAGAGACTGCTTCGGAAGCTTGACTTCTACGGTATTCGTTCCAATACGAAACGATGGATTTCCAGTTTCCTGACAAAACGTCTTCATCACGTGTGTGTGAACAGAAAGACCTCCAATTGGCACCCAGTGTTGAGTGGTACACCCCAGGGCACAGTACTTGGCCCACACCTATTTTTGCTTTACATAAATGACATCCATGAAAAAGTCGCAAGTATGACCAGACTATTCGCTGATGATTGTTTGCTGTACCGTCCAATTAAGTCAGCTGATGAAGAAGATGCTCTCCAAAAAGATCTCGATACTAGGGTCGAGTGGTCACAACAATGGGGCATGCAGTTCAACCCTTCCAAATGTGAAACCATGCGTGTCACCAGAAAGAGGAATCCAGGCGTCACATCTTCCAACATACTTGGTGTCACCCTTGAAGAATCCAAACAAACCAAGTATCTTGGCATCAAATTGCAGAATGATCTACGTTGGAACGGTCAGACTCATCATGCAACAGTGAAAGCAACAGGTGTCCTAAACTTCCTGAGGCGCAACTTCCATCATTGTTCAGCTTCTGTCAAGGAGAAGCTGTATTTCACCCTCGTTAGACCTCATCCTGGACTACGCAGTTGCAGCTTGGGACCCATACACAGATAAAAACATTTCATCCATCGAATGCGTCCAAAGACAGGCCGCTTGATTTGTTACTAACACCTACGAGAGAGAAGCGAGTGTCACCAAACTTCTGAATTCTCTGGGGTGGAACCCTCTCCAAGACAGACGTGAAGCTCACCGTTTGACCTGTTTTTACAAAATGTTAAATGGTCAGCTAGACATAGATCACAAGACCTACACCAACCCCAAACCAATTAGGAGCAGACGAGGGCATTTGATCCAATTTGTGGTCCCAGCCACAAAGACAGATGTGTACAAGCAATTCGTTCTTCCCACGCACTATTAAAGCATGGAATCATCTCCACCAAACCACGGTTGCCCAGCCAGATGCAACTAAATTTAAAAGTGGCACTTTCTTCCCAATAACCCTCTCTGGCTAAACCCCTCCCTTCACCACCTCCAGTTTAAATTCCAGTTGGAATATTTTGGAGGACCATGTAACCAAGAACCAAGACTTGGAAGTATACTGCTGTTCTTTCCACAAAGCCTGCTACTCAAACTTTATACAGATTTTGGAAATTAAGGTGATGATATCTCTTTTGAAAATTGCTGTTGAATTTGTATTTATCAGACTCTGGGAGTACACTCCAAATTTTACTTCAGAGTCACGTGAGTGATTCCGTGAAGAAGCTCCGCCAGTCCGCATGCGCATCATATCGTCGTTTGCATGGTGAAGCACCAGACTGGCAGAGCGTCGCTCCTGCCGGCAGTAAGTTTAAACCTAGAAGGTAAGTTTTGTATTACTTACCAGGGTTTGCTGTTCGAGCAGGAACCTCTCTTCACAGAGGTTTCCTGCTAGTTTTATCGCAAAGTCCGATGAGTGAACCGGCTATGGGCTGTGGGGAGACCCCAGTTCCGACCGCAGAAGCGGATAGCCGGTAAATGTCAGGCTCGCGATTGCAGCCACTGACAAAGCGGAGGGACAAATCAAGCAGGAACGTGATATTACCACCAGAGTCGCTGACAGTGGGGTCAGCGGCTCACAGACATATCGTCATTCATAGTGGTCCCCAGGCATGGGATGAAGTCCACCTTATTGGACTCGAGGGGCAAGGGTTTCCCTCTGGTAATAAGTGTAAATTTGCATGGATGCTGTTGTCATTTTAACCCTTCACAGGTGAAGCTCCACACTCCAAAATTAATGTCCCCGCTTGGAGAAGGACACCATGCCGGGTCAGTACACCTCAGACAACGGATCTGTAACAGCCCGGGCCTATGGGACAGGCCGCGCCAGCAGCACCTGGGACAGGGCTGCTTAATGTTTCCCTGCTGGAGGAGGAGACCATGACGGGTCAGTGTACTGCTGATACCGAACATGTCACAGCGCCGGCCTGAGGGAGGTCCGCGCCAGCAGCATCTGTTGACGGAGCTGCTTAATGTGTGACAGCGCCGACTTGTAGGAGAGCCCGTGCCAGCAGAGCCTGGGACAAGGGCTGCTTCATGTCTTCCTCTTGGAGGAGGAGAGCGTGCCGGGTCAGTGTCAATCTGACGCCGAGGCTGAGGGTATAGCTGTGGAGCATACCCCAAGGGTTGAAGGGCACGTGTCAGAGGTACCATTCCTGACAACAAAGTTTTCCATCCCGACAGAATGTTCCATCCTGGTATAGATCCATTGGGGGGCCGTATCAGCACAGGTATCCTCCAGGGACCTGCGGCAGCACCTGTTTAGGGCTGCCTACAAATCGCCCTTTCTGAGGAGGGAAGTGCGAAAGGTCAGATGTAACTGACTCCAGATTCTAAAGATGTCGGTGGAACATACTGGAGCACATGCGTGCCAGCAGTGAACAGCGCTAACAGTGGGATATGAGAGCCAGCCGCCGAATCTTCTATTCAGTTAAGGTCTATTCCACAGGAAAAACCTGGCTGACGGATCACTCAAGGCCAACGGTGGGTAAAGGTTCATCGTTTCAGAACGCACCCCAGGCGCTCATCGGCTGTAAGCGGTTCACTGCAGCTGGTGGCAGCATGACAGCTGGGCAGACGTTTCACGCACCCTACCAGTCCTACTCAACAAGGTGGGTCTGGCACTACCGAAACGTGGGTAAGTGGACCACTCACAAGTTGGTAATATTTACACTTATTTGTACAACACACAAATGATAAAAAGCATCTGCTTAGAGGCATTTAACTATGTAAAACTGCACAATATTAACATTCAAAGCAAGTTGGGATTATGGCCAGGATTGTTTTTTAAGACACGCTTGGAAATCATGACAGAGTTATCGTGCGAAGCCCATGAAATGATGGCAGGAGTAGCCTGTTCATTATGAAAAATGGAGAATGGCGGTTAACTCGCATATGAACTTTCCGAATAGGATACTTCTATAATGATTAACAACGGATTCATAAAGGTCTCAAAGATCCATTCTATGCGGTTCCCATTACAGAGATTATTGGAGACATTGGAAATTATCAAAAGACAATGATAACTGTACTAATAACAGTAAAACATTGCTAAATGGGATAAACTATTTACCCAGGTTATTTAACTAATTAACAGAATCAGTTTGGACTCGGAACACTTGTTATGTCTTGTCTGGATGATATTCTAATGCTGTATTTTTGTTAAAATCATCTGTGTCTATATTTGAGAAATTGGTCTCATCCATCCAGTTAACTTTAAGTTGTTACCAAATAGACTTGTTGGTCATTGGGATTTACCTTTAAATATTAATTAGCCCATGACTCCGCCCTGTGGCAAGAGATTGGAGTTAATAGCAACCTGTTATAAAACTGACATCTATTCATCAAGAGTAATTGGCAATATAGTAGCTGTGTTTCAGCTGTGCAAGTCGGGGAACTGACATTGTGCAAAGTAGCAACCACTTAAATGACATGTAGATCATTGTTAACAACCTTATGCTATTGCCAGCTGAAGCTACCTAAGTCACAATGATGAACAAACAGTATGCAGCATTGCTCCAGTAGTTTGGACAGTCAAATTTCAGTTATTTACAAACTGATGATAAGAGCTCTTGGGAAATTGTGAATATCATCTCTAGTTTGGAGGTGGAAGAGATTTGCATGAGTTGCCAATTCTTCAGTTGTTGGTATCAACTAAATATATACACTAGATGCACCCCATGGGTAAAGGGTATTGAGCGAATATACATAATCTACATGCTCAACTTCAAGTTGCTACACCATGGTGGTGGCATATGTTAGTCACATGGCAATCAAGTAAAAGTATCCTGTAATAATTTACCTAATCTCCTTTGCCACTGGTGTATCATCAAGTTCAGATCGATAACAACACAGAATAGGTATTGGATCTCAAAGTATTATGAAAGTATGGTTCAATGGAACACCGAATATCGACATGTTGGTTTCATGCTTATTCACTGATTGCAAAAATATGTGGCATAACAGTGCGGAGAGATACATTCTCGATACAAGAAGGAGGAATGTTCTTTTAAGTCTTCCCCCATTTTGCCTCATTAATCGGGTCTTGAAATAAAGTCAGCAAGATCTCGCTTTAGTTTTCGTACTCTCTGACTGGCTATGCAGCCATGCTTCCTGCTTTCGTCAGGCATAATAATTCAGCCGTATACGGTTATTCTAAAAAACAAAAAGTTTGCTGGTTCAAACTGTGGTTCAGGAAACCAGCCTCTGCATTATAAAACAATTATTGACTTACACATTCTGAATGGACTGCCTTACGGCTCAGTTTGTCACATCAATCCATGGATGTGCTCACTGCAATGTGCAGGGATTGCACCAGAAAAGCAGTACATTTCCTATTGAGGGGATCGGAAGCGGTTTGTTTAATGTTAATGTTACATTTAATATAGTACAGATTACTGACATCTTCCAGTTCATTCTTAAATGGTCTTTGACATAATTCAGTTATAGGGCCACTAACTGTGCCCAATGTGCCTTCCCATCATATTAGCTGAAGCAAACGGGAACCACTCTGTCGGATTTCAACCCCGGATATCGAGTTGTAAAATATATCTTTGACACAAGTTCTCCAACTACATGTATATGCAATTTTGGATATTGCCAGTGTGTTAACAATACTTCACCAGGGGGTTCCAGCTACATCCTTAATCATGACACTAGTATCAGCACAACGAGGGAACACATTGCAAAAGCTGCGGTTAGATAGGAAGGAAATGGCTTCAGATGCCATTACATTTTACATTTCTGATCTACACAAGCAGAGCAGACCAGGGGTGGCAGGATTCAAGATCATATTTCAGCATACCCTACAGACTCACGTCTATGTGTGAGGGCAGGCTTGCTATATTATATCAAGGCCACCAGAATCCTAAGAGGTGTGGATTCAGCATTGTTTATTAAGCAACAAACAACCACACAAGAAAAGGTCGGTTCAGACTATTTCAAGGTGGCTGAAGCAGGTTCTGGTTTTATGCAGGTATTAACACTGAAAATTTACATCTCATTCCACCAGGGCAGCATCAACGTCAGCGGGCCAGGGCAATGACCATTCACATCAACCATATCCTCGCAACCGCAGGATGGTCAACCGAAATGATTAATTAATTTTTTTTACCATAGGCCGATTGCTGAGCCGTGCTATTTGCCCATTCTGTTTTGCGTCCACTTTAACCTCCCCTGAGATAGAGGGGTTGCTATTGAATTTCTTTATTAACGTAAAACATTATTACATTTGAATCAATGTCATGGTTAATGTGTTGTTGATTATTCACTCATCCTGAGTCAATCGATGCAGTGAGACGCCGGGATTTGAATCTGCGGCATGAAATCACAGAGCTTTGAACTCTTCACGGAATCACTCATGTGACTCCAAAGTAAAGTAGGAAGATTAAATGAGAACCTACCAGTTTGAAGTTTGATCTTTATTTTATGAGGAGTTACGTTGGTGATTACATGCCCTCCACTCCCAACCCTCTCTCACAAAGGTCATTTGGTAGTTCTCAAGTTGCTGATCTTACTATGTTACTTCAATTACTGTTACCTGTGATTTTATGCTACTGCTTTGAAGATTGACGCGCATGTGGACTGGCGGGGCTTCTTCACGTAATTACCAACGTAACTCCTCATAAAATAAAGATCAAACTTCAAACTGGTAAGTTCTTGTTTAATCTTACTATTCTCATAATTGAAAGTGTCAAAGATTTCCCTCATACCATTACCATTTCTGTTTCTTTTGTTAATTGTGTTAAATTTGTTATTTCAGGTTATGTCTTTTTTAACCTTTAGAACTTTCTCCTTCTTTCACAATTCACAATGTTAAATATCACCATCATCTCCCCCTTGGACTTTCACTGGACAAAAGAGAACAAACCAACCCCTTGAGGATATCCAAGTGACTTTGTTCCCTTATTCTGGAAGAAAATTAACTATACCTTTTTTAAATCCTTGACATCCTTCTTACAATGCAGTGCCTGGATTTGGATCTAGTACTCAAGCCGGTGTCAAAGAAATGTTTTACAACGGTTTTAACTCCATGGGTTTACTGCTCTATTAGTTCTGTTAATAAAACCCATTTCCTAAAACATCATTAGTTACTCTGTTAAGTTGGCCTAATATCTTAAAAGATTTTTATGCAAACATTCCCAGGTCTCTTTTTCAACTTTAGCCTTGGAAAGATGTGTATAAAAAATAGGGGACATAGGTTTAAGGTAAGGGAGAAAGAGTGTAAGCGCACTCTGAGGAAAGATGTTTATACCTGTAGGGTGATGGAATGTAGAATGTATCATGGGGAAATGATGGAAGCAGGTATTCTCACAACATTTAAGAAATGTCTGGACAAGCACTGGAATTTCCAATGCACAGAAGGCCACAGTTGAAGTGATGCTCAATAGATTAGTGCAGGTAGTATTAGCGAGTTCGGTATTTCAACTGTGCATGCCCAGGTTATAGGTCATTTGTGATAAACATTCTCGCCAGCTGAGCTGCTGCGTGTATACAGACCTGTGTTTCATCCGTATTTTCCAGGTTTGCTTCTTCGAGGTAAGAAAATAATGCTTTCAAAACTATAAACTAGGTGTATTTATGATTCACTTGTACAAAACTACAATGATGTTGTTGGTTTTATTGCTTTATGCTTTGGTGAGTGAAGGGCCTGTCCCACGTACGTGAGTTTTCAGCAAACTGTCTGCGACCTTCAAGCTAGAGGGCACTCGCCTGAAAAACCGCGAGCTGGAATGACCGTCAGCGCAGAACACACACAAACACAAACACATCGCAAAGGCGGGGGCCAGGGAAAGCAGGGGAGCGCTGTCTGAAATTCACAGGGTGCAAAGCCAAGGTGATACCCGCGATGAACAAGAAGGTTAAAGACGGCTAGCACAGTGTACGGTAAGCCCTTTAAAAGAGCGGGGAGGTGGGGTGGGGGATGAGGGGAGAAGGGGGGGCGAAGGAGTGGAGACACATTTAAGAAGCCAGACAACTTTTAATAAACCAGAGATACGCAGCTATGAAGATTAGCGGGCAGTTAACATTACCGATCGGTTTTCCTTAGTCTGAAAAATCGTTTTTTTTCCCCAATGAGCCAATTAAAATGCCCGGTCAGCAAAGGAGATTACCTATGGCTACCTCAACTACCTACAACGACATGGTGACCCCACTACCACTGCACAATGACTTCAAAGTATTGATTTTCTCCATGCCGACCAATTTTTGGTCGCAGAAAATGTTTCAACATGTTGAAACAAATGTTGAAGCATTTTCTGCGACCAAACTGAGGCCGCGAGTAGTAACCACTATGCGGGAACTTCTCTCGACCATGAAGGAGACTCACTAGAGACCACCTACGACCATGTGTCGATCATGCTGCGAGCTTGTGGCGAACGCAGAGTCTCCTAAACTCGCCTTAGTGGGACAGGCCCTTGAGCGAGATTGTGACGATGAATAACATGCATTTTTTATTGCCTTCGTTTTGGAGGGGGGGGGGAATGAAATGAAATGTATGATTTCTATAACTATCAATAACCTTCTGAATGAATTCTGCATGTACATGTGTAAGTATAGTTGTGTAGTACAAAACTTAGTCATGAGCCTCCTGACCAATCATGACTCTTCTGATTCCCATAACATTGTCAAGTCAAACTTTATTTGTCACATACACTTACAAGATGTACAGTGAAATGAAAGTGGCAATGCTTGCGGGATTGTGCAAAACAACAGAACAACAGAACAGAACAGAACTAGTATTTACTTTAAAAAAAAAAGACTTTTAAACAGTAATTTAGGCCCTGGTCGTCAAAAATGCTGGAGATACCCAGGGGGTGAGGCAGCATCTATGGAGCGAAGGAAATAGGCAACGTTTCGGGTCGAAACCCTTCTCCACTGATGTGAGGGGGGGGGGGGTGACGAAGAAAGGAAGAGGTGGAGCCAGAGTGCTGAAGGAGAGCTGAGAAGGGGAGGAGAAAGTAAGGACTACCTGAAATTAGAGATGTCAATGTTCATACCGCTGGGGTGCAAACGCGCTACTCTCTGGAGAGCCTTCTTGTCCTGGGCAGAGCTGTTCCCAAACCAGATTGAGATGTTACCAGACAAGATGCATTCTACAGCCCAGAGTAGAAGCACTGGAGGATCCTCAGAGAGACTCTGAATTTCCTCAGCTGTCTGAGGTGGTAAAGGCGCTGCCTTGCCTTTCTTACCAGTGCGGCAGTGTGTGTTGTCCATGTCAGATCCTCTGTGATGTGGACTCCCAGGTATTTAAAGCTGCTCACCCTATCCACAGCAGTCCCATTTATCCCCAGTGGCGTGTACGTCCTCGTTTGTTGTTCCCTTCTAAAGTCCACAATCAGCTCCTTAGTTTTTGTGACACTCAAGAGGAGGCTGTTGTTCTGACACCCGAGTGTCAAATCAACCACCTCCTCCAGGAAGGCCTACTCATCGTTATCGGAGATCAGGCCCACCACCACAGTGTCAACGGCAAGCTTGATGATGGAGTTGGAGCTGATCCTGGCCGCACGATCATGTGTGTACAGGGAGTACAGTAGGGGACTGAGGACGCAACCCTGGGGGGATCCTGTGTTCAGGGTGAGGGGGTTCGATAATTTGAATCAGTATTTGTCATTCTAATTTTATGTTATAATCTTGTAATTGTATAAATTAATTCAATATACTTGCTCCATTTTCTTTTGCATTGTAACTTGTATGTAATGGACATGCTTACAGGACCCTATTTGAATTAACATATGATTGACTTTATTTATTTTGTTTTATATGTTACTGGGCAAAGTAATGCGCATTTGTGCAATTTTGGACTGTGGGAGCAGCACGTACCACCTGAATAAGTGGATGCAGAATGTGTGTGACAGCCATAAGTGTAAATATGCATTGCAAAACTGTTTCTGCCCACCTCCCTTCAAACTCTACCCATTTCCGGCAGAGAATGGAGCAGCCCGGTTGCATTGGTCCAAACTGGTCAACCGAAAGGACGAGAAAGGCAAGAATTGGCAGCCTGACCCCAAAGGCAATAGCCGTGTGTGCTCTAAGCACTTTGTGGAAGGCAAGCCAACAACGCTCAATCCAGACCCGGTCCTGAATCTTGCTTATTTGTAATCGAACACCCCAATGTCCCCATGTACTCTCCCTCGCCAAGATGTGTCTTCTTGAGCTTCATCTGCCCATTATCACTTTCATACAAGTACTTCAAATTATTTGCTGTTGGCTCTTGGCTGTATGCACTTACAGGACATCCGGGCTTGAGCCCATGAAGGGGTTGTCTCTCCAGCCAAACAGCCCACATTCTTCGACTGTTACGTCTTTATGTCCTAGTTCAGTTAATGCTTGCACAAAAGTGGCTCTCGCTTTATCTTCGTACTGCCGTTCATGTACTAGTGCAGGTAAGTGTTCACTCGGCTCGTTGTTGCCCATGACACGCTTTACAAGCCCGCTTGTGTCGAGGTCAGTTTGATCACTCTTTTGGAAAGTCCTCATCCTCGTCAAGACCCCATGAATATTTGATCCTGTGATGCGTCCTTTACCTTGTTCATGCCACATAGGTTTATTGTTTTGGCGATTGTACATTCTTGGAGCAATGTTGCTTCTTCCTGAGTGTATGCAGTCAGCTTGTGTAGGAACTCAGCAACAGAGGTGCACTCTCCAGTCAGTTTTCGTAGCGATAGTGGATTATGTTTAGACGTCTCCACTTCCATGGTGCCCGTGACATTGAAGTCTTCCTGAACAGCATATTCGGGCAGAGGCTTTGATATCAAGTACTGAGAAACACTTGACTTTGTCACTGTTGTACATAGAGCATTGATAATTCCAGCAATATGTGTGGGTGCAGATTTCCTTGTTGGCTGAAACAACTGTCGCAACGGCAGCGACCCTGTGTGTGGAAGAAAACAATAGAACTTAAACAATAACATTGTTACGATCAATTTACAAACTACAACAACATACGTACATGCACAAACATTTCTTAAATTTCCAATACTTTAATGTTGACATCAACAATATAACATTACCCTTGATAAAAAAATGGGACTGAAATAGAAATCAGAATATTTGGTTTCTTTCCAGGGTAATGAAACAAGACTGAAAAAACAAAACATCAAGTTCTCTACCTGATATCATTTGCATTATAAAGTTAAACAAATATTTGTACCATCTTCATAAGCACTTTGAAAGAGCACTAATTAGTGTTACTTAAGACATTTGTCTAACCCCGATATAAATGGACTTTGGTTCTGTTAAGAGCGATACACATGTATGTCAAATTAGCATCATGTTTGAATGGCCTATACTTCTTCTTTCAACCATTTATGGTTTATTCTGTGTAGTGTGTTCCCATACAGATTGGTTTACTGCATGAAACCACTGAGCTTCGAAGGTTTCACGTAGTCTCATCACGAGACTTTGCTATAAAATAGAAAAATTAAACGAGAACTTACCGTTTGATCTTTATTTGATGTGAAGTTGGAATAAGAGACTCCGTGCTCACCACTCCAAACCCTGAATCTCATAAAGATCATTCGGTAAGTCAAGCATTATTAATCTTTCTATAGTTTAATTTAGTGCAAGTGGTCTGTGGTTTCATACAGTTGCTTTGAAGATTGACATGCAGGCGGGCTGGTGGGTTCTTCGCATAGTCTCTCACTCAAACTTCTCATAAAATAAAGATCAAACTTCAAACGGTAAGTTCTCATTTAATCTTTCTATTACATAGTGCTTACTACAGCAGGTGTTGCCAAACCCATAAAAAATTTTAAAACTAATTTCTTGGAAGAATAAGGTGTAATGGGACAGGTGTGTTCAGGGAAGATTTTACAGAACTTAGAGGGAGTGGGAGTGCAGGAAGCCAGACTGGAGGAGGTTAATATTTGAGGAATTCCCTGCCACAGAGGGCAGTGGAGGCCAAATCACTGGATGGATTTAAGAGAGAATTAGATAGAGCTCTATGGGCTGGCTGAATCAAGGGATATGGGGATAAGGCAGGCACGGGTTATTGATTGGGGACGATCAGCCATGATCACAATGAATGGCGGTGCTGGCTCAAAGGGCCGAATGGCCTCCTCCTGCACCTATTTTATATGTATCTATGCTTCTAATAATCTTGGAGTGATGTATTGATTGAGGATATAGGAAAAGGTGGGGGAATTTAGAAACAAGACTGAGAATTTACAAATCAAGTGTTTCTGAACTGTGAGAAACGGTACGTCACTGAGCTCGGGGGTGATGTGTGAATTGTATTTGGTGTGAGATGGGACAAGTTAAAGGGGGGTAAAAAAGTATTGAAATTATCACATCTAAAGAAAACAAAGACATGAATGAGGGTTTCATCAGCAGACAACTTAAATAAGAATTGAGTTGGACAAACCCGCTGAGTCAGAAGGTAAATGTGTGTGATGTTGTAAGTTGTGTCATAAGAAAAATAGCTTTTTTTTTCCAATTGTAGACAAAGAATAAAAGGGGGTGGAGGAAGGTTGTGGCTTGTAACAAATATAGGGATGTCATCAAAAATCACCTTATTGTCATTGATATTTCCTGGAACAAAAGATTTCAAAATTTCCAGATAACTCAGAGCAGACGGAAGATGGAAAATTATAGTATCGGGCAAATGACAACGAGAGAAAATCTATGGGACAGCTTAGAAAGACAGCTGACAAGAGGGAATAGACCCCGCTGGGGTTGTTAAGGGTTAGCACTTCAGTGCAGCAATGGTGTAGACTGCAAACTACAGGGTTTACACAGTTGAAACTGAACAGGGGCGCCGCACCTTTGGCAGCCTTGCCAACAGTCTGTCTGTTTTTTCGTCTTATTTTTGTTATTATTAGTGAGTTTTAAAGGTTTGTGTAAATGTTCTCTGGTTTGTTTTATGTGGTGGATGGGGAAGGGGGTCGGGGGCAACATTTTTTCAGTCTCTTACCTTGTCGGAGATGCAATTGTTTTCCAGATCATATCTCCAGTCGCTCTGCAGTCTAACATCATGGAGCTGGAGGCATCGCTGGGAACTGACTTTGAGCCCCATGGCGGGGGAGTGGACTTACCATCAGAGCTGATCCCTTGCCTGAGATCCCTCCAACCGCAGCCCGCGGACTTTACCATCGAGAGCTCACAGTCTCTGGAGAGACCGGGTCGGGAGCTCCAACGACGCAGAAGGTTTGACAAGCCCCGACCCGGGGTCCGATCACCAGCGTGGGGCGGCTGATATTCCCCCCCCCCCCCGATGCATGAGCTGGATCGCCCTGACGCAGAGACCCAACCTCCTGCTACGGGAGTAAGATCGTGTCGTCAATGGAAGGCTTAAGGCCCCCCACTGCGGGAGAACAAAGAAGGGACAAAGAAGGATATTGAACATTTTTTCGCCTTCCATCACAGTGAGGAATGTGGAGAAGTCACTGTGGTGGATGTTTATGTTAAAATGTATTTTGTGTGTTCTGGTGCTTTTTATTTGTAAGATTGACTTGGCAAATCAAATTCCTCGTATGTTGCAAAACATACGAGGAACATAGATCTAGACGACAGGGAGAAATAGAGAAGGTAGACAAAGATGCTGGAGAAACTCAGCGGGTGAGGCAGCATCTATAGAGAACGAATAAGCGACGTTTTCGGGTCGAGACCCTTCTTCAGACTGATGTCGGGGGGGTGAGCGGGAAAAAGAAAGGAAGAGGCAGAGACCGCAGGCTTGTGGGAGAGCTGGGAAGGGGAGGGTAAGGAGGTACAAAGCAAGGACTATCCAAAATTAGAGAAGTTAATGTTCATACACGCTGAGGTGTACACTACCCAAGCAAAATGTGAGGAGCTGTTCCTCCAATTTGCGCTGGGTCTCACTCCGGCAATGGAGGAGGCCCAGGACAGAAAGGTCAGATTCGGAATGGGCGGGGGAGTTGAAGTACTGAGCCACCAGGAGATCAGGTTAGTTAGTGCTTGGCCTCACCGATGTAGAGAGTTGACACCTGGAACTGCGGATGCAGTAGATGAGGTTGGAGGATGTGCAGGTGAACCTCTGCCTCACCTGGAAAGACTGCTTGGGTCCTTGGATGGAGTCGAGAGGGGAGGTAAAGCGACAAGCGTAGCATTTCCTATGGTTGCAAGGGAAAGTACCTGGGGAGGGGGTGGTTTGGGTGGGAAGGGACAAATTGCCCAGGGAGTTACAGAGGGAACGGTTTCTGCAGAAAGTAGAAAGGAGAGGAGATGGGGAGATGTGGACAGTGGTGGGATCCCGTTGGTGCTGACGAAAATGTTGGAGGATTATATGTTGTATGCGACGGCTGATGGGATGGAAGGTGAGGACAAGGGGGGCCCTGTCCTTGTTACGAGTAGGGGAATGCGGAGTACGAGCTGAGCTGAAGGATTTAGAAGAGACGCTGCTGAGAGCCTCATCTATAATAGAAGAGGGGTACCCCTGTTCCCTAAAGAATGAGGAGATCTCCAATGCCCTGGTCTGGAACACCTCATCCTGGTTGCAGTGATGCTCAATAGATGAGTGCAGGTAGTATAAGCGATACCTGCTGGAGGTAATGTTTTCTGCACTTGGCATTGCGTTCAGCTGCGTGGGCACGAACCATGACCAAGCAGGAAGTAAACCTGGATGAATCTACTCACCAGCCTGAGGGCAATCTGATTGCACAATCTGATTGAGACAAATTCAGAAAAATTGACTGGAGGCAGCACATTAGGAGTCAGAGGACAAAGATTCTTTAAAGTCGCTCATGAAAATAGAACAAGCAACGTGCCCATGTCTACAGACAGTGGCCTACTCATTCCCACCCTTGCATTTACGTCCAATTTGTTCATTTGATCATTACAAGAGTCTAGTTCATGTCTTAATGACCCCTCTGACCTGCTGGCTTTCATGTCATTTCCATTATCTTTGGTCAAGAAACCAAAACAGATCTTGCTCGACTAGTGTAGAGTCCTGCTGGGGGCCCACCTCAAGAATGTCCTCATGCCCTTTGGCAGCTTGCATTTCAAGGCCACGTTTAAATATTACTGATACATGAAAGCGCTTAAAATAATTTCAAAAATGGGCCTCACCATCTCCATTTCCCTTCTATTTCACATATTATACATGCTGACTTGGAAGTATACTGCTGTTCTTTCCACAAAGCCTGCTACTCAGACTCAATACAGATTTTGGAAATTCAAGATGAAAACTCTTTTGAAAATTGCTGTTGAATTTGTATTTATCAGACTCTGGGAGTGCACTCCAAATTCCCATCACTTAAAGTGTCAAAGATTTTCCTCATACCATTTCTGTTTTTGTTGTTAATTGCATTAAATTTGTCATTTCAGGTTATGTATTTTTTAACCTTTAGAACTTTCTCCTTCTTTCACAATTCACAATGTTAAATATCACCATCATTTCCCCCTTGGACCTCACTGGACTAAAGAGAACAAACCAACCCCATGAGGATATCCAAGTGACTTTGTTCCCTTATTCTGGAAGAAATTTCACTATACCTTTTTTAAATCCTTGACATCCTTCTTACAATGCAGTGCCTGGATTTGGATCTAGTACCCGAGCCGGTGTCAAAGAAACTTTTTACAACAGTTTGTATTAAAATGTGTACAAAGTAACGTTGTACAACGATGTGTATTAAAAATGGAGGACATAGGTTTAAGGTAAGGGAGAAAGAGTGTAAGCGCACTCTGAGGAAAGATGTTTATACCTGTAGGGTGATGGAATCTAGAATGTATCATGGGGAAATGATGGAAGCATGTATTCTCACAATATTTAAGAAATGTTTGGACAAACATTTGGATTTCCAATGCACAGAAGGCCACAGATGAATTGATGCTCAATAGATTAGTGCAGGTAGTATAAGCGAGTTCGGTATTTCAACTGTGCATGCCCAGGTCATCGGTCATTCGTGATAAACATTTTCACCAGCTGAGCAGCTGCGTATATACAGACAGGCGTTTAATCCGTATTTTCCAGTTTTGCTTCTTTGGTGTAAGAAAATACTGCATTCAAAACTATTTATGTGTATTTATGGTTCATTTGTACAAAACTACGATGATAGTGTTGGTTTTATTGCTTTATGCTTTGATGAGTTAGCGAGATCGTGACACACATTTTTATTGCTTTTGTTTTGGAGGGGGGGAGAATGAAATGAAATGTATGATTTCTATAACTATCAATAGACTTCTGAATGAATTCTGCATTTACATGTGTAAGTAAAGTTGTGTAGTACAAAACTTAGTTACAAGTCTCCTGACTAATCATGTCTCTTCTGATTCCCATAACATTGGATAATTTTAATCAGTATTTGGCATTCTAATTTTCTGTGATTGTATAAATTAATTCAATATACTTGCACCATTTTCTTTTGCATTGTAACTTGTATGTAATGGACATGCTTACAGGACCCTATTTGAAGTATCATATGATTGACTTTGTTATTTATTTTCTTTTATATGTTACTGAGCAAAGCCATGTGCATTTGTGCAATTTTGGACTGTGGGAGCAGCACGTACCACCTGAATAAGTGGATGTAGAATGTGTGTGCCAGCCATAAGTGTAAATTTGCATTGCAAAACTGTTTCTGCCCACCTCCCTTCAAACTCTACCCATTTCCGGCAGAGAAGAGGGATGGAGCAGCCCAGTTGCATTGGTCCAAACTGGTCAACCAAAAGGACGTGAAAGGCAAGAATTGGCAGCCTGACCCCAAAGGCAATAGCCGCGTGTGCTCTAAGCACTTTGTGGAAGGCGAGCCTACAACGCTCTATCCAGACCCGGTCCTGAATCTTGCTTATTTGTTATCGAACTCCCCAATGTCCCCATGTACACTCCCTCGCCGAGATGTGTCTTCGTAGCGATAGTGTCTTCGTAGCGATAGTGGATTATGTTTAGACGTCTCCACTTCCATGGTGCCCGTGGCATTGAAGTCTTCCTGAACAGCATATTCGGGCGGAGGCTTTGATATCAAGTACTGAGAAACACTTGACTTTGTCACTGTTGTACATAGAGCATTGATAATTCCAGCAATATGTGTGGGTGCAGATTTCCTTTTTGGCTGAAACAACTGTCGCAACGGCAGCGACCCTGTGTGTAGAAGAAAACAATAGAACTTAAACAATAACATTGTTACGATCAATTTACAAACTACAGCAATATACGTACATGCACAAACATTTCTCAAACTTCCAATACTTTAATGTTGACATCAACAACAACATTACCCTTGATAAAAAAATGGGACTGAAATAGAAATCAGAATATTTGGTTTCTTTCCAGGGTAATGAAACAAGACTGAAAAAACAAAATATCAAGTTCTCTACCTGGTATAATTTGCATTATAAAGTTAAACAAATATTTGTACCATCTTCATAAGCATTTCGAAAGAGCACTAATCTTTTAAACAGAAAATACAAGATTCAAAAACGAAAACGTGGACCGAAAATGTACTCTCAGGTTACAGCGCTTTGTTCGCTTTTTCTTTATCCTGAATGACCTTTGACAAAGCCCATGATTCCTTGCATTTATCAAAATACCGAACTCGCTTATTGATTGTTCTGCATGGATAGAATGAACTGAAGGGCCAGTTTCTGTGCTGAATACCTCAATGAAACGATGGATTAGCATGTTCCCTACACATTACTACACAGAATACATCTGCATGTGTTCAGTCATTCCATTGTCCATGCACTATTGGACTCCAATTACCCCTTCCTCACTGTTTAGTAAACTAATGCTTCATAAGTTCATAAGTTATAGGAGCAAAATTAGGCCATTCGCACCCTCAAATCTACCCCGCCATTCAATCATGGCTGATCTATCTTTCCTTCTCAATGCCATTCACCTGCCTTCTCCCTATAGCCCTGACACCAGTACTAATCAAGAATCTCCATCTTAAAAATATCCATTGACTTGGCCTCTACAGTCTTCTTTGACAATGATTTCCACAGATTCACCATCAAGTTTGGATGCTCACCTTCTCTCTTCAAATCTAGGCCATTAATGTATTGTTCGGATCAGCCAAACTATGAAGCTTGGAAACATTATAGCTTATCAGTCTTCTTCTTTCCATGTCCATCTTGTTACAAATGCTGACCTCGCTGTCATTGTCCCTTCTGAAAAGTACGCAAGCTTCCAGTGGAAGCCATCACTTGTCGCAATAGATGATGGTGGTGGCAGAATTAGCTCGGGATACTTCCAGTTTCCAGCCCAGCACCGTGGACGCTTCTGCTATGGGGCTGCTTTCCTTTGAATAAGTTTCAGTTCTGCTGAGAAGCATAAGAATCTGCTGCTTTGTGATGCAGAGGTGCACAACCAGTCTGCTGACAGACTTGAGGCTACCGGCCCTTAAAGTAGTGAGGGTCTCTCCATAGATGGAAGAGACATCAAAATGGCTCATGGCACAGTGTCACAAAAAGTGGGGTTATCTCTGAAATAAGCACAGGAAATTCAGTGAATACTCAGCATCCATAGAGAAAGAAATAATTGCCATTGGAGGTAAAACACAGTGCTGGTAGAACTCAGCAGGTCAGGCAGCATCTGTGGAGAGAATACACAGACTCATTTCGGGTTGTGACCCTTCTTCAAACTGAAGGGGAGTGAAAAAGTTGGAAAAGGGAAGAGAGGGCTGGCAAAGTCTGGAAAATTATAGGTAGAGAAAGAATGGGGAGGGGGGGGGGGCTTTGATTGGCAATTGGGTGTAGTAAATGACAAAGACGTGAGCTGTAAAAGATGCAACAGGGAAGGGGAGGGGGATAAAAGGGAAATGGAGAACTCAGGAATGAGAGATCAGTGATGGGCATATAAAGGAGGCGAAAAAAAGCAGGATTCGGCAGATGGGAGATGGTGGGAGAACGTGTGCATCAGTGTAGGAGTGGAGGGCATGGGAAAGAGATGGGGTAGGGGCTATTTCTTGTAGTTGGAGAATGTCCTTTCATAGAGGAATGGAGGGGATAGTATTTTGATTTTTAATGTGAGTAATACTGGAACAGCATAACAATTTCCCAACCAATTTTCATGAAATTAAATATTGCGACGAATCACGATTCCTACTTTACACCATGGTGTGGCATCTAAATTAGCCCTAGAACTAGAGGGCAGCATGGTGGCACAGCAGTAGAGTTGCTGTCTTACAGCGCCAGAGGCCCAGGTTCGATACTGGGTATGAATGCTTGTCAGTACGGAGTTTGTGTATTCTCCCTGTGACCGCATGGGTTTTCTCCAAGAACTTTGGTTTCCTCCCACACTCCATTGACGTACAGGTTTGTAGGTTAATTGGCTTGGTATAAATGTCCAAACTGTCCCTAGTGTGGGATAGTGTTAATGTGCGGGGATCGCTGGTCGGTGCGGTTTCAGTGGGCCAAAGAGCCTGTTTATGCGCTGTATATCTAAACTTAACTAAACCTAATTATTTTTCTCTTTTTAATTATTTCGCTTTTTTTCAATTTGCACTCGATACCTATTATGTGTCAAGTTAATTCTTCATCTCTCCATGAAGTGCAGTTTTATGTACTGCAGTTTTGAATTATGGTAGCAGCTCATGGCAATAACTCTCAGCTGACGCTTACAGCCAACATACACTGAGGATAGTACTGCACACAGCAACTCTGTATAGAAACAGGTGGCAACAATTTGGCCTTCTTGGGATGCAACAGCCAAACACTAATCCTTTGGGATCTTTTAATTTTAATTACATAGTGTTTACTACTGCAGGTGTTGCCAAACCCATCAGAATTTTTAAAACAAATTTCTTCGAAAAATAAGACATAATGGGACAGGTGTGTTCAGGGAAGATTTTCCAGAACTTAGAGGGAGTGGGTGTGCAGGAAGCCAGAACTGGAGGAGGTTAATAATCTTGGAGTGATGTGTTGATTGAGGATATAGGAAGAGGTGGGGGGAAATTTGGAAGCAAGACTGAGAATTTACAATTCAAGTGTTTCTGAACTGTGAGAAACGGTACGTCACTGAGCTCAGGGGTGATGTGTGAATTGTATTTGGTGTGAGATGGGACAAGTTAAAGGGGGGTAAAAAAGTATTGAAATTATCACATCTAAAGAAAACAAAGGCATGAATGAGGGTTTCATCAGCAGACAACTTAAGTAAGAAATGAGTTGGACAAACTCGCTGAGCCAGAAGGTAAATGTGTGTGATGTTGTAAGTTGTGTGATAAGAAAAATGGCTTTTTTTTCCAATTGTAGACAAAGAATAAAAGGGTGTGGATGAAGGTTGTGGCTTGTAACAAATATAGGGATGTCATCAAAAATCATCTCGTTGTCATTGATATTTCCTGGAACAAAAGATTTCAAAATTTTCCAGATAACTCAGAGCAGACGGAAGATGGAAAATTATAGTATCGGGCAAATGACAACGAGAGAAAATCCATGGGACAGCTTGGAAAGACAGCTGACAAGCGGGAATAGACCCCACTGGGGGTGTTAAGGGTTAGCACTTCAGCGCAGCAATGGCGTAGACTGCAAACTACAGGGTTTACACAGTTGAAACTGCACAGGGTTAGGGTTAGGGTTAGGGTTAGGGTTAGGGTTAGGGTTAGCCTCGCCCGTCTGTTTTTTCGTCTTATTTTTGTTATTATTAGTGAGTTTTAAAGGTTTGTGTAAATGTTCTCTGGTTTGTTTTATGTGGTGGATGGGGAGGGGGGTCGGGGGAAACTTTTTTCCAGTCTCTTACCTTGTCGGAGATGTGATCATTTTCCAGATCGTATCTCCAGTCGCTCTGCGGCCTAACATCATGGAGCTGGAGGCCTCGCTCTGGACTGACTTTGAGCCCCACCTCAGTGGTGTGGACTTACCATCAGAGCCAATTCCTTGCCTGGGATTGCTCCAACCGTGGCCCGCGGACTTTACCATCGAGAGCTCGCAGTCTCGGGAGAGACCGAGTCGGGAGCTCCAACGACGCAGAAGGTTCGACAAGCCCCGACCCGGGGTCCGATCACCGGTGCGGGAGAGCTGAGATTCCCCCCCGATGCAGGAGCTTGATCGCCCCGATACGGAGTGCCTGACCACTGGCTACGGGAGTAAGATCGTGCCGACAATGGAAGGCTTGAGGCCCCTGACCACGGGAGAACAAAGAAGGGAAGAGATTGAACTTTTCTTTCGCCTTCCATCACAGTGAGTCACTGTGGTGGATTTTATGTTAAAATGTATTTTGTGTGTTCTGTTCCTTTTTATTTGTATGACTGACTTGGCAAATGAAATTCCTTATATGTTGCAAAACATACGTGGCTAACAAAGTATTATTGTATAAAGTATTATTGTATTGTAAACAGTTTTGCTGCACCCCTAAAAAGCTACTACAGATAATGGATTGATACCCCTAGAATCTGCAACAGCAGGGGTGGAAGAAGACTCACAAGTCTGTAGATTACCCAGCTACAGACCATGGAACAGAAAATACTATTAGTAGGATTACCACATCAATGAAGGAGAGTGGCTCAGTGGTAAAGGGCAAGAAGTTCCAGGTCTATTCTTGTGGTTGGCAGAAAGTAACAACAGCTCTATAAGAGCTCTATAGGAACAACAGGATAGAGCTCTAGGGGCTAGTGGAGTCAAGGGATATGGGGAGAAGGCAGGCACGGGTTATTGATAACGGATGATCAGCCATGATCACAATGAATGTCGGTGCTGGCTCGAAGGGCCGAATGGCCTCCTGCACCTATTTTCTATGTTTCTATGTTTCTATGTAACAGCAAAGGGCCTCATAATGCATCATGGAAGGGACACTGCATTGAATGTACTTCTTGAGAAGTCAATCAAGTCAGTCGAGTGAAGTCCAGTGACAGGTAGAAAACCACAGTTTGCAGGACATCATTACCCCTGTCACTTTTGAGGAGGGCACGAGCACTGTAGAGGACAATGTAGGTGGTGGTGAGGCCAATCTGCCAGTCAGGGATTAGGGAACTGAAACCTAGAATTAAATGGCCCAGGGCAAATGAAATGATGGAATAGGAAACACTTAATATAGATTTGGTAAAGGCATAGAGAGCTTGAAAGAGACAGTGGAAAACAAGTTAGAGGAGATGAGAGCGATTATTTATTAGTATGGTGCTGACAAGTTTTGAGTTTAGGGAACAAAGGTGCAGGTTCTACAGGTGGTTAGATCTAGACGACAGGGAGAAATAGAGGTAGACAAGGTAGACAAAGATGCTGGAAAAACTGAGCGGGTGAGGCAGCATCTCTAGAGAGCGAATATGCGATGTTTCGGGTCGAGACCCTTCTTCAGACTGATGTTGGGGGATGAGCGGGAAAAAGAAAGGAAGAGGCGGAGACAGTGGGCTTGTGGGAGAGCTGGGAAGGGGTGGGGAAAGAGGGAGAAAGCAAGGACTATCTGAAATTAGAGACGTCAATGTTCATACCGCTGAGGTGTAAACTACCCAAGCGAAATATGAGGAGCTGTTCCTCCAATTTGCGCTGGGCTGCACTCTGGCAATGGAGGAGGCCCAGGACATAAAGGACAGATTCAGAATGGGCGGGGGAGTTGAAGTACTGAGCCACCGGGAGATCAGGTTGGCTAATGCAGAATGAGCGGAGATGTTGGACGAAGCGATCGCCAAGCCTGCGCTTGGTCTCGCCGATGGAGAGAGTTGACACCTGGAACTGCGGATGAAGTAGATGCGGTTGGAGGAGGTGCAGGTGAACCTCTGCCTTACCCGGAAAAACTGCTTGGGTCCTTGGATGGAGTCGAGGGGGGAGGTAAATCGACAAGTGTAGCATTTCCTGCAGTTGCAAGGAAAGGTACCTGGGGAGGGGGTGGTTTGGGTGGGAAGGGACAAATTATCCAGGGAGTTATGGAGGGAGCGGTCTCTGCGGAAAGCAAAAAGGGGAGGAGATGGGAAGATGTGGCCAGTGGTGGGATCCCATTGGTGGTGACAAAAATGTTGGAGGATTATATGTTGTATGCGACGGCTGATGGGAGGACAAGGGGGGCCCTGTCCTTGTTACGAGTAGGGGGATGGGGGGTACGAGCGGAACTGAGAAATATAGAAGAGACCCTGGTGAGAGCCTCATCTATAAAGAATGAGGGCATCTCCAATGCCCTGGTCTGGAACACCTCATCCTGGGTGCGGATGCGGCGTAGACGGAGGAATTCGGAGTAGGGGATAGAGTTCTTACAGGAAGCAGGGTGGGAAGAAGTGTAGTCCAGATTGCCATGGGAGTCAGTGGGTTTATAGTAGATGTCGGTCAGTAGTCTGTTGCCAGCGATGGAGATGGTAAGTGACGGAGAGGATACAGTTAAGAAACCAGTGGAGAAAGGCTAAAGTTAAGGGTCTGTTTGATTGTTGTAGCAGTAAGCAAATTGTGGTAGATCCAGGTTCTTTTTGAGGTAGGAGTTTATATGCGCCATAAACAACCTCTAAAAGCTTTTCATTATCACAGTGACACTGACACTTGCCCTGCCATTCAATATAATCATGGCTGATCGACCTCAGGTTTCAACTACATCTTGCTCAATATTTGTAATTTCACTTCTTTTAATCAATTTGCCGTGCAACATTTTGTCTGAGTTACTGGCTTTCTACCTCATCCAACAACCAAGTCACAACATGACCAATTCTGGGAATTAAATTGTAGAGTAGAGTTGACTGGATTGATCTGAAAGTGGTTGATGTATATTCTGTGGCTGAATCATATCAAGTATTTGTTTGTTCTTGTTGAGCAATTCAAGGTTAAATGTCAATGAAAACATTGTGAAATATAACTAAATTCAGTAAGATGTAATTCATGACTGGTTGACACACCTGTCTGCGCGCTAGCGAAGATTTAACATTCCCGACATTAATATGCAAAGTCTTGCTCGACTCCGAAGACCGGCAACCGGGGAGGAGGGATGAGGGAGTCGGCGACGGCAGTGGACACTGGGCAAAGGGCCTTTTTCAGGATCGCAGCGGACAAAGGAGAAGCTTGATGCTGCCATGACAACGGGCCTTTAAGGCTAAGATAAGACTGCAATCGTAAGAACTTTGAAACTTTGTGGGCGCCAGAAACGTGGCAAGTCTTTGTGTACTGTCTAGGGGGAGTCTACTATTACACTACATTTGTTGCACTTTGTACTTATCTATGATTGTGCTTATCTATAGTATGATTTTACTGTTATATCCAAAACAAACAATTTCACGGTAAACCTTCCTGCACAACTGCAGGCACGTGTGACAATAAAGTATCATCATCATCATCAGATAGAGATGGATTCTGAAGATTCCAGGATGCATATTGTCAAAAAAGGGAAGGAGAGTCGGATTAATAAGTAAGGCGACCATTACGTGATAGAAACATGGAAACATAGAAGACAGGTGCAGGAGCAGGTCATTCGGCCGTTAGAGCCAGCAACGCCATTCAATATGATCGTGGCTGATCATCTGAAATCAGTACTCCGTTCCTGCTTTTTCCCCATATCTCTTGATTCCGTTAGCCATAAGAGCTAAATCTAACTCCCTCTTGAATACATCCAGTAAACTGGCCTCCACTGCCTTCTGTGGCAGAAAATTCCGCAGACTCACAACTCTCTGGGTGAAAAAGCTTTTTCCTCATCTCAATCCTAAATGGCCTACCCCTTATTCTTAAATTGTGACCCCTGGTTCTGGACTCCCCCAACATCGGGACATTTTTCCTACATCTAGCCTGTATAATCCCTTAAGAATGTTATATGTTACTATAAGATCTCCTCTTATCCTTCCAAATTCCAGTGAATACACACTCAGTCGACCCATTCTTTCATCATATATCAGTCCCGCCATTCCGGGAATTAACCTGCCGCACTCCCTCAATAGCAATAATGTCTTTACTCAAATTAAGTGACCAAAATTGCACAAAATACTCCAGGTGCGGTCTCACCAGGGCCCCATACAACTGCGGTAGGACCTCCTTGCTCCTAAACTCATATCCTCTCGCAATGAAGGCCAACATGCCATTAGTTTTCTTCACTGCCTGCTGTACCTGCATGCTTACTTTCAGTGGCTGATGTACAAGCACACCCAGGTCTCGTTGCATCTCCCCTTTTCCTAATCTGACACCATTCAGATAATAATCGCTCTTCCTGTTGTTTGCCACCAAAGTGGATAACTTCACATTTATCCACATTATACTGCATCTGCCATGCATCTACCCACTCACCCAGCCTATCCAAGTCACCCTGTTCACACTGCCACCCAGCTTTGTATCATGCACAAACTTGGTGATGAAGAGAAACGATCTCCTAGGCTGATATGAGCAGAATTTATCTGCTTCGAAGGATGACGTAATGAAGATGTGATTAGATCATTGGAATTCTCCTTCAATGCTGTCTCTTCCATGGCTGAAGAGGTAATTTGGAAGAAAATGACAGGGATGTGCAAAAGTCTTCAACTGTTCAAATAAAGGTTAGAATAGCAGTAATATAAGTGGCAAAGAAGAGGAGTAGTTGTAGAAGATTGTTCACAATCAGTATACTCTTGCCAAAGTGCAAAGAAGCATTGCTGGACTTGGTTCTGAGAAGTGAGGCAAGTTAAATAGAGCAAGTGTCAGAGGAGGATCATTGAAGAAACAGCAATTACAATATAACCATATGTAGACATGCTGTGAAACAGTATACATATTGGTCCAAGATAAAATTGGTAAATTTTAGAATGGCTAATATCAATGGGATGAGAACTAGAACACTTAATTCACCATTTATTGGAAACTGTACCATAACTGATTATACACAATGGACTTCTTCCCTACAAAATGCAATAATCTATGTTAAAAATGAGCTTCAAAAAGCCCAGATATGGTGACCTGTTAACAGAGCAGCAGAACACTGCATTTTCCAAACAGATCGTCCATTTAGAGGTCAAGCAAATGGTTTAATTGTGGTAAGACGCCACATTGCCAACTGTAGGACAAGTGAGCTTTAATAAGTTGAATTCTGTCATAGATTGGATATTAAACAGAATCTGGAGGCTGCTGGAGCTTGGATTGATATGGAGACCTATGAATGATCACTATGTTCAAGCATTATTTTGTTTTGTGTGCCCTTCATGATTTTATAAACCTCTACAAGGTTTCCACAGCCACCTATTCTCCAGGGAAAACAATCTCAGGCTATTTAATCTCTCCTCATTACACCAAAGTCCAATGGAGCTGCATCATGACTTCCTGACTCAAGTCCTCCTGTCCTCGCGAAGTGGTATGTAATGTAGTGTAAGCCAGATGGGATATGAGATAGGGATGGGGTTGAGAAAAGGAGTGGGAGCCGGGGGGGGGGGCATGATTGTGATAGAAATGGACACACATCCAGGTGGGGCACAGAGAAGCAAAGGGAAAAATTGGGGTAGACACGAAATGCTGGAGTAACTCAACACGTGAGGCAGCATCTATGGGGAGAAGCAATTGGCGACGTTTCGGGTCGAGACCTGTCTTCAGACTGCAAAAATTGTGTTGGATTGTGTTGGAGTCTACAAGGCCCATCATAGCCTCAAGTATCACTAGTCACCCCACAAAACAGGAGTAGAAGCAAGTCATCCTCAATTCCAACAATGCCATCACAAGAAGAAGGAACAATGTGGAAATCCTTTAATATAAAAGCCAAGAATGGTGGACACATTCAGCAGATTGGACAGCTTCTGTGTCAGAGACCCTTCATTAGAAATAGTGGAAAATATCTCATAATGTAAACAAAATATTAGAAAGCACAACACTGTAGATTCAAATGTGCACTTTCCAACTTAATTTAATCTTGATGACTGTCTTAATCATTACGTAAAATAAAGCTATTACCGTTGCTGTTAACTCTACTCGGACCTCTGTTGGTTAGTACCATATTGTGAGAGTTCAGCAAGAGAGGGAAATTGAAAAAGGATCATGCAGGAGTTGCAGGACCCCACTTTAAACATTCTGGTAATAATCCTGATGTGTGCTCTCGATGCTGGTACTTCTACCTTCTCCAGTATGGAGACACATAAGTAGCTTCCCCTACTGAGACACCTGCTCCCAAAAAAATTTGCAGTGCAACTGCTTTTCTTGGCTTCTAAATCTATGTTGAGCAACAACATGTTCACAGAGGAACCCGGACGGGGCGTCGAAGGACAAGAAGCCGAAGTGAAGAAGTGGAAGCCAAGATACTGAACGGAAACAACACCGAAAAGCCAAAAAAACGAACAGACATGACACCCAAAAGCCAAATAACCTAACGGACGCGACGCCCTAAAGCCAAATTACCGAACAGACGCTACGCCAAAAAGCCAAATACACGCCGCTGAAAAGCAAAATAACAGACATGATGTCTCCGGGGATGGGATTTGTCTGGGAGGGGAGATAGAGAGAGAGAGAGAGAGAGAGAGAGAGAGAGAGAGAGAGAGAGAGAGAGAGAAAAAGAACGAGATAGAGAGATTACAGCCTCTTAACCTGCAAGCACCGTGGTAAATCAACGCTTACAAAAATAATCCACTCTATGATCTTTGGCAGTCCAACAGCGGCAAAGGAAAATTAAAAATCCCCCCCCACCCTCCCGTGTCCCCCGGCCACTGATGTGATGGACGCGGGGGTCTGGACCAATCGCTGACAGGACCTCGGACAAATCCCGTCCCGAGGCGTGATGTCAATTATTTGGCTTTTCGGTGTCGTGTATTTGGCTTTTCGGCACTGTGTCCGTTCGGTTATTTGGCTTTAGGGCTTGGCATCCATTAGGTTATTTGGCTTTTCGGCATCGCGTTGGTTAAGTTATTTGGCTTTTCGGCATAGTTTCCGTTCGGTTATTTGGCTTTTTGACATCGTTTCCATTCGGTATCTTGGCTTCCACTTCTTCGCTTCGGCTTCTCGTCCTTCAACGCCCCGTCTGCACACAGTTCACAGAGTGAGGAAAGTAACAATGTTAAACAATGCATTGAAGGATCAAGGTAAGGCAGCAGTTGATAAGACCATCATTGAACACTAAAAGCAAACAAAAGTTCTAATTATTCATAAACATACATCAATAGTTTTTGTATGCTCTGATGCAGCCAATGAAAATAAAATTATGGAATGAATAAATGTGCCAACAGTGTTCCATACATCAAATGTTAAGGGAGATGGAATTGAGATGGAACTGAGAGCCCTGGGATGATACTGGGATGATAGTGGTCTTCTTGAAGCAGGTGGGAACCACAGAACAGAGTAGGGAGAGATTAAAGATGTTTGTGATTGCTCCCATTCGTTGGTCCGTGCAGTTTCTAATAACGTGGCCATAAACTCCATCTGGGCCGGTTGTTCTCCGTGGGTTCACTCTCAGGAAGGCCAGTCTACCTTCTGCAACAGTGACCTTGAGAAGAGGCACCCGAGGCTGATGTGATGGATGGCATTGGCCTTCTGCCCAAAACAAGCATAGAAATCATCAAATAGGGCCGCAATATAACCAGTGAGGTTGCCTGATTTCGATTTGCAGCCAGTTATAGTATTCAGACCTTGCCATATTCTGTGTGCATTCGATTGATTATACTGAGACTCAAGTATGTCCCAGTATTGTCTCTTGACATCCTTGATAGCCTTGCGAAGATCATAGAGAGCTTTCTTATACGGCTCGGGATCATTTGACTTGTAAGCAGCGGACCTGGCCTTTACCTGTGAATGTGCATCACGGTTCATCCATGGATTCCGGTTGGGGAACACTTAGATTGTCTTCGTTGGCACGCACTTCTCTACGAGCTTGCTGATGAGCAGTGACCTACTTATTCAGGTTAGCTGCGGAATCCCTGAAAATGGACCAGTCCAATGACTCAATGTAGTCACATAGGATACCATCCGTGTCCGCCAACCAGTGCTGAACGACTTTTTGTACCGGATCCTCCTTTATCAGTTTTTGTTTGGGGTCAGGGAGTAGAAGCAGTTAAGTGATCAAATTTCACGAAATATGGCCGAGAGACAGAGCGATAGGCGTTTTTTATTGATTTGTAGCAGTGGTCAAGGGTGCCTCTAGTGAGACAAGAGAAATGCTGGTAGTACTTTGGTAGTACGCCCCTGAGGTTGGCTTGATTGAAGCCTCCGGCTACAATGAACATGGCTTTAGGGTATTTTGTCTCAAGGCTATTGATGGCAGAGTACAGTTCGTTCAGAGCAAGCTTGATGTCTACATGGAGAGGGATGTAGGCTGCTGTCAGGATAGCAGAGGTGAATTCCCTTGGCAGGTAGTAGGTATGGCATTTCACAGTCAGATATTCCAGGACCAGGGAACATGAGCTCGCCATGACTTCTACATCTGAACACCACAAGGTATTGATTAAAAAGCAGACCCCAGCATCTCTAATCTTGTCCGGAGATGCCGTACGGTCCATCCGATGAAGGGAGAAGCCCTCGGATGAATGGTACAGTCAGGTACAGTATGTCAGGTGTGAGCCACATAGCATGTCTGCACTTAGCAGGAGCAACAAACCAAGAACCCCACACAAACGTGGTGCCAAAAGTCACAAATATATTTGAAAGAGTGATTCACACTCTGATACCAAAGCTAAAGCAAGACAGGTGCAGCTTCTAACACAACCAGGCTCAAATGAAAGGCATATTCCTCGTGGTACGAGACAGGACAACGTGCAGCATGGTTACATTGAAGGAGACAGAGAATGCAGGGGAGAGGTTGCTCCCTGATTTATACAGATAATGACCACCATCCTCCCCTCCCCACAACTTGTCCTTGACATTTCTTCACTGATCCACACTACTAATTCCAGTATCATGGACACACAAGGAACTGCAGATGCTAGAATCTTGAACAAAACACAAAAGTGTTGGATTAACTCAACGGCTCAGGCAGCATCTGTTGAGGGAATGGATAGGCAGTGTTTTAGATCAGGGCCCTCCTTCAGAATAATTGTAATGGGGGGGGGTGGGGAAAGCTGTACAAGAGGTGAGGGTGCAACAAAGCATGGCAAGTGATAAGTGGATACAGGTGAGGGGGTTGAATAGGTTTACCCTAATGCGGACATTCTACCCTATTGTGCACATTGGATTTTGTCTTTGGAACTGCAGTGTACAATGCTGAGAACTATATTATGTACTCTGTATATTTTTCTTCGCTCAAGGTATTGTATCTTGATTGTATTTATGTATATTACCTGATCTAATTGGATAACATGCAAGACAAAGCTTTTTACCATACCTCAGTACATGTGGGATGGCTATAGCCTGGAATAAATATGTGCAAATATCCTTCTCACATGTTTGAATATTGCAGAAAGGTTGTACAGTTTTATAGTAGTAAATTGCTCAATGGTGCATGTGACATAAGCAAATGAGTACACTTATCAAGTGAGCTAAAATCATAAAGTTCTAGAATAACTCAGCAGGTAAAGCAACATCTTTGGAAAAAATGGACCGGCAACATTTCGAGTCGAGACCCTATTTCAGACTGATTGTCGTCAGGGGGAGAAAGCTGGAAAAGAGTTGAGTGGGATAAAGCCTGGTGAGTGACAGGTGGATAGAGTTGAGGGAGGTCTTTGATTGGCAGATAGGTGGACAAGTACCAGAAATGAAAAGGACTCAAAAGACTGTGAGATAAGGAGATTAGGGGGTGTAAATAGCAAAGCCAGTGAAGGGATATAGGTGGAATGGGACAGCCGGAAGGGGAAAGAGTGGGGTTGGATAGTGAGAGAAATAGGTGTGCATCTAGGCAGGGCGTGGGGGAAGGGAAGAGATATGTTGGTTAGCTTCCTAAAACTGGAGTTGTTCATACCTTTGGGTTTGTAAGTTATATGTAAAATATGTTTGTAAAATATGAAGTTCTCTTCCTCCAGTTTGCGTGCGACCTCACTCTGGTAATGGAGGAGGCCCAGAACAGAAAGTTCCATATGGGATTGGGAAGGGGAGTTTAAATAGTTTGCAACTGGGAGATCTGGTCACCGAGTCTGCAATTGCTTGTGCCTGCATTTACAAGGTGCATGTATGCCATCTAGTGCCTGACTTGGTGAAGGGTTTTTTATAATTTTGGTTAGGTTTACTGTTAACACAAAAGTTCCTATCAGAAGACACATTCCTGCTGTCATCAACAGCAGGAAAACAAAGACATTAGCATTTCTGTATCTCATCCATGGAGACTGCTTGGGATGCCCTAAAAGCCAGTGGGCTAAATGGAAGGAATGTAATGGAAGAAAAGAGTGATATTAAGAGATGAATGTAGACAGAAATGCTGGAGAAACTCAGCGGGGGCGGCAGCATCTATGGAGTGAAGGAAATAAGCGACGTTTCGGGTCGAAACCCTTCTGTCTGAAGAGTATCTCCAGCATTTTTGTCTACCTTAGATTTTCCAGCATCTGCAGTTCCTTCTTAAACATTAAGAAATGAATGTAGTATTTTTGCAAAAAGGTTCGTGAGAAGAATTTGAGAGCAAACAGGAAAGTTACCTGATGGCAGATAGAACTGTAAAATCATAGCACTGTCACAGCAAAACACGAGACCACTGTAATATGTGCACGTTCTTCGTAGTGCTGTCCAGTTACCACATTCCCCTGCTGTTCCCCAGTGGCCAGCATTTGGAGGGTTAACTGACCACTGTAAATTGTTCTTACTATGTAGGAGAGTGGTAGAATCTTGGGGTAGTTGTTGAGAATGTGGGATAATAAAAATGAGATTCATGTATGATTAGTATAAATAAATGTTTAACAGTTGGTGTGGACTCCTTGGATCAAATAATCTATTGCTGTGTGTATGTGTCTACAACTATGCCATTCATTTGGCCTGACTGAAACTGTTTCTACATTATCCACACAGGCAGAAAGATCTGGACATTAATCCCAATACCATGTATGTGTATCTTTTAGACACAAAATGCTGGAGTAACTCAGCGGGACAGGCAGCAACTCTGGAGAGAAGGAATGGGTGACATTTCGGGTCGAGACCCTTCTTCAGACTGAGTTCTTCCAGCATTTTGTATCTATCTTCGATTTAAACAAGCATCTGCAGTTCTTTCCTGCACACCATGCATCTATTGCTCTTTCATTTAGGCTTTGATTTCTTCCCTCTAATGCAAATTTCCCCAAATTTGGGTGAAATTGCCCCAGTTGTGGCCTAACCTGATTTAGTGGGTAGCATAAGATACAATGTATGCAGAGTACAAGGAGCATAACAGTAATATCAAAATTTACAATTAAAAGCCATCCGTCCCATCATCCCAATGTCAGCCAATGTTATAAAGTCATAGGTTCATGGAGCTAGACAGCATGGAGACAGGCCCTTTGGCTCACCTTGTCAATGCCAAGCAAGTTGGCATTCTGGGCAAGACCCATTTGCTTGTATTTTGCCCATATCCTAAAATCATCCTATCCATGTATCTGTCCAAAAGTCTTCTGAAAATAATAACTGTATCTGCTTCAATAGCTTCTTATGGCAGCTCTTTCAAGATACAGCTGACCCTCTGAGTGAAATGTTCCACCCAGGTCGCTTTTAAACCTCTCCCACTTTAAGCCTAGTTTTAGTATTCTTCATGCTAAGAAAAAGACTAAGTGTTCACTTTTTCCATACCCTTATGATTTCATATTTTTCAATAAAGTTACTCCTCAGCCTCCTATGCTCCAAAGAAAAATGCTCAGAGTAAATGGAACCAGCTGAGATGGGGCATCTTGGTTGGCATGGACGAGTTGACCGATGGGCATGTTTCTGTATTGCATGAATCTATGACTCTATTAAGCCTCTTCGTCTAACTCAGCCTGCAAATCTAGGTTACATTCTGGTGAATATTTTCTGCACCATTTCCAATTTAATGACAGCCTTCCTATAGCTGGGTGACCAGAACTTCACAAAATACTCCAGGTGTGGTCTCACCATCAACTTGCACAGATGCATCATGATGTCCCAATGTTTGTACTCTACCCTTCTCAATGAAGATAGGTGTGCCAACCACCTTCTGCACCACTGTCTACCTGATGCTCTATCATCAGGTAACATGCACCTATACTCCGAGATCGTGCTGTCTAACAAGATATTTCAGGGCTCTAGCATTTACTGTGCAAGTTCTGCCCTGGTCTGGCCACTGTGTACTAGCCTTACACTTGGCAAAGTTAAGTTCCATTTGTCATTCCTTGGTCTACCTTCCCAACTGGGGTAAGCTTAGATATCCTTCCGAACTATCGAACATGCCACCAATTTTGGTGTAATCTGCAAATTTACTAACAATGTTAACCACATTGTCATCCAAATAATTAATTTAGATAATAGTACCATCACCCACCCCTGCGGCACCCCACTGTTCACAGGACTCCAATCAGAACAAAAATCCTCCAAACCAATTTTGAAACCAATTGGCTTGTTCACCTTGCATTCCATGTGCTCTAACCATCCAGGCTAGCCCCTGCCATGCAGGATCATGTCAACGGTCTTGCAAACATCCATATAGACAACGTAGACTGCCCTGTCCTCTTGATGATCTCTTCAAAAAACTCAGATAGCCATGCTGGACTATCCCTAATCAGTCCCTGCCTATCTAAATACGATACAATATAACTTTATTTATCCAAGGAGGGAAATTGGTCTGCCAACAGTCATAAAACCCAACAAGATACATGAAACATGAACAGTGATGAGTGGAAAATCCAGGATTAGGGATGTGCAAAGATTGAGAAGGGGGTGGGGGGGAGTCCCAGGATGGATCCAGTCTTTCTGATGATCTTGTTAATTCTGTTGGCGTCCGCGGCCTTCACTGTGCTACCCCTGCACTCAACAGCGTAGAAGGTGGCCCTGGCCACCACCGATTGGTAGAACATCTGCAGCATCTTCCTGCAGACGTTGAAAGAGCTGAGCCTCCTCAGAAAGCACAGACGGCTCTGTCCCTTCTTATACAGTGCCTCAGCGTTCCTGGACCAGTCAAGTTTACTGTCCAGGTAAACTCCAAAGTACGTACTCCTTGGTAAACTGCACATCCACACCCTTGATGGAGACAGGGGACATGGGTGTTCCTCTCCTAAAGTCCACCACTAAATCCTTAGTTTTGTCAGAGTTGAGCTGCAGATGATTCAGCCCACACCACTCAACAAAGTTGTTGACTACACCTCTGTGTTCAGCTTCCCTCCCCGCACTGATGCAGCCCACAATTGCAGTCATCCGAATACTTTAGCAGGTGGCAGGAGTCCGAGTTGTAACTGGAGTCTGAGATGTAGATGGTGAACAGGAAGGGAGAGAGGATCGTCCCCTATGGGGCCCCTGTTGCTCACTACTATGTCCGAGACACAGTTCTGTAGCTTGACATATTATGGTCGTCCAGATAGGTAGTTGGTGATCCAGGACAGCAATGGAGCATCGACCCGCATCTTCGTCAGGTTGCTCCCTAGCAGTGCAGGCCGGATGGTAAAACATGACTCTCAGAGTGCTTACCGGCATATCCAGGTGAACATAGGAATGATGGAGCAGGTGGATGATGGCGTCCTCCACCCCCACCTTTATTTGGTAAGCGAACTGCAGGGGGTCCAGGTAGGGTTCAACCAGGGGTTGCATGTGAATGAGCACCAGCCTCTCCAGTGTCTTCATGAAGTGTGAGGTCAGCGCCAATGGTCTGTAGTTATTGGAGGAGCTGGGACGCGTTCTCCTTAGTACAAGAACCAGGCAGGATGTCTTCCACATCACAGGAACCCTCTCCAGGCTCACGCTCAGGTTGAAGATATGCTGGAGTATGCTGCACAACTGGCAGGCACACGCCTTGCGTACCCTAGGGCTGACACCATTGGGACCCATGGCATTGGCTGGGCGGAGACTGCTCAGCTCTTTCCTCACCTGCTGAGCCTTGATGATCAGGTGCAACAAAGAAAGGGCAGAGAAAATGGACAGGGGGATTGAGATGGGAGGGCTGTCGGGGAGCAGAGGCCCCTCCATCAAATCTGTTAAAAAACAGTTCAGCTCGTTGGCCCAGTCCTGATTGCTTTCCCTCCCCAGGCCATTGGTCAGCTTGTAGCCTGCAATGCTACCTCGTATCACTCGACACATCCCTCATGTTGTTCTGGTGAAGTGTCAGCTCCAGCTTCCTCCTGTAGTAGTCCTTGCTGTGTCTTAGTCTCACCCTCAGATCTTTCTGTGCCCGCTTCACCTCCTCCCTATCATCATTCCTGAGGGCCCTCTTCTTCTGGTTGAGGAGGACCTTTATTTCACTGGTGACCCAGGCTTTGTTGTTTGGGAAAAAGTAAAGTCTTCTCAGGGACAACGTTATCCACACAGAAATGTATGTAACTAGTAACGCAGTCTGTGAGTCCATCAATGTTTTCTCCATTGGGACTACAAAGTGCGTCACAGTCCGTTGGATCCCATTTCTCAGGTTCCTCTCCAAAACCTGGGCGGCACGATGGCGTAGCAGTAGAGCTACTGCCTTACAGCCCCAGAGACCTGGGTTCGATCCTGACTATGGGTGCTTGTCTGTAAAAAGTTTGTACATCCTATCTGTGACCTGCATGGCTTTCCTCCCACACTCCAAAGACGTACAGGTTTGTAGGTTAATTGGCTTGGTATAAATGCAAATTGTCCCTAGTGTGTGTAGGGTAGTGTTAATGTGCGGGAAACACTGGTCAGTCCTGTATCTCTAAACTAAACTAAAACCTTTCCCATCACTGACGTCAGGCTCACCAGTAGTTCCCTTGCTTGCCCTTGCTTCCCTTTTTAAACAATGGTACAATAGTCACCATTGGTTTTCTGGAACTTCACCTATGGCCAAAAATGATGTAAATATCTTCGCAAGAACCTTCGTTTTTTTCATCCTTAGCTTCTATATGGTCCAAAGATGCATTTGATCAGCCCCTGGAGATTTATGAACCTTAATGCACTTTAAAAATGCTAATGCCTGTTCTTTGGTGATTGTATAGGATCCAAGATATCACAACTCCTATGCCTTCATTCCTTAGCTTTCACGATCTTCTCCTCAATATAATCAGATGAAAAATATTAATCTACCCAATTTCTTGTGGCTCTAGGCACATATGGCCATGCTGATCCTTAAGGGGGCATATTATTTTCCTTGCCAACCTTTTATTCATAATATACCTGTCAAATCTCTTCAGACTTTCTTTTATCTTGCCTGACAGATTTATTTTACGTCCCCTTTTCGTCCTCCTTTTATACATAAAAATTAATAAATGTAACAAATTTCATCCTGTCCTAGCCTTTTACATTATGGGAAACATGGCAGTTGGAATCTAAAATGGAAGAATGTAAACCATCTCACTGTGCACAAAACAGAAAAGCAGAGCAATTTTTAAAATAATTAGAGATTGAGAAATCGTGATATTCAAAAGGACCGAGGTGTCCTTGTACACGTCTCAAACAGCTAACATGAAAAAAAGCTAGCATTTAGATGGCAAATGGTGTGTTTGCCTTTATTATAGTTAGACCACATCTGAGTATTGAATTTAATTTTGATCCCACTTAAAAAATGATATATCGTTTTATGGAGTGCAGTGAACATTTGTTAGACTATTTTGGAGCAAAGATTAAATAGACGAGGTAATCTCATTAAAACTAATAAAATTTCTTTAGGGTTTGATTGGATGGGTGCAGAAAATAATTTGTGAGACTGAGAAATCTCAGTCTCAGTATAAGAGATGCGTCACTTAAGACTGGAGATGAAACAAACCTTTTTCATATCAAGGGTAGTGAATTTTTGAAGTTATGTCGGAAGGCTCACTTGAAGGCTCAGTCATTAAGTTCAATCAAATAAGTGATCTATGAATGATATCTAAATATTAAGAAAATCAAGGGATATGGGGAGAATGCAGGAAAATTCCGCTGAGAGAGATAAAACAGCCATGATCTGAATGACCTACTTCTGCTCCCAATTCTTATTGAAAATGTTATTATACTATAATGTATGTGCTATTGTTAACTATCCCAGAAGGCGTATGCAATTTAAAATGTAAAGGAATTTTCAAATCTCAGAAGCAAAAAATGAAGAAAATTTGGTGGCAGCCCATATGCAGCATCTGCTTTAAAATTATGTAAAGATGTTGATGTTTTGAATCTGAAATTTTAATCAGAACTAATAATAAGAAAGCACTGTATTTCAAGGGCACTTTCGGGAATGGAAGCCAGGGTGGAGGGAGAGAATCCATGGATACATATTACAGGAAATGAGCGCAGATTCTTCAAGCAAGACTGTTAGATGATGTGCAAAATCTGTGAGGTAATTGGTGATATAGATTAACAGATCAAGGTGCAAATACTAGCGAGCTAAAAGACAAAAGAGACAAAAGACAAAATGTAAGGTGATATGGAAAGAATAAATAGACAAAGAAAAGATGGGTCAGGGACTCAGATTACTTCAGCCACAGAGTTCAAATTTCCAGATTAGTGCCTGCTGTTTTTGGTATTGTTCGTGTTGTCTGCAGTTGCTGGTTCTGAATTAAGGCTTCAACTGTTCTAATGCATTTATCTGTCAGCAACTATTAATAGCTATTTAGCTGGGAACTTGTGTGACAATTTGTCTGAATATCTATATTATATTTATCTATATTTGTCACAATTGTACTGGCATAAATCACAGTAGTGATTCATAGCTTCTAAATAATTTCAGCAGGTGGTGCTGTGTTCCATGTAGTTTCAAATGATAATCCCATGAAATATTGTACTGTCGTTAGAAACAAAAAGGCGGAGTAACTCAGCGGGTCAGACAGCATCTCTGGAGAAAAGGAATGGGTGGCGTTTCGAGTCGAGACCCTTTTTCAGACTGATTTATGAGAGTTTCACAATTAGGTATATAATATATTGTAGTCATCAGCAGTTAAAGGGATTCGAAAAAGCAATATAGGGCTTTTAATGGCAGAACTAAATAATATATTGGAAATCAGGAAATGGAACACTTACTAACTGTTACATTACATACATTTTTAAAGGTAAAAAGGTGAAGGATAAAATAACAGAGCTCATAGAAAATTAAAAATAAACCAACAGGAGGAAATAATTATATTTAACGTAGAAATGAATGGTCTTGGTCACAGAGAAGCAAATGAAGGTAAAGTTAATTAAATTGATTCCAACTAGAGTATAAAAAGAACGTGTATGGAAATTATTGACCATGATCATCCATGAGTTGAGCGTATAATTGACAAGTGCTCCAGCAATGGAACAATGACATTCTTACTTGCTGCAACTTTATAGACCCGTTAACACAATAACAAAAAAATACAATTGCAATAATACATAGATTGATAACCAGTGATACAAGGTTACCAGTTCTTAAAAGTGCAAAACCGAAGTGCATTGATAGGGCAACAAAACCAAGGTGCATAGTATGTCAAAGTTGCTGAGGGCGAGCTGCGGTAAGTGTCGTGATCTGATGGTTGCTGGGTCAGAGCTGTTCTTGAACTTAGAAGTCACTGTTTTCAGGATCCAGTACTTAGCTATGTTACAAAACTTACCTTCAGTAGTGCTGTAGTTCTGCCACTGGCCATGTGCGCGACTTTGGCGCCTTTGAGGGGGGGGGGGGGGCGGAGTTAAAATGCGGTGTTTCTCCTACCTGTCCTAAATATAGTTTCTCGGAGTGCAAGCTTTTGCTGAAGCATTGTTCCGACTGCCGTTCTGTGAATATTTTTTTTTAATCGCCCGACAAGTTCAGCGCTGGAGTAATTTAAAAATCCGTTTCTAAAGCCGTCAACGCCGACAACGGGGACAGATTTCACGTACGGGACAGGTAAAGAAAAGTTTTACACTGCGAAACAGTGATTTATTCCCCAAACGAACCAGCAGTATTTTTCCTGCCGATATGGGGTTCAAATTCATCGCAACCACAACATTCGAATTGATTCCGTTCCACAAATTGCCACTTGCAAGATGATTTAAATGCCCATTAATTTACGGGAATTAAACATTAAATTCCTTCCATTTGGCCTATAAATGCATGACATTTTGATTTAAAAATCATGTTCTATTGTGAATTCTTGTGTGAATGTTATTTGAACACTTAGGATATTTTAAAATGTTATTTTTTTCTTAAGAAATAGATAGATGTTTAGATTTAGTAATTTAATTTTGTAATTAGCTACAATTGGGTAACTAACTAATTATATGCTTTAATTTCAGGTCATCCAAGCAAGATTCTTTCATATTTGTTTCAGAATGCTTCAAACTATAATAACTGAAATTTTCTTTCAGTTCTCTTAATTTTTAAGAAAGTTATGGGCTTTTGACTGTCCTTGATCACAGCTTTTGTGTTAAGTCAATGGAAAAGCAATAGGGAACAAGATGCTAATTTCCGAGTATGAAAGTGGCCATAACTTTTTTAATATTGAAGATTTGAAAGTGAATTAGGTGTCAAATTAAACTTATTTTTATGCTTTATCTCATTGGATAAATTGCAGACTTGATTTTTTAAATCTCAAAATTTTGTAACATTGCTACTGCACTTTCTTCCTGTGGCAGTAGCGAGATAAGAGTGGCACCTTGGTGGTGTGGGTGTATGATGATATCAGCTGCCTTTTTGGGGCAGCGCTTCCCCTTCGATGATGGGGAGGTCAATTCCTGTGATGGACCAGGTAATGTTTACCACATTTTGCAGCCTCCTTCGATAGTGGGTATTTCAATTACCAAGCAAGCTGTGAAGCAATCAGTCATTATGCTCCCCACTGTACACCAGTAAGAGTTAATAGAGTATTCGTCAACATTCCAAATCTTCTCAATCTTCCGCGGAAATAGTGACATTGATGAGCCTTTCTTTGTAAGATTACATCAATGTTCTGGTCCAGAACAGATCTTCAGATATGCACGCCCAAGGATTTGAAGATGTTGACACTTAGGGCAGCACAATGGTGCAGTGGTCATGTTGCTGCCTTACAGCGCTAGAGACCCGGGTTTGATCCTGTTTGTAGGGAGTTTGTACATTCTCCCAATGACCACATGGGTTTCTTCCCACATTCCATGGCTGTGCAGGTTTCTAGGTTAATTGGCTTCTGTAAATTGTTCCTAATGTGTAGGATAAAACTAATGTGCAGGTGATTGCTGGTCGACATCACCACGGTAGGTCGAATGGGCCTGTTTCTACACTGTATCTCTAAACTAAATTAAACTAAATTATCCACCAGCTGTCGATGAAATCAATTCGATGATCCCTGGTTTTCTCTTCCCATCAATTTTGAAGATTGGATGACTGACAATATCAATTCACATAAGAGATATGAGAAAGTTCAAGGAATGCTTATTTGACAATTACCAAGCAATTGATCAAATGGAATTAGAGAGAGAACTGATGTGAGTTGAGAATGGCTGAATTATAGCTTATAACTTTACTTTTTTGAGAACGAATGTGATGAATATGAATCACCTGTGCATGATATTTCTTTGGACATTCAGGAAGGATTAAACAAGGTTTCTTATTCTTCTTAGGCAGTCCTCAGGATTGAAGATGGCTTGCTTCGTCTCCAGTTTTCTGGAATCTGAGGCCAACATAGAATTGCAGACCCCTCCTGGATGGGGCAGGAGATGCTTGACAGGGCTATAGATGGGTAGCTTATGAGATGATAAGCGCCTTCTGCCATTTATGCACGGTCTCCTGATACTAGGGCCCTAGGTACAAAATGTCATCCTCCATTTTGAGCAATCTTGGGTCAGAGTCACAGGAGTTAATAAAGGTGTTGCATTTTCTCAAGGATCGTGAGTTCCTACAGGCCTATAATTTATTCACATGTAAAAGCACGGAATAGAGCGTCTGTGCTGAGGAGGAATCATTGTTTCACGTAGGAGACCATGGACAACAATGAGACTACATGGATATGCAAGCAGGTTAGATATTGATTAAGAAGTGGAAACATGGCTGATCTATTTCACATAAAAAGATAGACACTTTCCTTTGTTCCAGGAGTAACTCCCATAGCATGGCTATGGATAGAAGTTTTGACATGTTTCTGAGAACCCTTCATTCAGTTCCTGAGAGCAGGGGAGAGTAGACCACTCAAACATTGTAAGGAAAGGTAAGGTTGTCGACATCATTATTAAAAGTTTTGCCTGTTTCCAGCAAGGAAAATAGTTTCTCTTCAGCTAGAAGAAGAAAGATGATCAATAAATCCTAAAACAGAGATTAAATTACCATCAGGGAATAGTAGGACTGGTCAGCGAATATGGGACCCCAAGGAACTATTTTAAAGCCAAAATCAATTTTTTTCAATAAAACATTTATGTTAAAGCACTATAACTATAAAATTGCTTTGATACCTTCTATGCAATGGACATGACCATAATGCACTAAGCCATGATATTTAAGCCCTTGTAGATACCAAGTACAAGTACAGCTTTTTAATTCTTTTTTGTGAGCCATCCATGAGATCCAGGGTTAATTATGGGATGATGAAGTATCTATTTAGACTGAAATCTAAAATAGTAGCATCCCATCATTTAGCAAACACTTCAGTTTATCTTTGTTACCTTCAAAATAGATTACTTCACAACACTCATCATACTTTCCCATAATTAATGGATCTCATGTTGTTTTATTGGCTCACCAAAAAATACTAGCTTACTTGGTACTTGGTACTATCTACATTATTTAGTGCATCATCCAGTTTAGAGGTATCAAAGCAAATATAGTTATAGTTATAAGGCTTTTCATGAATGTTTATTTGCAAAAACATTGAAAGGTTTTGGCTTAATTCCTCAATAGTTCCTGGGGGTCCCACCTATTTCACCGACCAGTCCTACTATTCCCCTGATTACATTTTATCTCTGTTTGCTTTATTGTCATCTTCTTCTAGCTAACAATGATCTATTCTACATTTTCCTTGAACAGCATCCCTTTTAATGTCTCGTTTTCACACCTTACCTTTCCTTATGTTTGAGTCTCACTCTCCCCTGATTCTCAGTCTGAAGAAGGGTCTCAACCCGAAACATTCCTTCTATCCATAGATGCTACCTGTTCCGCTGAGTTACTCCTGCATTTTGTGTCTATCTTTTTAATGTAAATACAGTCTCTGTTTCCACTTCTTAATCAATTCCCCATCTAACCTGCTTGCATATCCATGTAGTCTCATTGTTGTCCATGGTCTCCTACGTGAAACAATGATTCCTCCTCAGCACAGACTCTCTATTCCGTGCTTTTACATGTGAATAAATTATCAGGTTGTCCGAGGAAACGATCCTTGGATGTGCACAATGCTTTGTTGAGAAAATGCAACACCTTTATTAACTCTTGAGAATCCTTCAGTTCATCACTGTGTGAAACTCCATGAGATTGTCATTTTCATTATGAAATCTATTGATTACATCCTGCTAAATGCTGGATAAGAAATCTTGATGTGCTATGTTGTAAGTCCTCTGTGTCCTTTATGCTCCATTCCCTCCTGGCCCCATGCTCTTTACTTTTGCAGACTTGGAACAAATCACCGATAGTATAATCAGCTGGTAATTACCCACCAATAAATTGTTCGCTGCTGTTCAGTTTGAGCTTTTCTAAAACAAGATTCCAGACTTCTTTGCAGCATTGGTCCTAACATGGAAAACTATAGTCAAATTCCAGAGATATTGCACTGGCAAGCTTTGATCAATCAATCAAATCAATCAAACAAACTTTATTGTCATTTAGAAGTACATCGATATATGCAATTCCAAACAAAATTCCGTTACATTTGGCTCCCGTGCAACATGATAATAAACAGAAGGATAAAAGGATAAAATAGACAATGGTGGCAGCCTATTGCATGGAATTCAGGAGTATGATGGCTCGTGGAAAGAAGCTGTTGCAGAACCTTGATGCTCTGCTCCTTATGCTACGATATCTTTTGCCCGAGGGCAGCAGAGTGAACAGTCCGTGATGGAGATGTGTGGGGTCCTTTATAATACTGCTGGCCTTAGACACGCAACGTTTGTTCGCAATTATCCCGATTGAGGGGAGAGAAGTCCCGATGATTTTTTCAGCCATCCTCACCACTCTCTGCACGGACTTCCAATCAGAGGCTTTACAGTCCCCAAACCAGACAGAGATACAGCTGGTCAAAATACTCTCTATGATGCCCCTGTAGAAAGTGGTGCGGATGGGATGGGGGAGGTGAGCTCGTCTCATCCGGCGCAGAAAGTGCAACTGCTGCTGTGCTCTCTTAACTATTGATGTGATGTTATTTGACCAGGTCAGACTGTTAGTGATCTGCACCCCCAGGAACTTAGTGCCACTGACCACTCCACATCGCTGTCAGTGATATGAAGTGGTGTGGGACTGTGCCGGTTTTTCCTGAAGTTCGACCATGACCTCCTTTGTTTTTTTTCGACATCCAGGATCAGGTTGATCGTATTGCACCAGTCCACCAGTTGTTTCACCTCCTCCCTGTAAGCCAGCTCATTGTCGTCCCGGATGAGGCCCACCACTGTTGTGTCATCTGCGTACTTCATGATGTGGTTTGTACTAAACCTGGCACAACAGTCATGGGTCATCAGGGTAAACAGCAGTGAACTCAGGACACAGCCCTGAGGGGAGCCGGTGCTCAGAGAGATGATGTTAGAGGTGTTGTTTCCAACCCTCACTGACTGGCGTCTGTCAGTGAGGAAGTCCAGTAGCCAGTTACACATGGGGGTGCTGAGGCCCAATGGACCTAGTTTGCTTATCAGGTGCTGAGAGATGATTGTGTTGAATGCTGAACTAAAATCCACGAACAGTATTCGCACATAAGTGTTCTTCTCCTCTAGATGTTCCAGGCTCAGATGGAGTAAGGAGGATATGGCGTCCTCTGTGGAGCGGTTTGGCCTGTAAGCAAACTGGTATGGGTCAAGTGTGGCGGGGAGTCTGGAGGTAATATGGTCCCTGACCAGCCTCTCGAAGCACTTCATTATTATGGGAGTGAGTGCTACAGGGCGGTAATCGTTGAGACATTGTATTTCGGATTTTTTTGTCACCGGTATGATGGTGGCAGTCTTGAAATGACAAAGTAACATTTGACCATTTATGGAATCAAGAAACCCAGGCAAAACTGACGTCAGTGTAAATCAAAATGTAAATGAACGTGGCACAACAGAAGATAGTTGTGGTTATTGAAGCCAATTATTTTACTCACAACTGTGCAGGAGTTCCTCAGAACGGACCATCTTCAACTTCTTCATTAATAACTTCCTCTTCAGCATAATGTTCAAAGTGAGGGTGCTCACTTGTGATTGCACAACATTCAATTCCATTTGCAACTCCTCAGATAAGGAAGTAGTCTTTGCTGTAGGCAACAAAACCTGAACACATTGGAGAAGCAAAGAACTGCAGATGCTGTTTTATCTGAAATATAGACACAAAGTGCTGTGGTAACTCAGGGGGTTAGGCTACATCTCTGGAGAAAAAGCATGGTGACGTTTCAGGTTGGGACCTTCTTCAGGTCTGAAGGGCCCCGACTCAAAACGTCACCCATCCTTTATCCTCCAGAGATGCTGCCTCACCTGCTGAGCTGAAGAAGGGTCACGACCTGAAAAGTCAACTCATCCTTTTTCTCCATAGATGCTGCCTGACCGGCTGCATTACTCCAGCACTTGTGTCTATCTTTGAACACAGCCGAGCTTGGGCTGATTAAAGGCAAGTAATGTTTGTGTTGCACAAATATCAGGCAACATCCAACAAGTTCTCTCCCTATGCCATTCAACTAGATGACATCACTGTGTCCCCACCATTAGCATCTGAGGTCACCATTGACAAGAAATCTAATGGAACTGGCCAATGCCTTAACACTGTCTACAACACGAGGCCAGAGGCTAGTTATCCACCTGATGAATCACCTCTGACACTATGATGGAATACTCTCTACTTGCCTGGATGAATCCAACTCCAGCAACAATCAAAAAGCTGTATACCAACCATAACAGATCCGCTCACTTGACTGACACCCCATTAGCTATCCTACATACTTGGTACATCGAGTGCACTCAGCACATTCATCATGCAAAGTGTTCCATCCACAAAAGGTACTGTAATAACTAGCCGCACTTTCGTTGATCCCTCTTCAAAAATCTGTAACCTATTCCAATGAGAATGATAAGAGCAACAGGTGAAGGCGTACAACATCACCTACAAGTTCACCTTCTTCTTCTTCTTGCGTATAGTGTGCACAGCCTAAAGTTGTAGGGCAACTTGTTCTATTTGATCTTAATTGATTGCGAACGCCAGGTTGATTGCATTCGTCGAAACAGGGTGGACCACGTGAAGGTTGCAATCTCCCATCCCAAGTTCACCTTGAAGTCACATATCAATCTTGATATCCAATGAACATTGTGAGGCTTAAATTCTGTAATTCTCGACCCACGGGACAGTGGGTGTAACTTCACCAGCAGGATTAAGAAACTCAAGAAATTGTCTTTCAGCCACTCGCACAAGGGGAGTCAGGTATAGGCATTAAGCATGAACTTGGGCAGCTACATCCATGTGCACAACAAAAACTGGGGAATGTTAAAACTGTGTGCTGTGGTATTTGAGCAGCAGGGAGTGCCGGAGTATTAATATAGTACATTGTTTGAACTCTGGGGCGTAATGATCACTATCTCTGAATCGTCAAGCAGGCTGCCTGCTCCAGCCTGGGAATCACTAAATGAATCCAACTCACATTCCAGGCAGAATTCTTGGTGTCCAATTACACTACTCACCACCTCACATGGTCTACACACCTACACAATGAAGCACATCACATTGCTCAACTTTACATTATAGGTTCCCTTAATATACATATCAGGAGGCTTCTGTGAAATATTGCATGGAGCAATATATGTATAAATGAGTGCAAAATTGTGCAATCAATGTTAACGATTTACCCTCTGCAAAATAGGAGATTCAAGCGCACAGCTCCTGAAAACAAGTGCAGAAATTGTGACGCAGGATTTATCTGCACCTTTTTCTTTGCAATTGACAGGAGAGATTGGTTTATGTGGTGTTTTACTTCGGAGTCACGTGAGTGACTTCGTGAAGACCCCGCCAGCACGCATGCGCGACATATCGTCGCGCGCATTAGCCTCGACAAGCTGGGGGGGGGAGTGCGCTCTCTCCACCAGCTCCTTCAAAAGGTCGTCAGGTAAGTTACTAACCTTATTCCAACAGGATGGACAAAGGTAAAAGGAAGGCAACGCTATCCAGGAGCCGTGGGGCATCGACTAGCCAGCGGCCTTTGTCACCGGAGCTGCAAGCACCACCGGCAGCTTCGGGACGGTCGGGGGTAAGAATGCGGAAGTCGGGCGCTCCCGTTACACCAGCGCCCGACTCATCACCTGAATGGTTCACCGCCGGAGCTGGAGCCTGCTGACCCAGACTTCGTGCCCCCGGAAGAGGGGGAGCGAACAGTACGTGGAAAAGAGCCTCGCATGTCACCAGCGCCCTCACCCCAGGTTCCAGTATACCCACGGGGACCGGGCCGGAGAACGGCTGTGCTACAGGGGAGCCCAGCACCGCACTCCGCCACGTACAACTGCCAGGGATATCTGCCGTAGGGCAGTCTGGCAGAACTACTGCTGCGTCGAGCAGCCCTGCAGGAGCAGGTGCTGCCGGCAAAACACCTCGTCAGGCTGCGGTCAAGGGCGTTGGTGGCAGCAGTAGACGGTCGGTCAGCTTGGCTCTGGCAGCTGCCAACCATGCGCCTCCACGCAGAACATTGGGCGACAGTGGAGGTAAGCCTGCACGGACTCCGGGGAGCCAGGTTCCGGGGGCCAGCGCCGATCCAACTCACCTGCCTTCGTACCAGGCAGGTGGGCCGCCACAGTCTGCGAGGAGACAGACTAGCGGAGAGTCCGTGCGGGAGTCGTATGAGCCTACACGGGCGGTAGGCCACGACAACCTGCCATCGGATCCTAGTCAGCACCTTACGGAGGTGTGGTCCGATGCTGGAAGCCCCAGTGAATTTGCCTGGGGAAGTCGGGCCTGGGGAAGTCGGCTTGTCCGCTGCAAATAGCAGGGACGGTCACATTGAGCGGTTGGAGCTCTTAGTGGAGCAACTCCTCCAGCGGGACAGGGACCGGGATGAATCAGACTCGCGGGCCTCTACAAGCCACGCCAGGAGTCCACTCAGCCTCTCGTCTTCACCAGCCAGGAGTGCCAGCAGTTGCCCGGCCGCTGTTTTCGAAGACGACCCGGGACTGCCGGAGACCGCAGAGCCAGAGCACGAGGAGGATATGCTGGACGTGGTGGGCAAGTTTGCCACGACCACACAAACTGGGGAACCCCTGCACCATAAACTGGCGGGCACCATTAATTACCTGACCACTCACCAACTTCAGGGTCAGGTACTTAATGAGACAATGGAGAAAATCAAACCACCTGAGAACTGCATCAACCTCAGTGTTCCCATGGTCAATGCTCAGATCTGGGGACATTTGAGCACGGCCACCAAGATGCAGGATGTCCGTCTCCAGCGTATCCTGACGCTCCTCTCCATGGGCACAACGGTGTATGCTAGGACCCTCGATGGGGACAATGTGTCCAGCGAGCAACAGGATGCTCTGGCACTCTTATGCAACGCCCAGTTCGAAATAAACTGCCTGCGTAAGAGCTCCATTAAGCCCACTCTCAACCCCAAATTTGCGGGGTTGTGCCGTCCATCTACCGCTCCACCACCTCATCAACTGTTTGGAACAGATCTTTCCAAACAAGTGAAGGAACTAGACGAGGAGGCCAAAACAGCGGGCCTTATGAAACCTCCTCCGACAAAACCCCACCCATATCACCGTCAACAACCATACACTAACTGGAAACCGCGCCAGCCAGATAGGACGCCAAGGACCTATCCCCCTCCACTTCCCCAACCACAGCGGCCTTTTTTAGGGCAAGGCCTACAGCGGCCCGCATGGAAGATGCGGCCGCCATCCCGACAACCTCCGCAACGTCCACCCAAAACGCCATACGCCAGGACCCGCCGTTAACCATGGAGGTAAGGGGGTCTGGTTCCTCTCAGACAGTAGCATCCCTTCCTGCACAAATTGGGGGACGATTGCGGGCCTTTCGGGGAGTTTGGGACACTATCATCACTGATGTATTTTATTCTACAAAGTGTTCAAGGTTATGTTATAGAATTCATTGATGGTCAATTTCCCCCTACCCAGCATTCGCCTCATCGAAAATTTACACTCTCTCAAAATGAGGTTGAGGCAGGACATGCCGAAATCTTACGGCTCGCAGCAAAACAGGTGATTGGGAAAACAACGCATGAACCCCTTGAGTTTGTGTCCAACATCTTCACCAAAACCAAAAAAGATGGGGGGTGTCGGATTATTATAGACCTAACTGAGCTGAACACTTTTGTACAATATACCCACTTTAAAATGGATACCTTTGAAACAGCCAAGCAGATGCTTTATCCGGGTACTTTATGGCCTGCATCGATTTAAAAGATGCATACTATACAGTGCCCATCACTGAATTGCACAGAAAGCTTCTGAAATTTGTCTGGAAGGAACAGTTGTGGGAATATAAAGCATTGCCTAATGGGCTCACCACAGCCCCCAGACTATTTACCAAATTAGTGAAACCTATATTGGCCCTCCTCCGACAACAAAATTACATTGTCATGGCATATTTAGATGATATCCTTATTGTGGGTCAGACCCTCCAATTGGCTATACGGGCAGTTACAGCGACTAAATCTTTATTCAAGAAGCTAGGATTTGTAATCCATCCAGACAAATCTAAACTGCACCCCTCTCCAATTATGGATTATCTGGGTTTCACCCTTGACACAACCTTAATGATGATCACTATCCCAACCAACAAAGCTATCGCTATAAAAGAAGCGTGCCACTGCCACGCTTGCGCCAGGGTTCCGACCATCTGGCAAATGGCAAAAGTAATTGGGAAGCTGGTAGCTACATTCTCAGCTGCACAATTCGGCCCATTACATTACCAAAATTTACAAAGAACAAAGATCGCAGCATTAAAAGCAAATGCTGGGCACTTTGATCGACCAATCCGATTACCACAAAAGGCTAGAGCCGAGCTACAATGGTGGATTGACAATATTAGCGAGTGTCACAGACCCATCATAGTAAGCAACCCATCCGTTGTGCTACAGACTGACGCAAGCGCACAAGGCTGGGGTGCAACTGACACCATGTCCAGTTGTGGTGGCAGATGGGACTCTCATGAGTCTACCCTCCTTCAGTCACATGGGATAAATTATATTGAGATGTTAGGGGCTTTCCACGGGCTTACTGTACTAACTCACGGGACTTACATGTCCGCCTCCAAATAGATAACACAACGGTGGTGGCTTATATCAATCATATGGGTGGTATCAGGTCGCTATCTTGTGATGAATTGGCAAACACAATTTGGCACTGGTGCATCGAGAGAAATATTTGGATTACAGCGACCTATTTGCCAGGGAAGCTTAATACAGTGGCGGACACCAGGTCTTTGAGTATTCAATGACAACATCGAGTGGATGTTGAACCCCCCAAATTTTTGCTGACATTATAGCTCACTATGGGACACCAGATATTGACCTCTTTGCGTCCAGGTTGAACCATCAGATACCAACGTATGTGTCTTGGGAACCAGACCCTGGGGCAATAGCAATGGATGCGTTTTCTATCCATTGGGGGAAATGGTTTTGCTACGCATTTCCCCCATTTTGCCTCATCAGTCGAGTATTGCAGAAAATTAAACTGGACTCTGCAACTGGCATATTGATCATTCCCGACTGGCCTACACAGCCATGGTACCCGATGGTCCTTAAAATTTTTGAAACAGCCATGGCTTCCGATTGGGAAACACCCCAAATTAATTACTCACCCCATTACGGGGGACAGTCATCTAAACTTGTTGGCCTGCAGGTTCTAAAAAGACCACTCGTCAAGGCAGTCATCTCACCACGAGCCATGGAACTCATCTCAGCATCATGCCGAGTATCAACCCGGAGGCAGTACCTCACACAGATCAGGAAGTGAGAGGCATTCTGTTCACGTACCAACACGACTACCAACACGACTACCAACACGGCAACAATCCCTGATGTCCTGGAATTCCTAGCTGGCCTTCATTTTGATGCTGGCCTTAGCTACAGTGCCATCAACAGCGCCTGGAGTACACTATCCTCATACCTGGACATAGGTATAGGCTCCAACCACCTGGTGTCTAAATTCATGAGGGGAGTGTTTAACACCAACCCTCCACGGCCCAGATACTACTTCACCTGGGATGTAGGGATCGTTCTGACCCTACTGAGGAGCTGGTCTCCAATTACCGAGTTACCACTCAAACAGCTCACCCTCAAAGTGGTGATGTTGATGGCACTGACTACAGCTCAACAAGTCCAGGCATTACAAAAGCTGCGGCTGGATAGCATGGTCTCCACCCCTACACAGGTGAATTTCTTTGTCCAGGACTTATTGAAGCAGCACAGGCCTGGGGCTCATGGGCTGCAGTTGGAGTTTCGGGATACCCTAACCGATGCCACCCTCTGCATAGTCACCCATCTCCACCACTACATCCGAATTACACGAACCATCAGGAAGAAGGAGCAGGGGCTCTTCATCAGCCACAAACCTCCGCATCACCGGGTGACTGTACAGACTATCGCCAGGTGGCTCAGGGCGGTGTTGGGTGCAGCAGGAGTCGCTACTAACATTTTTAAATCTCATTCTACTAGGGCTGCATCCACATCAGCGGCGAGGGCCATGGAGGTGCCCATGGACCACATCCTCGCCACTGCGGGCTGGGCCAGTGAAGTAACCTTCCAAAGGTTCTCCAATAAACCACTGGTCGCCCCCGCAACATTCGCAGAAGCTGTGCTGGGAGCCGCTCAGTGAATGTTTGTTCCTGAGTTAGGGGTTATTTGTTTATTATTATTTGTTTAATAAATATGCATTATTTTTCAGCCTGTTTCGACTGAACTGCATTAACAGCCTTCCTCCATCAGGATTGCGGCAGTGTGATAGCATGGACGTTGTCCAGGGCGTGAAATCACAGAGCTTTGAAATCTTCACAAAGTCACTCATGTGACTCCGAAGTAAAATAGTAAGATTAAACGAGAACTTACCAAGTTCGAAGGTTGATCTTTATTTTATGAGGAGTTGCGGTGAGGGATTTTGGGCCCTCCGCTCCCACCCTCTATCATAAAGTCAACTGGGAAGTTCTACGTTCTTCATCTTACTATTTTCAGTCATGGTGCGTTCTGTGATTCCATACCGCTGCTTTGAAGGATGTCTCGCATGCGTGCTGGCGGGGTCTTCACGAAATCCCTCACCGCAACTCATAAAATAAAGATCAACCTTCGAACTTGGTAAGTTCTTGTTTAATCTTACTATTTTGTGTGGTTTTATGGTGGTTTCACCCTGCTTGAAATGGTATGAAACTGCATTTGAATGTGGTGGCCTTGCACCCTGCATAAAATGGTATGAAACTGCACTTGAATGTGGCGGCCTAGCACCCTGCTTGAAATGGTAGGAAACTGCTTTTGAATTTGGTGGCCTTGCACCCTGCTTGAAGTGGTATGAAACTGCACTTGAATTTGGTGGTCTTGCACCCTGCTTGAAATGGTAGGAAACTGCATTTGAATTTGGTGGCCTTGCACCCTGCTTGAAATGGAATTTCAAGGAATAGCCGTGAGTCAAATGCCAGCCCACCAGCCGTGAGTGAGCTGCCAGCACATCAGGCTTGAGTGACTGAGCTGCCACCCCAATAATCTATTTGGCCCACAATATCCATACTAGCCCTCTGGAAAACCAGTCCCTTCAGCCCACAACACCCATACTAGCACTCCAGAAAACCCTCCCCCCCCCCCACCACCAATGGCCACCAATATTGGAATTGGTGGAGAGGTGGAATATTGCGTTGGGGGACCAGCCCTTGCGTGTGAACACCCCAATGGGTCCCACTTAGTCTAGTTATAGAAACATAGAAAAATAGGTGCAGGAGTAGGCCATTCAGTCTTTCGAGCCTGCACCGCCATTCAATATGATCATGGCTGATCATCCAACTCAGTATCCCGTACCTGCCTTCTCTCCATACCCCCTGATCCCTTTAGCCACAAGAGCCACATCCAACTCCCTCTTGAATATAGCCAATGAACTGGCCTCAACGACCTTCTGTGGCAGAGAATTCCAGAGACTCACCACTCTCTGTGTAAAGAATGTTTTCCTCATCTCGGTCCTAAAGGAATTCCCCCTTATCCTCAGACTGTGATCCCTTGTTCTGGACTCCCCCAACATCGGGAACAATTATATATAAAAATCTGGAGAAATATATATGTGTGAGTTATATGATTATATACATCTATATCACATTCAAGATTGGACTTTATTGACTTCTATCACAGTGAGGAACTTGGGGAATCCGCTGTGGTGGATGTTTATGTTACCTTTTATGTAGTTGTGTGTCTTGTTGCTTTTTTTTAGTATGGCTGTATGGTAATTACTGTATGGTAATTAATGGCTGTAGGGCATGACATGAGAATTAAGGGACAGAAGTTTCGGGGTAACGTGAGGGGGAACTTCTTTACTCAGAGGGTGGTGGCTGTGTGGAATGAGCTTCCAGCAGAAGTGGTGGAGGCAGGATCGATTTTAACATTTAAGAGTAAAGTGGATAGGTAAGGGAATGGAGGGGTATGGTCTGAGTGCAGGTAGATGGGACTAGGGGAAAACAAATGGTCGGCACGGACTGGAAGGGCCGAGAGGGCCTGTTTCCGTGCTGTAATTGTTATATGGTTATATGGTAATTCAAATTTCACTGTACCTTAATTGGTACATGTGACAATAAACTGACCTTGACCTTGAAATTAGCATTTTTGCCTTCCAGACCATCATTGATTACCTAGCCCTGATGGCTCCTGCACCAGGTGGTTTGATAGGATATATTGGATGCTGGGAAACATTCAACTACGCGATAGATGTGGAGTCACAGATAGGGATGACATTTATTTCCACTAAAGGTTCCCTTGACTCGTTTGTACTTAAAACAACTCCCTTAAATATACTCAATGACCTCTTAGATCACCAAAGGTCTCTTAGATAGAAATTTCCAGTAACAAATCTCTGAGAAAAAATCCCTCCTCATCTCAGTCTTAAATAGATAACCTATAATTCTGAAACGATGGCTGCTTATTCTCAATAGCCCATGTAACGGAAATATCCTTTCGGCATCTATCCTTTCAATACCCTCAATGAAACTTCTGCTTCAGTAAGATCCTTCTTCTTCATTCTAAAGATTATAGCCCCAAACTTTTCAAACTCACATGTTAGTCTTTGAATGCGTCCCTGGGAACAGTCCATAAATCTCAGAGTCCTCTGTGACAGAGTTGTTCGGAATTAAACATGACAGGGACCCTTGCAAACCTCTCCAGACTGGCTTTGCAAATCCACACTCTGCAAAGAGGTGGTCAACCGTGTCCTCTCTATAGCAGCCGTCCCGAGGGCAGCGTGCGCTGGTAGTGAGGTTCTGACAGTGCAGGAAGGATCTGACTGGGAGGGCACCCCTCACCGCCAGCCAAGCCAGGTGCTTGATGGTGAGTTCTGGCGATGAGGCATTTCGCCAGACAAGCTGGACATTCTGCTCTGGGAACCACGGCACAGGATCCATGGAGTTATTTACCTGCATGACGTTCCGTGCTGACCACTGCCCGATGGACTTTGTGGTCAAAGGTGTTGGTCTGGAAGAACCTTTCCACAAACAACAGATGGTGTGGCAATGTCCAGCTGACAGGTACATTGCGTGGCATCTGTGCCAGGCCAATCCTTCGCAACACCAGGGCCAGGTAGGACCTCAGCTGGTGGTGACACATGGTGCCCATGTGCCTTGGCTCTACCCTCCGCCTGATGTATCTTAGCGCAAGTGTGGCTTGTCCCTCCCTCCTACGCCACAGGGCTCACCCATCTTCCAGTTCATCTGGGGATTGAGGATGGACCGGGTGCGACGGGCCACAATGCACAAGTCGGCAGACAACGGGGGGTAAAAGCATTCCCAACATCGCCCTCACCCTGATGTCCTCCTTCGTGTGTGGCTGCATGTACTAATGGGACATTTTTAATTTCAAAATAGACTTTATTCAAGAAATAAATATATACAATCCACCAGGAAGCGTGCAACAAATTCATCTGACATTCTCGGAGGCTATACAAACTGAAATGTTAGCATTCATCTTAAGATGACAAATATAAATGCAAGGATGTAATGCTGAAGCTATATAAAGGGTTGGTCGGACCACATTTGGAATATTGTGAACAGTTTTGGACCCCATATCTGAGAAAGGATGTGCTAGCGCTGGGGATTATTGGGTTAATGTATGAGTGTTTGATGGCTCTGGGCCTATACTCACTGGAGTTTAGATGAATGAGGGGAAATCTCATTGCAAGCTACCGAATAATAAGTGGATGTGGAGAGGATGCTTCCAGTACTGAAAGAAGTACAGGAGCAGAGGGCAAAGCCTCAGAATAAATTTAGAATGGAAATGAGGAGGGATTTCTTTAGACAGATTCTTCAGCCAGATTGATAGGTTCTTGACTAGTAAAGGTGTCAAAAGTTACACAGATAAGGCAGGAGAATGGGGTTGAGAGAGGAAAAAAAAATCAGCCATATATTCTGGATTAATATAATTACTTGAATTTTAACTTGCTAAGGTTAGTTGTGATGTTGACATTGGAGCTCCGTTCTCTGAATTAATTTTAAGTGATGGGGCAGTTTCCATAGATGGCGGGACACGTTTTTTTTGCAGAGGGTGGTGAGTGCCTGGTAAAGCTGCCAGAGGTGGTGGTGGAGGTATACACAAACGTGGTAGTTAAGAGACTTTTAAATGTACATATGGATATGGATAGTTGGGGGTTGGCCGCGAATATGCGTTCACACGGGAGGAACACCGGCGCGGCGGTGTTCCGTAACAACATGTTTGGCTGCCGGAACACCGTAATATGGTTATTTCGCCGGGACAAAATACGGCGAATCCGGGACACTTGGCACCTCTGATATTCTGCACAGACGCCGTGGGATGTTCTTGCACTGCATTGTGCTATGTTCTAATTGTCCAAACCGGACCACTATACTGGGTACACAAAATGCTGGAGAAACTCAGCGGGTTCAGCAGCATCTATGGAGTTTAGGAGATAGGCAACGTTCAGACTGATAGAAAACTCAGCTCAGGACTTAGCCACAAGGGCCACATCCAACTCACTCTTAAATATAGCCAATGAACTGGCCTCAACTACCCTCTGTGGCAGAGAGTTCCAGAGACTCACCACTCTCTGTGTGAAGAAAGTCTTTCTCATCTCGGTCTTAAAGGATTTCCCCCTTATCCTTAAGTTGTGCCCCCTTGTCCTGGACTTCCCCAACATCGGGAACAATCTTCCTGCATCTAGCCTGTCCAACCCCTTAAGAATTTTGTAAGTTCTATAAGATCCCCTCTTAATCTCTGATGGGGGTGGGGGGAGGCGGGGGAAGAAAGGAAAAAGGAGGAGCCCGAGGGCTGAGGGAGAGGTAGGAAGGGGAGGGGACAGCAAGGGTTAACAGAATTGAGAGAATTCAATGTTCATGCTAAGAGGATGCAGACTCCGGAGCCAAGCGGAATATGAGGTGCTGTTCCTCCAATTTGCGGTGTTGCGCACTCTGGCCGTGGAGGAGGTGCCACTATACTGCTGCACACATAGGAGCTAATCAAATAGCATGGCTCTTAATGCAAGCTTACTGTACACGAGCCAAAAATTGGTAAGCACCGGGAACCTCGAAGGCGATCGGACCTGCGAGTTAGTTTCGATGCATCACCGACGGCTACCAGAGTGGAACAGCAGCCTTGCCGCTGCGTCCGAAGACACGCGAGCAAGGCAGCGACCAAGCTGCTCCCAACGGCAGCCCCGCGTGACCGGGTTAGGGGAGGGGCGCGAGGCCGCCGCTGCTGCAGAGGAGAGGAGGCGGCTCTCGCGCCACGATGCCGCGTGAGCGCGCGAGTGCGGACGGTCGTGCTCGTGCACGGGCTCGAGCGCCGGGCCCCGCCCTACCCTGCCCCGCCGCGCTGTCAGTTTGCGGAAGCGCCGGGCTCGCAGTGCGCTGAGGAGAGCGACGGTTGAAGGGGCAGCTCGAGCCGAACCCCAACCCGGATCAGATCTTCACCCTCCCGCGAGTCCGCGACATGTCCAAGAACACGAGAACTGACAAGTTCCGTCGGGTCAATGTGGACGACTACGACGAGAACAACTACGTGGACGAGGAGGAAGGTGGCGAGAACCAGTTGGGACCCGACGAAGCCGAGGTGGACGCCTCCATCAGGCAATATCCTTTTTTGTGTGAAGTGGGCCCGGCGGGCCACACCTGGGCCGCAGAGGCAGCTCCGTTACTGCCGCCGGTCCGGGACATTGTGTGGCAGACACTGTGTCACACACATTCCCTCCATGGGAAGTTGGCGTCTGACTTTTCGCTTTCGCTGCACTTTTCCAGCGCCCTGGGCGCGGCTTTTCCTTCCAACGCCACGGTTTTGGGTTTAAACATCACGGATACACTAGATAGATCTCTGCCTCTGATACAGTTGCAAATATTTTATTTTAAAGAATGCCTCTTAATTTCAGTACCAGTGCTTGTGTTTACATAGCGACAGCTATTAGCATAGCAGTGATGAGCGAAGCACAAATGGTGAATTGTGCTTAATAAGAATTTGAGTTATGCAGTGAAAGATGTGGCTCAGTATGTAACTTTGAAGTTCGAAGCTTTGGAGCCAAGGCAGGAAGTATGTCTGAGGGTCAGAAGAGCTACGGTTCTGTGACCAAAGTAGAATAGAAGAACAATAGGCTGAGAGGTGAGAATGGGCAGGAATGTAAAAATGACAGGAGGAAGCGCACTGAATAACAGCAAGGGCAGTCGTAATGCTGAAGAAAGGCTCAAAAACTGGCTTTGCCTCATGCCAAGCTATTCCAACGACACCTACAACTATTTGACAAATACAAAATAATGCCCAGTTGTGTCCACAAATCAAGACGAGTTCAATCAATCTAATTGCCATCCTATTGCCCTTAATTCTCTTGTGAGGGAAGTGATGCTGGGAGTTCTTTGTAGTATAAATAAGGGAGCATGTTATCAACTGTTTCCCCCAACATCTTGTTTTGGAACATTGCAGCATAACTGATGACTTTTTTTGTATTTTAAAATGAAATGCAGCTCTCCTTTCAACTTCAGCTACATTCTGAACCAAAACCATATTAAAGCAAGCTTATTTCCATTACAAATCATCTGGTAAACCACCATCCCCCGCCTACCTTCCCCTCATGTTTGCATGCAATATATGATGAGCTTGTGGGCAAGTTGTATTTTGTCATGATGCTGTGGGGAAAATGCAACCCCAGTTCGAGTAAACTGTCATTTAATTTTCATGTTTCCTCGGTTTTTGAAGATGTTGCTTCCCAAACTAATCTTCTAACTTCCTTCAATTCCACGTCAGAATCGTCTGAATTAAATTTCATCTCCATCACAGTGGTGAACCAGTTCTAATAAATATCACATATTATTGCCTCTGAGAATGATCATGACCATAATGCATTTTCCTGCTCATTCTCCCCAACCTCGCAGCACTTTTAAACACACTATTGCCCTCTTTTGTGTAGTCCTTTGATTTGACTCTCACTTGATTTTGTTATCTATCCAGTCCTAATGAGAAGAAGTGAAATTCTAATTACTGCCTGAGTCCCCCCGAGAATCAATCCTTAGTGCTATTCTCTTTCTCTTCTATCTCAGTGGTATCATTCAAAGACTTTTAGCCATTTTCTGTGTTTATTGACATAACCCGGATTTGTTTCTCTTCACACTGTTTTAAATATGGGATGTAGGCTTTGCTGGCAAGACTTTGTGGGAACCCAGTAACCCTGTGGGTGGTAGTATTTTTCAGTGTCTGGTTCCCTTTTTCTTGCTGTCCATTTCTGCTTGGTCAACCTCATCTTGGGTAAGCTCCATATTTCCTCATTTACATGGTTGAATCACTTTTCTGCACCACAAACTATATAGAATAAAAAAAGAAAATGCCAGATAAATTCAGCAGATCACTCCATATCTGCTGAAAGAGAAACATAATCAATGTTTCCGATTGAAGGCTTTGTTTCTCTTCCCACCGATACATAGGGAATTGCTCAGTATTTCTAGCTGGTTTTTATTTTAAATTTCCAACATTTGCATTTTTGTTTTTTGTGAACTACATAGATTTTCCATACATCACCATTTGTAGCCACTAACTTTGTTCAACCATCTTTCTAAGTCTAGCATCCTACTCTCTTTTTTAGTAAAAAGGAGATCGAGAGCAGGAAAGTGCAGGTCAGTTTGCTTTACATTTGTCATTGAGAACATGTTAGAAGCTATTATTAAAGATGTAATAGCAGAGTACTGAGAAAGGTTTGCAGTAATGAGACAAAGTTAACATGGTTTTGTAAAAGGGAACTCATGTTTGAGCAACTCAATGAAATCCTTCGAAGAAGTCTATGTCTAAGTAACATGCTATGAATAAAAGGGATTCTGTGAATGTATAATATTTGGACTACCAGAAGGCATTGATGAAATACCACATCAAACATTATTGGTGTATGAGGTAGGGCTTGACTAGAAGATTGTTTCCTGTTAGTCAGCCAGACGTGGTTCTTATTTTGGTTGGCAAGATGTGAGTAGTGGTGTGCCACATAGAATGATGCTGGACTTAAAAAAAATTATATTAAGACTGAAGATTTAGGTAAAATTACTGATAACATAAAGATAGGTTGCAAAGTAAGTAGTGACAAAGATAGGAAGTGGTTAGAAGGAGATACAAATAGGTTGTGAATAGCAAATGAAATATAATATTGGGAAATATATAATTGTCCAGTTGAGCTGGAAAATACAACTAAATTTATTGTCAAAATGTGAAGGGATTGAATAGTTCTGAGATGCTGAGGTATCTTGGTATCCTAATGCAGGATTCACAAAAAAAGCAGGTATGCATGTGACACAAGTATTTATGAAAGCAAATTGGGTATAAAGCAAATATCTAAAACTATCACTGCAATTTTATAAAATCAACTTCTCAATCTTCAGGTTCCCTCACTTTTCTACTATTTCTGTAGACATCATGCTATGTGCTTTAGTAAGTTCTTACTTCCTCTGTATTTTGTTTGCTGTTTGCAACTTTCCGCCGGTACATTTTGCTGTAACTCCTTTTCATTCAACATATTGATTTGTTCATGGTTAACTGCCATGACCATTCCTTTTTGCTGTAATTCCTGTCATCTAGCTATTATTATTTCTCCCAGTTGACATAACATCATCAATATGTCTGCAATAGTTGGACCTCTTCTATTTCTCATTGAATGTGACTGGATAGTGAGAAAATTAGCATCTGAATTATATTGATGGTTTTGCTGCTGATTTGCATAAAGAGTTTCTGACAAATGTACGAACTTTAGCCTGGGTAATTATATTCTAAATTATGTCATTGCAATTATTTTCCTACTTAATGTAACAAAGCTTTTGCAATGTTTGCATTGCCTTGTCATCATCACTTTTTTTGGGTTGCATGGTCAGTGTATTTGAATCTGTCTAGTTTCTTGTTTAGAAATAGTAAGCATTTGTATCTTCAACTCATCTGTTTCAGTCTTTTACTAGTGGCAGCAATAGCTTGTCTTCTTGGGGAATTGCCCAAGACCGAGGATGTCTTGCACATTTTCAGTTCTGTGGGTTCTGAACTGACAGGAGAGGCCATAGTGGGACTTGCAGACTGCACAACTGGTAGGGCAAAAAATACTTGAAGAAGTGAGTAGATGGAGATAGTTCAGAATGTACTGCATTTCTATATGCTCCCAACAAATGGACTATGGCTTCTTGTTGCCATCCTGAATGCTCATACTCCTCTGAGCTGGTTTGGGCTAGGGTTTCCCAGTTGGCAGTGTTACAGTTTCTCAATGCTTTGAGAATATCCTTGAATATTTTCCTTTATCCACATGTAATCCCTTGCCATCCTGGAAACTGGAATACTACATCTGTTTCAGGAATCCAGTGTCAGGCATGTGAACATTGCTGATAGACACAAAATGCTGGAGTAACTTGGCAGGACAAGCAGCATTTCTGGAGTGAAGGAATGAGTTTGAAGAAGGGTTTTGACCCATCATGTCACCCATTCCTTCTCTTCAGACACGCTGCCTGTCCTGCTGAGTTACTCCAGCACTTTGTGTCCATCTTTGGTGTAAACCAGCATCTGCAGTTCTTACCTACACTGTGATCACTGCTCCCTTGTGGACCGTGATATTTGTGCCTTAGGTTTGAGGTATTAACCTTCAGACTTGTTTCCTCAGATGGCTGAAAGCTGGTCAGGCACATCGAAGGCAATCATTAGGATGTTGATGCGCAGCTTTTATTGTCAGAGAGTGATGTTTAGCAGAACACGTTGAAAGAGGATCTTTGTTTTGCAAATGTTAAGTGTAAGACCCATTCTCTTGTCTCCTTCAATGAATGAGTCAATGATGACTTGGAACTCAGTCTCACAGTTTTTGTGTACTTAAGCTTTGTCTGCATAATGCAGCTTGATAGTTGGTTGTGGTAAATGTGAGTGTGGGAGCAGGGGATGTAGTATGACCACGTTAAAACAGTTTCTCATTTGTCCTACAGATTAGTTTCACTCCAGTGGAAAGCTTGTTGCAAGTGAGGTGCAGTATTGTGCCAAGAAATCTAGAATAAACTGTTGGGGTAACAACACGGCCTTTCTTCCTCTGCACTGAGGTTTTGTTTGCTGTGGATCCATTGTGGATACTATCACAGCTTGTGTGGTGTCATGAAACAGACGTAAGATGGAGGTGGATGTCTGCTGGCAAAATTTCAGATTGATTTTCCATGAACCCTCTTGATGATAGTGAATGCTTTTGAGATCAGTAAGGCCTGATAGAGTGGTTGATGCTATTCCCTGCCTTTCTATTGCAAATGAGTTGATGTGTGGTGAAGCTCAGTTTCTTTGTGTTTGTAGATTGATATACTTCACATTGTGGTTCCATGAACAGCTCTTGGCGAGTGGGAGGAGGTAGTTGTGGAGGATCCTGGTAATGAGTTTCACCTTGATAAAATGCTGGGAGACCTCTGTAGTTATCACAGATTTGTGTCCTTCCATGAGAGTAGTCATGTTTCTGGCTTATTTTGATGACCTGAAACATCCTCCTCTTCCAAGAGGTGGGAGTTGAAGTTGTGGATTTGTGATTGAAGTCTTCCAGGTTTCAGAACTTCAGCAGGGATGCTGTTGTTCCCAATGTCCTGATGTTTTTCAGCTGGCATAGAGCTTTATCAAGTAGTTGGTGAGGTGTGATGGCAAGGTTGGACTGGATAGTTTGTTGTGAAATTGAGCCAAGGGTATGCATCTCAAGGATATGGTCAGATGCTGAATCTGTTTTTTTTTAGTTCAACTCTATTCTCAGCTCCCAGATAGATAAGCCCTTGTTTGCTGAGCAGCACTGAAGAACCTGCCCATATCAGTGAGTCTGGGGAGAAGGAATGGACGAAGTTTCAGGTCGTGACCCTTCTTTAGAATCTCTACCCAAAACATCACCCATTCTTTCTCTCTCAGCCTGTCCAGCTGAGTTACTCCAGCTTTTCGTGGCTATCTTTGGTTTAAACCAGCATCTGCAGTTCCTTCCTATACACTTATCAGTCAGTGGCTGAGTTGTCTGTAAAAGATTGGTGAACTCCATTGAAAGGTCTAAAAATAGACAGGCAATAGCTAACAGTTTATGGAACAAATGCAGAAACTGCAACAATTACACATTCGGTGCAAAAATATAAGGAAAGGCGACCCAACCAGAACAAAAAAATAAATAAAAGATTGCATTAGATCCAAGGGGCAGTCATAAAGTTACCGAGAGAAGTAGTAGGCCTGAATGTTGGGAGCTGTTTCAAATTGAGCAAAAAAGAACAAGGGACTGATCAAGAGAGTAAAATTGAAGTGTGAGAGTACACTTGCAAGAAACACATTAGGGGATTGTAAAGTTACAAATGCATAAAAGGTATAAAACTAGTGAAAAAAGTATGGGTCCCTTAAAGTCAGTAATGAGACATTATGGGAACAAAAAAAGATCAGGTATCTAAACAAATACTTTGTTGTCTTGTTGGAAGAGGAACAAATTTCCCAAAAATGATAGGGAATCAATGGTAGAATAATGAAAAGGGGAAATTAACAGAAATTGTTTAAATAAAAAACATTGGCAAAATTATTAAGACTGAAAGATAATAATATGCATCCCACTTTACCTCAAGAGGTAACTGTGGAAAAGATGGCGGCATTGTTTAGCAATGGTACAAAATGTTGACAAAAATCAAGTCGGCAATTTATCCCATCAGATAAAGCATAAAACGAAGTTTAATTTGACACCTAATTCACTTTCATATCTTCAGTATTAAATAAGTTATACTCGGAAATTAGCATCTTGTTCCCTATTGCTTTTTCATTGACGTAACACAAAAGCTGTGATCGAGGACAGTCAAAAGCCCATAACTTTCTTAAAAATTAAGAGAACCGAATGAAATTTTCAGTTATTATAGATTGAAGCGTTCTGAAACTATAAAATATCTTACTTGGATGACCTGAAATTAAAGCATATAATTAGTTAATTACCCAATTGTAGCTAATTACAAAATTGACCGTTGTGATGGAAATGGTAATAAACACCCAGACTGCCTTGAAAATTCAAAAATGTGATACTCAAGATCAGAACTTTAATTTTATTGTATTATATGCTGTAAGTCCGTAACTGATGGGTAAATACGTTATAATTTCTAGAAATAGACCAAGTCTTTATGGAGAAGATCAGTTGCTAGCTGGTACTTTGGCATATCATAATCAGTAACATCATCATACTCCTCAGATTGTAACCAATAAGCAACTCTGTACACCTTGTTTTTTCTCAACTTTTCAATTTTGGCATTGTAAACTACAGGTTGTTGCTCTTCAAACCACGCATGACATGCCTTTCTGCCCACTACTTTTCCATTAAGAATGTCCTGTAGATTCCATTTCTTAAGAAAATGATTTTTTTTTAAAAAATAGCCTAAGTATCCAAATAACAAACTAATCCCATTCACACAAGAATTCACAATATAACATGATATTTAAATCTCACTGTCATTAATTTATATGTCAGATGGAAGGAATTTAATGTTTAATTCCCATAAATTAATCCAGAAACATCCACTCAATATAATCAAAATTATTGTTTTTTGCACAATAGATGGGACTCAAAGTGTTGTGAATATTTAATTTAAAAATAATGATCATGGAGGGAGAATAACACAAAATATAGACAATTTAGATGGCTTATGACATGATTGTCCAAAAAAAAATGGGCATTTTAATCATCTTGCTTCTGGAACACGATCGATTGGAACGTTGCAGTGGATTTGAACTCCATATCGGCAGGAAAAACACTGCTGGTTCGTATGGGGCCCAAATAACATTTTCGCAACGTAAAATTAGATTAAAGCCATCGCGAGAAGCAATTTTATATGTAAAATAAACAACTTAACCTTTGTTTTGTCCCGTTCTTGCGATCCGTCCCGTTGTAGGTGTTGAAGGCGTTAGAAGTCGCTTTTTATTTTAATCTAATTATTAAATTGTCTCGCGATTTATTTATTTTTTTAAACGGGAATGGAAGTCGGATCGATTTTCCTTCAGCAGCTAACAGCCATAAGAAGTCCGCCTCCGACGGGCAGTACATAACTGGATTTTAATCCCGCCACCCCCCCCCCCCCCAACCCCTCAAAGGCGCCAAAGTCGCGCACACGGCCAGTGGCAGAACTGCAGTGCCGCTGAAGGTAAGTTTTGTAACATCTCCACATTGGTTGACCTCTTCCAATATTCCATAAATTATGGAAAAATTATTTCAGTTGGATCATAATCTGTAAACTCACCTTTTTTAAGAAGAAATGAAATTCACTGATTCAAGTATGAATTGGGTTTGACAAAATCAACTTGGATTTCTGAAAAGGAAATTGACAAACCCACTTTTTAGCGATGTAACAATAGTGAATGTTGCATATTTCAGCTTTCAGATGCCCCTGGATAATGTCCCACACAAAAGGTTAACATGTGAATTAAAGCACGTGAGAATAACATTAATATTCTTGCATGAATTGAAAATTGGTTTGCAGAGAGGGTCGCAGACGATGATCTGCACAGAACCCCAGCTGCCCAAGTATTCACCAATGATTTGAGTCATAAACTCAGCATGGAAACAGCCATTTTGATTCACAGAGCCACATTGACCATCAAGAATTCAGTTACGTGAATCTCATTTTAATCTTCCTATATTCTATCAACATTTGCCAGATTCTGCCACTTGATACACACTAAAGGCAATTTATAACAGCCAAATAATGTTACCAACCTGCATGTCTTGGGCACGTGGAAGAAAATTGGAGCACGTGGAAGAAAATTGGAGCACACTTAGGAAACCCACACTGTCAGCGGTACATGCAAATTCCACTCACCACTGAATTAAATATGGGTTGCCGGAGCTATGAGGCAGCAACTCTCCTGGCTGAACCACTGTGCTTGCCCATTGGGTTGAGGAAATCAAATATAATATTTCTAAATTTGCCAGTGAAACTTGATGGGATTTTTAATTATAGAAATGAGGCTTCAAAGCAATTTTTATGGATTGTAAGGAAAGTGCTGGTCCAACCCATGTGGAGCTGGTGGTGTGAAATGAATGAAGACTTGAGTGCCATGATATGTGAACAAACGAGCTATTGGTGACCATTAACCTGATACATGAATGTCATATAGTTCTGTATCCAGAATACTTCCCTGTTACAGTTCTGCTTCTGATTCTGATCTCATTTGTAAACTCTCACATTGATTGTTTTTAAACTGCAGTTAATATGTTTCGTGACTAGCTAATGGCTTTAATGTAAGATTTAAATGAAGTACTCAAAAGAGATTAAGTACAATGGTATATATATAAAGCATTTGCTCCACTGTGGTACATGATTTTAGAGTTTATCCCTTATTTTAAATGGGAGATGAAACGTATTCTGGAAATTTGGCAATGGTAATAGAAAATGCTGGCAAGACTCTGCAGTTCAGCAGCATTATGGAGATTTGATGTTTAAGAAGGAATTGCAGATGCTGGAATATCAAAGGTAGACAAAAATGCTGGAGAAACTCAGCGGGTGAGGCAGAATCTATGGAGCGAAAGAAATGGGTGACGTTTCGGGTCGAGACCTTTCTTCAGACTGATGTGGGGGTGGGGGGGGGGGCGGGAAGAAGAAAGGAAGAGGCGGAGACAGTGGGCTGTGGGAGAGCTGGGGGGGGGGGGGGAGAAGGAGAAAACAGGGACTTCCTGAAATTGGAAAAATCAATGTTCATACCGCTGGGGTGTAAACTACCCAAGCAAAATATGAGGTGCTGCTCCTCCAATTTACAGTGGGCCTCATTCTGGCCATGGAGGAGGCCCAGGACAGAAAGGTTGGATTCGGAATGGGAAGGGGAGTTGAAGTGCTGAGCCACCAGGAGATCAGGTGGTTATTGCGCAACTGACAGACTGTTCTTAAGAGACAATATTGTCTGTACTTTTGGAATGTTACATGAAATGTTTATATCCCCAATACTTTTCTTCCCCCCCAGACGACTTTTCTCTGTCTACTTCCTATGTAACTTTTGGTTCCTGATCCAAATCACGTTAGAACTAATTTGGCTTGCATCCTACAAACAGTGTTCCCTATTTCATTAATTACAGTCAATTTGTGTTATGGAAACATAATATAGCAGAGCTACCTGAATAATGGTTGGATCTTAACCTTTCTATTCCATTCTATCACTCTCCAAGAAGCATCAAAGTTTTAGTGTTGCTAATAGGGACAATTTGTGGGAACATTTTTTAATTTTGTATTCTGCTGGAAAAGTGCTGGTTGCAGATTCAATATTGACTTTCAAAGGCATGAATATGAATTTTGTGCATGACTCTGAGGGATCCAACCATAATAGATTAAATGTAAAATTCCACTCATGTTTCCAGCATGTTATTCAAGCCTGAACAGGTCTAGAATCAATGAAAAACACAGCCCAACTCAAGTATCTTTTCTTTTCTATCTGTTGTATAAAATAACTTATTTTCCAGTTAACTCAAATGAAGTAGAAAATATAGATATTGACTTTGAAGCCAAAAACAAAATTATTGGGAATTCACAAGTATATAAAGGGATCTGCATATTGTTTTGTGTTAGACGTTAAAACTAGAAACATAAATTAATTTAAAATGTAGTATACTGCTATTTGATTAATGTTATGGGAAGCCTTTTGGATGGATCATATCAACATTTGAATTGCACATTTATATCTAGTAAAAAAAATTTGAGGATAGACAAAAACGAGTAACTCAGCGATTTAGGCAGCATCTCTGGAGAAAAGGACTAGATTGTGGGTCAAGACCCTTCAGACTGGGAGTTGGGAAAGGGAAATGAGAGATATCGATGGCACATAGAACAAATGAATGAAATGGGCATCGATGATCAAGGAAAGGTGGCAGGTAGATGATTGAGTCATACGATACGATGGCACTTTATTGTATGCAGACAGTGAAACTCAACAGGATGACATTAAAACTAGTACTACGACTAGGGTGTGGGGGGGGGGAGAGTTGAGAGAGAGAGGGGATGCATGAATCATTTGATGTTGGAGAAATCAATATTCATTCCACTGGCTTGTAAGCTGCCCAAGCAAAATATGAGGTGCTGTTCCTCCGATTTGATTTGGCCGCACTCTGACAATGGAGGAGGGCCAGGTCAGTAAGGTTAGACGAGGCAGTAAGGGTCAACATAGCCATAACTCCTCTGAGGTCAAGTGTTTGACATTCAGGAGATCACGTAGTAAATTTGAAGTTTGGAGTATAAAGCAAACTGTAGGTGGAGAACACCAAGGAATGCAAATAGTGGAATCTGATGAGGATGGAACATGGAGAATGAAAGGTAGAACCCGAGGAAAGCATAGTAGGTGGAGGGAAGGGAGGGGTAAGATAAATGGGGATACTGGTGTAGGAAGTTGCGAGATGCGCAGATGGAGGAAACGTAATGAACTAGGTGACAGGGTGGGAGCAGTGGGAAGACAGATGTATGTGGGAGGGGAATGCAGTGCTGCAGGAAGCAAAGGCGATACTGATGATGGTTTAATCTGCAATGCAGGGGTGAAACAATGTTTATTGAAGGAAGAGGACATCTCTGATATCCTAAAGTTTAAAGCCTCATCTTGCAAACGGGTGCAACGAAGACAAAATAAATGCGAGGAAGAGATGATGTTCTTGCAAAAGGATGAGTGGAGGTATAATCACAGTAGCTGTGGAGTCGGTGGATTTGTAGGAGATGTCTGTGGATAATTTGTCTTCTGAAATGGAGATGGAGAGATCAAGAAAGGGGAGAGAGGTGTCAAAGACAGTCCAAGTGAATTAGAGGGTAGGAGGAAGTTGGTGGTGAAGTTGTTGAAACTACAGAGCTCTACACGGGTACCAGGGTTTGCCCTAATGCAGTTGCCGATGTAGTGTAGGAAAAGTTCTGGAGTGGTGCCAGGTGTGTTTGGAACAAAGAATGTTCAACATAGCCAACAGAAAAACAGGCATAATTGTGGCCCATATCTACTCCTTTAATTTGACAAAGTGAGAGGAATTTAAAAAAAGGTTATTGAGGGTGAGGGCATCTTCCTCCGGACAGAGGAGAGCATTAGTTATGGGAAACTGATTGGGTTTCTGCTCTAAGAAGAAACTGAGCGCACTGAGGCCTACATGATGGGAAATAAGTGTAAAGGTACTCGATGTTTATGGCAAAGATGAGGCATTAATGGCCAAGGAATTGAAAGTCCTTGAAATGGTGGAGAGCATACGAGGTGTCCTTGATATAGCTGGGAAGGGACTGGACAAGGGTGGGCAAAATAGAATTCAGATATTTGGAGAAGAGTGCGGTGGAGTAAGAGCAGGCAGCAACAGTGGACAGTCCTAAAGAAGATAGAAACCAGCATAGACTGAGGCAGTGGAGGTAAGATTGCTGAAAGTGATGAGATCTGTAATGGTTTAAGAGATAGTGGTCTGGTTTTCATTGATGGGGTTATGGTCAAGGTGTAGGTATGAGGAAGTGTCTGAGAGATAAAGAGCCTCAGCAAAATAGAGGTCAATCTGCCAGACTACAACAGCACTGCCCTTGTCATTAGGTTTGAGATTGGGATTAGTGTAGTGAGTGGAGTGTTGTACATTCGGAGGATGTGAGATTAATGTTTTTTTGGGAAAGTTCATATGCTTTAATATTATGCGTGGAGATCTCACTCTCCCTCTTCAGTCTCCTATTCCCCTCCTCAATTAGAAACATAGAAACATAGAAATTAGGTGCAGGAGTAGGCCATTCAGCCCTTCGAGCCTGCACCGCCATTCAATATGATCATGGCTGATCATCCAACTCGGTATCCCGTACCTGCCTTCTCTCCATACCCTCTGATCCCCTTAGCCACAAGGGCCACATCCAACTCACTCTTAAATATAGCCAATGAACTGGCCTCAACTACCCTCTGTGGCAGAGAGTTCCAGAGACTCACCACTCTCTGTGTGAAGAAAGTCTTTCTCATCTCGGTCTTAAAGGATTTCCCCCTTATCCTTAAGCTGTGACCCCTTGTCCTGGACTTCCCCAACATCGGGAACAATCTTCCTGCATCTAGCCTGTCCAACCCCTTAAGAATTTTGTAAGTTTATTGTAATTATACTCCCTCGCCCCACCCTCCACCAACCCTCCTCTGCTTCCTCCCATCACCTCCTCCCTCTCTTCCCCTTCCCTCCTCTATTACCTCGCCATTCCTCTTCCTACCTCTATCCTCCTCCATTCCCCCTCATCCCCCAGCACTCCCTCCCCCTCTTCACCCTCCCTCTTCTGTCCCCTCTCCACCTCCCCTCCCGACCTCTCTCCCTCTTCTTTTACCTACCCTCAGTCACTCCCTCCATAACCCCTCTCCCCTCTCCCCCCTCCTCTCTAGCCCCCAGCTCCCACACTCATCGCCTCCCCCATCCCACTCCCCAAAATGAAAATTGCGACGTTTTTTAGAAAATAAATTATCAATGAACATCGTGTTTTTTCTGCTCCCCCACTCCTCATCTCCCCCCTATCCCACCCCACCCCCAATGAAAATCACGATTTAAAAAAAAATGAAATTCTCAATGAAAATCGCATTTTTTCTTTAAAATAATCTAAACACATTAGCTGTTAATGAAAACGGATTAAAACAGTTTTTTTAGAATAAAATCAATTTCAATTTTTTAAATAAAATGTAAATTAAATTCGGGGTCCTATTGTGACGTCAAACGCGGCTGACGGGCGGGGCAAGTGGAAAAGTGGTTTTGTAACGTTTAAAATGTCAATAATGTAAAATATACCATCAATCTGAACGAAACCTAGCTAATGCAAACCCCGGGACAATGGTGAGTAAGGTGGGCCAAAAATTGGAGCGCTATCGTGTACCGTTTTGGCAGAGTTTCGGGAAATCATACACACGTAAGCCAACAAACAAACAAACAAGATGAGAGTTTTAGTAATATATATAAAATAATATATACTAGACCAAGTGGGACCCGTTGGGTCCTGTTCCTCCAATGGAATATTCCACCACTCATCTGTTTTCCCCCCCCCCCCCCAAGCCAACCCATTCCACCAACGCAATATTCCACCACTCACCCATAGCCTCCAACTGTGCAGGCCCAGCACTCCCTTCCCTTCCTCTTCACCCTCCCTCTTTTTAAACTTTAAAAATTGACTTTTCACTTTAAAAATCCCAATTCCACTGGCTGCACCTGCCTGTTACAATGTCACAAATTACAGGACTCCCAGTATGCTGTCATTTGTAACATTGTAACGGGCAGGTGCAGCCAGTGGAATTGGATTTTGTTACAGTGAAAAGTTAAACTTTTAACGTTTAAAAGGTGAATAACATGTAAAATATATCATCAATCTGAACAAAACTTGACACAGGACAATGGTTAGTAAGGTGGTCCTTTGTAGCGCTATGGTGTACCGTTTTGGTGTAATTTCAGGAGCAGACGGACAGACTGACAGATAGACAGACATAGAAACAAGCAAGATGAGAGTTTTTTGTAATATACTAGACCAAGTGCAGACCCATTGGATCTACTCCCCAATGCAAGATTCCACCACAAACTCTTTCCCCCAATGCAATATTGCGCCACTCATGCATAGCCCCCAACTGCGCAGGCGTGGCTCATTTCACCTCATTGCCCAGCACTCCCTCCTCCTCTTCACCCTCCCTCTTCAGTCCCCAGAGAGGGAGGAGGGGGTGGAGAGGGAGGGGGGGTGGAGAGGGAGGGGAACAGAGAGAGAGAGAGAGAGAGAGAGAGAGGGGAGGGGGCTTGAGAGGGAGAGGGGCAGAGAGGGAAGGCGTGAGGGTAGATAGGGAAGGGGTAGAGAGGGAGGGGGAGAGGGAGTGTAGACGTGGCAATTACCCTCTCTACCCCCTCCTCTCCCTCAATCTTCCCACTCTCACTCCAACTCCCCAGGATCTTTCCCCTTCCCACCCCACTCCGAACCCCATCACCCTCCTCCATCCCACTCCCCAACCCATCTCCGCCCCCATCGCCCTCTTCCACCCCACCCCATCTTTCTCCTCCTCATTTCCCTCATCCTCCTGCCCTCACTCCCATTCCCTGCCCCAGAACCTACCCAGGTCATAGAGCAGCGCCAGGGAATTGAACTCGGCCTGTTTCTTGTACTCGGCCTGGCCCTGGCTGTAGACTCCAGCTGTCAGCTCTGTCGCCGCCTGGGCTCCAGTCCAGGCCCCGACTTCATCTCCGGGCTCGACCCTGACCCCGGACCCAGACTCGTTCTTGGTTCCAGCGGCAGCTTCTTTCCCAGCCCCGGCCCCATCCCAAGCCCCGGGCTCGGCCCTCATTCCAGCACCATGCTTGGCTCCAGCCCAGGCCCACTACCCAGGCTGGGCCCGCGGCACCACCATCCCCACCAGGTACCTGTCGGGCGCTGGCAGCCGCCTCCACTCGTTCACCGCGAGCGCTGGAGAGCCCCACTCTCCCTCCCTCCTGGAGTGTCCCGTCCTGCCTTGCGAGTGCATTGTGACATCGCTTGGATTTTATTTTCCGAAATTGGTGAGCTTTTTTGTGCTGTTTTTAAAATGTAAAGGATTAATAACTTCAGAAGTATAGGTGGGAATGTGACGGGAAGATGTTTATCGCCACGACGGGGAAAATGTGAATAGGATATGTGAAATGGGAAGGCTGTGGCCTAGCATTTGGAAGAAAATGGGAAAACCAGATTGACACAGAGATACATCGTGGGCACAAACACAAACAATAGGAACACTTTTAGTATGATAGACAGACAGACAGATAGATAGATAGATAATTATATGGGTATAGTGATCTTATTCACTTTTCTATAGGGAGGAAAACAATACTTCACATAGTGTGAAATAAGTAAATGATAAACTATGTTGATCTGAGGTACAAAACAAACATGCAGTTGTTAAGGTGTCAATTGTCAAGCAATTAAAGAATTTGTTGGCCTTTATTGCTTTATTGATGCCTCCAAAGCCTTTGACCGTGTTAATCACAGAAAGCTGTTTGGTAAAATGCGTCAAAGAGGGGTGCCTTAATACATTGTGAGAATACTGGCCTACTGGTATGCCCACCATTCTATGCAAATAAAATGGGGCAATAGGGTCTCAGCCCCATTTCGGGTTAGCAATGGTGTTAGACAAGGGGGAATTTTATCCCCAGTCCTTTTTAATCTATATATTGATGATCTGTCTAAACAATTGAAAGCCTGTAACACTGGGTGCGTGATTGGTAATATTCTAGTGAACCATATTATGTATGCAGATGATCTTGTGGTCTTTAGTCCATCTAGCGCTGGTCTCCAGCAGCTCCTTACTGCATGTTCCGTGTATGGTTTGGAACATGACATTAAATATAATGCTAGTAAGAGTGCTGTTATGGTCTGTAGAACCAAAGAGGATAAAAGCCTAAAATATCCTGATTTTAAATTGTCTGACAACAATCTTAGGGTCTGTAATAAGATAAAATATCTAGGGCATATTATTACAGAACAAATGACAGATGATGAGGATATTTATAGGCAACGACGCATGCTGTATATACAGGCGAATATCCTCTTGCGTAAATTTGGTGCGTGTGCAGATGTGGTGAGGATGTCACTATTTAGAGCATACTGCACACCCCTCTACACTGCGCACCTGTGGTCGAACTATTTAAAGACAAGTATGCAGAGACTAAAGGTTGCATATAACGATGCCATGAGAACACTGCTAAGGCAACCAAGATGGTGTAGTGCCAGTAATATGTTTGTGGCTGCAAGAGTCAGTACTCTAGAAGCTATCCTAAGACACCACATGTATAAATTCATTTGCCGGATAAATAACTCTAAAAATGTGCTTAGTGTGGCCTTGACAAACATAAGGGTTAGCACTACACACTACGAATCCCAGTTGTGGAGACACTGGTATCGTTGTCTCGTTGTACGACATTGATCATTTTTTACTCTGGATTTTTAACTTAAGTATTGTGGGGTTTTTTAAAAAATATATATAAATTATGATGTTTTTATGTGATTTACCATGATTTTATATATATTTATGATATTTGAGATGCAATGCATTTTTTTTAATGTAATGTTGCCCCTTGTCTGGACCTTGAGTCTGTAATAAAGTTATTATTATTATTATTGCAAGTTAGATTGATTACAAAATTAAATCTTCCTAACACCGAACAGAGTGTGAGTGAGACATTCTATGAACAATGTGTAACTTTTATTTTCCCACCCACAGCTGAATATACTTTCTTTGAAATCTGTGCAATGTAGATTCACAAGATTGATTTGGGAATGACAAGATTATCCTTTGAAGAATGACTGATGAATATTGTTCAGTTGCAGGAATGAGATCTGATCTCAGTAAGATTACAGTATTCTGGAAGGCTTTGACGGAATAGGTGTGAAGCAACTCTCACCTATAATGCACAAACCTAGAACTTGGGGGCTTACATGACCTCAGAATATGGGACAAACTATTTAGAATTGAGAAGAAACATATGCAATTCTCAACAGTGAAAATTTTGTTTGCTCAGCTGTTTAGTTTATGTAGGGTTTGATTTTTTTTTCTAGAGGGTAGTCTGTTTTGGTTTTTATTCATGTTTGCATAAAATCTTCATTTTTTTTCCCCATATTTTCTCATGACATATGTAGCCATTTGGCCCACTTAATCCATGTCAGCACTAAGCCATTCCTATCAGTCCCACCTATCCATGTTCACTGTTACCTTTGCCATCAACCACTCTCAATACCAGTGACCCACAGGGATACTTTCTTAGCTCCTTGCTATTACTCCCTATACAGTCAAAATTCTGAATTCTGGCGGCAAAATTCTGCTCCAATTCCATTTTATAAGTTTGCAGATGACGCCACTGCGTTGGGCTCGACCTTGAACAGTGAAGAGGCAGAGTGTAGAAAGGAGATGGCCCTGCAGCAGATCTGACACCCTTTTGTCTACTTTTCACCTCCAACCTTTTATACTGCACTGATATGCCAATCAAGACCCTCCTCACCTGGATCCACCTATCACTTGCCAGGCTATGTCCCACCCAACCATACTTTTCCAGCTTTCTCCCTCGTATTACAATCAGCCTGAAGGGTTCTGACCTGCAATGTCTATTCCCCCCACAGATGCTGTGTGACTCAGTCCCTCCAGTAGTTTGTGTGTCTCTCAAGATTCCACTATCTGCAGTTTCTTTGTGTCTCTTTGTATATTTGCTTTGTTTCCATATTGGTGAGTACATAGCTCCCCCCATGTCGCAGAATTTTAAACAGGATACTTACAAATTGATTGCCATGTATATCACTTTCAGCAATGGTAATGTCTTTAATTCTCAATTTGTGCATTGTGTTTCAATGAGCAATGGTAAATATTTTCTGTTAAGCTGTTGCTACAGATGCTGTATAGAGACGTGCTCATAAAATAGTAAGATTAAACGAGAACTTACCAGTTCGAAGTTTGATCGTTATTTTATGAGGAGTAATGATGAGGGATTACGTGAAGAAGCCCCACCTGGCGCTTGATCGGCATACTTCAAAGCAGCGGCATGAAAAACACAGAACATAATAGCCGGAGTAAGATAGTAAGGCTCAACATAGATTTAGAACTACCAGATGATCATTTATTTTATGAGGGTCGGGAGTGGAGGGCACGTAATCCCTCATCGTTACTCCTCATAAAATAACGATCAAACTTCGAACTGGTAAGCTCTCGTTTAATTTTACTATTTTACTTCGGAGTCACGTGAGTGACTACGTGAAGATTTTGTAGCTTCTGTGTTTTTTATGTCGTAGACTCATTCCATACGACAATCTGGCTCAATCAACACAGTAATGAGCAAATAACACATGTTTTCCCAAACATTGCCTCAGTTTATGTGATAAATTTTTTCCCATTATAAAAGAATAAAAGTAATGCCCTTTCCATTGAAAGGCAAATTTGTCACCAAAATATCAATTGATAATATAATTTGATAGTATAAACAAAGCAACAATTACAGAGAACCCAACACTCCGTGTCCAATCCTGACACCATGACTGGTTCCTTGTAACTTTAATATTTATTTTACACCCTCCTGCGGCCTTGAATCTTTGCTCGAGCGGCCCATCCTGTGCCATTCCTGTGAATGTATCTACCGCCTTAATGGAGTGATTTTCCACATCTCAATGTCTAGTTCCACTGAGTTTTAAACATGTTTTAACCATCTAGAATATAATAATCTAGAACCATCAGTTTTTACTGATACTTATGTGGTTTTTGTGTGTAATAAGAAGTGCTGTCTCACCACCACAGAGTCTTACCTACTTTAACATATTGAGTCAATGTTGACCCACGCACAATTTTTGGCCGACAGGATATGCTTAAATTTTACCTTGGTTCCAGCTCTTCTTGGTCTGCTTTGTTTGGTAAATTCATAAACATATAAGATAATGTAATGTTTGGTAAATTCATAAACATATAAGATAATGTAATGTGTAGCCACATGCAATTATATAACGTAACATTTGCAATGTTTGCACATTTATGCTGATACTAAAGTCATGAGTATTATTACTTTCAATGTTAATTTTTTGAATCATTGATAGAATTGGAGTCCTTGCCTAAGGCAAGTCAGGACTATGCTGATCTCCCAACTTCTGTATTTCAACTTTGGACAGATTATATATGTATATATCCCTTTTTCCTATCGGGATATTACGAATGAACCCGATAACTTCTTGGTCAGCAATTTGTCCTAAATAGGACGATAAACACTATGAGCCCTATTATTGGCTCTATCACTTAGATGCTGAGAAAAAATGCAATCCACAAGGAACTCCCATATATCTAATATGATAAAATAACTTTTACTGTCTGCAAAAGACTTCCAATTTCTTATAAACAAAATATTGTTTTTTTTAAACTATTTCTCCAAATTGCAGGTATAACATTCCTTATGTACATAATTGTTATATTGTTATATTAGTTAAAACATTCATAGACCTCTTTGACCGTCAAACTGTTATAATGGTCTGGTCAAACCTGCAGATAGCCAAATTCATATCTTCATGCCATGGATGAATTTGTACAACAATAAATTACTGCAACTATGAGTCATCATAACTGGTTCAACATCAGTCTCAACATTAATGAGAACCATGAAGGTCCGGTTTGGGCCACCAAAGCGCCCCTGGCAGTGTCCTGCTACATTTTCATCAGACACTGCCCTATCAGACAAAAATGAGGAACATAAAAGAACATCTTTCCTCATGTAATTTAGCAAAATGCATCCACCGCTCCTGTTCTCGGTTTTACCATGAGAACATTTGAGAGATCGGTGATTTAATCTGGATACAACCAGATTAATGGTAAGTAATCCATATTACTGACAATGTTTTTCCCCTGATTTGTTGTCTGCGACAACATTGTCTCTTACTTAGAGCTAAACAGCTGGACTAAAACATTTTTAGAATATCCATTTTAGACAATCTATTTCCAATACCTGGTGTTATTGTCCGTAGTCCCAAACAAGGGACGTATCAAATAGTAACTTGATAAGAATAGATATTATTCTTTTCTTAACCCAAATAATCACAGAAGCTATCCATCATCTGATAATACTTGCTTCAGCTTGCAACGGCTGCTAAGCTTATATATTTAAAGCAGCTTGTGGACCTTTTCTATCCACTACTTTAATTCTGATAACGTATCCTTTGGTATTTGCATAGGCCTGTCAGCAAAGGCCTGCATACTCTTATAATGTTTGTTTTCCCTTTTTTGGAGCTTTTTTACTCTTTTACCTAAGCTCCTTCTCTGATGGAGGGACAAAGTTTGTCAACAAACATATTTGAGATATATTTGTATCTCGGAAAACATTTTTCCCCCCTCATATGGTGCTGAATTACTCCTAAATCCAGAATAGTAATTTAGGAATGTTTATGAATGCCTAAAACATAGGTTTTATTGGATGGGTCAGGACCCTCGCCTCTCAACAGGCTTGTAATTGCTGCACTAATTTGCAGCTGACTCCTGATCAACCTTCCAATTAAAAATGTGATCAAGATAAACCATGACCATGTTCTCATTAGTGCAAGTGCTGATCTTCTTATCAGTGCAATTGTTGTTCCAGTAATTATGTGAACAGCCTAGAACTGAGTTTAATCCATTAGACAATGTCTTAACTTGCACAGCTGACCCATTCTAATTTCAAGCACCTGTAAATATTATAATAAATTGGTACTAAATACTAATCCTTCGAGTCTTATAGTAATGATTAACAATTTGTTAATAACAACTGTTTTCCAATGTTGAAAATGTCCATTTTAATAAAATGTCTTTACACTATAGAAGTGTATTTAAAATGATGTCTTGTATGGCTTTACCACCACATCTTCTTTTCCCTGGGGAAATTTATGATACAAATTTACGTACCTCTTCTTTATTGGAGATATTTTGGGTGCAAACCTAAAATCAATTTTTAGGTTTTCCTATACAGGTGAACCAATTCATTCTACAAATTTTTTGTAGATCATTTACACATTTAAATAAATCAACCCTTTGTTATGCCATATCATTGATCATAACACACCTGTAATCTCCCACAATTGGAGATTTCATCAACTTCTTTTGTAACAAGTTTTTGCACCTCTTCAAATGTACATGAAGTCTTTTCTTCCCAATCATATGGGTTCACATAAGGCTGTGTTGGATAAATATTTATTTATCATACTCCTGCCTTTGTTTTGATCCATTATCAAATCTTACATTGGATCATAATTTTTCCAAAGTTTCATGACCAATAGTCTTTCCTTTGTAATCAATGTCTTTGATTTATCCTGAGGCAGGTTTACTCCATAATAATCAGGAGTTTAACATAACGATCTGTTTTGACCTGCAAATCTAAAGTGCAAAATTGGTCCCAATAACAATTACATATTTTTTATTATATATTTTTCCCCCATTGAGCTCCACATGGCAATTTGTCTTTTTATTTTAAATGTTTTGGTTATTGCACAATGTTTTATTTGTTTTACATAAGTAGTGATGCCACGCACCAGCTTGAAATACTTTGAAATCGTATTTCCTTATGTCTCCGTATAATTGAGACTTGGGTACCATAATCGGTTTCACCGTTGATACCTTAATAAAACATAAAATGTTTTATCAATAACTCTGCTGTTTCAACCATAACAGCTTTGATGCGAGACCAATTAATTTTGGTTTCCATGGTCACTTTCCATGGTCTCACTCCTTCATTCAGGTATCGTACCTAGCACACCTGTATATATATATTTGTGCTGTGGTGGGTACTTTATGACCAGCCACCACTATCAATGCACCTTTAGGGTCAGTTTTTTCATATTCTTTTACTGCCCTGGTTACTCCTGAGTTGTTCCTCGAGACAACCTCCAAAACAATCCGAGGTAGATATTCCCACATTGATAAATTCCACCATATATATTAATATATGGAAACCCCTCAGGGTTTGTTTTTTGGGAATATTCTGGGCCTTTTTAAACCCTTGATTTGATTTTTTTATTTTTGGAGTCTTTCTCCATTAATTTTAAGCCATAAAGCTTTTTTGTCTGGATGCCTTTTTATTGGAACTTTTTAAATCGTGGCCTCTCTGACTTTTATATTTTTTCCTCCCCACTGGAGTTTTTCCATCTGGAATTTTTTCTTTCTTTTTAACTTTTAAATTCCGTTTTTTCACCCGGAGTATTTATATTCCTTTTTTACTTTTTAACTCCGTTTTTTCCACCCGGAGTATTTTCTTTTCTCCATAGCCAAAAATTTTTGGAGCATTCTCCCTAACGGTAATTTTAACGGCCACCGGTATCGGAACCGGCTCCGCACTAATCTGCCGTCCCGATCGCTGAGTTTTCCCCTGGGACGCTTTTTTAAACTCTGTTTTTTCTTTTCATTTTAACTTTTATTTTATTTTTTCTTTTAAATTCCGTTTCTTTTTTAACTCCTGGTGGCTCTATACACCAGCCACGGAGTTTGGATATGCCCTGTAAGTATTTCAACTGCACTTACCTGCGGGCCCGTACCTACCGCTGTAGAGGAGCTGCCTCTGCAGCTCTTGCTCTGCCGTCAGCGTCGACGTAATGCCGATCAAGCGCCAGGCGGGGCTTCTTCACGTAGTCACTCACGTGACTCCGAAGTAAAATGATTCATCTGCTTGGTTCACTGTAATCTTAATTGCATCATTGCTCATACAAATTCATCAGTGACCATATCCTCTTTCTCGTGTTTCCTTTTCCGTTTCTGTTGGTGACATCTGTACTGCTCCATTTCTGTTTGTGCTTTCTCTCCCAACTTTCTTCTTACTGTTAAGATTTTCAGATTTTAGAAGTTGCTTTTCAAGTAAAGCCTCTGTTGGCTTTGTGGACTGAACAGTACTCCTGGTGGACTGAACAGTATGAAGTTTATATATTTGCACAGCTGATGTGAACTAAACTTGCCACAAAATGCTGTCATTTAAATGCCTATCAGATAACAAAAGTCTGACGTTGAAATTTCAGAAGACTGGACTCTCATTGTCTTAATTTAAGAATGGATAATCTTAATGATATTAATTAATTTGATCTCTGCAATTAATCAATATATCTCTCTAAATCTGAGAGTGGAAGCAAGTTGTTTTCACCGAATCCTCTGCTTTGAAGTTTAAAAGGATAGGAGTTAGCCTAATGTAAGTAAAATATTTGCTCCTGTCAAGCAAGAGATGCACGGTAATTTCCGTGTGTTTTGTGGCATGTTACAGAAAGGGTTTATTTTTGACAGTTGATTCATGGTACAGATCTTGTTAAATAAAAGGCTGTAAAACTAAAGAATATCATCAGCTGCCAATCTACAGAGTACCTGATAGATATTGGTTTAAACCTGAGAAAATTGTCTGTGAAAGGGTAGTCATTTGGCATGGGTACTGGAAAACTTAGTTTGAATCATACAAACCATAAATCAGCCAATGGATACAGATGTCATTAATAATATTCCTTGTGCTGTGAAGCTTTCTTCAAAACTGATTGTCTCCTATTAAATACATTATATTAATTTTCAAATTTAATTATATTGAGGACAATGTGGAAAGCTTGTTTAGGCATTCTTCTACGTCCAAAATGTATTTCCAGAATTTCAATATTAATTTTTTCCCAATTATTAAACTGTAATCAATAAAAATTCTTTGATTCGTTGTTATTAATTGATCTGTTTCTAATATTCCCAAATGCGTTAAGTTAGCTTCTAAGTGCTGACATTTATCACATATGGCAGATACATTTGAAAAAATACTATGTAATTTGGATTTTGAATAATGTAATCTATGTAATATTTTAAATTGTATAAGAGTGTCTAGCATTTAATGAACAATGGTGTATATGTTGTAAACTTTCATCCCATACTTCTAGTCTGATTAATTGATCTAATTCGTTTTCCCATGATTGTCTATATATTTCTGTCATTGGAACATCGTTTTCCAATAAAATGTTATAAATATATAGCATCTTCCTAATAATATCAATTTATCAATTTATCAATGATATCAATTTTTCTGTGTTCGGGTGTTTAGACATTCATCTAAAATTTCTGTCTTTCTATTTCTGATTTCTTGTGTGTTTGCTTTTACATAGTCTCTAATTTGTAAATATTTAAAGTAATCTTTTGAATGTAATCCATAAATTTATTGTAATTCTTGAAATGACATGAAGGAGTTTTCCCTGTAGAGATCGCCCATCTTATAAATTCCATAGTTTTTCCATTGTAAAAAACCTTTGTCCATGATTGAAGGTTTAAATGTAACGTTATTTACAATGGTTAGGGCTAGTGGTATACATTTCAATTTTAATATTTTCTTTATTTGTTTCCAGATACGTATCCCACTTTCTATTATAGGATTTTCACTATAGATTTTCTTACCTAGTTTAATATTAGCGAATAAAATCGAGCTAATTTCAAAAGGCGAACAATCTTCTTTTACCATTTTTAACCAGATTGGTTGTTTATCTGTCTCTACTAACCAAAAATTCATATTTTTAATATTAACTGCCCAGTAATAAAACAAAGTTTGGCAGTGCTAGACCTCCATTTATTTTTTATTTACATAAATGTTTTTATTTATTCTATCGCTCTTATAATCCCAGATAAAGTTGGTGACTATAGAATCAACCTTCTTAAAGAAATTTTTAGGAAGATATATCGGAATCAATTGGAAGAGATATAGTAATTGCGGGAGAAAAATCATTTTTATTGCATTAATTCTACCTAGCGTTGAAATAGGTAATGTTTTCCAATATAAAATGTTCTTATTTAATTTATTCAATAAAAGTGGAAAATTGGATTTAAATAAAGAATCGAATCTTTTTGTTACATAAATTCCAAGATATTTGATTTTTTTTGTTTGCTATCTTAAAAGGAAATTGTTGTAGTATATGTAAGTTATTTACCATTATTGGCATAAGTTCACTTTTATTCCAATTAATACTATATCCTGAAAATAATCCAAATTCAGTTATTAATTTTAGTAAATTTGGGATACTAATTTCCAGCTTTATAATATAAAGTAATACATCATTCGCATATAAAGAGATTTTATTTTCAGTATCTCTGGTTTCATACCCATATATTTCAGGATGTAATCTCACACGTTGAGCTAATGGTTCTATTGCAAGTGCAAACTGTAGCGGGGATAAAGGACAACCTTGTCTGCAGCCTCGAAATAGATTAAATTTAGTTGATAGCATTTGATTTGTTAGTATTCTGGCTGTTGGATTAGTGTATAATAATTTAACCCAAGTAATAAACTTCTCTCCCAACCTAAAAGTTTCCATAACCAAAAACAAGTAAGACCATTCCACCTGGTCAAAGGCTTTCTCCACATCTAACGATATAATTACTAGGTCTTTATTAATACCTCTTTTCGAATATATAATATTGAATAATCGTCTCAGATTATATGAAGAATATCGTTTTGGTATAAATCCTGTTTGATCCGGGTGAATTAATTTATTAATAACTGTACTTAGTCTTTGTGCTAATATTTTGGTTAGAATCTTTTGATCAGTATTTAAAAGAGCTATAGCTCTATATGATCCTGGGTCATCCAGGTCTTTGTCTATTTTAGGTATAAGTGTTATAATAGATTCATTTATTGTTTCTGGTAGTTTCTGGTGGGTATAAATGTATTCATAGAGTATCTTCAAACGTGGTGCAATCAGATCATAAAATGTTTTTTTTCAAATTTAATTGCATTGAGGACAATGTAGAAAGCTTGTTTAGGCATTCTTCTATGTCACCCTTAATTTAAAAGGAAATACACTTAAAATGCGTGCATAATGAAACCTTCCCACCCAAAACTACAAAATTGGGTTATCTTTTGTACACTTCTATAAGCATTTTTCAAGTAGATTGTGGATGTGTTGTACTCCTTAATATTTGCGCACAGGAAATCTGAATGCAGCTCTTCAAGCAGCACTAAAGAATCCTCCAATTAATACAAAGAACCAGGCAGTTAAGGTAAAGCTGAAATTTTAAATTGTTGCACAGGGAAAGCATTTATAGTGTAAAGAAGCTGTGGTAATTGTGTTCTGTTTGTTTCTAGGGTTGCACCAATTTTAATGCACAATTTTGTTTTCTTGTAATATTACTTGAAAGGTTTACATTTCTTACCGATACTTCTCTACAGGTCAAATTTAGTTAAGGTTTGAATTTTTTTTCTTAATGTGAAATGGAATTAAGTTTGATAATTTGGCATCCACGTTGTTGCAGTTCCTACATTAGGCATTTCAGTGAGCTGATGCTAATTACTGCAAAGTGTATTACCTTCAACTTGGTCTAATCAAAGTTGTTAACAATAAAAATATTGTTAATAAAATGTTGTAATTGCATGAATTATGTACTGTCTGCCTAAGCAGATGCGTACAGATTTTTGTAAGGTGGGGATGAAAGAGAATGACTTTTTACTATAAACTCTGCTAATACTTGCTGCTCCATACCTTAACTACATTTAGGGATCTTCCTAATAATTGACAGGCAGAGTGATATTTCAGTAACTCATCTCTTGTCAGGTCGTATCAGGATAATTTAATCTGATTTTTTTTTGTTAAACTTCAATTGATAAAAAAATGATTACATATAAAGTAATTGACAACGTTTCTTTTGTTTTAACAGGACAAGGCAGAAAGTACAGTTATCAAAGTTTTGACTTCATTTAAGAGTAACGATATTGAAAAGGCTGTTCAATCCCTTGATAAGAATAATATTGACCTCCTGATGAAGTATATCTACAAAGGTTTTGAAAAACCATCAGAAAATAGCAGTGCAATGTTACTACAATGGCACGAAAAGGTTAGTATTATGTGATATTTATCAAAATGGGAAATAAGCTGTGGGTAATGCTTACAGTGGCCTCACTGTTGACATATTGATCCCACCACAAAATATTGATATAAATTGTGGATCATAATTTCCTTTTGAAAGACATTCAAAAATGTTTGATATGCCTCCCATCAATGAAAATCAATTTCTAAAGAATAGTAGCATCTCCCTCGGTCCTTCATTGTATCAGCTATTAGCCTACAATAATTTTGCTCTGTAGCTGTTTCTCTTAGCCATGTTTAAAAATGTAATGTGTCAGTTCAGCACATGGGTGAGGAGTTTTGTTATACTTGTTTTCCTTTAACTTTACGTATAAACCAAAACCCAGCCTTTGGGTAAAATTACCCTTGCTCTATTGCACATGTAAAAATGTAAGACAAGAGTCTCCACTGTTAAGAAGAGTCTTGACCTGAAACGTCACCCATTCCTTCTCTCCAGAGATGCTGCCTGTTCCACTGAGTTACTCCAGCATTTTCTGTCTACCTTCGATTTAAACTGGCATCTGCAGTTCCTTCCTACACAGGCAGGAGTGTTAGTTTTGATCAGGTTCTCTTCGGCACAAAGACATGTCCCTTTTTCACCCAATTTTTTTTTTTCACTCTACATTGAATTTTGTATCAGTAAATCTCATTGGCTGCTTTTTCAGGACTAACCTAGTTTAAACAGAGATACAGTGCTCTCCATAATGTTTGGGACAAAGACCCATCATTTATTTACATCACAAATGGCCTCATTCTTCAGAGAACGGGGATTCCCCTCCCCCACTATTGATGAGGCTCGCACCAGGGTCTCCTCCATACCCCGCAACACTGCCCTCGCTCCCCATTCCCCCACTCGCAAACAGGGCAGAGTCCCCCTGGTCCTCACCTTTCACCCCACCAGCCGGCAAATACAACATATAGTCCTCCGCCAGTTTCGCCACCTCCAACGTGACCCCTCCACCCGCCACATCTTCCCATCTCCCCCCGTCTGCCTTCCGCAAAGACCGCTCCCTCCGCAACTCCCTTGTCCATTCTTCCCTCCCCTCCCACTCTACCCCTTCCCCGGGCACTTTCCCTTGCAACCGCAAGAAATGCAACACTTGTCCCTTCACCTCCCCCCTCCACTCCTTTCAGGGACCCAAGCAGTCCTTCCAGGTCCGACAGAGGTTCACCTGCACCTCCTCCAACCTCATCTACTGCATCCGCTGCTCCAGATGCCAGATGATCTATATCGGTGAGACCAAGCGGAAGGCTTGGCGATCGCTTCGCCGAACACCTCCGCTCGGTCCGCAATAACCAACCCGACCTCCCGGTGGCTCAGCACTTCAACTCCCCCTCCCATTCCACATCCGACCTCTCGGTCCTGGGCCTCCTCCACGGACAGAGTGAGCAACACCGCAAGCTGGAGGAACAGCACCTCATATTCCGCTTGGGGAGTCTGCATCCTTTGGGCTTGAATATTGAATTTTCTCAATTCTGTTAACCCTTGCTGTCTCCTCCCCTTCCCACCTCTCCCTCAGCCCTGGGGCCCTGGCATTCCCTCTATCTCTATCTCTCCCCCACCCTAGTCGCACCAGCTTCTCATTTTCACACCACAAACAGCTTACAATGGCTTGTTCCCCTTATCACCGATACTTTTTTGCATATCTTTCACTCATTGTTCCTTATCTCTCCACATCACCGTCTATATCTCTCGTTTCCCTGATCCCTGACCAGTCTGAAGAAGGGTCTCGGCCCGAAACGTCGCCTATCTCCTTCGCTCCTTAGATGCTGCTGCACCCGCTGAGTTTCTCCAGCTTTTTGTGTACCATCATTTATTTATTTGCCTCTACTCCACAATTTGAGATTTACAATAGAAAAAAAAATCACATGTGGTTAAAGTGGACATGGAAAGATTTTAATAAAGGGTATTTTTATACATTTTGTTTTCACCATGTAGAAAATACAGCAGTGTTTATACATAGTCCCCCATATCAGGGCACCATAATGTTTGGGACACAACAATGTAATGTAAATAAAAGTAGTCATGTTTAGTATTTTGTTGCATAACCTTTGCATGACAATAGACATTAGGTGCAGGAGTAGGCCATTCGGCCCTTCGAACCAGCACCGCCATTCAATGTGATCATGGCTGATCATCCCCAATCAGTACCCCGTTCTTGCCTTCTCCCCTGACTCCGTTATTTTTAAGAGCCCTATCTAGCTCTCTCTTGAAAGCATCCAGTGAACCTGCCTCCACCGCCCTCTGAGGCAGAGAATTCCACAGACTCACCACTCTCTGTGAGAAAAAGTGTTTCCTCGTCTGAGAAATGAGATTCTCTCTCATCCGAATGAGATTCCCTCTCATCCTTCTAAACTCCAGAGTGTACAAGCCCAGCTGCTCCATTCTCTCAGCATATGACAGTCCCGCCATCCCGGCAATTAACCTTGTAAACCTACGCTGCACTCCCTCAATAGCAAGAATGTCCTTCCTCAAATTAGGGGATGAAAACTGCACACAATACTCCAGGTGTGGTCTCACTAGGGCTCTGTACAACTGCAGAAGGACCTCTTTGCTCCTATATTCGATTCTTCTTGTTATAAAGGCCAACATGCCATTCGCTTTCTTCACTGCCTGCTGTACCTGCATGCTTACTTTCATAGACTGATGTACAAGGACCCCCAGATCCTGTTGAACTTCCCCTTTTCCCAACTTGATGCCATTTAGATAGTAATCTGCCTTCCTGTTTTTGCTACCAAAGTGGATAACCTCACATTTATCTGCATTAAACTTCATCTGCCATGCATCTGCCCACTCCCCCAACCTGTCCAAGTCACCCTGCATCCTTTGTATCATCTGCAAATTTGCAAATGTTACTTTGAATCCCTTCATCCAAATCATTGATGTATATTGTAAATAGCTGCGGTCCCAGCACTGCAATGACTGTTTGAAGTCTGCGATTCATGGACATCACCAGTTGCTGGGTGTCTTCTCCAGTGATGCCCTGCCAGGCATGTATTGCAGCCATCTTTAACTTATGCTTGTTTTGGGGGCTAGTCCCCTTCAGTTTTCTCTTCAGCATATAAAAGGCATGCTCAATTGGGTTCAGATCGGGTGATTGACTTGGCCACTCAAGAATTGACCATTTTTTAGCTTTGAAAAACTCCTTTGTTGCTTTAGCTATGTTTTGGATCATTGTCTTGCTGAAGAATGAACTGCAGGCCAACGTGTTTTGAGTCATTTGTTTGAAATTGAGCAGATAGGATGTGTCTATACACTTCAGAATTCATTATGCTACTACCACCAGCAGTTGTATCATCAATGAAGATAAGTGAGCCAGTACCTTCAGCATCCATACATGCACAGGTCATAACACCCCCACCACTGTGTTTCACAGATGAGGTGGTATGCTTTGGATCTTGGGCAGTTCCTTCTCTCCTCCATACTTTGCTCTTGCCATCACTCTGATATAAGTTAATTTTCGTCTCATCTGTCCACAAGACCTTTTGCAGAACTGTGGTTGCTCTTTTAAATACTTCTTGACAAACTTTAACCTGGCCATCCTATTTTTGCGTCTAACCAGCGGTTTGCATCTTGCAGTGTAGCCTCTGTATTTCTGTTCATGAAGTCTTCTGTGGACAGTGGTCATTGACAAATCCATACCTCACTCCTGAAGAGTGTTTCTGATCTGTCAGACAGGTGTTTGGGGATTTTTCTTTATTATAGAGAGAATTCTTCTGTCATCAGCTGTGGAGGTCTTCCTTGGCCTGCCAGTCCTTTTGCGATTAGTAAGCTCACCAGTGCTCTCTTTCTTCTTAATGATGTTCCAAATAGTTGACTTTGGTAAGCCTACGGTTTGACTGATGTCACTAACAGTTTTATTCATGTTTCCCAGTCACATAATGGTTTTTATCGTTCATTGGCACAACTTTGGTCCTCGTATTGATAAATAGCAATAAAAGTTTCCAACGGTGATGGAAAGACTGGAGGAAAGACTAGGTGCTGAGTGCTCATTTATACCTGCATTAAGGAGTCATTTAAACACACCTGAGCAATTACAAACACCTGTGAAGCCATGTGTCCCAAACATTATAGTGCCCTGGGATGGGGGGGACTATGTATAAACACTGCTGTAATTTCTACATGGTGAAACCAAAATGTATAAAAATACCCTTTAATAAAATCTGACAATGTGCACTTTAACCACATGTGATTTTTTTTCTATTAAAATCTCAAATTGTGGAGTACAGAGGAGTATGATGATCAGATTAGCTGCTCAGTAGAATAACTAAGTTACAAGCTGTTTCTATTATGCTATTCATGATTGGAGTTACAAGTAGTTTTTAAATTTACAAATGCCACAACATCTCTGGAGAAAACAAATGGGCAACGTTTCGGGTCAGGACCCATCTTCAATCTCAACGTCACCTATACATTTTCTCCAGAGATGCTGCCTGACCTGCTGAGTTACTTCAGCATTTTGTGTCATTAGTATAAACTAGCACCTCCAGTTCCTTTTTATTAGAAGCTTATCCTTACTTAGACAACATTGTTGTGTAAATGAAGTTATTGGATACATTAGTTAATAACTGTCTCACAACAGGTCAGGAATTGGAATATTATTTGAAGATATTTATATTTAAAGGATGTAGCCTTTATTTCCTATAATCACTTTCCTTCTGCTCTGTCCTTCGCCCATTTAAAAAAAAAACGAGCTTACAATTCAAAATAAAATTGTAGGTTTGTAGTTGGCATAATCATTTCAACTTTGAATCTCGTTCTCTAGGTACTAGCGGCTGGAGGTGTGGGATCTGTAGTCCGAGTTTTAACAGCAAGGAAAACTGTTTAAGCCATGGAATCAAGATTACCTGTCTGGTACAGAGGAATTGCTGGTGCAGAGACCAAAAGAACCAGTTTGTGCAACACTGGAGTCATTTTTTAATTATTTTTGGCTTGCTTTTTATGATCAGATTCTATATCTTAGCTCAATTAATTTGTCTGTTGACCAAAATCTTAGGTGCAGTCCAAACTGGTTTTATAAGCTCAGTATTTTGTCCAAACTTTGTACCCCAGCAGGAACATTTCAAAAGACAAGTTTTATTCAAAGTATGGAAATATTTGAGAAATTTGAGGTTTTTTTGCATAAATTTCTTTTTGTTTTAAATGTTTAATTGAACAAAGGTACAGAGAATGAATGTGTTATTGAAACAGTGAATCCATTGACTCAAACTTAATCCATCAGAGATAGTTAATCACACAGACAGTTAATCGTGGGCATTTCAAATTTGAAGCTGGGATATGAAGCCGAGTGATAGAAGCTGAACACATGGAATCACCAGAAACACTTCTGTTTGAAATCAAGTCTCAGTTGGTAAAAATTACGGTAAATGATGAGGCATTGGTGTACTTGGGATTAATCTGTAATCATTCCAGGCATGTGAGTGATCCTGTTATAATGAGGCCTTGGCGATGATTGATTGCTGTCGATCTGTAGATGTAGTGTAACATGTTTCACCCTTCTGAAGATATTTTTTACATTAAAATTAAGATTAGTAGTATGGATATCCATACTGAACACACATTTCAGACAATTTTAACATCTATAGAGTTTACAAATATATAGTCAACCACAATTTTGTTTTGTCAGCAAAGATCAAAGTTTTGCAGACATGACTGACTTAACACTGATTTTGAATCCTCTCAATAATGCTTCAAATTATTTCTTGAAAAATGAAACATAAATACATTGTTGGATGTGTCATTCATAAAGGGAGTCGTTGTTCACAGATGGCACAAAGGCCAGTATCCCTTTAGTTTGTACCATGTTTTCTTATTCTAATTAGTTCAAAATGGTGCTTTCAGCTAATGGTGAAAAGTAATTTTTCATTTTATAGCAAAACGTGCATTCATGATAAAAAGGTGAAAGTGGATCAATTGTCCTACTTGTAGATCAAGTTTGTGCCTTTATAAGGGAAGCTGATTACTCCTACCCCTCTCTCCCTCTTTGTATTCCTGAGCCTTGCTAACACCAAGGTTTAATATCCAACATTAAAGGAGTACTGTGTACATTCAGTTATAGCGAGCTCATTTGAAGATTACAGCCAAATTTTTATTTTGACGCACATAAACATTACAGGCCTGTTAGTGGCTGTGATGGTTGGCTCGACTGTTCCGGCAGACAATCTGTTTCACCTTGACTATTTAATGACTATTGTAAAATATGAACAAGGGTTAAATATTCTTCATATCTCTTGTAAAAAATATGCAAAATCATTGGATTATTTAACATCTAATCATTGTGACTTAAATGTGTTTTGATAACTCAGCCACAATTTTGTATGCCTGAAACAAGAGTTAAGTGTGATCAAGTTTGAGCAATTGCTGTTGTAGTTGGAAGTATTACTTTAATTACGTTGCCCCAAAATTTTTATTGCTTTTATTAAGATAATAAAATATTGCTAAAATACAGTTGTAATTTGTTATTACATGGTAAAAATTTGAAGTCCAAGTACACTCAATTTATTTTTAATCTGAATCTAAAGTTTTTTTTGGGGGGGGGGGTGTGGGGGAGAGGGGTGGTGTGTGGCAGAGGGAGAGGGGTGTGTGGGCAGTGGGGGGTGGTGGCTGTGGGGGGGGGGTTATGGTCGCTGCAGACGCAGCTCGCACTACGTTCACCCCGCACCTGCAGCTTGGCCTTACTCAGCGGCTCCTGGTCCTGCTCCACCTTCACTCACGGCTCCCAGTTCTACTCAGCAGCTCCCAGCTGCCTACTCCGCATGCTGCCCAACACACTCTGCTCACTCCGCTCCTTCAGCTTTATTCTCCTCGCCACCGGTAATTGACAGCGGGTGCCGGAAGGAGCGTTTTTTAACTATTTTTAAAGCTTCATAACTTTTGTACTATTCCACCAATCGGAACAAAACTTGTTGCACTTGCAGCACAGGAGAATGGTGAGTAAGGTGGCGAAAAATCATAGAGCTATCCGGTACAGTTTTTTCACAAATGAAAAAACGCAAACCAGAAGAGGACAAGATGAGAGTTTTATGTATACTAGACTAAGTGGGACCCGTTGGGTCCCAGCATCACACTGGAGGGCTGGTCACCCAACGCAATATTCCACCTCTCCACCAATTCCAATATTGGTAGCCAGTTGAGGGGTCTTTCTGGAGCACTGGTATGGGTGTTGTGGGCTGAAGGGACTGGTATCGAGAGGGCTAGTATGGACATTGTGGGCCGAATGGATTCTTGGGCTGGCGGCTCAGTCACAAAAGGCTGTTGTGCTGGCAGCTCACTCATGGCGGTAGTTGACACGTTTCTTACCACTTCAAGCAGGGTGCAAGGCCACCAAATGCAAGTGCAGTTTCATACCATTTCAAACAGGTTGCAAGGCCACTAAAGACAGCGAGTCGTGACCTTTCCCTCCTCCATCTTGCAGAGACTGAGCCACACCCACACTTCTGAGTTTTATAGTCCCTCCCGCTCCCACCAGAAGGGACGTGGCTTTCATGGCGTGATTGACAGGAGAGAGAATCTCAACATTTTTTAAACACTAATAACTTTTATCGATGGGAAAAATCCTCGGCACCTGATGAGCGGAGGAGGATTCTGAGTAAGATGGCCAAAAATCACAGTCGTACGTGGTAGCGTTTTTTCATATAAAGCGCAAACAGGAAGTGGTCAAGATTAGACTTTTAATTATATAGAAGGCAAGGCACCTTTAATTAGGCAAGGCAACTTTAATTAGGCAACACAGCTTTAGCATTTCCAAACCAAAGGCAACACAGCTTTAGCATTTCCAAACCAAAGGCAACACAGCTTCAGCATTTCCAAACCAAAGGCAAACAGCTTTAGCATTTCCAAACCAAAGGCAACATAGCTTTAGCATTTCCAAACCAAAGGCAACACAGCTTTAGCTTACCAAACCAAAGGCAACACAGCATTTCCAACCAAAGGCAAACAGCTTTAGCATTTCCAAACCAAAGGCAACATAGCTTTATCATTTCCAAACCAAAGGCAACACAGCTTTAGCATTTCCAAACTATATTTTCAAACCACATTAAGGGCACTGACAGGTCAGTAAAACCACTCACAGTTTAGTATACATGTGTTCAGTGTTATTCACAGCTCAGACTGAGAGACGTGACCCTCTTGCAGAGACTGACGGAGGCACTCAACACTTCTGGGTTTTACAGTCCCTCCGGCAGGGGCGTGGCCTTCAGGAGAGAGAATCTCAACATTTTTTAAACACGAATAACTCTTATTTTTCATCGATAGGAAAAATCCTCTTGTCCTGCGCAGCAGTGGGGAACACTGAGTAAGATGGCCAAAAATCACAGTCATAAGTGGCAGCGTTTTTTCTAAAATCATTATACATAACAAGAAGAAGTGGTCAAGATCAGACTTTTTGTAATATAGATAATTAGATATGCCTTTAATATTAGATATCTGAGCTAAGTGAAATGAGTGTATCCTATTCACTGTGTACACATTTGTTGTAATTGAATGCACCATGATCTCTCAACTTTGCCCAAAGGAAATAGCCCAATCCTAGCTGAACTTTCATGGTAGAGGTCTTACATTTCTCCTTTACAAGCTCTCTTAAGTATTGTTCATGCGCTTCCAAGAAACAGGCCTAAACCACAAATTGGAGGAACAGCATCTTATATTTCGCTTGGGTAGCTTATAACCCAGTGGTATGAAAATTAATTTCTCTAACTTCAAGTAACCCTGGCATTCCCTCTTTCTCCATCCCTCCCCCACCCAAGTTGCATCTACTTCTGGTTCTCGCCTAGCAAACGGCTAATAATGGCCTGTTTCATCATGTTACTTTTTTGCATACCTTTCATTCTATATTTTTCTACATCACAATCTATATATTTTGTTTCCCTTCCCCCCCTACTCTCAGTCTGAAAAAAGATCTCGACCTTTCAAGAGAGAGCTTCAAGAGAGGGCTCTTGAAGATAGCGGAGTCAGGGGAAATGGGGAGAAGGCAGGAACGGGGTACTGATTGTGGATGATCAGCCATGATCACATTGAATGGCCTACTCCTGCACCTGTTGTCTATTGACTCGAAACGCCTGTCCTGCTGTTACTTCAGCATTTTATGTCTATCTTCAGTTTAAACCAGCATCTACAGTTCCTTCCTATACATAATAGAATGTGTTAGGTGGTCCCGTTTTCTGAATGACCTGTGTTACTGGACCATGGTTATAGAAACATTTCAAAGCAATCTAAACAGAAAAAAACACTGATTCTTCCTGAAACCTTTTCCTGATTAATTCTACACGGAGAAGAAATGTTAAATTGCAACTGGATGAAGAATCGGGTAAGTTCAGCTGGGCTCACAGCGCCGACGGATATGGATGCTTTGCAGCCATCAGGTGCAAAATTTCCCTTCTTCAGACTGAATCCAGAGGAAGAGGGAACTGGAGGTAAGAAAAGGCAGTTTATTACCTCCAGTTCCACCCCCTCTACTTTCAGTCTGAAGAAGGGTCCCAACCCGAAACGTTACCCATCCTTTTTCACCCGAGTGCTGCCTGATCCGCTGATTTACTCCAACACATTGTGTCTTATCTTCAGCCAAAATCCTGTGTAACCTGAAGTGGGAAACTGTTGTGAGACAGTGCCACTGGCAACTGCAATGGTCATCTGTTGAAGCATTTTGTGCCAGGCACCAAGAGGATAGTATGAATTGGTCCCAACCCCAAGTGTCTTGGAAGCCTTGGCTTCTGTTTGGAAAATGACACAAATGAAATTTTGAGGAGAGTGTGTCTAAGCACTATGAAATTGCAAGTACAGAGCACGGCTACAGGCTTTCACAGTATGTGGGTGCAAGTTGGTGTATTCCAGTGACATTCCCTTTGCACAGATCATAAGATCAGTGAAAACGTTGCTTCATCTATTGTTGACGAACCATGGAGTAAACCACCCTGGTGTTCAGTCTTGCTGGCTGAGCTTTGTACAGCTTCAGTCAAATATTGTTTGTAAAATTACTCTTAAATCCAATGATTCTTTTTTCCTAAGTGTTCTGAAAACATTGTTCAAATCCAGAGATGAAAGATGGCTGTTGCAGAATAATGCAAAGAGCTTTGAAGCATTGAAATGTTGATGGAAGCTAAAGTGGAACGATTGCAGTATTAACTGAAACTCCCTGGCAGGCTGCCTTGGCAGGAAGGATTAAGCCTTCTATTTGAAAAAAAGGCAAATGTTCCCTTTGCTTATTCCTATATAAACATCAGTGACTGTGCAATGAATGGCCTCGGTCTTCAGATCCACACATTTTATTTCCAGTGTGATTGGTCACACAGAAGAGAGTGAAAACATTTTTTGGAAACAAACAAGAACTAACATTAGAAAGCTACAGCATTCAGAGTGAAAATGATGTGGCAACATTAAAATGGAAAACGGAAGAAACCAAAATATAATTTACAGCACAGCAGTGCACAGGAAGTGCCTTTACTTGAAACATTGGCTTTTTTGTCTTTCAAATATTGCCTGTGTATGTTGCCAGTGTTTTTTTAATCCCTAGAAATGATATTGATTACCTTTTAAATTAGGAAAAGCATAATTTGCAGATTGCAGAACAGTACTGTGGGTTGTTTCAGACAACAGGTTGAATCAAATATACTAGGGGTGTTTCTGGATTGAGTCTGAATTTAACGCAATGGGTCCTTAGGATGGGGGAGAAGCGGGTGATAGGAAGTGAAACCAGGCATCTAAAGAAAAATCTGATTCAATTTAATCCGCTTTCAATACATTGTAACTTCCAATGCAGCACTTTCAGCATTGATTTGAAGCTGGGAGGTGATTGCTACAAATCAAAGCTGGAAAAGCAGCATGGGTGTGTTCTCAAGAACAAAAAAAGGACCTACATTTCAACAAATAGGTGACATTTTGACCACAGTGTAAGAGAATGAAGGGAAATCCAACATTGCGCACCCCCAATTGAAACTGTGCACTAAATTAACCCTTTCCAGTTTGATTATGTATTAATGGCTTACATCATGAAATGTCATCAGAGTTGAAAATTATAACCGATTATTGATTAGAACTCAGCATATTGCTTGTTTCTATAAATTGCTATCAAGTTAACGTGTGGTTTAATGCTCGCTCACACACCATGTTCAATGAATACAAGCTCCAATGTGTGAAGTTTCATTTTTTTTAATGGATCGGGAAGAGTAATGTAGAAGTGTGTTGTTGGACATAGTCAAGGTTTGATTCCAACACCTACTAATTTCTCCATTATCTCTTAAACCCAGAAGCAGGAGAAGGGATGGAATCAGTTATCAACATTCCTGACCTTAAGCCAGAAGGTTCATTGTCACATCCCATTCCAAAGACCTGCTCACAAAAGTCGAGGCTGACACTTGAGTGCAGTGTTGATTGAGTGCACTCATGCAGATGCAGATTAAGTTGAGACCTTTTGCTATCACTCAAATGACCATTAACAAGTTCATTTTGAAGGGGAGCTGGAGAGTTAGCCCAGTGTCCAGGCTGATATTAATTCCTCAATGTTGCTAAAAACTCAGGTTTCTGGCCATGATCACATTTCTGATAGTTCCTTCACCAGCGACCTACACATAGGATTTGAGTTGGCCCAGTGCACAAAGATCATTGGATTCAGAAAGAGAAAGTTTTGACGCATCAACCTGAAAGAATAACTTTATTTCTGAATTCCATCTGTTGGTACACACAATTGATGGAGATCCATATTATGCCTTCTGGAAACATCTTAGAAATGGGAATAATGTTCCATCCATAGGTCTCAGCTGCCCTTTAATAAACCAGTGAAGTCTTATTTTCTGAAACCCACTGCTGGAATGTTTGTAACTCTGGATAGAGTTCGAAGCTCATAGTACTATTCATTTTCTGTCCGCCTCTCTTCCAAAATTCAAACATATTCCCAAAGTCCTGAGCCGCTGGTCCTCCGAACGACGCCACAAACTCTCGGAGTGAAATCTGTCACAAATAAATAAAAGGAAATGCATTATTCATATTATTAGGGTAACATTGTCCTAATGGACAGGCAGTACTTTGCTTGTTCTATAATGTATCGCCACAATGTAATCCATTGGCATTGAATAGTAGTGTGTGTGTGTGTGTGTCTGTGTGTGTTAGAGTTAGATGTTTTAATCCGGAATTCGTGCATGGAAGCTCAACTCGGCGTGGCTGGGAGGCGCAGCGGTGGAGTTGCTGCCTTATAGCGATTGCGCCACTGGAGACCCGGGTTCGATCCTGACTACGGGTGCTGTCTGTACAGAGTTTGTACGTTCTCCCTGTGACATGCGTGGTTTTTTCCCCGAGATCTTCGGTTTCATACCACACCCCGATGACTTACAGATATGTAGGTAAATTGGCTTGGTAAAATGGAAAAATTGTAGTGTGTGTGAAGGGTAGCGTTAATATGCGGTGTTCGCTGTTTCCATGCTGTATCGGTGGGCCTGTTTCTGTGCTGTATCTCTAAACTAAATTAAACTCGATGGTGCTCCGCCCCCAGAGAACGTCACTCTGGGCAGGTAGGGGCAGGTGAATAAGTACCAAGTGCTGCCAGGGCGGGTCAGGCCTGATTTGGTTCACTGGCTGATGTCATATTGTCTGCCTCAGCTTTGCATGAAATTGGGATAAGGCTTGTCTGACCCTATTTCACATGGGGTCTTGTAATCACCATGGAAGAGATTGTCTGCCTGGTTGAGATTTCCTGTGTAAAAGATCAGTGTGCCACACGCCTCAGCTGCTGCTCTCTCACCATGTTGTACAGGGTACAAGTAATCACAGGAAATGGAAATGCAGAAAATCGCGGATGTTGGAAATCTGAAATAAACAACAGAAAATGCTGCAAATGCTCAGCAGGTCAGGCAGCATCTGTGGAAAGAGCAACAGTTAATGTTTCAGATTCAGACCCTGGACCTGATGTGTCCATGCTTCTCTCACTACAGACACTGCCTGTGTTTGAGTAACAATGTTACAACATTATCTATTTGTCTTATAAGAATATTCACACTAAATAATCAGCTTCGCTTTGATAAAGCCCTACCCGGGCATCTTTGAACTGCTTGGGGTACAGGTGATGGGTGAGGATCTGTGCGTGTTCCTGTACTGTCAGCCTTCCCGCAGACAGGCTGCAGCTCTTTCCGATCCAGCGTTCCGGGCTCCTGAACAAGGCTGCCACGATCGGGCCAATCTGCCTGACGCTCACTCCGTCCATAGCAACCTCTCCCATTGGGATGGCTGAAAAGAACACACAATTGCATAGAAAACCGTGTATTTCCATCTGCAAGAATTCAACACTTGTTAGGCTCCTTATAAAAGTTATAGCAATACTGATGTAAATTTGAGTATTGACTTTGGCGTTAAAACTTTTACATTTATTTTTTCCTGATATTTCTGAAAAGGTTCGCTGAATATTACTTCAATTAATCTTATTTTCAAGGGATGTTCCAAACCACTGCTTCTGAATTTAGGGACATGGGAACCATATCTAGAGCTAATTGTCTCATTAGCAGCAGCAAATGGTTGCAGGATAATTGTTAATCAGAACAGAACCTTTCTATCTGCCATCTACAGGCAGATGAGTTTCATGTGCAAGGTGCCTTCTCTGGTGGTGTTGAGCTCCCCGGGTGCGGTCCTGTACTCAAGTCAGCTTCAGACTGCCTGCTGGCATGCCAGAGTCTTCTCTCGTTATCTTGCTTGGCAGTGGCTGTCAGAGGCACAATGTTGCTTTCAATTAAAATGGTGCAAACTACATGCAAATCCCCAACATTTCTATTCTCTTTGCAAATAGAATGCAAGCAAGCAGGGGGCCTAATTTACAGCACTTGACAGATTATTCCTTGCCTTTAAAACCATACATTTCAGCCTGGTGTGGCAACTGCTCTGCTCTTGACTGCCTGAACCTAGAGAGGACGGGGGAGGGGGGGGGGACACACAGATCAGTTCTTCACAGGATCGTCACTTCCCTACATCCAGTCTATCTTCATCAGAAAGGTTGAAATTATTGTTAAGGGTGCCTGCCACCCAGGCCATTTCCTTATCCCTCGTCTACCCTCTGAAAGAACATACAGGAGTTTGAAAGCCCGGAAGCCCAAACTTAATAACAGCTTCTTCCCCACTACTGTCAGACTCCTGAACCAAGCTCCATTTTCACATCCCCATTGGAGGTGCTGTCATGCACTCTTACTCTTAGCGTATTGTTACTTGAGATTGCACTTGGTCAGATTGCACTATAACGTTTACACTGCTGTTTTGCATTTGTTATATTTATCATTCCTATGTATTGTTTACTTTGTGAACTTAATGTGAACAAGGAATTTCATTGCACCAAGGCGAACTTGACAATAAACTAATCTAATCTAATCCACGGCAGGAATGGAAAAGTCCCCTGCTCCAGGAAGCAGCTGGTGCTCTGTTCTTGAACAATTTCTGTTTGGGCCTTTGGTGCCTGAGCCAAACCATCAGGCACTGAACTAGTGAGTGGCCCAGTCTGATTCCCAATCACATGGGGCTATGGTTCATGTATTTGCATCTTGATGTGTGGCAGTGTTTCAACGTGTAAATCCCTGATCATCATCACAGTCCACATGATAAGTGCCACTTACTGGGCCAACTCTCTTGTTTTAAGTGGAGATTTTGCATAAACTTCCTAACCCAAGAACTATTTCTGATGTTTATCTCCCGATCTTAAGCACTCAGAGTGGATGCAAAGATCAGGCAAATGTGAAGTTTGGTGATTTCCCCCTGCTCTCTAATTATGTCCTCCATCTACCATTTCAATGGGGAATCTCTTGGGTACCTCCTGTGGGTGGATGGTTGAAATTTGGAAATGCAAGCCAAACCAGATCCACCTCCTTGCTATCAGTAGCTCATTGCAATGGGCTACAACAGTCTATTAACAAGAGGTGTATTGTAAATGCTTTGGAAATATCTTTGCAGAACATAGAACAACAGTACAACATATGAACAGGTGCTATGGCCCACAATGTCAGTGCTGAACATGATGCTTAAGTGATCCATATCCTTCCACACCATGCATATCCAAGTCCTATCTACTAGCTTCTTAATTGCCAATATCGCATCTGTTTCCAGCAGCACCCCGAGGAAAAAGGTTCTCACTGTCTACCCTATCTGTGCCTCTCATAATTTTAGATACTATATCAGGTCTCCCTTCAATCTCTGACACTCCGCAGATAACAGTCCAAGTTTATTCAACCTCTCCCTAACAGGCAGCATTGTGGCAAAGCTATCGTGCAGCCTATTCAAAGCCTTCACATCCTGGAATGGGGTGAGTAGAACTGCAAACAATACTCCAAATACAGCCAGTGCCAGAGTTTCATAAAGCTGTAACATAACTTCCTGACTTTTATACTCACTGCCTCGACCGGTGAAAACAAGCATACCATATGCCTTTTTGACCACACGATCTACTGGTGTTGCCATTTTCAGGGAGCTATGGATTTGGTCCCCAAGACCGCTCTGTACATTAATGCTGTTGAGGGTCATGCCATTAACTGTATATTTTCCTCTTGCATTTCACCTCTCAAAGTGCAACATCTCACACTTGTTTGGATTAAACTCCATCTACTATTTTTCCACCCATATCTGTAACTGATCTAGGCTTTTCTGTATCCTTTGATGGCTTCCACATTGTCTGAAACCCCCACCAATTTTGATGTCATCTATGAGCTTACTAACCAACCTATCCACATTTACATCCAAGTCCATATACATCACAAAGAAAAGAGGTCCCAGCACAGATCCCTGTAAAACACAACTGACCACAATCCCGCACTCAGTATAACACCCATCCACCACAACCCTCTGTCTTCTATGGATAAAGAATTCTTAATCAAAGTTACCAAGTCACTGGATATCCCATGCATTTTAATCTTCTGAATATGTTTACCATAAGGGACTTTTATCAAATGCCTTACAAGTTAGTAAGACATGAACTACCACAGACAAAGCCATGCTGACGGCCCCTTATTATCCCATGATCTTCCAAATGCAAGTAAATGCTATCCTGAGGCATCCTCTCCAATAGTTTCCCTACCACTGATGTGCAGCCTACCATCCTATAATTTCCTAGATTATATTTCCCTTTAAAGGATAACACTGGCAACTTCCTGTTCTCTAGAGCCTCACCTATGGCCACAGATGATTCTTTTAAGATCATATTAAATAGAAAAAGGTTTATTGTATTAGTGATTCTCTAAAAGTGAATTGAACTCCTTACCAATTTGATAAATGTTATTTCCAGCTGGTTTTGGTTTGAATTTTGTCAGAAAATCTTCAAAGTAAAATGGAACTATTATTTCGGTCTTGGGCAGATTGAGCTCAGTCATGTAGTCGTTGATGCAGGCTTTAGCATCCAGGTGGCGGGCTGGGAGGCTGTATTTCCTGTGGACATGATGAGCCCCAGTCAGTACAACGTGCCTTACGCTGTGCCTTTTACACAAGTCCGCGATCCTGTATCCCTGCCGAATTTCATCCTATGAGAAAATGCAAGAACATTTGGTAGGAAGTTCCGACTGTTTTAAATAGTTAAACTTGCAGTGGCATAAGTTACCTTTGCCTCCTTCAAAAGGCCGGTAGATAGGACAAGTTTAGCGGGATAAGGACCAAATGCAGGCAGGTGTCGATGGGACATGTTGGTCAGCGTGGGCAAGTTGGGCCGAAGGGCCTGTTTCCACGTGGTATGACTGTCTCTTCATCCCATCATCTGCACAGGAACAGCTCTGATGCAGACCTACCCAAATGAAAGCTGATTAAAATTGCCAGATTGCAGGTAAAATTGCCAGAGTTGGCAACAAACTCAGTGCATTTATTGTCTTTGACAATATTTGGCTCTGATAAACTGTCCTAAACTCAAAAACAACATAGGCTTTAAGTAGGATATATTGAAATGGCAAAACGGTTAGTTCACTTGTGACACGTGTGAAGTCATTTATCTGAAGAGGCTAAAGCGCTGGTTTCCACAATAATCTATTTGCTGAGTTAATGCAATGGATCAGTGATCATTCATTTCTTCCCCAAATCCCTATGCACAGTTTTATCCATAGGCTCTCTGTTTGAAGTCTCCAGGACGTTTGCCTTCACTGCCCGCATTGCGCTCTCTGCCCATTCAGCAGAGATTGACTTTGAACTTTGTTCCAGGTTTTCCTTTCCTATGCCACATACTAATTTAAAAATGTCCAAATTAATACTTCTCAGTCTCTTAAAAGTCAGGATTTCTCCAACCTTCCACACCACCAGCCTGGGACACATGAGATGGTCAGAGCACCCTGTACTGACTTCATGCTTTGATGGCCTCTCTCATGTTGTGGTAATACATGCTCTCCACTGTACAGAAAGTTATTAATTTCTAATCGTTCCTCCCCCCTCCCTTTGTATATGGATTCATATCGTATGTAGGAATGAACTACAGATGCTTGTTTAAACCGAAGATAGACACAAATAGCTGGAGTAACTCAGCAGAACTCAGTAACTCATCTCTGGACTGAGATGTCTGTCTGTTCCTTCTATCTTTGGATTCATGTCTTATCGTTAAAACTGCTCAGGCTGTGTGGCTGACTGAAACGTAAAGCACCATTAAACAATGGAAGTTGCCTTGTGTTGAGATGTTTCACTGTGAGAGACAGCCTCACCAACCTGCAGAGGGTCGCCGCTGTTGAAGTCGGTGTGAGTGATGGCAAAGCACCCGTGTGCGCCACTCAGAGCATGGTCCACACTGCCTGGGTCGTTCTCATCAGCCAGCAAGGCATGTGCTCCGGCAGCCTGGAGAAGCTGGGTGCTCGGAGATGTTAGCTCTTGCATGACCGCTCGCACCGTGAAACCACCATCCTCCAGCAAGGCAGAGGCAACAGCATTCCCTAGCCTCCGGTCAGCACCAAAGACTGTCACCGTCTTTGCCATTGTCTGGAAAGGAAAGATTCAACGGTTTAGTTGGGGAAGTTTGATTCTTCATCAATATTAGAGTTCAGAGGTGATTCTGCGAGGCAAGTGAGGTGACTGAGCTTTCAATAGCCTGAGATGGGAGTGAGTTTGCTTTTTCTTTAGAAAGGAGGTGAGGAGGAATTTCTTTAGTCAGAGGGTGGTGAATCTGTGGAATTTATTTCCACAGAAGGCTGTGGAGGTCATCATTGGATATTTTTAAGGTGGAAATTGACAGATTCCTGATTAGTACGGGTGTCTTGGGTTATGAGGAGAAAGCAGAATAATGGGGTTGAGAGGGAGAGATAGATCAGCCATGATTGAATGGTGGAGTTGAGTTGATGGGTAGAATGGCCTAATTCTGCTCCTATGAACATGAAAGTCCTGGAGTAAGTCGGCAGGTCAGACAGCATCCCTGGATAGGTGACGTTTTGTGTCGTGGCCCTTCTTCAGATGGTCTGCCTCCTATCCTTGGCACCAAAGATGCAGTGAAGTGGAATATCTGCAAGTTTGACCATCCCTCAGCTGGAAACACCGACCACATGAGTGACTGAACCGAGCCAGTTTCAGTCAGTTTCACAACAATTTTCACACAAAGGGTGGTGGGTGTTTGGAACAAGCTGCCAGAGGAGGCAGGTGAGGCAGGGACTATCGCAACATTTAAGAAGCAATTAGACAGGTATATGGATAGGGGGTTACACAAAAAGCTGGAGAAACTCAGCGGGTGCAGCAGCATCTAAGGAGCGAAGGAGATAGGCGACGTTTCGGTCGAGACCCTTCTTCAGGCCTGAAGAAGGGTCTCGACCCGAAACGTCGCCTATCTCCTTCGCTCCTTAGATGCTGCTGCACCCGCTGAGTTTCTCCAGCTTTTTGTGTAACCCTCGATTCTCCAGCATCTGCAGTTTCTTCGTTAACACAGGTATATGGATAGGACAGGTTTGGAGGGATATGGACCAAATGTTGGCAGGTGAGACTAGTGTAGATGGGACATGTTGGCCGATGTGGGCAAGTTGGGCCGAAGGGCCTGTTTTCATGCTGTATCATTCTTCTTCTTGCGTATGGGGTGCACAGCCTAAAGTTGTAGGTCAACTTGTTCTATTTGATCAATTTGTTTGTGCACGTCGGGTTGATTGCATTAGTCGAAACAGGGTGGACCGCGTGAAGGTTGCAATCTCCCACCCCCTGTATCATTCTATGACTCTACAACACGGGCGTGAAAACGTTCCCCAGAGCTCACCGAATCTCAACACCGTTCTGTCTGTGCGTGTGTGTGTGTGTGTCTTCCTCCTGTTCCTGCCCGCGGCTGTTTGCTGCTTCTGCAGCTGGCCCTCGCTGGGAGACGGCGACTGTTGTGGTTTACTCTTATTTGTTGCCGGGGAAACATGAAGGCAGCGCAGTTGCTGCGGGAGAGCAGCCCTCCCCTGTCCTACCTGTCTCCCTGCTCACAAACACCTTGCAGAAGCCGCCCGACCACTCCACGCACTGGTTTGCAAGCGATAATAACAAAATCAATAAGCACGAACCAGCGGGACGGCGTGGAGATTACAAGCGGCACAGGGTGGCAATACTCCTAGCTCACGCATCCACATCATTGCAATGGTTATATTTCCCCCACCTCATCATCAGCTGCTCCTTGCCATGTCCGCTGAGTGAGTCAAGTGGCAATGTCAGTGCATGCACTGATTTCCTGTGCCACTGGTCCGGTCACAGTTGCAGTAAGTCATGCGGTTACATTGCATTTGTAACGTTTCAGTAGAGGAAACAGAAGCGGCGGCGGCGGCGTCTGGAACTGTGTCGTTTCTCGACAACCCAGCGCAGGACGAGACACATCGCTGCCCTCGCTCCCTCACCCACAGCCCAGCATGTCTTTGACCGACACCATCAAGCTGTGGGACGAAGCGATCACAGCGGCAGACCAGCGGGAATGGACAACGGCGCTGGACACGTTCGCTGCCATCCGAGAGCCCAGCTCCAAAATCTGCTTCAACGTCGGCTCCCTGCGCCTCTCACTCGGCCAGCTGGGCGAGGCGGAGAAGGTAAGCGGGTGGCGACTCTCTGGAGGATACCCTAGAGAGATTGTACCACTTCATCCATCTCAAGCGACGTTAAAAGCAAACCAAAGTGTTGCAATTATAACCCAACGTCGTGAAACCTCAGCAGAAGTTTGGAAATTAATATCCTTGAACAATGCTTAATTTATAAAGAAATTGGGGAAATGTTGGGGTCTGTGCGACTGGGGAAGGGCGTGGTTGGTACATGGTGTAATGGTTGCAAGCGATTTTAATGGAAAGGGGAAACGAAACTGCTTTTGACGCAGATATACATTTGATTCGAAATATACCAGAAATAAACCTGGTGCAATGGGACAGTTCAGTTTATTTTCAAATTAAAATTAATAAAAACAAAGTCTACCACAACATGCATGGAGCATTGAAACATGGCAAGTTTGAATTTACAAGTGAAGTGTTCAAGTTTACGATTAATTTGGCAATGACCATCTTGCTGGAGGAAGAGGCCTAATTACCCCTCTCAACTATTGCCCTGATCCCACACTGTGGATATTAAACAAGAAACCATATAATCTCAAATCATAATTTGAGGACATAGGTTGAAGGTGAAGGGGAAAAGATTTATTAGAAATCTGAATGCTATCTTTTTCACACAAAAGGTGGTGGGGTGTATGGAACAAGCTGCCAGAGGAGGTAGTTGAGGCTGGGACTATCCCAACATTTAAGAAACAGTTAGACAGGTACATGGATAGGACAGGTTTGGAGGGATATGGACCAAACACGGGCAGGATGGACTAGTGTAGCTGGGGCATGGCCGGTGTGGGCAAGTTGGGCTGAAGGGCCTGTTTCCACACTGTATCACTCTATGACTCTATAATGTACGAATGTCAGCCACATAACGTGCTTTACCAAATTGGTCTGATATGCACCTCTCCTTGTTTTGACAACATCATCCCTGTCCATCAAGCTACATTGTGAGAGAATTTAATCACTTCAGAACTGTCATTTATAACTATAATCTAACTCGGCAAGTTTTATTTTTCAGTACTAGCAATTGTTTCCCACATATAATATTTTAAAGCTTTTGTCCCACAGAATGTGGCCATTTCTACCCTTTTGTCCCGAGATGGTAAATCACATGTTCAGCTACGCTGTTAAAATGTTTTAATTAAAGTAAAAGAAATGGCACTAGGCAATGTTGATGGAAGTCAATTGTGATTTTAATAGAATGGATATTATGGGACTCAATAACGGCAATTAAAAACTGCACCTTGATGTAGAGATGAGGTATTGTGTAATTTTTTGAAGGGAAAGAAAGATTAAATGACACTTCTTACTCTCCAGGCGTTCGATAAGAGTATCAGCAGGGATGAGCATTTGGCAGTGGCTTTCTTTCAACGAGGAATAACTTTGTATAAAAATGAAAAGTAAGTTACTTTCCTATTTCATTTTGGTGTCAGCTCAACATATCTCCCAGTGAAATCACTGGACACACAATGTATTCTGATTGGGGAAAGGTTATCGATTCAGTTTATCAATCACTTTTGAAAAGGTGTGTAAATATAAGAATTATTAGCGATGCCACGAACTGCTTTTATTATATTTTTCGGCACTTTGTGCAGTGTGTGTTTGCTGAAATTGCATAAGTCAGAAGTCACTTATGTGATGTGTAGGAAGGAACTGCAGATACTGGTTTATACCAAAGATCGACAGACCGAGCTGGAGTAACTCAGCGAGTAAGGCAGCATCTCTGGTCAACAAGGATGGGTGACGCTACAGGTCGGAAACCTTCTTCAGACTAAAGGTAGAGGGGAGGGAACTGGAGGTAGGAAGAGGACGGAACAAATCAGGGCCGGCAACAGATGTCCAGGGGAGGGTGGAGACCATAATGGCCCATTGTTGCCTGGGGAAGAAGTGATAATAAAGGGGTACAGGGAAGCAAACAGTGGAACTAGGATCTAGGATGACTAGGATCCAGTTGGGGGGGGGGGGGGGGGGGGGGTGGAGGAGGGAATGCAGGGATTACTTGAAATTAGAGAAATCAATGTTCATACCACTGGGCTGTAAGCTGCCCAAGCAAAATATGAGGTGCTGTCCCTCCAATTTGCTTGTGACCTCACTCTGACAGTTGAGGGGGCCCAGGACAGAAATGTCAGAATGGGAAGGGGAGTTAAATTGTTTGGCAAACCAGGAGATTGCATTGGCCAAGGCTGACTGAGTGTAAGTGTTCTGCGAAATGGTCGCGCAGCCTGCGCTTGGCCTTGACGATATATTGGCGCCCACACCGACAATAACGGATACAGTAGATGAGGTTGCAGGAGGTGCAAGTGAACCTGTGCCTCGTCTGAAAGGACTGTTGGGGCCCCTGGACAAAGTCAAGGGAGGAGGTATAGGGACAGGTGTTGCATCTCCTGTGGTTGCAGGGGAAGGCACCTGGGGAGGGAGCGGTGGGAAGGGACGAGTTAACCAGGAGGTTGTGGAGGGAATGTTCCCTGCAAAAAGCAGAAAGGGGTGGAGATGGGAAGATGTGACTAGTGGTGGGATCCCGTTGGAGGTGGCAAAAATGTTGGGGGATGATGGCTGATGCGTTGACAGATAAGGACTAGGGTGGGGACTCTGTCCCTGTCACTAATGTGATGCCTTAATGTAATTGTTTAATTTAATACTGCACCAAATGTTGTCGTTCAGGTGTGAAGAGGCCTTGAGGGACTTTAAGGAAGCATTTAATCTACTCAGAGGCAATCAGTTGATTGACTACAAGCAGTTGGGCTTAAGATACAAGCTGAGTGCTTGTCAAGTAAGTAGCATTTTAATTCCTCTTTCCATTCCCATACCGACCTGTCTGTCCTTGGCTGCCTCCATTGCCAGAGTGAGGCCACACACAAACTAGAAGAAGAGCACCAAGTATTCAGCTTGGGTAACTTACAATCCAATGGTATCACCATTGAATTCTTCATTTTCAAGTGATACCCCCCAACCCCCTCTCTTTCCCCTGTCCCCACCACACACATTGAACCCACAATCTCTAATCATCCTGCTCCTTTCCCCTCCTCTACAGACTTGTATTCCATCCCCAAGTGGAATTTGAGTGTATTCCATCCCCACCCCCCTCTTCCCCCTCCGTCTGTCCCCTTCAACCCGTATCCCTCACTCACCACTCCTCCTCTCCTCTTCTTAATTGACACCTGTATATCTCCTCTTCACCTCCAGCCTTTGTCACTTACTCCAATCACCCATTCCTTCATCTGTATCCACCCATCACTTGCCTGGCTTTGCCCAACCTCCATTTTTCCAGCTTTTTCTGCCGCTTCCAGCAATCTGAAGAAAGGTCCTGATTGAAACATTGTCCTTCCCTCTGCAGATGCGGCCTGGTCCAATGTGTTCCTCCAGCAATTTATTTTGTTGCTCAAGTGCTTTTAAAGAATAGGCTCATTCAAGAAAAAATGGCCCAGTTAGAGAGAGAAAGTCCACTAGGAAAGGGCCAACTATGGGTGTGAAAGGTCCTGATTGAAACATTGTCCTTCCCTCCACAGATGTTGCCTGGTCCAATGAGTTCCTCCAGCACTTTATTTTTTGCTCAAGTGCTTTTAAAGAATAGGCTCATTCAAGAAAAATTGGCCCAGTTAGAGAGAGAAAGTCCACTAGGAAAGTGCTAACTATGGGCGTGAAGGGGACAGAAAAGAAGTCCAATTGGTCACTGCCTCTCAGTAGAGTCAAGCACGATCAACCTATACAGGATTTCCAGTACAGGGAGATAAGAAGACAAACCTCACACGTTAGAGCCAGGTGCATGGCGCATATTGACTTCCATCCACTATACTGAACTATCTCGGACACCTCTCCCCTTTCTTGATCGCTCTGTCTGCATCACGGGGGACAGACTATCGACTGACGTGCACTTGAAACCTAGCGACTCCCACAGTTATTTGGACTACATTTCCTTCTACCCTGCCTTTTCCCTGCTCTCATTTATTCCATCTCCGTCGCATCTGCTCCCAAGATGAGACTTTCCATTCTAGGACATCCGAGATGTCCTCTTTAGTAAATGAGGTTTTCCTGCTTCTGCCATTGATTGATTTGTCGAACCTCTCCTTATAGTTAATAGCCTTTAATCCAAGCGGCATTCTGGTAAATCTCTTCTGCAGCCAACCATCTATTTATTTCAAGTTATATTTATATGATAACACCTTTCCACCACAACCCTCTGCTTCTATGAATAAGTCAAAGAATCCAAACGACCAAGTCAACATGGATCCCATATACCTTAATCTTTTTAATAAAACGACCAATGGGACTTTTATCAAAAGCTTTACATGCACGTTTGGGATTAAACTCCTGCCAGTTCTAAGCTGGTGCTGTAGGGTCGGAGTGTGGAACCCGGCAGCGAGGGTAAAGCTCACGACGTTACCCTCTGGATATCACAATGTTCCTTTGTTGTGAGAAGCTGACGAGTTAAAGGTGCAGACCATAACAGTACTTTAACCCTTCTTCTGGTTTCTTCCTTGCAGGTGCTTCACAATTTAGCGCTGGCACATGCCACATTACAGGAATGGGACAAAGCCGAGCAGGTTGTGAAGAAAGCCTTAACCTTCAAAACTGAAGCCAAGCACAATTTTGTGGATCAAGCTCTGGAAGCTGTTTCGGTATTGTCTTTCCTCGAGTGTTTACACGTCTCCAAAGCCCTTCGATAAGTCGCTGTCCACTGGTGTGCCCACACGCCCCTCCTGATACTTGTGATAAGTTGGGGCTTTGGTGAGGCTACGGCTGCTGGACTGTGTACACTGATCTCTTTACTGACGAGAGGATGGGAATGCATTGCAGACGGTTCGGGGAAGGTTTATTGGACAAATACTTGAAGTGGTCAGGTTTTCTTTGGAGGAAGGATTGGACAGGTTGGGCTTGTATCTGCCCAAGTTTAGAAGGGTGAGAGGGGCCTTGATTGCAATGTGCTGAGGGCTCCTGTGGGGCCTTACTCGAATGGCTGAGGCACCAAAATATAGCAACGGGTGCAAGAATTTCACTGTGCAGAGCATTTGTGAGAATAAAGAACCATTGAAGATGTTCCTCTTCCAGGAGAATTTTAAACTAGGAGTCACTGGTTTAAAAATAAGGGGTAACTTAATTAAGTTAGAGATGAGGTGATTTTTTTATTTCCTGAGAATTGCCTGACTTTGGCACTCTGCTCAATGACTGGTGGAAGGGGAATCTAGAATATTTTTGAGGCAGATAGGCCAGAGGGTGAAAGGTTATTGTAGGTAGATGGGAATGTAGAGTTGAGGTTACAGTCAGATCATCTGTCAGTTTATGAAGTGATGGAACAAGCATAAGGGGCTGAGTGGCCTGTTCCTGCTCCAAATTCATTTGTTCATAAGAGTTCCATATCACTAAGGAATAGATCAGGTAGACGCACCGAGCCACTTACCCAGTGTACTGCAATCGGGAGCCAGAGGACATAGGTTTAAGGTGGGGGGGGGAAAGATTCAGATAGGAACCAGAGGGGTAACTTTTTCACAAAAAGGGTGGTGGGTGTGTGGAACAAGCTGTCTGCAGAAGTAGTTGAGGGAGGTACTACTACAACGTTTAAGAAACATTTAGACAAATATACGTGGATAGGGCAGGTTTAGAGGGATATGGGCCAAACGGCAGCAGGTGAGACTAGTGTAGATGTGACACATTGGTCGGTGTGGGAAAGTTGGGCCAAAGGACCTGTTTCCACGCAGTATGACTCGATGACGAATCTGCCAATGTACTTGAGAATAATCTTTTGTGTGAGGATAGACAGTAGATCCTTCACAGCTTTACTTGGCAACAACTGATTTAGGACTCTGGGAAGTACCCTGACTGGCTGTACTGGCTCACTATATGTCTGGTGATATTAATGCAGGTATTAATCTCTTCAGGAGCATGTGGAGAGGCCACGTGGAGCTGGCTAACCTCCTGGTGCACACCGGTTTAAATAAAGCACCTGTCGAACACCAACTCCACGCGGCCTTTCCATCTCACATCTGTCACTGTGCAGGAAAGATGAGGATGGAGATCTTTCCTTCAGATGCCATTCATTGGGCTAATGTTACTTAAATGAAAGGTTGCGAAACAGATGCTATCAGAAATCAAACGAGCCAAAAGGATCTGATAGAAATGCAAGTGAATGTATACTTACAATGAATGGAGTTGATTTTCCCCACCTTTCCATCTGCTTCCTAAACATTAGATGAATTTGTGCTATATCATACAATGTGACCCAGGGGCAGAGGAATCAAGAGATAGGCGGGGAAAGCAGGAACGGGGAACTAATTTTGGATGATCAGCCATGACCATATTGAATGTTGGCATTGGCTTGAAGGGCCGAATGGCCTACTCCTACACCTATTTTCTATGTTTCTATCAGGCATGGAAATCGCTCACAAAACATGGGGGGGGGGGGGGGCACAATTTCTTGGTGGTCGCGCGCGCATGCGCACACACGCGAGGCTTCAGCCGTTGGGCCCTGTGGACGGTAACATCGGGAGCTGACCTGGTTGGTGACCAAGGGGCGGTGGAAGATGACGCGGCCGGCTGTGCCGGGCGATGAAAAGGCCCGCGAACGGGCCGATTCAAGCTCCGCTCTATGATCTTTGCTCCACCAGGACGTCTCCCTCCTCCAATCACCGCGCTCTATCCTCAGTCCCACCCCCCTACTTCCGCCTCTGACCGACACCTCCCTCCTCCAATCATCGTGCTGAATCATCATGGCCCTCCCTCCCACTGCCTGCTGACCGACGTCTCTCTCGTCCAATTGGCACCCTCGATCATCAGTCCCAACCCCACTGTCTCGCGGAAAGCGGAGATTTTTAATAGATTTTTTTTACCGAGTTTTAAAATACGGATTATAAATCATGGGGGGAGGGGGATCATCCACCCCCTCTCAAAACATGGGGGGGGCGTGTGTCCCCTGTCCCCCCGGGATTTCCGCCCCTGGTTTCTATGAGAGCACAGACGGAGTACAACTCAGCTCCTAAGGGCTGGCAATGGTTCTGAATATTAAGGGCGGCACAGTGGCGCAGCGGTAGAACTGTTGCCTTACAGCGCCAGAGACCCGGGACCGATCCTAACCACGGCTGCTGTCTGTACAGAGTTTGTACGCTCTCCCTGTGACCTGCGTGGGTTCTCTCCGGCTGCTCTGGTTTCCTACCATACTCCAAAAACGTACAGGTTTGTAGGCTAATTGGCTTTTGTAAAATTGTAAATTATCCCTCGTGTGTGTAGGATAGCGTTCATGTGCGGGGATCACTGGTCGACTCGGACTTGGTGGGCCGAATGGTCTTTTTTCCGCGCTGTATCTCTATAAACAAAACAATCAAAATATTAATTCCGATGAAATTTTTTAATTTTTTTAAATTAAGAGAACATTTTTTAAACTAGTTCTAAACGTTCATACTTACCTCCGGACGGCACGTATCTGCTCCCCTCTGTGGAGGTACATGGATACTCCCTGCCACTCTGACAGACTCTGTCACAGGGGATGGAGAATCTCTGAACGTCCTGCCCCCACACTAACCTCCACCAGAGCCAGCATGCAGTCAGCAAAACACCAACAAACTCCTGACAGCAACTCTGGGATTCTGCATGTTAGTGCTGCTTGTGTAGGAATCAGAAAGCTGATGACTGTAGCAACAAGGTTTGATGTCTCGCTGATGATCCCCAGCAGTATCTGGAGTTTGTGTCTTGTTTCAAGTGCCGTGACTGTGTCTGTTTCCTGATCTGTCTCCACAGAAGCGAGAGCTGTTTCAGCTCCTGCTGTTTCCGGAAGGGGAATTATTCAGACCAAAGAAACAAGTAGTGGCCCAGCTGGAAAAGCAGGACTTCCTGGGAGAAGCCATGGTAAGGACTCATTGCTCTTTAACTGATCAGCACTGAATGATTGTCCAAGTCCACTGTGGGGGGGAGGATGTGGTCAGCAGAGGTCCGGCTTACTGTGGCCTCCTCACTGTGTGAGGACCATGTCTGATGATCATGATGCCACTGTGAACTCTCCATTTGAGGGATTTATAACCAATGTGCCAACTAATCTCAGCCTTGAATGGGATGGAGGTTGGTAAGGAGACGGAGAGAACCTGTCCACTTCCATTTTCTCACTCAAAACTAATCTCCCCCACCCCTCACCAGACCGTCTCCTGATGGTTTTTACTCTGAGGTTTGATCTACTCAGATGTAATGCCAGTGACGCTGCTGGTATAGCTGCTGCCTTACAGCACCAGAGACCTGGGTTCGATCCTGACCTCGGTTGCTAACTGTGTGGAGTTTGTACGGTTTCCCTGTGACTGCGTGGGTTTTCTCCGAGTGCTCCGGTTTCCTCCCACATTCCAAAGCCGGACAGGTTTGTAGGTGAATTGGATTTCTGTGAAATTGCCCCTAGAGTGCAGGGAGTGGATGCAAACATTGTGTAACATGAAACTAGTGTGGACTTGGTGGGCTGCCTGCATCCAAGCTGCATCTCTGAACTGAACTAAATTCACCTTAATAATCGTGACATCCATTTTTAAAGGCACTTTTTATTTGAAAGGGAGGATTGTTTGATTTATGTTTTAGGAAATAATGGCGGGGGATTTCAACACTAAGTGAAGCGTTTGGCAATATTGGGGAAGTAAGTATTGCACAACAGAAAGAGGCAGATGATTTTATGAGGTTTTTTTTTTTCAAAGTGTAATCGTGAGCTGTAGATGGAGCAGTTTGGCTCCCATGTTGAATTCGTGCCTTGCTGTTCCTGCACCCGGTGACCCAGCTGACCTGCACTCAGGCTCACACCAACGCTGTACCTGTTCACATGGAAGGGCAGAGGGACCACCAGCCTGAACAAGGAATGGATACGGGGTCATTATTGACATTGGGCTGCTGGGGAAGAGCCTGGGCGGTGGAATTAGTGTTCTGCTGAAGTCGTGGTGTGGACTGCTGACTGAGGTTGAGCTTGGCCTCCAGCACTACTGTAGTTCTCTAAGAGATTAGTTTTAGAGATACAGCGTGGAGTCTGCGCCGACCAGCGATCGCCCCTTAGACTAGTTGTATCCTACACACTAGGAGCAGTTTACAGAAATCTACAAACTTGCATCTCTTTGGAATGTGGGAGGAAACCGTAGCACTCAGAGTAAACCCACGACAAGGAGAACATAGAAACATAGAAACATAGAAATTAGGTGCAGGAGTAGGCCATTCAGCCCTTCGAGCTGCACCGCCATTCAATATGATCAATGGCTGATCATCCAACTCAGTATCCCGTACCTGCCTTCACTCCATACCCTCTGATCCCTTAGCCACAAGGGCCACATCCAACTCACTCTTAAATTATAGCCAATGAACTGGCCTCAACTACCTCTGTTGGCAGAGAGTTCCAGAGACTCACCACTCTCTGTGTGAAGAAAGTCTTTCTCATCTCGGTCTTAAAAGGATTTTCCCCCTTATCCTTAAGCTGTGACCCCTTGTCCTGGACTTCCCCAACATCGGGAACAATCTTCCTGCATCTAGCCTGTCCAACCCCTTAAGAATTTTGTAAGTTTCTATAAGATCCCTCTTAATCTCCTAAATTCCAGAGAGTATAAACCAAGTCTATCCAGTCTTTTCTTCATAAGACAGTCCTGACATCCAGGAATCAGTCTGGTGAACCTTCTCTGCACTCCCTCTATGGCAATAATGTCCTTCCTCAGATTTGGAGACAAAACTGCACGCAATACTCCAGGTGTGGTCTCACCAAGACCCTGTACAACTGAAGTAGAACCCCCTGCTCCTGTACTCAAATCCTTTTGCTATGAAAGCTAACATACCATTCGCTTTTTTTCACTGCTGCTGCACCTGCATGCCTACTTTCAATGACTGGTGTACCATGACACCCAGGTCTCGCTGCATCTCCCCTTTTCCTAAATCGGCCACCATTTAAATAATTAGTCTGCTTTCCTGTTTTTGCCACCAAAGTGGATAAACCTCACATTTATCCACATTATACTGGCATCTGCCAACATTTGCCCACTCACCCAGCCTATCCAAGTCACCTTGCAGTCTCCTAGCATCCTCCTCACAAGCGAACACTGCCCCAGCTTAGTGTCATCCGCAAACTTGGGAGATATTGCCTTCAATTCCCTCATCCAGATCATTAATATATATTGTAAATAGCTGGGGTCCCAGCACTGAGCCTGCGGTACCCCACTAGTTACTGCCTGCCATTGTGAAAAGGGACCCGTTTACTCTACTCTTTGCTTCTGTTTGCCAGCCAGTTTCTCTATCCACAATCAATACTGAACCCCTAATACCGTATGCTTTAAGTTTGTATACTAATCTCTTATGTGGGACATTGTCGAAAGCCTTCTGAAGTCCAGATATACCACCATCCACTGGTTCTCCCTTATCCACGCTACTAGTTACTCCTCGAAAAATTCCACAAGATTCGTCAGACATGATTTACCTTTTGTAAATCCATGCTGACTTTGTCCAATGATTTCACCACTTTCCAAATGCTGCTATCCCATCTTTAATAACTGACTCTAGCAGTTTCCCCACTACGATGTTAGACTAACTGTCTGTAATTCCCCGTTTTCTCTCTCCCTCCCTTCTTAAAAAGAGGGGTTACATTTGCTACCCGCCAATCCTCAGGAACTACTTCCAGAATCTAAAGAGTTTGAAAGATTATCACTAATGCATCCACTATTTCCTGAGCTACTTCTTAAGTACTCTGGGATGCAGCCTATCTGGCCCTGGGATTATCGGCCTTTAATCTATTCATATTTACCAACACCACTTCCCGACTGACCATGGATTTCACTCAATTCGCTCCATTGTGTACCCACAGTCCCTGCTATTTCAGGCAGATTAATTTATGTCTTCCTTAGTGAAGACGGAACCCAATAGTAGTTTCTCAATTGGTCCGCACATATCCTTGATCCCCATGATCAACTCAACCTGTTTCTGACTGCAAGGGACCTACATTTGTTTTAACCTACACCCTTTCTCTTCAGACATATCTATAAAAACTTTTGCAGTCAGTTTTTATTTTGCCCTGCAGTCTTTCTTTCATAATCTTATTTTTCCTTTCCTAATTAAGCCCTTTGTCCTCCTCTGCTGGTCTCTGAATTTCTCCCCAGTCCTATGTGTATGCTGAGCTTTTTCTGGCTACTTTGTACGACAGTCATCCTTTGCTTTTGATTATATATCCCTGATTTCCCTTGTTAATCCACGGATTGCATACCTTCCCCACCGAATTTATTCTTTTGACAAAGTGCTGGGGGGATGAACAATATTTTGTGTAGTTCATCCATGCAATCTTTAAATGTCTTCCAATTGTATATCCACCGTTCAACCCTTTTAGAATTATAATTAATTGCAGTCAATCTTGGCCAATTCACGTCTAATACCTCATAGTGTTACCTTTTTCTTTTAAGTTTCAGAACCATTGGTTTCTCTGAATTAACAATGTCACTCTCGCCATCCTTATATGAAGAACTCAACCATATTATGGTCAACTCTTGCCCAAGGGGGCACGTACAACAAGACGGCCTAAGTACCCCTTCCTCATTACTCAAAACCCCAGTCAAAATTTAGGCCTGCTCTCTCGTTGGTTCCTTCTACATGTTGATTTAGATAACTACTCCCATCATCGCATACATTGCCTAAAAAATTCCTCTTCCTCAGCACCCCTGCCAATTTGATTAACCCAATCTATATAGTAGATTGAAGTCAACCCATTATAAACTGTTTTGCCTTTGTCGCACGCATATCTAATTTCCTGTTTGATACCAATCCCCAACTTCTCTGCTACTGTTAGGTTGGCCTGGTACACAAACACCCACCAGCGTTTTTCTGGCCCTTAGTGTTTTGTAGCTCTACCATACCTGATTCCCACGCATCCTCCAAGCTAATGTCCTTCCTTTCCATTGCATTTAATCTCCTCTCTAACCAGCAAAAACGCCCCCCCCTACCACCACCTCTTTTTCCTTTCTCTCTATCCCTTCTGGGAATATTGAATATCCCTGGATGTTCAGCTGCCAGGCCTACGTCACCCTGGAGCCATGTCTCTGTGATCTCCAACTAATTCATAATCTTTTAATATCTATCTGCAGGGCACGTTCAACTCGTACCACCTTATTACGAATACTCCCTTTGCATTGAGACACAAAGCCTTCAGGCTTGTCTTTTACAACACGCATTTACCCCTTTATACAATTTTGCTGAAAAGTGGCCCTTTTTGATTTTTGCCCTGGTTTTGTCTGCCTGCCACTTTTACTTCACCTTGCTACGTCTAATGCTTCTACCTCATTTTACACCCTCTCTGCCTCTCTTGGGGGGGCTCTTTGCTACCCATCCCCCTGCCACATTAGTTTTAAATTCCTCCCCGACAGCACTAGCATACACTCCCCAAGAAACATTGGTTCCATTCCATTCCCCAAGTGCAACACCGTTCCTGTTTTGTACCGGTCCATACCTCCAGCAGAACTGGTCAGTGCTTAAAAATTATGAATCCCTCCCCCATGACACCACTTTTTCAAGCCACGTATACATTTTGCATTACTCCTCCTATTTCTACTCTGATGACTGGCCCTCGGTATGGTAGAATCCGAGATATTTTGAGGGTCCTACTTTTAATTTTATCTTCCTAAGCTCCCTAGCATTCACCTTGTAGGACTCATCCTTTATTTTAACCTATATCGTTGGTGCCAACAAATGCACCACGAACAACTGGCTGTTCACCCCTCCCCCTCCAGAATGTTCTTGCAGCGTCAGTGACATCCCTGACTTGCACCAGGGAGGCAACATACTCATCCAGAGTCTCGTTTTGCTGCCGCAGAAACGCCTATCTATTCCCCTGACAATTGTATCCCTATTACTATTGCCCTTCCCTCTTTTTTTCACCCTATGTGCTGCAGAGCCACTCCCCCGCCCCGCATTGGTGCCATGACCTGCTGCTGCTGGCTGCATTCACCTGTTGAGCCATCCTACTCAACAGTATCCAAATGGTATAACCTGTTTTAGGAGGGAGAATGACCGCAGGGGACTCCGCACTACCAGCGAACGTGCAAACTCTGTACAGACATCACCACAGTCAGGGTTCAAACCATGGGTATCTGGGTGCTGTAAGGCACAAAACTCTAGCCCCATATCCAGAACTCCACCGCTGGTACCTTGTTTGAGTAAGTCTTGATACCAAGCAATCGTACACAAATATTGGACCAGGTAATAAATCCATGGATAATGACAGTTTAATGGGAAAAAGGCAGTTAAAATTCTAGAGCTTGGGCTGCGCTGAGGGCTAGGTCACACCATTATTGGGATGTATTGAAAATCGGCTGCTCAAACACCAGAACTGAGGCTGATATCTTCAGGGATGTTCCAGGAAGAACTACAGATACTGGTTCAAAACGAAGATGACACAAAAACGTGGATTAACTCAGGGGGACAGGCAGCATCTCTGGAAGAGAAAGGAATGAGTATGGTCTGAAACGGGTCTCAACCCAAACTCACCTTCCGTCTCTCCTGAGATGCAGCCTGAACCGCTGTGTTACTCAGCTTTTTGTGTCTAATCTTACACGAATGTAGTTAGAATGGACTGGGATAGGGTAAATTGTGTCAGTCTGGTCGCGAGTGCATGATGTAGGACGATGGAAGCTGGTTGTATGAATGCATTGGGTAATCAGCTTTATGGTTAAAATTAACGTTTCAGCTGTAGATGTGCTACTGCAGGGGGTGCTGCTGCCCAGAGAGGGAATTGCCCTTGGTTGAGATATTTCTCGTTGAACATCATCTCCAGGGGTCAATGGCACGCAAGTTGGAGTAGTTGCCTTGGAGAAAGAAAGAAGAACCTAGTGTGATGGAGTATAAATCAAAGTAGTGTGGGGTTTGGTGCTGTACAAATTATTTTGGAGAATGCTTGTGCTGGTTAAGACCAAAACCAGCAAGGGTCACCGATGGCACAAGATACATGCAGATGCCTGGAATCCGTAGCACAATGAGGGGGAAGCACCTGGAAAACTCCTCAGCAGAAACAGGCCGACAATGTTCAGGTCAAGACCATTCATCGAGGACAGAACCAAAAAAAAAGGGGAGTGTCAGTGTCAAGAGGTGAGGGAGAGAGAGGTGGGCAGGTGGGCACGCACCAGGTTTGACACAGGTGAATAGGATGAATTGGAGGTGGGAGGTGTGAGATGGCTGAGTAGAGACCAAAAGGCTCAGATTTATGGAGGTGTAAAAATGACTGAGTGCGGGTAATGGCTGTACAAATTGGGTTCGTTGCATGGATCAAATGGAGAGGTGTGTGGGGGGGGGGTGGAAATAGAGGATAGGGGTTTCTGAGAAGTAGTAAAATGGGAAGGGGTGTGAGAGTGGAGCAGATGGAAAAGGAAGGAGGAGACGGAAGAGAGGGGCAGTAATTGGTGTTACAGAAATTGGAATTTGGTATCATTGCCATTCTTCTTCTTTCGTGTGGCGATGGCACAGCCTAATGCTGTAGGACAAACTTGTTCTATTTGATCTTCCGTTTGTGCACGTCGGTTGATTGCATTAGTCGAAAACAGGGCGGACACGTTGAAGGTTGCATCTTACCCCATTCATGCCATTGATCCGTAAGTAATGGAAGTGTCAGAACGGTCATCTGCCTGTACAGTGTCTCCACACTCATCTAAGCAGCTCTGCATAGAGAGATAGTATCTAGGTGTCGCCATCAATCATCCACAAAGTGCATTCTCCGGTTTTGCTCCCTTGCAGCCTGTGGTATGTTTCATTTATTTAATAAGATATTTTTTCTTCTAAACAGAAAGTTGGCTTTACATGGTTATTAATGTGTTGAGTTAAATCAACCTGTTAAATGCTGGCCAAACTTGGTGGGTGCAAATGTGCTTGGTTTGCATTGTGAGCATTAAATCCCATCATCCTGGTGGTGAAATGTTCAACAGTTTGGTTAGAGCAGGGGAATTAGTTGTGGAACAGAGTTGGTTTCAACAGAGAAGAATCAACTCCTTCCCTCTTCTCCATGTGTCCCCTCTCAGAATTTTTTTGGGACCTGATGAAATAGAAATGGCCTCGGCAGCATACAACTCGACCCTTTCAATGGAATAATGGGCCAGATTTTACCTGGATCTATTTGGGTATTGTGACGTGACATTAGGTTCAGTGTCAGAGTGGCTGGAGGTGCACGTGTGATGTTAGACATCCATGTCTCACCAAAGAACCCACGTGCAGAAGAAAAGCCACTTACCTCCTCAAAATCAATCGGATACACACAGGACAAAGAATTGAAGTGAAAAATAAAAATGAACCGAGTCTCTCTCTACTCTCTACCCTACAGAAAGTAAAATAAAGGAAACAGGAAAGGAAAAAAGTGGGCTAAAAAGGGGGTGAGGTAGAAAGTTTCAGAAGAAATTCTAAGACTAATTAAGACCAGAAGGAATAACTGTTTAAACAATTGTGCATTTTCAGTGCAGTGAATTATCATAGTTGATAACATGTGGAAAACAGGCCGAGTGCCCAACTTCTCCAACACCAGCCAAATTGTCCAAGCTACACTAGTCCCACCTCCAGCATTTGGTCCATACACCCGAAATCCTCTCCTATCCTGTACCTGTCTAAACCTGTCCTATCCTTGTACTAGTAATTTTGTTAGTGTTGTTAACGCTTGTGCATTGTTTAAGGGGTATTGAAATCTTGAATACAACTGAGCTTGTCCGTTTGGTATGCTTGTTTTTGTTACTGATGAATTCATAACTTTCAGCCATTCGTGCATTTGGGTGAATAAGTTACGAGAAGCTGCTCGCTCCAAAGTCATTTACACAGCAGGCTTCACCTAGACAATAGTGAGTTTTGCCATTTCATTGCACATCTCCCCCTCACCCAATCTGCCAACAAACATCGTAAATAACAATGAAAGTCACAGTACCTGTAATATTTGATGGAAAGCTAAGCTAGATTTAATTTTTTCCAGAACACGGACATATAAATTTGAATTTTAGTTTTTTTAATTTATTTTACAGAAAGCTCTGTTTTGATATTCTTTAGTAAACTGGATTTAGGAAAATAGTGTTAATTACACTGCACTTTTATTGGACAAGCAAATTTAATGTCTACTTTATTTAAACAAATGAACTTTGTTTATTGTTAATTTTTTTTAACATTTTATTTGTTTATATATGGTATCTATTGAATACTTTATTTACATATATATTGTGCTGCTGCAAGTAACAATTTAATTGTTCTGTTTTGGGACATATGAGAATAAAACACTCTTGACTCTCCTGACTTCCAATTTAATTTCTTATTGCTTTGAGGAATATTGCTGACAATGGCCATGGCAGCATTTACTGTCCATTCCCAGCCACCCCTGAACGAGGTGCGAGTTATGAATGAACCATGTTATTGGGTCAGGCTGGGCAAGAATGGCAGATTTCCGTTCCTGAAGGAAATTAATCACCAAATGGCTGCTCGTGGCAATCTACTGGCTCCATGGCTATTGTTATTGAGACCATTATTTAAATTGTCTTAACAACTAGTATATCTAGAGGTACACAAGAGACTGCAGATGCCAGAATCTTGAACAAAAACCAGTGCTGGAGGAACTCAGTGGGTCAGGTAACATCTGTGGAAGGAATGGACTGTCAACGTTTTGGGTTGGGACACTTCCGCAGACTGAAGTGTAAATTTGTCCAGTCCCTCCACAGACCTGTTGAGTTCCTCCAGCACTTTTTTTCAAAATACATGGTTCTAATTGTTGAACCTCCCCTATGTTAAATTCCGAAATTCGCCTGCTCTTTGTCCTTGTGAATTAGTGGTCTTGGTCATGTATATTGAAGAGGGCATTTGTAGAGAGAGATTCAACCAATATGCTGCTTTGAATTTCTCTCTTATGGTTAATTTCATATTAACATTTGTACCTGGATTAGCTGAAAGATCAATTCACAAGAGAAACAAACAGGAATAAATTAAATTCTGCATGATTACAACTTCAAGGGAGTCATTATTAGGCAATTATATGGAGACCTATTAACGGCATTATTTGCTAGAAATTATAAATGGGAAAACATACTAAGATTTTTTCACTCTGTATCTGCTCCCACCGTCCTCTAATGTGCTTGAGGAAAACCACTTGTGAGTTGTTTATGCTTCTGGGGAGAACATTTTCCTGGTCGATAACCTTGGTCTAAGTAGTAAATTAAATAAACAAGTAAATGCTATGTAGTTTATCCTTGATATTATACACCTCTCATGAATTACTTTCTGTTCTGCATCCTGATCCAACCCTTTATATTCTGAACCATGTGGGTGACTTCTAAAATGTTCATCTCAATTATTATTCCAATGTAGTAAATGGCACCAGAACCTGTCCAAAAAGATAAAGTATCTGAGAAAAGTTCAAGTAAGTATTTTTTACTGAGCCCCAATGCAGTTTCTATGGGTGGATACAAGAATGTTTTCTGGGAGTGAGTATTTAGTGTATTGCTTGCCGTGAGTTTTGGCCCTTCTGCCAAATCCCCCATGCATTGCATGAACAAAGAGGGGATAGACACACAAAATGCTGGAGTAAATCGCGGACAGCGGCAGGCGCATTCTCTGAACTAGAAGGAACTGGGCGAACGTTTTGGTTGAGACCATTTTCAGAATGTCAGGGGGAAGATGGGAAGCCTAGAGATATGGAAGGGTAAGGTGTGAAAACAAAGTTCTATGCCGATGATGATCAGGAAATGCAGACTCACGGTTCAATGTTAGCTGAGGAGAAGGTTGACAACTGAAATCCATACAATCCAGGTTAAAAGTAATCTGACCATTTACGACGTTAGTGAAACTAGTCGGAAGAACTTGTGTGGAGGGAAGGGGACAAGAGGAGGACGGAAAGCAAGGGTTACTTTAAGTTGAGATGAAATCAATATTCATACCGTCCTGGGAGCTTCAAAGAAGAAAGGTCCCCTGAAAACCCGAAAACATCACCCATTCTTTCACCCAGAGATGCTGCTTGCATGTCCCACTGAGTTACTCCAGCATATTTGTGTTCTTTCTTCAGTGTAAACCAGCCAACACTTTTATTTCCAGAACAAAGGAAATAAATTGCTCCCCCATTGATTTAATGGTGGGCCTGAGACTAAATTGCTAGAATTAAGTCACCCTTACATGTTAAGATTTCCCACAAGTTACACTGTTCCATTCTCTAGTCTTTCATAAGACTATCAGGCCAGGCGACAACATGTTTAGCCATGTTCAAGTTCTTAAGTGGATTGACTTTAATTTAACCTCCCAGATCCCAAAAGGCAATAAACCCCAAACCTACAGAATATTCACTTGAGCTTGCGTTTCACTAACCACATGTCGCTTCATTCTCAAATGCCTCAGTTCCCGCAGTTGTGTTCCATTCTATCTGCAATAGCTGTGAAAACCTAACAATTGCTGAGACTCCATTGTTGAAAGGGTTAATCAGCCGAAACCTTTTCTCTGAAGGGGTTTGCCACCGTTCCACTGATGATTTCCTGCTTATCAATAGTAGCCCTGGGTAAAGCTATCCAAGGTGAGGACATTTGTGACACGATCATGACATTATTTTTCTGTAAAAGACAGACAGTCTCATAATTATACAGTTTACTTCTGTGATATGTACATGGAAAACTGTAAAGGGATGTGACCAGATTTATAATTTTCTTTATCTTGGTAGAACCTGCAGAGTAAACCTTATACCTGGGTGTTATTTAACTTCATACCCGAGTAATGAATTCGGAATCTGGAAATTGCAGCCGGGAAATATAGTTCTTCCTGCAGGAGCAAGGGAAGGACAACTGGGCAACAATGTCACACGTTCTACGAAAGGCAAGAAATGATCCCGGGCAATGCAATGCTCACACATCCACAGTGCAGGAGAGGGCTTGATCAGAGGCAAGGGATACAGCTGCAACTGGATACAGCCTGCAATCGCTGAACAGTTAGTATCGCAGTTTTAAATTGTAAGGTAAGGTAGATTTGCTACAGAATTATGGATATGATCCACATTCAAAGTTACAAGCTGATCATGGTGTATTATGGTTTATTTGATGGTAGGAGGAACTACAGATTGCTGGTTTAAACCGGAGAAAGACACAAAAAGCTGGGGTAGCACAGCGGGTCAGGCAGCATCTTGGTGATGCATGGTGTGAGATTCACTTATTTATGTAGAACGCAATACAATTATGAAGATAGACACAATGCTGGAGTAACTCAGAGGGTTGGTGACGTTTCAGGTCGAGGACGTTCTTCCTACAATAAGAAGGAAGCCCCATGCCCTTACACCAGGTTTACATTGTCATCCCAATAATTATTAGTATATAAGCGCAAGCATAACAGAAGCAGGTCTGAAGTACCATCAAAGTAAAAATAATTTATCATTGGCAGCTGTTAATGCCATACCTAAGGTCCTTCACCACTATGGAGGGAAAAAATGGCTGGTAAGTCTTGGCCACACTCTGATAAGTGGACGGATGAGATTAAAACTGAATTGGCCCACCAGTCCAATCTCTGTCCCAATTTGCAGGTACAAAAGGAAAGGATGCTAGCAGTCTGTTGGATTTCAGTCTGAGGGAAAAAAAAAAAATAGTCTCTAAGATAAGCTGTCTATTATTTTATGATGTAGTGGAGTGCATGTGTCAATAATGTTGTCAGCACAGGAACATGGGGCTTGAACAGAAAGTATTCTTGTTTAATGGGAAACCTGGGCTGTTCTATTAGATTCAGAAAATAACCTGATGGTGAAACTTTGAAGTGGGTGGACTCCACTAACATGATGCTCAAACTTGTTTCACCAGAGAGGCTGCTCCGATTCCACATTGTAGTTCTGAATGAATTACTCGTATCTATGATAACTTACAGCAATGTTCTGGCAATGTGTGCTCACTACACATTGTACCAAAAGCCAAACTACTGAATGTGCTGGAACTGTTGTAAAAACAAAACTATTGGAAACATGCAGCAGGTCAGGCAACTTATGCAAAGAGAGAAATAGTTACCATTTAAAGTATGAGAACAACTTTGTCACCCCATAGATGCTGCTTAACTTACGAAGTTTCTCCAGTATTTTTTTATTTTGCATCATTAGGTCTCCCCTTAAGCTGTCAAATGGAGTGAAGCTCGGTGCCTGGAACTCTTTGTCATCATTTTATGTTAGTTCATGGTTGCCGGGACTGAGCATTACTGACCCGGGGCTCTGATCATCTGTCGCTGCCCCAGAACACTCTGTCCATCGCCTTAGTGTCTGAGCAGCCTCGTACTGATGTCAGCTGCAGGGAGAGGGCGAATGGGAAGCTAACAGGGTCAATTTTCCTTGGTCCTCTTGTTTTTTGCCAGTCCACTTGACCACAGATGTTGCTGGTGCAGAAAACAACATTGGAATGCCTCCCGTCAAAGGTCCAGGTGTTGTGGCACAGACATCATGAGTTTGTGACCACAGCGGCCACAATCTTACAGAAACTTGCTTTCTATACGTGGAGATCTGCAGTCCATCATAAGAGTACAGAGGAAGGGACTGTTTATAGGGTAGGCTGGCGCTTTTGAGAGTCCTTGTCTCAGTTTGATTCTCCATTTTAGTTAACTGATTCTTACTATATCAAAATGAGTGGAAGCTGAGTTTCTTTCTTCAGGAAGTTCAATAGACTGTCCCAGGATATGCCCCTAAAGGTACTATGACTCCTGCTTTAACTATCAACTGTACACATTTAATTATGTCTATAGATTATAAATACATTTGTTCTATTCCCCCCCCCCCCCCCCCCCCCCCCCCCCCCCCCCCCCCATTACTACAATGGAGTTTTACAAAGTAGAAATAAACAAAGTGCAGCAAAGTGAGCTGTCCACATCCGGTGTATCTGAAAGCAGCATTACCATTTAGAGTCATGATTTGCTCTTCCTCTTCCTGTCTTCTCCACAGCCCCATCTAGTGGTCTTGCTGAGAACCACCAAAGCACACCTGAACTGAAATTGATTTGAAACAAAAAGATAGAACTGCCCAGAAGGTCAAGCAGCATATGTGGAGGGAGAAGAGGGTTGATGACCTATCACTGTACTGAAACTGGCCCTGTTCCATCCTTTTGTCTCTAATCTCTTGGAGAGAAAAGCCTTGGATAGAGTGGATGTGGACTAGTGGGAGAGTCTAGGACAAGAGGTCATAGCCCCAGAATTAAAGGACTTTCTTTAGTCAGAGGGGGGTGATTCTGTGGAGGCCAAGTCAGTGGATATTTTGTAAGGCAGAGAAATAGTTTTTTGATTAGTACAGGTGTCAGAGGTTATGGGGGAAAAGGCAGGAGAATGGGGTAAGGAGGGGTAGATAGATCAGCCATGATTGAATGTCGGAGTAGACTTGATGGGCCGAATGGCCTAATTCTACTCCTATCATGTATGACATTATGCTCACTTTGGATTTGGCATGGGTGGTATCTCCACATTGTCTCGCTGCCTCGTGATGTTGATGTTCCAGGTGTGCTGAATCATTTATGACATTAGTTACTCCAGCATTCAAACCTGTATAAAATGGAAGGCCAATAATATATAGCCAGTTCCTTGGATAGTTATTATCTCATGGTTGTTATGTCTTTTTAGCTCATAACATATTAAATAGATCTTTCTGGCTGTTGTTAGCATGTTTAGTTTGGTCTCATTGATATGTGATACACACTGATTGTAGACATTGCCTAACTGTTTCTTGTTTGTTAGACTGGGTTAGTCCCCTACAATTACATCGAACCACTGGAACACACAAAGGTAAATGCTTTATTTGATTTTGAGTATTTCCCACGATAGCTACAGAGGTCACAGCATTGTAATTACTCCCCCACTTTGGGCCCACCTCAGGGAGAGCAGGTGGCCCTGTATAACTGGGTTCAGGGGACCTAAGGTGAATCAGTTAGTCCCAATCATACTCTCTCAACAGTTCATGAACATGGCTGTGGAGTCACTCCTTCCCCCCCCCCCTCTGTCAGTTTATCAGCATCTGAAAATTGCAGATTACAGAGAACATAGAACAGTAGAGCTCAGCAACAGGGCCTCCGGCCCATAATGTCTATGCCGAACATGATGCCAAGACCAAGCCTTATCTGCCAGCGCATTGCCCTTATGCCAGCGCATTCCCTGCATATCCACATGCCTACCCAAAAGTCTCTTAAATGCCACTATCACATCTGTCTGTTTCACTCCTCCATAAGCGTGTTCCTTGCACTTACCACCCTCTAAATGTTGCCCTGCACATTTCCTTTAAACTTTGCCCCTCTCATCTTAAAGTTAAGTATTTGATATTTCCATCCTGAGAAAAAGGTTTTGACTGTCTGCCCCTATGAACGCAGCTCACAATTTATGTACTTCTATAAACATCTCTCAACTTCTGGCGTTCCAACGAAAATAATCCAACTCTGTCCAAAATATAGCTAATACCCCCTAATCCAGGCATTATTCTGGTAAACCTCTTCTACACAACCTATTGGAGATTGGGCCTCTTATTGATAGTAACCTGTGAATGAAAGCAAGAGGAACACTTAAAGTGTCTGAATTCTGTTCCCTTCCAGCATCGGAGCAATATGGTGTCCGTAGCAAAAAGGGAACCAATGTGACAAATTGAATTATAGAAGTGGTGCAAATATGCTGATTTTGCATGTACAGAACAGCTTTGTGTAATTTTGATGCAATTTTCTTTTTAAAGAAAAACTCCTGTTTAAGATTTTGCATAGGAATCTATTTTGAGTGTGTTTCTTGATCAGGCTGAAAGATCACCCTCTCCTGACATCCCTGAACCACCCAGGACAGCAGCCCCTGACAGACCACCTGGTGTGAAAGGTGAGCAGCTTCACCAGACGGTGAAATTACAATTGTAATCGCACCGCTTATAAAGATGTGGATGCATCCACGAGTATATTAAATATGAAAAGTTATTCAGATTCAAATAAAAATGGAAAATGCAGGAAACATTCAACAAGTCAGGATATATGAGAAATTAAATTTTCAAATCGCAAATTTTTTAATTGATTTGTCTAAAAGGTCCAGGATCTTAAAAAAATAGTTCCCCTTGTACCTCTACAGATACTGCCTGACTTGAGTGTTTACTGCACTTTGCTTTTATTTCAAATGTCTAACACCAACAGTTTAAAGAGTGACACAAAATGCTGGAATAACTCAGTGGGGCAGGCAGCATCTCTGCATAGAAGAAATGGGTGACATTTTGGGTCAAGACCATTCATCAGACTGGTCCCGACCCAAAACGTCATCCATTCCTTCTATCCACAGATGCTGCCTATCCCGCTGAGTTACTCCAGTATCTGTGTCTATCTTTGGTGTTAACCAGCATCTGCAGTTTTTTTCCTTTACTGTTTAAAGACTGATGCTGGTGTGGGAGGCACAGGATTCACTCCTGCTGAGTGTATGGCAGATTGGTGCCTTTTAATGAGTCCTCATTGCTGATATCTAAGAAGAGTGTCCAATACCCATCTAAAGATACAAACCCTGGGCTGCACTCGAAGGGATGAGGGGAAGAGACAAATGCTAGTCTTTCTAAGGACCTTCAAGCCATCTTATGTGAGCTCTTGGCTCAGCTGTCACTGCTGTGCAGAAAAGCAAGGTGCGGTTCTCATTAAAAGGCATAGACACAAAAAGCTGGAATAATTCAGCGGGACAGGCAGCATCTCTGGAGAGAAGGAATGGGTGATGTTTCGGGTCGACCCTTCTTCAGACTGACAGTCAGGAGAGGGAGGCACAGAGATAAGGAAGGGTAAAGTGTGTGAAAACTAGATCAAAAGAGATGCAGATCAAGGAAAATGTAGAATAGATCATTGTTTGCTAGTAGAAGGTGACAACAACGCATCAGAGATAAAATGTAATCTGGGACATTCAGACTGGTCGGCGAACTGGGAAGGGAGAAGGATGGAGAGAGAAGGAAAGCAAGGTTTACTTGAAGTTAGAGAAATCATAGAGAACGGTTACTGCAGATGGAAACATCTGCTACTGATCCTTCACCAGAATCTGTGCACTGAAATCAATGCACCACAAATCCTAACCAAGGCTGGAGCTCGTACCCACGCCACAAATGGTCTTGGGATCAGCTAATTGCTGACATTATCAGCAACGCAAACAGTTTGTAAAAAATAAGTAGTAGTTTAAGTATTCTTGAATATAGATGTACCTCCATATCTGTAAAGGGAATGACATTGGAGCTACGATAACTAAGCCTGAATGTGCAATTTCATGGGGATTGATGAAGAACTGCTGCCTTGATGAAGCAGATGTTCATTCAGCATCCTGATCCTAGGCTGCCTCCAATTTGAGATTAAGGCAGTGAGTGGGGGCCAGGGACATTAATTATAAACATATTGAAAATTAATCATTTTCAAGTCACTGTTTTTTGCAAAAAATAAAATTGCTCAATTTTTTTTTCAGATGAAAAAGTACCCACTATAGTGAGGTCACAGGTAATAGAACCTTCGAAAAAGACTGAGGTAAGAAACGCTGGTGCAGGAGTAGGCCATCCGGCCCTTAGATGTGATCATGGCTGTTCATCTAAAATCAGTACCCCGTTACTCATTTTTCCCCATATCCCTTGATTCCTTTAGCCCTAAGAGCTAAATCTAATAACTCTTGAAAACATCTAGGTATTAAGGTAAAAAAGAAAGCAAGTTGGGTATTGATATTGTCCCTTGTCACTTTTCTTAAATATTTCATGTATGAAGTGTTAAGCTGCAACAATCGTGTACCAAAGGCAGTATTTGTTTTGTGGATCAGAGTCTAAGCAACAGTAAAATATTAGCTTGCTTTTGGCGACACTGGGAATGCAGGCAAAACACCTAGGAAGCCTCTTTTATTTAACTATCCCACTATGCTCATTATAATATTTATATAATATATTTATATAATATTTTTACACAATATGTTAAAAATTCAGGTAGTTCCGTGAGTTGGGTCACGAACTTGAACGAAAAATCTCCTCAGCCCACAGCCTACACCTGTGAGCCAGACAACTAGTTGATATTTTGGGCATTAGGATTGAGAGGGAAGATGGTATAAGAAGGTGAGAGGAAAGGTGAGGCAATGGGTGGAATATAAGATAAGGGTCTCTTCATCCTTCACCTATGGTTTCACTTGAGTAAATAACCACGTTCACAATCTAAAGTTTATCAAAAATTATAGCAGGATCTTGATCAGCCGGGCAAGTGGACTGAGGAATGTCTAATGGAGTTTAATGCAGATAAGTGAGAGGTGTTGTATTTTGGGAAGTCAAACTAGGCCATGACTTTCTCAGTGAATGGTAGGGCCCAGTGAGTGTTGTAGAGCAGAGGGATGTAAGAGTATAGGCACATAGTTTTCTGAAAGTAGCGTCTTAGGGAAATAGTGTTAAAGGCGGCTTTTGGCACATCAGTCAGGGCACTGAGTATAGCGATTGGGATGTTACCGTACAGTTATACAGATGCTGGCGAGGCCACATGGAGTACATTTTTGGTCAGCCTGGTATGGGAAGGACGTCACTGAGCTGGAAAGAGCGCAGAAAAGATTTACGTGGATGTTGCAAGACTCAAGGGCCTGAGCTACTGGGAAAGGTTGGGCAGGCTAAAACTTAATTACGGAGCACAGGAAGCTGAAGGCTGATTTTTATAGAGGTGTATAAAATCATGAGGGGAACAGATAGGGTGAATGTGCACTTTTATTTACCAAGGGTAGAGGGATCAATAACAAGAGGGCACAGGTTTAAGGGGAGTTGCATGAGGAAGTTGAGGCAGGTACTATAACTGTACACACCAAAGCTTGCCTAATAATAATGGTAGCTTGATATGGATGCTCCATCAAGGTTTCTTCTGCCTCCTTAGGAATAGCATCTAGCTTGCATCAACTCAAACTCGCATTACGGTGGATCTTGGGCACATTGTATAAGCTTACTTTTGAGACATTACCTCATGACATAACACTAAATTAGGAAATGTTGATTATTTCTAATGGTGTGGGTGTTGCAAATGTTAATCTTTTTTTGACAAGCATATTACGAGCCGTTTAATATAAAATTGGACTAATCTATAATTCTTTTTTTTACTGGAATAGTGCAAAAATCACCCTATGCCCAAAGGCTGTATTGTCAAAATACACTTCAAGTATACGATAGCTGTACGTGTGAAACCAGGGTTATTGCTCAGCGAGTTGCTGGGTGTCATCTGTCAGAAGTTTGATCTGTCTGAAAAGAGACTTGTGCTGAGGTACGCGAGCCTTTCAAATACTCCAGCTTGTGCTAGATATCCTGTCGTGAACGACTCGCCCTCTGCTATGCCAATACCTTCCAAGCCCGTGATCTGTATCATGGAGGAGGACAAGGGCAGATGGCACATTGTATCACCACCACCGGCAGCTTGTCATCCACATTGTGCACTATCCTGACACAGTCATATTTCAGTGTTCCTTCATTGGCACCAAATCCAAATCCTGGAACTCCCTTCCCAGTGGCATTATAAACACCAGAAAGCCCATCCATCAATTTAAGGGAAATTAAAAATGGGCAATAAAATGCTGGCCTCATCAGTGCCACCCGCATCCCAAAATATCAAAGGATGGTGTGCTCTGCCATTGTTATTAAAGCAAGTCACTTAACTATCTCCAACTCAGTGGCTTCAAGTCTTCGCCTTCACCAAGAGATCTAATTGTAGAATAGTTTTATTTTTAAAAAGCAAATTACAAAATCTTGACATAAGATTTGCCCAGGTTTTGGCAATTTCACTACAGTGGGCAAGCTCACATATATCTTTATAGCTGAGAAGAGATGTGCTAAATGCCTTTAAGGTCATGGAAATTGGGAGAAAATATCTGTACAAATGCAATCTGTTTGTCTGAAGTGTTTAGTTGTCTGAACAGTAATTAACATGCTTTCCATGTTTGGTTCTTCCGGCTAGTTACAAATCACAAGCCGAGGGTGAGCCCATTCCCATTACCACCGAAACCAAAATGAAGAAAATATGGAGCGAGGTCAGTAATCAGCGTTTGGTCATCTGGGTCAAGTTTGTGGAGGTAAGATTCACACATTTTCCCCCCCATGTTATTTTCTCATAGTGCCATAATTAACTAGCAAAGAGCATAGTAGAGCAGTTGGTGTATTTGGTGAGTAGGGGAATTTTCAAAACAGAAGTACATCCTTAGAATTCAGTTCATAAAAAAAGGTGCTGGTGGTAATATGCATTTGCACAATGTGGGAGGTTATGGGGAAAAAACTGATGCCAGGCATTTTCATGTGAAACAAGATCTACTTAGATTATATTTAGCAAAGAGATGACTAGAAATAGCCAACTGTAAATGTTTCAGAGCAATAGAAGGAATTCAAGGAGGAGATAGTGAAGGTTCAGAACAAATGCGTCTACCCATTTTAAAGTAAAGTAGAAGATTCCAATTTCAACATCTGGATATTGAGGAAGAAGGATAAAGTTGTGAGATAGTGTAAGATCAATTTAGCAGAAACCTGAAGGTGCAGGGGTTAAATTAAAGCAGCAATTAACATTAAGGTTTGTGGGGAAAAGTGGCAGGTAAACCATCAAGGAAAATTTCAAGATACTCTATAAAAATGAAAAAGAATTTGAAAAGAAAGAGTGGGTCGAATTAGAGACTAGATAAGTACTCTACAAATCAAAAATCATAAAGGGATTAGAATTGCAAGAGAAGTAAGATAAAGGATAAACAGGAAAGGAGGCAACATATTAAAGGTTTTAGCATTTTTAAAGCAAATAGCTCACCTGGCTGGATAAAAGAGGACAAAGTAAGAGCCTGTTCCAATGATTTTAGTGCTCTTTGGCATGATGTTTGTACTGCACTTGGAAAAAAATAAGTGGATGGAATGAGTAATTACCAGCAACTTTGTCTTTGGTAGCAGGCTTTTTGTTTGAAAAATTGATGGACAGAATGAGTCTGTATTTAAAGGGGAACAGCTTAATCAATTAGCATGGATTTATTTATGTATGATCATGTCTGATTAATAATTAAAACTTTTAGAGATAACTAGAAGTGTCAGTGAGGGAAGTGCATTTGATGTGGTATCAAATGCAATAGATATCACTCATAGGTAGACGCAGGATGCTGGAGTAACTCAGATTTGTAATAGGAAAAAAATCACATGTGCACATTGTCAGATGTTATGAAAAGTCATTTTTATACATTTTGGTTTCACCATGTAGAAATTACAGCTGTGTTTATGCATAGTCCCCCCATTTCAGGGCACTATAATGTTTGGGGCACATGGCTTCAAAGGCATTTGTACTTTCTACATGAAACCAAAATGTATAAAAATGGCTTTTCATAAAATCTGACAATGTACACTTTAACAACATGTAATTTTTTTCCTATTACAAATCTCAAATTGTGGAGCACAGAGGCAAATAAATAAATGATGGGTCTTTGACCCAATCATTATGGAGGGCACTGTATGTGGAAATCGAGGCTTGGGGGAATGAAAATATCTGAAGGTGGTATAAGGACAGGACATTGCAGGTATAGAGGCAATGCACAAGGGAATTTGCTTTAATAGCCCCCAATATAATGCAACGTTATGCATAGGTGATTTAAAATATTGGTATTATTAAAATTACTTAATTAAAAAAAAAATTGATGTTGATTTTTATTCTGGATTCTTGGGTTAAATGAGGTAGAATTTCTGAGGAGTGGGAAATTGATTGCACTCACTGCTCCCCCTTACATTGGATCTGCCCACCCCTGCACAAGATTGGCTCAGATCCTATTGTCAAGGCCCCCACACCCAAAGTAAATTGCGAGAAGTGCTTTAACAGCAGGGCAAACCACACTCCCAAGGCTTACCTGTTGTTAAAACTTGGGTCATTTTGTATTTGAACTGTGGCATTCCTCAATGGTTTAATAAAAACACCTAAACAATTCACTGTTATTAATTCATGTAACCAACCAGTGTCCTTCCAATTCCCTGTGAAGTGATGGAAGTCACTGAACCTACGTCAGACTTAAGCTGGTACAAGTTGAATGGGCAGATTTTCCTGTGTAACTAATAGGGGAAAACTATAGGCTGGCACATCATTGCAGGACTCCATGAGGAGTTGGAAAGTAAATTAGAGTTTGAGATCAAGAACGTTATGTTGCTATTTTAGTGTGGCCACATCTGGAGCACGAGTGCCCATCGAGTGCCTTGAAAGAGGGCATCTTGGGAATCAATAAGGAGGGATTGAGAAGAATGGGCATTTCTTCCATGGCCTTGGGAAACCCTACTTATCTTCACCGGGTGTTATGAATCTTTGCAATTCTCTACTAAGAGTGTTTTGATGCCAAATATACTCAAGACTAAGTAGTGGACTTGCAGGAGGAGGGACCAAAGCTTCAAAGGAGAGCTGACAATGCACAAATTGAGCAATATTATTCAATGGTGGAGCAGGTTCAATGTTGTATTACATGATTTTGACAAATCATTTTGTACAATAGGTAGTAGCATTATATGATTACAAGGACACAGCCTCCATTGATCTGAGTTTTCAAGAAGGAGACAGAATCCAAGTATTAGCACAAGGTGAGAAACATTACTGCTGAGTACTGGACAAAATATTTAATTTTTTGTTGGTGTTGCCTCCCCGTCTTGGATCAGTTGTTTTGTTACTGATCTGTAATTGTAGATTATTAGTCCAGCATCTAATATTAAAAGCACACACCCGAATGTCACTTGTGTAGTTGCATTGGCTGTTTAACTTCACAAAAGCTATAACAATATTTCACCGCCTTTGTAAAATTAAACACATTGATTTGACAAAAAGTCACCCATCCCATATAGATATTACTAAAACAAGGCATTCAATGTGCACCTATACCACTGACCCCTCTCCCAGTTTAAGCCAAACATTTTAACCATAATAACCTGTCTTTTTCAATTAACTCAACTGCTTTTTCCTTTACTCACCTGATCAGTCCAATGTGGTCACCACCTCAATCACAGAAAAGTGCGGCGAGCTTACTTCTAAATGGGATGGCTGTTTCTGACCAATCTTACACATTCTGCACTGTGATTGTGGCCAAACATAATTTAGTGTATACAATATATGACATGATCAGAGCATGTGACATCAGGGGACAAGTAACAGAACAAAGAAATGAAAGATAATGTCAATAAACCAAGATTGTGTATTTAACAGATTTAATGTAAAGATGAGAGTTCACTTCACTGCAAATAATTATATAGTGAATTATATAGTTTCAACAGATTGGAGCACTGTATTAGCCAAGGGATATGATATGCAAATCAGTAAAGTTACTATAAAAAGTTTGAAAAGATCATTTTTTTAAAAGTGCTTTGGCCTCGATACCTTAATCCCTGGCAAGTGATGGGTGGATAGTGTGACACAGGCTGGGAGGTGATAAATGGACTGCACTGTAATCTAATAAGGAAGGTGATGAGTGAAAATGGGTAAGGGATAAACACAAAATGCTGGAGTAACTCAGGCAGCATCACTGGAGAGAAGGAATGGGTGACGTTTCGAGTCGAGACCCTTCAGACTGAGTCAGGGGAGAGGCAAATTAGAGATATGGATGGGTACAAAGAGAATGTAAGGTGTGAAAACAACAGATCAAGGAAATGTAGAATGGTTCATTGTTGGCTGAAGGGAAGATGATAATGAGGCATACAAATAGTAAAATTAATCAGGACTGTGAAACTAGTCAGAACTGGGGTGGGGGACGGAAAGAGGGAAAGCAAGGGTTGCTTGAAGTTAGAGAAATCAATATTCATACCACTGGGTTTTAAGCTGCCGTGGAGAGAGGGAAAGAAACTGGGTAAAAGGGGGTTAAAGTTAAAATAATGTCATTGCCGCATGCATAAATGTGGAGTGAATTAAAGAAGCCATGAGCAAATTCTGCTCTGAGAGCGAGTGTTGGATGTGCTTTAGTGAGCGATGTAAGCTACTTGAATTGCTTTGTTTTCTCTTCACAGTAAACGACAACTGGCTGGAAGGGCAATGTAATGGCAACACTGGAATTTTCCCATCATCTTTCATCAAAGAATTAAGCATTGCTTAAATTGTAAATCTTTGAATAAAACCTACAAGCATTTGATTTTTGAAGTGATCCTTTTCTCCTAAACTATCGATTGAAGATGCTGTTTGCATCTCGAATATTTAAAATAGTTTATCCTCACAAGTAGATCAGTAAGGACCTTGAATTTGTGTTAGATTGCTCACAAAATATTTGGGAACATTTCTTCCCTGTGCGAGTGCTGAGTTGCAACGTGGGCCAACAAAACTAGTTGCAAATATGTAACAGGAGTTATGTCAATCTTCCCTAGGTCGAATTAAAAGGTACAGGCAGTGTCATTTCTTTAAGAAAAGCAATTTTATTTCCATCAGCCTTTGACTATTCCACCTCATCTCAACTTCAAATGACCTTCTGGTACTTGACCAAATTCTTGCCATCCTTATTGTGGACACTTGATGTCAGAAATCTGGGGGATGGGTGATGACACTTAATCTGTAAATAAAAAGTTGTGCAAAGGAAATCATTTGGTTTTGAGAAAAGTTGATGTTAGTGGAGTGAGAGAAACAAGGGGGTGGGGAGTACTGCCCTGAGCCAACAGCATCCGGTTTCCATCTAGTCATCTGGACTCCATAGCTGGGCCTTCACTGCATCATTCCCTTTTCATCCCAATTTTCCCAAGCCAACCCTTATAGTTCTGAACCATAATCAATGCTCTTGCTCACCTTCCTTCCAGCAGACTCTGCACACCCATCCAAAAGGTGCCTTTCCAATGATACGACGCTGCACCCAATCAGAAATAAAGAGTAGGTATGGCTTCTCAAATGCCAAAGGGCACAAATTCAGGCAGAAATCCTCTTACCCAAAGATGAAGTTTGGAGCACATATCTAAACTGCTCATCTCTACTTGACATCACTCGACTTCTTGCGACAAAAACCTGCAAGCTTCTGAAACCACCATCCATGCTATCTCTAGATTTGACTATCCTAATTCACTGTAAGGCATGATGACAACCCAAAATATACTGCTTCCATCTCAACCTAGCAACTTTTGCTTACCCAACCTTCCTTTGAACACGAATTTTATGTTGGTTTCCAGGAAAGCTTTCTCGCAATTTCAAAATTCACATTCGATGTAATTCCTCATGGCCCTCCCACCATTTTCTGCAATAAAACCTACTTAGACTGTCCTAAAATTCCCTTCGCAGCACTGTCAAATTTTGTTTGATGAAATTTCTGTTCCAACATTTAAAAGTGCAAAATAATGAATTGCAAGTTGTTGGTGCTCCTGAGATTTTACCAGCTTTAATCATTTCATTCCTCTGTTGGTACCAGCAATGTTAACTTCGTTGGAGAGAGAGAAAACAGAGACTGGATGGTGATGCAGCATTTAACGTCACTGCCTTGCAGCTCCAGGAACTTGGTCTTGGTTCTCACCTTGGGTGTACGACTCAACAGCACCAGTTTTTCTTCTACACCCTGAAGAAATGCTGGCAGGTTAATTGGCTGCAATAAATTACCTTAGTATAACCAAGTGGTGAAAAAACTGATTAACGAATTGATGGATATGCAAGATAGAATAAGTTGTAGGGCTGCAGGGAAATTGGGCTGAGTGGGACAGCTCACCAGGGAGTCAGTAGGGACCAAAATGGCCTCCATCTGTGTAAGAAAAAGACAACATTTTGCATATAGTAGCTTTCAAACCAGAACAAAGCAACAACCAGTCAAAGTGTAAATGTTACAATTGCAAGTAAAAGTTTTAACACAGTTATTCAAATGCTGCAACCTCGAGATTTTTTTAAAATGCCCTTCTTCCGTATGAATGAGTTACTCCAGCCTCAAAGAAAGAGAAAACTTACACTAATACGGCATCTTTCCTGATCTCTGGTGCTTTACAGCCTCTGAAATGTAGGAGCCAATCTGTGCACATAAGCTCCCATGAACCAGGTGATAATAACAAGATTCATTAATTTTTTTACTGGTATTTTTCAAGGGATAATTTTGGAACTGTCACTAGGGAGAATGTCCCTACCTTTCTTCAGGTTCGTGCCATGGGATCTTTTAAATCTGCCTTACAAAATAGACGAGATATCCTCTGAAATAAAACACCTCCCAAATCCACATCATTAGAATCAACACTGCACTGGAGTAGTCATCAATTTTTGTATCCCATCTGGAAGGGGGTTTGAAACACACAACCTGCTATCCGAGTGACCTGTACATCCCAATCTCACACGTTGTTGTATTGCTTCACCCAAATCATCCTTCATTGTATTCAACTTCAGGCCATTGCATTATGTCCAAAATGCCTCTAAAGCTACAGCAAGTAACAAATTAATTGTTCAGAGTTAACAGGGTATTTAATCCAGGCCCAATCCTACTTTCATTCATTTCCAGCGTAAATCACAACAGCCAGGAAATCGGAGAGATATTTCTAACCTCCATGACTTAAATATATAAAATTAGAACTTAGGAAAATTTAAGTAGCACACAACACAAATTATCTTGCATTTTTAACAATGTTTAATGTAAGTTTAGCACCACACCCATGTTTGTAGATTTTTCCTTCAAGGGTCATCCTTAAAAGGAAAACATTGTGCGAAGAACAAGTGATTAAACATAAACTTTTATTTAGAACATGGTTTCATTTATTGAAGGCAAAGCTGATTCCAGCAATTGCTGCACAAGTTCTTACACAAAAAAGACATGAACACAAAAGCTCAGAACAGAAATGTTTTTTCCAAGGGCCCTATAATCTTTCTTGCAGTGCTCCTGTTCCCCAGAAATGTAATTATTCTGAACAGCATACATGCATGCAGGTTGTGAATTCATGCCCTGGCACTTCTGCTGACCTTCTGGGACTCGTCAGCTCAGTGAGTACACCCAAGGGCGAGGTGATTCAGTACCAGAATTGCTTTAGATTTAGGTGACCAGAGCAGAATGGTGGAATGTTTCAGTGGGTTGACTGTGGAGCTATACCTTTAACTGGCACAAAGTACTGTTGGATTACATTTTTTGTGTTAAGAAAAATAGGGTGTGGAGGTTGCCTTAGTTTTTTTAGGTCTTCATACTGTGAAGAAGTTGTTAAATATCATTTCTCAAAAAAAAACAATTCCTTTTCTATACCTCTCCTTTCTAGTGTTGCACATCTTACCAACGTGGCCTAACCTGCACCTGAGCACTGTACTTCTCCCCCACAAGCATGAGATATTGATTTTGAACAGCTCTCAGTAACTCAGACAATGTAACTCTTCAATTGCAAAATACCAGAAAACATTTGTTTTCCTGCAATTACATCAGCTTTTGCCATTAGGAATTCAACTGAAATAGTTTCTACTGCAAGTACTTTTTCCATTGCTGAAGAATGATTTTAACAGACATTTTCACGCGAGTCTGCTTACAATACATTCAGATCTTTCCACAAAGCTCAATAAAAGGACAAATGTTTGTTACATTCAAGAGCCTGAAACCTACTGATAAGATGACCACAGTGTATAACCCATGCTTTTCATATATTTTCTCTTTTAAATTGTAAATGGGAGTAGCAGGTGGCCACATGCAGTAACAAACACCCACAAGTACAAGTGGCCCACTTACTCACTCACATACCTGCTTTGTGCCCCGTTTTGCTGAACCAGCAGCATTGCTGGACCCTTTTTCCACTTTGAAAGACACTGCCAAATCAGGAATAAAAATTACCATCAGACAGAAGCTGACAAAAGCTGTTTTTATCTAATAATTAAAAGAAGCCAGAACTAGAACTAAATAGATAAATTAACCCCTTTCAAGGTTGGTATGCTATAGTAAAATTTATAGCTACTGTTATGATCAAAAACCACTAATTTAAAATCCTTAGCAATTACTGCTTTTTTTTGTTTTAAGCAGAGCTCTCTGCTGTACGTCTTACCAATATTTTAGCTAGGATTGCTACAGAACAGTATCACAAGTATTTAATATTGTAATTACTACTGCAGCTATTACATTAACAACTAGTTTTTCCTTTTAAAAAATCTATCAGCTAAAGGTGCAGTGATGTGAAGCTGCTTTCAAACACACAGACCTTTGCTTGTCTGAAAAGTTGCCTTCATATAAATTTACTAACAGAATGCCTCCACATCCTTATGTAATAGGTTTGAGGAAAGCTGACGAATGGGCCAGTGTCACTACATTTAGAGATTACAAGCACACCTGTTCCTTAACAGAGCTGAAAATGATCACTCTCAAAAACCAAGATGAAAGAGGATTAAAAAAACTTAACCACATCCTCACTAGCAGAGCATTCATTAGCTGATTCTCCTCGTATTTTGTTTAACACTACTTCAATCCACTTGGGATTTCTTCCCATTTCACCTCCTTTCATTACCCAACCATATTAGAGATGTACAAATCAGAGAAGAACATAGGACATCTTTCAGTAGAATCAAGTGGTTAGGAGATAATTGAGTGAGGCGAGTGATGGACCATCCTCTGGAAGTGACAGGAAGCATGTAATGTTCTTTTTGTTTTTTCCTCAGCAGCAGCTTTGTGCAGACGCAGCACTGGTGGAGTGCTTACACCCTCTCTACAGCAAGAAAACACAGAGAAGAGAGGGCTGCCACCTGCAGGGGACCGTGGGTTGTAATGCAAACCCAACATGCCTTGGAGTTGTGTAACCTGGATTCACCGGTCATGCCATTGTGCCTCTCAGTGTGGTGGGTTCAGTGTGCCGAGTCCTCGCTGTTGCTTTTGTTTCTGCTGCATTAGCAGCTGCTCCAGTGCAGAGGGTCCAGGATGCATCATTGAACCTGACCAGATTGACTGAAGATGAGGGGAAGACAGAAAAAATCCTCACATTATGGTAATTCAACAGCCTTTAAAGAAAATATCTTCAGTATAGACATGGACAATGCACAGACAAATCTTACCCCTAAAATCATAATTTCCTTTCTTGTGACAAACCTGAGACTAATCTTATACCTCAAATTTATAAAGATGGGAGGGTCAATAATGATTCTTCATTGTATCATCATAACTAATCACTGTATTAGCATTTATCCTTACTTGAAAGGAATACAAAAAAAAACAATATGATTTTAACACTCACTATTAGCAAAGCATTCAAAGGAGATAAGGATTCAAAGGAAGTATTCACATTAATTTGCAAGTACAATATTTGCTCCAAATTAACTCTTCTGCTGGGAATGGTTTTAGTTCCAAATATTTAACAACTAAATATTATTTAATGAAATATTTACTTAACAGTGCAAGTTATATTGAAATGTCGGCATGCTTGAAAGAGTTCAGAGATGTTGCCAGGACCTTAAGGACTGAGCTATTGGGAGAGATTGAGCAGGGTAGGGGTTTATTCCTTGATAGCACAGGAGGATGAGGGATGATCTTTATTGAGGTGCACAAAATCATGAGGGGAATAGATCATGTAAACACACAGAATCTTTAGCCCAGAGTAGAGGAATTGAGAAACAGAGGGGTTTAAGGTGAGGGGGGGGGGGGGGGGGGGAAAGATTTAATGGGAATCCGAGGGATAATTATTTTTTTTTTACACAAAGGGTGGTGGGTGTATGGAACAAGCTGCCAGAGACGTAGTTGAGGCAGGTACTATCGCAACTTTTAAGAAACTTTCAGATAAGTACATGGCTAGGGTAGGTTTAATGGAATATAGACCAAAACCAGACAGGTGGGACTATTATAGATGGGGCTTGTTGGTCAGCATGGGCAAGTTGGGTCCAGAGATCTGTTTCCACAATGTGTGGCTCTGAATATCAAGCCACAACATCTCTAGTGACTTTCTCCAACACTGATGGTTTATCGTAGTATTCTAAATCAGAATTTTTTAAATTAGAATATTTAAGAAATGGTCCACATTCTCATAAATATCATCACACAGAAGCAGACCATTTGAAACCATTTATGTGTTTAGTTTAACTGCAATGCAATATTTAAAAATACATTGAGTTGCGGGAACTGTCACCAAGGCCACATCAGCGAACAATTGAAAGTCAACATCTTGGATGTGTGATTAGAATTCCACCCAGGCTAAATACAAGGAAAAATAGCTTACTTCCCTCAAAGGGCATTACCGAATTGGTAGTTTTTGGATAATCTAATTGGTCAGTGATGTATTTCTAAATTTTAATGTAAAAGCTGAACTGAATTTCTCAGCCACAACGAGATTTGATATAATTCCCTCAATTGGCCAAGTAGCATCTACCATATAATTGCATTAAAATTAAAAAACAACTTTAAAATATGGCGTATAAAATTACCAAAATAACATTTAATTAGATAAAGGAGAAGATCATCTGGATTAGTGTGCTTCGCTGAGGAATAAATATTAGTTGTGATACTTATACTCACAACAATTTGGAATTATTGCCAATTACTTTTATGAAAAGACAAGGTTTTGGGTTAGAAAGAGTAGCAAATTCATTGTCACTGGACATCCAAAGCAAAATTGTACCATGGTTTCCTGACCTAGTACTAAGAGGAATTAATGGATTTTAATGGGGAATTACTTCGTATCAAGTTGTTACAGGTTCAATCCATAGAATAAGAAACAAAACTTTAACTTTCTGCTTTCAAGGTGAATTCTATCTCACATATATCAGACAGACTCTCTTACAACCCCAATTTTTATTGCACATGTTTTTAAAAGCTTCCCAAGTCATTTACAGTGGGACGTTCAAACAACCAACTAGAATTTTGGTTGCCATTTACAATAATAATCAAAGCTGTCAACTCATTCAGCTTGCCCAGAGTAAAATCTTTTCTCTTTCCTATCCCTGTCATAGCTTAGCGATGGTCTTCACCTTTGCACCAAGTCTAGGAGGGAGAACCTTTTTTTCCAAGCTACAAACAGCTAATGCTGCCACTGATCACCAGATCTGGCTGTACTAGATCAAGTGCCATTAGGACACATTTCCTGGTCAACTCTGCCAATGTTTAGCATCATGCAGGAAAAAGCTAGCAACTCCAACATCTCCATATCAATAGTCTCCTTAAAACACACTTTAAGGAGTAAAAACACTCTTTTACTCTTTTCTGCAATATAAAATACATGGTAAATAGCAGGCTCTTTGCACCTTACCATATAATTAGCACCAAGAATTACCATATCATTAACCTAACTAGTGGTGATCAAGAAAGCATACCAACATATTTACTCTTGTAGACATTTGCGAACATTCAGAGCCATTTGATGTGATGCACCTCAGCCTGGCATGGCAACTGTTTTGCTTTTGACTGCCTGTGAACCTGCAGAAAGTGGTCAACACAGCCAGTCCAACACAGGCTTGTCACCATCCTTCCATCAAGTCCATCTATATGGTGTGTTGCATTAGGAAGGCTGCAACCCTGGTCGTTTCCTTTGCTCTTATATCTTCTCCGAGAAAATACAGAAGCATGAAAGTTGGAACATCTGGGCTTAATAACAGCTACTTCCCCACAGCTATCAAACTTCCCAACGAATCACTCCCTTCCCGAAGGTGCTGCAATGTACTCTCAATAAAAACCTCATTCTGATAGTCCTTTCTTATACTTTTTTTTGCACCACAGTAAACCCTCGCGAGAACGGATCATGGTGGGGGAGGGGGGTAAAGAGTAATGTCTATTGCTGATCATCCGCTATAACCAATTGTGGGGGACAAAATGTGACGTGGGGGGGGGGGTTAAACAAGAGGGTATTCACAGGCCAACCCAGGCCCCACACGCTGAGATGAGCCCTGTACTCATGCTACCACCATGCTGCTCGCTCTCTCCGCTTTCGTAACCAGAAGTATGCAACGTGGCAACTGCTCACTCGGAAACTGGCGGAAATGGAGGTGGGGGGAAAGATTTGGTGCAACAGGAGCCTCGGTCCACTATAACTGAAATCCGCTACATAAAGGTCTGTCATTGCGATGGTTTACTGTACTTCAGATTGCATACAATCTTTGCATCATTCTGCTGTTTTGCATTTGTCACTGTATTGCTTGTGCTTATTGTATTTATTGCTTTCACCGTGATCTTCATGCCTACTACAAATTAGATTGCATGCTTGTTTTTATGGCAATAAACTAATCTGAATCTCAATTCCTAGCGAGAACCACGAGGCAGTTTCTGGGGGATGTGTCCATTCATAATCTCAAACTTGAAATATGAAACAATCAGAAGAAAATCGTTCATATTCAGTATGTTTGTCAAACATTTGTTGGAATACTTTGTGCACATTTTGTTTTATTCCATGTTCCTTCGAGTATTAATTCTTGTCATGTGCTAATTAATGTAGGATCAATTTACAGTTTTCATGTAACTATCCTCAGTATCCCTACATCAAAACACATTTGAAAATCTAGAAATAGACTCGCTCCTGTTTGTTGTCCAGTGCTGCATTCTGGAAACGGGGATCTGGACGTTGTGAGCTCCCACCAACTTATCACAAAACCTTTTTCATCGAGTTTTGAGAATAACTGCTAAGTAAATTATCTATTTCCATCTGTTTCCAACCACATATTAACATGAATCTGCAGAACAGGGGAGCCAAGGGAAGAAATCAGTGCGGCACGGTGGTGCAGCGGTAGAGTTGCTGCCTTACAGTGCCGGAGACCCAGGTTAAATCCCGACTACGGGTGCCGAGTGTAAGATGTTTGTACGCTCTCCCCGTTATCGCGTGGGTTTTATCAGATATCTTTGGTCACCTCCCACAATCCAAAGATGTCCAGGTTTGTAGGTTAATTGGCTTGGTATACGTGTAAATTGTCCCTAGTGTGTGTAGGTAAGATAGGTAGAAACTGAAGATGCTGGTTTAAACTGAAGATGGACACAAAAAGCTGGAATAACTCAGCAGGGCAGGCAGCATCTGTGGAGAACGAATGGGTGACGTTTCAGGTTGAGACTTCGTCTTCAGATATTGTTAATGTGCGGGGATCGCTGCTCGGTAAGGGATGGGGGGGCCAAAGGGCCGTTTTCTGCATTGTATCTCTAAAACTAAAATAGGAACTGGGCAGTGACAGGGGTGTAGAAATCGATGAATCATCATACCTTGAAACTGTCCATGAGCAGTGTGGACGAGTCATCCAGTGTGGTGTCTGGGGCAGCCCACGTGTTGTTCGGAGCATTGACCTGATGCCAGGTGATGTCTGAAGACGAGGATGCAGCAGGTAGATAGTCCAGGCCAAATCCACTCATTACTACAGTTTTTTATTTTCCCCAAAAGAAAAACAGATTGTTTTTAATGCACATTAAAAAAAAAAAGTTGAAACAAGTTCAGTTAGTTTTCATAATTTTAATTTATCTAATTACAAAAACTAGAGCAGTTTTCTGTGACAGAAGATATAATCACATATGTTTTCAGTATTGCTATAGTCCACAAAAACATTTTACTTTTGCTGATTTTTTTTTTTAGTGGTCCGTACAGAATTACCCTTCTTTCCAAAATAAAAAAACGTTTTTTTCTACATTTGGTCATTTTAAAATGATTTTGATCTGTAGGGCATCCGTCTTCTGAAAACACTGAGCCTGACATAGGATACAAGTTAGGTACATTCATCACCTGAATGATTTCACCATTTCTCACTTCATGGATCAAAAAGATACGAATGTTATGGAAAGCAAATCATGAATGCCGGATGTACACAAAGATACTAATGTTTTGCAGATACCTTACAACAATTATTCCCTTAAAGTTAAACTTGTATACATGAAACAGAAACAAATACTCTACCTGGCTTGTCCGTACGTTTCATGTTCCACCGATCAGTCAGTCTTCTCTCACCGTTGTCAGGTGTTCCAATCGGTCCAAAGCCAGCGAATGAGTTTTGGTTGTGAGTTGGTGGAGAACTTGGCAAGCTGCTGGGATTAGAGGAGTGAGGAGACTGGCTTGCTGGTGTCGAGTGGTCTATTATTTGAAGCGCATGGGAAGGAGGAAAAAACATTTTAAGTGAGGTCCTTTACTTCGGTGCAAGTTCAATAAAGGAAATGTCTGTCATCCCCTCAGATTAGCCTAGCGATCTATTGATTTGAATCAGATCTCACAGGTGAAAGGAGTTCACATTTTGCCACCAATATGGATTCCACAAAGACATGCAAAGGGCACATCAATTAACACAAATCATAGAAGAGTACAACATAGAAACAGACCCTTTGGCCCACAATATCCACACCGAACATGTGCCAATCTCTTCTGTACCCACATGATCAATATCCCTCCGTTCCCTGCATCTCCAAGTGCCTATCTAAAATCCTCTCAAGTATCAATATATCTACTTTCACCACCACCCATGGCAGCATGTTCCAGGCACCCACCATAACATTAAAAAAAACTTGTCCCACACATCTTCTTTAAACTTTATCCCTCTCACCTTAAAGCTAAGCCCTTTAGTCGTTGACTTTTTCTCTCTGGGATAATCTTTATATATTCCTCTCAGGTCTCCCTTCAACCATTGATGCTCCAGCCAAAACAATTCAAGTTTGTACAACCTCCTTATTGCTGATACCCTCTAATCCAGCATCGTGGTAAACGTCTTCTGCACCCTGTCCAAAGCCTGCACATCGTTCCTGCAATGGAACGACCTGAACTGCACACAATACTGCAAATGAGGTTTAACCAAAGTCCTATAAAGCTGCAACACGACTTCTTGACCCTGACGTATGAAGACAAGCACACTATTCACCTTCTTTACCACTCTATCTATTGTCGTTGCCACTTTATGGAAACTGTGGACTTGGACCCCTAGATCCCTCAGTACATCAATGCTGTTCAGGGTTTTGCTGTTAACTATATACGTTCCCCCTTACATTCAACCTTTAATGTGCAACACCTCATACTTGGATTAAACCTCATCTGCTATTTCTTGACCGTTTCTGGAGCTAATCTATATCCAACTGTATACTTTGACAACCTTCCTTGCTGTCCGGAACTCCATTTTGGTATTGTTTGTAAACTTACTAACCAACCCATTTCATTTATGTCTAAGTCGCGTGTGGGTGTATAAAATGTTTGGAAAGGGGTTTTCATGCTACATTAAATAATCCTAAGCACATCTGTATGCTGAAAAGTAACATTTATACTGAAAACTGTGCAGCTATATAGTACCCGTAAAAGAACATCTTCAGTAATCGATTGCCTTGATGAATCATTATTTTTATTAGCAAAGACTGAATTAAAAAAACACTAACCAGAGCTGGCAGGAAGTGATGGGGACCAAGGGTTTCCATCAAATAATGAGTAACAGGAGGTCTCATGGAATGCTTGTGGGAGTGCATTCTCTGATTTGCCACTTGGTGCCAGATTTTTGCCATAAACCTCACTGAAAATGCTGTTATTCTGAGGGTTCTCCTGAAACAAAAAAAGCATGAAAAACTGATGGACCTACATAGAAGCTAAATTCTTTCCAATGGTATATTTGGGAACCACCACAAGATTTGTTCATATTTAGTTTAAACAAAGCATGATTCAGAAAAAGATACACAAAATGTTGGAGTAACCCAGCGGGACAGGCAGCATATCTGGAGAGACGGAATGGCCGATGTTTCGAGACGAGACCCCTTTTCAGACTAGAGGCAGACTAGAGGCAGACTAGAGCTCCCGACTCTAGTCTGAAGGGTCTCGACCCGAAACATCATCAAAACTATAGGTGCTGCCTGTCCCACTGAGTTACTCCAGCATTTTGTGTCTATCTTCAGTTTAAACCAACATCTATAGTTCCTTCCCACACATTCAGACTAATCCATTTGGAACACATGACAAGATTTGTCTGTGCCCTTTTCCACAATGATTACTCCAGAAACTTACGTTTATTCCACTTCTATTCTGTGCTCCAGGATAAAAAAAAAATATAAATAATAAGAATAAACAATACATTACAACCACATTAGAACTTTTGGCCACTGTAAAGTGCCCTTGGCTTCTAGAGAGCGGATGAGAAAGTGGGAGAACGTGGAACTGGTGTAAACAGGTGATTGATGGTTGGCATGGGCTCGTTGGGCTGAAGAGCCCATTTGACACTGGGTTAATAATTACCCTTTTTTTAAAATAATATGGTCAGTATAACGCATCAGTGACCATATGAAAGGGCTTAGGGAAGCACAAGTACTGAAGGGCTTAAAACAATGTGCACTTTCGTTGCTCGTCAAAATATTTAGACCTTCCAAAGCATTCAGATTTTCAAAGCACTTTTTTGTTGTTGTATATCTTTTGTCGCTGATCTGCCTGACCTGCTGAGGAGTCCCTGATTGGAATACGTTTTTAATGCACACTTTCTGGCGGAAAATTTAACATTCAATTTGCAACGGCCAAATGAAATTAATGTTGAGCTAATTTTTTTGTTATTGATGAGGATACACAGTGAAATTCAGAGGTATAGAGAGATACAGCATGGTAACAGGTACTTTGGTCCATCAAATCTGACCAACCCATTTGCACTAATCCTGTATTAATCCTATTTTTTATTCTCCCCACATTCACAGATATTGAAAGTATTTCCTTTATTTCCAGGGTGTCTTTTTTTTTCTGTCAACTCACCAAGATTAGGTGACAATAGCAAAAACCAGAGTAAATAAGTTGGACGCTGAACAATACATGTTGAACAAAGGGCAGGTAATCTGTTTAAGGTGAGGTTCTGTATCAGTGAAACACACCTCGCGTAAGAAACATAGAATTTGCCCGGTACAATTTTTACTCTTCCAGACGTTGACGACAAATGTCTTCAGTGACTTATCTAAACAATACCATAATATCTGGATGATTACTTCATTGGCGTCTTAAGTAAAATAACAAAATATAAAGTATATTTAAGTGTTGTTAGTAGTTGTTCATCTGCGTGTTCAGGTAACAATGCTAATAACACCAAAAAACATTTGTTAATCATACGGTGTAGAAACAGACCCTTTGGCCTAACTTGCCCACACCAACCAACCAACATTAGTCCCACCTGCATGCATTCGGCCTATATCCCTCTAAACCTATCCTATTCTGCCTAAATCGTTCTGAACATGTCTTTTAAATGCTGTTATATTACCTGCTTCAACTGCCTCCTCCGACAACTCGTTCCATACACCTACCACCCTTTGTGTAAAAACGCTGCCCCTCAGGCTCAAATCTACCCCCCCCTCACCTTAAACCTATGTTCTAGATTCCCATATGCTAGGTAAAAGACACTGCATTTACCCTATCTATTCCTCTCGTGATCTTGTACATCTCCATGAGATCACCCTCCTGCGCTCCAAGGAATAAAGTCCTAACCTGCTCAACCTCTCCCTATAGCTGAGGCCCTCGAGACCAAGTAACATCCTTGTTATCTTTTCTGCACCCTTGACATCTTAACACCATCTTTCCTATAACATATAGGTATAACATGGTAAACAAATTTGAACACAATACTCTAAATGTGGCCTCACCAATGTTTTGTGAGATCCTAACATGACATCCCAATTTCTATATTCTGAGTGATGAAGGCCAATGGGCAGAGAGCCTTCTTGACCACCCTATCTACTTGTGATGCCATTTTCAAGTAACTATGTACCTACACTCCTAGGTCGCTCTGATCTTCAAAACTACCCAGAGCCCTGCCATTCATTGTTAATTTATAGAAATAGGATTTATTTTACTAAACATACCTGATTAAGAGGAAAAGGTGGCAAGGACAATAAGGATGAAGAGGTAATCAGCTCAGATGGTCTCTCCAGCCGAGAACGATTTGGCATCTACATGAATAGAAAGGAAAAGTCATTACAAAAATCAAAAGCAATTTTACAGTGTCTACTGCTTAATATTAAATTACAACAATAAATTTGAATTAACTCATAATACAATTATTAATTTACTGGAAGTTTTCTGTGGCTCACATGTGTGGTCATCCTAGGCACAGCCCTCTCCACATGGAAAGTATCTATACGAGGCACTTCCTCAAGGAGGTGGCATCTATCATCAAGGATCCCCACCATCTGGGCCACACCTTTTTCTCACTGCTACCATCAGGCAGGAGATACAGAAGTTTGAAGTCCCACACCACCAATTTCAAGAACGTTCCTATAAGCATCAAGTTCTTGCACTGGCCAGCATAACTGTAATCTTACCTCAGCAACAGAACACCATAGCCCATCTCTCACACCACCATGGACTGGTTTCTTTTTTTATTGCATTTTTGCACTATTGCGTTGTTAATTGCAGTCATTTTCTTTTCACTGTCTTGTCAAATTTGTGAAATCTAGGCAAGATTAATGTTTTTGTGTGTAGTCTGAGTCTACGTGCCATAATGCTGCTACAAGCAAGATCTATGTGCCGAGGAACAGGAGATGGGCGAGGTATTAAATGATGATTTCTCATCTATATTTACTGTGGAGAAACACATAAATATGATGGAATTCGGGGAAGTTAATTGAGATGTCTTGAAGAGAGCCCGCATTGCAGAATAATAGGTACTGAAGATTTTACACCATATCATGGCGGGCAAATCCTTGGGATCTGATCAAGTGTATTCTAGGATACTGTAGGAAGCTAGGGAAGAAATTGCAGAACCCCTAGCAGTGATATATGTATCAATGATGGCCGCAGGTGAAGTGCCAGAAGACTGGAGGGTGGCCAATGTTGTGCCACTATCTATGAAAGGCTGCCAGGAAAACCCAATGAACTATAGATCAGAGAGCCTAACATAAGTGTGGTCTGCAAGTTACCAGAAGAGATTTGGAGAGATATGATCTATAGGTATTTGAAAAGTTAAGATTACACTGAGGATAATCAACATGGAAAGGACTACATTTGATACTTATAGCATCTCAGTCGTAATTAACCAAAATAAATGTGAAGATGCGCAAATGAAATTAGATTAATTCTCATGGAATTTAAATGAAAATTAAACCACACCATTTTTTTCAGCTCTCATTACTCGATGCCTGCACATATTACGCAGCTTCACATTATGGAAAATTCTGATCCAGCGTGTCTTTCCATGAACACAACATCCCCTCATCCTCCAAAATGCACGAGTATCCTGTGAGGAATTCCTCGCTTAAATTTTACAATGTCAGCCGACTGCTGTGGAAGCCGTGAAATACCACGGTGATTTTGTCACATAGGAACATAGAAAATAGGTGCAGGAGTAGGCCATTCGGCCGTTCGAGCCTGCACCACCATTCAATATGATCATGGCTGATCATCCAACTCAGTATCCTGTACCTGCCTTCTCTCCATACCCCCTGATCCCTTTAGCCACAAGGGCCACATCTAACTCCCTCTTAAATATAGCCAATGAACTGGCCTCAACTACCTTCTGTGGCAGAGAATTCCAGAGAATCACCACTCTCTGTGTGAAAAATGTTTTCCTCATCTCGGTCCTAAAGGAATTCCCCCTTATCCTTAGACTGTGACCCCTTGTTCTGGACCTCCCCAACATCGGGAACAATCTTCCTGCATCTAGCCCATCCAACCCCTTAAGAATTTTGTAAGTTTCTCTAAGATCCCCCCTCAGTCTTCTAAATTCTAGCGAGTACAAGCCAAGTCTATCCAGTCTTTCCTCATATGAAAGTACTGACATCCCAGGAATCAGTCTGGTGAACCTTCTCTGTACCCCCTCTATGGCAAGAATGTCTTTCCTCAGATTTGGAGACTAAAACTGTAAGCAATACCCCAGGTGTGGTCATCAGAACCCTTGTTTCTGACTTAATTATATCACTCTCCATCCTAACAAAGAACTCAACCATATTATGGTCACTATTGTCCAAGGGGCCACGCACAACAAGATTGCTAACTAACCCTTCCTCTTTACTCAATACCCAGTCTAGAATAGCCTGTTCTCTCGTTGGTTCCTCTACATGTTGGTTTAGAAAATTATCCCGCATACATTCAAAGAAATCCTCTTCCTCAGCACCCCTGCCCATTTGATTTACCCAATCTATATGTAGATTGAAGTCACCCATTATAACTGTTTTACCCTTGTTGCACGCATTTCTAATTTCCTGTTTGATGCCATCCCCAACTCCACTACTACTGTTATGTGGCCTGTACACAACCCACTAGTGTTTTCTGCCCCTTAGAGTTTCGCAGCTCTACCCATATCGATTCCACATCCTCCAAGCTAATGTCTTTCCTTTCTATTGCATTAATCTCCTCTCTCACCAGCAACGCTACCCCACCGCGTTTTCCTTTATGTCTATCCCTCCTGAATATTGAATATCCCTGGATGTTCAGCTCCCAGCCTTGGTCCTGCTGGAGCCATGTCTCCGTGATCCCAACTATAGCATAGTCATTAATAGCTATCTGCATATTCAACTCGTCCACCTTATTACGAATGCTCCTCGCATTGAGACACAAAGCCTTCAGGCTTGTTTTTACAACACTCTTACTCCTTATACAATTACGTTGACAAGTGGCCCCTTTTGATTTTTGCCCTGGAAACCCACCACCTTTTATTCTCTGTTTATTATTTTTTTCTTCTTTCCCCCCTACATGTTGGGTCTGAGTGCTTCCCTTCTCTGCCTCCTGCCTACTAGCTTTCTCTATTCGAGTCCCTCCCCCCAACCGTTCTAGTTTAAAGTCCCCCCAGTAGCCTTTGCAAATTTCCCTGCCAGGATACTGGTCCCCCTCGGGTTCAAGTGCAACCCGTCCTTTTTATACAGGTCACTCCTTCCCCAAAAGAGGTTCCACTGATCCAGGTAACTAACCTGAACTATGTTTAGGAACTATTTATAAAACAATTATACAGCCATATTCATGCAACTTCTCCCCAATTCTACCTATGCAACCCCATAAAATGCTTTACATTAGCCAAATGAAACAATAAATTAGTAACCACTCTATTTAAAACTTGCTCTCTATTTCAAACTTGCTTACTTATTCAGAAAGATATAATGGGTCACATACATACAGTACAGCAGTGACTACACTTTAGCAGCATTTCATTTGGTTGGAAGTGCTTTTCGTAAGGCCATTCACATGGAGACAAATTTTCTATTTCCCCTTTGTTAAAGACCGAGCAATAAGAAATGCATGCAGAATGTATAATTTGGATATTTGGCAAAATTCAGTATATGCCATTAAAAAAGGAAATTGAAAATTATGGCATTCAAATCTCTCCATTCCAGTTTCAGAAAACAGATGCAAGATGCCAATGAAACTTCCACAATGCCAGAATGGTAGCCCGAGTAACTGTGACCTCCAAACGTCAAAAATGCTTTATATACCAGTGGTCAACTCGTTTCATACTACTGAATATCGGCTAAGTTCAAGGATAGAAGTACAATTTAATAAAATCACGTCAATTGAATATATACAAAAACAAACCTAGAGATTAGGAGCAAGAATATATCACTCAGTCCCTCCAGCCTTTCTCTGTCATTTAATAATACACAACAGATCTGATTGCCAACTCAAATCCACATTACCATTCACCAACAATAATCTTTCATTTTGTAAGAAGGAACTGTGGATGCTGGTTTACACTGAAGATAAACACCAAATGCTGGAGTCACTCAGCAGGACAGGCAGCATCTCTGGAGTCTGAAGAAGGGTCTAAAGCCGAAATGTCACCCATTCTTTCTCTGCAGAGATGCTGCCTGTCCTGCAGAGTTACTCCAATAGTCTTTCATGCCTTGCTTAGCACATATCCATCTACCTCGATCTGAAAAATATTCTCAAAAAACTCTGCTGATACTACCATTTAGACTTTAGTTAGTGCTAAAAAAGGCGCTACAGCCCACATAGTCTGTGCTGACCAGCGATTAACCCATACACTAACACTATCCTACACACTAGGGACAATTCACAATTTTACCAAAGCCAATTAACCTACAAATCTGTATGTCTTTGTAGTGTGGGAAGAAACTGGAGCACCCAGAGGAAAACCTATGCGGTCACAGAGAGAATGTACACTCTGTACCGACAACACCCATAGTCAGGATCAAACCAAAGTCTTTGCTGCGGTAAGGAAGCAACTCTACCACTGCACCAAGCTTGAGGTTGTCTTTATTTTAAATTGCCATCGCTTACTTTTAAATAGCATCCCAAAGACGTGCCAGTTTGTAAGTTCATTGGCCTCTTTAAATTGAGGAATTGAGTGAAATCCAGGTCAGTCGGGAAGTGGTGTTGGGTAAATTGAATAGATTAAAGGCCGATAAATCCCCAGGGCCAGATAGGCTGCATCCCAGAGTACTTAAGGAAGTAGCTCAGGAAATAGTGGATGCATTAGTGATAATCTTTCAAAACTCTTTAGATTCTGGAGTAGTTCCTGAGGATTGGCGGGTAGCAAATGTAACCCCTCTTTTTAAGAAGGGAGGGAGAGAGAAAACGGGGAATTACAGACCAGTTAGTCTAACATCGGTAGTGGGGAAACTGCTAGTTATTAAAGATGGGATAGCAGCACATTTGGAAAGTGGTGAAATCATTGGACAAAGTCAGCATGGATTTACGAAAGGTAAATCATGTCTGACGAATCTTGTGGAATTTTTCGAGGATGTAACTAGTAGCGTGGATAAGGGGAGAACCAGTGGATGTGGTATATCTGGACTTCCAGAAGGCTTTCGACAAGGTCCCACATAAGAGATTAGTATACAAACTTAAAGCATACGGTATTAGGGGTTCAGTATTGATGTGGATAGAGAACTGGCTGGCAAACAGGAAGCAAAGAGTAGGAGTAAACGGATCCTTTTCACAATGGCAGGCAGTGACTAGTGGGGTACCGCAGGGCTCAGTGCTGGGACCCCAGCTTTTTACAATATATATTAATGATCTGGATGAGGGAATTGAAGGCAATATCTCCAAGTTTGCGGATGACACTAAGCTGGGGGGCAGTGTTAGCTGTGAGGAGGATGCTAGGAGACTGCAAGGTGACTTGGATAGGCTGGGTGAGTGGGCAAATGTTTGGCAGATGCAGTATAATGTGGATAAATGTGAGGTTATCCACTTTGGTGGCAAAAAACAGGAAAGCAGACTATTATTTAAATGGTGGCCGATTAGGAAAAGGGGAGATGCAGCGAGACCTGGGTGTCATGGTACACCAGTCATTGAAAGTAGGCATGCAGTTGCAGCAGGCAGTGAAAAAAGCGAATGGTATGTTAGCTTTCATAGCAAAAGGATTTGAGTACAGGAGCAGGGAGGTTCTACTTCAGTTGTACAGGGTCTTGGTGAGACCACACCTGGAGTATTGCGTACAGTTTTGGTCTCCAAATCTGAGGAAGGACATTATTGCCATAGAGGGAGTGCAGAGAAGGTTCACCAGACTGATTCCTGGGATTTCAGGACTGTCTTATGAAGAAAGACTGGGTAGACTCGGTTTATACTCTCTGGAATTTAGGAGATTGAGAGTGGATCTTATAGAAACTTACAAAATTCTTAAGGGGTTGGACAGGCTAGATGCAGGAAGATTGTTCCCGATGTTGGGGAAGTCCAGGACAAGGGGTCACAGCTTAAGGATAAGGGGGAAATCCTTTAAGACCGTGATGAGAAAGACTTTTTTCACACAGAGAGTGGTGAGTCTCTGGAACTCTCTGCCACAGAGGGTAGTTGAGGCCAGTTCATTGGCTATATTTAAGAGTGAGTTGGATGTGGCCCTTGTGGCTAAGGGGATCAGAGGGTATGGAGAGAAGGCAGGTACGGGATACTGAGTTGGATGATCAGCCATGATCATATTGAATGGCGGTGCAGGCTCGAAGGGCTGAATGGCCTACTCCTGCACCTAATTTCTATGTTTCTATGTTTCTATCATCATACTTATTTTTTTCCGATTACACAATCAAATCAGTTACTCCTATTTTGTGCGACTAGGAAGTTATAAACACTCATTCTCTTTAGTTTTATGCAGGCATTTGCTAAATGTTGATTGCTGCATTGGTGGTACATTTAACATTGAATTAGCAGAGGTAAAAAAGGGAAAGCAAGAAATAAAGACACTCAGCCTACTTTGATCAATTCGAAAATGTACAAACATCAACAGAATTTTTGCCAAACATGGCAATGCTTATTCTGTCAGCTGAACAATTGGGCTTACTCAGAAAAAAAAGATAAAGATGACACTATAATGAACAGTCACGTTTTCCCATCTCCCCCCCCCCCCCACCCTGGATTAACGTAATTGATTTTTTAACCTACAACCAAAACATTTTGATTGCAGTTATTTATATCTTAATCCAATAAGGCAATAGTACACTTAATTTGGCAGTGTCAAATTTCCAGACTTCCAGGAGTAGAGAACTCTTGTGAACAAATGGGAACTGGATTGTGTGTTGGGAATTCCTGCCTCCTATTTTCAGATAGCTTGCAAGAATTTGGAGTACAAGGGGATACGTTTTATCAAGTTTCTTTTATAGTTAGCTAGAATTGTACATCCAAATGTTCTGTCCAATCAGCAATAGTGGACATGACGTTTGTGTTAAAGAAGGAACTGCAGATGCTGGAGAATCGAGGGTACACAAAAGGCTGGAGAAACTCAGCGGGTGCACCCGCTGAGTTTCTCCAGCCTTTTGTGTACCATAGTGGACATGGCAACATGTCTAGGAGCATGGTGCTGAACTTAGAGTCAAAGCAGAAGGTATTTTACTGAATAAACATATCACGACGCTGTGTACAATAGCAATCAATTCACAACCCCATTTCCTCTGACATGCTCCTATACCACATAGTAGTTCACTACTACCTCAGTGTTTACCGGGATCTCCATTGGTACTCAACTTCAACAAGCCCTTTACTATATGTCCCCATCTCACATCCATTCTATGGCAGCGTAAGCAGAATCTATGCTTCCGTGAAGCAATAAACCTTTTACACGCTCAAGTAACCGCTCAGCAAAAGAACTGCAAATGGACAGTTCCCCACTAGAAGGCAAGAAACAAACTGTATGTACTGAAGAAAATAATGGTATCTTTGAGCTGGAGTTGGGTATCAAAGAAACAATGAAACTAGGGGAAGACTAACACTTTAAAATAGTCACTAAAACTCAATACCATAGAACTTGATAAGACAAAGTACTTGCAAATAGTTTAGAAAATGCAGATAGTATGTAGTTCCTATTTCTCAAAATAAAGCTTAATCGTCAAGTCTGGACAAATGGCACAGTCCAACAGAACTGAACTACAAGCGGTCAGATTTTTTTTGTTTTAAATACAGTACTCAGGTTCAAATGTTCTATTGTGTCAAAGGAAGTTTTTCAGGAAGCCTGGGCACCCTTAATTTAGGAGATTAAGAGGGGATCTTATAGAAACTTACAAAATTCTTAAGGGGTTGGACAGGCTAGATGCAGGAAGATTGTTCCCGATGTTGGGGAAGTCCAGGACAAGGGGTCACAGCTTAAGGATAAGGGGGAAATCCTTTAAGACCGAGATGAGAAAGACTTTCTTCACACAGAGAGTGGTGAGTCTCTGGAACTCTCTGCCACAGAGGTAGTTGAGGCCAGTTCATTGGCTATATTTAAGAGTGAGTTGGATGTGGCCCTTGTGGCTAAGGGGATCAGAGGGTATGGAGAGAAGGCAGGTACGGGATACTGAGTTGGATGATCAGCTATGATCATATTGAATGGCGGTGCAGGCTCGAAGGGCCGAATGGCCTCCTCCTGCACCTATTGTCTATGTTTCTATGTTTCTACCCTCTCTGGACCCAACAAACGGCGTGTTAATGCGGGGGAAAACAAAATGGAAAATACTGGAATCTGAATTATAGTTAACATTTCAGGCCTTCTTCAGGCAGATTAATACTTCAGCAATTTAGTCATTAACATACTACTAAAGTTGATAGCTCACTTCAACAGATTGGGGCCAGGGGTAGTATGGGGCTATGCTGTGCATGCATGCAGCTTGCCAACCTCACCATTTTTAAAGTCCCATCATAATACGCAGGCAGTCACCAACATAATTTTACAACATCAAATACAACATTTCTTCTAAACTTTCTCCATAATCACAACTTGTCTACAAAACATTACAAGATGTAATTTTACCTGCAGCCACATCTTGTGGTCCATTAACTAACAAGGCTGATTAACTATCTTGTCACTGAACTTGACCTCGAGATGAAACAAATTGAGGGAATTAACGTGTCCCTTATTTTAAAGTATACAGAGCACCGCAGAATGCTAGGCATAAATTTGATATCTCATATGATTTAAAATCTTACATTGTCATACCTGATTTGAGGCCTAGACAGATAATTTCAATGTGTTTCTAGTGCTAAATAAAAATAGAGAAGTGGAAGAACCTAAATCTGAAAGCAAACCAAAAACACATTAACACAAATATACATATTTTGTTAAGGTGAATAGAGTGGTTACAATATATGGAGGATTTGTTTAGATGGAATAGAGGAATAAAGGGATATTGAATACATTGTAGATTACACTGCACATTAACAAGGCCATTATAAAAACAAACCATGATTTATTTTTAGAGGGGCAGAATTGAAAAGTAGGCAAAGGGTGCTAAACCTGTATCAACCCTTAGTTTAGAGTACAGCATACAGTTCATCTCTTAATCTCCATTTTTTTAATGTACTGATGAAGGTTCAAAGATGAGACTAGAAATGAAAAGTTCAAGAAAAGATGAACAGACTGGCTCTATCTTCTCTTGAGAAAAGGCAGCTGAAATAGTCTGAATTATTAGAGACCTATAATGGGCTTTGATACAGTGGATACAAAGATAATGTTTCACCTTACAGGGAATAGCATGTCTAGATTAAAAAAATAATCACCAAGAAATGCAAAATGAGATTTTGGAGAAACTTTAGCAAAGAATGAGGAGAATGTCACATGGATGGGTTGCGGTGAGCATCAAAGTGAAGGGTTACGCCGATAGTATTATTGGAAAACATTTGGGAGAGGAGCTAAAGGAAAATAAATAGTCATATTTGTAGACAACTTGGCCAAATCCTGTGCAATCATCAGGAGGAAAAATAATGGAATCCAAAGTAGCATTTATTCTATAGCAAAAGCAACATTTTCATGAATAGTGAAAATGTACATACTTTTCAATTTTGTAACCAGGATAAATCATAATGGATAAGACTTAATACAATGTCAGGCATTACAATGACCTATTGTACTGATAAACAATTATGAACTATTCTTTCAAATACAGATTTTCCCATCTGCTATGTTTGCCATTTTCAGTCATCACAAATTCTCTTGCTCAATGCTCATGATTGGTATTTAATATTTGTACAACATGAGTAATAATATTTTAACGTCCAACCAATCTCCAATGGCAATGCCCATAGTTTTAAAGAATGGGTTATATCATGGTAAATCATTTTATGTTTCTCATATAGGGATTATATTACAGCTAGTAACTCAGCGCCTGAGATCAATGGAAATTTCAAATAAATTCAACGCAAATATTTCAAGTACATTATCGAAAACAGCAACATTTCTGAGAAGTATGCAGCATTTACAACTGAATAGCTATTTAGTCTAGAATAAATATGTGAATCAGAATAAGGTTTTACTTTCTCAATAAGAAAACAGGTAAATTCTACCCCAAAATGAAATATTTTGTGCAACTTTATTAAACAATTATCAAGGGAACCCATTAGAGTGCGAGAAGCAATTTGTCCATGTTTCCAGTGAAACTAAAGATGAAAAGACAACAGATGCAGAGATATGGGTGAGGGAGAACGAAGGAAGAAGAAAAAAAATAAAAGGGAGAAAAAGGGAAGCAGAGGCTGGTGGTGCTGATGGCAATAGTAATATAAAAGGCATTTACTGGCAAATCACTATCATAGATTTCCTGTCGGCCTAACGGTCACCAATAAAAACCAATTAAGCTGTACATCAAATAAAGCCTTCAGCATAAAAACAAACTGCTAGAGGAACTCAATCGTGCAGGCAACATTTGTGGAACCAAACAGGCCGATGAAAAAGGGTCCCGCCAGCAGTTTGTTTTTTACTTCAGATTTCAGCATCTGCAGTTTCTTGCGTCTCCGGGCCTTCAGAACAGATGGAATGGCACAATAAAAAATTGCTACGCAGAAGCCAGAACGTTTTTGTCATAACACTTGTTCTGTAATGCACACATTACACAAATTTACATCCCAACAATATTTCAGAAGAGGTATTGAATTCTACTTCTGGAATTTGTGTTGCCCTCCTTTCACAAGTGCATGTCTCAGCATCTGTTTTTATAATATTGACCAATTTTTCTTCATCTTTTTATTCTATGTACACTTGCCATCCTTTCCAGCTAGTCCTCTATTTTGATTCTTATACTTTATTCCTTCCCTCGAGATCCATCATCAGGCCTTTTTTTGTAAACTAATAAATCTAATAAACAGTTTAATGTTCACATCAAATTTGTTCATGATGCTAATCCTAAAAGATGCCCAGCTGCAAATAAATGTGTAAGTATTTGGAGGATTAAAATAAATCAAATTGTCATGTGTCACTTGAGTGGAATAATTATTTTAAATTAAAAAACGCAGGTGGCAGAATAAAGTAATTTACTGTCATTGCAGCTATGAATAACTACAATACCAATAACTTAAAAGCACTTATCAAGAACAGAAATGTAAGACAGAAAGCAGAAGATCAAAGAAGTACATACAAAGAAACTACGCCCCGAAGAACTGCCAAGAGGGCCAGCCAAGGCCTGGTAGAAATCATGGGGTTTGGAAAAAGCCAGCTCTTCCTCCTCCTCAAAGTCAGCAATACTTTTTAACAAATCAGGAGGCAACAGAGGTGAGCTCTTGGCATCCTATAGTCAGAAGAAGAACAGAGGAAGAAAGCATACTCAGAGAGAGGAATCAAAAATAAACAAAGTTTCAGATCTGGTCTTAGATGTGAAAAAAATGAAAATGTGTTAATTAACAAAGAGGTCTCTGCCAAAGTGTAAGAGTCTAATCATCATAATTTATTCAATAAGTTAACTTGAAGGAAATAAAGTGCTTAGAAGCAAAGGCCCAAGTTCAACCAGTAAAAAAACTAGGTAAGTTGTTAAATATTATAAATCACAGAATTTCCAAATGGATTGCTAAAGCCCATCCTTATTGTATAGTAAAAAATAACGAAATATATAGTCTTTTTAGATACAAGTAAACAATTTAGTTTTGATGAATTTTTATGTCCTCTTACAGTTTAAGTCACCTGCCATTCTAGCTCGTAGCCTCAATTTGCAAGAATCCTATACAATTCCACATGTAAATAATTATGCTTTTATAATTAAATAATATTAATAGCCATGAAACACTTTAAATAGAGTTGGTGCAGGCATAAGACCCAAACCAATGAACAGGATTAGTTAGTGTAATGTATTAGTGATTAGAAACAATTAAAAATTGAAATGCACAAACTGAAAATGTAACAAGATTTATTGATTGCTGAACATTAAAGGCAATTGTGCGACATAGATCAGAGAATAGAACAGATACGGAATGAGCTAAAGATAATCAAGGAAGCTGCTTGAAGATTCCTCTACATTACAAAATGGTCTTGAAAATGTGCAATTCTGTATCAACTCAGTTGTAAGATATTTATCATGTTTTAACTGCGACAAGCATTTATTAGCCATCTCCAACTACCACTGACGATGAGCCACCTTCTTAAATTGACTAACTCTTTGGCGGGGGGGGGGGGGGGGGGGGTAGGGTAGGGAGAGAAGGATGGGATGGTCCAACATTGCTCTTAGGACCCAGGATTCACAACCAATGTCAAAGAAATGGTGATTCCAAGTGAAAACAGTGTGCAATTTGGAGTGGAACTTTGCAGGCAATCTATTCTGATGCATCTGTCCCTATTTTTGTTTCTGATCAAAAGAGGATGCCGGTTTTGGAATTTTGATCATTTTCAAAATTGATAATTTTCTTCTCCCCTCCCCCTTCCTGCTCATTTTCAAGGCTCTGGGCCTCTGCTGGCAAGGGAAACATTTATTACCCATGTAATAATCCACCCTGTTGAACTGGTCCTGTACTTTTTGAAAGATTATTTCCACAGCACTCTCAAATAGGGAGAACCATAACTGTAACCTAGCAAAGACAAAGGGTAGTGTGGAATACTTAAAACAGGAGACAACCATTCGGTCTTCCGGCTCCATGCCGATTCCCAACAGACCATTCAGATTTGTCCCATTCCTCCTATCGTTATTTCCTCATACCCATGCAGCTTACACATGCCCATCAAGTCACCTATGATATCTTTAATCTTGAGCAACATTGTGGGTAATTAATCTCCCATTGGGTCAGGTGGAAACCGGCATGTAGGAGTGCTCCCACATGCCTTAATAGCAGAGGTTGATGGTGTGGGATTAACATGGATGAGGAACTGCTGTGCATGGAGCACATGCTACAAAGGACAATTACTGTGCAGTGTTGGTGGGGGAAATGAAAATTTAGCATGGTTGATGGTGTGTCAATCGAGATGTTTTGTCCTGGGTTTAGCATCTTCAGAGATGTTGGTGCTGGACTCATTCAGGAAAAAAGATGTGTTCCATCACAGTCCCAACCTATACCCTGTGGATAGTAGAAAGGCTTTGCAGCATTAGATGATGGCTCACTGGCTGCAGGGTACCCAATCTCTGATCTGCTCAAAACCACTGTATTATGTAGTTAGGTTTCTGGTTAATGCTGACTCTCAGGACACTGATGCTGGGGAGCTCAGTGAAGGTAATGTCACTTATTAAATGTCAACTGTACGTGGTTAGGCTCTCTTTTGCCTTAATGTTGTTTGGGTCTTGATGCATGCAGACATTGGTTGCTTCATTTACTGAGAAGCTGCAACTAGAAGTGAACAATATGCAATCATCTACAAATTTCCCATTTATGACTATTAAGGAAGGTCACTGATGGAACCTGAAGATTGTTAGGCCTAGGACAGGCCTGGAACTGGGATAATTGACAAAATAAGCTTTTATAGATGTTTGCACTAAAACCTGGAGTAACTCAATGGGATACGCAGCATCTCTGGAGAGTAGGAAAGGGGGAGATTTCGGGTCAAGACCCTTCTTCAGACTTATGACTCCCACCAGTGCACTGTTTTCTCTGTTGTTTATGACTTCAGTTTTGCCAATTGCTTTAATGCCACGTGGTCAAATACTGCCTTCATGTCAAATGAGGTTGGACACTTCCCTCACCTCTAGAATTCAGCTCTCACATCCATGTTTTCACCAAGGCTGTGATATGGTCTGGAACCAAGTGTTCCTCACAAATCTCAAACAGCACATAGCACTGTTTGTCGATGACCCCTTCCATCACTTTACTGGTGACTGTTTGATTAGCTAGTAATTAAACAGGATTAGATTTAATTTGCTTTTTGCGAATGGGACACACCTGGGAAATGTTCCACATTATTGTGCAGCTACCTGTAACTGTACTGGAACAGCTTGACTGGGGGCACTGCTGTACTGGACAGCAGATCTTTAGTACTATAGCTAGTATTGTTTTGTGCCATAGCCTTGGCATTGTTCTTTGCTTCTCCAGTTAAGTTTATGATGAACCAAAAACATTGATCATGGCAAACTCTTAGATGATAATGTCAATGGTAGGTTGTCAAATTCTCTCTTTTGATCTGTCATACCTCTCTCTTTAATTGGAATGACTTTCAGTGCATAAACGAGATGTGGCAAACTAGCCAATGCCTAAATGATTCCTAGTTCTTGCTGCATTCATGAATGGACTGTTTAATAAAGGCAAAGAATTGCAGGTAGCGAATAAACTAAACCCAATGTAATTGTTGTTTAACAATCCACTTGTGACCATATTACAGAGGAAAGGTCATCACTAAAACAGACAATGGCGAGGTCTACAGCAGTGATGCCCTGGATATGCGGCGATTGATCTCAAACTACTATCATGTTTTTCCAATGCAAGACAGAACTCTAGCTAGTGAAAAGCATTCTCTTTAAACTCCAATTCTAAACTCCAACGCTAAACAAGGTTATTTTCTCAAATCCTCATATTAATGAAACTCAAAGAAAAATGTAACAAATGTTAAACTCAGAATTAATCTGCTATTTCTTCTCATGCCTTCAATGATTTTAGTTTCATTATCAAAGGTTCTTTGCATTGAACAGGTTACTCCCCAAAAGATGTTAGACAACAGAATGGATTTAAAATCTTAAACTAAATGGTAAAATTAATGTTTTTTTCCCTGACAAAATTAAAAAACCTCAGAACTGAAATACAAGTTCAACTAATTTAAATGCACACAATTATTTGTTCATGTCATACTAAATGCAAACTATTTCTATTTACATCTTACCTCGTATGACTGCATTCTAGTCATATTATCCTGATCTGTTCGAAAAACTCCTTGGTGCCGTTTCACCATATGATCGTTAGTCAGCTGATGTCCCATCATATGTCGCATGTCTGACAGAAGAACAAACATTTTAATGGCGTGAAAAGCAATTTAGGTTTGTGTCAATTCATACATTAAACACACGTGCAATCTCAATTATTTCCACAATTAAGATCCAATTCTCAAGCCCAACCTGATAGCTTATCTAACTTACAATCATCAAGATTTTCTTGATTTCTTCCTCTTACACCATTTCATATGGTTGAAAGAAAAATCACCTGGATTAATGGTAATTCCTTTTCCTTTTGAAATCTTCAAATGGCGTTTTAATTATTGGGGAATTGATGTGTTAAATTAGGAAAGCAGACAATGTATATGGGCTACAATTAGTGCAGCACTTTTTCTACTCAATATATTAAGTAGACAACGTGTTCAAATGATATTCTCCAATAAACCTTTTGTGATGACCCAAATAGAAGAGAGTATCCTAATACAGTAACATTTAAAATATCACACCTGGATAAAACCAAACAACAATTTAAGCATGCTAATTGGGACATAGATGTGATCAGGAAATCTATAATAGAAAAAATATTAAAAAGCTTCTTTACTGTTTATGAAATGATAATCACCTGCCCCTTCAGCATATACAAGATCACCTTGATTAAAAAAAAACAGTGAACAAAGTCCTTGTCACCCTTTGGACTGTGTGCAAATCTACATATCAAATGTCAACTGCATATTAATTATGGCGTTGGTAAATTCGAGGATTTACACCAGAGTCCCTCTTAAGTGGTGTCAAGGAAGGTCTGTTTGCTTGACATAAATTTGTGTGTTGATGCATGGTAGTCTTACATTATCCACAGTTCGGGCCAGGAGAAGTGCAGCTCGGGAACAGAAAACTGAAAACATAATAGATGTGGACTATCAATTCATTCCTTAGTGTCATTGTCTTTATTGGTAACCGCTTATCGAAGGAGGTCTAGGTCCCGTATTGCTTTTGAATACAAGGTGGATTTAGTGGAAGGACATCTGGTTAGATTTATTTAGTATAAAAAGCAGCAGTATAGCAATAAATAAAAAACGTTGGGATATAAAGGATTTTGTCAATTGAAAAGAAGAACAAAACATTGTCCTGCCTAAAATGAGGTTATGTAAATTTAATGATTAATATAATGCAAATAAACTATGTAAAAATAAGCGATAATGTTGTTGAAGGACAAGAGTTATAGGTTAGAATCAAGAATAACAGGAATTTCTATTCCCTTAACTGATGGAAAATTTGCCAGAAGTGTTAGACAAACTATATGAAATGCTTCAATGATTTTCTGACCTCCGAGAAGACCAATGCACCATGCTCTAGCAGTCTCGCAAGTGAACAAATTTATTCCTTTCGTGGACGTGGGACTGTAAACATGATGTCGCATTTTTTTGTGTTGCACCAGGAAGCCAGTTTCATTTGGGTTCTGTTTTAACAATAATTCAATGGGTTTTAAAACTGCAAGGTAATAGCATGACCGAAGTGAGAAGTTACTAAAATTCTAACCATATCTAAAATGCAATTTACAAATGTGTTGTTTCTGGAGGTGTAGAGGTAGGGTTTTTTTAAAAAGGCAAGGATGGTTGTGGATGTGAATTAAGCCAGAGAAACCACCAGGCAAAAGTTGTCTTCCTACTACCAGTTTTACTTAACAAGGATCCATCTTATGTGAAATTCTAATGGCTTAAATCAGAAATGTTTTGAGACACTTCACACTAGATCAAAAGCAGGTGACACAAGAATACCCATGCACATTTAACTTACCATAGTCCCATGCAAAGTCTTGCATTTTTTGCACCTCTGAAGGATTCTGGCTAAATGGTTCCATACCAAAAGCCTTCAAATTCTTTTCCATCTGGACTTGCTGTGATTGTTGTAGTGACTTTTCAAACAGCTTTAATGGGTCCTGATGCATGTAATAGGGCTGTTGCTTCAAAGACATCTGGATGGAATTCTTCTGATGTTGAGAGGAGACAGGATGATGTTGATTCCAAAGCTGGTTAGTCTGATCAGCCTGCAGATACTCATTGAGAAAATACAGGATTTTAATTGCAAGAAACTAGAAATTGATTGCCTATTCACAGCATGGCCTTGAACCGTCTATCAGATAAGCAAATTCCATATTAATAAATCTGATCAAGGTTTCACATACAAGAAAAAGAAAAATACCAGTTTATGCATTTTATAATGTGAAAAACTCTCTCATATATTTGTCAGTTCTCCATGGCCTCAGCATTTTGAGCTCCAAACATGAACAAAAGTTCCCATTTCCAATATCAAACGGTAAAAAGCCATTTTGCTGAGGTCCCATACGCTGAATGAGGACATTAATCCAATGTCCATAGCAGGGGGGGGGGGACCACAAACAGTTTTAAAGGAGGGAGAATGATAAACAAAAAACCAATGCAGTATTGTGGGATAGCAAAAGCATGGGATTTATTAATAGTTTCATATAGGTAAATATCATGAATATAATTTCGTTTCAATTATGGATCTTCCATGTGAATTAATACAGTATGTCAATTTGTGCCAGTACATAGATCTGTTATTGTCTCAATACTATTCATTATATTATTTAATCTCTGATCTTATATAACCAATTTGGCTCACCGATCTGGATAATTCTGTTTAAAAATATATGGTGGTGTCAATAATGCGAAACAGACGTAACACATAATTTCGAATTACGGTTGTATCATGACATGGTGTTGACATTTCTCGCAAGGATGAACCATATTTTACTCGTAGGACAGAAAAAAAAGAATAATTTTCTGCTTAAGAAATTGATATTTGACAAAGCTGTTAATTATTCGCCTTATATTGCAGTGGGTTTTTATCAATTCGATCTGCCACACTTTCCTTACCATGGCTGTAGATGATGTTTGATTCTTTCACACAACTGTTGCGCCCCGACTTAGTGGGCGATGTTGGTTCAAACTGCACTGAAGCTCGATTGGATGGAGTGACTTGGATGCTGTTGCTGAGATTGATGTGATTGTTGCTGGGAGTCCCTTGGTTTATTGGCCCTTGCCCAGAAGGACGTGCTGGCAGTAAGGGACGGTGGGCGAGCTTCCCACCTGGTACCTGGTTTGCTGCTTGTGGGGTGGCAGTAGTGGTGAAAGGTCCAGGTAATAGACACTCCAGGTGGCATGACTAGCACGGAGTCATCTGCGAAAGTAACTGGTTGGCGGACACCAGGTAGGGAAGGTGGCGGAAAACCCTACAATTAAACACAAAAAGACAGAAATACTGGTCATTATAAGACATGCCAGTCTATTGCGTGCAATGGAAAGGCACCATAAAACAAGTTGGCCTAGCAATGGTCAGTAACAACGTCAACCCTTTCTCGGTGTTTTACAATTGAAAATTGTGGAGACTCATTCCAAGGAGAAAGAGGACCTTTCCACATGTCACCGGGTATTTTTTCCTATCTCAGCTATTTTCCTGCACTAACCCATTTCCTTTGAATCCCTGGTGATTTAAAAAATCTATAATTTTCAGTTTTTAATGCATTCAGCAACTGAGCCTCCACAGCCCTCACAGAAAGTGAATGAAGATTTGTTTTGAGCCCGTGTTAATGGCTGACCTCTTATGTTGTGCCATTAACCTTATCTCTATCCTGTCAAGCACAATAAGAATTTATAAGACAGTGCACTTAGCCCCGTTCTGCTCTTTACACCCATGACTGCATGGAATAGCACAGCTTGCTGCTATCTGCCAGGGAGATGGTACAGGATCTTGAAGTCCACAGTTTTCAGGCACAGCTACTTTCTTACCAACCTGCACAACCCCAATCCTGCCACTGGGAATGACCTCTTGCACAATCATGGATTTGATTTCGAATTGTAGTTTGCACCAATGTCTTGGGGTTTTTTTTGCAGTTATTTATTTTTTCACCATCTTTCAGAACTTGAGTAATTTATGTATAAAATATGGCTTTGTGTTTCTATCTATTTGCCTGTGTGCTGCAAGCAGAAATTTGCATCTGTACCTCATCATGTCCCGTGCATATGATAATAAACTTGAGTTGACTTATAACATCCCACATTGAAACATACAACTGTTCACTCACCCGGCCGGCTAGGAAGAGGTGGAAACGCTCCTGGATGGTGAATGGGAATGAACTGCGAGTTGCTGGTTTGGTTTTGTGACTGAGTCACTGGTGTTTTCCTTGCCTCCGATACAGGCGTCTTTCGCAATTCAGACTGAGCTTTTACCTGATAAACAAATTTAGCATTATAATGCATAATATCAAAAAAGATTACATCTTATTCAGACCAAAGTCAATCCTTGCTTATATCGGCAAGACATATTGCAAACTTGAGATTTTCCCTCTACTTCGACAGATTAAGTAAACTACAAAATCTTCATGCCCAAAATTAATTTCTAACGAACATTTTGACAGCTAATTCTAAATCAAATGCTCATTAAAGTTCCTTTAAAAAAAAAACTGAAAGGAAAAATACTTCCACAAGTTTCTAGGATTATCTTTCATTGTGCGCCAGATAGATCTGGTCATGACTTGGTTTGAAGCGTAAATGTGTCTATGGACATGCAGAGTCAAGTATCCTGTCTGACAACCTATATATTTTTTTAAGTTCAAGTTCTCTTTTGAGAATACATTAAAACCTTCTTCCACCTGAAATGTTAACTATTCCTAAAGAAGTGCCTGGATCTGCTGAATATTTCCAGCTTTTTGTTTTTATTTTAGATTTCCACAATCTTTCAGTTTTTTTGATTTTTCAGATTTTAAGACGGTGTGTTTCATGATAATATTCCAACACAATATCCATTCATAATTTAAAAAAAAGACAACAACATTCTAAATACATTTTCCAGTGAAGGGGCAAGTTTCCAGGATGTGGGAACCAGGTCCTTTGCAAACCAGATGCCAAATCATTGGGATGTTCAAATGGTCCGATAGCAGATTAAAGTTTTACTGTAATACCACAGATATATTTGATCTAGCTTGGAACAAGGAACATATTTTGAGTTGCAGCAGCAGAAATTTAATGCCACAAAATATCAGTACATGGAGTTTTAGTAGATTGTGGATTCAAACTCAACCTAGAATTTCAGCACAAAATAGACTAGCACTTCAATCTTCTCATCGTAAGCATTCCCTTAGGGATGAAGATGAGTACTTCCATTCTCCATCTATGTATTCTGCATCGGCTACTGATCCCAATATACGATACACAAGTGCAGCTTGAATGTGTGGGTGGGTGGATTGTCTAATGTTAGATGCCTTTCCAGTTGCTCCTCTTTCAATTTAAATGATCATGGACTGGAGTTGATAATAAGTGGGTGAGGATGTTACAATATTGTTGGGCGATTCAGAGCCATTCTTAAAATATTTTCTGTTCTCCTGGAAATCTTGTTGCTCTTTTTGGGAGTCTCACGTCAGGGATGTGGACACTGTGGCTCATCGTACACTTGAAGGACTTTGCAGAGGATACATTGGTTATACTTCCCCTATATTTATGGTGCCTACTGTACTTTTGCCCATGTCTACACAGGGATCACTTCTGCGCTGGATATTCAATGCTTATCTCTGAAAATTCTTCTCTTCAGTCACAGACAGTGGTGAATTTTGGTAATGATATCTACCTTTGGCAAAATATAGCACCTGAGCAAATTAAATTTTGATTCCATGTTGTCGATGCTTGCTGTGAATTGAACTTTCAAGGGCAAAAATGCAATAATTTTACTGAGAGGACCTTTGTCTCTGAATGTCTAAATGGAAGGACCCACATTCTCATACAATTGAGTCAAACGCAAGCCGAATTGAACTGCGTTTTTAAGATGTAACTTTGTAGTACTGCAGATTTGTATATCAGTACCAGATTGGGATGCTTTGTCTCTCGAATGGTGCGCATAAAGGTTGAAAACATGTTCGGCTCATCCTTAGGTTTACCTTTTTTTCCAGCAAGCAGCTTGTTGGAGATAACTGCAGTACTGGAGCAAAAAAGATAATATGTTGTACATGTACATTAGATGTAAGATTAAACCAAATTTCTCGCTACTGGTTCAGGCAGACGTTATTACAAAAAAGCACGTTTCTTTTTCTTTATTGTATTGAAGTGTAAAAGATTATTTAATGACTGAAGAACATAAATTCCAAGAATTTTATTCTACATGATGGTCTGACACATCTGCCGTGGCAAGATACTAAATAATAACATCTTACAACCAAAATCAGGAGGGCATGAAGATGTCAGGAACTAGCTCTGGCAGATAATGAGGAAAATCCAAAGTGATTTGAAGTACATTAAGGGATAGAGGGCAGGTAGAGAGAGAATAGGGCCCCTATTCTAGAAACCAAAGTGGTCATCTCTGTGTGGAATTGCAGGAGATGGGCAAGGTCCTCAATAAGTATTTCTCTCAGTTTTTACTGTGCAGAAAGACACAAGGGCCTGGGAACTTAGGACAGTTAATAGAGATGTCTTGAGGACAGTCCATATTACAGTCGAGAATGTGCTAAGTGCATGCAGGTGGGTTACTGTGTAGATGGGGCATCTTGGCCAGCATGGCCTGGTGTGTCGACGGGGACCCTGTTTCCATGCTGCACGACTAAGACTTTTGCGATTTCTAATAAGCCAGAAATTCCATTGATTAGCGAGTTCGGGATTTCCAAAAAAACGCAAGCAATATGGGATTTGTCAAAGGTCGAACGTTAAAATAAAAATCGAACGAAGCACTGTAGATTCAGTGAGTATAGTTTGCTGAACCGCCACTGGACCGTACCGGTTCCCCTCCACACCCACTCCAAGTGTTCATCCCAGCCGGGGGGCAGCGGAGCTCCGGGACCAACGGGACACCGGCCCCCAGGCCCAGCATGGAGGAACCAATACAGCGGGCAATTTCAGCCACACCCGATCCAACTCGGGGAACCCGCTCCCCGATGGGCCGCTACGGCAACAAGTGCCAGTTCGCCCATGGCCTGAGCTGCGCTCCCTAAGCCGCAACCCCAAGTACAAGACGTACCTTCCACACCACCGGTTTCTGCCCCTAAGGTACCCACTGCCACTTCATCCACAACCCCGAGAAGGAGCGAGGGCCCCGGCCTCGCCTGCGTCAGAGCGCTAGACTGGGCTCAGCCTCCTCCGGACCGGCGCTAGACTGGGCCGCGCTGCGGACGGCCTTCAGCCCCGATCTGGAGTTGGAGCTGATCCGGACTCTGAGCTTGCGGCTGGGCAAGGGAGGGGGAGGAGGTTGCTGCTGCCTGGGGGGTGGAGGTAGAGGGCTGCCAGCCAACCCGGCGGGACAGGCAGAGCCGAGCTGGAGCCAGCGGCTGCCCATCTTCAGCAGGATCGCGGTGTCGGACTGAGGGGGAGGGGGGTGGAGGTATGGCTGCGACCATCCCGTCGGGGGACAGACAGAGCCGATGCTGGAGCCAGCGGCTGCAAGTCAGGAGCCGCCCCGCCAGCCCAGGGCACCCGGACACCTCTGGCATGTGGGACGGGGAGAACCGGGGAGGGACGGGGACGGCCTAGCAGCAACTCAAGAGCACCCGCCGGCACGGAGAACCAGGCCCCGACCCCGATCACGAATGAAACGCAAGCCTGCACACAATGCAGCACCACCGTTGCCGAGACTTTATAGCTAGTGATCTGTGACCTGGGCATGCGCAGTCGGAATACCAAACTCGCTTATTGGGTGGCTTACATCATCAATGACTTTGCAAGCACATTACTGTTTACAGAATGATGATTTAACAGTTTGCCACATTTCAAATTACTGACAATAATGTTTTAAAACACATAGTTGGGAAAAGGTTTCTTCACAACAGTCCAATGCCGATTGTGATTAACATTTAATTTTAAGAAATTAAATGTTCACTCAATTGCCCGTATGCCACTTTTTATTGATTGCTCAATGGAGTATGTATCAAAGGAGGATAATTATTTTGTAGTTAGCACTACTCAGATACTATTACAATACTCCAAACTGCGCACCAAACATCATAGTGCCCATTTAAATACAGACATATAGTTCTTTATACTTTTAAGATTAGTAAATTATATGTTTTGAGAGAATATGTTTTCATGTCACGAATCATCTTCCTGCAACTCACTGTATGTGGAAACAGAAAAAATGAGGCATTTCTGCCATATGTGCCTGTTTTGCATTCAATACAAACACTGCCAATCTTCTATCTCAAGACTACCTTGATATATTTTATGTCAAGGCCTCTATTGATCCCTTTTAAAAGTAGGAGGTCTCCACCACCTCCTGTATGACAATTCTACAGGATCATGATCCTGTGAGAGAAAATAAATTCTTCTTGTCTCAGTCATAAATGTCGTGCTATGTCCTGAGATTGATCCCTTGCTGTCAACATCTTCCAGCCAAGGGATACATCTTTTAAATTCGAAAAGGTCGAATTCCTGCTCATTCTTTTCATTCATTCCCAAAATGAAACATTTTTGGGTAACACATTAAAAAATTTCATAACAGTTCCAATAGATTTTTCTTTGGCTAGGATTATGAAACCAACTATGCAGTTAGAGTTGAAATACAAATTGACCATGGTCTAGTTACTTGGAGAAATAGATTCTTCAGGCTGAATAACAAACTACCCTGCCCCTGTTTAATGTTGGTCTTGGTTATAAACTCAGACCCCTCTCACCCTGGCCACAAACTCTGAAGTACTTCCCCCTGGGAGGCGACTACGGACTGTCAAAGCCGTCACAGCCAGACAAAAAAATCAGCTTTTTTCCACGTAACAGTAAGCTCTACTCAAAGCCAAAAGTCTGTAGCGTCCTTTTGCACTGGTATTTTATTTTATTCTTCACATGTTTAAATTATAATATTTTATTTTTAATTATTTATGTTTATATGTTGTTATCCTTGCAATCAAAGCACCAAGGGCAAAATTACCTTGAATGCATACATTTATGGTATAACATTTATTTCAATTCAATTTAATTGCATTGCCTTTAAATCAATTTTGTAATAAATCCTCAATCAGTTATAAGCACATAAAATAAGGAATAAGAATTCCCTGCACTTCAGTATTATAATATATTTAAGTGAAAGCAAGTGTGTCTATAGAGCACACAGAACCCAAAATAAATTGTTAACTGTACGAAACAGAAAATTCTGCAAACAGTGAGGATGTCAAAAAGCAGGGTGAGATGAAATGAAAAATTTCAGGTCAAAGCCACTTCATTGGAAGTGGAACATGTTTTAAGTTGCAGGAAGGGGCAGTGGGGGTGAGTACAGGTGGTGTATGAGATAAGGTGCAGTCATGGTTACCTTAAATAGTTCAATCTCATCTTCCCCCCTCCCAATAATTTAACCATATTGTTTTTAACCTCACCCCACAATCACAGTTGTACTTATGTTTCAATCATATGGGAAAAAACTTTTTTCCCCCCATCTCTGCATTATTAATGTGTTTCAGACAATTTTTAATGTAGATTGGAATCACCCATTATTACTGCAATGTTACATCCATCTGTAATTTCCCGTTGGATGCCATCCTGCGCTTCATATGACAGACTGGAGCCCTATAGACAACTCCCACCAATGTCTACTGCCTTAGATGCTTCTTAACTCCATCTCCAGTGGTTCGTAACCATTTTGGCACCAGTACACGCATACATGAACAAAATACTGTGTAAGGTATGTACCTTTGTTAGGTTCCTAAACATGGGCTCAACAAATTGACATGTTATTTGTGTCCCCTTCACGACCCCCCTGCAAAGCCCAACCAACCCCCATAGGGGGCACGACCGCCAGGTTAACAAACCACTAATCTAGACTGATTCTACATCTGCCTTTTATGGGCAAATGTATTTTAGTCATAAAGACATACAGCACAGAAACAGGCCCTTCGGCACAACTCATTGATGCCAATCAAGATTTCCCATTGAAGCTAGTCCTATTTGCATTCTTTCCAAATTAATGACATCCTTCTTCTAGCAGGGTGACTAAAACAGAACACAATAGTCTAAATGCAGCCTCACCAATGACTTGTACAACTGTAACAGAACATTCCAACTTCTACACTTTTCCCTTATGAATATCCTTGCGCAAGATTGGACACCCTTGGACATTCAACATCTAGTCTTGATTATCCTGTGTCATTCTCCCAACTGCAATTATATCATGGCATTATTTTTTGTGTAATTAAGGTAATCTAACTTAATGTTTCATGTTTTTTTAAAAAGTTGCATCGGTCTCTACTCGCTTTCTAGACCAGGATACCAAATAAAAAACAGTTTAATAGTCGGTCCCCAATCCCAAGCCTTTTAAAATGCCAGTATTCAGTAATTCTTTTTTTAAAAGTAAACTGGTTGTTCTCAACACAATTTGTAGCTATAACAAACTTTGATTAAAGAAGTAAATTCATGTTTAATATTATTTTCTGTTTCACACATCGTTAAAGAGATGCAGAAAACAGGTAATAGACAAAAATGATGTAGTGCCTCCAGAGAAAAGGACAGGCAGCATCTCTGGATAGAAGGAATTAGTGATGTTTCGGGTCTAACACCCTTTGCTCCAGACTGTCATGTCTGAGAAGAGTCTGAAAAGAAGGTCACCCATTCCTTCTATCCCGAGATGCTAGCTCTGTCCGCTAAGTTACTCCGGCTTTTTGTCTATCTTCGGTGTTTAAACCAGCATCTTGCAGTTCTTCCGCATTGTAAAAAAACAAAATTGTGGTTACAAACGGTCCTGGGATATTTTTAAGCTTCATTTTATTATCCTTCTCATGTGCCTTTGTACTAAATCATGATGACCTTCATTAAATAATCGAGATATTAAAACCTCAGCATTTTTTATCAGTTTTATTGCACCTATACTTGTTTTTTGATAATAATCTAGCTACACATCACTATGGACCCATTTTTGTATAAAGTACTTATGTTTTTAAAATACCATCTAAAAGGGACTTAACATCACATATCAAAAAGGGAAAAGGCAAGAAGTTAAATGCTTAATCAGCACAATGTGACATTACTTGAGATTGCCACCAACATAGATTGAAATGTGCACTGTAGTGTAGTGTAGATTAAAACCAATATAAAAAGATAAATGTTGTACCGACGGTACCAAAACGCTGGAGAAACTCAGACGGGTTGCAGCAGCATCTAAGGAGCGAAGGAGAAGGTGAGTTAGGGTCGAGGACCTTTCTTCTTCAGACTGAAGGAGGGTCTGAAAGAAGGGTCTCGACCCGAAAACATCGCCCTATCTCCTTCGCTCCTTGTGAGAGACGTGCTGCTGCACCCGCTGAGTTTCTCCAGCTTTTTTGTGTACTCGATTCTCAGCCATCTGCAGTGCCTTCTTTAAACACATATGTTGTACTGCCTGTTTTTTCATAGTTTATAGTATGCAATGATCAAAAGTTTAGATGACTCCATAATGTTTTCGTTTCGAGAGCGAGCCAAATTGCTATAATTTTGCGAGTGAATTGCTATAAGAAGTAATAAATACTTGGCCGGGTCCATTAATTTATGTCATTTGTCGGGGGACCTTCAAGGACAACTGTAAAGACTTCTTTTTGCCAGAATCTTTAGTGCTTACCTCGACAGTAACAAAGGCCTTGGATTTAATGTTCATAAACTATCGGTTACTTATGATTAAGGTACGAGGACAATAATCAAATGCAGTGAGTCTAAAATGTTTTGTTACTCATATTCAAGTTTTTTTTTAATGAAACTTTTTCAATCCACAATCTGACTGGCGATTGCTAGTCAGTTGACACACCAGTTCAAATGCAATACATTCTAAATGAAAGAATTTCTATTCCAAGAAACTTCATATGTCAATGCAAAGAAAAAGGCAGTTCCCTACCTGCACTGCCACATTCTGTTTCCGAGCATGTTCCAGGTTCTTGTCCTGATTATTTTTCTTTGGTTCAGTCTTCCTTTTATTGCTCTCTCTTTTTACATCCATTTTGTTTGCAATATCATTTCCTTTGTTATAGTCCCATCTTTCTTTCATGCCTTCTTTCTGATGATGATTCCGATTCTGTTCTCGTGGTTTAATATTCTCCTTGAAGGTAACCAGTTTCTCTCCACTTTCGGAAAACTGTTACTCTGTGGTCTTGACTGATGACAAACAGATTTAACCTTGACCAATCTCAACACTAGTTGGTTCTGAAAAGGGAGGTTCCAGTAAAATCAGGCTGTCCTTTGTTTCAGATGACTCTTCGTTAGCCAATTCCGGGATGTCAGTTACGAACACTAGTTTACCTTCTTCATTTCTGCTCTGGATAAGTCTGGGAAATTAACAACTCGTGAGAAAATATGCACACATAACCTGCTTTAACGGAAGCAAACAGATTAAATTATAATGGTTTGCATTCACAACATTGGATTCCATTTGGTATAGTAAATCAAAGATTAATATAAATATGTTGAATGAGTGACGGTGACTTGTAAGATAGATGAATAGGAATGGCTCTAATCCCCCCATCCCCTCGGAGAGTCCAGAACAAAGCACGTGACCATAAAAATAAAAAATTCTGGCAGGGCAATAGTAAGAAATACTTTCCATGGAGATTCTGGGCTGTCCATTTTTTTCCTTCAGTAAGCATTAGACCAAACTTTAAATACTTCTATTTGATTCAATATAACTTATATATTAGTGATAAACACACATCGCCCTTCCCCTTTTACACACAAAAAAGCGTGGCTACTGTTGATTGCTTGGAGACTAAAGGGCATTGAAGTTCTATATAAGCAGAGAAAGGAAAGTTAAATTGACATTAATGATCAAAGAGGCATTATCCTCTGAAACGGGAGGTTGAGAGAGAGCTATTGCTAGTTTGCTGCTCATTGTCAAACTAACGGTATGTGAAGAATCTGAAACATCATTCCCAATATCTATTTGAAAATTTAAAAAAACAGCGACCAAATAGATTAGCTTTGTATTTGCAAGGGATATTTGAATTAAGCTAAGTAGCAGTGGAGTTGACGACAAATCGACTATAGCTGATTACTTGGAGTAAATAGTTTTTTAGGACTGAATGATATAATAATTTGAGTGACTTAACCTACCCAGAGGGGGATCTTCTAGATACATAAAAATTAAAAAGGATCTGGACAAGTTAGATTGCAGGAAAAATATTCCCAATGTTGACGAGCCCAGTACCCAGGGGCCCACAGTCTTAGAATAAAGGGGAGGCTCTATCCATCTTAAGACTGGAGGTGAGAAAAAACTTTTTCACCAGAGAGTTGTGAATTTGTGGAATTCTGCCACGGAGGGCCAGTGGAGGCCAAAATACAACTGGATGGATTTAATCGCCGAGAGTAGTAGCTAGGGGCTAGTGGGATCAAGGATATTGGGGAAGGTAGGCACGGGTTATTTGATTGGGATGATCAGCATGATCGCAATGGAATGGCGGTGCTGGTTCGAAGGGCGCATGGCCTCCTCCTGCACCTATTTCATTCTATGTTTAACATATGTCTTATTTATAATAATTAAAAATGCATTGAAGCCGTAAATCAATCTCTTAATAAATCTTCAAGCCTAACATGTTTGAATACATTTCTTGGAGTTTTCTGTACTCAGCGCAGGCATTTATCTTTTTTCCTAATGAAACAAGCACAACTCTTCAAAAGTACTGGTGAGGATGTTCAAAAGATCTGTCGGAGATTAAGCAACATTTCAGGTCAAGGCCCCTTCATTCAGAAGTGGGAACGTGAAAAACCAAACATGCTTTAAGTTGCAGAAAGGGGCAGTGTTGGTGTGGCTTGAACTGGGTGGTGTGTGTGAGATAGAGTGTACCTGGTAGTTGAAATGTGTCGTGGTAAGCCATCATCTTAAAAAAACAGAGATATGTGTCACACTCGCCCCCTCCAATATAAAGTTTGAACCTCACCCAAGTTGTATGATACTATGTTTCAATCAGATTTCTTTATCGTCTCTGACCGATTGTTTTATGAAGTTATTGGCAATGTGGTCGACAACAGCATTCTTAACCATTGTTTTTTTCTTCCCTGTCTCCTCTGTGCAATCAAATAAATTTATATTCCCTCATTCTTCAAATTCCAAAGAAGATAAACTGCAGTTGATTTCTTTCTTGCATGGCCGTGTTGATGTGATGTTTGATTATGCTTCGTTTCAAATTTCAGATCTCGCATTTTTGTTCCAATAACAGTCATAAATAGCAAACTACATGATATTTACCTTCTCTTTAAGTGTCTTTATTTTAGCTCCTTGCACAAGATTAGATAATGGATTTTGAGCCAAATTATTCCCATGAGTCTCATGGCTAAATTGTAAAAAAAATCAATGCTTCAATATTAAGCGGACAGGATGGAGCGAAAGCATATTTTTGTGAGAAGCTTGTCCAGCCCTTCTTCTGCTAGAATCTGGATCCACTAAACATGTCTTTGTGGGAAAAAAGGGGTTAGAAGATGGTTAACAAGGAGAAACCTTACGACTGCATTGCCTCAAAAGGGCAAAGTGCCCAAATAAGACCATGTCCAGAGAATATTAAGTAATCTTTTTATAGCTTTTTCATTTGCAATTCTGTGAGAGATTGCAATGCGTCAATACCACACAATTTAAGGAATATAAATTTAATTTTTTAGGCACAAACTAAAGTTTTCAAACATATAAATACTAACAAACCTACCAATTATAAGTGTAATTAGTTACTGTATGTAAGTTTTATGCTTGGCCATGTCAACAAATTACAGTGGTCATCTTATACATTATCAAATTTGCCTACTTCCTCTACCCTCCTTTCTAATGTGTTGATAGATTTCTGGAGGTGTAAAAAAATCAATCTGTCCTTTAATTGCACAAATTTATTTTTACCCTTTTCCAAAAAATACTAAAGATACTTTAACTGCAACAAGGCCAATACTGTCTGTCCATATATTACCTAATTGCTGTAGAACATTAAACATTAAACCAGCGGCAATTATAATACTGCATTGGCAGCAGATAGCCAATGCAAGTCAGAGATAAACTAAGAACCCTTCTGGTTTGAAGGCTCAGACCCATTGGATAAAACTGCTGGTCATCAGAGAAGCAAGTCATTGTTTTGTTTGTGTTTTTTGGGAAAAATTCTAAGATGAAATTAAAGTTTAAATGAAAATGATTCAAATTATCTTTCCTTGGTAAGCTACTTGTCAGCCAAATGTAATTTGTTCATCTTAAATCGTGATTTTAAACCCTAATTTCAGTTGACGCAAATATACTGGAATGATTTTCTGTATCCACTTTCCCAAGCAATCATTCCGCTGATGGCGTTTTTGTCCTTAGAGTGCTGCCCTTCCTGTCTCCCACTATTCCTTGGTGCGGCTATAGATACTCGTCGAGAAATCCTGATTTCTTTAAAGAATGAAATACATCAACGTATAGAGCATCTTGAACAGGATTATTATACAGAACAGAAACAATGGTAAAGTAAAAAAAAAAAGGACATCCTTGGAATTATTTAAAATAAAACATTATTGGATTATTTTAAAACTAAAATTTAAATAAATAGACCTAAGAACAGCAATCAGATGGTTTCAGGTGGAAAGAAAAAGCATTGTGGGGGTACGCCATAAGCCATGCAGGAAACAAAGTTGGGCATATCTTGCCTAATTTTTAAAGAAATTGTATTTTAAACACTTCTCTGCTTGCTGCAAACCCCTTCTAAAGTCAGTTTAAAGCATCACAGCACAGAGTGCACAATCATCTCAACGAATGGTAAGTGACAGTTAATGTTATAGATTTAAGAAGAGTTGTGCAATGACTCCAATAAAGCAAACTCTCCAGGGGGCCTGGAAGGGAGGGAAGAAGGAACCACTGTGAACTTAGCTTCAGGACTTCGATCAAAACATAAGAAAACTGAAATGTACTTAGAAGGATTTGCTACTTGTTTTGTACAGGGAATTTAAAAAGCAAAGGTGACAACATATATAAAGAAATCAATTGGAATTAGGAAGCACAGTGAGTAGGAGTGTGAATTAAAACGGCAAGCACTTTTTTGATTGGCAAGCGGCAACATACTAGTGTTCTACTACACGGGACATTAAATATATGGGTTGAAGTGGAAAAAGATAGTGTTTATTTAGATTGTGTGCAGGATAATGTTAAATGGTTCATTCAGTAGAAGATTACAGAATAACAGAACAATTACATATGTGAAGTCAGGATGAATTAATTTGAGGTATCACAATCATGAGTGGGAACCAAGAAAGAAACAAACCAAGATGTTCTCAAAAAGCAGCTGGAAATGAGAAAAGAAAATGACGTCACACCAGACATTGGGCAACGAGTATTAGAAATTCTAGATCAACAGTTTTGTAAGACATTAATTACAGGATCCCACTGAACAATACTTTTATATCAATTTTCAATTGTCATTTACATTTCACATTTATAAAGAGTTTGATAAGTTTGCACATAAAGTACGAAAGTAATATTAGTTAGTTTTAGGTCACTGCACTAAGCAAGCTTTGATTTTCAACATAGTTAAACATGAATGCAATGCATTGCAGACACGTTGGTTTTATATCCTTGTTGTTTAAAACTATGAGTGTGATATAATTAAGGCAGATTTCAAAACAATACAAGAAATCCGAAGAATAAGTAGCAATTACCCTCTGTGTGAAGGGAAAAATAATTAAAAGATTAAACTGCCATATAGGCAAGCATGTCAGACAGAATAGCAAAATGAGGAAAAGCATGAGTTACTTCTACCCCCTCAAAAGATTCTGATTGGTTTACTTCCATTTTATCCGGCAAGATAATTAAGATATAAAGTATAGCCAGGGAGAAGTATTGTTGCGATAAGGGTACCTAATAAATGATAAATGGTTTGACGTAACGGATAAGTTACTTTCATTTCTTAAACTCATGGAGGGAGCAGAATCAGAATTACTTTGTGTCATTTCCAAATAATGCCATCTCAAATATGGATTCATTAATTCTGGTCAAATGATACCTCGGATACCATTACAATTATAAGTATTCTATTTCATTGGTCACAAATTATCTTGTCCTTTTAGTTAGCAAAGTACCATCTTGAATTTTACGACTGTGTGCATTTAAATAAATGCTATAAAACTATTGCTCTTCTCTTGCTTGAACACTAATCTGACAGTCGGCAAACAACTTATTACGCAAAGTACAGCCTCTGGAAATATGTGGATTACCATGCAAATAAAATCTGTTTGCTTTGGTACATATTTATTTAATCTACTCTTATGAATTGTGTAAAGGACAGATCCACTGTTAAAATGAGAAGACAGGATGGACAGAGTGGAAACAGCCACGGACTACTAGCATACCATTGCTCCCTTTCTGTATAGTGAATAAAATTAGTTTTCAATGTTGATTACAATAATATGTACGGGAATGAAAGGCAATGGTTTGATGCAACAAATAGTAAAAATACAAATAAACTCGGAACCTCATGAGTTTGGCAAAGAATGAATGCCAAATTCGTCTAGATTACAGGGGATTATTCCAACTTAAGTATCAAAGGCCATGTTAATTCCCATTTCTTTTCCATAGCTGCTATACACCTAGATAATCACATTTATCAGCCAAACCGCAAGATAATGAAACAAAACAAAATCTGTTGATTATACACGAAAGCGATATGTGAGCAGGGTCCCTGGTGAGTTAATAAGGATTGATGACAAGTGGGAGAGTCGTCAACTGTATATTCTAAGAGCATGAAATAGGTCCCCTGAGTTTAGAAGTGTGTGGAGTAGGACATACGTTAAAGGGAGCACAGAGAGCAGAGTGAATTAATGGGAAGATCCAGGAGCATGTAAACAGCATCTGCAGTTCCTTGTTATCCATTATGGAATCCTGAACATATGTTGTGGATTATAAGTCTTTTATATTTAAGAAAGCAAAGCTGGGGGCTTAGCATACTGTCTGGGATCCCAGTGGTCTTGACTTTGTTGGCTACCTTCTTGAGGCAGCTGTGCAATTGTACGTGGATTTTCCGGAGGGATTGGAGGATGCGGGTGGTGAGGGAGGATGGTTAGTAATACACGCTGAGTTGTGTTCACAACCCTTTTTTGTGGTCTTTGGGCGGATAGGTTTGCATACCAAGCTGTGATGTGTCCCTATTGCGATGCCTTCAATACGGCGCCACATTGATAATAAAAATTGGCAAGATTTCTTTGGAAACATGAGACTTAGACTTCTGAGAAAGTTAAAGTGTGTTGATTGTGTTTTATTGGCCATAGCATCAATTATGGTTGGACTTAGGACACAAAACTGTCGGGTGATATTTACACCCACCGAACTCTAAAAGCGCTCAAATATCTCCTCTTTAACATCATCGACTCTATTTGGGCGGGTCTGTTTGCAACCGCATCCTGAGTTGACAACCTGCTCCTTAGTTTTGCGACAGGGATGGCAGAGGTGTTGCCTTGACATCATTTGATTAACATCCCTATTCTCTCCTTCCTAGTATTCATCATCTCATCATCGTGTTTAAGAGGCCACTCAATCTCGATGGTACAATCTCAAACTTTGTAATGGAGTTTGAGAAGAATTGTGGATGCACCAATTGTGAGTGTGAACAGGAAGTATTTATAGCAATGGCTGAAATAGCTACGTACAGGACATTGGCGTTGACATGATTGTGACGGAAGTGGTGTTGTCTATCCTTAGTTTTATTATTTACTATACCGAGGTATTAGTTGAAAAACCGTGTATAAATAACCATGCAACTCCCGCCTCAGAGACCTATGGGAGTGAAAAGCTTAATTCATTCCCCCCCCCCACCCCAAGATTATTGCCTCTTTATATTACGTACCCGCATATGACTAAAAAAAAACTAATACATGATTACAATCAAGCAGTCCACTAGTGTTATACAGATGCACAAGCCCGATTAAAGTGGTTATAATCATTTAGTGCAAGAACGATAAAGCTCGATTACAAGATAATTCCATAAAGGTCTCACAATGATGTAGATGGACTCTGTGTTCTAGGCTGGGTGAGAGCGCGGGGGTTCAGTTGCCTGATAACAGTTGGAGAAACTGTCCCTGATCTGGAGGTGTGCGTTTTCAAACTTCTGGTAATAGACACAAAATACTGGTAACTCAGCAGGACAGGCAGTATCGCTTGTGATAGAAGGAGATGGGGCTGACGTTTTGGGTCGAGGGACCTTCTTCAAGCTATGCGAAGAGTCAGAATGGGAGAGGGGAGAAAAAACAAGAGATATGAAAGGGTAATATATTATAAATGGGGTATGAAGGTGGTGATGAAAAACAAGAGATCTCAATGGGGATAAAGTTCAAGGAAAATTATAGTACGAATAGATTGTTAGCTAGGTGGGGGAATAAATGATAACGAGGCATTACAATGTAAAAAATTTAATCATGCAGCAGAGACAGTCAGTGTCAGAGAAATAGGATGGGGGGGCATGGAGAGCGAGTGGAAAAGCAAGGGCTACGAAGTTAGAGAGTCAATCCCACCACGCTGTAATGGAGGTTTGTGAGGGGAAGAGAAGAGGGAGTAGCTGCCCCCTAGGAGTGAGGGACTGTCCTTGATTATTGTGTGGCTCGTCAAGGCAGGCAAAGTGGTGTAATGGAGTCCATGTAAGGAGGTTTAGTTTACGTGATGGTCTGCAGTTACATCGACAATTTTCTGCATTTCTTGCTGTCTTGGGTTGGATCATGTCCCACACAAGCTGTGATGCATCCCAATAAAAATGCGTTCTCTATGGCTCATCTGTGGATGTTGGTGAGGATTTGTTTGGGACATGCCAAACCGTCCTAAATAAAAAGCTTCTAAGGAAGTGAGGCTTCGATGTGTTGCTTTTCTTGATCTTTACTATGTGCATATGGGTGAGGAAGTAAAGTATACAGTTGCGAAGGTGAGTGCTACCATCCTGGTCTGGACTTGGAGATTAAATTCAGTCAGTTACAATATAAATATGTGAAGGACAGAGCAAAATAAATAGGAATGTCATTGTTAGCCACATATTCAGGGATGGGGCAAGGCCAGGAGCTGGCAATCTGACGAGGACCTGTTGCCACGGCGCAGGTGAATTTTAGTGAAATCTAGCCGTCTGGGAACTGGAGATGATGTGTGGCATGGGACAGTCTCTGTCCAAGCACTTCATGATAGTGCATTGTCAATATCACTGTTCAGTACTATTAAGGTCCACAAGCCAGCGCTGCCCTTGGTGACTCCTTTGTTAAGCTGTCAATAAAGGACTTTTCAAAATAACACTTACATATGACTGACTGACAGAATAATCCACAGCGGTTGTCTCATATTAACTTAATTACGAGTTCTTGATTTTTTTTTAAATGGATGGAATAAAAATATAAAAAATGGAAAGTGAAGCTCAAGGAGGAGTCTAAACAGCAGCGTTTGGAACAATAGACTACAACTAACCAAACCAAAGGGGAAAAGATTGACTGCTTTACGAAATCAACAAACCAGAGCGGCCACGCAAACCACCTGATGACTGCAAGAAGATTTATACCTGTAAATAGGACAGGCAAGCCAGTTATGAATTTAAACCAAGTGCAAAAAGTTTTGAAATGAAAGATTTGTGGATCCACATATTAATATTATTTGCAAAAGGAATCAGATTTCAATGAGGCGGATTGTGCGGTGGCAAATCAACGTATTAGTCAACCTAGGTACTAGGTGAAATTGAGGTTTGCAAAATATGCAGAGAATAGAGGTATACCCAAGAAAAACCTCCTCAATATTCAATGTGAGTTAATGAGCCAGCATGATTAGGGTCTAGCTCTAAGTACCACACGATAGGTAAAACGGAGGTAACGAATGGAGGCAGGTCAATGGTGCAGAGATATAGCAATTCTCTGTAAAACAGGAGTAGTAAAAATCAAGCTTGAAAGATTACATACAATCTTTTGGGGATTTTGAGTTTTTAATATCATTAGATTACAAGATGCACTGTTGGGAGAGAGTAACTGTACGTGCCCCCCTCCCCAATAAAGTTTGGGACAAAATACCCATCATTTATGTTTGTTGCTCTGAAATCCATAATTGAGATTAGTATATAGAATAAAAATAAATCAACATTGGTTAAAGAGCAGAACATTCCGAACGCCGATTTTAACAAAATAAAGGCCATGTTTTTGTATTCATGTTTGGTTTCACCGCATGTGGAAATTACACGAGTTTATACATCAACCCTCCATTTCAGGCCACCCAACATCATGTGATTGACGTCCGCCGAGCAATGTCAGTGATATGTTATCTAGTATTTTATGTTTGCATATGCCTTTCGCGAATGTTAGAAACTGCCTTTGAAGCTGCTGTTCATGTTATTATCCGCAGCTGTGATATCACTTCTTTGGTGATGCTCTGCAAGCCTGGTATTGAGGGCCATCATTTAGCTATATGCCTGGTTTCCTCCGTTGAGAGCTAGTACCTTTCAGTTTTTCTCCTTTCAGCAGATAACGATGAAAGGCTACGCTCACTTGGGTTCAATCGCTCTAGTGATTGACGTCGCCAGACTCAAGAAATTTATCTTTTTTCGCTATTTGAAAAACTCCTAGTTGCTTTAAACATTTTGTATGGGATTCTCATGTGTTTTAGCTGATAGAATGAACCGCCAGCCAAGGATTTGTTAAATGCGCATTTGAGATTGAACGTGAGCAGCGTAAGTAGGATGTCGTTCTTAGATACATTCGTAATCTCATAATGCTACTACCATCTGCAGTGGTTTCATCGCAATGAAGATAAGTTTGAGGCTGTATATTCAGCAGCAGCAATACATGTCAAGGCTTATAACACCCCCACACGTGTTTCACAGATGAGGTGGTATGCGTTAGGAATCTTGGGCAGTTCCTTTCCTCTCCTCAAAACTTTTGCTCTTCATCATCCTCTGATTAAGTTACATCTTCATCTCATCTGGGTCCACAAAGGATTTTTCTCCAGAGACTGTAGTTCTCTCTTTTAAGCTCTTCTTGGCAGAATGTAAACACGGCCATATCTATTTTTGGCCGCTAACAGTGTAGTGTTGACGTCTCGCAGTTAGCCGCTATATTTCTGTTCATGCTGTTACTTCCGGGCCGTGGGTATTGACTAATCCACACCCGATCCGTGACGTGTGTTTCGATTGTCTGGACAGGTGTGTTGGGTTTTATTCTTCTTTAGTAAGAGCAAAATTCTTCTGTCATCAGATGTGGCAGGTCCTTCCTTGGCTGTCAGTCTTTGCGATTAGTAAGCTCACCGGTGCTCTCTTTCTTCTTAATAAACTGTTCCAATCAAGTTGATTTTGGTAACCCTAAGGTTTGGCTAGATATCTCTTTAACAGTTTTTATTCTTGTTTCTCAGTCTCATTAATGAGGCTTCTTTGTACCTTTCAGTTGGCACAACTTTTGGTCCTCAAGTTGATTAAACAGCATTATTAAAGTTCCAAATTGTGATGTGGAAAGACTGCGAGGAAACGACTGGGTTGCCTGCGAAGCGAGCCCTCTTATACCTGCATCCAGGAGGCAATTTAAACACCTGAGCAATTACTAACGCCATTTCCTGTTGAGCCAAACATTATGGTGTGCCTGAGATGGGGGGGGGGGGGGGGGGGGACTATGTATTAAACACTGCTGTAATTTCTACATGGTGGAAACCAATAATGTTCATAAAAAAATAAAATCGGACAATGTGCACTTTTTAACCCACGTGTTTTTTTCTATTAAAATCTCAAATTGTGGAGTACAGAGGCAAATAAATAAATGATGTCCCAAACATTATGGAGGGCACTGTAGTTAGATAATCAAAATATATAGAAACTTTACAAAGTGCATATGTGGCCAAATCTAATAGTATAGCTTCGAGCAACTGTATGTAAGTGTCAGCTTGCAGACAATTCTCTTCTACAAAACTAAACAAATTAGTGATAAAATGAAACATAGAATTTTATAACTTTTGCTGGATAATTTAGTTCTGATTTGTTGCTGACCCAGAAGGCAGCAACATGCTCAAAAATTGGTTAAGAAAACAATCAATCTTACGTTCCAAAATCCTTCTATTTTAGTTTAGTTTGGAAATGAAATACATCTTGGTGCCACCAAAACTTATAATACTTGGATCACATGAACTCCAAGACTGCTGAGGTAGGCCCGAGGAATTAAAGTATTTGCTGAGAAAGTTAAAATGTCCATTATTTAAAAATCTCGAAAACAAAATTAAAAAAACAGAGGTAAATCTAACACATGGGTAAATGTTACTATAAACAAATTATGGGGAGCAGAGTGTTATAAGAGTATATATTAAAACATTGAGAATATTCAAAACGTTTGGGAGAAATAACAGAAAAATATTGAAATTGCAATTGGACCTTTCAGAGAGACAGTAGTGTGGAAAACTATTTCTGCATTGTAAATTTCTCTACCGAGTCTCAGTCCAGAGCCATCATAGATATTACAATTTTCTCACGTGGACAAATACACGATGTTTTAGTCCTCTGTGCTTTTCCCCCCACGTCGAAATAATTAATTGAAGCTCTTGGGCGTAAGATTTATCTGACGGTATAGAATTGGCACATTGGAAATCCGATGGGTTAAAGTTGCAATTTTAATTCTTCTTGTCTATTCTATAAATACAATATAAACAAATAAACAAATAAACATATAAATAAAATGGATAGATAAAGATGATCTGGTCAATACAAAGTTAGATTTCCTTCAAAAGTTTGCAAATATCAATTTATGTTGCTAATCATTTTTTTGATTTTCTTTTTTCAAGCGTTGTTTTTTTTACGCTTAGTGAAGGTCCCACCCCCCCACCCCCACCCCCCCCCCTTGAAAGAGCAAGAAATCCCTTTGCAAATTTCCAAATTCTTTCAGGTAAGAGGAGTAGCTGAGGGGGAAAAATAAATAATAATCAGACTATAGTTAATTATTTAATTTTAGAAAATATTTGACAAACTAGTAATTACTTCTTCCTTTACATACTTGCCAAATTATCTAAGTCCTAGCTATTTTTCCCACACTGAGCATAATTTCTCTTCTCCAACCTGGTCCCACAAGATTGAAAATGACATGCTTTCACCCAGTTCTGTAGGTACTTAAATTATTGATCATGTGCTATCCACAAATGTACTGGGGACAGTAGGTCCCAGATAGGCTGGTCGATTGGATAGTTTTGGTGGTGGTATGTTCTTCCATTATTTGTGCTAGCTTCAGTCTGCTCTGACATATAACAAGAATAAGAATGATCTTACTGAAACATCAAAGGATCCTTTGAGAATCATCGAGCAGGGTAGAGATGCTTCAATGCTTCAACTAATGAGGATGTCTTGAACGAGGGCATTTGATTACAAAGAAAGAGTCATTTAAAATGCAGGTGTGTATGAGCTACTGCTTGCAGAGACTGGTGAATATTCATAATTCCCCACCCTAGTTGGTTGTGGAGGCTAGATTAAGAGAGCCATTTGAGGTAGCCATTTTATTGTAAGACTGGCAAATTGAGAGCTTTCAAAAAATGGCAGAGAGGACGAGCGAAGGGTTGAAGCATATTGGCCATTCAGGAGCATAGTGAATGGCAGGGCAGGCTTCAGGACCTTACCATCTCTTTTATTTTGAATAGTTATCAGCCAGATGTCAGTTGCATGTTTAAGAAGGTTTTATGCAAATTATAGGATGTCAGGGATGGTGGAAGGGAAGGACGAGGGGAAAAATATATGTCTAAGTGGGACCCGGGGGGGGGAGGGGTGAGGATGCGGGCGAGAGAAAAGAGGGGAGGGTTATGCAGTTATCTAAAATTGGAGAATTCAAATGTTCATAATGTTGGGTTGCAAGTTACCCAGGCAGAACATGAGCTAGTTGTTCAAGTATTGAGGAATGTCAGTATTTGACAAAAAAGGTCAGTATTGGAATGGAAGAAGAGAAAAAAACGGACGTTAGCAATGGGGGTAATCCACCAGGCGTTGCGCGGGATCCGGCACAAGTTGTTCAGAAACGAAAAGATCAAACACATAATGGTCACTCCGTCCGCGCGATCTGACTTGGTTTGCTATCCTTCCAGTAAACATGGAGTATTTTACTTTGAGGCAACTGCCGCAGTTTATCCAAGTCTCAAAAACATAGAAGGGTAGAGATCTCTGCTATCCCATAGACCATTCATTTTTTGTCAGGTTTGGGTTCTTGGTCACTCAAGGTCTTCAAATATATATTTTTCCTTAGATGGACAAGGCTACATTGGTGCACCAAATTTCATTATCAATATCAGCCTTCACAGAGAAGGCTCCCAAGATATGGGAAACAGTCCTCATTTTACAAGGTTTTGTCACAAACCTTTATTGACAGATGCCTGCGTTGTTGACTTGGGCCATTTACTTCAAGGCCCAATCTCTATTCACCAGTCTCTGCAAGCAGTAGCTCATACACACCTGCATTTTAAATGACTCTTTCTTTGTAACAATGTGCCCTCGTTCAAGACTTCCTCATTAGTGGATATTGAATGCAAGACCCACCCGTTCGTATGCATCAGAGACAATTTTAGTTTAGTTTAGTTTAGAGATGCAGTGTGGAAACAGGCCCTTTTGCCTGCCGAGTCCGCGCCAACCAGCAATCCCCGCACATTATCCTACACATCTAGGGACAATTTGATATTTATACCAAGCCAATTAACCTACAAACCTGTACATTTTGGGAACGTGGAAGGAAACTGAAGATCTCCGAGAAAACCCCATGCGTTTAGACAGGGAAAAGAACGTACAACTCTGTAGTGACCAGCACCGAAGTCGGGATCGAGCCCGGATCTCTGGCGCATAGTAAACACATGTAAAGGAAGGAGAACTCTACCGCTGTGTCCACCGTTTTTTTTGGGGTGGCACCCAAAAATTGTCCCTTCTGAAGTGCATAATCGCAATCATCAACCTGGGTACTTGCAGCTCAACACTCAGGTATATTAACCATCAGGCTTATTTATATAAACTACCAACCACCTTCAAAATAAGCTCTAGCCCTACATGGGAACTTGGGGGCACTCTTTTGTGTCTTTCTGCACTATACGTTATTGTTTGTGTATTTTTCCAAATATACCACCCTTTTGCTGTTTATTATATTGTACATGGGTATTCAGTTGCTGCTAGGCAAGAGAATAATTTCCACTGTTACCATTTTGGTTACATAAGGTCAACTAAACTACAATGTGGACTCTCTCATAGTGAACTAAACTCAACTTGGAATAGGAGATGAATAAGATTAATAGTTTCCCATTAGTCCTGTAGCAGAGGGCTCAGTATTGCATTGAGAAAGACCTGAAATTGTTGCAGCAATGGCACACCTGTGGTTGACCATGGACAAGCAAGCCTGCTGGTCTGGCATCTCAGCAATTCCCACTGCGGAATAAGTGGAAGCCTCATGAGTCTCCAGCCTCACTCCAGCACTGAACCAACATGTTAAAATCGTCATATCATATGCCCCAATCCTACACACTGGATAGGACTAAAGAAAACTTCTATTCAGACCTCAGGAAAACTAAATCCCGCTTTGTGTTCTTGAGGAGGCACACCAACTCTCCCGGACAGTTGCAATGCAAGGGTGGGTCCAGATGCATGCCTCATGCTAAGCTGTGATCAGCAAGGAGGGAGTTGGGAAAGCTAACTCCAACGGAGTCCTCTTTCTGATAACATGCTTAAAGTGCAATCTTTTCATCATCAATAATATCTTGATTCAAAGCTGCAAGACCTCATGGCAACATTTCAATCCAGGCACTGGCATCTCTTACATTCTAACAATGTCCAAGCGAGAGATTAGGATTTTCACAGGTACTGATAAATTCTGGATTGATCAGCGTCTAATCCACTGTTATCTCCATCAAACTGGCCCCAATATATCACTAACATAAAATGGTACGCCCCCACAATGTTTATGCAAGACCTTATGCTAAGTTAAACTAATTAGCTTTGCCTGAACGTGATCCATGTCCTGCATATCCATGTACCTATTGAATGCCTCTTAAATACCAATAGCATGTCTGCCCCCACCACTAACCCTGGCAGCACAATACAGGCACCCACCATTCTGTAAAAATCTGACCACGCATCTCCTTTTAACTTAGCCACTCTCGCCATAAGCAATACCCTCTAGTCTTTGACATTTCCACCCTGGGAAAAGTTGAAGTTTAGAGACATACAGCATTGAAACAGATCCTTCGGCCCACCGAATCCACGCTATCAATCACCCGTTCACATCAGATCTATGTTATCCGTCTTTCTCATCCACTCCCGACACAGTCAGGGCAATTTACAGCAGCCAATTAACCTAAAAACCCAAGTGTTTCAGATGTGGGAGGAAACTGGAGCACCCAAAAGAAACCCACATAGTCACTGGAAGATCATGTCAACTGCACACAGACAGCACCCGAGGTCAGGACTGAACCTAGTCTCTGGTGCTGTGAGGCAACAGCTCTACCAGTTATGCCGCCTGACCGTTTATCCTATTAATGCCTCTCATAATTGTATACATATCTATCAGGTCTTGCCATAGCCTCTGATGCTCTAGAGAAAACAATTCAAGTTTTTCAAATCTCTCCTCTTAACTAATAGCCTTTAATCCAGGCAAAATTCTCGTTAACATCTTCTGCATCATCTAAAAATCCTCTACATCTTTCCTGTAATGGGGCAACCAGAAATGCACACAATAGTTCCAACGCAGCCTAACTGAAGTCCTATAAAACTGCAACATGATTTCCTGTCAAAATACATATAATTGAAACTTTTTAATACCATTTCATCAAATTGGGACTTTCAGTATATTTTGGAAGAAGTTTGACACAGCTATTCCTTGAAATTCCATTTCAAGCAGGGTGCAAGGCCACCAAATTCAAATGCAGTTTCCGACCACTTCAAGCAGGGTGCAAGGCCACCAAATTCAAGTGCAGTTTCTTACCACTCCAAGCAGGGTGCAAAGCCACCAAATTCAAGTGCAGTTTCATACCACTTCAAGCAGGGTGCAAGGCCACCAAATTCAAGTGCAGTTTCATGCCACCAAGCAGGGTGCAAGGCCACCAAATTCAAGTGCAGTTTCATACCACTTCAAGCAGGGTGCAAGGCCACCAAATTCAAGTGCAGTTTCTTACCACTCCAAGCAGGGTGCAAGGCCACCAAATTCAAGTGCAGTTTCATGCCACCAAGCAGAGTGCAAGGCCACCAAATTCAAGTGCAGTTTCATGCCACTTTAAGCAGGGTGCAAGTCCACCAAATTCAAGTGCAGTTTCATGCCACTTCAAGCAGGGTGCAAGGCCACCAAATTCAAGTGCAGTTTCATGCCATTTCATGGCTTCCATGGCGTGATTGACAGGAGAGCGATTCTCAACATTTTTAAAACACTAATAACACTTATTTTTCATTGATGGGAAGAATCCTCTGCACCTGATGAGCGGAGGGGGGCTCAGTAAGATGGCCAAAAATCACAGCCCTAAGTGGTAGCTTTTTAATCTAAAATCAATATATAGTGCAAACAGGAAGTTGTCAAGTTTAAACTTTTAATCATTTGCCATTTCAAACCAACCACCAGCAACTATTTGCTGTGCTTTATTTCAAACCAACCACAGCAACCATTTGCTGTGCTTTATTTCAAACTAACCACATTTTCATTTTCAAACCACATTAAGGGCACTCAAGGTCAGTAAAACCACACTCAGTTTAGTAAACATGTGTTCAGTGTTATTCACAGCTCAGACTGAGAGACGTGACCCTCTCGCTCCCCCATCTTGCAGAGTCTGACTGAGGCACTCAACACTTCTGGGTTTGATAGTCCCTCCGGAAGGGGCGTGGCCTTCAGGAGAGAGAATCTCAACATTTTTTAAACACTAATAACTCTTATTTTTAATCCATGGGAAAAATCCTCGTCCTGCGCAGCGGAGGGGGACTCTAAGTGGCAGCGTTTTTCTAAAATAAATGCACAGAACAACAGGAAGTGGTCAAGATCAGACTTTTAGTAATATAGATTACCAATGGGATTTTTTAGAGCAAACAGCTAAAGGGTAACTGAGTGTAGCTCAAAATTTAGAGTGCATGTAATATTTTTCCCAGACATAATTGTTCACAAACAAAACCACAGACTATGCAATCAATTGTAAATGAATTGATAATTATTGATAATTTTACCATCAACAAACATTCTTACCATTAAAACAGGACAAGTCATCTTCCTGTGGATGAAAACTGTTCAGCAATGATACAATCCAGGGCCAAATGCTGAGGGAAGAGGAAAACAAATAAAGTATGACAAATTTCAATTCTGGCACTGAACATCTTTTTGTAGCAATAAGTGATGGTTCAGCAATAATGATATCTTCCTGACTAGTGCGGCTTGAGAAAGACCAAGTAAAGAATTCAAAGGGGAAGCAGAAGTCATCAAACTCATCAATTGTTAGACCATCAATGCTGAATGCCTTAGTGACCCTGTGTAAGCAGCAAACACTGCCAGGTGTTCGCAACAAATTGCAATAAACTATTTCATCAATTAAATTAGCTGAAATATGGTGAGCAAGAGTTCAGATATGATGCTCCTTGTACTGAAATGCTAGAAACACTTGCATGAATTACACAATTTAGAGTGGTTTTGGTCCTACTGCAGTTGGACAGGGCCCTTGTGAGACCACACCTGGAGTATTATGTGCAATTTTGGTCTCCCAATTTGAGGAAGGACATTATTGTTATTGAGGGAGTGCAGCGTAGGATAACCAGGTTAATTCTCGGGATGCCGGGACTGACGTATGATGAAGGAATGGGTCGACTGGGTTTGTATTAATTTGAATTTAGAAGAATGAGAGGGAATCTTATAGAATGGTGTCCGTTATTGTCCGCTATAACCGAGTAGGGTAATATTATTGTACAAATAGTAGAAACATACAACTGCTGTTGCTGGTTGATACACAAAAGCACACAAAATGCTGGAGTAGCTCAGCGGGTCAGACAACATCTCTGGGGAACATGGACAGGTGACATTTCAGCTCGAGACTCCGCTTCAGACTCTCAGTCTAGAACCGAGTCTAGAATCCAGGTGAATTGACGGCCCCAGCCTGCTGGGGAGGCGGAGTCAATGTTCGTGGGACAGGCTGCCGGAATGCCGCAAGGGTTGCCGGTGGCAGGCACAGCCTGGAAGCATCTGAGGAAGCTGTGTGGTAGGTGGCAGCAGCAGCAGGTGTGGCCTGGAAGTGGGCGCGGAGGCCTAGCGAACCAGCACTAGAGTGGGGAGCAAGTGGCCGGGAAGGCGGTGTGTGCCGGTTGTGGTGTCTGCAGGTCAGCGTGCTTTAACTGAAATCCATTATAGATGTCCGTTGAAACATGAGTTTACTGCATTCCACATTTGTGGATCACTTAAAAGATATATTAATCAATTTATTTACTTTGTTAGATCTGAATAAGGAATACTTACTGCTGTCTCTCTTCCAATGCACTCTCCTGAAAGACATTGGGTCTGAGTTTCAGCCAGTCCATTGAAACTTTAACAGCTGGTAGTGGGCATTCACCCAAGGCTTCTTTAAGGTTCTCATCCTGCAGTGCACACTTGCACATGACGCCAAGAAAAGACACTAGAAAATATTAAAATAGCAACTTTCACAAATACTTTCCTCTGGCAGTATTTACCCGATTGCATGCTGTATCTTTTTAAATAATCAAACATCTTCAATCACTTCTAAATAGATGCAAGAAATTACTTCAAATTGATAGAGCATGGTCCAGCTGTTCCATAATCTCTGATAATAAATAAAAAGCTATATACATTTTCTCAATTTTCAGAGTAAAACCAAGTCAAGAAATCACTTACTGAAGAGACCCAGGAGTTGTGTCCAACACAATAGCTCTTCCTGACTATAGCAATGGTCATCAGGTTCAGTACTGGCGTCACGCAGATGGTGTAACTCAAACAGATTAATAACTGTGAGGTGAACAAGTTGCTGAGAACTAAATGCCTTTTGAGGAAGAAGTCTCTGAAAATAACCAAATCTAAATCAGAATTATGACTGGTACAAATAACTTCCAAAAATAAGAAAAAATAATCAAAGTGCTGATGTAACTCAACATGTCATAAAGCATCTCTGGAGAACATGAATAGGTTGTGTTTCAGATAATGATCCTTCCATAGAAGGATTGTAACAGGAAGGATAAATGTGGAAGAGCAGTGGGGGCAAGGCAAAGCTGGCGAGTGATACAGGGGTGGGGGGTTGATTGGCAGATGGTTGGACAAAAGCTAGAGTTGAAAAGGCAAAAGATGGTGAGATAAGAAACAGCACATTGTATTCCACTTTGGATGCCTCCTCTCCCACCTTTAACCTCCCCTCTTCCGTGTCCCATCTGGATGTGCATCCATTTCCCCTTCCTCTGACTTCACATTTCTTGCCAATTCTCTCCTCATCTCACCACCTTATGTCTTTTCATCACTGACCTTTATCCAACCATCTGCCAATCAAAACCACCCTCAGCTTTTGGCGGATGTGCAGGAGTGACAGCCTGCCTGCAGTCCGTCTTTTCACCCTTTTTAGTGTCTAAAACTTTTATTTGGAGGTCTAATCTTTTTATATGTGGTGGTGGGTGGGTGGGGGGGAGGGGGGCAGTGTGGGGATACTGTATTAATCCCATTCCTACCTGGTTGGAGATGCGGTTTTCCTCTGAATCGCATCTTCGTCCTCTCCGTGCGGCCTACCATCGAGCTGGAGCGGCGTTTCCTACTGAACGACCACTGCTTCGGCGGCCGCGCACACAGTGCTGGGACATAACCAAACACGGAGCGAGCGAATGCCTTACCGTGGAGTCGCTGTGCGGTAAGCTCTGGAGTGCTAGTGACTGCTGACTCCAACGTCGAGGAGCTGAGGGACTGGGGCGATTACAGCCGCGCAGGGCGGGCGATGCTGGATTTAAACACGCGCGGAAGGAGCCTGGGATCCGAGATCACCAAGTCGGAGCTCCAATCTAGCGCCAGCCCGAGGGACTCCGGGCGCCGCAGCCTCGCGGGGAGGAGCGCGGTGGCCAGCTTCAGAGACATTTCCTAACAACAGAGGCAGTGTTTCACCAACGCGGAGTGTTCCAGCTTCTCGGCAAGAGGGCTTACAAATAGTCGGACTGGCTGCGGAGGCCACAAATTAGGGCCCCCGGACCTCGGGGTGGGACTATTGAGGAGGAGGAGAACTGGACTTTTTGCTGCCTTCCCTCACAGTGGATTCTGCTGTGGGGGGACGATTCATGTTGATTCCTATAGTGTATCTGTGTTCTTTTTTTCTTTTTTCTGTTTATCGGTATGTATGGAAAATTAAAATTTCTTCTCTGGTAAGAGCACTATGGCTTCAACGTGATTTGATTTTAAAAAGTGCTATTATAAATAAAAATTACTTACTACTTACTTACTCAGCTGTATCCACCCACCACTTGCAGGCTCCATTCTCTCCTCACTTTTCGGACCCTTTCCCTCGCTACCTATAGTCAGTCTGAAGAAGAGATTCCTACAACCAGAAGTTTACAATCTACAAGTGGCTTGCAAAAGTTTCATACCCCTTGAACCTTTCCCATTTTGTCACGTTACAACCAACAAACGTAATGCATTTTATTTGGGATTTTATGTGATAGACCTAACACAAATGTGGTCGGTTATGAAGTGGAAGGAAATGATTACATGGTTTCCCAAATTTTATTTACAAAGGAAAAAAACTGAAAAAGTTGTAGTCGTGCAAATGTATTCTGCACCCGTGTCTATACTTTTGTTAGAAAGAACCACTTCGCTTGCAAGTTACAGCTCCGTCTTTTGGGGTATGTAGTCCTGCTACCAACTTTGCACATCTAGAGGACTGAAAATTTTGCATTCTTTTTGCCAAAATAATCTCAAGTTCAGTCAGATCGGATGGAAGCGTTAATTGTCTGCGAACAAGCAATTTTAACGTCTTGCAGAGAATGCTCGATTGGTTTTAGGTTGGACTAGAGACTGGGCCATTCTAACAGCAGGTTATGGGGAATATGGCGTTGATCTAAACCATTCCTTGTAGCAGCTCTCGACTGACTTTTATGTTTGTCTAGGTGTAGTTGTTGTCTCTGCTGGAAAGGTGAAGCCTCCGCCCCAGTGGGCTCAAGTCTGATGCATGATCCTCCTACGGTCAGTTCTTTCCAAGATTGACCCTGTAATTTAGGTCCATCAGCGGTTCCATCAACTCTGACGCAGCTTCCTGCAATGTGAAGAAAGCATCCCCAAGGCATGATTTGGCTGCCACCACCATGTTTTCACAGAGGGGTGATGGTGGTTTTCAGGGTGTGTGTGCAGTGTTTCGTTTTCCACCACACATAGCGTGTTGCATTTAGGCCAAAAACTTCAATTTGTGAGTCTCATCAGGACAAGAGCACCTTCCTACATGTTTTGCTGTGGTCCCCACATGGGCTTAGTAGCAAACTGCGAAACTGGGATTCTTATCGGCTTTGTTTCAAACAATAGGGCTCTCTTCTTTGCCACCACTTTCCCAATAAAAAGACCCGATTTGTGGGGTGTGCCACAAACTAATAGTTGTTTGGTGGAGTTTCCTCCCATCTGAGCCTGAGTGAAAAGATTCTCTGCAGTCCTCCAGTACCAGGCCTATAGAACCATAGAGAAACCTAGAATTAGGTTGCAGGGTAGGCCATTTTCAGCCCATTCGAGCCCTTGCCACGCCATTAAATATGAACATGGCTGATCTCCAAATCAGTATCGTACCTGCCTTCTCTCCATACCCTATGATCCCCTTAGCCACAAGGGCCCACACAACTCACTCTTAAATATTAGCCATGACTGCCCTCAATTACCTCTGTGGCAGAGAGTTGTTCTCAGAGAACTCACCACACTCTCTGTTGTGAAGAAAAAGAAAGTCTTTTCATCTCGGTCTTAAAGGATTTCCCCCTTATCCTTAAGCTGTGACACCTGTGTCCTGGAGTTCCCCAGCATCGGGAACAATCTTCCTGCATTTAGCTGTCCAACCCTAAGAATTTTGTTAAGTTTCTATAAGATCCTCTTAATCTCCGTAAATCCAGAGAGTATTAAACCGAAAGTTATCTGTCTTTCTCATAAGGACAGGTGAATCCCATGGAATCAGTTTGGTGAACCTTCTTCGGCTCTCCCTCTCTGGCTATAATGTCCTTCCTCAGATTGGAGACCAAAACTGCACGCAATAACTCAGGTCGTGGGACTCACCAAGACCCGGTAACAAATCTGAAGTAAACCTCCCTGCTCCTGTACTCAATCCTTTGCTATGAAAGCTAACATACATTCGCTTTTTTCAACTGCCTTGTTGGCTCCTGCCATTGACTAACTTTCAATGACTGGTGTACCATGTCACCCCAGGTCTCGATGCATCTCCCATTTTCCTAATCGGCAACCATTTTACAATAATAGCTCTGCTTTTGTTTTTGCACAACCAAAGTGGATAACCTCACATTTATTCCACAGTATACTGCATCTGCCATAATTTGCCCCATCACCCAGCTATCCAGTCACCTTGCAGTCTCATAGCATCCTCCTTTTTTTCACAGCGAAACATGCACCCCAGCTTAGTGTCATCTCCGCCAAAACTGGAGATTAGTGCTTCAATTCCTATCCAGATCATTAATATTATATGGCTAAATAAGCTGGGGTCCCAGCATGAGCGCAGCGGTACCCATTGTTACTGACTGCCATTGTGTAAAGGACGTTTAACTCCTACTCTTTGTTCTGTTTGCCCAGCAGTTCTCTATCCACATCCAATACTGAACCCCTAATACCGTTATGCTTTAAGTTTGTATATATCTCTTATTGTGGGACCTTGTCGAAAGCCTTCTGGAGTCCAGATTTATTCCAATCCACTGTTCTACTTATCCACGCTCTAGTTACATTCCTCTAAAAAATTCCACGAAGATTCGTCAGAACATGATTAACCTTTTGTGAATCATGGGGACTAGTCCAATGATCTCACCACTTCCAAATGTGTGGCTTGCTTATCCCATCTTTTAATAACTGATTCTAGCAGTTTTCCCCACTACCGATGTTAGACTTAATTGGGTATTTCCCCGTTTTCTCTCTCCTCCCTTCTTAAAAGAGGGGTACCTTAGTACCCGCCAATTCATCAGGAACTAACTCAGAAGTCTAAAGAGTTTAGAAAGATTATTCAATAATGCATCCACTATTTCCTGAGTACTTCTTAAGTACTCTGGGATGCAGCCTATCTGGCCTTTGGGGATTTATCGGCCTTTAATCTATTCATTTACCCAACCACCATCTTCCCGCACAGACCTGGATCTTCATCAATTCCTCCTTTGACCCACAGTCCCTGCTATTCAAGGCAGGATTATTATTGTCTTCCTTAGTGAAGACGGAACCAAGTAGTTATTTCATTGGTCCGCCATATCCTTGTTCCATGAATCAACTCACCTGTTTCTGACTGCAAGGGACCTACATTTGTTTTAACTAAACCTCTTTCTCTTCACATATCTATAAAAAACTTTTGCAGTCAGTTTATGTTCACATGACAGTTTCTTTCATATCTATTTTTCCTTTCTAATTAAGCCCTTTGTCCTCCTCTGCTGGTCTCTGAATTTCTCCCAGTCTCTGGTATGCTGCTTTTTCTGGCTACTTTGTACGCATTCATCCTTTGCTTTGTACTATCCCTGATTTCCCTTGTTATCACGGATGCACTACCTTCCCGATTTATTCTTTTGACCCAACTGGGATGAACAATTTTTTGTAGTTCATCCATTCAGTCTTTAAATGTCTTCCATTGTATATCACCGGTCAAACCTTTTAGAATTAATTGCCAGTCAATCTTGGCCAATCACGTCTCATACCTCAAAGTTACCTTTCTTTAGTTCATGAACATTGTTTTCTGAATTAACAATGTCACTCTCCATCCTAATGAAAGACTCCAACATATTATGGTCACTACTTGCCAAGGGGGCAACGTAAACAAGACGGCTAATTACCCCTTCCTCATTATCAAAACCAGTCTAAAATAGCTGCTCTCACGTTGGGTTCCTGTACATGTTGATTTAGATAACTATCCCGCCATTTACATTCCAAAAAATCCTCTTCCTCAGCACCCTGCCAATTTGATTGTTTAACCCAATCTATCTGTAGATTGAAGTCACCCATTATAAATGTTTTGCTTTGTCGCACGCATTTCTAATTTCCTGTTTTTGATACCATCCCCAACTTCTCTGTACTTCTCTTGGCTGCTTCTCTGATCAATGCTTCCTTGCCCTTGGTCAGTGTTTTAGGTGGACGGCCATGTCTTGGTAGGTTTGCAGGTTGGTGCCATTCTCTGTTTCCGATTTCTCGGATGAGGGATTGAAACAGGGCTCCGTGAGATGTTCAAAAGCTTGGGATTTTTTTTTACTACCTAACCCAGGCTTTAAACGTCTCCACAACTTTATCCTGACCGGTTTGTGTGTTCTTCGGGCTTCTTGATGCTGTTTGTTCACTAATGTTCTCTAACACACTCTGAAGGGCCTTCACAGAACAGCTGTATTTACATGAGATTAGATTACACACAAGTGGACTCACTTACTAATTAGGTGACTTCTGAATGGCATTTTGGTTTGCACTGGATTTTATTTAGGGGGTGTCAAGAGTTAAAGGGGGCTGGAATACTTTTTGCTCTAGGACTCCAGAGCGCCACCGGAAGTCTTTTCAGTTTTTTATTTGTAAAAAAATTTGAAAACCATGTATCATTTTCCTTTCACTTCACAATTATGCGCCACTTTGTGTTGGTCTATCACATAAAATCCCAATAAAATACATTTATGTTTGTGGTTGTAACGTGACAAAATGTGGAAAAGTTCAAGGGGTATGAAAACTTTTGCAAGCCACTGTATGTTTTCCGGAGATGCTGTCTGACCTGCTGAGTTACTCCAGCACTTTGTCTTTTTTTGTAAATCAGCAACTGCAATTGCTTGTGCCCCCCAAAAAGAGTGTTTTCCAAACCACAAAGTAGAGAAATTTGGCAATCTTAAGGGACCATTGTTTCAAAGAAAAATTATCAAGCAAACTAAATACGAAAAGAGGAAAATTGGAATATAGTGCCAGTGCAATAAAAATTACCATATTTCTAGGAAACACAAAATCAAAGTATAAAGTACTCTTAAGACAAATAAAAAGGTCACAAAACCTCTCTGTATTTACCTCCTGTAAAACATTGTATTGGAACAAAATAAGTTTCATATGCATAATGGCATATTTAGGATAACTAGCCAATTTTCTATTTTAGCCAATCCAGAAAGATGTGAGCATTCAAAACATCAAGTCTTGAGAGGTTTTGGCTGTCTCCAACTTCTCAATCTGTAGATGGCAGGCACCTCCAAGATATAACAATCAACTTGTAAATATTGTATAAGAACAGGCAGGTGAGGACCTTGAGAAGCAGGTCAAATCCGCTTTAGTTTAGCTAAACCATTTTCAACCTAAATTTTTCAGTCTGAACAAGGCATATTAGATGCCCCTTACTCCTCAAGTGTTTAAATGAGCCATTGGTAATTTTCCAATTTGCAAATATTTTAAACTCAATATACAATTTCATGACTTGGATTGTCAAAAAGGGGAACAAAAGGAGCAATAAAATATACAAATCAATTTCTAAACCGTGATTTTATGTTTAAGTGATGTAAAAAGTAACATCTATTGCTAAAGTGCAACTTTGTCCTACCTTGAACTGGTCTTCCAGCTTTTCTCTCAGCATACACAACTTCTCTAAACTTTTAGCCAAATATACATGACCATGGAATTTAATAAAAGCCTTTATGAAGTCAGAAACATTCCACTTAGTCTTCACATCATCACGGCTAGATAACAAAATAAAAATCAAATGGTTTGTCTACATTCTTGAGGAATACAACCAAAAGCATACAATTTATTAACACCTTAAGTAAATTGAATACATACAGACATACCAACAAATAAATCCTATTAGTAACTTCTAGTCCCCAGAATGCCTACAAATCTACTTCCGAGAAATAATGGAAGATTAGATATTTTAAAGTAAATGAAATGAAATTACCCAGAATTGACTTGACATGCATACACTTGAATGCTTTAATAATTACTGACCAAAAGATCGACAATGAAAAGTACAGAAAATGTTCAAGATTTGTTTTCCTTTTTTGTCGCTCCCAACCCTCTTAACAACCTAATCTTTATTTTGTTTGTGTTTGGCACTTGATTTGGCATTGAATTTCACTATACTGACTTCATAGATATGACTCTGCACTTGGCATTAATAATCCTTTGCTCGTTGGTTATGGACACACACCATAGTTGTCCTGTCCCATGTGTCCCATAGAGGGAGCCAAGGCACTTGATCCTTTTACTTACAGTGATTAAGTATGAAAGGTATTGGAAATTAAGCAAAGTAAAATCTAATAAACTACATGCATTGTTCTCCAGTTGCAGTAAACTGTGCTGCTTCTGGAAGCAAATTTGCTTACCTTTCCAAAGCCTTAGAAAGCGCTTTTTGCAGATTAGTAGAAGCAGCTGGGAATGGAAATTTGACAGCAATACTTCTGCAGTAGTAGAAAATGGTAGTAAGGTGATCGCCTTTAGAGGAAGCCAGAATTGCCAACTGATTGTATGGTTGACCTGAAAAAGTGATAAATTGCCATTTTAAATGTATCATTGAAATTCATCCATCGATTGCATTTAGGTTATTAACTAATTCTTGCACTGCCCTTCAAATCCTATTTCTAATTTCAAATTGGAAGGGTCACTACTTACTTCAGAAAAAATATTTTACTGAAGGCATCATTTTTATTCTATCCATGTCTTTACAATTATTCAACTCAATCTCAATCTTATTGGCACTCTTGCTCTTTAACCATTTCTCTTTTGGTAGACAATTATTTACTTTGGTAATTGTCAACCGTCTTTGTCAAGCTATTAGGCTGGGGCAGCGGTAGAGTTGCTCCCATACAGCTCCACAGACTGATCCTGACTACGGATGGTTCGATCCTGACTACGGATGCTGTCTTCACAGGCTTATACATTCTCCCCATGATCATGTGGATTTTCTGCAGGTGCTCTGGTTACCCCCCGCCCTCCAAAGGTTTGTAGATTAATTAGCTTCGGTAAAAATTGTAAATTGTTTTTAGTGTGTAGAATAGTGCTAGTGTATGGGGATCGCTGGTCGGTGAGGACTTGGTGGGCCGAAGGGCCTGTTTACAAGCTGCATCTCTAAACTGAACTAAACTATTAGTAAATAATCAACAAGCTATGTGTTGGATACGTCAAGCAAACAGAAAATCTTTAAAAATACATCAGGCCTGTCAGTGGGGTGGGAGATTGCAACCTTCACGTGGTCAGCCCTGTTTCAACAAATGCAATCAACCCGGCGTGCACAATCAAATAAGATCAAATAGAACAAGTTGTCTGACAACTTTAGGCTGTGCATGCCATACGAAAGAAGAAGGCGGCCTGTCAGTATTGCCAGAACATCAACAATGAAGATAAAAATCTATATCTTAAACACCAATTTATCTAATGTCCTCTGGTAAGATGAATGACTGAGTTTTCAACCATTTGAGTTTAATGATGAATTTGAAATAGGTAATATTACAGGTTTAATTATCACCTATATTGACAAGAATGTACAGCAATAATCTTGCATCCTTTATTAAAAAAAACATAAATTCTGTAACCTTCTCAACATATCCAGAAGGCAAAAAAAAGAGCAAACACATGAATTTACTTTTTACATAAAATGCATCATGCCAAAATCCCAACTTGAACATTTAAAATCTTTCAGAGAGTTTGTAAGAGTAATAGAAGATAGACACAAAATGCTGGAGTAACTTAGCTGGGTAGGCAGCATCTCTGGAGAGAAGGAATGGGCGACGTTTCAGAGTGAGCTCACTTGCAACACCAGTATTTGCTTTAAATCACCAGATTTTGCCATGTTAAAGTGAAAATCCTGATGTGAAGTCGGTCCATTGCAAAACATTATTATTACAACTAAGGCGATTCACTCCCACTTACCCACAGTTTGTATCTCAAATCTGATTAGCTAACACAAATTGAACTTTTCACATTGATAAACACCTATCTATAAACAAAACTTATTTTCTACCATCTACTGGGAAAACGCATGGTTGTGATGGCTTTCCTGCTTTTCTCAATGGGTGATTTCTCTCTGCTTCATTGTAGATAATGCCTGGATCTGAGAAGTGACCATTTGCATACATTACAACAAACCATTGCCGCGGACATCCAGTTAGCCAATGGCTCAATGTGGGAGCATTCAAAGGTAGCACATGGTAATAGCACCGTAATGTGGCAGGTTACAATACTACAGATAATAAACAAATAAATTAACAGTGGGATTGTCAAAGTCTAAATCTTTTGGTTATCTTTGATCATTCATTTCTATTCCCAAGGCGTTGCTTTGCTGCAGGATGCTGCCTCACAAGTGGTATCTAAAAGTTTCACACCACTGACTGGAGTGATTGTGTAGATAATAGAAAATGGTCTGATCTTCGATCCAGGAATTACTGCATTCACAGACACATTGAATGACAAATTAAATTGGAAGTGGAGCACCAAGTTAGAAGTATATGTTACATTACATTGTTAGAGAATTTTCCATATCCAATGCAAGTATTCTCAAGACAGACCTATGTCTTTTCTCCTATCAGTGGTGAGCAATGTGATTAATAACAATATGATAAAATTAAGAGAAAACATGTCTTCAATTGACAACGTTTAGATTATTTCTTTTAACTATTAAGGGTCAAATATTTAAGCGATTTGAACAGTATATTGAACAATGACAGCCATACTGAGAAGTTTCATTATTTTTCTAGTAAATCATTGATTTACAATATCTTTTCATCTTCCTACTAAATGCTCGGTGCTTTAAAAAAAAAAAAATGAATGTAACTTCAATGCATTTCAAGCATTATCTTAAACAATTAATTTTATTTCTAAAATTTCTTCCTAATAATGTAAAATAAAACATAAATAATCAACATTATTGTGAGAGATAAAAATGCTGGAGAAACTCAGCGGGTGAGGCAGCATCAATGGAGCGAAGGAATAGGTGATGTTTCGGGTCGAGGCCCTTCTTCAGACTGATGTGGGGGTGGTGGGGGCGGGAAGAAGAAAGGAAGAGGCGGAGACAGTGGGTTGAGGGGGAGCTGTGGAGGGGAAAGCGGGAGAAAGCATGGACTACCTGAAATTGGAGAAGTCAATGTTCATACTGCTGGGGTGTAAACCGCCCAAGCAAAATATGAGGTGCTGCTCCTCCAATTTCCGGTGGGACTCACTCTGGCCATGGAGGCGGCCCAGAACAAAAAAGGTCGGATTCGAAATGGGAGGGGGAGTTGAAGTGCAGAGCCACCGGGAGATCAGGTTGGTTATTGCGAACTGAGTGAAGGTGTTGGGCGATACGATCGCCAAGCCTACACTTGGTCTCACCAATGGAGAGCAGCTGACACCTAGAGCAGCGGATGCAATAGACGAGGTTGGAGGAGGTGCAGGTGAACCTCTGCCGAACCTGGAAAAACTGCTTAGGTCCTTGGATGGAGGCAAGGGTAAAGGGTAAAGCAACCAGTGCAGCATTTCCTGTGGTTGCAAGGGAAAGTACCAGGGGAGGGGTGGTTTGGGTGGGCAGGGACGAATTGACCAGGGAATTACCGAGGGAATGGTCTCCGCGGAAAGCCGAAAGGGGAGGAGATGGGAACATGTGGCCAGTGGTGGGATCACGTTAGAGGTGGCAAATACGTCGGAGGATTATCTGTTGTACTGTAAATTGAAGGAGCAGCGCCTCATATTTCGGTTGGGCAGTTTACACCCCAGCGGTATGAACATTGACCTCCAATTTCAGGTAGTCCTTGTTTTCTCCCTCTTTCCCCTCCCCTTCCCAGCTGTCCCACAGCCCACTATCTCCGCCTTCACCACCCCCACATCAGTCTGAAGAAGGGTCTCAACCCGAAACGTCACCTATTCCTTCGCTCCATAGATGCTGCCTCGCCCGCTGAGTTTCTCCAGCATTTTTATCTACCTTCGATTTTTCCAGCATCTGCAGTCCCGTCTTAAACATTATTGTGATGTTACAGATGACTGATGATCTTGTTTTTTTCCCCAGAATATACTCAAACTCCAGAACAATAATTAAGAGATACATCTTACCATTTGAAGGAACAAGTTGAGCTGCATGTCTGTAGTAAGACTCAGCCTGGCTAGTCTGATTCCTGTATCGAGCTGCAGAGCAAAGCATGGATACATCAGAGGCAGACATCTTTAACACTCAATAAAAGGAGCTTCTTGCTCATTTTCTTTCTTATTATCATTGTACTATTTTCCCACTCAAGAATCAGAATCTGCTCACCAACAGAATGGTATTACTTTATTTATACTCAACAAATGTATTACTTTACAACTCAATTATTAAACAAATGATTAACGGATAGCCAGTTGATAAAAATTGAGTAGACCATTAGAAATCAGCTTATCTGACAGAACTAACTACATTTAACCAAAAATCGTAGTGGAAATCTACAACATGGGATTCTCTCTACACATTAAGATAAGCGGATTTATTATGTCCAATAATCCCCCTGCTTGGTTCACTACCGTCTTTAATGTATAAGCATAGCAGACACACTTCACAGCATGTTCACAAGAAAATATGGATAGGGTGCAAAGTATAACCTCTGAAAACATAAGTTTGAAATCCAAGAGGTAAACTAGATTGAAAATCTAGTATTATTCCCTTTAGCCAGCCAATGCCAAGATAAAGTAATTCCCAAAGGGGGAATCACATCAGGTTTCAATAGTTTTTCACTTCTATCTGGGACATCATGGAACCTGGAGAGTATGGAATTTCTCAAGATGTACAAAACATTGTGTATCCAAGACATTTTGGACCAGAAAAAGAACATCGTGGCCATTTAGTCCATTCTTAGATATGCAGTGTCTTGACCATATCTTATTAATAAACTGCATACTAATCTAAATGCTTCATTACTCAATGTCCATCCACAACAACCAGTTGATTAAGTACTGAATTTAGATTGCTTTGTAATGTGGAATATAGAAAAAGTTCGAACATGTTTCATATTCTTAGTCATACGTCCATTATTCATTTTTAATCTAAATCCAGTTGAAAAGTATGTTTTAACCCACTTAACCACTTGATTTACCAGATGTCCTCAAAAGATTAACAAAAATGTGTGGATTAAGAATGAAAAACCTCAATACTAAAAAGAGGAATAGGTCTCCACACTTGAAGATGCTAATCTTTAATACTAGACTAACAAGAATCGTTATAGCATTTAAAGTGTATTTTGACTAGAATATACAAGACATCTTATGGCAAGTTTAAGTCATATCTGCTGACTAAATAGAGCAACTTGCGGTTATTCCATACTTTACAGCAAAATTGTAGTTTGACAGACAACAAAATATAGCTTCTAAGTAGCTAATCAAGCAAGGCAATTCAAACAGCAGCTTTTTGTAAATTGGGTTTAACTATGCATCCAACTATGTCATTAAATGAATATACCAATATTTGCACAAACACCAGCAAGCCTCACCATTATTTAAATCTAACCCATCATTAAATGAAAATACTCAAGATATGCAGGGAAGGAAGTAAGGGATGCTTTCATTATCTAATTTAATGCATCATTGTTCTTTTTAGATACAAGATACTAAACTAATATTTGAAAACTCAATAAAACTGAGCAGATGCTGAAGGTAATTTATCAGTTTTCTGAAGTGGCACTCCACTTGCTTGCTTTCAACATTGGTTTGATATTCAAACACATCGTCTGCTGGAAGCTCTGGAATGGCACGTTGGCTGATCTCCCAAAAGAAGTATCTTGGTATCAAGGAGAGACATTAGCAACATCAGCATACTGCAAAGGTTTGTCAGCTGAGTGCACACAAGTACTAAAATTAGATCTAGAAAACCTGTCCCTTGGACTGCTCTGTGTTCCCAGCTCAGTAAGCACATGAAAGTGGTTATGCTTAAGGAGAAGAAACAAAAAACTTCACCACTGCAATTATAGTAGAAACTCATTGACTTCAAAATCAGTCATAATATTTGGGACAAAGGCCTATCATTTATTTATTTGCCTCGGTACTCCACAATTTGAGATTTGTAATAGAAAAAAAAAAATCACATGTGGTTGAAGTGCACATTGTCAGATTTTATTAAAGGGTATTTTTATACATTTTGGTTTCACCATGTAGAAATTACAGCAGTATTTATACATAGTTCCCCCCACCCCATTTCAGGGCACCATAATGTTTGGGACACATGGCTCCACAGGCGTTTGTAACTGCTCAGGTGGGTTTAATTGTCTCCTTAATGCAGGTGTAATAGAGAGCTCTCAGCACCTAATCTTTCCTCCAGTCTCCCCATCACCATTGGAAACTTTTATTGCTGTTAATCAACATGAGGACCAAAGTTGTGCCAATGAAAGTCAAAGAAGTCATTATGAGACTGAGAAACAAGAATACAATTGTTAGAGACATCAGCCAAGCCATAGAGTTACCAAAATCAACTGTTTGGAACATCATTAAGAAGAAAGAGTGCACTGGTGAGCTTACTAATTGCAAATTACCACTGTCCGCAGACGACTTCATGACCAGAAATACAGAGGCCACACGGCAAGATGCAAACCACTGGTTAGCCGCAAAAATAGGATGGCCAGGTTACAGTTTGCCAAGAAGTACTTAAAAGAGTAACCACAGTTCTGGAAAAAGGTCTTGTGGGAGGTGAGACGAAGATTAACATATCAGAGTTTATGGTAAGAGCAAAGTATGGAGGAGAGAATGAACTGCCCAAAATCCAAAGCATATCACCTCACCTGTGAAACACGGTGGTGGGGTGTTAAAGTCTGGGCATGCAAGGCTGCTGAAGGTACTGGCTCACTTATCTTCATTGATGATACAACTACTGATGGTAGTAACATAATGAATTCTGAAGTGTATAGGCACATCCCATCTGCTCAAGTTCAAACAAATGCCTCAAAACTCATTGGCCGGCGGTTCATTCTACAGCAAGACATTGATCCCAAACATACTTCCAAAGCAACAAATGAGTATTTCAAAGCTAAAAAATGGTCAATACTTGAGTGGCCAAGTTGATCACCAGATCGGAACCCAATTGAGCATGCCTTTTATATGTTGAAGAGAAAACTGAAGGGGACTAGCCCCCCAAAACAAGCATTGGCTAAAGATGGCTTATGCCTGGCAGAGCAACACCAGAGAAGACACCCAGCAACTGGTGATGTCCATGTATCGCAGACTTTAAGCAGTCATTGCATGCAAAGCATATGCAATAAAATACTAAACATGACTATTTTCATTTACATGATATTGCTGTGTCCCAAACATTATGGTGCCCTGAAATGGGGGGGGGGGGGTCTATGTATAAACACTGCTGTAATTTCTACATGGTGAAACCAAAATGTATAAAAATGGCCTTTATTAAAATCTGACAATGTGCACTTTAACCACATGTGATTTTTTTTTTTTTTAATTACAAATCTCAAATTGTGGCGTAGAGAGGCAAATAAATATGAACCCTCAGGTTCATAATAAAGCTTTTACCTATCACCTTAAACCTATGCCACCTGTTCCTAATTCCCCTACTACATTTACCATATCTATTCTGCCTCATGATCTTTTACACCTCTATCCTCCTACCCTCCAAGGAATAAAATCCTAGCCTCCCCAACCTCTCCCTGCAGCTCAGCTTCTCAAGACTTGGCAACATCCTCATAAATCTTCTCCGCACTCTTTGCAGCTTAACGACATCCTTCTTATAGCGGGGTGGCCAAAACCGTACATAATACTCCAAATACGGTCTCACCAGCGTCTTGTACAATTCTAACATTGCATCTCAACTTCTATACTCAATACTCTGACTGTTGAAGGTCAATGTACCAAATGCCTTCTGGTGACACCACTTAAGGAACTATGTAACTGCTCCACTAGATCCCTCCGCTCTACAACACTCTCCAGGGTCGTGCCATTCACTGTGAAGGTCCTACCCTGGTTCCAGTTCTCAAAATGCAACACCTTACACATTCACTTTCATTAACCATCCTCCAGCCCACTTGCCTAACTGATCCTGCTGTATTTTGATAACAATCTCAGCAATGTACGATACCACGGACTTCAATGCCATCTGCAAACTAATCATGCTTTCTACATCCTCATCCAAATCCTTGATATGAAACACAAACAGCAATGGGCCCGATGTCTGAGGCACACCACTAACCTCAAGCCTCCAGTCGAAAAAACAATCTTGCACCTTCACCCTCTACTCCCTTCCATAAAACCAATTATATATCCAGTCAGCTAGCTCTCCCTAGACCCCATGCAATGTAATCTTTCAGAGCAGCCTGCTGTGCAGAACCGTATCAAAGACCTTGCTGAAGTTCATATGGAAATTATTTCTTCACAAAACCCAAATTTGTAAGACACGAACCGTGCTGTCTATCCCCGATCAGTCTACGTCTATCCAAACGCCCCATTATCCTTCAGAATACTATCCAGTAACTTGCATATCACAGATGTTAGGCCCACTGCTCTACAGTTCCCTGTGTTTTACTTGCAGCCTTTCTTAAATTGGGGCACAACATTGTCCACCCTCTAGTGCCTCATCTGTCTAATGATTTATATATCTCAACCAGCATAGGTTTACTCCAAAACCAAAATGACATTCTGACCTTATAGCTGTAAATTTACAATTAAATTAGCGTTCAAAGAACTCTTTGTTGTAAATGACTGAATTAAAATTAAAAATCAACTGATCCTGGGTTTACCGATATCGTTATAAATATTCATGAAGCCAATACTTAAATAAACATTCATATCTTGTTCTAAATATCATGAATTGTATGTGAAAATCAAATAACAAATTTAAAAGAGAACCATGTCAAATAAATAGTGCAAGTTAATTCAATACTTCTAAAAACAGATAAATGCATTTGTCTCAAAAAATATGTTTATTAATAAAGTTGATTGTTAAACGGTAATTTGACAGAACTACCTTTGGTCAGTTGATGCAGTTTTAACCTCTTAACTATATCTCTAATGTATATCTCTAATTGACATACCTATGTCTCCAAGATGTACAAGGCAGTGCTGGCAGATATACGAGCAAGAGCTGGGTTGGGGTTTCACAATTCCACTGGTGCTGCATTGTTTATTGCTGATGATTCCAAGCTGTGAAGATTTAACACGGCAAGGAAGATCCACATTGAAGACTGTGCACAGCTCCTGCAGTAACTGTAATGAAACAAAATATCGTAAATCACATTTGAAGAGTAAATTACATTTACTTTGAGTGATTTTTATCAAAAGCACACAAAATACAAAAATCTGATGAAGAAATCTTCACACATTATAAACAGTTATTTTTATTGCCACGGTGAAGGCTTAGTTGGATTTTATTCCATCTCCCCCATTCCTCTGCGCCAGTGAAATTAGGCGTTGGATGTTTTGTCACGTCAATCAGCATTTAATACAAAGGAAAAGCTGCAAACTTCAGAAGAGTTCAAGATAAGATGACTGGCTGTGGGAAGACAGAACCCATGTCATTTTGCATTGTTACAGAGCAGGGATGACACAGTGGCACAGCGGCAGTTGCTGCCTTGCAGCGCCACACACCCAGGTTCAATCCTGACTATGGATGCTGTCTGTACTGAGGTTGTATGTCCTCCCTGTAAAGGCATGTGGTTACTCTGGATGCTCTGGTTTCCTCCCACATTCCAAAGACTTTAAGGTTTGTAAGTTAATTTGCTTCAATACAAAAAAAATGTAAAGTATCCCTACTGTGTAGGATAGCACTAGTGTAGAGGGTGATCGCTGGTTGGTGCGGACTTGCTGGGCCGAAGGGCCTATATCCGCACTGTATCTCTAAAGTCCAAAGATCAATTCTTGTTGTATTTTAATTCAAATATTAGGTTACTATAGAAGTGTAAATATTTCAACGGTTTTATTGAGACCTTACCTGCGTGTAGAAGCCACTAGCTGCCTCTAAGAAGAGCGAAAGGTTAGCCTGTACCTCACTACGGTTAGGATTGGCTCGGTTCTTGGCCTGACCCTGTAGTGTTGTTATCTGATTTTTGAAGGCGTGGTTCCAACTATAGTCAATAACAGAAATGTTAATATAACTCAAATTTCTATTGCTTCATCATGCCCAAATATTCAGAACATTACAAATTAAATCTCAAAGCATTGAACTAATTTTCTTCAACAACCTGTAGAACTGTTGTAACATTTTAATAAAGTTGCATTTTACAAATTTGATTCTCATAATTTTGATTCAAAATCCATGGCTATAAATAATGCTAAGACAATTATATCAAACCACCTCGAATTCAGCCAACTTTAAAACATAATAAATAAAATAAAAGCTTGCTAGCACACTGCTCTCCTATATGAACCGTTATTTTTCCTCAGTATATTGATCCCTTGTTAGAATAATGGAGGAATATATTTGTTGGTATATGGTGTTAGAATGTAAACTTCCTCATTGGCAAATCTCAACCAGTATGAATTGGCAACACATGCTCTTTACTAACTATTACTATGGGGCATATCAAAGTGGAGTGCTCAGTCCCTTGCTCTACTCTCTCTGTACATATGACTGGAACCAGACACGGCTCCATTGCCACCTTTAAATTTCCCAACAATATCACCACTGTTGGACAAATAATAGGTAACAAAGAGTCAAGAGTACAGGAGGGAGATCGATAATCTGGCTGAATGGTGCCAGAATGTGGTTAGCAACACCCAGGAACTGATGGTTAACAAGGCCAAGGAATTGATCAATGACAATTTCAAAAAAATGTTAGGAAGCAAACTCATGACTCCAGTTAAATGCCTCTGATACTAGTCAAGCAAGCATACTTTTGACATCACACCCCAGTGTTCTTTGTGAAAATGAACAGTAGTTTATCTAATATGAAAAAAATGAAGTCACGTTTCACTGAAGCAAAGAAACCAACTGTAATTGAATACCAAATGAAAACATTTTATAGGGATTAGAAGCTGACGAAAGCTGGATGATGATCCACTAATGGAGATAAAAAGCTTTAGTTCATGAAAATAATTTAAAGTAGTAATCTTGAGCACTGGTAAAATGGATTCATAAAAATAATTCCACCTGGTATGTGTGAGAATTATAGATTTAAATGCACATATATCAGGATATATAAACAACCTAATGAAAGCCCTCTTCAAAATTATTTGACAATGCAAGATTATAGAAGCAAAATTACTAGAGTTCTTGAGAAAGTGCTTTACTATTCCCCTGGCACTGATCTTTGAAATCTGATTCCACATTACATTTATTTATAACTATTCTGCATAAACTATTCAAGTTACAGCTTTAGAAATTCTTTAACAACATTGCCAGCAGGTCTTTTCCTCTGGACTCCATGGAGGTCAAAAGGAAGAAGTTAAACCTTCTAAATGGAGTTGGTTCCGTTATAACATCAGGGCTTTGATGACAATTAACACAAAACTGAGATAGGCCATTTGTTCCTAATGAACATACATGCTTTGTTGGCATAAAGCAAGTCATCCAAAAATCAGTGGCCATCCTAAGAGCAGCTTAAATAGTGTACTATCAGGACATGTTCCTTGAGGGGCTGTCCCACTTGGGCGACCTAATTGGCGAGTTTAGAAGAGTTTGAAAAAATTACATGTTGAAGACCTCCTTCGACTATGTTGAAGACCAGCGTCGACTAGCTATGACTAACTTCGGTAAAATTGGACACCAAATAGTGGAGAGTGAAGATGACCTCCTTCGATCTCCCTTCGACTATGATGAAGACTATCAACGACTACCTTCAATTACCTACGACTAATATGCCGACCTACTACGACTAACCTACGAGTAAAAAAAGTATCCATTTTTTCCATGGCGACCTTTTTTTACTCACGGGCATTTTTTAACATATTGCAAAAACCGTCGAGGCCTCGAGTACGCGGAGACCTCTCTTGAGCATGAAGGAGAGTTACGAAGACCTCCTACGACCCCGTGTCGACCATGCTGCGAGTATGAGTCGAGGGCAAACTTGCCAGAACTCGTGGATTGGGTCACCCAAGTGGGACAGGCCCTTTATGTGGTGTTCACTAATCATCTGGTGAAATGAAATGTTGTTTAAAACTGATCTGCGTGCCTATCTTCATCTCAAAGTCTTAGTACAAGAATGGACAGCCCAATTTCAAAGTGCAACCTTTCTGGCAAGGAAGTTTTGCAGCTTAAATGCCAACTGCAAATCTGCAGCTTCAAGTTGTGAATGCAAGGGCGACTTCTGCTCTTTAAACTTGTACCTCAATGAACACAGACAAGCTAATCAGTTATCCAATTGTAACCAAATGAAAAGTTCCCATCTGCAATGCCGAGTTTGAGAAGATTCATTAGTATGGTTTTCAAGTTTGTCTTGCCCATCTTTCCATATGCAGGTCCACCACTGATTTTCCAGCAACTGGTGGTCCAGCACACCCTTTAATCAGAACAAAGTTACAAGAGCACACTTGAAGTTCTCCCCCCAATTACCAATAAAGGAATGATTTATATGGGCCAGACCTTAAGTAGCTGAAGAGAATTAAAGTAAAAATATAATGCCAAATATTATGTGATTTTCATGTTTCTTTCTTTTACATCAGAGTAGTCCATTTTTTTTATTTATTCAAAAAAAAATGGCTTTGACTTGAATAGTTTATGCAGAGAGTTTACAAATTAAGTTATGCAAAATCAGATTTCCCAAAACAGTGCAGAAAGAACAGCAAAGCACCCTCTCAAGAACTCAAGGAATGCTGCTTCCATAATTTTGCATTTGTAAAGTTGGTGTGACCAACCTTGCACGAGTTTGTTTGTAAATGTTGATAATGCATATGCATTTAAATTTAAATTGACAATTCTCTCCCATTCTATGACTTCACTGGGACTTATTGCATACTTACAGGTCCTGCTCCACCTTTTTATCCAATGCATACTCCAAATCCGTGACCAGCATCTTCTGATAGAGGTCTTGCAGAGCTTGCCTGGAAGTCCAGACTTCAGCTGGACCCAACTTTGAATCTGTTCAGAAACATCGATTGTTATGGCGCATGCCTCTTAAAAGATAAGCTCACCTTCCTTGGCACATTCATGCTTTAACTTTTCATTTTATTTCAAATTATACCAATATCATTGGGAAAGGTTTCAACAAAGGCACTTTTTAAAAAAAAAAAAGCACATTAGTGCACAGACAAACAATTTTTACCACCTGCAAATATGGATTAATTTAACTTAAACCAACAAACCTTGCATTGCATATGCAAATTAAAGCCACATATTCAAAGACCGTTTACTGGATGGAACAATGAAGGCAGCAGTAACTTGTTTCGAAAGAGACCAAACACTGCGAAGGGCAGTAACTGTACCAGTCTAGTGGCAAGGACATATATGCATCGTTCACTCAATGAGAAGCTGATAGTCTGTACTTGATCATCCATCGCAAAATTATTGCGATGGAAATCAGCAAGCACGTAATTAGATAGTTATCTGAACTGGAACATCCATAAAACGTTGGCCCAGTGTTTACCCAAATAAATGATAGCAAACTCAGGATTTCCATGCGTGGATATAAAAACTGCCACTAGACTCCATGATGAGCAGAACGTCAGTGCTCCATCATATTGAGATTTTCCAGCAACACCCTGGAACTGGGGTATGGGTGGGAGAGTCACCTCCCAGATCCTGTACTAGATCATTGATGCAATATCTAACTGCAGTGCAGCTTTTAGGGCTGTAGAGAAAATGCAAAGTAAGTTTCTACTCTTTCACTGTGACTCACTGTGGTGGATGTTAAATCTGTGTTTATTGTGTGTTTTAGTATTTCATTCTATGTTATGACTGAAAGCACAAAATTTTGTTCAAACTGAAAAGTCTGAATGACAATAAAGGATACTTTACTTCTAAACATTTCAGTTCAATTTAACATCTCTAATGATATTTTGAATTAATTCGAATTAAATATTTTAAGTGTTGCTAATACCTATAACATATAAAATATATATTTTACAACTCAAAAGCAGAAAATGTTTAGGAAAAGGGATTTGCTTTGCTGGTTGTCAAAGCTTCCAGAAGTATTTTGGGGCAGGGTTTCCATGGTGTGATGTTGGATATGGGCTGCCGCTTGGGCGAGCTGTAAGAGGAAGAGTTTAAGCCAACAAGACAGGCCTTACAGATCAGGCAAGTGTGGTTTTTGGAAGACTGATGCTTGCAATTCCAGGCAATGTGACACTGGGTTTTGCCCCCAATTACATAATGGACAAAGCAGGAGTGGAGACGGGATGTGGGGACAAATTGCAGGAGATCAAGGGACAAATACATAGGCAATAAAAACAGAGGTGAAAATATATGAACAACTAAATCATTAAGTTAAAATGCAAACCCAAATGTCTACATGAACAGATTTCCCACTAATCAAATGTCGTAATAAAGAATTATTAACTATAGTGAATTCTGAAAAAAATATTATTAGTGCAAACTACTCAATAAGATTAACCATTTGTAAAATTTGGGACAGTTTACTCCAGTAATTTCAGATGTACCTAATCAGTGGATGGATATGCTTTTATTCGTAACACTGTTTTGGTGTTCATGATCTCTGTGAGAAATTGTCATTCATTAACTTTCCAATTAAAAATTAAGGATTTTTCTGTGGTGCAAACTGTTATATGCAGATGGCACTTCATTACAGCAATCAAAAATGGTTTTGCTAGTTATCTAATCCTGGCTCCAGTTAAATCTACATTCACACATTTTTAATTCCTGAAAAACAAATCCTATGTTAGAGTATTGCAACATGAGGAATATAAAAGAATAAATCCAGGGCCAGAAAAAAAGCTGACGGTAACATGTACAGTTCAAACTAGCAAGTATAAAACAAATATAAACCTGGATTTAATTCATGCAAAGTAAAACATGGGCTGGAAAATATAAACTTCAGGTGCATAATGTGAAAAGGATAGCTTTAAAAAAAACCCGCAAATTTTCATCCGAGGGAATTTATTCACATTGTAAATCCAAATTTTCAAGGACAGAAGAATTATTCAGCATTAGTTATTTAATCTTGAAAGCAACAGCTCTAAATGTTTCCAGAAGTTTGTAAATACATATTTGGAATCAAGTTCACACTGTTACATTAATTCAACATTACTCAATTAGAAATGACTGCTATACCTCTACGTCCTGTAGAGACTAATGGGCACTTCTAAATCCCGCAGATGACACAAAGCTGGGTGGCAATGTGAACTGTGAGGGGGATACTATGAAGATGCAGGCTGACTTGGACAGGTTGGGTGAGTGGGCAGATGCATAGCAGATGCAGTTTAATGTGGATAAATGTGAGGTTATCCACAATGGTGGCAAAAACAGGAAGGCAGATTATTATCTAAATGGAGTCAAGTTGGGAAAAGGGGAAGTACAACGAAATCTGGGGGTCCTTGTTCATCAGTCACTGAAAGTAAGCATGCAGGTACAGCAGGCAGTAAAGAAAGTGAATGGCATGTTCCCCTTCATAACAAGAGGAGTTAAGTATAGGAGAAAATAGGTCTTTCTGCAGTTGTACAGGGCTCTAGTGAGACCACACCTCGAGTATCGTGTGCAGTTTTGGTCTCCAAATTTGAGGAAGGACATTCATGCTATTGAGGGAGTGCAGCTTAGGTTCACAAGGTTAATTCCCGGGTGGCGGGACTGTCATATGTTGATAGAATGGGGCGGCTGGGCTTGTAAAGGATGTAGGCTTGTATAGAATTTAGAAGGATGAGAGGGGACCTTATTGAAACATAAAAGATTATTAATGGATTGGAAACGCTAGAGGCAGGAAACATGTTTCCGATGTTAGGGGAATCCAGAACCCGGGGCCACAGATTAGGAATAAGGGTTAAGCCTTTTAGAACGGAGGTGAGGAAAAACGTTTTCACCCAGAGGGTTATGAATCTGTGGAATTCTCTGCCTCAGAAGGCAGTGGAGGCCAATTATCTAGATGCTTTCAAGAGAGAGTTAGATAAAGCTCTTAAAGATAGCAGAGTCAGGGGATATGGCGAGAAGGCAGGAACGGGATACTGATTGTGGATGATCAGCCAGGATCATATTGAATGGCAATGCTGGCTCAAAGGGTCAAATGGCCTACTCCTGCACCTATTGTCTCACATAGGCAACTCTTTAGGCGACTGCCAGGGGCTAGTTTTAATGGAATTCACCTACGACTCCTGGCGACAACCTACGATAGCACCTACGACGGCAAAAATTGTCTCCACTGTCACCGAAAAATTTTCATCATGTTGAAAATTTTGCGGCAGTCACCTATAGTCGCCCAAAAAATCCCCCAAGTGGTACCCATAAAGATGTCATTGTTAAAGCGAACCTCAGAACTTCTACATTTAAGTGCACTTCTTCTGACAAGCTCATTATTATCACAGAAACATCCTGAATAGGTCCGTGCATGTCTAAACATATCCAGCACAATCATGTATTATTCACAAAAGTCAAAGGTGTATTCTTCAGTTACTCTTTTCCCTTATCTAGATTTGGCACCTCAGGGGTTGGCTACCAATTTTTGATGTCTCATTCTCACACTCCATTAACATCAGTGCTCATAATACTCCAGCACTATCTTCAAATTAACACTCGGAGCCAAATGGTGTTCAGGTTCCAGCTCGCAACTGATCCCATTCTTTCGGACCATTCCTTCAAATTTGAATAAAACTGTATTAACCTTCAATATTCTGCTTAAACAAGCTTCATAATAAATTCAGCTTCCCTTCTTATCTCTAATGCTCAACCCTCAAACCTATTTTTTTGTTTGAACTCCCATCTTCGGTGTTCTATTCTTCAGAAACAACAGTTTATCCAAATTGCATCTTGCTGTCCAGGATTTGTTTCATCCTTCCTGAACTGCGCAGAGGTCATCTATCATCCATTTCTTACATTGTTGGAATGGTTCCAATTGGTTGTTCCCAAGTTTCTCATTATCACAAAAGATATTACATAAATGCAAATTCTAGACCTACAGTCTATCTATATCACTTTTGGGCACTGTGCATACATTTGCTCTACTTCCATTGCAGGATAGCATGCAACTTATTAACTTGGATCTTCCATGGAAGGGGCAAGGGAAAAGGCAAGTTCATTTTTTTATATTGTTATATAAAAAGACCACAGGACATATATTTCCCCTTAAATAGCACACAATTGACCATAGGTTCAAAGTAAAATTAGAAAACAATACTAACTTTAGTAAATTCAACCATCTGAGTAAAACATCAAAATGACCAAAAACCAAAATTAGAATTTAATGAAGCTACGCGGAGAACGAATAAGGGTAGTTTAACAAGGCCATATTAACAAAGCCAGAAAGTCTTAAGGTGCTTCATGGATCATTCTCTGTGATTTTCTGCACCTTACTTTAATAGCATACGAGCAAAATAAATCTTGACATAGTTGTTCACAGTTCTGAACATCACAACATTACATTTTCATTCAAGTCAGATTGTCAAAAATAGTACAAAGAAAGAGTTGATCTTACCTGTCATGTCAGCCTTAAGGGCCTCTGCTTGCCTGGAGACAAGAAGCAAAAACAGAAAGTTAACCCCACATGAACATTTCTCAAGCTCAGAACAGACAATTTTAAAATGTGTTCCATTACAATAATTTGTTTATATTTCCATCATTATTCATATCAGGAACATCTTTGTAGCCAAAGAGTTATGAGCCAATCAGTAACAGAAATGACAATACCAAGAGATAGGGAAGGAAGTAAAAACAACAAATTTCTACGGGGAACAAACATCCAGACTGGGCACATGAATTAGTAAATCAATGCAACACATATCATAAGCAAATGTTATGTTATTTTAAAAACAGAAGTTGTGCTTATAATTCTTCCACAGAACCTTTAATGAAGCCACTGCATGGTATTTATATCCAGTCAAAATTAAGAGTCAACAGCTAGTTAAAAAGCTGAACAAGTACTAGATGAGATGGCTGCCGCAGCTCAGTTTCATACTGACTATAATGAGTACATTTTATTTTAAGCTATCTGTTTATGCATTATGTCAAATCGGTAGCAATGAATTGATTTAAAGTTATCCCCAGAAACAGGTAGTTTTACACTAGAAAATAACCTAAATTAATCATTACTTAGCTCAGGAATCGTTGTCCCTGCAGTCTTAATAACATCCAGGAATTGCATTCGCTAAGGAAATGAAGCTGACAAGTAATGTCCTCCCATTGATGTCTTGTCCGACATCCAAAGAATGTCAACTCTAAATATTTCCTCTGTTAAACTGAATTTTACATTCTGTGCATCTGCTGCATTCTGTGCATCTGTTCTACTTACCTTTCAATAAAACTTTGATTTATGTTGTGACAGTCCCCAAAAAGTTACACATTCAATGAAAATAGACTAGCATATTTACATGTATATTTAGAATACTTATTATTACAATAGTAGTAAGAGTTGTTTTTTTTTTAACTGGAGAAATGTGTTCCTTTCTTTGTTCTAAAATGCATTACAGTTGTAATTATATTAAATTAACAGTATGTATTTCCCTCTCCTTTCTTGCCTGGATTCTTGGCATAGCCAACTATCCTTGAGCTAACTGGGGCAGCAAACCTGCTCTCAGAGCTTAGCCATTGCTGCTTGTTAACTAGCTAATAGAAATAGGAGGGTAATCAAACCAAATGTGTCAAGGATAAATAGATCTTGAACAAAGTTTTTGAGAAAAATCATGATTTCCTGAACATTAGATGAGCACTGGTCCAGGGATATTTCGGGAGAGTAGCATTGGTTTTATGGCATAATGTCAGATGTCAGACATGCCCATAAGCAGGATCTCAAGAAAAGTCACAAGATTCATTGAAGAGTGATAGGAAAAGAGACAGAATGCATGATTTGGCAGTGGGAACTGGATAACAATACCAAGAGAGAGGGGAGGAAAAAACACATTTCAACTGGGCATAAACGAACAGCCAGAGTGGGCACATGAAATAGCAAATTAATTCAAACACGGGTAACAAACGCAAATGCCTATCAAAAATAATTGTAAACACCATTAATGCGTCTGCTTCAGCTACCACCCCCAGCAGCATGTCCCAGATATTTGGATAGGTACATGGATAGGATAGGTTTAGAGAGTTATAGGCCAGGCGCATGCAGGTGGAACTAGTTAGATGGTGCATGTTGGTCGTCATGGGCCAAAGGACCAGTTTCCATGCTATACAACTACTGGAATATGCCAGTTCTGAACGTCGATCGACGGTCTTTAAATAATTCCCACATGTCAGATGTGGACTTATCCAATAACAATTGCTCCCGTGTACCCTCCAGAGTTCCTGCCTAATAAGATTGGAGTTTGCCTTATTCCAATTTCGCACCTTCCTCCAAGATTCAGCCTTCACCCTATTCAAAGCAATCTTAAAACCGAAAGAATGTTTAGGTTTTATCCCTATCATTATCCCTAAATGCTCTTCCACTGAAACACCAGTCACCTGGCCAGGCTCCTATCCCAACACAAGTGTGTTCCTTCTCAGAAGATAAGGCACAAAATGCTGGAGTAACTCAGTGGGACAGGCAGCATCACTGGAGAGAAGGAATGGGTGACGTTTTGGGCCGAGACCCTTCTTCAGACTGACTTCTTGCTGCCACAGAATCTCCTGTCTGTGCAATTTAAAATACTATATAGATTACATTATTCGAAGACAAAATTAAACTGGATCTTTCCAAGTATTTCCCTTCTTTGTGATAAATGTCAATTTCAAGAAGCCAACTTAACCCATACTTTTGTAACCTATAAAAATTCAAAATTTTTGGACGGATATTTTTAAAATTATTTCTGAAGTTATCAATAACCAACTGGACCCTGATCCAAAATTAATATTAGGATTATCAGAACATAGCATAAATGTTGCGTTAAGTCAGAGACACTTTCTTGATTACAGTCTAATAACTGCAAAAAAATGAATACTAAAATTTTGGAAAAAACCAGCAGCCCCCACAATTAAAATGTGGATTACGGAAATGACTGAGTCCTTGCATTTGGAAAAAATAAGATGACAAACCAGAATTATTTGTTAGAACATGGTCTCCATTTATTGATTTCTTGGAAAAGCGTATTGGTTTAACACAAAGTCATGGTTGAAACTCGAGTTTGGGATTGGATGAATAATTATACTTAACATATTCTGGATCTATCTCCACAATCTTGTTATTTGTAATTTCTTTTTTCGTCTTCATTTTCTCTATTAGTTTCTAGTTCCTCTTATTTTTTTTCTCTCTTTATCTTTGTTCTTTTTTAAAAAATCAAAAAAAGTGAACCTATGTAAGAAATCTGTAATTAAATTATCGCTTACTACTATTTGTATACATGCTTCTAATAAACAATTTTTTTTTTAAATTAAAAAAAAAAGGAATCTCCTGTCTGTAGCCCTAAATAACCAGTCTCCTATCACTGTGGCTCTGTCAGACTTTCCCCTTCCCCGTTGTGCCTCAGAGCCAGGCAGACACCACAGCCGTTGCTGCTGCTCTTCCGCCACAATAGTATCCAAAGAAGCACACCTGTTGTCGAGGAGAATGGCCCCAGATTTATTTTGCACTTTCTGCCTACTCCCTTTCTTGGTGGTCACCCATCTGCTTCCTGCCTGTATCTTGGGTGTGACCACTTCACTGTAACTCTCTTATCTACGATACCCCCGGATAAATCAGAGGTCACCCAGCAGCAGCACCACTTCATTAACACACTTTAAGGAGCTGCAGCTGATCTCATTTACTACAGTTTTGTCCTCCGTGACACAGGAAATGCCTCTGACCCAACATCCTGCAGGAGGAGCATCTCACTACCCCACCTAACCTCTGTACGACACCAAAAACCTAGAATTACCCATAAAAACTGGTTGTCCCGTAACCTGCTATTCCCCTTTAAAAAAAAAGGGCATAGCTTTAAGGTTTTTCCTGGTTTTTTTTAAAACACAGGCGTGGTGAATGCCTGGAATGCGCTATTGGGTTTGGTGGTTGAGGCAGATACAATAATGGTATTTAAGAGACTTTTGGATGGGTATATGGAATGGAAGGATGTGGATTACATGTCAGATAAGAGTTGGTCTTGGCATCATGTTCGACGCAGACATTGTGGGCCAAAGGGCCTGTTCATGAGCTATATGTTATTCATTGGGAGTGAAGCTCTGGTATCCAAGGGCAGCCGCATCCTACCCACTATTGCTTCTCTGCTTGTATTTATAATCACTGCCTGGAAAACTTAGTGGTGCAATACCTTGAGTCTTACTTTGGAAGCAGAGGTGTATGTCTGCTTCTCTGATGCAAAGGGTTTGAAATAAGAACGAACCCGCAATCTCTGGATTCAGCCGCAACCGATAAATGCCACACCTGCCATTGCACAGTTCTTACACAAGGAAGCTCTCCTCACTAATGTGAGGGTTTATTTCATCAGGTAGCACAGTATAATGAGCATAGCAAATGTGAAACACTAAAGCCAATGCAGGAATCCATGAAGCAAGCAGCAGGACAATTAGTCAAAACACAATTTGTAATCCCGTGCTTCAAATACTTTATCACTACTTTATCACAACATAACCAAAAGATCAATCTGGGTCAAATGGGCAGCATAGATGTTTGCCAGAAATAGGACCATAGTATTGGATTGGATACCAAGTGATTAATATATTATAGAGGAATATCTGCAAAGCCCCAGAAGCACTGAGCTATGGACATGGGCAAGTGATTCCATGTGAAACTTATCTAATTGGGGGTTCACGGTATTGGGGGTTCAGTGTTGATGTGGATAGAGAACTGGCTGGCAGACAGGAAGCAAAGAGTAGGAGTAAACGGGTCATTTTCAGAATGGCAGGCAGTGACTAGTGGGGTACCGCAAGGCTCAGTGCTGGGACCCCAGATATTTACAATATATATTAATGATCTGGATGAGGGAATTGAATGCAACATCTCCAAGTTTGCGGATGACACGAAGCTGGGGGGCAGAGTTAGCTGCGAGGAGGATGCTAGGAGGCTGCAAGGTGACTTGGATAGGTTGGGTGAGTGGGCAAATGCATGGCAGATGCAGTATAATGTGGATAAATGTGAGGCTATCCACTTTGGCGGCAAAAACAGGAGGGTAGATTATTATCTGAATGGTGGCCGATTAGGAAAAGGGGAGATGCAACGAAACCTGGGTGTCATGGTACACCAGTCATTGAAAGTAGGCATGCAGGTGAAGCAGGCTTGTGAAGAAAGCGAATGGTATGTTGGCATTCACAGCAAAAGGATTTGAGAACAAGAGCAGGGAGGTTCTACTGCAGTTGTACAGGGTCCGGGTGAGGCCACACCTGGAGTATTGCGTACAGTTTTGGTCTCCTAATCTGAGGAAAGACATTCTTGCCATAGAGGGAGTACAGAGAAGGTTCACCAGACTGATTCCTGGGATGGCAGGACTTCCATATGAAGAAAGACTGGATAGACTCGGCTTGTACTCGCTGGAATTTAGGAGATTGAGGGGGGGGATCGTATAGAGACTTACAAAATTCTTAAGGGGTTGGACAGGCTAGATGCAGGAAGATTGTTCCCGATGTTGGGGAACTCCAGAACAAGGGGTCACAGTTTAAGGATAAGGGGGAAGTCTTTTAGGACCGAGATGAGAAGATAATTTTTCACACACAGAGAGTGTGAGTCTGTGGAATTCTCTGCCACAGAAGGTAGTTGAGGCCAGTTCATTGGCTATATTTAAGAGGGAGTTAGATGTGGCCCTTGTGGCTAAAGGGATCAGGGGGTATGGAGAGAAGGCAGGTACAGGATACAGAGTTGGATGATCAGCCATGATCATATTGAATGGCGGTGGAGGCTCGACGGGCCGAATGGCCTACTCCTGCACCTATTTTCTATGATTCTATGATAATTGTAGATCTCTTGGCCCACACTTAGAACAACGAATGGTGATGAATGATGACTGAATGAACTAGAGAAGAGGCTTGATAAATTTTACCTTTAGCACAGTAAAGCCATGCAAGTGTGCAAATGATTCTATATAATTGCAGGACTCCAGCTAAAAGAGTCACATTCAAGTGAATGATCCTGTCAGGCACCCAACATCCAGCCATCTGGTTCATAACATAAAGCATTAAAGAAAAGGTCGAATAGGCAAAGTAAATAAATTACATTCTTAGAACATTATACTTTTATTCACTCTACAATGCTAGAACTGAACTAGCCACTCCAGCAAAAATCTACCCCAGTTACACCATTATTGTTTTCTTGATTTTTTAAAGTTGAAATGTGTCCTATTAATGCCACAGGAAGGCTTTAATTTTAGATATACAGTGATCAAACATTGGCATCATCAACCCTAATGCTTCAAGCTTTCTTACAAGTACACTTGTACCTTATTTAGCACTCAGAATGCATTCCCAAGAACATGGGTTCAAATGGAATCAATGCTAAAAAGAGGTAATTATTGCATTGCAGATTTGTTACTGAGTGCTGTTGTAGCAGGACCTTGACACTAATCCCCATCCTCCTCAAAGACATGCACTGTTGCACCTGGAAACTAGTAAGAGACCAATATATTGCCCACGGCTTGCTGTTGAGGAGGCTGGAATTGGATGGAATGGGACAACTGGTGCAGTGACTTGGCACTGAGATGCAGGGCTCAGAGCTGGCCGAAGCCAACACTATGAAAAATGAGTAATTGCTTGGGACCAGTATCACCCGTTTCACAACCTTCCTTAGCCCAGCCATTTCATTGTGGTAACAAGTTATATGGTGATCATTGGCTATGAACTTATGAACATAGAGAAATCTTTGTGTGGGGGGAAGACCTATGCAGCAAGGTAGGGAGACAGGAGCTCCCATCCCACACAGAGGTAGTGAGAGACTGCAGGATTCAGGTGATCAACAGGTGCTGCCAGTCCACAGCAATGGCCTGCAGTCAATGTGCTGACGAGAGTGCAGCCCAACTCCCACAACTCGGTGCTGAGTGGACACACTACATGTTCCAGCAGGCCAACACCCCACAGGAAGCCAAGTGATGAGTTATAGGAGCAGCAGCTGGCAGGGATTCATGCCAGTAAGCAAGATCACGGCTTTTCCAGCACGGTATTTGTTAAAAAAAGTTCCCTTTACAATGTAAGTTTATATTTCAGGAATGGCATCTTTTTTCTATATCACTCGAATGATACATATGGAGATTTTCATCAAGCTTCAAAAATCACAAAAATGAGACATTTTAATATTTCCTTATAACATGGTATGCCATTTCAATCCATCAAGACTATGATGGCTCTCGGAGCAATTCTATTCTACCATTTTCCCAATTTCCATGTACTGTTCTCTCAAATATGCTAATTCTCCCTTCCCCTCTCACTCCAACAACAAGTACACACTAGCAGGAGTTTACAGCAGCCACTTGACTTTAGGATGGATTTGAGGGAAAGCCAGAACACTCAGCAGATATCCATATGGTCAATGAGCAAACGTGCAATCTCCACATGGACAGCACTCATGGTCAGAATTTTAAATCAAGACAAAACTACCAGGCAATTTTAGATTCTACTTGAATACCCTGTAGAATGCAAAAAATTGTGTTTCAGAATCATTTGATTACATTTTTACATTCAGGGAAGACACCTGCAGTTTCAGCCTCCTGTGCCTTTAAACGATGTGAAACAACAGCAACCATCTCTGCCATTCAATAAAATCAGTGGCAAAACATTCCTCAAGTTCTCTTCCCCGCACAATGTGTATTCTTTCATTCCCTGAATATCTAAAAATCTATCAGTTTCAACCTCGAAGGTTGTCTTTGCATTGAACAGCTGCATGCAGATAAAGGATCCTACAGGATTTATAACTCCATGTTAAAAAAAAACTGCCCTGGAGAGGTAAAGACTACAAAACGTAGTGAACATTGCCCAGTCCATCATCGACTCTGACTTTCCTTCCATCGAGGGGAATTATCGCAGTCGCTACCTCAAAAAGGCTGGCAGCATCATCAAGGACCCACACCATCCTGGCCGCACACTCATCTCCCTGCTGCCTTCAGGTAGAAGGTACAGGAGCCTGAAGACTGCAATGACCAGGTTCAGGAATAGCTACTTCCCCACAGCCATCAGGCTATTTTACTTCGGAGTCACGGCGCGAGGAGGAGCTGCAGTAAGGAGCAGCTCCTCGGCAGCGGTCGGAACGGCCACGCAGGTAAGTGAAGTTACACCGGGGCGTTTTTTAGGTTACGCTGGGTGGCTCCAGCAAAACGAAACCAAAAGGAAAATTTAGAGCCACGTTAACGTGCTGATTGAGCACTGATTATTAAAGAAAAATGGAGAAATCGGGAAAGAAGTTTTCGCGGGTAAAAAGATGTTCCCGGGGTGAAAGTAAAAATACGGGACGCGAAGTTAGTGCGGACCCGGTTCCGATACCGTTGGCCGCTGATGTACCCGATAGTGAGTTTCCAGATTCTCCAGAAATAATGACCACGGAGGAAAATGTTCCTAAAAAATGCAAAAAGAAATCTGAGAGGCCCGTGGTTTCTGATGACTCTGATATTGAAAGACCTCCAGACAATAAAACTATGTGGCTAAAAATGGAGCATATGGAGAAAGTTCTCCAAACAATAATGAGACAAGGGTCAGAGTACCCAGATGAATCCCAAAAAAATCCCTGAGGGGTTTGAATATGATGAATATGGCTGTGGGCCAAGTTGGGAATATGATACTCCGGACCCAGGATTTGGGCTGGAAGAAGTCTCATGGGATGATATCCCAATTGATTTAGGGCTGCAGAAGGCAGACCCTGCTGGTGGCTATATGGCTTTTGAAAGCACACCACAAAGTAAAAAGAAAGGCCTAATGTGCCTGGGATAGCACAAGATTTTGCTATACCTGAAGGAAGTGGTGAGGCTATGGAAGAAATCCTAGCTGCAAACATAAATTATATGGTATCTCACCAACTTCACAATTCTGTGATGAATGAAACATCAGAATTATATAAAGCTCCAAGAAATTGTGCCTCATTGGAAGTACCTACGGTGAATCCGATGATATGGACGTCTATGACTCCAAGTATGAGAGCCCTAGAAGTGAAGTTTCAAAAGGTGCTCAAATTAATTTCTGCCGCCATTACGGCCTATGGCAGGCAAATGGAGAATCTGGAAATGGAAAAGATTCAAAAGGATACAATGGGCTTATTATGTAATTCATTCTATGAAATTAATTGCATGAGGAAAACGGCGATTCGGCCCATATTTCACCCTAGATTTGCAAGCCTGTGTCAAGAAAGTGGAGTTCAAGCTCCTGGGTATTTGTTTGGAGAAAATCTGCCGAAACAGCTGAAAGAGTTGGATGAAGAAGCTAAATATTTTAGCAATGTTAAACCTTTTGTTTTTGGACAAAGAAGGGGTTTTTTCGACCCGAAGGGGTTTCGATTTCCGTTATAGAAGCAGAAGTTTGTCACGAAAATACTATCGTGCTGTGCAGGCAAGTGCTTCCCTGTATTCGGGAAGAAGGAGACCACCACGCTCATACGCAGAGGTATTAAAGACTTATGTACTTAAAGAAACTGTGGATGACTCTCCAGTTGGAGGGAGATTGCAAAAATTTTATAATGCCTGGCTTAACATTACTTCTGATCGATATGTATTACAAGCAGTTTCGGGAGCCATTATTATTTTTAAAGAAGGGGTTAATCCTCCTGTACAGAATAGACCTGCTTATGCTTATGTGTTTTCTGCAGAGAAAAGAATGGAGATTAATGTGGAAATTGACAAATTATCTGGAAAAGGCGTAATTGAAAAGACTTATGAACATAAGCATCAATTTGTCTCTAATATATTTCGAAGAGATAAAAAAGATGGTGGTTGCAGAATTATTCTGGACCTTACAGATCTGAATAAGTTTGTAGAATACAAACATTTTAAGATGGAGACATTCAGTACTGCAAAATATCTTATTTCAGCAGGGTGTTATATGGCTAAGATTGATTTGAAGGATGCCTGTAGCAATTCATCAATGCTTCAGGAGGTATTTAAAATTTAATTGTCTGGGACAATTATGGCAGTTTAAAGCTTTACCAAATGGATTGAGTTCGGCTCCTAGACTCTTTACAAAACTGTTGAAACCAGTTTTAGCCCAATTAAGAGCACAGAAACACATTGTTATGGCTTATCTGGATGATATTCTGATCATTAGTGATACTCAAGAGTCAGCTGAGCACTCAGTTTCAGTTACTAAAGCTTTGTTTGAAAAGCTAGGGTTTTTGATTCATCCAATTAAGTCCCAGCTGCAGCCAGCACAATCAATTAACTTTTTGGGGTTTGTAATTAACTCAGTGACTATGTTAGTTACTTTGCCAACAGAGAAGGTCAATGACATCTTGATGACTTGTAATTACCTCATTCACAAGCCTTATCCCTCCATCCGAGAAGTGGCAAAAACCATTGGGAAACTGGTAGCAGCATTTCCGGCAGTGGAATTTGGTCCATTACATTATCAAAATCTTCAAAGGGACAAAACAAGGGCTCTTAAGGAGAAGGCAGGTCACTTTGACAGGCCTATGCAATTAACAAAAGAAGCCGTGTTGGAATTACAATGGTGGGTTGAAAATGTCCCACAAGCTGCTAAGAATATCATGATTAAACAACCTGAAATGGTTTTACAAACGGATGCTAGTGCTCTCGGATGGGGGGCTACAGATTCGTCCTCCAGTTGTGGAGGTAGATGGAAAGCTCAAGAAGAAGCGTTTCTTCAAGTTTATGGTATTAACTATTTGGAGTTATTGGGTGCTTTTTATGGACTTAAAGCATATTGTTGTGCTAAACAAGGTCTACATGTGTTAATACAGTTAGACAATAAAACGGCTGTTGCATACATTAATCATATGGGGGGAGTTAGGTCAGTATCATGTGATTGTCTGGCCAATGAGATATGGCAATGGTGTATTGGTCGCCAAATATGGATTTCAGCAAGCTACATTCCGGGTAAGGACAATGTGGTAGCAGATGAAAGGTCCAGGATTTTTAAAGATAATACGGAATGGATGCTTAAGCCAGCAATATTTAAGAATATTGTAAACCAATTTGGGTTGCCAGAAATAGATTTGTTTGCATCTAGGCTTAATCATCAGTTGCCTACTTATGTGTCTTGGGAACACGATCCAGATGCAGTAGCAGTAGATGCTTTTTCGTTACACTGGGGAAAGATGTTCTTTTATGCTTTTCCACCATTTGCTTTGATTCAGAGATGCTTGAAGAAGATAGAACAAGATTCTGCTTCTGGATTGTTGGTAGTTCCAAATTGGCCAACTCAACCTTGGTTCCCAGTAATGCTGAATATGATTAAAGAACCATATATGTCGATTCCTAACTGTAGTGATATCTTGACTAATCCGGTAACTAAAGAGATTTACCCATTGTATGCATATATGAATTTGTTAATCTGCAGGTTTTGACCAGACCACTACAGGAGCTGGGATTGTCGGACCAAACTATGAAAGTTATGGTTGCATCATGGCGCAATAGCACACAAAAGCAATATATGACACATATTAAGAAATGGGAAGACTTTTGCACACAGTCAAATATTTCTTATGATACTGTAAATATTGTAAATGTTTTGGAATTCCTTGCCAATTTGCATTTTCAGCAACATTTAAGTTACAGTGCCATTAACACTGCACGCAGTGCTTTGTCGTCCTACTTAGGGCTTATGACTGATCAGAGATCAATTGGGTCGCATCCATTAATATCTAGATTCATGAAAGGAATCTTTAATATTAATCCACCCAAACCAAGATACACAGAGATTTGGGATGTGAGCATTGTACTTACGCTACTTAGACAATGGACTCCAATTGAAGGGTTGACATTGGAAAGATTGACATTGAAATTAGTCATGTTAATGTCACTGGTCTCAGCTCAAAGAGTGCAAACTTTACAAATGTTGCGTTTAGACTGTATGCATGTGACTACACATAATGTTGTGTTCTATGTTTACGAGTTAATCAAACAAAGCAGACCAGGGAGATCTGGAACAAAGGTAACCTTTCAAGCTTATCATATTGATCCTACTTTGTGTGTGGTTAAACATTTGAACGAATATATTAAAGTTACTGACACCCTTCGAGGAAATGAAAAAGCGTTAATGGTTACGCACAAAAAACCACACACAAAAGCTTCAGTTCAAACTATCTCAAAATGGTTGAAACAGGTGTTGGTTTTAGCGGGAGTAGACACTGATGTGTTCAAATCTCACTCCACCAGGGCGGCAGCTACGTCCGCGGCGAAGGGGCGGGACGTACCCCTCGAGCATATTTTAAAAGTCGCAGGGTGGAGTAAAGAAGAAACTTTCTCAAAGTTCTACAATAAACCTGTTCACACTATGACAAGCTTTGGACACGCGGTGTTGGGAGCACTATAATCACCTGCTTTGTTTACTATTAATTGCTATAATCAATGGTGTAGTCACTTCTATCTTTTATCACTTGTAATCATTTTCCCTCAGATATAAGGAGGGTTATTATATGGTCTTTAAACCATTAAAAAGTTAATTGTGAAATGATCTAACATTAGTCTGGTTTCTCATGTATGTGTTTACTTAGCCGGACTGTCGTACGGATTGATTCTACGACATAAAAAACACAGAAAGCTTTAAAATCTTCACGTAGTCACTCACGTGACTCCGAAGTAAAATAGTAAGATTAAACAAGAACTTACCAGTTCGAAGTTTGATCGTTATTTTATGAGGAGTTACGATGAGGGATTACGTGCCCTCCGCTCCCACCCTCATAAAATAAATGATCAAATGGTAGTTCTGAGTCTTTTATGAGCCTTACTATGTTACTCCGGCTTTTGGTGTTCTGTGTTTTTCATGCCGCTGCTTTGAAGTATGCCGTTGCCAGCGTGAGGCGGGTTCTTCACGTAATCCCTCATCGTAACTCCTCATAAAATAACGATCAAACTTTGAACTGGTAAGTTCTTGTTTAATCTTACTATTAAACCTGGCTCGGATAAAACTCTGATCATTAATAACCCATTATCTGTTATTTGCACCTTATCAGTTTATTTATTCATGTGTGTATGTATTTATATAATGATATGGACACACTGATCTGTGTAGTAAATGCCTACTATGTTCTGTGTGCTGAAGCAAAGCAAGAATTTCATTGTCCTGTCAGGGACACATGACAATAAACTTTTGGCCATCTATAAACAATCAGAGTTGTTTATAGATGGCCAAAAACACCAGATTAGTTACAGGAGTGACCAGTAATAGCATTTACATTTTTGTTGATTTCCCTACATATTCATGTTGCTAAAGGTTCATCATGTTGCAAAGTGCGAGGGAAGGTGAAGGGGCTTTCAGTAGTTTTATCAAATTAGAAGCAGCAGCGGCAATGCAACCTCTTGGAAGGATTGTTGAAGACTGGAGTCAGGCAGCACTCCGGGCTCAGCTCATTGTCCAGATCTTCATAGTAAATTGTCGCCGTGACAGCCTTTTCCCAGCTCCAGCGCGTCACTGTTACCGTGACGACCATTTTCGCAGCACGTCAAATGACAGAACAGAATCAACAATATGCACTGATTCGACCAAAATGATTCCAAAGTGTGGCAACAAAAGCATGCACATATTTTATATATGCAATTTGAAATTCATTTACGTCTGTTCCCATTCCATACTAAAGCAATCCGAATTCGAGCGGTTTCCCCACTCTAAAAATACCGCTGGATACCAGTTACCACCGCACAAAACAACACTTGGAACAAAACAAGTTTTCGTCGCCTCAGTTATTGGAATGGGTCATCAATGAGTATGTGCATTAAACTGAATATAATGGACATGTCATGAAGACCACCCAATCATAGCATTTCAGAATGAATAACTGAGAACAGGGCTCTGGAGCAAAGAGACAGGTGCAAAAGCAAATAAAACAAAAGGTTTGTTTTCCCAGTTCTGACCAAGGGTCTTCAAGCTGAAATGTGAAGGGGCTGTCCCACTGCGGCGGCCTAATCCACGAGTTCAGACGAGTTTGCCCTCGACTCATACTTGCAGCATGGTCGACACGAGGTCCTAGGAGGTCTTTGTAACTCTCCTTCATGCTAGAGTACTCACCACTATTCGGTGTCCAATTTTCCCGAAGCTAGTCGAAGCTAGTCTTCAACATAGTCGGAGGAGGTCAAAGGTGGTCTTCAACATGACGTTTTTTCAAACTCTCCTAAACTCGCCAACTAGGTCGCCGCAGTGGGACAGCCCCTTATATTTGTTTCTCTTTCCAAGCCTGCTGTGTGGTTCAAGCATATTCAGTTTTCATGTCAGATTCTCAGCCAATATTATAACTTTATATACTGGCTGTGTTCCCCAGATACCCTGGTTGAATAAAGAAGGAATGTGGGAGGCGAGCTGATGTAGAAGCACCTGGTCTGGGTCTGACAGCTGTGGTAGTTGCAAATGCTTTGGTCTTTCTTACATAACTGTGATCAGGACAGGTCTTCCAGTAGATGTGGTGTCAAAGAGAGAACACGCAAGTCGCCTGCATTCACCTTGACACTTACAAATAGTGGGGGCTCCGGAGCCCCATAGCTGTGAAGTGAAACAACAAGACAGGGACTTCGATAAATTCTGATGGGTCCTGACCCAAAACATCATCTGTCCACTTCCCTTCATAGATGCTGCCTGACCCACTGAGCTCCTCCAGCATCTTGTTTGTTGCTCAAGTGAAACAATCATTTTCTTGCTCAAGTGAAACGCGGTAATTAACGGCAGGTACCCGGGAAACTCTTGGAAACTTTACAGAGTTAAAAAAACTTCACGAGTTCCCCCACCCCACCCCAGAGTACCCGCTGTTAGCATTACCAGCTGCTACGGGACATCCACAAGGTCCTACGTACCCGCTACATACATACCACGAGTTTGATTTTTTTTTTTAAACTCGGAAGAGCTCTTGAGTGAACTCGCATCGTGGGACAGGGGCTTTAGATTCATAGAGATGCAGCACGAGATAGGCCCTTCCCCCCCCTATGCAGGACATTCTCAAATGCCATCCAAAATTGTATTTTTCCCTCTAGCTCCAGATTATTTAATAGATATGGGGCTTGTTTTTTTTCATAAAACGGAGGCATTGCCAGTTGCAGAAAAAAACAGAATAGTATCTCCCCAATACTGTGGTCACCTCTGAAGATTATTGCATTCTAAGTTGATCTGTCAATTATACCTCAATATGAGTGTTGCTGTCTTTGACATTGACAGGGCATTTCAATTATACAATTGCCATTAAGATTCTACTTAAAATATAATACTTCTCCTGAAACATTATATTAGTTCAATATAGAATTGTAGAATGGCTACATCACAGCCGATGGCCATTTGGCCCAACATTTCAATGTTATCACTACCACTTCTTCCACATCCAGCACCAACTCCAAAACCATACACGTTTATTAAACATTATCCAATACATCCGTGATGGTAACAATGGAACCGGCCTCCACCAGATCTGCAGGCAGTGCTTTACAAATTCCAAACACATACCAAGCAAAACTTATCTTTATTTTTCTATCCGTGATCACTAGTCCTTGAACTCTTTGCCAATCGGAACAGCCTCCTACTATCAACTGTTCATAACTCTAAACATAGAAGCTAATGAAGGCTAAGAGATACAGCATGGAAACAGGCCTCTTCAGCCCACCGAGATCATGCTAACCATTGATCACCCGTTCACACTGGTCCAGCATTATCCCACTTTCCCATCCACTGCCTGCGCACTAGGGGCAATTTACAGAGGCTAATTAACCTACCAGCCCACGTATCTGGGATGTGGGAGGAAACCACCGGGTGGCGCCTTAAAGGCTGCCTCGCCAACAGTTTGCCTTGTCCTTGTCCCTCTTTGTTGTTTTTTCAGTATGTGTTAAATGTACGTTTTAGTGTTCTTTCGCTTTGCATTATGTGGGGGGGTGGGCATTGAGGGAAACTTAAAAAAAAAAAATCTCTTACCTCAACGGAGATGTGATTTTTTTCCGTATAGTATCTCCGTCCATACTGCGACTTAACATAAAGGAGCTGGCGGCCTCTTGCTGGGGATCGACTTTGGGAGCTCCAACCGTGGGAGCTTGCGGACTATTTCGGGAGCTCCATACCGCAGGAGCTTCGACCGCCCCGATCGCGGGAGCTTCGATCGACCCGACGCAGGGGCTTTGATCGCCAGCTGCAGGAGCTTCAATCACCCTGACTTCAGATGGTTCAACTGCCCGACCGCAGAATAGAACACGGCGCTGCCCCAAATTTTCACAATATGCTTACATCAAATTTTTCCCTTTGCCTTTTTAAAGAAAATAATTTCAACTTCTGAATCTATTCTAGTAACCGTGGCCCGCATCCCAGAAATCATTCTTGAAAATCATTTCTGAACGTTTTCTAATGGTTTCACTTAATTTCTGTTACGCACCCAAGATTTGCTCATATTAGTTCAGCTGAGGCCAGACCAAGTTTATGAAAGTTCAGCATAACTTCCCCGCATTAAGCGCCATGCCACTACTGATGGACCTTAAAATGTGTAGCATCATTAACTGCTCTCTCAACCTGCCCAGTCAATTTCAATATCAAGCATCCATATCCCTTTGCTCCTGCACTTCTTAAAATAGTACCCGTTATTCTAATTGCTTGTCCACATTCTTCACACTAAAATCTCATACCTCACAATCTTGTGCATTAAATTTCAACTGCTGTGCTCAGTCTACCATTTTGTTTACATCCTGCTGCAATTTGTCATTGTCCTTTTTAGTGTTCACAACACTGCCAAGTTTTGTGTCATCCATTGATTTAAAAATGTGGCTTGCTAGGTCATTTATATGGATTAATGAAAAAGCAATGACCTTAACACCTGCGACTGCCACTATTCACCTTCCTCAGCCAAAATATCAACCACTCATCATAACCCTGCTGTCTGCGAATGGACATAAGAGACTGCAGGTGCTCACACCCAGGTCAATCCCTCGTCCATGAGATTCAAGAACTTCCCCACTCTAATCTAATGTTTGAACAGAAGTATTCCATTAAAAAGTGCACCCTTGCACTTATTTTAAATACCTGCCTTTCTCCAGAGCTGTAACACTATATTCCGTTCTGTTTCCTTTCTCTTCTCGAACTACATGCTGTACTCTTGTCAATGCTTCCACACCTCAACTTTTTTTTTTCCTGAAATAGAATTCCAAATTACCTGGAATTTGATGATATTTCCCGGCCCGGTAAGCCTTCCCCAACTGCGTATGTGCGACTGCCGCCCCAACTGCGCATGTGCGGATACCAGGCCTACTGCGCATGCACGGAGAGACGGCGTCCCTACCACGTCACCGGCACCATTTGCAATTGTGACACGGCTGACGGGCCACCCCCAACTGCACAGGCGTGGATGGTCGTAAATATTCAGGTACATACTTTTTATCTGCAAATCATCCCGTGGCACTGATTGGGCCCTTTGGTGTCTCGCCGCGCGTGCGCAGTGGGCCCGGTATCCGTGCGTGCGCAGTTGGGGCGGCAGTCGCACATGCACAGCTGGGGAAGGGTTACCAGACCAGGAAATTTTCCGAAATTATTTTATTTCCCTAAAATTATCCGAAGACAACCAGAATTTCAGGTAATTTCCTTCAAAGTGGAAACACTGACTTGTATGGTATGATTTTGCTGGATAACGTGCAAAATAACAATGTTCAGTCTATCTCGGTACACATGACAATGATAATCAAATACTGCTGGAGGAAATCAGTGGGTCAGGCAACACCTGTGGTGAGGAATGGACAGAGAACTTTTTGGGTCAGCTTCCCCTCTTCAAACTGGTGGAGTAGATGGGAGATAGTCAAGAGGTGAGGGAAAGGGATGGTCAAGAACTGGCAAATGATAGGTAGATCAAGGTTGAGACATTGATCAGCAGATGTCAGGTGGGGGGGGGAGATAAGAAAGGTGGAAATGGTAACCAAGACTGAAGCTAATAAATGGAGAAAACAATTGGATGTGAATGATTGAATCTTAGAAGAAAGGACAGTGGGAAGTTAAAGGTAGACACAAAATGCTGGAGTAACTCAGCGGGTGAGGCAGCATCTATGGAGAGAAGGAATGGGTGATATTTCAGGTCAAGACCCTTCTTCAGACTGATGTCGGGGGAGGGGCGGGATAAAGATAGAAAGTAGGCGGAGACAGTGGGACTAGTAGGGGAGCTAGGAAAGGGGAGTGGAGGGAGAGAGAAAGCAAGGGCTATTTGAAATAGAGGGCTGTAAACTACCCAAGCGAAATGTTGATCAAGGGGAGGGTTGGTGGGTAAATATAAGAGAGTTGGGGGAAAAAAAGAAATGGGTGTCCCCGAGTATGAGATGAATGAAGAGCAGATGGAGGTGGAGGTGGAGGAGAAAGGGAAAGGAACTAGGTGATGGGGCAGGGGGAATGGAAAGAAAGACATGTTGCGGGGAGGGGCGGGGATAGGGGAAAGAGTGGAAGATGAGGTGAGGGATTTATAACTCAAACTGGAGAACTTTGTTTTTATGCCATTGGGTTGTAGACTACCCAAGAGGATTATGAGGTGCTGTTCTTCCTGTTTACACATGCCCTCACTCTGTCATTGGGATGACCAAGGACAAAGAGGTCGATATGGGATTGGGAAGAATTAAAGTGGCTTGCAACTGGTCTTTCCAGTTGGCCTTGGCAGACAGAATTCATGCTTGGCGAAGTAGCCGCATAATCTACACTTCAAATCAAGTCAACTTTATTTGTCATATACGCATACAAGATGGGCAGTGAAATGAAAGTGGCAATGCCTGCGGATTGTGCAAAAACTACAGAACAGAATCAGTATTTGCATGTTAGAAAATAATATTTACAAGAGACACAACACAACAGTAAATTAGTACAGTAAATTAATCCCTGATGAGATAAGAGTTTACAGTCCTGATGGCCTGTGGGAAGAAACTCTGTCTCATCCTCTCTGTTTTCAGAGCATGACAGCGGAGGCGTTTGCCTGACCGTAGCAGCTGGAACAGTGTGTTGCTGGGGTGGTAGGGGTCCCCCATAATGTTGCTGGCTCTGGATCTGCACCTCCTGGTGTATAGGTCCTGCAGGGGGGGGCGAGTGTAGTTCCCATAGTGCGTTCAGCTGAATGCACTACTCTCTGCAGAGCCTTCCTGTCCTGGGCAGAGCTGTTCCCAAACCAGTTTGTGATGTTGCCGGACAAGATGCTTTCTACAGCCCAAGAGTAGAAGCACTGAAGGATCCTCAGAGAGATTGTGAATTTCCTCAGCTGCCTGAGGTGGTAAAGGCGCTGCCTTGCCTTACTCAACAGTGCGTCAGTGTGTGTGTCCATGTCAGATCCTCTGTGATGTGGACTCCCAGTTATTTAAAGCAGCTAACCCTATCCTCAGCAGTCCCATTTATCTCCAGTGGCGTGCACGTCCTCGGATGTTGTGCTCTCCTAAAGTCCACAATCAGCTCCTTAGTTTTTGTGACATTCAAGAGGAGGCTGTTGTCCTGACACCAGAGTTCCAGATCAGCCAACTCCTCCCAGTAAGCATTCTCATTGTTATCGGAGGTCAGGCCCACCACCAGTGTCATCAGCAAACTTGATGATGGAGTTGGAGCTGAACCTAGTCACACAGTCATGTGTGTACAGGGAGTACAGTAGGGGGCTAAGGACGCAACCCTTGGGGAATCAGGGTGTTCAGGGTGAGAGGGTTGGATGTATATCTTCCCATCTTGACCACCTGGGGCCTGGCGGAGAGAAAGTCCGGGACCCAGGGGAGTGTTAAGCCCCAGTTTCAGCAGCTTCTCAGCCAGTCTGGTGGGGACTATCATATTGAAAGCTGAACTGAAGTCAATGAACAGCATCCTCACATGGATTTACCAACGCAAAGGATGCCATAGGAAGAGCTTTTACTTCGTCGATCGTGTAACTACACTATCCCTTTTATGCCATGCGCTTTAACACATAATATGCCTCAGGAAGTCCATGTGCATCATATCAACTGCAATACTCTCATCAACTCTGTCAGTTCCCTTAATAAAAACAAATCTGTTTAAACACAATTTGCCTAATCTGTTCTGGTTTGCATTAATCAATTTCCTTCTGGGTGGCTATTAATCCTGCTCACGACCGATATTTTTTTAAAGCTTTCGCACCACTGACATTAAAAGACTTGCTGGGTTATCCTTCCTCACTTTTCAAAAACATGGAAAAAACATAAGCCGCTTTCCAGTCATCTGGCATTACCTCACATCCAAAAAGCATTGACCAATGATGGCAGTGCCCATGTGATTTTGGTTTGTATTTCCCTCAAAATTCTACAATGCATTCCATCTTGTTCTGGTGACTTGCCCACAGAGCTTAAGCCAACTATTACTGCCATACTATTAATTTTTCACATGTTCAGTATTTTGCCTACCTCCTCCTTCACTATTAATTTAGCATGAAAACAGTTGCAAACTACACTTTATAAAACCACAGTGCCCTGAGCATCCGTGTGCCAATTCCCATATTAATCCTTGATGATAGACCTTTCACATACAACCTTTGACTATTTACGAGCCTTTAGCATACTTTTGGATTCCCATCTATGTTAGCAGCTAATCTCATACTCTGCTTCTAATTTTAATTTTCAATTGTGTAATCAGCCTGGCTCTTGCCAGCATTTACAACCCAACACTTGTCATGTGCAGCCTTTTTTGTTTTACCTTCCTCTCTCTCCTTTCATGTCAGCCACTGAGCTCTAGATTTGTTTGTTCTTCCTTTGTCCTTCAAAACAATGTCTCAACCATTTTTTTCTTAAAGGCAGCCCTTGTAAAAAATTGACTCCCACCATTTCACTCCATTTACATGGACCACATTCCATCTCATCCCTTTAAGAAATAGCAGCCCTCCAAACTAAGCTTTTAAAAAAAAATTTTGCTCCTTTTCCAGTCTGCCTGCAGATTCCCTAATCAGCCTGCAGGACTTCATCCCTCTTTCTAACATAACATTTGTACTGTTTTGGACTTTGTCCTTTGACAGTTCTCTCTTTGAGAGGTGCTGTGGGCATTGAGCGATATCCTCAATCCTTCCACCAAGGAGATAACATAACATTCTGGGTCATGTCTACAACTGCAACGACACCTGTCTAATCTCAAACCATTGAATCCTTTATCACAATTGTTCTCATGTTCTTTGTCTCCCATGTAGCTGAGCCACTCGGGAGTGGCATGCACCTGATTCTGGCTGTACTCCCAGGTCATAAATAACTATTGTTCAACATGGTAAATGGAGAGAGCTAGTCATTTAATCTCGCTATGTTTTGGAGGCCATGGTAAGCATTTCCTTACATTGTGCCTAGACTTTAAAAAAAACAAGTAGCATTTGAAACCTAAAAACAATGTATTAATATAAAGATGTTAAAGCTAAATTAAGATTTTCAATTTATATTTAAGCCATACAAATCTGTTTCTCATGAGATAAAAGAGGCAGCATCAACTTAAGTGTGTAGAAAAGGATCTGCGGGTGCTGGTATATATTCCAAAGATAGCACAAAGTGCTGGAGTAACTTAATAGACAATAGGTGCAGGAGTAGGCCATTCGGCCCTTCGAGCCAGCACTGCCATTCAATGTGATCATGGCTGATCATCCCCAATCAGTGCCCCGTTCCTGCCTTCTCCCCATATCCCCTGACTCCGCTATCTTTAAGAGCCCTATCTAGCTCTCTCGTGAAAGTATCAAGAGAATCGGCCTCCACCGCCCTCGGAGGCAGAGAACTCCACAGACTCACCACTCTCTGTGAAAAAAAGTGTTTTCTCGTCTCCTTTCTAAATGGCTTACCCCTTATTCTTAAACTGTGGCCCCTGGTTCTGGACTCCCCCAACATCGGGAACATGTTTCCTGCCTCTAGCGCGTCCAAACCCTTAATAATCTTATGTTTCAATAAGATTCCCTCTCACCCTTCTAAACTCCAGAGTATACAAGCCCAGCCACACCATTCTCTCAGCAAATGGCAGTCCCGCCATCCCGGGAATTAAGCTTGTAAACCTACGCTGCACCCCCTCAATAGCTCTCCATTTTTTTAAAATCAAGAGTGTCATCACCCCACCCCCCAACCTGCTTTGATTGACGCCCGCTCCCCGCTGCTCCCCTCCCCCCCCCTTCAGACGCCACACTAGCAGCATCCCAGGGTGCACAAGTAACCACGCCAGCAGCGCCCCGAGAAGCAGCAGCATGTCGCCCCTAGGAGCCGCTCAAGCGGCGGGTTGGTGAAGGCAGATTGCGGCGCTCGCACTCCGACATCAGCCTGCTCGGGCTTGGACAGTTTCTTCGAGCACTGCGGACTCGAGCTCGAGGTGATCGAGAACCTGGCCAGGGAGAAGTTTGCTGCTAACGCCACCTTCAAAAGCCTTGCCCTCAGGTGTCGCAGCGTGATCTGCCCAGACTCGGAGAGCAAACCATCCTGGCACAGCAGCAGCGATAGCAGCAACGAACCGCTCCGGAGGAAGAACAAGATTAAGAGAAAAAGATTAGTTAAAACAAATGTAGGTCCCTTGCAGTCAGAAACAGGTGAATTGAGCATGGGGAACAAGGACTTGGCAGACCAATTGAATAACTACTTTGGTTCTGTCTTCACTAAGGAAGACATAAAGAATCTGCCGGAAATAGCAGGGGACCGGGGGTCAAATGAGATGGAGGAACTGAGTGAAATCCAGGTTAACCGGGTAGTGGTGTTGGGTTAAATTGAATGGATTAAAGGTCGATAAATCCCCAGGGCCAGGATAGTCTGAATCCCAGAGTACTGACAAGGTCCCACATAAGAGATTAGTATGCAAACTTAAAGCACACGGTATTGGGGGTTCAGTATTGATGTGGATAGAGAACTGGCTGGCAGACAGGAAGCAAAGAGTAGGAGTAAACGGGTTCAGAATGGCAGGCAGTGACTATTGGGTTACCGTAAGGCTCAATGCTGGGACCCCAGCTATTTACAATATGTATTAATGATCTGGACGAGGGAATTGAATGCAACATCTCCAGGTTTGCGGATGACACAAAGCTGGGGGGGCAGCGTTAGCTGTGAGGAGGATGCTAGGAGGATGCAAAGTGATACGTTGGGTGAGTGGGCAAATGCATGGCAGATGCAGTATAATGTGGATAAATGGGAGGTTATGGGTACCTGGGTGTCATGGTACACCAGTCATTGAAAGTAGGCATGCAGGTGCAGCAGGCAGTGAAGAAAGCGAATGGTATGTTAGCATTCATCGCAAAAGGATTTGAGCACAAGAGCAGGGAGGTTCTACTGCAGTTGTACAGGGTCTTGGTGAGGCCACACCTGGAGTATTGCATGCAGTTTTGGTCTCCTAATGTGAGGAAAGACATTCTTGCCATAGAGGGAGTTCAGAGAAGGTTCACCAGACTGATTCCTGGGATGTCAGGACTTTCATATGAAGAAAGACTGGATAGACTCGGCTTGTACTCGCTAGAATTTAGAAGATTGAGGGGGGATCTTATGGAAACTTACAAAATTCTTAAGGGGTTGGACAGGCTGGATGCAGGAAGATTGTTCCCGATGTTGGGGAAGTCCAGAACAAGGGGTCACAGTTTAAGGATAAAGGGGAAGTCTTTTAGGACCGAGATGAGATAAACATTTTTCACACAGAGAGTGGCGAATCTGTGGAATTCTCTGCCACAGAAGGTAGTTGAGGCCAGTTCATTGGCTATATTTAAGAGGCAGTTAGAGGTGACCGTTGTGGCTAAAGGGATCAGGGGGTATGGAGAGAAGGCAGGTACATACTGAGTTGGATGATCAGTCATGAACATATTGAATGGCGGTGCAAGCTCGAAGGGCCGAATAGCCTACTCCTGCACCCGCGGCCGTGGTGATTTACGTACGAGCTGTACCCTGCACTTGTGAATTCACAATTGGCATTTGATTTTTTTTTTTTTGCTTGCCAAGCCGGGCAAAATGACACAGTTCTTAGGTTTCCCGGCAGGACTTTAGGTGGCCATGGGCAACCGTTAATTTCGTGCCCTGCCAGGTGTGGTCTCACTAGGGCCCTATACAACTGCAGAAGGACCTCTTTGCTCCTATACTCAACTCCTCTTGTTATGAAGGCCAACCTGCCATTCACTTTCTTCACTGCCTGCTGTACCTGCATGCTTACTTTCATTGACTGATGAAAGGACCCCCAGATCCCATTGTACTTCCCCTTTTCCCAACTTGACTCCATTTAAATAATCTGCCTTCCTGTTTTTGCCACCAAAGTGGATAACCTCACATTTATCCACATTAAACTGCATCTGCCATGCATCTGCCCGCTCACCCAACCTGTCCAAGTCACCCTGCATCCTCATAGCATTCTCGTCACAGTTCACACTACCACTCAGCTTTGTATCATCTGCAAATTTGCTATTGTTACTTTGAATCCCTTCATCTAAATCATCGATGTATAGCTCAGCGGGTCAGGTAGCATCTCTGGAGAAAAAGAATGGGTGACATTCCTGGTCTTGACCCTTCTTCAAACTGAAAGTATGGGGGAGGGAACAGGAGGAATAAAAGGCCAGAACAAAGCAGGGCCAGCACAGATGACTAAGAAAGGGTGGCGTCCATAATGGCCCATTGTTGGCTGGGGAAGACATGATAATGAAGGAATTCAAGGATGCAAACAGTGGAAGTAGTAGGACTACGAGGGTGGGGAAGGGGGCAAAAGGGAGGTAATGCAACGGTTACTTGGAGAAATCAACACTCTTACTACAGGGTTGCCAGCTGCCCGCAAGGTGCTGCTCCTCCAATTTGCATGTGGCCACACTCAGACAATGGAGGAGGCCCAGAACAAAGAGGTCAGTATGGGAATGGGAAGGGGAGTTAAAATGTTTGGCAACCGTGAGATCGCATAGGTCAACGCAGACTGAATGCAGAGTTTAGTGGAACCGTCGCCCAGACTGAGCTTGGTCTCGCCCACACTGAGAACAACTGATGCAGTAGAAGAGGTTGGAGGTACATGTGAACCTCAGCCTCACCAGAAAGGACTGGATGGAGTCGAGAGATGAGGTACAGGCTCAGGTGTTGCATGTCCTACAGTTGCAGGGGAAAGTTCCTGGGGAGGGGGTTGTTTGGGTGGGAAGGGATTAAAGAAGGTGCTGGACCGCAAGTTGCCAGAAAAGCAGTGGTTGAGCAGTATTGGCAATTAAATTGGCTATTGTTTGCAGGCAAGATCAACCTCAACTGATCAAATTCAATGCTCCTTGATTTATGTACCAAAACGTTATCAATCATCCATGATCCACATCCAGGTCATAGTCTATCTTTAAGTTGCATTGATTGGACTGTTCTGTCTAAACAGTGGCATTGTAAGATATTGGTGATTATTTTGTGTCACACAGGGCACTCAATTTTCACTTCCCGTAAGGACCCCAAAGTTGTTAAATCGGTAACCAGACATCCTACTGTGTTTTGCACCTGCCTACGTCTGATATATCAATATCCATAAAAAGATTCGTCTGATATATCAATATCCATAAAAACATTCTGCACCAAATTTGAAATTTCACTTGGAAACCATTAACACACACTTATTTTGGAGCATGTTAATACAGATAGAGAAGACAATTGTTCACTTTCAGATACAGAATGAATACATAAATATATTGAGCTAAGTAAGTTTGTGTATGCTTAATTTACAGTTTAGACCATACTATTTTTGTACATTAGAGAGGAACATTGCTTGACTAGAACTTTACAAGTCAAATCCCCATGGTGGGACTGGTATTCAAGACATTAGAATGAAATAGAAAGTAAGAAGCATTTATTAATCAAATCATATTTCTCATTTGCCTTCAATTAATTTTAATTAACTTGCCATATGCCAAATTCTCACTACATACTGCAGTAGATTCGCAAAACCGTTCCATAAGTGCCAGAGAAAATACGAGTTGATTACGAGGGGGCAATGCTGGATCTAGTATTGGGAAGAAAAAGATAATAAAGTGTGCGTGGAGGAGCCTTTTGGGAGCAGTGACCACAGTTCAATTAAGTTTAAGATAGTTATGGATAGGGACAGAGGGTACACGTGTTAAAATGTTTGGGATGTGTACGTCCCCATTAGGGTGAAGAGCAAAGCAGGCAATCATGAGGGAAATTGAGACATCAGTCAAAAACAAGAATGATGCATGGGACAAGTATAGCCAACTGGGATCAAGTGCAATCCTGGAGGAGTTTCAGAAACTAAGGAATAACCTAAAAAAGGAAATCAGAAGGGCAAAAAGGGGACAGGAGATAGCTCTGGCGGGTAGCATTAAGGACAATCCCAAAAGATTTTATAAATACACAAGGGGGAAAATGGTAACCAGAGAGAGAGTGGTACCTCTGGAATCAAAGTGGTCACCTCTGTGTGGTGCCACAGGAGATGGGCAAGGTACTAAATATATATTTCTCCTCTGTATTTACCAAGGAGAAAGACAGTAGGACGGAGGAAATTGGAAATTGGAACTGGAAGTGCCTTGAGAGCAGTCAGGATTACCAACGAAGAAGTACTGAAGGTACTATCGTGTTTGAAGGTAGACAAATCTCCAGGGTCTGATCAGATATATCCGAGGACAATGCGGGAAACTAGAGTGGAAATTGCGGGAAACCTGGTTGAAATTTACGAGTTGTCCTTAAATACAGGAGAGGTGCTGGAGGACTAGAGGGTGGCAAATGTTGTGCCTCTTTTCAAGAAGGGCTGCAGGGAAAATGCTGGGAACTATAGGCCTGTGTGCTTAACATCTGTAGTTGGTAAGTTACTGGAGAGTATTCTGAGGGATAGGTTACACAGGCATTTGGATGGTCAAGGGCTGATTAGGGACAGTCAGCATGGTTTTGTACGTGGGAGGTCGTGTCTCATAAATCTGATTGATTTTTTTGAAGACGCGAGCAAAAAGGTTGATGAGCGCAGAGCTGCAGATGTTGTGTACATGGACTTCAGTAAGGTGTTCAACAAGGTTCCGCATGGTAGGCTGCTCTGGACAGTTAGATCGCATGGGATCCAAAGAGAGATAGCTGAATGGATAGCAAATTGGCTCAATGGAAGGAAGCAGGGGGTGATGGTGGCTTCTCAGACTGGAGGCATGTAACTAGTGGTGTGCCTCAGGGTTCAGTGTTGGGCCCGTTACTGTTTGTCATCTACATCAATGATTTGGATGAGAACATACTTTGGATAACATTGCTTTGGATTAGCAAGTTTGCTGATGATACAAAAGTTAGTGGTTTTGCAGATAGTGAGGACGGTTGTGAAAGATTGCAGCAGGATCTGGATCGAGTGGCCAGGTGGGCGGAGGAAGGGTTGATGGAATTTAATACAGAAAAGTGTGAGGTGTTGCATTTTGGGACGTCGAACAAGGGCAGGACCTGCACAGTGAATGGTAGGCCTCTGGGTAGTGTTGTAGAGCAGCGGGATCTAGGAGTGCAGGTGCATGGTTCCTTGAAGGGCGAGTCGCAGGTAGATAATGTGGTCAAAAAGGCTTTTGGCACTTTGGCCTTCATCAGTCAGAGTATTGAGTATAGAAGTTGGGAGGTTATGTTGCAGTTGAAAAGACGTGAAACCGCATTTAGAATAATGTGTTCAGTTCTGGGCACCATATTATAGGAAGATATTGTCAAGCTTGAAAGGGTTCAGAAAAGATTTACAAAGATGTTGCCAGGACTAGAGGGTGTGAGCTAAAGGGAGAGTTTGAGTAAGCTGGGACTCTAGTCCATGGAGTGCAGGAGGATGAGTGGAGATCTTAGAGGAATACAAAATCATGCGAGGAATAGATTGGGTAGATGCACAGTCTTTTGCCCAGAGTAGGGGAAATTGTGGACCAGAGGACATAGGTTCAAGGTGAGGGGGAAAAGATTTAATAGGAAACCGAGGGGTAACTTTTTCCATACAAAGGGTGGTGGTGGGTGTATGGAATAAGCTGCCAGAGGATGTAGTTGAGGCTGGAACTATTCCATCGTTTAATAAACAGTTAGACAGGTACATGGATAGGACAGCTTTGGAGAAATATGGGCCAAGCGCAGGCAAGTGTGACTAGCGGGGACATTGTTGGTCAGTGTGGGCAAGAGGGCCTGTTTCCACACTGCATTACTCTATGACTCTACTGTACAACTATTTCATCAAAAAAAAGGTTGTAAACCTATGCTGAACTGCTAATATTGGTCAGCTAAGGACTAAATTTCGCTAATTAACCTACCAATCAACACATCTGTGCGAAGAAATCAGAGCACCTGAAGGAAACCTATGCAGTCATAGGGAGAATGTGTAATCTCTACAGAGACAACACAAGAGGTTAGAATGAACTGAATTGCTGGAGCTGAGGCAATAGTTCTACTATGTGTGCTACTGTGGCCTACTGGAATCTAATAATGTAAGCAAGGGAGTTAAATTACAGTTTAGAACCTGAAAATCACAGATGAGAAGGTAAAATTCCACAACAGTTGGAAACGTGAACAATAAATAGAAAATGCGCAGGTCATGTGGTGTCTGCATAAAGCATATTTTCCGTGCCTGGTCAGTCCTGTAGAAAAAATTTATGTCTCGAAACAATACTCCTGCAGTCTCATCAGACTTAGTGTATTACCCAAATTTTCAGCTGAAACCTCAAACACAAAAATTATAAGTTTGCTACATAATAAATAGGTGCAGCAGACTCTCAAAAACACCTCTCCTCAACATCTGGTTGAAAACAGGAATAAATACTTGGCTCTGGTGCTACTGAGAACTTGTTTAGTCAGAGGTGGAGTTGAATGCTCTGAACTGATCACCACAGTCGTGGCAGTTCCCTGTCTGAAATGCTCTTGCGCAGTGCTACCCTATTAAAGGAAAGGACTGCATTTAGAGGGAAAGTGAACAGTTAGCATTTCCAAGCGATCAGATGGAAATAATCTGGAACAGGCATATTGCCCATCGCTATTTGACAACAGAGATGCCTGACTGGGCAAGTGAACAAAAGGTCTTGATTAAATAGTTAATATATACCTCAACTGAGTCAGATCACACACCTGTTCACAGCCAAAATATCTAAATGACCAGTAGTGCTAGAGGCAACAAACTTAGAAATATATTCATGTGTTCAAGATCAACTGCTCTTTGATACATCATTTAAGCACCCATTTTTGGGCATGACCAGATTTCTAACAACTTATCAATACTGACAAATGACACCATGCACAAAGTGACAATATAAACATGTATATGGTGAGGACAGTCTAATTCAACATTCTAATGCTTAACCAAGATCACTACTTAACTAATGCTTAAACAGGGTCAATCACATTGTTTCATGACTAATCTGATTGAGATCAACTCAACTAATCTAGGAGTTGCAGTCTCACCGATGTAGTGATCACATCAAGAGCACCAGATATAATAGACAAAGTTGGTGGAGGTGCATGTAAACCCGTCTCATCTGGAAAGGCTGCTGTGTTGCTGAATGGAGGCGAGAGAAGTGGTCTTCAGTTGGCGAGGACAGCTGTCCAGCAGGAGGGATGAATGAACCATGGAAGTACAGCTGGTGGGATCATGTTTAACTGGCACCAATGACAGAGAATGATGTGTTGGATGTGGAGGCTGGTGTGGTACAAGGCGAGGACCTGGGCAACTCTATCCCTGTACTGTGTGTGGAGATGAGGGGTGTGGGGGCAAGAGCAGAACTACAAGATATGGGGAAGACATGGGTCAGGGCTCCTTCCACAACTACGGTGGGTGGGTGCGGGGAGAGAAATCACATTTCCCGAAGAAGGGCAACATGGTTTTCCTGGAGTGAAATTTGAGGGAAGTTTCTGCTCTAAAGCAAAACATTTGTATGCATCACACTTCGCCAACATATGATCTACTTTATCATCTATATATGACCATATCCATTTCAGACTCCAGTTGGAAGATAAAGGGAGAGTAACAGGAGAACCTGCTCCCCTTCAAATAAAAGGCATGTTTTATTTTGTATCCACGAGCACCTGGGCTAAAATCCACTTCTCCAACAGTACAGTATCTTTAACATGCTATGCCAAAGCTTCAGTCCAATGCTCGGGAAATGATTCCGTTTCATAGGGAAAGGTGATGCTGACGAGTTTTGGCATCAACAAAATAAATGCCTTTAGTACGAGAATAAACAAGAGTTCACAAGAACCCTCCACTTTTCTTTCAACAAAGTGCAGCTGATCTTTAATGTCAATCTGAATGGGCAGATTTGAACACCTTTGCTCAGTCCACCTGGGCCTACCTGATCTCCTGGTTGCTAAACACTTTAATTCTCCTTCCCATTCCCACATTGTCCTTGCTGGCCTAGGCCTCCTCCCTGGTCAGAGTGAGGCTAAACGCAAATTGAAGGAACAGCATCTCATATTTCACTTGGGCAGTTGACAACCCAGCTATATGATTTTGAATTCTCTAACTTCAAGTAACCCCTGCATTCCCTCTCTCTCCATCCCTCCCCCACCCATGTCACACCAGATTTTCGTTCTCACCTCGCTACAGCTAAAAATGAACTATTTCCTTTATAATGTTATCCCACTTCTGAAGAAAGGTGGGAGAGAGAAAACAGGGAATTATAGACCAATTAGCCTGACATCGGTGGCGGGGAAGATGCTGGAGTCAATTGTAAAAGATGAAATAGAAGCACATTTGGATAGCAGAAGCAGGATCGGTCCAAGTCAGCATGGATTTACGAAGGGGAAATCATGCTTGACTAATCTTCTGGAATTTTTTGAGGATGTAACTAGGAAAATGGACAAGGGAGAGCCGGTGGATGTAGTGTACCTGGACATTCGGAAAGCATTTGATAAGGTCCAACATAGGAGATTAGTGAGCAAAATTAGAGCACATGGTATTGGGGGTAGGGTGCTGACATAGATAGAAAATTGGTTGGCAGACAGGAAACAAAGAGTATGGATTAACAGGTCCCTTTCAGAATGGCAGGCAGTGACTAGTGGCGTGCCGCAAGGCTCGGTGCTGGGACCGCAACTGCTCACAATATATATTAATGATTTAGATGACGGGATTAAAAGTAACATTAACAAATTTGCAGATGACACAAAGCTGAGTGGTAGTGTGAACTGTGACGAGAATGCTATGAGGATGCAGGGCGACTTGGACAGGTTGGGTGAGTGAGCAGATGCAGTTTAATGTGGATAGATGTGAGGATATCCACTTTGGTGGCAGAAACAGGAAGGCAGATTATTATCTAAATGGTGTCAAGTTGGGAAAAGGGGAAGTACAATGGGATCTGGTTGTTCATCAGTCAATGAAAGTAAGCATGCAGATACAGCAGGCAGTGAAGAAAGCGAATGGCATGTTGGCCTTCATAACAAGAGGAGTTGAGTATAGGAGGAAAGAGGTCCATCTGTAGTTGTACAGGGCCTTAGTGAGACCACAACTATCGTTTGTGCATTGTGTGTAGTTTTGGTCTCCAAATTTGAGGAAGAACATTTGTCCTATTGAGGGAGTGCAGTGTAGGATCACAAGGTAAATTCCCAGGATGGCGGGACTGTCATGTTGATACAATGGAGCGGCTGGGCTTGTATACTCTGGAATTTAGAGGGATGAGAGGGAATCTTATTGAAACGTAGAAGATTATTAAGGGTTTGGACACGTCGGAGGCAGGAAACGTTCCCGATGTTGGGGGAGTCCAGAACCAGAGTCCACAGTTTAAGAATAAGGGGTAAGCCATTTAGAACAGAGATGAGGAAATACTTTTTCACACAGTGAGTCTGTGGAATTCTCTGCCTCAGTGGGCGGTGGATACCGGTTCTTTGGATACTTTCAAGAGAGAGCTAGATAGGGCTCTTGAAGATATGGGATATGGGGAGAAGGCAGGAACTTGATACTGATTGAGGATGATCAGCCATGATGACATTGAATGGCGGTGCTGGCTCGAAGGGCAAAATGGCCTACTCCTGCACCTGTTATCTATTGTCCATTGTTACCTTTTGCATCATTTAGTTCATTTGTTCTATATCTCTACATAATCGTCTATATCTCTTGTTTCCCTTTCCCATGACTGAAGATGGTTCTCGACTCGAATCTTCACCCACAGCTTTTCTCCAGAGATGCTGCCTGTCCCACTGAGTTACTCCAGCATTTTGTGTCTATCTTGGGCAGATTTTCGATGTTAGTTAACATTCCATTCATCATGTTCCAAAAGACTGTCAAGAGGAAGACAGAAATTGAATTGACCTAGCCATTTAAAATACAATTCCCTTACAGTTCATTAAAAGCTAGAGCCCCAGCATACAGTATGCTATCTACCCACAAATTAACAAGATTTTTTGATCATATTCCCTGTTCTTCCATCACCTTCCAAGTAAAGAGTAAAACAATTTAATGAGCACAACTACAAAATAATTTAAGCACATAACGGGCATAATCACTCCAAGATATTATGAACTTTTGCCATTTGCCAATCTTGTCACTTAATATTAAAAGGCCAGTCATGTCCCACTATTTTCTTAGCCAACAAAATACAATACTCCTTCATTGATCTCCAGCAACATGAATCCGCTTCACTTTTTAAAAATGCATTGGTTTCCAATATATAATGATCATCCTTCACAAATCAAGTCCATTTTAGTGAAATTATTTTGTGCCTCCTCTACTTAACACATGAAGAAACACAAAAATATTTTGTTCAGACGAGTGTAAAGACCCCACATTTATTAATCCTTGCTTCCATTAATTGATGCGGGAAGACTTGTTTGATACTATAGCATGCCCATTAATATAAGATTGAATGGGAAAGCAAAAATACAATCAATGCTAGAACTGTGAAATAAAAACAGAAAATGGAAAACTTAGCAGATCAGGCAACATCTGTCGTGAGTGAACATTTCAGATCAACAACCTATCTTCAGAACAGAGAACCATAGAGAGCCTTTAAATGATATCAATAAGGGCAGCCAGGAAACAGGGAACAAAAAAATAAAATAAAAAAATCAGCTGATCCATACAGAATTGTCCAAAAAAAAGATGTGGCATGTGATTTTCCAACTACAATTGTTAGGAGTGCAGAAAGGTAAGTGGGTCTATTCGAACAGATACTGGATCAGGCACTCTGAAGATAGGTGACAATATCGTCAAAGAAGAGGTATAGGAAAAGAAACTGGAGGTGTAAAAACAGTTTTCTAAGAAAGGAAAAGTGTCTGAAGACTGGGAATAAGCTATAATTTTAAATGCAGTCTGAAGAAAGGTCTGACACAAAAGTCACCTATCCATGTTCTCCAGAGATGCTGCCTGACTGGCTGAGCTACTCCAGCACTGTGTTCTTTTGTGTAAACCAGCATCTGGAGTTCCTTGTTTGTACACAAACTTAATTAGTACGTGGTCAGGAAGAAAAACTGGTCAAACGGCATATACCAGAAAGGAGCACAAGAGGTATTCCATTGGCAAGATCAACTTAGCATGATGGGAAAAACTAGAGAAAGGGAATGAGCTTATAACATAAGAATCTCACAAAGGAATGAGCTGCCAGACGAAGATGTAAATACAATTACATACAATACGATTAGAATGTTTAAGACATTAGGACATGTATGTGAATAGAAAAGGTCAAGAGAGACATAGGCAAATTGAAGGCAAATGGGACTAGCTTGATCAGTATGGATGAGCTGGGTCGAAGGGCCTGTTTCTGTGGTACACAACTCCATGCTACAACATGCTGTAAAGTGAAGAACGGTTTCGACCCGAAACGTTGCCCATTTCCTTCGCTCCATAGATGCTGCTGCACCCGCTGAGTTTCTCCAGCATTTTTGTGTACCTTCCATGCTACAACATTCTCTGTAACCCAGGTACAGCAGGTAGTGAAGAAAGCTAATGGCATGTTAGCCTTCATAGCGAGAGGATTTAAGTATGCGAGCAAGGTGGTCGTACTAGTTGGATAGGGCTCTGATGAGATCACACCTGGAGTAAGGAGCGCAATTTTGGTCTCCTAATTTGAGGAAGGACATTCTTGCTATCGAGGGAGTGCAGCGTAGGTTCACCAGGTTGGCAGGACTGACATATGATGAAAGAATGGATCGACTGGGTTATATTCACTGGAATTTAGACGGATGAGAGGGGATCTTAGAGAAACATAAAATTCTTAAGGAATTGAACAGGCTAGATGAAGGAAAAAAGTTTCCCGTTGGGGGAGTCCAGAACTAGGGGGTCACAGTTTAAGAATAAGGGGTAGGCCATTTAGGAGAGAGATGAGGAAAAAAATGTTCAGCCAGAGTTGCGAATCTGTGGAATTCTTTGCCACAGAAGGCAGTGGACGCCAATTCACTTGGTGCATTCAAGAGAGAGTTAGATATAGCTCTTAGGGTTAACGGAATCAAGGGATATGGGGAGAAAACAGGAACAGGGTACTAGTTCTGGATGATCAGCTACGATCATGTTGAATGGCGGTGCTGGCTCGAAGCGCCAAATGGCCCTATTTTCTATTTTTCTAACCTACAGTTCCAGCAACTTTTTTTCTGCACTGTTCTCAATCATCTCCCTCTATTTATACCTTCCCCAGATAGATCCACTGTGATTAACATGCCCTTTGACCCACCAAGCCCATACCAAACATCAAGCACCTATTTACACTAATCCTTCACATCCAAATTTATTCCCCTCAGATTCCATTCGACACTTTCCCCAACATTTCTAATCCTCTCCCATATTTTTGGGTGGCCAATTAACCTAGGAATCCTTGTGTGATTGGTTTATAAGAGGAAGAGCACCCTTGGAAACTGACATGGTCACAGCAAGAACATGCAAACTCATCAGACAGCAGGTAAGGACTGCACCCAGGTCACTGGAGGGGCAAGACAGTGTTTCAACAAGCTGCACCACTTTGAGGATCGTTGTCCACACCGACTAAGTGAGCATTCTGGGCTAGTTTAATTTGCCTGTATGTAGCCCACATCCCCTTCCACCTGTCAGCTCATTCCAGGTACAGACTACTCTCTGAATGAAAAAATCCCCTCACACCCTAAGCCTATGCCTTTTAGTTTTAGAATCTTATATCCCAAGAAAAATACTGGACTGTTCACTTTATCCATGCTCTTAAAATTGTGTGCACTTCAATAAGATCACCCCTCAGTTTCCTATGGTCCAAAGACAAAAGTTCAAATCTAACCAGCCTTTCCCTATAACCCAAGCCCACAAATTCAGGTAACATCCCAATCAATCTCGTCTGAAACATTTTCCTACTTAATGACATCCTTCCTATAGTTCAACAACCAGAAATCCATTCAAAAAACCAAGTGCGGTCTCATCAATGACTTGTACAGCTGCACCATGGCATCCCATCTTCTGAAATTCAATACCCATCTCCAATGAAGCCAAGCATGCCAAAGGCCTTCTTCGCGTCTGTCCTCCTCACTTGCCACTTTCAAGGAACCATGCACCAGTACTCCCAGATCTGTGTTCTACAACACTTTCCAGGGCTTTACCATTCCAACACTTGCAATTCCTGTCCCTGGGTTGACATATCCAAGTGCACCACCTCCCTCATAGGCATATGAATATATGAGTATATGCCAATACAAAAGCTTCTTAAACACCATGATAGTATTAGCTTCCACCACCATGTCTCATTTACATTGCAAACACCAAACTAAACTGTAGGAATTATCCCAGGTTTCTAGTGGCTGAGACCAACTTACCATCTCATTTCCACTCTGACCTTACAACAAGATCCAATACCTTGTCTTCCAGCCAAGTATACTGCAGCCTGCTAGACTGAATGTCAATTTCTCCAACTTTTTTTCCTGTCTGGAACTATTTCTGCCCGTCATCAATTTTCCTTTTTACATACATAGACTGACCTGAAGGATATGTTCCACAATCTTAACATTAACATATTACAGACGACCTCGCACTAATCCTAACTATTACTTCACCGCCACGTTAAAACACCTGATCTCACTCTATCAGAAGTATTCCCTTTGCCCACCTATTCCTACTTTCTCTGCTACCTAAAATTAACTTTGGTTCTCTCTTACCCAGTTCTGACAAAGGGTCCTGGACTTGGAATGTTAACTGTTTCTCTTTCTGCCCAATCTGGCAAGTGTTTTTAGCATCCTATGCATTTACTTCAGACTTCCAACATATCAGGAACCCAACTCCAAAGAGGGGATAAGAAACATGATACTCATTGCTAGAAGATATTCAGTAAATATATGTGAGAATAAAAGGGTGCAGAAATAATCTTTTAAAGCAGAAATGGATAGTGAAAAAGATCAAAAATAGAAACTGATCAGAAATAAACCATGATAGATATTACTTAACTGAGCTTAAATAAACGCAACATCCACATTACACCATCCTGACCTTATAGAATTCACAAACCACTACCCAAAAATTTGAGGTACAAAAAAAAGCCTTCTCAGAAGGTGTAAAAAAACCCATACTTTTTTATCCCTAAACTCGCAGTTCTTGACAGATGGGCTGATGCCATGGCTTTGCTTAATGGGAAAAAAAATCACAATACCGATCATTTTATAGGAATGCAACCTTCAACCCCCCCACCCCCGCCCACTTAATGTGGAAAACACCTATAGTGCAATTAAAACAGTAGAGAAAGACCAGATCATTTTTGTGTGGAGAATAAACCTCAACACTAGGAGTTGCTAGGTTGGTGCAGGAGGAATTATGTAAAATTTACAAGTACTTTCCTGATTGGTGTTTAACCCAATGAGGAAGAATACAGTGCTAGATTCAGTTTCAGAAATGAATTGGAACAAACAACGCACATTTCTTCGCATGGGACCTTTTGGGGAACAATCAGCATATCAGCAGCATGTTCACTTTTTTGCCCACATACGTTTTGAGCAGGGAGTATTTCCAGCAATTATACTTCAGATTTCCAGCATCTGCAACATTTTGCTTGTCGTGTATTTTGAGTTTGTGTGTTGTTTTATCATTTCTCTTCTCTGTATTTCCATTCATCTCCTGCTTGCATGCTCCATGCAAATCATCTGTGATTAACAAGCATTCAATAATCTCCCATTCAGCACCACCCTTTGAAACATTCATTTTCTCTGCATCTCCACCCCAACACAGACATTCCCATTGTTCCCCCCATCTCTCCTTCTTTTCTGCAACTCAAACCACGTTCTCTGCTTTGTTGAAAGTCATTGACCAGAACATATAATTCTCTCTACGAAGATGCTACCTGGCCTGAATATTTGCAGCATTTTCTGTTTATGGCTGGTTTTGAACAATTATGGATATGGACATGCAACAGGTAGTATAAAACCATTCTATCTCTAGACCAAGTAGGATGGATTATAACGGGATCAAGTGAGCCAAAAGAAAAAGCAATGAAAGGATTCAGAGATGAGAATGCAGTCAATACGCAAGAAATGTGATGCAAAGACAGAGCTACCTAGTGACCAAAAATATTAATATTGAACGTGGACAGAAAAGGGAATCCATAACAAATGTATGGTCAATTTAAATAGCTACGAATGAAAATTAGCAAAGTATTTTCCATGCATCAAATAGAAAGGAGGATATTGCCAATAAAGATTAAAGGTGGAAGCAATGATATTGGATAGGATAAAAACAAATTTAAGTAGTATCTTGATGGCAGGTAATCTTTAAAGTAAAGAAGTCATCAGAAAAGATGGGAATCATTCCAGGTTATTTTCCATAGCCTTCCAAACATCCAGAAGGAATGGATTCCGACTAATGTTACCTTGCCACACAAAAAAAAATAAATATATATATATCTGGCAATTACAAATCAAACATCCCAATGGTGGTCAAGGGAAATTCTCAAACACTGCAGGACCATACTAACTCACTGCCACATTGTTATGAGCTGACCAATGATGGGCAATTCAGATTTGTTGAAGGGAAATGACAATTGAATACATGCTCTGCCAACATGAAGAAAGCAGAGAGACATTTGCTCAAATGTAATTGAAGTAAAGAGCTTGTTTAAAAAACAGTTGGAGGAACTCAGTAGGTCAAGACACACCTGTGGAGGAAAATAGATAGATCACTTTTTCAAATGGGACCCAACATAATCTGTCCATTTCCCTCCACGGATGGTGCCTGGCCTTCAGAGTTCTTCTAGTAGTTTTTTGCTGGAGATTCCAGCACCTGTAGTCTAGTGCCTCCATAATTTCACAATCTGCATACAACATGAAATGCAGGAAACAATGATGGCAAGGGAAATTAACCGAATGGTTAAACAACTAGATACGTGGTAGATGAAACTTAAAGATAACTATGGAGATATGTTTTAGCAGGATGAGCAAGTGACAATGTTACAATATTTTAATAAGATGTGTCAGAACAGAAAGAGCTTGGATTCTAAAGATTGTATACTAATAATCTTGATATTAATAATAATTCAGTCCATAGAAAACAAAAATGAAGATCAAATTACAATCAATGTTATGATACCCCCCAAATTGTACTGGTAGAGATCTATTAATTGTACCAGTAGAGTAAGATGATGGCTTCGGCACGCATAACAATATCTACCAAATGAGGAAAAACTATCCATGAATCCAATCTGTCGAATCAGAAATCAAACTAACCACATCCTATTGTAAAGAGCCTAAGATTTCACCAGCTACATTTTCCCCAATATCTTGAAAAGCAGGGCCTCTAAGAATTAGTTGCTCCAGACCTTCTTGACTTCCCTCAAACATATAAGTGTCAACTGAATTCCCAGATGAACGAACAAAGAGAATTTGAATGAATAGAACAAATGTCAATGCCAATGCAAAACATTCAAGTGACTGCAGCCTTACCTGACAAACGGTAAGACAACGGTGGCAATCAGCAGCCAAATCGCTGCATCGCAAGATACTTTATTCTTGTGAAAGTACCTTTAGCTACATTATAACTGGCCTTCTGTTGACCATAGGCTCAGGAACACATCTCTTCACTGACAGCTGGAGTATTCAGTGCATTCACCGGGCCTCTAATATTAAAGTGGTCCTAACCGGACAGGATAAAGAAAATCATGTTCTGATGGACTGGGAGACCACATTCATGAATTGCCAAGGACTGCCCATGCTCAGCTTGGACCAGGCACCTATTTCTTCAATAGCTTCTCACAGTCCATGATCTCAACCACTGTGGAGAATCTGAGAAGAAACATAGTTGGGACATCTAATTTTCTTACAAGTTATCTAATTTCTAACTTCAACCAAACAACTCATTTCCTCTAGTGTCAGAGTCAAAATCCTCAAATGCCCTACATTCTGTAATGTTTAAAGAATAAATTTAACCCCCACTCACATGTATAACAACTGACAGAATATGGAGCAGGAATAGCAAAATAAATGTGAACACAAGTTACTTCAATCTCCAAAGCAAAAAAAATCAATATACACATTATTTAAAAAATATTGGTCAAGAATAAAAGATTACTTTAGTATGACCATGGAAGAGCTCACTGCTGAAACAATAAAACATTCTAGTAGTTTCTTGTGGATATTTTTCAAATATGTCAAATAACTATTTTCCCTTTTACAACTTTCATTCAAGACAATAGAAAATAACATGCTGATCCAGACAATCATACAAATGTGAGAAAACACAGCATACAAATTGGCATTTCAACTCAAGTCAAATGGTTTCTAAACGTGCAACCTTCCCTATGGTCCAATCAAACACCCCCAAAAAATATTCTAAACACATGTTGCTGGAGGAGCTCAGCTGATCAAGAGGGAATCTGTAGGGGGAATGGATAGGCAATGTTCTGGGTCTTTCGCCAGAGAGGTTCCTCTGGCACTTTGTGTTTTGCTCAAGATTCCAGCATCGACAGTTCCTTGTGTCTCCAAAATATTCTAAATGCTACCTGACAATTTGCTAAATAGTTTTCTCTTTACTTTCAATATTGAGTATTAGCTTTCCACTAGTTATCCAATTTGTGATGAAAAGAACATTTTGATTATGTTTAAAAATGTCACCATGCAATATAAATCTAAGAAGTTCATTCATGTCATTTACTCATGGCTAATTCAATTAACTGCTTGTGAATCTTTAAGGAAGTTTTTGCCATAGAAAGCTGCTGAAATAATTTATTTCAAGTGATGTGTTCTTGAAAGCATTATCTGTCATTGTTTCTTTGAAATAATCACTTGATGAAACATAGATAATGTTAATCAAAAATGCTTCTCCTGTTTTCTCTATTGATCATAGACACAAAGTTTTGATACTATGATATGCAGCACAGTACAAACAAATGAATGTATGCAGCCAGGCTTTTGGAAATTAGACACTGTACAAGGAGACAGCAAAATACAGGAGAAAAGACTCTAGGACTTACCACCATTGCTGGATAGATAGGGTTATGTCCTATTCAGATTCATAGATTTACTGAAGTGGGGACAATGCCACATTACCTTTACTTGTGTCTGCCACTGATTTCAACGATATTGCTTTATGTTTCAGATCATATTTTGCCTAGTGTTAAATCAGTTCTGCAAAGTTCAAGGGTATACATACATATTTGACCTCAGATCCTACACATCTTTTTAAAAAATCCTTACTTTAAGTGTTGCTATCATATAAATAAGATACAGAAAGTGAACAAAGCCTTCAACAATTACAACTCCGTTCACACGAGCACAACCAGTTTAACTGAGCCCTCGTATCCATGTAATAATTTTGCCATAAATATAATTACATGCCGCAAAACTGATGTAAATACATGATTTATCTGATACAGCGAACAATTCATTGACATTCAAGGTCATGGAACCAGTCAGCAAGTATCAATATTTAACATAAGTAATAGAAACCAGAGGATGTTAATTTCAGCCCATAGAAGCAATCTATCCAGAACAAAGTTGTACCTTCACAAAGATGATTAAAAACTACACACAGCAAGCAAAACAAGGGTGTCAGACTGTCTCCAAGTGCCCAAAAAACAATTATGTTTCTGTCAAAAAACAAACAGTTTGTGACAGGCTTTTGATGGTAGAATACCTGCTACTGTTCAAACTGATATCTCATACAACCTAAGGAATCACTGTGAAATAGGATTTAATTTATGCTTCTGATACCAAATCTGTAGTATTACCATTTTTGATCTATCTGAAATTTAGAAGTATCCCCAAAAAATCCAACATTTTTATAGTAAAGTTGATTAGCTTTAATCATGGTCCAATAGATAATTAAAAATATGCAAATTCCCAAAAGCAAATGCCATCCCTATAAATCCAAGGTCGGAGGAAAAAATATTACTACTAAATTGCACGCATTTTTTTAATCTTGGAAAATGCAGATGAGAGCAATACAAGATCAATACATTATTTCTTTATGGAAAAAAAAGGTATTTCCAAATAGGGGAGATAAATTAAGAAAGTAGTTTTTTTTTGCATTAATGAATTACTAATACAGGGATGTTTGCATGTATGTCTCCCAGCCCCTTGGATTTGATGCCTTCATTTATGCTACTACTATGAGATCTCCTAACCCCACTTCACCTCAGTCCTGTCAAATTTTCAACATTGAAGTAATGTTTATAAACACAAATATCACATTGACCAGTGCAAAATATTAAAAATGTTGCATGCACTAAGTCACCTTCCACTGAAGCAGACTCCTAGACCTCATTAGTTTTAACATTACTCGATCACTATTCAGACAAGTAAATCATTAAACAAAGATTCCAGTTTCTTGAATTAATTCGGGCTGTGAAAGGGGCAGAATTAGAAGATGTTTACTTTTTGAAACTAGTGCCTGCACCATGCGTGTGTGTACTGATACTATCTGATGTATGTCTGTGTGAGGAACATTCGAGGTTACCAGGACTATGCCCCAGGACAAGTGCCAAATCTAACCTCCAAACTCCGGTGGCAGATGGCCGGGGGGGGCAAAACATTATCTGGCAAGACGAGGCCCGCATGCACTGCCTGACCTGGTGCCAGGGATGGCAACTCTTTAATTGGCAGTGTGGGGAGATGACACCAAGCAACCGCGTCGCTTGCAGACGCTCCGTGCACGCAGTGCGGAAACCCAGAGCGGGGCTCGGGGCCTGGTGCGGGGGAAGGCAGAGAATAACCCGGAGCCCGTCAAAAAAAACCTCCCACCGCTCTCGGCCGCCATTAGCGGCCGGCCTGGACCCCTCACGGCCTCTCACCGTAAATACTGCGCGCAGAACGTGTTCATTCTTCCTGGCTAAAGCCCAGCAGCAGCCGCCATGTAATCTCCCGAGTGCTCAACGATCCGGATGCCGTCGGCGAGGAGGAGGTTAAACTCATAGCTCGGCGGAGCTGGGTAGAGGGCGAAGAAGAAATAAACCACACTAAAGCGTCAAAATAATCACGAAAACAATCCGCCTGTGGGGCGAGCGCCGGCGGGAGGGAGGGAGGGAGGGAGGGGGGCCGTGGTCTGGTCTGGTCTGGTCAGCGGCGGCGGCGGCGGCGGCGGCGGCGGTGTCTGCGCGTCGTCTCCAGGCCGCTCTCTGCTGGCGGCGGCTTCATCGGTGTCACCGCCGACACCGTCCCCTCACCCTCGCCCCCTCCTCCTCGACCCCACTCACTTCCGGCCCCACGCCGGTGCAACCTGCATTGCCATCCGGCGGAAACACGCCAACGAATTCAGCCGCAACCCCAAGGAATACATGCATATTAAACATCGAAGAAGAGGGGTGCGTCCAGGATCCTCTCGTTAGAAAACGACTCACTTTATAAAGCAAAGAGGGTGTAGGTTTGTAGTGACAGATGATTGGAATATGAATATATGCATATATGCATATGTTTGCACTTTCAGCTCGGTTTTTATCCTAATGTCCTCTCATAAGAAGCACAGCAGACTCAATAATGGCAATGATTTTGCTTCAGAGCCAAGAATGTTGTTAGTTCAATTCTCACTCCAGAGATGAGGTCTGGTAGATGTACTAACTACAGGGCAGCGGCAGTGCTACCCAATTAATATTGCTATCTTTTGGATAAATCGGGTAAAAAATTGGAAACATTCTTATTATAATATTTTGAAGTTCTCTCCCACTATCCCTAATCTAATATCATTAAGTGCCTAGGCCTAGTGTCTTCTGTAGAACATGAAACAGAACAGTGTACGAAGGAAGTGCAGATGCTGGTTTACACCAAAGATAGACACTAAATGCAGGAGCTACTTGGTCGACCATTAGGGCTATTCCTGTACTGTTCTGTTCCATAAGATAGACACAAAGACACAGGCAGCATCTCTGGAGAGAAGGAATATATGACATTTCAGATCGAGACCCTTCTTCAGACTGAGAGTCAGGGGAGAGGGAGACACTTCCATATCTCTCCTTTCCCTCTCCCCTGACTCTCAGTCTGAAGAAGTGTCTTGACCCAAAGCATCACCCATTCCTTCTCTCCAGAGATGCTGCCTTGTTCCGCTGAATTACTCCTTTTGTAACTTAGTTACTCACTTTAAGTCTATTTTATGGAACAGAACAATACAGGAATAGCCCTATTGGTCGACCATGTTTCAGCCGACCATAATGTCAATCTAAATTAATCCCATCTGCCTGCATATGGTCTGTATCCCTCAATTCCATGTCTGTTCAAGTATCAATCCAAATATCTCTTAAACATTTACATTATAGCTATTACTTGCCCTGGCAAAGTATTCCAAGCATGGACCGTCATGGCTATCCCTCGAGGTCGAGGATAAAGGTCTACGTTCTGTTGTTTTTATGGACTTTCAGGTGGCTTATGAGTCCAATCCTGGCTTTGAAAGTTCTTCGACATTCAGGACACGTAATTCCAGATGGCAGATCGGACTGTTTGTTGCTGCCTCTTTTTTAGTTTTCTTATCTTTTCTAATTCTGTGCATCTCTTGACTTTGAAGGTCGCTGTTCCATCTTGGATGATGGTTCGCCAGAGTTTCCTGTCCTTGGCATTGGTTTCCCAATTGTCGATGTTGATTGCACATTTTTTAATGCCGGCTTTTAAAGCGTCTTTGAATCTCTTCTTTTGTCCACTTCTTTTCCGTTTGCCTTCTTTAAGCTGGGAGTAGGTTTGCTTTGGTAGACGCTCGTCTTGCATCCGAACAACATGACCGACCCATCATAGTTGGTTCTTGATGACGAAGGCTTCGATGCTAGATGTTTTCGCTTCATTCAGCACAGTTGGTTCTTCTGTCTTTCCAACTGATATTTAAGCTGCTTCGAAGACATTGTTGATGGAACTTCTCAAGTGTTTTAAGATGGCGTCGGTATGGTGTCCAGGTTGCATACAGTTGGAATCACCACTGTCTTGTACACTAACATTTTGGTGTCTGTTCGGATATCACAATTTTGAATGACTCTCGTTCAAAGACATCCAAAAGCTATTCCAGCACACTTAAGACGATGTTGGATCTCATCATCAAGGTCGACATTGGAGGAGTGGTGACTTCCAAGGTATGGAAAGTGATCCACATTTTCCAGGGTTCATGCACCACTCTCTGTGTGAAGTAAACCTTACCTTGCACATTTCCTCTAAACTTTTTCCCTCTCACCTTAACCTATGCCCTCTAGTATTTGAGCTTTCCACCCTGGGGGAAAAAGACAGACTATTTACCCTATCTACAGCTCTCAATTTTCTAGACTTCTATCGAATTACAACCCAGCCTCTATTTTTCCTATTGAAAACGCCATGTTTTCCCAAACTTTATGTCTAATACACTCCACTCCAGGCCACATCCATGTAAACCTCTTACATATCCTCATCAAAGCCTCTACATCTTATAATGTGGCGGGCAGAACTACACACGATACTCCAGACATGGCCAAATTAACATTTTATCTGGTCGCAATCTGGCTTTTCCATTTTTATTCTCAACGTCCCAACCAATGATGAATAACTCTGATCTTGCACTGCACTCTTGCACTATATTACTGTTTTACTCTCATCATTGTATATATTGTTGTATTTACCATCCTATCCATTTGTATTGCCAATTTAGGGGGGTGGGAGATTGCAACCTTCACGTGGTCCGCCCTGTTTCGACGAAGGCAATCAACCTGGCGTGCACAATCAAATAAGATCAAATAAAACAAGTTGTCCTACAACTTTAGGCTGTGCATGCCATACACAAGAAGAAGAAGCTACTTCAAAGCCCTGTCCCATGGTACGAGTTCATTCGAAGAGCTATCCTGAGTTTAAAAAAAAATCAAACTCGTGGTAAGCACGGAGAATGAACGTAGCGGGTACGTTGGAGCTCGGGGAGGTCTCTTAGCGCTAACGGCAGGTACTCGGGAAGACTTGCTAATGACATGTAAGCACGGGAAGACGCGTGAAGATTTTTCAACATGATGAAAAATGTCCACGAGAGCACCGAGTACCGACGAGTGGCCATTACCGTAAATCTCAGAGTTCGAATCAGGGAAAACTAGGGAGAACTATTGGAATGAACTCATACCGTGGGACAGGGCTTTTGGGATGTACAGAAGGATCTTGCACCCAAGATCTTCCTGCACATCCATATGACATGGGAGCAAAATTATGCAGAATCATAAACAGTTAATAAACTAATTGTAAGGGTACAACTTTGGAATTGCAGCCATAATCTGATTAATGGTAGATATTAAATTTGAGAGGGAAAATAAATTGTCACAAACTAAGTTTCCATAAATCCTTAACTTCCTCAAAGCTCTATTATGCACGTGCTGGCTCACACCAAAACATATTCATTCATTCATATCATAGGGGCAGAATTAGGCCATTCGACCCATTGAATCTACTTCGCCATTCAATCATGGCTGATCTATCTTTCTCTCTCAACCCTATTCTCCTCCTTGGAACCTTTGACACCCTTACTAATCAAGAACCTTTCAATCTCCGCTTTAAAAATACCCAATGACTTTGCCTCCACAGCTGTTTGGCAATGAATTCCACAGATTCACCACCGCCTGGCTAAAGAAAATCCTCCTCCTCTCCATTCTAAAGGTACATCCTTTTATTCTGAGGCTATGCCCTCTGGTCCTAGACTCTCCCACTACTGGAAGCATCCTCTCCACGTCCACTCCATATAGGCCTAAGGATTCTGCCATTCACTGTATAGCATTTTCTTGTATTTGGACTCCAAAAATTCAACACCTCACAGGGAGAGATTGGGCAAACTAGAGCTTTTATTCCTTGGAGTGTAAAAAGCTAAGAGGTGTGTAAAATCATGAGGAGGAATTGATAGGGTGATTGCACTGAGTCATTTACCCAGAGTATGGGATTCAAGTAACAGAGAATAGAGGTTTAAGGTGAGAGGGGAAATATAGGTCAGCATGGTGGCGCAGTGGTAGAGTTGCTACCTTACAGCGCCAGTGACCCGGGTTCGATCCCGACTATGGGTGCTGTCTGTACTGAGTTTACGTTCTCCCTGCGACCCTCGTGGGTTTTCTCCAGGAGCTCTGGTTTCCTCTCACACTCCAAAGACGTGAAGGTTGTAGGCTAATTGGCTTGGTTAAATTGTCCCTAGTGTATGTAGGATGGTGTTAGTGTGCGGAGATCACTGGTTGGGGCAGACTCGATGGGCTGAAGGGCCTGTTTCTGCAATCTTTTCACTCAGAGCCTATTGGGTGTATGGAATGAGTTGGCAGAGGAGGTAGTTGAAGCAAGTATTATAACAACATTCAGACATTTGGACAGGTCCAATGGATAGGAAAGGTTTAGATGGATATATACCAAATGTGGGCAAATGCGACTAGCTTACATGGGACAACTTTGTCGGCATGGATAGGTTGAGTCGAAGGACCTGCTTCTGTGCTGTTTGACTCTCTAACTCTAATTAAGGTCCCAGTGCTGATCCAAGTAGAATTGATCACAGACCTCCAGTGTGAGAGACACCCCTTCACCACTACCCTCTTTAATGACCAAGTCAATTTTCTATCCTGTTTACCAACTCGCCATGGAACCCATACAATTTAATCTTCAGAACTAGCCTACCATGGGGGGGTCCTTATCAAATGCTTTACTAATGGTCATGTAGGGAACATTCACTGGCCTACCCGCCACCAATTATCTTTGACATTTCCTGAAAATAATCAATCAGATTATTGAAACACGGTCTTCCCCACATAAACCCAAGCTGACTTTCCCTAACACGTCCATGCTTTTACAAATGCAACTAAATCCTGTCCTTAAAAAAATGTCTTCAATAGTTTTGCCTACTACTGACATAGGACTAACCAGCCGACAACTTCCTTGTTTGTCCCTTTTGTTCTAAAACAAAGTAGCAACATTGGTTTTCCTCCAGTCTTCTTGGTCCCAGCTAAATAGCTGTGTAGGCAGAGCATTAATCTGACGACATGGAACGCACCAGCCGGTTTGTTTATTAAACTAAACATACCTGAAAGTTGTGAACTGTATCTACATTGTTTTGGATTTTTAAATACCAGAGTCTCGCATGGCTTGTGACTTAATTAAAAGCCTGCACGTTCATTATTTGTAATCAAAGACAATACCTGCAGACTTGATGAACAAGATCAAGATCAAATCCTTTCTTTAGCCGTTGTGTATTAAGCATTAATCCTGTAAAACAGATAAGCCTTATTAAGGTGAGGATTTTAAGAAAAGATTTGGCAACACATTCTAAACATCCTGGGATATGGGTGGAGGGAAAGTCAAATTAATCACATTCACCATCATAAGTTTATATTTTGCACATGGTAATTTGCACACATGCATGGATACTTTACTTTCATCTCATGCAGCTTCACGAATGGAAAAAATGCACCTATACACAGAAACTCAGTCTTAAGTTTACTTCCCATACCAAAGGGTTTGATAACATATTTTACTTTGGACTAATCAATTCAAATCAGCCAGCTACTCATCTTATTAAATTTGTTAAAGGATGGGATGAGGCATGGAATTAGTGGAAAAATAACAAATAAATAGTTGTATGACCATTTTTTTAAAGAGGGATGTGGTGGATTCCATGTTACATTGCCACAGGCACTTGAATTCCAAATCGGGTGCAAGATTTCCTGTACCCTGCTGTTAGCTTTGCATTTAGGTTTTGTGGGTTTAGTTGCATGTGGTTGACTTCCCTCTTCCAATTCCCTGGAATTAAACATAAATGGTTAATAAACTAATTGTAAGGGAACAACTTTGGAATTGCAGCCATAATGTGATTAATGTTAGATATTACATTTGAGACGACATATTAATTGCCATAATCCAGGGTTCCCATAATTCCTGAACTTCCTCAAAGCTCTATTATCCATGTGCTGACTCACATGGACAATAGATATTATACAACATATTATCAAGGCTTCTTTGCAAAACACCTTAAACAAACACTCTGAACTAGATAGAATACCGAGGGTAGTACATGAATGAAATATCACCACCTCCAACTACCCTTCCTGACCACAAACACCCTCGACCCTGCTCAAAAATATAATCTGGATTAACAACTCTTTATGCAAGGAAATTATTGCTGATGATGGGAATTTAAATATAAATGCCTGACTCTCCCAGCTGTGCATTTCGATCCATCCAGTTCCAGCTCGACCCAGTTTAGTTTATCGTCACATGTACCGAGGTACATAAAGCTCTTAAACATAGCGGAGTCAAGGGATACGGGGAGAAGGCATGAACGGGGTACTGATTGTGAATGATCAGACATGATCACAGTGAATGGCGGTGCTGGCTCGAAGGGCCGAATGGCCTGCTCCTGCACCTATTGTCTAATAAACAGTGAAAAGCTTTTGTTGCATGCTAATCAGTTTCTAATATTTTCTGTTTTATTTGTGAATGAGATTTCTTTGTACACCTCTAAAAGAGTCTTTTAACAACTGAGTCATATCTCAGTATTCCCATCCTAAAATGTGCGCACACCATAAGCCACATCTCTTCACATTCTTCATGCTTTCCTGGTTCAGAGATGTTCCTCCTTTACTGCTCCCATCACAGAACCTTTGTATGAAGTGTCCACTTACAACATTGTCTGAACTTTAGATAAAGTCATGTGTTCTGCTGGGTTTTATGACCAAAAATGTATTTATGGGCATAGTAAGTGGTTCAGTGAAAAGACAGATCATTAAATAATCTTAAAGTATGTGAAAGCCCATCAAACAAATGGCATGCATGATCCTATAAATACCTGCATTCTTACCATTTAGCTACTTGTTTTCCTAAATATTCAGTCAGTTTTGACAAATCAATCTTGCACTGTATATAATTTGCATTTTAGGAAGTGCTCCTTCAGTCAATTTAGGACTATACAAGCAAGGGGATCTTTAACAAGTAGTTTCAGTTTTATCTGAAAAGCATAGTTAAATGCGATAAGTTGTATTTTACAAATTCTTTGCAGCTCTAATTGTAAAACATCAAAATGAGTCACATGTACTGCTCAGGGGAATTTGTAGTGCAGATAGTGAAATATCCCCAAACCTTTACGCTACTCCTTTGGATTTCAGCCAAACTAGGTGTGTAATTTGGGGAACTACTGTAGAAATTCTACCCAACTGCATGGGAAATAACGAACAGCTAATGCCTGAATTTGCAACAAAAAAAAAATAACTCAACACTGTCAAACTCTTGTCCTCAAGTGCAGAAACGATAATCTGTCAAAACTGTGTGTCAGCAGAAATAAGTGGAAATTTCTAACCCAATGTATATTTTATGCAGTGTACAATTGTAAATTCATAGAAGTATGTCTTCTTATTAATTGGCTCCAGGCATCCAAATTTATTATTATTAATGACGGCTCTGTAGAAAAGAGCCAGAGCACAGCAAGAATATTTAGAAATAGAAAAATCCCATTAGGTTTGAAACCCCTGTCACATTTTGACAACCCTTCCAGCCCTCCTCCTCTCCATATTACTTCAAAAAACAAAAAGGTTTCCTTTCACATAGTGTCTTTTGTAACATCAAAGCTTCCCAAAGCACTTTCAAGCAGACAGTGATCTCTCGAAGTGGCTGAAAATGTAACAAAAAACAGCAGATGCTGGAAATCTGAAATTAAAGACGATTCTTCAGCCTGAAAGATTAACTCAGTTTCACTGTCCACCGATATTGCCTGACCTGTTGAGAGTTTCCAGCTTTTTCTGTTTATTGTTATTTTTTATGCACATAAATACCATAATCACCAATGCAATAATGACCAAATAATCCAGTTTAGTGAAGTTGGTTAAGGAATAAATATCTTCCAGAATACCAGAGAGCTCCTGTTATTTCTATCATTATTGCAATGGGGGCTCTGATATTCATCCAAAAATATAATGTCTTATTCTGAAAGGTACCACTTTCAGCAGTGCAGAACTTCCTCATTTCTATACAAGATTGGTACTATGTGCTCAAATGCTCAAATGTAAAGAGATTTGAAACTACATGGCAATCTTTTAAAAGGAAGGAAGCTAATACTGGCCCACATCAGTGCTACATAAAGAGCTATGAGTATGTTTATCACCAATTTGTACTGATACATTTAATGGCTTTCCTTAGGTCTGCTAACTCTTAACTATTGCTTTGTTTTCTACATTTGCTTCAATAGGGAGAACATCGGTGTGCCTTCCTATACCTGATGACATTGTAATCTCTGTCATCTTGCCGACATCAGATGAGAGTGAACCCTCAGAAGGCGTCCAGTCCTGACGGCGTACCAGGCCACGTACCAAATGGAGTTTTTGCAAATATCGTCAATCGTTCATTACCAAGTTCCAAGGTTCCCACTTGCTTTAAAAGGGCAACAATAATAACGGTGCCAAGAAGAGAAAGGAGACATGCCTCAATGACTTCTGACCAGTGGTGTCCTTTGAGAAGTTAAGTCCTTTGAGAAGTTGACATTTAAACTATCTTTAATCAGATTTTATCGAACTACAACGTCATATCTTACACTAGATGTTGTATTGTATACACAATCAAGCTGCCCACAGTGCACTAATAAAGGTTAAAGCTTTTCTCTGTACCTCGGTATGCATGAACATAATAAACTAAACTAAAACTAAACTAAACCTTTGTAAGGACAGAAGTCGCCTACCACCATGATAGATCAACGAGGAATGTGATCTCCCTGGGTATCCATTCTTCACTGGATGACATGGACAATAAAAACTTGTATGTCAGGCTGTTGTTCATCGAGTGCAGCTCGGCATTCAACACCATCATCCCCTCCAAATTTATTATCAAACTCAGAGAACTGGGTCTCTGCTCATCCCTATGTAACTATGATCCTTGACTTCCTCATCAACAGACCACAATCAGTACAAATTGGCCACAGCACTTCCTCCTCAATAACCATCAGAACAGGAATACCTCAAGGCTGTGTGCTAAGTCCCTGCTCTTCTCCCTCTATACCCATGACTATCTAGTCAGACATAGTTCTAATGTCACCTGTAATTTTGCAGGCAATACCACCATTGATGATTCAGAGTATAGGAGGAAGATTGAAATTTTGATTGAATTATACCAGAACATCAATCTTGCTCTCCCATCAGCAAAATCAAGGAGCTAATTGTTGACTTCAAGGATCCTTCAAACTATCTTCATCAATGGGATGCTGGAATAGAGAATCAACAGCTTCAACTTCTGGGCTTGTATATAATCCCTGAAAATCTGTCCTGGACTCAGCACATTGATACAACTACAGAGAAACTCATCAATGCCTCTACTTTCTTACGAGATCAAAGACATTTGTTATGTCGACAAATACTCTTGAACTTCTACAGGTGTACGATAGAGGTCATGTTGACTGGTTGTATTACTTGGTTCATCAACTCGAACACCCAGGAATGTAGGAGATTGCAGAGAGTGGTAGACACTGCCCCGTCCATCACAGGTACTGGCCTCCCACCATCAAAGGGTTATTTGGTTGCAACAAAGTATTTGTTTTTTGTACTATGGTTCTTAATTAATTAAATATATATATATATATATATATATATTGTCTGTGTGTATGCCTTTGCAGGTCTGTTAAGTTGCTACAAGCATGAATTCTATTGTTCTGTTGTCAATACTTGACAATTAAACACTGTTGAGCCTTGATTAAAATATATTTCTTGGATTAACACAAGAGACTGCGGATGAGCAACAGGAGTAGGGGAAAGGGCAAGGTGGGAGATGGTGAGAAAGATGTGTGTGCACTGGGAAAGCAGGGATAGGGAGGAAGAGAGGTTTGCAAGGGTACAGAGAAGATATCCAAGGATGTTGCCAGGACTCAATGGCTCGAGCTGCAGAGAGCGGTTGGGCAACATTCCTGTATTTGTTGGACTGTATTCCATGGAGCGTTTGAGACCGAGTGGTGATCTCATAGAGGTGCATAAAATCAAAAGTGGAATTGATAGGGTGAATGCACAGCCTTTTACCCAGAGTCGAGGATTCAAGTACCAGCGGACAGACAGTAGACGTAGTTTCAAAATAAAGGGTTGCTCATTTAGTGACCGTGATGAGAAATTAGCTCATTTAGTGGCAGTGATGAAAAAACATCTTCTCAGGGGGATCATGAAAGTTTGGAATTCTTTATCTCAGAAAACTATTGACAGTCATTGAATATACTCAGAACTACAACAAAAACATTTTTGTTCGATAGAGGAGATAAGATTTATGGGAACTGGATTGAGGCCAAGATCTGATCAGCCATGATCTTAATGGTAGAGCCTATGACTGATCTTGGTCACATTTCTTATATTCCTATGTTCATAAAATGCATTGTTCTATTTAAAAATAAGGTTTCTCAAAACATACCTAACATAGTGGCACAGCTAGTGAAGCGGCTGCCTCATAATGCAAGAGATCCAGGACAATTTTCACCTCTGGTGTTGCCTGTGTGGCGTTAGCACTTTCTCTCAGCGACCATGTGCGTTTATTCCAGGTGCTCCAGTTTCCTCCAACCGAAGGGCTCATTTCTGTTCAATCAATCAATCAATCAATAAACTACTTTTAGTAATGTTTCCATTCTATAATTATACTCATAGGAGTCTGAGTGTTACTCAAGTATTAATAGCAGGAAAGTTTACATTCAGCAGGACTAATAATGGTGAGGCATTGCAGTGTGTTGGATTAGGGAGAGTTGTACTCAGTGAAAGGCCAATATATAGAGGGTATGGAAAATTGTAGAGAAAAATAATGAATTACTGGATTGAAGCAGTATTTCAAAATATGTATTCAGTTTTCTTTTGCACTGCCTTTTCTATTTCAATTCCTCTTATGCATGCCTGCAACAATAAACATGGTCAAAGGGGCATAAAAAAATCTGGAGATCAGCTGATTGGTCCTCTTGCCTGTCAATCACCATGATGAAGGTAATGCCCCTTCCGGGGGGGGGGGGGCAGGACTATAAAACCACGGATGCCTGGACGTGAGTTAGTCACTCTGGAAGATTATGAGGGAGAGCTCAACTGTGAGTCTACTGAACTGTGAGTCTACCCTTTATGTGGTTATGTGCTTCATGTGGTTGACCCTTTATGTGCTTGCCATAAATGATTTGTTAGCCAGCAATGTGCTTGCAATGCATGATCATTTGTTAACCCTTAATGTGCTTGCAATAAATTATTTGTTAGCCAGCAATGTGCTTGCAATGCATGATCATTTGTTAACCCTTAATGTGCTTGCAATAAATGATTGTGTTGCCCCTAATTAAATGAAATGAGTTGGTTGGCCTGCCCTGTGCTTTTGGTTTGCCTTCGCTTTGCTTGAGCTCACCTGAAATTAAAGCAAATGGATTATATTGTTGGCTGGCCCCGCCTGCCCTGTGCTTTTGCTTTTGCTTTACCTTTGGTTTGCTTGACCTCACCTGAAATGAAAGCAAATGGGTTGTATTGTTGGCTGGCCCCGCCTGCCCTGTGCTTTTGCTTTTGCTTTGTCTTTGCTTTGCTTGACCTCACCTGAAATGAAAGCAAATAGATTGTATTGTTGGCTGGCCCCGTCTGCCCTGTGTTTGACTTGACTTGACTTCAAATGGATTTACTTGACATGAAATGGATTGTTGGCCCTGCATTCACTGCTAGACTTGACTTGACCCACAACCCACACCCGCTTCCCCTTGAGGAAAAAAAAACTGCTGGAGTAACTCAACAGGTCAGGCATCATCTATGGAGTGAAATGTATCATTGACATTTAGGGTTGGGACTCTTCTTCGGGCTGATGGAGCAGAAGGAAGAGAGCTGGTGAAGAGAGACGAGGGGCAAGAGGTGGCAGGTGATAGTGGGTACAGGTGTGGAGGGTGTTTTACAGATGACTGTGGAGAGTAACCAAGGTTGGAGGTGAAGTGGGGACGAAGGGGGGCGGATGTGGAATCAGATATTGAAGAAAAATGGGGAGTGAAGTGTACAACCAAAGGGAGAGATACGAGATGGAAGGGAATGGGTGGGGGAGGGAAATAGGAGTCAGATTATAGAGGAATGAGAGATGAACAGATGGGGGAAGGAAATGGGTAACAGGGGCATGCTTGGTCTTGCCAATGTAGGTGACCTCATCAAGAGCTCTGGATGCAATAGATGTGGTTGGAGGAGGTGCAAGTGAACCATGTCTCACATGGAAGGGCTGTTGAGGTCTCTTAATGGAGACGAGGGAGGAGGTATAGGGATAGGTGTTGCATCTCCTGTAGTTCAAGAGGTAGGGGTCAACAGAGAGAGAAGTCTCTGAATAAGGCGGACTTGTGTGGGGATGGGAAAATGTAACTTGTGGTGGGATCACGTTTAGGGAGATGGAAATGTCAGGGAGTGATGTTTTTGATGCTGAGGCTAGTGGAATGACAGGTAAAGACCAGGAAAACTCTATCACCATTCTGTCTAGGGCAGGGGTGTCAGACGCATTTTGGGTCACGGGCTGGATTGGGCAAAATGCGACTTCATGTGCGCCAGATCAGTTGCGCATGCGCAAATGCATGCGAGGGTGCTCCCACAGCTTTCGTTGCCTTCGTTTTTTCAACCTGCTCTCATGTGTCTCAGTCTCTGTTACAACTACAAAGTGTTTCACTTTACGAATTTTGTTTCTTATGAAGAAGATTACCCAGCAATCATTACTATTATGGTTGGTATTAACTTACAGTTGTAGGCTACAAGAAAGTTGTCATGAGAGAGAGAAAAAACAATGCTAGTTTGGCTAAGATTTTTTTGGGAGCCACACCCTGTCCATTAATGAACCATTTGAAATCGAACATTGGCAGACGCAAATGTAGACCTACAAAAACAAATTGTAAATGTAGGCGACACAAATGCACCTCATTTTTATTAGCCTGCTTCCAGCAATCAAACTCAGACAGTTAACCTCTAATTTTTATTGAAGTGATCACCTTTACAATAATAGAATAGTCAGAAAATGAATGAATCACAATATTACGACACTCAATGTTTCATAATGCATTTTGCTTACATGTCGCAGTGCATCGAAAAGTGCCACTCATTTTTCACTTGCTGCTTCCAGACACCTGACATCTCATGGCTTTAACCAGCCTGTCAACATCAGGGACCAGTTTCTGGGCAGTTATGATTTTCATAATGTCATTCAGATGTCTGTGTGCCAGCTGCGAGCGCAGTTTGGATTTGTTAATCTTCATTATGGGGAACGCCTGCTCACAGAGGTATGTTGTGCCGAACATGCAGAGGGTCTTTGAGGCAACGTCTGTCATCTTGGGGACTGATAGAATGCGTCCAGACCCACAGTCTCAAATTTATATTTCAAAGCTGCGTTTCACTGAACTTCAATTAGTTCCGTTTGGAGTTCCTCCGGCACATCTGATACTGCGATGACAACAAACGGCGAGCAAAATAGTGAGAATTCCTTTTTGAGCTGAGTGAAGACTAGGAAACGATTCTGAAACTCACTTTTCAGCCATGATATTTTGGCCATGTTGTCATTATTCCCAAGAGCGACATGCACAGACTGCAAAGAGGGGAAATGAGCTGGGTTGCTCCGGGATAGTTGTAACTCCCACAGGCATAATTTAATTTGAAAGGCACGAATGCTGTCGTAGTATTCCGTAACAAGTTTGTTGCAGCTTTGCATGTTAACATTAAGCACATTTAAGTGCTCTGTCGTATCCACCAAAACTGCAAGATCATGAAGCCATTCTGCCACTGGCTTCCTTTCTCGTTCATGAATAGTTCAATTTCCACACGTAATTGAAACAAAAGTTTGAGTACAACCCCTCTGCTCAGCAGACTTCAGTGTGGTAGGGGTAGGCCGTGTCCAATATTACTTTCGGACAAAAGAGTCTCAAATTGCCTATAGTTGAGTCCCTTGGCTCTAATAAAATTAACCGTTTTGATTACTACATCCATGACATTGTCCATTTTCAGGCTCCTGCTACATAACGCCTCTTGGTGTATAATACAATGAAAATTCCAGAGTTCCTGCTCTGGATTCTCTGTCTGAACTTTCTCTCTCAGTTTCGCAACACCTGCCTTTTTCCTGACCATGTACGATGCGCCATTTGTTGCCACGCTGACAGCGTGACTCCAGTCAACCCCCAGTCCAAGGCCCCAACGCGGCTGGAGAAAACTTTGTTCACCGTTCTGATGTTTGTCATCGGCACCATCTCTACAAACTCCTCGGTGACGGTCAAAGATGCATCAACACCACGAATAAATATTCCCAATTGAGCTACATCTGTTACGTCAGTGCTCGCATCAATTGCAATAGAGAAGACAATAAATGACTTCACTTTGTCTTTTGGTTGACTGTTCAAATCTCTTGCAAGGTCCCCGAATCTCTCTGCCACAGTATTTCTTCACAAGCTGATATTACCAAAAGCCTGTCTCTCAGCTCACCAGCTCAGCCGCCGTCAGCATACATGTTTTGATGAAATCCCCCTCTGAATATGGCTTTGACGCAGCAGCTATTTTGTTGGCAATAAAATAGCTGGTCTTGACAGGTCCGTCATGAGTCTCTTGACTTTTGGTGAACACTGATTGCTATTTTTTCAGAGCTACTTCAAGCTGCATTCTGAGTCGTCCTGCGTACTTGTTATATTTTTCTCCGTGTGACGTCTCAAATTTGATATTGCACTCTTTTGCCACAGCCACTTGTTGCGAGTATATCAGACACACAGGTTTGTCATTGACCTCACAGAAGAAAGAACGATCTTTCCAATTAGTGTTGAATATCCGACCTTCGATGTCAACTTTACTTTTCTTGGAAAGTATTTTGAACCACAGCAGCAAACAGTCTCAGCCTTGCTACAGGTGTGCGCAGTGAGCCCGGTATCCGCTAGTGCACAGTTGGGGAAGGCTTCCCGGGCCCGCTGCCATTTTGAGATCGCCATTTTGACTCGCGTCACAACGGGAATCTCTGGCGGTCCAATGGGAACGGGTGAGTGGTGGAATATTGCGTTGGGGGATGGGGACCCAACGGGTCTGCAATTGGTCTAGTTAGAAAGTGTAAATTTTAAAAAGTATATTTATGACCATTTATTATGTATTAGACTGTAGTACATAATAAATGGTCGTGAATATACGTTTTTTTACCCAAATCATACTGCGGGCCGAATTGGACACCTTCTTGGGCTGGATGCGGCCCGCGGGCCGGTAGTTTGACACCCCTGGTTTGGGGGGGAGGTAGTGTTGAGAGCAGAACTGTGGGAAACTGAGGACACATGAGTGAGGACTCCTTCCACATCTGCGAGAGGAGAGGGTGGGGGGGGGGGGTGAGACTATATTTATTGAAGAAAGATAACATCCCAAATGCCCTAGAATAGAAAAGCCTCATCATAAAAGCAGATGCAGTGGAGATGAAGAAATTGCAAGGGATGGTGTCCTTGCAAGACATAGGCTGGGAGGAGATGTAGTCAAGATAGCTATGGGAAATAATGAGTTTGTAGCAGATATCAGTATGTCTCCTGAAATAAAGACAAGTCAAGGAAGGGGAAAGATGTGTCAGAGATGGTCCAAGTGAGGTTTTTTGCTCCGTTTTGTGTTTAATCTAAAAGAAAGTTGCTAAAATAGGCAGGGTCTTCGCCCAATGCAAAATGTCACTGTGAAACACCTAAATAATGCTTTAGATCATAAGAAGATTCTGAATACCTGCACTTTATATAAGAATTAATTAGTGAAATAAATGTGTAATCATATAACGAGTGTCATTTGTCATGTTGGACTAAAGCCAAGAGTGAATATATTTCACTGATTACAGTGGGTGAGTCCTCCTGCCATTGATGGTACCATAGAGTACACTTAATTACTATGCAGTCCTTTTATAATTAAATATTTTTTACCATGATAAAATCTTTACTGCATAAACAAGTTGATCCCATTCATACCCCCATTATATGCTCATTTTTAGGAGCATTTTATACTTGTGTTACCAACCAACAGCAAAGTAGTTAAAACATCAGAAAAAGCTGGTGTTACAGGCTTCTGCGATTAGATTGAAATCTAGAACATTAAAGATGATTGCCCTCGGCATTAATTACATATTTTATTGTTGCTTGTGGAGTTTTTGCAATTATGCGGTAATATTGATGCTGAATTGGATATTTAGCAATCACGCGCAGACACTAGCAACAATCAACTCTTCCTGTCTTCTCCCCCCCCCCATCCTCACATCAGTCTGAAGAAGGGTTTCGACCCGAAACGTTGCCTTTTTCCTTCACTGCATAGATGCTGCCTCACCAGCTGAATTTCTCCAGCATTTTTGTCTACCTAGCAACAATCAAGCTCTCTTTCACCTCTCCCTCCCTTCTGCATGCACTGACACATTCATTCTTTCCATCCTTCGCGAGCTTGAGTGGTAACCGTTATATATGTGCTTCACTGTCCCATTAAGTGGCTGCATTCTACCACCTTGTGCATATCTGCAGTCCTCCTCCTCCCCCCACACCCCAGAACATTTATAACTCTAACCTGGTCTAAACAATTTGGAATAAAGACAAAAAATCTGGACATATTAATAGTCACACATGTGTAGAACTGTCATTTGTTTCAGCATGGAGGAGGAAGGATGAGTAATTTCTCATTCTAAGGTGGGCTCTGCAAAAAAACAAGCACCATTCCCAGGAAAATATGGTCTTGCCAGCATGGTCAGACTGGAATGCCAGCCAGGTACGTAAATTATCTATCTTCATGAATGAATGAATAAGTTTATGAATGAATAGGTTTATTGGCCAAGTATGTTTACATACAAGGAATTTGCCTTGGTGCTCCGCTCGCAAGTGACATGGAAACATAGAAAATAGGTGCAGGAGGAGGCCATTCGGCCCTTCGAGCCAGCACCGCCATTCATTACGATCATGGCTGATCGTCCCGAATCAATAATCCGTGCCTGCCTTCTCCCCATATCCCTTGATTCCACTAGCACCTAGAGCTCTATCTAACCCTCTCTTAAATCCATCTCTCAAAACCTGACTCCCTAAATTCAGAACTTTACAGAAAAGAGTGGTGGATCCGTGGGAGTAACGAGAGATAAAATGCTCCCACATCTTACTCCATACTTACACATTGCAGAGGGCATGCCTGCACTACAGCTGGATCATGATCATCAGCATGACCTGGTGTGATGTCAGCTCCAAATGTATAGTGCACTGTCTGACGTTTAATCATGGTGTATCGCTCCTTCTTACAGTCTTGATTCAGGGATGACTTGGTTCTTCACCTGCTCTGGGGTGATGAGGTCATTGTGGGATCTCATTGTGGGATGAGGTCATTGTGGGCTCACCATCCTTCTCCGTGCAATATGACTTCTGCCCATCCCCACTTCTCCATCTCTCAAGTGCACTCCAAATCACTCCCTGCCCACCCATAGATACACACAACCCAAGCACTCTAAACCCCCAAAATGCCACCTCCTCCACCCCCTCCCCATTGTAATTATGGTCCCTGATCTTTTTTACCATCCTAGAATATTCAATTGCCAGTGTCTGATTCTCCAAACAATCTTTCCAACTATTAGTCTTTAGTATTCATCAGCAGATTGCACAAATGCCAATCATGCTTCCCAATAGCGCCCAAAATGCTGGCCTTGTTCCCAAGACCAGCATTTCATCCAAAATGTCAGTCCCAAACCCATACATCTCACCTCTTCCAAAATGTCTACCCTAATTCTGATTCAGTTTCCCGTTTCCCACTTCCACCGCACAACCTCACATCCTTGAACCCCGCCTCAGAAAGGAGTACCAGGTGGCATATTTTCAGTTCAGAAAGCATAGATCATTAGCCATTTGTACCCTTGTTCTTGGCCATTCACCTGCATTAGGATTTAGAGCCATGCACTTCCAAACTCTCTGTCTATCATACATGTAGCTTTCATAGAAAATTCACATTATTTGGAACAACAGTCAAGACTCAAAACGTAATTATATGAATATCTTACTCTTTGTTTTATCTTCCAGTGTTATATATCTCAATTCTGATCACAATAGGAGGTGTTAAATATAGCCTAACATCTAATTCATTGGAATCTTCCTTGCGAATATAAGAAACAAAAAAAAGGGTTGATTTCTCTCCTCCCATGTGCACTGCATCCTGAAAGACCAAAGCTGGAAACTCAGCGTTTGAGGAAAAAAACAAGCTTAGTTTTACATGAATCGCTTGCATTTTCCATGCTAAATTAATTTAATTCTGCATCTCTCGTAATTCTATTTAATTTTATGAGACAACAACACATTTAATAGGGAAATATTTAAACAGCACACAAAATCAATTTATTGCAGTGCATAAAGTTATTCAAATATAAATGCAGAGAACTGTTAAGGAGACAAAGATCCCCTTTGTTGTCAAAATGAACTAAAATGAAAATGTGTAGCCAGTTTTGGAATCTGAAATTCGTAGTGGAGTGCAGACTAGTTGCATTTGGGCTACAGCTGATTTTATCAATGTTCACTGTCAATGAAACCTCTGTGCCACAAATCACAAGGCTGAGCGAGTGAAACATAATCGGAAGGCACCCAAAAAATGTTCCAATGTAGTTGGTGTGTGCACAGAAAGATGAAAAAGAGATGGGTGGTACGTGAAGAGGTCAGAATATGTGGAACTGTCATTCTGGACTAATGTTAGTCCTGAAAGGAAACAATGATAGATTTTCTGGAGCAGGCCGATTAAACGTCAATGAAGTAATGAATCAAGTTTGCAAAATGCTTACAGTCCTTTCCACTCACAGGATATATTCTTTATATCTACCAATACCAGTACACACATTCTGGAAGACAAGTAGAGTTATCGAAGAAGAGATGGTCATAAAATTCATGTCCTTAGGAATAAATATCACCAGCAATTGTCCTGGACCTACCACATTGAAGCTGTGACCAAGAAAGTACACCAATGCCTCTAGTTCCTCAAAAGGCTTTGGAGGTTTGGCCAAGAGCTCTCCCCAACTTCTACATATGCACCATAGATAGGATGTTATCGGAATGCATCACAGCCTGATTTGAGAACAGCTGCAATAAATTGCAGAGAGTTGGGAGCATAGCCCAGACACGCAAACCCTTCCATTGACTCCATTTACACCTTCACGCTGCCTTGGCAAGGCTGCCAATGAAGGACCAGTCTCACCCCGGTCACTCCCTCTTCTCTCCTATCAGGCAAGAAGTGCAGAAGTGTGAAAACGCACACCTCCAGATTCAAGGATAGTTTCTTCCCAGGTGTTATCAGGTATGTGAACAATACTCTACCTATCTATCAATACTTTATCTACTGCCCATCTACTTCATAGGAGACTTTTGAACTCTCTTTAATTGTACTTTCTCAGACTTCGTCTTGCACTAAATTTTGTACCCTTTATCCTTTATCTATACACCATGGACGGCTTGAGAGTAATCATGTAGAGTCTTTTCTTTGACTGGATAGCACACAATAAAAGCTTTTCACTGTGCCTCGGTACACGTGACAATGAACTAAACTAGACTAAAATGTTACTTAAGTAAGAAAGCACACAGAGTAACACAGATACTTCAACCGCTGGGAGAGGAATTTCTTACAGGCAAGCAACTAATCCTATGTGGAACTGCCTCCTGACATCACAATAAAGATTCCAGACAGTCCAGAATTAAAACTGAAGTTGCTCATCCTAGTATATAAATGACAAGGTAAAGATTAAAAGAGAATAAGTGCCTTCATATTTCCAGCCATGAAATAGGCTGCTACTGTTAAATTTTGAATGCAGTCAATTGAAGATTTAGAAATCCTAAATTCTAAATAAAATAAAATAGGGTGGCACGGTGGTGCAGCGGTAGAGTTTCTGCCTTACAGTACCAGAATCCTAGGTTCGCTCCTGGCTATGGGTACTCTCTGTACGGAGTTTGTATGTTGTGACTGCATGCGTTTTCTCAATTCCAAAGATGTACAAGTTTGTAGGCTAATTCACTTTGTTATAAATTGTAAATTGTCCCTTATTCAGGATAGTGCTAGTGTACTATCCATTCTTGCCATAGAGGGAGTACAGAGAAGGTTCACCAGACTGATTCCTGGGATGTCAGGATTTTCATACAAAGAAAGACTGGATAGACTCGGCTTGTACTCACTAGAATTTAGAAGATTGAGGGGGGATCTTATAGAAACGTACATAATTCTTAAGGGGTTGGACAGGCTAGATGCAGGAAGATTGTTCCCGATGTTGGGGAAGTCCAGAACAAGGGGTCACAGTTTAAGGATAAGGGGGAAATCTTTTAGGACCGAGATGAGAAAAACATTTTTCACACAGAGAGTGGTGAATCTCTGGAATTCTCTGCCACAGAAGGTAGTTGAGGCCACTTAATTGGCTATATTTAAGAGGGAGTTAGATGTGTCCCTTGTGGCTAAAGGGTTCAGGGGGTATGGAGAGAAGGCAGGCACAGGATACTGAGTTGGATGATCAGCCATGATCATATTGAATGGCAGTGCAGGCTCGAAGGGCCGAATGGCCTACTCCTGCACCTATTTTCTATGTTTCTGTGTACGGGGATCACTGGTTGGTGCGCATTTGGTGGGCCGAAGGGCCTGTTTCCACACTGTACCTCTAAACTAAACTAAACACTGACACTTTCCTTATGTCCCACTGTAACGCCAGGATAGATGGAGACGTATGCCTCTGGACCCTCACTGTAGTTAAACGTAGACACCTGCTGCCAAACCTCAGTGAACAGATTACCATTGTCAGTAGCATCAGTTAATATATTATGTACTTAACCTGAGAGTAGCAGGCATTACAAAGCACCCAATCATATATCATGCCCAAATTACATCAATCCAAACCGAGGCATATCATCAATGTTAAGAATAAAGCGTATTGCTCAAGTGTTGCATTTTGGACATTTCCCTCAATCTTCTTCACAATGTAAGTTAGATGATCTGTTAAGAGCTTTCATAAATAAGCTGTGTTATCAACTGAGACTGCATCATCTCTCTTTGCACTCAGTCTTCACATAATCTGCTCTTCACTCTTAACCTTGATGTTGATGCGGCACTGCGTATTTTGCTTGCAAAGTAGAAGTCTGAAAACATAATATTTGTATTTTAAAAATCAGGAATTTATGAATGTATAAACATAGTGAATCTCAGACCAATTTCTCTATAATTAAGTACTTCACCGAAGCAGAGGCTGAGACAAAATGTTATGTGGCATGAAGTAACTCAACTTTGATGAAAATGAGTAGGAAGGAATTGCGGATGCTGGTTTAAACCGAAGATAGACACAAAAAGCTGGAGTAACTTAGCGGTTCAGGCAGCATCTCTGGAGAGAAGGAATGGGTGACGTTTCGGGTCGAGACCCTTCTTCAGACTAGTTAGGGATAAGGGATATGGTATGAGAGATATAGACGGTGATGTAGAGAGATAAAGAACAATGAATGTAATATATGCAAAAAAGTAACGACGATAAAGGAAACCGGCCATTGTTGGGGCCTGTCCCACTTGGGCGATCTAATCCGTGAGTTCTGGTTTTCCCTCGACTCATACTCGCAGCAAGGTTGACACGAGGTCTTCGTAACTCTCCTTCATGCTCGAGAGTGGTCTGCGCGTACTCGAGGCCTCAGCTACGTCAGAGTTTTTTTCAATATGTTAAAAAATGCCCGCGTGTAAAAAAAGGTCGCCATGGAAAATATCAATACTTTTTTTACTCGTAGATTCAATAGTAGTAGGTCGGCATGTTAGTCGTAGGTAATCGAGGGTAGTCGTAGATAGTCTTCATCATAGTCAAAGGGAGGTTGAAGGAGGTCGTCTTTACTCGCCACTATTCGGTCCAATTTTCCCGAAGTTAGTCATAGCTAGTCGTAGCTAGTCGAAGCTGGTCTTCAACTTAGTCAAAGGTGGTCTTCAACATGTCATTTTTTCAAACTCTGTGAAACTCGCCAATTAGGTCGCCCAAGTGGGACAGCTCCTTTAGCTGTTTGTTCGGTGAAAATGAGAAGCTGGTGGGATGGGTGGGGGACGAATAAAGAGAAGGGGAATGCCAGGGTCAATATTCACACCACTGGACTGTAATCTGCCCAAGGGAAATATGAGATGCTGTTTCTCCAATTTGTGTTTAGCCTCACTCTGACCATGGGTGAGACCTAGGACAGAAAGATCAGTGTGGGAATGGTAAGGAGAATTAAAGTGTTTAGCAACCGGGAGATCAGGTAGATTCAGGCGGACGAGCGAAGGTGTTCAGCGAAACGATTGCCCAGTGATATCAACACTCATCATTTTTTATCCTTGTCAAAAGAAAATAGAAAATTTATTAAGTATGCAAACTTACGCATGTAGAGTCCACTGCAACCCAGAATCATACTGATTAATGCTAGACTGAAATTATTTTGTTCTGCAATTTAAACTGCAATGCTATTTAATCAAAGGTTATAAAATGAACTGGATCACAGTCAAACAAATTGGTAAATATCTGCTGTTGAATTGGTCCTTCATTTTCAGCAGCTGTGTTTACAGAGATCTTTGCCAAACAATATTAATACCCATCATTTGTGTGCCTGCATCATATCAGGGTAGGTTTACAACCTTCTCCACCATATCTTAAACTTCCCCCAAAAAAACTTTCCTTAAATGGAGAACAATATTTACATTGTCAGCATCAATTCATTACTGTTGAGTGTCAACTAGTCATACATTGATATTGACATATATGGGGTTCTTTCATGTACAACAAACTATTGAAATTTTATAATGATTTTCCTTAATACACTAACATTTACAGAAGAAAATATACCACTTCATTGCAAAGGGTGATTGCATCAAATAAAAATCTACAGCTTTTATTTCTTGCAGCAAGGTGGCACAGAGCTAGAGTTGCTGCCTTACAGTGCAAGACACCTGGGTTCAATCCACGCTATGGGTGCTGTCTGTACGGATTTTTTCCATTCTTCCCGTGTCCTGCATAGGTTTTTCCGGGGTCTCCGGTTTCCTCCCGCACTCCAAAAACTAAGCTAATTGGCTTAGTAAAATAGTAAATTGTCCTTACTGTGTGTAGGATAGTATTAGTGTACAGGGATGGCAGACTATCGTTGACATTAGAGGAGGAAAGCTGAGGATCCATGAACCTATCTTATTAATTTATTGATTTTTTTTGTATTATTATACGTTATCTCTGAGTATTGTATTACAGGCCTGTTATGTTGCTGCAAGTAATAATTGCATTATTCTGCTGTTGGTACATATGACAATTAAACACTCAAGACTCTTGGTCACTTTCACTGTTCTATTTTATTATAGAGGGTGTGGAAGCTATCTGTGGAGCAGCTAAGTACTAAGCACATTAATCTCCAGGATCATCAGAATATGTGGAAATGATTTATTCCAGGTGAACAACTATATGATGATATCATGACATATGTGACTCTTTTATGTGTTTACATATAAATATTTCATCCTGCTTTCCCTCTTTGTAAGTGTGCTTCATCTGTGTCCATCAATTACAAATCAGTCTGGTGACTGGCTTTCTTAGATCATTAAATCTTTTAATTGTGTTTTGGGGCTCTTGCATTGCAATTACTTCTTGAACTAGACAACATGTGACATCCTTATTACGTTTTATCTCTTCAGTGATGGTTCAATCTCCACTTCTGGAATAAATTTGTCATTCATTTCTCTACTACAGAAAAATTATGTTAATTCAGCACAATTTAGTGGTGCCAGATTGGCAGATTTTCTGAAATTTCGGATGTTATTCCTGTTGCTATCCCAGACATTGTTTACTATTTTAATTTTAAAGGCGTTAGGAACCATGGATCCATCAGGTTTAAAGGGAATATTGAAAACAGAACCATTGAGTTTGTAAATGTGGTCCAAGTAAGTTTGATGAAGCACAGGAAGGCTTTCCAGGTGAACCAGCTGGTTCTTCCACAAGTATACTTTATTTATAATATATGCCATGAATACAATCACTATGTTCATATCTATGTTCATTGTACTGTCAATGCGATACATTTCCTTATAATACATCACTCGTGTTTCCCCCTTAAACAATGCATCAGTGAAGTGTTTGAGAGGCTGTTACTGAGGATGCAGCCCCTCCGTGGCTAGGCAACAGGATCTTGGACTGCATTTAGGTTCTGTGCATCCCTGCACATGTATTGCTGCACCTTAGAATGATCCTGTTAGCAGCATTTGTTTGTCGACATCTTCCTACACAGGAGAACCAAGTAGGTTTGTAAGTAAAATCAATATGTTCGCAGATTATACCAAAATTGATGGTGTCGTGGATAGCAGTGAAAAAGATTGCAACAAGATCTCGGTCAACTGGGAAACTGGGCACAGAAGTGATTGATGGAATGCAACTGCAAAGTGATACATCTTGGGAAGATCCAGGCCACGATATACACAGTGAATGACAGGGCCCCAGGGAGTGTAATAAAACTGCAAGACCTAGGGGTACAAGTGCACGGTTCCCTGAAAGTGATGACACAGGCAGACAGTGTGTAAAAGAAGGAGCTATGCTATGTTTGACCTTATCGGCTGAAGCATTTAGCATAGGAGTTGGATCATTACGATACAGTTGCACAACTTGTTAGGCTGCTCTTGGAGTATTGTGTACCGTTCTGGTTGCCACACTGTAGGAAGGATGTGATAGAGCTAGAACAGGTGCAGAAGAGATTCACAGGATAGCTGCACTGGATAGCTTAAACTGTAATGTGACCACAGAATAACAGCAATGTAGTTACATTGTAGTCACAGAGTCAAGAGGGTGAACCCACACAAAGTGACCGGTCCAAAGGACATCCCTAGCCAAATCGTAAAGACCTGTGTAGACCAACTGGCTGGAGTATTCAAGAAGAAATTTAACTTCTCTTCCATGTTCTGAAGTTGCCAGCTGCCTCAATAGGGAATCTATTGTACCAGTGCCCAAGAAGAACATGGTGACTGCCTCTCGTACGACCAACAGCTGCACTTGTATTCACCATAATTAAGTGCTTCGGGAGGTTGATGTGGTGTGAATCAACTCCTGCCTTTAGGGATGATCTTCACTTTAACCCTCTCCTGTGATCCACTTCGGAGAAATAAGCTTGTTTCCTTGCTGCATATCTATGAATATATGAAAACCAACAGGTTTTGTGCAGACCAAAGTGCCCCCTTGCACTAAATTGCTGATCTTCCAGTTGCAGTTGATGATTATCCCAGTATACATCGCTGCGATCAGCCAGTGGGTCACAGAATGACAGCTGCTCATGATGAATCACAACAAAGACCACTGTGTCTCTTTCCAGATCTTCTTGGCAAACATGAAGTCCATGAGAAGGTGAATGATCTTTTCATCCATACCTAGCCATCATGGGGGCACTGTGCAAAGGACTTCAGACTCCAGAGAGACCTTCTCCCCACCAACTAACTGCGGTCTCAACGCTTATTTGTGAGCTCTGGTTATGAAGCAAACCGCTCATGTAGGAAGGAACTGCAGATGCTGGTTACACGGAAGATAGACAGAAAATGCTGGAGTAACTCAGCCAGTCAGGCAGCATCTCTAAAGAAAAGGATGAGGTGATGTTTCAGGTCAAGGCCCTTCTTCAAACTGACTGGAACCATGAGAGAAGATCCACAACATTCTTCTTACAAAGATCAGGTTTTTCATCTGAATGCGCAGCCATAATCCTTTCTCAGCAACAGAATGTGATGACCTCCACCTGCACTGCCATGGACATTTTCCAATTGTGTATTTTTGTACTCGTGTCTTGTCTTTTGCAGTTGTTTTCTTTACACTGTCTTGAAGAATTTATATTCAATTTTTGTATATTTACCATTTTTGTGTGTTGGCTGCGTCCATGTGCCTGTGATGCTCCTGCAAACAAGATTTTCATTGTTATCTTGTCATCATACTTGCTTAGATGACAATAAACTCAACCTGACTTGTGTTGACACATTTGTTCATCCGTCATTTGGTAGCCTTGGTAATGTGTGAACAGTAAACATATTTGCCTAATCACTCTTTGATCTTTTAAGCCAATCCTTGCTTAGTCAATCCCGACCTTTGTAGCCAATCCTGCCAGTCATTCTAAGTAGTAAGTGAGAGCTGTCAGGAACTCTAATCTTTGATCTTACAATCATGCAAACATTTTCTTTAATTTAACATAGTGAACATTACTTCACTAGAGCATGTCTTTAATTATGCATTCTGTCTGAATGACATGGTGTAAGTATCTCTATCCCTGCTATTACAATCCACTGATGAATTTGCAATAATTTCTACTGACTGGCCAGTTACCTACAATTTTAACTTGAAATCTTGCTGTTGACCATCATTGCCATCTGGAGTGTTGGTGTTGTGTAAGTCTGGTTCTAATCTGAATTGATTCAATATTATTCAGACTTAATCTCTGTATGTTCCATTGTATAAATCTCCTGTCTGGGAATGGGTTTCTTTGGTAGCACTCCTTGTCTGTTTTGAGTCTGGATTTGCAAGCTGATAATATGGGTTTTCCTCTGACACATACTTCTCCATTGTGAGAAATATTTCCCCATGTCCTTTGTGAATGGGTGCCATTGCATTGATTAGCAAGAAATCTTGCCCTCAGAATGATGGTCTCATCTCAGGCATGGAACTAACATTGGCACCTTATAACTCTATGCTGCTGTCATTTTTGTGCTCCATGACAGAAGAAATCCCATGCCATTTTTCACAGCCAGTTCCACTGTCTGGCACTGCAACAGTGCAAATGTCTGGCACTGCAACTTGGACTCAAGTAGTTCACCACTGAAGCCACAAACAAATCTATCCCATTAAACACACCTTGACGAATTCAGCAAAATGTTAATGTCTGAGTAAATGCTTCAATATAACAACATAATCATTATCTGCCCCATCATTCATGTAAATAAAGCTCACATTTCTGCACAGCTTGAGTGAAAGGAATGTCTTTGGCTGTATGTGGAGCAGCAGATTAGCAAAAGGAAATGTGCAGCTGGTTTCAGAACCAGTAACATAAGCTTGCTGTGCTTTTTTTGACAACATTCCATATTGGACACATTTTCAATATGATTCCCTACTTTTGGAATATTATCAGGTATTAAGAGTAAAGAGCATTTTTTTTCTTTTCAACTATGCGGTGAAATATACAAACATAGGCTGCCTATATTTGTTCTCCACACTGCGTCATCACTCTGTTCCTTTGACGAACTAAGCAATGATGCTTCTGCGCTCAAGACTTCTCTGCACCAGGCTTAAATGTCCTACGTGTTTATTTCTGCTATAAGCATCTAGCTTAGTAATACAGGCTACTATGGTAGAAACAAGGAACTGCAGATGTTAGTTTTCTAAAGAAAGACACAAGGTGCTGGAGTAACTCAATGGCCAAGCAGCATCTCTGGAGGACATGAATAGATGACATTTCGGATCGGAACCCTTCTTCAGACTAATCAGACTGATTATAGGAAGGGAGGAGGAGCAGGAGCAGGACAAAGCCTGGCAGTAAATAGGCAGAAGATTTACTTTTTTTTTAAAAATAGGCAGAGATAAAAAGACAAAAAGTGAGAGACCAAAGGAATGTGGGTGGAAGGGGAGGTGGAGGGCAGAAATAGATGCAGGTCCAGGCAGAACACAGGGGAGGGAGAGGGGAGATGGGTGGTGTGTGGAAAGAAGGGAGGGGGAGGATTGTAGTGGAGCTGTGGGTCAGTTGCATGAAGCCTCCTGGGCACAGAGGCTGAGCGATGACTATCCGAGGTGGTGGAGTGGACCAGTCGACGGAGTGGGACACTGGAGGCCCCGAAGCAACCTCGGGCTCCATTAGATTGGGCAATGCTGCAAGTGGCCATGCCCACATATGGAACACGGCCCGCAGCAGCACGGAGCGGTGGAGCAGCAGTGGAGGACTCCAACAGCATCGTCTGGCCAGGACGATACCTGCAACATGGACCAACTCCACACCAAACATGTCATCTTCCGATATTTCCATCATCTCCAATATGATCTCACCCACCAGCCCCATCTTCCCACCCCTTGCTGCCTTCTGCAGAGGCCGCTTCCTCTGCAACTCTTGGGTTCATTCATCGCTTCCCACCCAAACCACCTGCAAAATTGATAATATAATTTTCTTCACCTTCAAGACAATTTTGCTAGACAGTGGATTGGTCTTCAACAGGATGCTAAAACTATTTTGCAGTCATCTCCTGCTTTTCCAATCTGCTGCTGTGTGAAAGTGAGATTCCATTTCGATCTACATGTAGATGTTTTGGGCTCATGACCACCCTTTGGGTAAAATGCAATGGTCCCCAAAGTTACGTTTTTGATACCCTACAACTGCCAGCCCATTCCTGACAGAGCTGCAGTGTTAATTGATAACAGACGGGCATTCCCCACTTTGCCACACCACTCTGGAACTGCTGTGTTCTGAGATTCAAAAGAGGGAGATGTAAAACTCAAAATCTTCATGATTGCGGTGCAGTGCTGCAGGCAAGTCTACTGCAATCGCAATGTCAGAAAGCAGACAGGGTGGAATTGCATGAGATGGCTGTATGGATAACTCCCGGTGATGTAACAACATTTTCTATGACTTTAAGCTAGGTCAAAGTATGTGCTCTAACACGTTGAATGGTATCAGATTTAAGTTGCTTTAAAATGTAACCAGATTCAACACTCGCATCCTTCAACTCACAGACCTTGATACCTATCCCACAGTAATAGCCATTGTTCCAGTCTTTGCTATCTTCCCTTTTTTTTAAAAAGTAACACACACATCACATTCACTGACACTGGTGTCCATTTGCATGCACCAAGACGCACATATGCACACACATTTGTGCACATATACACAGATGCACTATTCCTTTTTAATTCTAGAGTAATGTTGCATGAAGCAGGCATTGGAGTGCAAAGCTGGAGGAGAAATAGGGTCCAAATATTGATATAACTCTCACCACTATATCCTTGGTACAGCTGAGGCATATTATGAGGCAAGTGTCTTAACTGCATTTGTACTTACAACCATGTAAAGAACAGCTGTATTAAAGTTAATTATAGTGTCTTAACAATCTACATTTGTACACACAGCTATGTACAGAACAGCATTATTAAAGTTGATTTAATCCTTGGAATAATAACATGTCTGTATTAGTGTGCTGCAGAAAATAGTTGTATGTAAACAAGCTGCTATGTGAGTGGCCAATTGTCATTTTCTGAAGTAAAAAAGTGACCAAGTTTCAACTGGTAACACACAAACAGGGTGTAGCATTATACCCATCAGTCACTGATCAACATTTATAAAAATGTCTGCATGTGAAGGGTCATATGTTGCAAATCATTAGATTTCTCCCACAGTGGGTACATTGAGATTTATACACAAGACAAACGTATAGTGTGATCCAGGCTAATCTGTCGTATCATCTTAATAAAGGACACTGAAACTCGCTTACTCTGTCCAAATGACAATGAGATAAAGTTGAGCTTTTAGCTATAAAAAGGTAATGAAATCAAAGTCTTCCAATTCTCAAATTGTTATCAGATTGTGGAGCTTTTAGCTATAACTATACCTGAAATCTAGACAATTGTATGACTTTTCAGCTCATTGACACAAATGAACACAATAATGCAGTAGTTCATTGTTCACACCTATGTAAAAAGCAGCTATATTAAAGATAATTGAATTCTTATCTGAAAACTGACCATATTAATCCTAATAACCAGTGCATTAAAACTCATTAGCAACAGGAGACCACATCTTTTCTGTCCATTCTTTCAATGCAGGGATGATCAGGTTGTACATGTTTTCAAGACACAAACAGGAAATTACACTTGTAAAGTCAAGGTTAACTAGTTAACATCCCTGTTAACCTTTGTCAACCTCTCTACAATCATGTGATGAGGGGGGGGGGGGGGCGTTGGGGGTGGGGGCACCTGCGAATGGGCATCTCGGCCAGGCCCAGGAGCAAACTGACAGGGAGATCACTCCCTTCACCCCGTTTGGCCCTCCCCACTCCCTGCCTTGTGCCCAAACACCAGGATTGTGGGACTAAAATGCAACCAGAACTTGGGGAGCAGCCCCTTCAGATATTCGTACAGGGATAGCAACCCATATATGCCATATACACGTGGAACATGGTCTCTACCTCACTGTAGAAAATACAGGAGGCCGGCGAGCCCATGAACCTGCCCTGTGCAACACTCTCCACCCTTCTCCCTCTTGATCTCTCCCTCTCCCTCTATGGCAGCTTTGGCCAGGCCCTCTCACAGATGAACTGAGGCCCAGGCCCAGGCCAATTTCCAATTTCACTTCAGTCACGTGAGTGACTTCATGAAGACCCCACCAGCACGCATGCATGACATATCGTCGCTCGCATTTGCAGTCAATAGCTGGAGGGGCGAGTGCGCTTCCCCAATGGCACTGCCAAAAGAGGCTTCAAGGTAATTTTTAACCAACCTTGAGCTGGTTAGGCCCTGTGAGGAAATTATCTACTTACAGGAACGATGGAGTCGAAGAAAGGGAAGGCGAAACAAGCCCCCAAGGGCAGCGGGACTTCGGAGGGAAGTCAGCGGCCGCTATCCTCGGAGCTGCCCGCAACTCGCGGGTGTTGGGGAGCCTTATGCAGTTGACAAGGCCCGACTCTCCACCACAGCAGGCTAAGGAGCTGCATGTTGGTCGGAGCACCGCATAGGAGCAGGGTAGGGTAGACCTGGACTCCCTGCCGTTATCGCCCAAACAACAAAGGGTTAGCATAAAACTGTACCACGGTCAGCAGCACGTTCTGTTTCCCGTTACAGGTCTCCAGAGGGCGGACCAGGGGGAAAGTCACATCCAGGTCGAGTCCCACTGCAGCAGCCAGCATCAACATGCCACCGGAGAAGTCTGCCAGATCGCGGACCGGTGATGGACCTGCTGGGAAGTCAGGGAGCCCCGCAGAAACGGGAGGTACCGGCTCACCACCGGGACAGGCTGCCAGAGTGCAGGCCGGTGGCAGTGTATTTCGGTCGTGTGGCCCCGCTGAGGCGGCAGGCAGCGACCATGCGCCGTCTCAGTCCCGTATAACCGGGACTGGCGGTAAGCCCGCGCAGATGTCGGGGAGCCCCGCTGCGGCGGCCGGCACCGACTCGTCTCCGCTTCTGTCATACCAGACAGGCAGGCCACTACAGTCCGGAAGACGGCGGACTAGCGGCATGTCCGCGTGGGAGTCGTGTAGCCCCACATGTCAGAACCGAACGAGGAGGACACAAATGCAGGCTCAGACACAGGGCAGATCCATATTCAGAGTTTAATCGGTCCAAGTCGGTACACAGGTAAGCAAACACAGAAGCAACAGTATAATCTAGGAGCAGGCAAAGATAGTGGTCGAAAAACAGGCAATGGTCGAGTTCACAAAGTCACAATATTTCTAGAGCTGGAACGAGGTGATACCAAGTAGCATACACAACGAACTGGCAATGAGAACTAAAACACAAAGGGCTTAAATACAGACTTAACGGGGGATAACGAGACACAGGTGAAACACATCAGGGTGGGGCCAACAATCACATGAGGGTAAACGACCTGACAGGAAATGGGACCTGAAACAAGAGGTGGTGTGAGACAAAATAAAACAAGAATGCAAACTCAAATACTAAAAACCAATAAGAAACAGAAACTAGATCAAAACGCGAGACCTGACAGTACCTACCCCCCCCCAGGATCGTCAGGATGTTGGCGCCAATATTCCTTGATAAGTTCCGGGTCACATATGTGGCTAGCCGGCACCCAAGACCGCTCCTCAGGTCCGTAACCCTCCCAATCCACGATCAGCCATCCTCTTGTAACGCGCAGAACTGCGCAACAGCATCTGACGAGCCCCATTCCAAACCTTGCGACAGTGACGGATGAGAGCCTGAGCGGAGGGCACACTGGACTCCTTCTCCACAGCAGGGAACAATGGCGGTTGATAACCATAGGCACACTGGAATGGAGAGAGACCAGAGGATGAGCAAGGGAGTGTGTTGTGTGCATACTCCACCCAAATAAGGTGTTTGCTCCAAGTTGAAGGATTCTATGCCACCAAGCACTGCAGTCCTGTCTCCAATTCCTGGTTAAGGCGTTCAGTTTGTCCATTGGATTCCGGGTGATAACCAGATGCAAGGCTGAACGTGGCGTCCAACAGAACAAAACTCCTTCCAAAACCTGGACATCTCGGATCTACTGAGGCCCCCGGTCAGACACAATGTCTCTGGGAAATCCATGAATTCGAAAAACATGAAACATGACCTCTGCCGTCTTCCTGGCGGAGGGAAGCTTGTGCAACGGAATGAAATGGACCATCTTAGAAAATCTGTCCACCACAGTGATGACTGTGGTGTTACCTTCAGAAGAGGGCAGGCCCTTGACAAAGTCCATGGAGATGTCTGACCAGGGGCGTGAGTGGACAGGCAGCGGATTCAGGAGGGCAAAGGCGGGCCGACGTGAGGTCTTGTTCTGAGCACAAATACTGCAGGCGGCGACGTACTCCTTAATCCCCCTCTCCATGGAAGGCCACCAAAACCGGTGTTTGGCCATAAACAGGGTTCGGCGGACACCGGGATGAAAGTAGATCCGAGACGTACGAGCCCAGTGAATCACCTGTGAACGAAGAGACTCGGGAACAAACAGACGATTAGAAGGACACCCTAGCGGAGACTGAACACCAGCAGTAGCCTCGGAAACTCTCCTCTCAATCTCCCAAGTAACCGCCCCAACAAAACAGGAAGCAGGCAGAATGGGAGTTGAAACCTTAGGGGACGGGTCAGGATCAAACTGTCTGGAGAGAGCATCAGGTTTGCCATTCTTGGCACCAGGGCGGTAAGACAGTACAAAATCAAATCGAGTAAAGAAGAGAGCCCACCTTGCTTGGCGCGAGTTGAGGCGTTTGGTTGACTTAATGTATTCCAGGTTCTTGTGATCTGTCCAAACTAGAAACAGCTGCTTGGTACCCTCCAACCAATGTCTCCATTCCTCCAAGGCTGCTTTAACTGCTAAGAGTTCACGGTTACCCACATCGTAATTTCTCTCAGCAGGAGAAAACTTTCTTGAGAGGAAAGCGCAGGGATGTAGTCGACCATCTGTGGAGGATTTCTGGGAGAGTACGGCCACGATGCCCACACCCGAGCCATCCACCTCAACCACAAACTGGAGCGACGGGTCAGGGTGAACCAGGATGGGGGCCGAGGAGAAGCTCCTCTCGAGTCTCATAAATGCAGTTTCTGCTTGAGGGGACCAAGAGAAAGGCACGTGAGGTGAGAGCATGGAGTGGTGCAGCAGTGACACTAAAGTTCCAGATAAACTTCCTATAAAAATTAGCAAACCCACGGAACCCCTGAAGTCGCTTACGACTGGAGGATGTAGGCCAGGTGGCCACAGCACTGACCTTGCCCGGGTCCATCTGTATACCATCAGGTGACAATATAACCAAGGAATTGAACAGCGTTAAGTTGAAATTCACATTTCTCAGCTTTCACAAACAGATCATTCGAGAGCAAACGTTCCAGCACCTGGTGTACATGCTGCACATGGGAAGTTTCATCTGGAGAAAAAATTAAAATGTCATCAAGGTACACAAACTTGTTCAGTATGTCCCGTAATACATCGTTAACCATGCCTTGAAAAACGGCTGGAGAATTAGTAAGACCAAACGGCATGACCCGATATTCATAATGACCACTGGGTGTGTTAAACGCAGTCTTCCATTCATCCCCCTCCCTTATCCTTACCAGATGATAAGCATTTCTAAGATCTAACTTAATGAATATTTTAGCGTCCTTTAGCAATTCAAACGCAGAGGAGATAAGAGGAAGAGGGTATCTGTTCTTAACAGTAATATTTCTAGAGCTGGAATGAGGTGATACCAAGTAGCATACACAACAAACTGGTATGAGAACTAAAACACAAAGGGCTTAAATGCAGACTTAACGGGATAACGAGACACAGGTGAAACACATCAGGGTGGGGCAAACAATCACATGAGGGTAAACGACCCGACAGGAAATGGGACCTGAAACGAGGAGATGTGAGACACCAAAATAAAACAAGAATGCAAACTCAAATACTAAAAACCCATAAGAAACAGAAACTAGATCAAAACGCGAGACCTGATACCGCAGGAGTGGCAGGCAGCGACTACTTGCCAACGTACCCTAGACATCACCTTGACGAGGTGTGGTCCGTTGGCAGAAGCCCCAGTAGTTCTGGAGAACCTGGGGAAGTCGACTTGCCGTCCGCAGATAGCGGCGGGGTCGCATGGCCCAGATGGAACGTATGATGGAGCAGCTGCTCGAGCGGGACCTGGAACATCAAGAACGGGGGTCCCTGCGATCTAGGAGCCATGCTGTGGGTCCACCGAGTTCTCCTTCATCCATGGGCAGCGCCAGGAGTCAGCGGTTAGCTGACTTTGAAGAGGGGTTGGCGCAGGAACCAGCAAAACCGGAAATCCCTGAGGAAGAGCTACTGGAGGTAGTTTCCAAATTTGCCAAGCCAGGGCATTCAGGGAAACCGCTACAGGCCAAACTAGCGGCGAGCATAAATTACCTCACAACCCACCAGCTGCAGGAACAGGTGTTGACGGAGGCCATGGAAAAATACAAAGCCCCAGGTAATTGTGTATCACTGAATGTCCCAACGGTCAACACGCCCATATGGGGGAACATTAGTCCCGGGATCAGGGCCCAGGAGCTGAAAATTCAGAAGATCCTCAAGCTATTGATATCAGGCATCACGGCATTTGCCAGATCCGTGGACGGGACAGAAATGAAAGAGGAGGAGCAGGATGCTCTGGCTCTATTGTGTAATACATAATATGAGATCAACTGTTTCAGAAAAAGCTCCATCCGGCCCACACTTAACCCAAATTTGTAGGATTGTGCAAAGCCTCTGCAACTCCGCCGCCAAGACACTTGTTCAAGGAGGACCTGCCTAAACAGGTCAAAGATTTGGATGAGGAGGCCAAGCAGTTGGGTTAATGAAACCTCTGTCATCAGCCAGGCCACAGGCGTATCGGAGGCACCATCCATACGTAAATACCAGGCCTCGGGGACAACCCAATAGGGCACCGAGAGCATATCTACCGGCCGCACCCTATCAGCAGAAGCCTTTTTTAGGGCAGGGCCAACAGCGGCCAGCATGGAAGATTCGCCAACCTCCCACCCCAGCAACACAACGTCCACCAAAAACCCAGAACATCAAGCCCCGCCAGTAACCATGGAGGTAAGGGGGTCTGGTTCTCTTGAGAGGGCTGCATGCATAACCTCACAAGTAGGAGGGAGGTTGCGTGCATTCTGGGTTGCATGGGGTGCTATAACTTCGGATACCTTTATTTTACAAAGTATTCAGGGTTATGAGATTGAATTCATAAATGGACATCTTCCCCCAACTCAACATGTACCTGACCGGAAATTTGCACTCTCTCAAAAAGAGAAAGAGGAAGGACATGTAGAAATATTAAGGATCTATGCCAAGGGGGTAATAGAAAAAACGACACATGAACCTCTTGAGTTTGTGTCTAACATCTTTACCAAAACCAAAAAAGATAGTGTATGTTGAATTATCATTGATCTAACCCATTTGAATACCTTTGTACAATATACTCATTTCAAAATGGAAACATTTGAAATGGCTAAACAGCTGATTTCCAGAGGGTACTGTATGGCCTGCATCGATTTAAAAGATGCATACTATTCAGTACCTATAAAGGAACATCACTGGAAATTCTTAAAATTTGTCTGGATGGGGCAACTGTGGCAATACAAAGCCCTACCCAATGGGCTTACCACAGCCCCTAGGTTATTTACAAAAAAATTAAAACCAATATTGGCATCCCTTAGACAACAAAATCACATAGTCATGGCATATTTAGATGATATCTTAATTGTGGGGAAAACTCTTGAACTAGCAGTAACAGCTACCAAAACGTTATTTGAGAAACTAGGGTTTGCTATCCATCCAGACAAATCTAAGTTCAACCCATCTGTGGTTATGGACTATCTGGGATTCACGATTAACACCAATCATATGATTGTCACTATCCCAGCCAGCAAAGCAATAGATATAATAGAGGCATGTAACAGCCTTGCTTGCGCCAGGAAACCGACTATCAGACACGCTGCTAAGGTAATTGGAAAGCTTGTAGCTACATTTCCAGCTGCGCAATTTGGGTCATTACATTATCAAAACTTGCAAAGAGCAAAAATCTCAGCATTAAAAGCAAATGCTGGACATTTAGACAGACCTATGCAGCTGCCGATCAAGGCAAAAATTGAGCTACAATGGTGGGTTAGCAATATTAGTGAGTGTTTTAATCCCATCATTAAATCCAACCCATCAGTCGTATTACAAACCGACGCAAGCGCTCAAGGCTGGGGAGCTACCGACAGCACTTCTAGTTGTGGCGGCAGATGGGATTCACACGAATCTACACTTCTTCAGCCACAAGGTATAAACTATTTGGAAATGCTGGGAGCATTTCACGGGCTGCGGGTTTACTGCACGAATTTACATCATACGCATGTCCATCTTCAAATAGATAATACCACTGTGGTGGCATATTTAAATCATATGGGTGGTATCAAGTCAATATCTTGTGATGAATTGGCAAATACAATTTGGCTCTGGTGTATTGAAAGGATTATTTGGATATCAGCTACTTACCTTCCGTGTAAGCTCAATACAGTGGTGGACACCAGGTCACAAGTATTCAATGACAACATTGAGTGGATGTTGAACCCCCAAATATTTGCTAAAATTATAGCTAAATTTGGAACACCAGATATCAACCTTTTTGCGTCCAGGTTGAACCATCAGATACCAACATATGTATCTTAGGAACCAGATCTTGCGGCAGTGGCAATGGATGCATTCTCGCTCCATTGGGGGAAAAGGTTTTTCTATGCATTTCCCCCATTCTGCCTCATCAGTCGGGTATTGCAGAAAATTCAACTGGATTCTGCAACAGACATTCTGATAATACCTGACTGGCCTACACAAACATGGTACCCGGTGGTCCTCAATATGCTAAAAGTCCCATGGGCACAAATTACCAAATGCCCAAATTTGGTCACCAACCCCATCACTGGGGAGTGTCATCCGTGCCATGGTCATCTGAACCTGTTGGCTTGCAGGTTCCGAAGAGGCCACTGCTGGAGTTCGGACTGTCATCCAGGGCTATGGACATCATAACGGCATTGTGCAGAGAATCCACTAGGAAGCAGTACCTAACCCACATCAGAAAATGGGAAGCCTACTGCAGTCGGACGAAGACCACCTACAACACTGCCACGATCCCTTATCTGTTGGAATTCATTGCGGGCCTTCATTTTGATGAGGGACTCAGCTACGTTTTCTTCACGTTTTTCTTATTTTTTATTATTACTTTATTTTTTATATTTTCTTATTATTATTATTGCTTTTAATAAGTATTAAGTATAGATATTATCAAATACTTGACTGATGGATTTTGTATACATCAGAGGTTAATACTCCCGGTTAAATATTTGTATGGAATAACAATTTTAATGAATCATGGAATTGAATAAGTTAGTAACATCGACTACAGAAGTCTATAGATTCCTAGCCATGGTAGTATGGCTAACACTAACTACACCAATATTAGATGTAGTTTTTTCTTTCTTTGTGCACCCTATTAATCTCTTAATCTATCCTTTTTTTTAATATTATCTCTTGTTGTTATTATTATTTTACTTTTGAATGGTTATAAATTAAGCAAAGGAGGTATATACGTGAGAGATACTCAAAGGTCTTGAAATTCATCTATTCGGAGTTCGGGTGTAAAGTCGGGTATGTCGAGCTGAACCATTTGCCCTATTTTAGATAAAAGATGCAAAGACTTACAAATGAATATGGGGAATGGAGGAATAACGTTTTGTAGCTGGAATGTTAAAGGTATTAACGAACCAATTAAGAGAGGTAAAGTATTAGCACACTTAAAAGCACTTAAAGCAGATGTGGTATTCATCCAAGAGACATATCTAAAAAAAGAGGCAGAACATAGATTAAAAGCTAAATGGATTGACAAAGTGTATCATTCTTCTTTCACACACAAATCTAGAGGTGTAGCAATATTAATTTGTAAAGGCACTTCATTTAAACACACTTCAACAATAACCGATAGTGGTGGTAGATATATTATTGCAATAGGAGAATTATACACACAAAAAATGATTTTTGGCAATGTATACGGCCCAAATTTTGACAGCCCACTGTTTTTTAAAAAAAAATTAATGCTATTCCGGAATTATCACAACATAACTTAATAATTGGAGGAGATTTAAATTGTACACTAGATCCTTATTTGGACAGATCATCAAAACAACAGAAACTTAAATCGCATTCCAGTGATCTAATAAATGCATATATAGATACTAGTAATATTAAAGGTGTTTGGAGAATTCAAAACCCACCTGGTCGGGAATACTCATTTTACTCACCTGTGCATAAAACTTATTCAAGAATAGATTATATTTTGGTAGATTCAAAACTTATCCCATTCACTTATAATTCAAAATATCATAATATTATAATTTCAGATCACGCACCTTTAACTTTTATGATGGAAATAACTGGTAAAACGGAAAAACAGGGACAATGGAGATTTAAGCCACAAATTTTAAAAGACAAAATAACTCAAGAATACATCACAAAACAGATCAAGATTTTCTTTGAAATAAATGATACGCCAGAAATATCTTTGTCCCTATTATGGGAAACGTTTAAAGCGTATCTTCGGGGAATTATGATATCCTCTCAAGCATTTTATAATAAAGAGAATCGGAGGGAACAACAGGCATTGGAAAAGGAGATCAAGCAATTAGATACAGAAAATGCTGTTAACCCAACCATAATAAAACATAATAAAATCTTTGCATTGAAATATAAATTAAATAAAATACAGTCAGACCAAGTTGTAAAACTATACCAATATACTAAACAAATACAATTTGAATTTGGAGATAAACCACAAAAATTATTGGCTCGTCAATTACGAAAATTTGAAGGAGAAAAATTAATCCATGGGATTAAATCAGACAAAGGGGAATTATTAGTACAAACTGAAGATATAAATGAGAGATTTTTGCAATATTATAAAAAAATTATATTCAGCCAAAACGACAGAAAATCGAATAGGAGTAGAGACATTTTTTTAAAATTGTAATCTAAAAGGACTGGATTCAGAAAATAGAGAATCACTCACTGCTTAAATAACTACTAAAGAAATCGAAGAAGCTATTAGGTCATTAAAAAATGGTAAAACTCCAGGACCGGATGGTATTGGATCAGTATTTTATAATACATTCTATGATATGATAGCTCCACATTTGAAGACACTTTATGAACACATTTATGCACAACAGAAGTTACCAGAAACATTAAATGAATCTATTATAACACTTATACCTAAGTTAGATAAAAATTTGGATGATCCAGGGTTGTATAGAGCCATAGCTCTTTTAAATACTGATCAAAAAATATTAACCAAAATACTAGCACAAAGACTAAATACAGTGATTAATAAAGTAATTCATTCAGATCAATCAGGATTTATACCAAAACGATATTCCTCAAACAACCTGAGAAGATTATTCAATATTATATACTCGAAAAGAAACATTAATAAAGATTTATCAATTATTTCATTGGACGCAGAGAAAGCTTTCGATCAGATTGAATGGTTTATTTATTTTCGGTTATGGAAACTTTTCAGTTGGGAGAGAAGTTTATAACATGGGTTAAGCTACTATATACCAAGCCAACAGCTAGAATATTAATAAATCAAATTTTAACAACTAAATTTAATTTATTCCGTGGCTGTAGACAAGGTTGTCCTCTATCTCCACTAATGTTCACACTGGCAATTGAACCATTAGCACAGCGCGTCAGATTACATCCTGAAATATACGGGTATGAAACCAAAGAAACTGAAAATAAAATCTCTTTATACGCAGATGATGTATTACTTTATATTACAAAGCCGGAAATTAGTATTCCTAACTTATTAGATTTAATAACTCAATTTGGATTGATTTCATGATATAGAATTAATTGGAATAAAAGTGAACATGCCAATAAAGGGAAATAACTCACATATATTACAACAATATCCTTTTAAGATAGCAAATGAAAATATCAAATATCTTTGAATTCATGTAACAAAAAGATTTTATTTTTTATTTAAATCTAATTTCCCACCCCTATTGAATAAACTACTTAAGAATATCCTATATTGGAAAACGTTACCTATTTCAATACTAGGTAGAATTAATGCGAATAAAATGATTTTTCTTCCGCAATTATTATACCTGTTTCAACTGATCCCGATATATCTTCCTAAAAAAATGTTTAAGAAAGTGGACTCTATAGTTACCAACTTTATTTGGGATTAAAAGATCCATAGAATAAATAAAAAATATCTATGTAAATCAAAAATGAATGGAGGTTTTGCATTGCCTAATTTTATGTTTTATTATTGGGCAGTTAATATTAAAATATGAATTTTTGGTTGGAAGAAGTAGATAAACAACCAAACTGGTTAAAAATGGAAAGGAAGATTGTTCTCCTTTTGAAATTAGCTCGATTTTATTTGCTAATACTAAAATACATAAAAAAAGGTATAGAGGAAATCCAATAATAGAAAGTGGCATACGTATTTGGAAACAATTAAAGAAAACATTAAAATTAGAAAGTATACCACTGGCTCTTCCCATTGCAAATAACATCACTTTTAAACCTTCAATGATGGATAAAGGTTTTTTTTAAATGGAAGAACTATGGAGTAAATAAGATGGGTGATCTCTACAGGGAAAGTTTATTCCTTTCATTTCAGGAATTACAACAAAATTATGGATTACACTCAAAATAATACTTTAGATATTTACAAATTAGAGACTATGTTAAATCAAACACACAGGATTTTAGAAATAGAAAGACAGAAATTTTAGATGAATGTCTAAATAAATATCCAAATACAGAAAAATTAATATCATATATTTATAATATTTTACTGGAAAATGATTTATCAAACTCGGAATATATAGGCAAGCATGGGAAAACGAATTAGGACAAACAATTAGTGTAGAAGTAGGAATGAAAGTTTTACAACATATACAGACCACTGCTCATTAAATGCCAGACACTCCCTGATACAATTTAAAATTTTACATCGATTACACTTTTCGAAATCCAAATTAAACAGAATTTTTCAAAAATGTTTCTGCTATATGTGATAAATGTCAGCCATTTAGAAGCTAATCTAACGCATTCATTCTGAAAACAAAACTTGTATAAAAATGACTAATTTTTGGATAGAAATTTTTAACATAATCTCGAAAGTAGTTAATGCAAATCTGACTCCAGACTCAAAATTAATCATATTAGGAATAATAGAAACGGATCATCTACTAACAACACAGCTGCTTCCTTCCTCAAATAATTTTTATTGGTTATAGTTTAATAATTGGAAAAAAACTATACTAAGATTTTGGAAAGGTCCTACATCCCCCACAATCAAAATGTGGATTACAGAAATGTCGGAGACACTTCATCTGGAAAGACTAAGACTTGTCCTTTTGGACAAGCTAGATCAATTTAGAGGAATATGGTCTCCATTTATTGAATACTTAAAGGGTCAAGGAGGTCCGGTTCGAGGGCCTGACTGAAGCCTGAATGAAGGAATGGATGAAGAACTATATACAATAGACCACGCATATATCTCCAATGAAGAATATCTTGCTTTATACTCCACTCATTTTATCGATTTTCTACTTCTATTTTATTTATTTTTATTATTTCTCTTTACTATTTTCTTTCTGTTATAAAATAATAAAAAATATAGAAGTATAAATAAGAATGACTGTAAACTTTAAAAATATTAAGAATGTATGTGACGAATAATATGTTTTTTTCTTTTTTGATTTTATGTTATTCCTTCTTAATATGTATTTACTTCTAATAAAAATATTTTACAAAAGAAAAAAAAAGTCCCATGGGCACAAATTACCAAATGCCCAAATTTGGTCACCAACCCCATCACTGGGGAGTGTCATCTGTGCCATGGTCATCTGAACCTGTTGGCTTGAAGGTTCCGAAGAGGCCACTGACTGTCATCCAGGGCTATGGACATTATAACGGTGTTGTGCAGAGAATCCACTAGGAAGCAGTACCTAACCCACATCAGAAAATGGGAAGCCTACTGCAGTCAGACGAAGACAACCAACAACTCTGCCACGATCCCTAATGTGTTGGAATTCATCGCGGGCCTTCATTTTGATGAGGGATTCAGCTACAGTGCCATAAATTGTGCCAGGAGTGCACTATCGTCCTACCTCAATATAGGAGTGGGATCGCACCAGCTGGTGTCAAAACGTATGAGGGGTATTTTCAATACAAACCCTCCATGACCTAGATACAACATTACCTGGGATGTAGGCGTGGTGTTAACCCTGCTCAGGAGCTGGTCGACCCATGATGAGGTTACCGCTGGACAGACTCACCTACAAAGTGGTGATGTTGATGGCACTGACATCTGCACAACGGGTCCAGACTTTGCAGAAACTGAGATTGGACAGTATGGTCTCGACCCCTGAGAAGGTAACCTTCTTTATAGAGGAGTTGCTTGAGCAGCACAGACCGGGATCTACAGGGCTGCAATTGGAATTCCGAGCGTACCCCGCTGATGCTACACTCTGCATAGCCACCCATCTTCGGTATTATATCAAAGTCACACACACCATCAGGAAGATGGAGCAGGGTCTGTTCATCAGCCACAAGAACCCACATCACCGGGTGATGGTGCAGACTATCTCCAGGTGGCTCAGGGTGGTGTTGGGTGCAGCAGGTATCGATACTAACGTTTTTAAATCTCATTCTACCAGGGCTGCATCCACATCAGCGGCGAGGACCATGGAGGTTCCCATGGATCATGTTCTCGCTACCGCGGGCTGGGCCAGTGAGACAACCTTTCAACGGTTTTATAACAAGCCGATGGCTGCTCCCGCAACATTTGCGGAATCAGTTTTAAGTACCGTTCCATAAAACGTTTATCCCCGAGTTAGTGGTTTATTGTTTGTATTTTAATACTTTATTATTTTTCAGCTTGTTCAAGTCTGAAATACATTAACATACTTCCTCCATCAGTAATTGCGGCAATGTTAAGCATGGACGTGGTCCAGGGCATGGAATCACAGAGCTTTGAAATCTTCATGAAGTCACTCACGTGACTCCGAAGTAAAATAGTAAGATTAAAGGAGAACTTACCAGTTTGAAGTTTGATCCTTATTTAATGAGGAGTTACGATGATGGATTTCGTGCCCTCCGCTCCCAACCCTCTATCATAAGGTCAACTGGTATATTAGTGGCACTTAATCTTATTATCTTCAGTCATTGTTATCTGTGATTCCACACCGCTGCTTTGAAGAATGTCGCGCATGCGTGCTGGCGGGGTCTTCACAAAATCCCTCATCGTAACTCCTCATAAAATAAGGATCAAACTTCAAACTGGTAAGTTCTCATTTAATCTTACTATTTTAGAGGTCCCCAAACCAAGATCAAGCAGAGGCCCCTCAATTTTAGAGGCCCCCAAATGAAGATCCCTTTGAAGCAGACAGGCATGAGGCCCATGCCAAATGGCACTCGTTGCCCCCTCCTCTGACAGGGCCTGCCTTTGGCAATCTCTCCTTCTGCTGCGGTTACCGTTGGCAACGTCCCTTTGTGATGTCATTGTGGCACTCGGCAGCTTGAGAGCCCATTGTGATTGGTGCACCGTGAGTGGCATTGTGACTTCATCAGTGGAAAGACCTGGAAAAAGGCTGTGTGTAACAACCATTTTTTGCCTTTTTTTTAAACTTGAATCATCAATGTGAAATATAGGATGAAATCTTAAGTGAACCTGATTATGGCGTGGATGGGAATAATGTGAGTCAGAATATGTAAACATTTAAGCGCTAGCGCCTAGCGGTTTGAGGAAGATACAAAGAATACAGACACACATACAACACACATACAGACACATACAACACAAATACAAGATGAGACTTTTATAGGTACATAGGTGCACTGTTGCATCACCTAGCAGCATTGCACAACATTAAAGGTGCTCTCTAAAAGCAAACTGATGTTATCATCACTTGATTTTGCTTCTCCTTTGATCAATCCTTAAAACTGAGACGCCAGACCTACTGTACAATGAGAGGAGCTGAAAGATGTTGCGTTTTTTTTGCTGTAATTACAATCTTAAGGAAAATTATTCTGAGAATATCTATGTTATTTACATAAAGTCAACTAAGGTGACTGAAGATATCAATCTAAGCCAAAGGGTGGGCATTCTTTCCATTAAGGAGTAAATGTACTGTTTTACTGCGGACATGTTTTTTCCTCAGTACAGAAATGGATATTATTTCCATTTAGACTCGGACGTATTTCTGTTCAGTGGCTTTATTTAATCAACTGGGTGAAAGCAACATGCAAAGGTTGATTAGTTGCTGGAAGGGATCTTTTCATCTGTCTCATCCATATTCGAATCAAATTATAGCATCGATTAATCCATGTCTAGCATGTGAGATTATGGCATGATACTCTTTACATTAATCATATAATAGACGTGAGTAATTCATGATGCAAACATTTTCATGAGAAAATCAAAAACATCTGGAATATGACCGTCAGTGTTATGCATTGTTAATGTTCTTTTAGCAGACACTTGTGTGATCTTTATCCAGTCACATATATTCCCCTCTTTTTGGTCTAATGATGGTACTAATTTAAAATTTTAACGGTACATCCTTATTTGAATTCATCAGTGGTGAATGTTTTCTCCCACAATTACTGGTGTTGCTTAGTGAAGATTCACATGCTCATAAGTTCAAAGGTTCATAAGTTATAGGAGCAGAAGTAGGCTATTCAGCCCATCAAGCCTTCTCCACAATGCAATCGTGGCTGATCTATCTTTCCCTCTGAACCCCATTTTCCTGCCTTATCCCCAAAACCCCTGACACCCTTACTAATGAGGCATCTGTCAATCTGCACTTTAAACATACCCATTGATGGCCTCCACAGCCATCTGTGGCAATGAAAATCACAGATTCACCGACCTTTGTCTAAAGAAATTCCTCCTCGTCTCCTTTCTAAAGGTATGTCGTTTTATTCTGAGGCTATGGCCTCCGGTCCTAGACTCTCCCCCTAGTGGAAACATTCTCTCCACGTCCACTCTATCCAGAGCTTTCACTATTCGGTAAGTTGCAATGAGATCCCCCCTCATCTTTCTAAACTTCGGTGAGTACAGGCCCAGTGCTATCAAACTCTCAACATATGTTAACCCAATATATTCCTGGGATAATTCCTGTTCCTCTGGGCCATCTCTATTGCCAGTACATCCTACCTCAGATTGGTAGACGGATCATTTCATACTTGGGTGAATGGAGATTATTCTGGTATTTAGTTATAAATGGATATTGCATATTGTATCATTATAATTTCCTTTGGAGAGATGCTTCTATTCCTGCAGAGTGCAGCTTTAACTCCTGTTCCAACTATCCTGATGAAAGGAAACTGGAGCTCGTTTCCCAGTTTTTTAACTGACTTCAAGTAGGATAATTTAGGATGACAAGTGTGGGAAACTTTCCTGCAGTCCTCAACCTGAAAACATAACTCTGTTTTTCTTTCTTCAGATGCTGTTAGACCTGCTGAGCATTTTCTGCATTTATTCATATTATTTATATTGCAGGGCTCAAAGTCTTAAATGAGCAAACCTTCGATTCGTGAAACAGAATGTTCTTATTTCAATTAATGTGCAGTTAATTATCCCCTCAGTCAGTTTTTCACATCTGCTGTCAAGCTACTTCAACATGTGTCTCTGTCATACCAGCCCTGATTCAACAAAACTAAATATTAGGATGTCGATTAGTATCCTTTTGTCTTTTGACCCTTGAGAAATAAAGAACATGGCTGCTTGCTAATTCAAAAATAATGGGTATATTAATTAAATAATTAACAGAATAATCATACTTTACTACATGCTTTACTACTTGTACATAAAGCAAGTTACATATTTGGATACTCAAATTATTGGATAAACAGATTATCGATAAGTAATAGAAAATCTTTCATACCAGTGAGAAACACTGAGATTCTGTTTTGCTGTGGATTTCGAACCACTGAGAAGTGCCATGGACTCATTCAGAAAACAACTGAATCCATTAAGCATTTCAGTTTATTTTATTTCATCCCACTGTCATGTTGTGTGGGAGTTCAGCTCCCCTCTGGGATGCTGGCAATGAAATAAATTCATTTCATTAAAAAAAAAACTATTTTTGCTTTATTTATAGTGACAGTCTCTTGGAGAATATAGTTATGCTCCTCACCCTAACCACTCCTTTATCATATCAGTATATTTATAAATCCATTATTACTGATTTATTTATAAACTGCAGGAAAATTAATTCTGGTAAGATTCAGACAAATATTTAAGGTAAACATACTTCAAACCTGCAGCACAAAAGGAAATGTATTTCATTTATTCTAGATCTTTATTCATGATTTATTTGAATGTATTTATCTTATGTGACTGCACAGATTGGCACAATAATTTTTCATTATGAGATCCAATTACAAGCAACAAGGTTTGTTTTGAGAATCATGTAGATTAGAATGATTCAAAAGAGCCACTTAGAATATGCAGTGCGAATAATGATGAGGACCATTATAATGGAGATGGCAACTTCTGCACAACTTCTGTTAAAACCACTCAAACTCATCACTTACAGAACATTTGGGGGGGAAATTGACACATTAGATATTAAAAGCAAATCTTAACATGTATTGGGTGTGACAAATGTCAAAAAAATGAATTCCCAGCATTTGTGATTTTTATAAATTAATTCTATTTTTGGGAGAAATAACTTTTGCAATTTTCAGACATGCAGTTGATGTTGTTGTAGATGTTGCAATTAACATTATGTTAGTCCTCAGGAAGTGCTGCTTCCGTCTTCAGTGGAGTTAAATGCATGAAACTCATATGAACTTGATGTGCCCCATTTTTACTATTTAAAATAGCACTGAATTTGTCACGGCCAATTGAATAAGATGGTGTTGTACTGGTAATGCAGACCAATCCATTATTACTGGTGAAGAACCTCCCTCCCTCCCTGATTTACTTATATGTACACAGTCAAATTCTTTCAAATATCCTTAGATATAAAAATGACAAGAATGACCATTTATTTGCTTCTTTAATAGATTGTTTATAATATTTTAGTTTCTACTATATCTCTCCTACAGTATTTTATATATATGTGTTACTTCATTTATTTTGCTTTGTGTGAAAGGTTTAAAACATTAAATTTGACTGGGGTTTTCTTCAATTTTTGGACTAGTTGGATGCTTTGTTGACATGGTATATCTGTTGTTGGAAACATCTTAATCCCTACACAGACGTTTCTGCCAGCAACTAATAAAGGGAGGAGGAAATTTGTGCCATACATCCCCAGAAGCTCTGTGGGCAAGTTTATTTGAGGTTAGTGGCCTGATTGGAAAATCTGCTAAAATCTGTATTCATCCCTGATTTATTGCAGACTATAAAGATAGTGCATTAACAAACATTGTTCTGAATACAATAGATGCTCCAAAGTAGCTGCATTCAGCATTTCTAACATATACAAAGGACTAACAGACGATGCCAATATGTATAATGATCTCCTTCTATAACATATGGAATTGTGTTACATTCAGTCAACTAGTGCTTTAATGCTACAGTATAAACATATTTTAGTGCAATTACATGGCATTTGTATTGGTAGCTATTGCCAGCAGCTCTTGGAATATGAAACTGAAAACCAAATTTTAAAAGATATTAATTTTAAAACCAGGAGTGGTTGTGTGATAGGATTCTATGTGTAGGAATTTAGATTACATAATTTACCACTAGCCAATCAAACAATGTATTTTGTTTGCTTTCAGAATATAGTTTGTTTCAATATAACAGCAAAGGAAAAAAATAGCTGCAGTTTAAGCATGTAACGTAGTTGCATAGTTCACAGTGGCATAGAGGTAGAGTTGCTACCTTACAGCGCCAGAGACCCGGGATCGATTCTGACGACAGCTGCTGTCTGTATGGAGTTTGTTCGTTCTCCCTATGACCGAGTGGGCTTTTCTCAGGTGCTCCTGTTTCCTCCCAGACTCCAAAGACATACAGGTTTGTAGGTTAATTGGTTTCGGTAAAAATTGTAAATTGTCCCTGGTGTGTAGGATAGTGCTAGAGTATGGGGATCGCTGATCTCTAAACTAAACTAATCAACGATAACATGGAGCAATAGGGCCAGTTTCTTGGATGTAAATTTGATGTCGTTCGGCACACAGCAAAAAGAGCTGGTGCTGAGCTACCTTTTTCCTGCAGATGTTGTCTCTCATGCTATACATTTTGAACTGTGTATTCCATGCTTCAGATTTTCAGCTACTCGTAGGAAATCAAAAAAGAGAAATGATTTAACCCATCATCTCTGCACCACTACTATCCATTCTAATCTCACAATGTATAAGGGTTTATCAACTCGGGAAATTAGTGCATATTTTACAAATTTGAGATGAAATTGAAAGTGAAGTAAAGCAGAATGTTTGCTTCTACAAATTCTGTGGGAAAGGAAAATGAGAAATGGCATACTAGGATGAATGCGACCAATCAAATATTACTTTGAATGACCATATTAAAAGCAGAGAAAGACATACGCATATTATGAAGAAAATAGATTTCAGTATAATAAATGTTGGCGATTTATCAGAGAAGAACCGATGATATTAAAATAATGTTAATAGACTTGATAATGAGATTTTCAATGATAACTTCCTTAGCAGAAATTAAAATGGCAAAGCATAAAGAAGATTAAAGTCATTTCAAAGCAGACAGAACCTTGCACAATGAAATTCCCTGGGCCACTTCCGAAATCCCATGACTCGAGACCACCGCAAACACACTGTCCACTGCTTCCAGCAGCCGCCCCTCCACTTCCGTGTGTCGAGGTCGCTATGTCCCACTTCCTGAGCCAATCATGGAACTTTAGGGCACTTTCCAAGGGTGGGAGGTGAGGAATTAGAGGAACAGCACCTCATCTCCCCATGCTAGATCATCGGAGATGTCCTCATTCTTTAAGAAATGGGGGTTCTTCCATTATAGATGAAGCTCTCACTAGGGTCTCCTTGATATCCTGCAGCTCCACTCTTGCTCCCCCTCTCCCTATTCGCAACAAGTCAGAATCCCCCTTGTCCTCACCTTCCACCTCATCAGCCGCCGGATACAGCATATAATCCTCCAACACATTCGCCACCTCTAACAGGATCCCACTACAGGCCACATCTTCCCATCTCTACCCCTTTCTGCTTTTCGTAGAGACCGTTCCCTCCGTAACTCCCTGGTCAACTCGTCCCTTCCCACCCAAACTACCCCCTCCCCAGGTACTTTCCCCTGCAACCGCAGGAGATGCAACACCTGTCCCTTTACCTCCCTCCTGGACTCCATCCAAGGACCATGACAGTCTTTTCATGTAAGGCAGAGGTTCATTTGCATCTCATCCAACCTAATCTACTGTATCCACTGTTCTAGGTGTCAACTACTGTACATTAGCGAGACCAAGCGATCATTTTGCAGAACACCTCCGTGCAGTCCGCCTTAACCTACCTGATCTCCCCGTGGCTCAGCACTTTAATCCCCCTTCCATTCCCAATCTGACCTGGGCCTCCTCCATTGTCAGAGTGAGACCCAGCGCAAATTGGAGGGACAGCACCTCATATTTTGCTTGGATAGCTTACACCCCAGCAGTATGAACATTGACTTCTCTAAATTCAAATAGCCCTTGTTTTCCTTCTCTTTCCATCCCCTCCCCCTTCTCAGTTCTCCCACCAGTCTTACTGTCTACATTCTATCTCTGTCCCGCCCACTCCCCTGACATCAGTCTGAAGAAGGGTCTTGACGCGAAACGTTACCCATTCCTTCTCACCCGAGATGCTGCCTGTCCCTCTGGGTTACTCCAGCATATTGTGTCTACCTCATCTTCCCTCTGGGTAGACTCAACCCAATGGTATGAACATTGAATTTTCACAATTTTTGTCCCCCTCCCCAGATGTCCCATGAAGACATATCAAGGAAATATGACAAAAAATTTGTTCTGGTCATAGTGCAAATTAGATTTTCCACCTTCAGGTTCAGTACGTTGAGATAGATGGGATCAAGAAGATTAACAGTATTGTGATGTCTTCTACTGCAATCAGGGCTGGGTATGGATAACATCACAAAGGTATTGCAATCCTTTTTAATAGAGAGGTGGAGCAGTCATTGCACCAGTGGATGTGTTCAGCAGCAGACTTGTGAGAGCCAGTCTGCAGGGTAAGTACAGCAATATCACTCTGAATCATTCCTGTGCTCTGATGAATAACAGTGAGGAACAAGCAAAGGGCAAATGTTATTACACCCTATAGGTGGTGTCAGTAGAATCCATGACTTTATTATCCTTATGGTAGAGAGAAGAACCAGACTCTCTCTACAATGATCTGTGGCAACTGGTGAAGGTCAGTAATTGATGGAAAGTGAAAAGGGGAGCAAATTGTGCTGATGTCCACCATCTTGTGGCAGCTTCTCTCATGTAGAGAAATGTGGGTCCACCAAACCAGGGACATATTACTTTCCCTTTTCTTTTGTTTGCTGAACCAGTGTGTTGGCCTTTAGCGTGCAAGCACATCTGTATTCCTTTGGAGAGCAACACTACTCAAGCTCTCGCCTTTTAACAAATACTCTCCTTTTCATTACATCCACCAAAGTGGATGATCTAAATGTCTCTCCGTTGTATTCCATCTGCCAATTTATTGCCTATTCATTCTGCTTGTCCCTATCCCCTTGAAGATTATTTACATCCTCCTCCACATTCACAGTCCCACCCAGTTTAGTTTCATATACAAACTTGGAAATGTGACATGTGGTCCCCTGATATAGAATGGGGCTCCAGCACCATTCCTACAAGGTGCCCCATTAATCCCAGCCTGCCAACCTAAGACCGTGGACATGTTTAGAACAAAGCAAGGCAACGTTTGGAAAGACTGTGACTGCACAGAGCAGAGATATAATAGAGCACTGCTCATGATGGCAATGGTACAGTATGTCTCCATAATCTTACAGACTCTTGAGAGTCCTATGAAACACTTTGTGGTCTAATGGAATTCCTCTCCTTGTACTCATCACCATTAAAAAACACTATTCTTAGTTTACATCCTGTTCTGTTTAGTTCAGTTTATTGTCACATGTACCGAGGTACAGTGTTCACAGTTAACTCAGTTCTACGGACGGAGTATGTCACACATCTGTTATGCCTGTAGTTCTCTTCCATTTTTGCCATTAATAGGTAATGCATTCCTCGGGGTATTTAAGCTTATTTGAATTTTGTTTTAAAAAAACTCCCTGGTTATAAAATTTAAATTATTTCAGACGTCAAACATAAAATTAACATGGAACCAACTCGAACTGCAAAGACTTGTGGGTTAATTGTATCACATTGTAGCCTTTAGATTTCTGCCTGGAAATTATATTTGTTTTAAGCATTTAATAATGGCACAGAGATCTAAGATAAACCCCCGATCAGTCCCGCAGTAGAGTACAGTGCAGTTGTATATAAGTTAAAAGCATCCACACTTTTTCTGGAATCACTGCAGTCTGCTCTGTAGGTCTACACTGGTGTTGCAGCTGCTAATAATATGCAGTTTTAATCTCGTTCATTCCAGGCCGGTTAAGGTTCCTCAATTTAAATGCACATATTCCATTCTCCTTGTTTAAATGAAGAAATAAATTAACACAACCTGTATTTCTCTGTTAAAATTAACAAAACCTGTCCATACATTTACCAAACAGTGATAACACTTCAGTCAAAGTACATAGAATATGTGATTGGGGAATAAAAATCTGACAACATTCTGTAAAGTCAGGTTGCACATGGATCTGCATTCATCAATTCATTTCTGCAATTGCTATTAGAACCTAGCTTCACTTTACACTGATGTCTTCCGCATATTGCTCTTTCCACCCGAACCCCAACCTTATTCCTTACACTAAACAGATGAGTGTCACTTTTTATTGTCACTCATTGATTAAATTAAATGACATTATCTATAGGACAAAAGATTGCCGAATGCAATATCATTATACAATTGCATGTTTTGGGTTGTCCTGCCCAAAAGGGATAGTTGCATTGTGAACACATATTCGTTTAGAACACATTCTAAGGCACATCTGGATTTCTATTTTGTTTTGAATTTACAGCAGATATTGAGTAGTTTTGAGTGTAATATTCAGGTTTTTACTCAATCTAAACAATGGGAAAAAATATTCTTGTGTTGAACTACTCCCGTTATTTAGGGCATGTAGCCAAACGCTACATGCCCTCAATAACGCTACATGCCCTAAATTACAGATAAATCCTTAGGCAATACTCATCTACCTAAAGATGCAATAATGTGTAGTAATGTTAATTGTCAGAATATGAAGCGTAGGAGAGATAACTTCCATGTATAATGACATAGTAAGCGCTTTATATGTAGGCAGTAAGCCCTACTGCAAGCATAAAAATATGACACATAGCATCAGCCCTGGCTGGAATAAGTATGTAGGTGAGTATCATGCTGAAGCCCGTGAAGCCACTAAATCATGGGCTATGGCAGGTAGACCCAGACAGGGGCCTGTGTTTTGGTACAAGAAGCTCACTAATGCAAGATATAACTATGCTGTTCGCTTCATCTGTTCTCATAAGCGAGCTATGAGAGCTGATTCCATGGCTAAGAAGCTGCTAAGTAACAATGCTAATGATTTTTGGAAAGAAGTGAGAGCTCTTAACATTTGCAAAACATCTCTACCATGCACTGTAGATGGAATCTCTGGAACAGCTAATACGAGATGGCGACAACATTATAGTACTTTATTCAACTGTGTCCAAGGTGATTTGTATAGGGTGGTTGAATATTGAGAGTAATGACTCAATGGTGATTATGTCACATGAGGTGTATCATGCCATGAACAAGCTGTCCAACAACAAAGCAAGTGGCTTGGATCATATCTCTGCTGAACATCTTAAGTATGCGATAGCTCCTCTCCTTGCTATTTGTGTTACTGGCTTTATGATTCATGGCTTGTTACCAGACTCAATGTTGTCTGTTCTGTTAGTGCCGGTCATTAAGGACAAAGCTGGTGAAATAGGCAGCCTAAATAATTACAGGCCCATAGCTTTAGCCAGCATATTGTCAAAAGTCTTAGAAAGAGTTCTGCTGGATAGAGTAAATGAGTTTGTTAACCACAGATAACCAGTTTGGTTTTAAAGCTAAACATGGCACTGACTTGTGCATATATGCCCTAAAGGAGATTGTAAACAAATATTGAGGCAAAAAATCTTCAATACTTACATGCTTTATTGACGCTTCTAAAGCCTTTGTTCATGTTAATCACAGAAAGCTGTTTGTTAAAATGAGTCAAAGAGGGGTGTCTAAATACATTCTGAGAATTCTGGCTTACTGGTATGCCCACCAGACTATGGAAATAAAATGGGGCAATAGGGTTCAGCCCCATTTGGGGTTAGCAATGGTGTTAGACAGGGGGGGATATTGTCCCCAGAACTTTTTAATCTTTGCATTGATGATCTGTCCAAACAATTGAAAGCCTGTAATACTGGGTGCATGATCAATAATATTTTAGTGAACCATGTTATGTATGCAGATGATCTTGTGGTCTTTAGTCCATTTAGTGCTGGTCTCCAGCAGCTCCTTACTATATGTTCTGTGTATGGTGTGGAACATGTATTAAATATAATGCTTGTAAGAGTGCTGTTATGATATGTAGAACCAAACAGGATAAATGTCTAACATTTCCTGATTTTAAATTGTCTGACAATAATCTTAGTGTCTGTAATAAGGTAAAATATCTAGGGCATTTTATTACAGAACAAATGGCAGATGATGAGGATATTTATAGGCAACGACGTATGCTGTATGTACAGGCGAATATTCTCTTGCGTAAGTTTGGTACGTGTACAGATGTGGTGAAGATGTCACTGTTTAGAGCATATTGCACACCACTCTATACTGTGGTAGAACTATGGAAAGACATGTTTGCAGGGACTAAAGGTGTCCTATAGTGATGCCATGAGAACACTGTTAAGGAAAACTAGATGGTGTAGTGCTAGTAACATGTTTGTGGCTGCAGGAGTCAGTACTTTAGAAGCTATCCTAAGAAATCATATGTATAAATTAATTTGCAGGATAAATGACTCCAAAAATGTAATTATTGTGGCCTTGTCAAACATAAGGTTTAGCAATACACGTTACGAATCCCAGTTGTGGAGACACTGGTATCGTTGTCTCGTTGTAGGACATTGATCATTATTTTTATTCTGGATTTTAATTCATGTATTGTGTTTTTTTTGTTTTTTTTTTTAATATATAATTTATGATGCTTTTCTAAGTGATATACTAAGATTTTATATGTATTTTATGATGATTTTATATGCAATGTATTTTTATGTAATGTTGTCCCTTGTCTGGACCTTGAGTCCGAAATAAAGTTTATTAAAAAAACGCAAAATACTACAGATGCTGAAAATCGGAATTAAAATCCGAAACTACTGGAAGACATTCGATAAATCAGACTGCAAGGATAAGGAGAAAGAAAAATGTAACGTTTCAGAACGATGACAATTTATCTAAAATACATATCCAAAAGCAAACACTGCTGGATGCCATTTAACCCATCAGGCCAAAGCCAGCTCTCTAAAAGAATATCGTCCTAATTGCTTTCATTCCTTGGTTTCCCGAAACCCATGTTTTTTTTTAAACTTATTTTCAAATTCTTATCCAATTCTTATTTTAAAGTTTAACTGGACCTGCTTCCTCTGCAGGTTCAAGTGGTGATCCTGGTCATTATTCTTGTTGTAGAGCGAACGGATTCCCCATCACCCCTTCTCTTTAAACGGTTCCAATATCCTTCATATTTTTAGGTGAGTTTTGAACTTCTCAGTATAATCGCTACTTAGCCTTCTCCGTTTCCTTCTTAAAGCAGAACTCACTTATCACGGACATTATTCCAGTTAATCTAGCCGTGTACCTGGGTTATTCACTTCAAGCACGGCGTTTGTGAATGCAAATTCCGGGGACTAAACCCGAAGACTGTTCCAGGCAGGAGTGGAGGGATAATCAACGAGTTTCCAAAATAAATAATCTAAAACAAGGAAACAAGTCAATAACATTCCAGCTAACTGTAACTATCGAGAAAGGGAAGCGTTCATTTTAAGATTGAATATCCATGCCATCGCTTTTGTTGAATGCACATCGACAATGACGCCTCTTGTTTGTGTTTATAGTTTAATATTGAACTCTCGCTGGGAGAGGAATGCAACCTGGGATGTGTAGTGCCTGACCGGCGGTGATGGGGGAAGATCCGTCTGGTAGAAAATACATCTGCGAGAGCAGCCAGCACCCAGCGCTCCGCTCCCGGAGACATCCATTGTTTGGACGCATTCCATGGCAAAGAATGAAAGAATGAGACCGCAATATTTAGAGCCTCCAGTCGACCTGCTCTCCGGCTGAAATACAGTTGTGCCTGGCGCTGGGTGCAAACGGGCACACCAAACAAAAAATAACAATAAAATAAATAAATAATCAATAGATGACGCACAGTGTGCGAGCTATGAGCCAGGCGAGGCTGTAAAACGACGTGGAGCTCGCCTCGCCCTGCAGTGAACGGCAGAACGGCAGCGAGCAGCACTGGGCGGCCGCGACAGCATGGCAGAACCGACCAAGACGCACGTTATCCTGCTGGCATGCGGCAGCTTCAACCCCATCACCAAAGGACACATTCAGATGTTCGGTCAGTATTTCCAGTCTTCCTCATTTTCCTGTCGCGGCTTGTGTTTTAAGACCAGTCTGTCTCGGAACGCTGCCCCCCGAATGAACGAATACATCCCGCTGTAATTGATTAGTAAAAGGCGGTGTCTGAAGAAATGATATTTCAACGAAAGGATGTTATTTGTAAACAGTTTGTCCCTCTCGGACCCGCGCTTCCCTTTGTTCGCTGTCCCAGGCGGACGGTGCTGAAACATACGGGCGACAAACACCGTCTCGACCCACTTTTGTCCTACAGTAAAAATACCAACTTCAACATTGTATTATTTATACACAGCGGCCACAAATATTATTAACAGTTCTCTATCGATTTGCGTCAAATGCCACTGCTATTTCTCACAACCAAGTAGAATGTATCAATCTGGATGGTAAACATGGGGAGAGCAGTACTGTCCACGTGTCTTTCTTTACGCAGAATATTTTTTTGCGATGCTTGACGTATTTTGCATTTTGTGTATATATATATATATATATATATATATATGTGTGTGTGTGTGTGAATTTATTATAAATGTGTATGCTCTATATGGGCAAAGATCGGAATTTCTTGCCCTCTTTGTGCTGTTTGATAAGGTTACTGGCATGGAAAGTTAACTGCGTGCGTGGTAAATTCTATGGTTTCGGGAGCTGTCTGTCCAGTCGGGCTCCGAGTGCTGAGAAACTGGGTGGACGGGGCCGCAGTGAGCGTTCCCGTGGACACTGCAGTTGCCAAACAGTTTGGCGGAGGAGGAACTTGATTATATTCCCTCGTTTCCCTCTCTCCGGACTCTAGTCTGAAGAAAGGTCTCGACGTTACCCCTTCCTTCTCTCCAGAGATGCTGCCGGTCCCGCTGAGTTATTCCAGCAATTTGTGTCTATCTTTGATTGTTTCTAACCTGTTCAATTTGGGCTATTCAGCTCTTTGAACGCGATAAGACCGGACGTTGATTACTTTTAATTTGTATCTCCATCGGTTTCGTGTGCGTGTGATTGAAGGATTGAATCCCCTGTTTGGTTATATGGTTGATGGTGGAAGTTTGATTGCCAATCATTGATCACCAAGATAAATAATAGCACGCAGACGCAACGGCAGCGGTGTACTCTGTCAATAACCGTGTTGCGGCGGCGGCGGTGGCGGTGGAGCTGAATAACGGAAAGCAATGGCAGGCGAGCCCTGCTGGATGCTTTCCATGGCGTGGCTGATATTCCGGAGAAGTGGAAATTTCCAGTGTTAGCAGACTGCAATAACCCCGCCGCTTCACTCCAGAAACTCACTGACTCAGTAACACGAATCGCGATGGGCTGGAAAGTAAAGGGGGCTTCTTGCTGGAGAATAGGAAATGTCAACATTGAAGTCGCTTTCACCGCTGTGGGTCTTCTCCAACGGCGTTGTCAAGCATGTATGTGCTCTTGCCGCTGACCAAGCAGCAACTCGCATGACTTGGGAATTGGAAATAAATAGCAACACGTTTTGCCGTACAATTCATTGTCTGGTTATTTTAGAGAAGTTTCCTCAAAATATCTGTGACCAGGAGACAAGTGATGCTGCTCAAGGTGCCTTAAATGTTGAATCGGCAGGACGTTAAAAGTCCGGCTCGGGTGAACCTTGAAAAAGATGGCTGCTTTGCAACACGCATGTAGTCATTATAATGCAATGACAGTCATCGATCATAACGCTATGATATTGGAACGTGTGTATGTATGCCCACGATGGAGATGATTTTGCCCATTATTGCAACAGCATTTTTGAAAATTTGATTTGGAACGAGAAGATGAGGGTGCAGTTTTTGTTAGCCACGAAACATGAATTTGGGGACAGTGCCTGAAATTGGACCACAATTGGACAAGAATTCTATGGCTGCACATGGATGCAGTTGGGAGCAAACTTAGGTGAAGAATGAAAAGGAAGAATGGCTGTTGATGCAAGAAGTCACGATACCTGCATGTGCATGTACAGTACCTGCATGTGCTGAGGTGTGCGCTGATGCAGAATAGATTTGTTATTACAATCAAGACAAGTTGTTTACCAGCAGAGAGGTTTGAGATTTTTCAGTGCCGGATAGAAGTGAGCACCATTTAAGGATGGCCAGACCAAAGGACTCGAAATTGGAGCAATTGGTAGAAAAGTGAATTTCAAAGTGAATTATTGATCAGTCTTGATCTAACATGTCTTACACTGATCATTTAAGTAATTGTATATCATTTCCCTGCGGCCAAAAATCAAAATCTCTCTAATGAAAGAGTGGGGATGAGAACTTTAATATTGGGATGAAATAGACTTATTAGTAACCGACACAAGTGTACATGATTTGTGTGCTTGTTCTTCAGACTTCTTTTTAAACTTGTTTAGTCTACTTTAGAGATACAGCACGGAAACAGGCCCTTCGGCCTACCGAGTCTACACTGACCAGCGATCCCCGCACACTAACACTATCCTACACACTGGGGACAATTTACAATCTTTACTAAAGCCAACTTAACCTACAAACCTGTACGTCTTTGTAGTACATTTGAAATGTGTCCAAAATTTGTCACAGTGCACGGGTCGGAGCATTGTGGTTTGAACAAATGTTTCACTTCATGTGAGAAGTTACCTTATGATAACATTTTAATTTCATGAGGTTTTGCTCAAGTATTTAAAAATTGGAAATACACAATAGCAAATGTAGATTTAAATTCAGAGCCTGTGGAATAAGAGAAGTGTCAGGTTCTTGACTGGATGCGGTATTATTGCTCCTATGGAATTTAAATTAAAAGGGTATAAAAAGCCTTTGAAATAGGTCTTAATCTAATTTGATTAATTAGATTAAATTGGACCACGCATTAGTGGAAAAATGTATTATTGAACATTATCTAAACTTGATAGCTGACTGCAGACAACACTGTTAGAATTTAGATGGAAACCAGGCCAATTTAATTATTTGATAAACAAAAGGGAGCAGCAGTTCTTATGTTATCAGCAATTCTCTTCCTCCCTTTACCGTCTGCAGTTTTCTGCACTGATAAAATAGCTTGTCCACCTTTATTAATTTGAAATGTTAGATGCGAGAGGGCAGATAAACTGAATGTATTGAAAAGAAATCTCACCCTGGTTGTAGTTTAAAATAATTACAAAATACCATGTGACTGGAAGAATTCAATATAATATACACGATAAAAACTATTTATGCTGAAAAGTTATTGGGGTTATACAAATTGAAGCTACAGAACTTAGAAATGTTATCCCATTCTTTGTAAATGCATTGCGGAAAAAGAAAAAGTTGAAAAATTGGTAAGGGATGGTTGTATGCTATTGTCACAAAGATTTGAAGAGACAAGGAAGACGACAGCAAGTAATTATATTTGCATAGGTATTGATTTCAAGTGTCTTCACGTTTGTGCTATGACATTTCTTAATAAAAATGCATAAGATTAATCTTTAAGAACATTGTGATCTGTAGTTTTAGGAGGAGGGGGTAAAAGTTAGTTATACCCAGTTACATTTGTATTTTAAAATATGACCTGCCCATAAAATTGGTCATGCCTCCCTTGTATCCACAAAATCTCGCTTATTTAAGGATAGATCAACATTAAAGTCAGAATTTTCGGCATTCTGATGAAGTGTGGCACACTCGGAACTTTGACGATTTCTCTTTTCATGGATGCTGTTTGGCCTGCTGAGTTTTATTTGGGATTGTCAGCATCTGCAGTATTAAAAAAAAAAATGCTATGCATCCTTTGTTCCTTGTAACCCGAATATGGCTCTTCATAACATTGAAAACAAAGTCTAAAGGCATATTTGCAAACCTAGATGAAGAATAAATGAAAATGAATTCATCCTTAAATTTAGGCTATAAAGATTAATATCCCCACAGGTTTGACGTTTCTTGAGTTCCAATGGTTAATGGTAATTTTGTTTTCTGAATTATGCTTATTTGCACCCATTTGAAGTTCAGACAAATGAAATTCATAAGATATTCCGCACTGGTGGAAGCGCTCAGCCTCGGGTACATTTTCTGGACTCTATCTGTAGAGTTGACCATTTTTTTCTGAAATAATAAAGCTAATAATTGAGCTTGCATGGCAACAAGGAAGCCTAGTGGATAAGGAAAGGAGGATAATAAAACGACAGAGCTGTGTAGGAAAGAATTGCAGATGCTGGTTTACACCAAAGATAGACACAAAATGCTGGAGTAAATCAGCGGGACAAGCAGCATCTCTGGATAGAAGGAATGGGTGACTTTTCAGGTTGAGACCAGAAGGGTCTCAATTTGAAATGTTACACATTCCTTCTGTCCAAAGATGCTGCCTGTCCCACTGAATTACTCCAGCATTTTGTGACTAAACCACAGAGCTGTTTATTTTCAATGATCAGAAATCAAAACAGCCTTTGATGCTGCAAATCAAATACAATGCTGGACATGCTGAGTAGGTGAGGCAGAGAAAAACAAGCTAACATATGTCTTTTGTTCTGATCCTTCTCAGGGTGGGGATTTCATGGCTGAGGGTAATTTGGAATGAGAAACACCTTTCTTCTTAATTAACACAAGTTATCCAATGTCTTATGTGTTACCAGCTTGCTATTGCAAGGTGACTTGGATAGGTTGGGTGAGTGGGCAAATGCATGGCAGATGCAGTATAATGTGGATAAATGTGAGGTTATCCACTTTGGCGGCAAATACAGGAGGGTAGATTATTATCTGAATGATGGTCGATTAGGAAATGGGGAGATGCAACGAGACCTGGGTGTCATGGTACACCAGTCATTAAAAGTAGGCATGCAGGTGCAGCAGGCTGTGAAGAAAGCAAATGGTATGTTGGCATTCATAGCAAAAGGATTTGAGTACAAGAGCAGGGAGGTTCTACTGCAGTTGTACAGGGTCTTGGTGAGGCCACACCTGGAATATTGTGTGCAGTTTTGGTCTCCTAATCTGAGGAAATACATTCTTGCCATAGGGGGAGTACAGAGAAGGTTCACCAGACTGATTCCTGGGGTGGCAGGACTTCCATATGAAGAAAGACTGGATAGACTCGGCTTGTACTTGCTGGAATTTAGTAGATTGAGGGGGGATCTTATAGAGGCTTACAAAATTCTTAAAGGGTTGGGCAGGCTAGATGCAGGAAGATTGTTCCCGTTGTTGGGGAACTCCAGAACAAGGGGTCACAGTTTAAGGATAAGGGGGAAGTCTTTTAGGACCGAGATGAGAAGATCTTTTTTCACACAGAGAGTGGTGATTCTGTGGAATTCTCTGCCACAGAAGGAAGTTGAGGCCAGTTCATTGGCTATATTTAAGAATGAGTTAGATGTGGCCCTTGTGGCTAAACGGGTCAGGGGGTATGGAGAGAAGGCAGGTACAGGACACTGAGTTGGATGATCAGCCATGACCATATTGAATGGCTGGCTCGAAGGGCCGAATGGCCTACTCCTGCACCTATTTTCTATGATTCTATGATTAGTGTCATGCACTGATCCACTGATATGAAAATAAATCTGTAGGAAGACTTGATTTACTAGAGGTTTGTAACTGAAGTGAAGAAACTTTTTGATTTATTTCTCAGTGGTTTCACAGATGGCAGATTGGGTTTATATGACAAATGGCAACAAACCATTAACATTTACCGGACTTGCTTTATATCCAGCGTGTTTGGCAATGGTTTGATCCTTCATATCACTAGTAATGGAGTATGTTAAGATTTTACTTTACCTGAAAACTTAACAGTGTAAAATTGTTAACGTTGTTTACAGTGTCCTGAATATTGAAGCATGAGAAACATAGGTGGTGGTAACAGTGATCTTTGTGTGAACTAAGAAAGGGTTCTAAATTGAGAATAGACTCAGACTGCTGAGCCAGAAATTAGTGCAACATCTGGGAAAATAATGGACTCAGGCCACTAATAGCTGCAGCTCATTAATTTTGCAAGCATGTTGACTGATGATTCAGCACTAATCTTGGGAGAATCCGGTTAGTTGGACCCAAAATTGAACACAAAGAAACGTTTGGGAAGTCTGGAATACAGCATAGCAAGGTGTGGAGTCATGCATTTTGGTAGTGGGAATAAAGACATAGACTATTTTCTAAATGGGGAGATGATTCAGAAATCGGAGGTGCAAAGGGACGGGAGTGCCGATGTAGGATTCCCAAAAAAGTTAATTTGGAAGTTGAATCGGTAGTAAGGAAGGCAAATGCAATGTCAGTATTTATTTTGAGAGGATTTGTTAGCATTCATTTATTACTAGAATATTAAAACAGAGGTGTAATGCTGAGCCTCGATAAGGCATTGGTCAAACTGCATTTGGAGTATTGCTGGCAGTATAGGGCCCCATATCTGAGGAAGGATGTGCTGGTGTTGGAGAGGGCCCAGAGGAGGTTCACGAGAATGTTCCCAGGAATGATTGGGTTATCGTATGATGAGCATTTGATAGCACTGTATTCGCTGGAGTTCAGAAGGATGAGGGGGGAACCTCATTGAAACCTGCCAAATAGTGAAAGACCAGGATAGAATGGATGTGGAGAGTCTAGAACCTTGGGGAATAGCTTCAGAGTAGAAGGACGCACCCTTAGAAAGGAGATGAGGAGGAGGGTGGTGAACGGATGTGGAGCCTTGTAATTTGGTATTTTTAAGGTGGAAATTGACAGATTCTTGATTAGTAAGGGTGTCGGGGGATATGGGGAGAAGGCAGGAGAATGGGGTTGAGAGGGAAACATAGATCAGCCATGATTGAATGGCAGAGTACACACGATGGGCCAAATGGCCTAATTCTGCTCCTATGACATGAACTTTTAAAAGTTGCAGCAACATATTGTCCATGATATCTTGGAACTAGGTTCCGTTGTTTGCTTGTGAACACATAATATGAAACAATGAAAATCATAAGGGCCTAAGTATTCATTTACCATAATCATTGTATTGTACAAAAGTTATAAGATCAGTCCACACATTGGGTTTGGTAACATACTTTTCCTGTGTTCAAACAGCAATTTACAGTGGGTAGCAGTTTGTGTGCAAGGTATAAAGTAAATTGGCATTTCCATAAATAAAACAATGTTACCACAGAAAAGTGATAACACTTTAGAACTGCTTCAAGTGATGTTCGATAGTGAGACAATTTCATTGTTTCTAAGGAGCTGAAAACGAGGAGAATCTACTGAGCTACTGCCTCACAGCACCAGAGACCCAGGTACAATCCTTACCTCGGGTGCTCTCTATGTGAAGTTTACGGGTTCTTTCTGTAATTGTGGAGGTTTCCTCTGGGTGTTCTGGTTTCCTCTCATAGCCCAAAGATTCACAAGTTTGTATGTAAATTCCCCCTAGTGTGTAGGCAGTGGATGCAAAAGCAAAATGGTTGTACTATGATGAGAAAGTTCGATAACATAGAACTGGTGTGAATGGGTGATCAATGGTCAGTGTGGACTTGGCGGGCCGAAGGGCCTGATTCCATTAATTGATTCCAATTAACTGATTTCAGTTAATTCAATCAATAAATTTATTACATTGGGAGATTGTACAGTGCTTTTTTTTTTGTTGATCTGGAACACAATCTAAGATCTAAGACAAGAACACAATTTGAGAAAAATAAAAATACATTTTAAATGTATTTCATTAGATGTAAAGTGTTTGGGGATACATTGAGCCTCTGAGCTGCAATGGAATGTAGATTCTTAACTATTCCTTTCATTCTGTTTATATACTCTGACGTTTACAATGTTACTTTGGTTATTTTTAAATGCAGACTCTAGCACAGTGTTAAATGGTTGAAGTTGGGACATTCTAATAGGTTGGCATGCTTCACTAAACCTTAGGGCTTGAGCTTTGCCATATCAGTTCTGTGGCAAACCAGCTAAAGAACATGGATGCTGTGTCAAATTCCTTCAAAAGCATTATCAGCTTTGATCCCATCAAATCATGTGCGAAATGGAATTTTCAGAAAGGAAGCATGAATATAGTTCCCTCATCTGAGTTATGTAATGTGAAAGTTTATTATTGCACTTTGATAAATCAGCAACATTAACTTCCTTTTCTGCATTTATTCAATAGTTTCTTAAACCTTTCTGAGCCTTCAAAGTACTCTGCCTTTTACTCCACACTCCAAGTTATCAGCTCACATGAATGTAAAAGATTTCATGAGGGTTTTTGTGCAAAGACCTTTCCAACATTAAAAAAAATGATAGCACCAGTATATCAGATTTTTACACCTTCATTTTATTTGCACTTTGTGAGATTCTGAGATTCACAAACTGGATGGATGCTGTTAATGCCGTTAAGACAACAATGACTGTATAAACGTAGCTCATTGCTGAAAGTGTTGGGATATCCCAACAAATCTAACAACAAATACAGGGCAACCATGTAAGCCTAATCATGTGTAGTATTGAATAATAATTTACATTGAGTTATAATTGTTTTAAAACTTTCTCAATAGACAAAAAGAGACGTTCTGTAAGACACATTTGAGGAATAGTAACTGAATTCTATAAACTGTTAAACAATGCTATACAGTTTGTGAATGCTGATTAGAAGGGGTGTTGCAATGCTGTACCAAAAGTTGGTTATTTAGTGTAGTTGAGGTTAGTGGCCCTCACGACGATGGGGCCTCGGCGGTGGTGGATCCTCGCGGTCGATGAGAGCGCGGAGGACCACCGTGAGGGGGGAGGGGAAGAGCAATGGAGGACCCGGCGTGTGGGGACCGCCAAGAGGGAGGTGGGGGAGAACAATGGACAATGGGGGGGGGGGTAGTTGGAGGACCCGGCGTGGGGCAACAGTGGGAGGTGTGCTTTGTAACTTTGCGTCGTAGGTGGCTGCTATTTGCATAAATTGGGTACGCAAGCAAAGAAGCTCACTGTGCCTAGTCACATGTGACAATAAAGTATTCCTATTCATATTCCATTTCAGCTTTCAAGTTAGGAGACACTTTTTTAATAATTTGGCACGACTTTAATAATTCGAGAAGACAGACTAATTAAAGGGTCTGGAAAATACCCAGGAGGTTGTAACTAATGCGTCAGGTCAGAGTTCTAGCTTAAGGAAGGTTATTTAGAAATCAAACTGTTAAATGCTCCTTTGGCATACAATCTCACTGCAGACCAGTTTATTATGGAAGGCTCTCCATCCTGATAAATCAATGGAATGTGGATTGATGTGGATGGGAATTATCTGGAAATCATGCACATATCAAACAAATTGAAAAGCTTTTTATTTTACCTTCTCGGGTCATCTTTGGGTCTCGGGTTATCTTTAAAGATCATTGTGATTATTATAGATTGATTTTTTCTGACTGAATGGAAAAATCCAAAATGTGTGCTGCATCACTTACAGCCGATCATTACCCTAGATTTGTACTGCGGAGTTATGGACAGTAATGTGATCTGGATACTGTCTCAGATGTACAATTCTTCATGTGTCAGAATTGCTACAATTTAGTGCAATGTCTGGAATTTTTCTGCAGCAGATGGTATTCACTATTATTGCTTCTGGGACAATTCTGGACCCTTGAAGACTGAAAAATGTGAATTTATTATGGGAACAAGGAAATGGCAGATGAGTTGAACAGGTACTTTGGAGGACACAAACAATCTTCCTGATGTACTAGTAGCCAGAGGATCTGGGGTGGTGGAGGAACTGAAGGAAATACACATTAGCCAGGAAATGGGTAGACTGATGGGACTGGAGGCTGATAAATCCCCAGGGCCTGATGCTCTGCATCCCAGGGTACTTAAGAAAGTGGCTCTAGAAATCGTGGACGCATTGGTGTTCATTTTCCAATGTTCTATAGATTCAGGATGTGGATTGGAGGGTGACTAATGTTATCCCACATTTTAAGAAAGGCGGGAGGGTGAAAACGGGGAATAAACGGGGAAGTTAGCCTGACATCAGTGGTGGGAACCAGTGGATGTAGTGTACCTGGTCTTTCAGAAAGCATTTGATAAGGTCCCACGTATGAGATTAGTGGGAAAAATGAGGGCACATTGTATTGGGGGTAGAGTGCTGACATGAATAGAAAAGTCTTTTTGGCAGACAGGAAACAAAGAGCAGGGATTAACGGGTCCCTTTCAGAATGGGAGGCAGTGACTAGTGGGATACCGCAAGGCTCGGTGCTGGGACCGCAGCTATTTACAATATACATCAATGATTTAGATGAAGAGATTCAAAGTAACATTAGCAAATTTGCAGATAACACAAAGCTGGGTGGCAGTGTGAACTGTGAGGAGAATGCTATGAGAATGCAGGGTGACTTGGACAGGTTGGGGGAGTGGGCAGATGCATGGCAGATAATGTTTAATGTGGATACATGTGAGGTTATCCACTTTGGTAGCAAGAACAGGAAGATAGATTATTATCTATATGGTGTCAAGTTGGGAAAAGGGGAAGTACAACAAATCTGGGAGTCCTTGTTCATCAGTCAATGTAAGTAAGCATCCAGATACAGCAGGCAGTGAAGAAAGTGAAAGGCATGTTGGCCTTCATAACAACAGGAGTTGAGTATAGGAGCAAAGAGGTCCTTCTGCAGTTGTAGAGGACCCTAATGAGACCACACCTGAAGTATTGTGTGCAGTTTTGGTCCCCCAATTTGAGGAAGGACATTCTTGCTATTGAGGGAGTGCAGCATAGGTTCAGAAGGTTAATTCCCAGAATGGTGAGACTGTCATATGCTGAGAGAATGGAGCGGCTGGGCTTGTATACTCTGGAATTTAGAAGGATGAGAGGGAATCTTATTGAAAGATAGAAGATTATTAAGGGTTTGGACATGCTAGAGGCATAAATGTTTTCCCGATGTTGGGGGAGTCCAGAACCATGTGCCACAGTTTAAGAATAAGGGGTAAGGCATTTAGAACGGAGATGAGGTAACACTTTTTCACACAGAGAGTTGTGATTCTGTGGGATTCTCTGCCTCAGAGGGTGGTGGAGGCCGGTTCTCTGGATACTTTCAAGAGAGAGCTTGATAGGGCTCTTAAATATAGCGGAGTCAGGGGACATGGGGAGAAGGCAGGAATGGAGTACTGATTGTGGATGATCAGCCATGATCACATTGAATGGCGGTGCTCCTTCGAAGGGCCGAATGGTCTACGCCTGCACCTATTGTCTATTGTCTATAATATTTAAATGGGGGGCTCAGTGTGAAGTGTAGCTGGATCCATGTGTTTATAGTAAAAGGTGAATCCCAGTTTTCCTGGACTTCTTGCAAATTTAAGTATATTTCACTTCATATAGTGCCCAGACTTACAAAACTATAAACAGAGAAAACAAAGAACAGAATAGGTATAAGTCATATGGCCCACAATGTCCATGCCATGTTGCCAAGTTAATCTCCTCTGCCTTCACATGATCCATATTCGCCCATTTCCTGCATAATCCATGCGCATATCTAAAAGTCCCTTAAATGCCACTGTTGTATCTGCCACCAACACCACTCCTTGCAGTACGTTCCAGGCACCCATCACTCTGTCTAAAAAATAAACCTCGCATATCTCCTTTAAACTTTGTCCCTCTCGCCTCTAAACTATGCCTTCAAGTCTTTGACATTTCCTCCCTGGGAAAAATAATTTGACTGTCCACCTCTGTCTATGCCTCTCACAATTTCATATATTTCTATCAGGTCTCTCCTCACCCTCTGATCCTCCAGTGAAAACAATCTTTGCTTTCCCAATCTCTCCATATAACTTTTACCCTTTAATCCAGGTAGCATTTTGGTAAACCACTAAAAGGTGAATAGGGCTAACCTCAAGGAACCTGATAAGGCAAATATATCTGGCATAATTTCATATTGCTTCCTGCCAAAAGAGGATTAACAATAAACTATTAGTCGGGAGGAGATTTTTATTTGAGTTATACTGCAGTTCTTGAAAATATGTAAATAGGAAAATGTCATGTGGGGACTAGGGAACCCACCGCAGATAATTAATATGGGGGTTCTAACTGGATACCGTGCAAATAAAAAATGGTATCAGTCTGCTTATGTGTGGAATCAAATGTTGACATGGAGTTTGGGAGGGAAAACATAACACAAAGAACGTAAATCCCAGTGAAAGATTACGAAAATGCCAATAACCCCACGCGACATTTTACGATATTCATTGTTTCATTCCTACAAAACCTTTCATCACACACCAATGCCGTTGGGTCCTGAGGGAACCTGATGTAACCCAGCAATCTGTTCTGCTAAATTATTGCAGGAGGAAGACTACTGCTTTCTCAGGTAACTAAAGAATGGCAATGTGCTTACCTTAGCATTGGCATTCATGTCCATAATAATGAAGGTGATGTTTATTCTGTACATAAGCTTCTGTGCACAGTAGAGAGCTTGCTGACCGGTTGCATCGTGGCTTGGTTCGGCAACTTGAGTGCCCTGGAGAGGAAAAGTCTACAAAAAGTAGTAAACATTGCCCAGTCCATCATCGGCTCTGACCTTCCTTCCATCGAGGGGATTTATCGTAGTCGCTGCCTCATAAAGGCTGGCAGCAGCATCAAGGACCCACACCATCCTGGCCACACACTCATCTCTCTGCTACCTTCAGGTAGAAGGTACAGGAGCCTGAAGACTGCAACAACCAGGTTCAGGAATAGCTACTTCCCCACAGCCATCAGGTGGACTGGCTCGGACAAAACTATGATCATTAATAACCCATTATCTGTTATCTGAACTTTATCAGTTTATTTATTCATGTGTGTATGTATTTATATAATGATATATGGACACATTGATCGGTTTTGTAGTAAATGCCTACTATGTTCTGTGTGCCAAAGCAAAGCAAGAATTTCATTGTCCTATCAGGGACACATGACAATAAACTCACTTGAACTTGAATTTACAATTCTCCATCGCGCTTCTACACCCTTACGCTTCTCCATAGTGGAAACATCTCATTCGAATTCCTTCATGATTTTTGACTTCTGTTAGACCTTTTGAGCAATTTCTCTTGACTTGCTCAATTTCACCTGGCGGAAGAGTAGTAGGCCCCCCTCGGTCATGACTGACCATGAGTGATGCATCCTAGTTGTTGGCCGCTTGCTCCAAACCTCGGCTAGAGCAGCGTCGCTTGTGGCTGAAGAGACCAATGTCGGAGTGACAGTCTGTCGCAAAGGTCACATTTGTGTGTGGTCTCTGGTTTGTTGAAGTTGCTGCGCTCCTTTCTGCGTGCCCGCTTGTTTGCTGCTGCATTCATCAGTTTCTCTTCCCCCGTTTTGAGATGTTGGTTCAGGGTACCTCTCCACCTCGTGTGGTCAGCTGCAATGCTCTCCCAGGACTCCACATCGATGTCGAGTGCCTTAATTTCTCTCTTGCAGACATCCTTGTAACGTAGTTGGGGGCGGCCGATGGTTCTCCTCCCAGATGTCAGCTCTTCATAGAAAATGTCTTTGGAATATGGTCATTTTCCATGGGGTGGACATGGCCCAGCCACGGCAGCCTGCGCTGCCCGAGTAGAGTGTACATTCTGGGAAGGCCAGCACGAGACAGGATCTCGGCGTAGGACACTCTGTCTTGCCAGGATATGCCCAGGATACAGCAGATGCTTCTAAGGTGGAAGGTGTTGAGTCTTCTCTCCAGTCTGGCCTATGTAGTCCATGTCTCACTGCCGCACAGCAGTGTGCTGTTGACACAGGCATTGTAGACTGCTATCTTTGTCTTCACTGTCAGCTTAGGGTAGGTCCATACATGAGTTGTGAGGCGAGCGAGAGTTGTAGCTGTCTTCCTTGTGAATCTCTGCAGAAGAGTAGAACACCAGCATTTATGTGAACGAACCAGGGTTGGAGGATTTCTGCCAAGATTCAAACGTTGCTGAGCTTTGCTGCTGGAGTATGACAGCTGAACTCCAGGGCTGAATCCTGTCCTGTCCGGCTGATGTGCTCATGGATTGATGTTGTTTGTGCAAAATAGATAATCAGCTTTCTTAACAAATACCCACTATGGCTTAAAAAATCCATATACTCCTTTAAGATTATTTTTACAGGCAGAGATGGAAAGAATCCCATTTGCTGAGGATGTTCCACAAACATGTTAATGTCTTCTTTCTTCTCACTTTCTTGTACAAAGTGTGTATATTTTATCTTTTTGTGTGTTGCCCGAGTCTATGTGCCTGTGATGCTGCTGCATACAAGATTTTCATTGTACCTGTACTTCTCTGTAATTGTGCATATGTCAATAAAATCGATTTGACTTGACTTGACGTCAGCCTTCAATTCTAAGCCACCTTGTGGAGAAAGTTATGACCTATTTGGCATTTTGTGTGAACCTAGATGGTACATGTCAGTAATCAGGCAACAATTGACGTGTTTACAGATGATTCAGATTCTATTCATGCAAAGCACTTTTTACACAGACCCATGGACATTTCACATACTGTCATTTGTTCATGATCCCAACTTAGCCCACCGTTGACATTCTCACCCATTTCATTGTAGATGCCTTACCATGTAAAGTGTAGGAAGGCACTGCAGATACTGGTTTACGAAGATAGAAACAAAATGCTGGAGTTACTCAGCAGGACAGGCAGCATCTCTGGATGTCCCGCTGGGTTACTCCAGCATTTTGTGTCAGCTTTACCATGTAACACGTTTCTTCACAAGTGGTTATTTGAGTGGCATGATGTCTGGGACTAGCAACCAACGTTTTTAAGTGTGTGTGGAACCACAAAAAAGGTCAACCAAGAATAAGTCACCTTTCCCTGAACATTTATCCTCTTGGGAGCAACAAGGAACTCCAGATGCTGGTTTACAGGAAAATATACAAAGTGCTGAAATAACTCGGCAGGTCAGGCAACTTCTCTGGAGAACATGGATCTGCGACGATTTGGATTTGGGGACACTTCTTCAGACTGATTGGGGGAGGGGGGGTGGAGAGACAGCTGGAAGAGAGGACTGTGGATTGAACCCACAGTTTGGTGAGATCCTTGGGCCCTGATCCTCACAATTGTTTCTCTTCCTCCATTGATGATGGTCAGCTTTCCCTCAACTTGCCACTCTGAACCCCATTCCCGGGCCTCCCCCTGCCACATGCCCCAGGCACAACCCTGGATTGATATGATTTATTTTGCATTCTCCACACTGCCAGAGCCCACAAAGGAGCAGCACTCCACCACTAAATCCAATCGGTCAGTGAAAAGGAATCCCACAACCTCCAGCCCAGGACCACATTCAGGCTTTGTGAGAGAGGCAGGCTCTGGGGTCAAGGCCAATTTTGGAGTTCAGGACAAAAGAAAGGTTGGCTCAGAATTGACCACTGGGAATCAGTGAAGTGGGTGCATTGCACTAGGAGCTGGGGTGTATTGAGGCTAAAAAGCAGGTGGTGATTAGTTATCGGGAGGGTGCGCCTTGGCAGTTAATGGTGTGTCCGACAATTTGGAAGAGGGGCTTCCAAATCCATGGGTGTGACCAGCAGTTGTGGGGAAGGTGTTGTTGAGTCAATGGATAGGGGCTGCTGGACCAGTGACAGAAGGCAGGGACAGGCAGTGGTGTCTGTTGGCTCTGGTAGTGGATTGATGTAAGAGGGGCAGGGCAGTTGTGTGAGTTTGGAGGGCAGAGGTTTATGGACCTGAGGAACAGTCAAGGAAGTAAATGACATAAGGGGAGCCCACCTGAATTGGGTTCCCAGTGTTTGGTGGGGTCCATATTATCTCAGACCAAAGCAGGATTACAAATGCTGTGGAACAACATGGAATATCCTGAACCATCCTGCGTTCCAACCAAGACTGTGGATTTTGCAGTCCATGTCCTACATCTCAGTTCTCAATGGGCCTTTATGTTTCATGGAGGTTGGATTACCTGGTGTAGCAATGAGAAGCAGTACAAATCCATTTTTCAACCAGCTACTTCTCATTCATATTGCAGATCAATTTGAAAAGGCCCCATTACTTGCTTGCATGCTATTAATGTCAGTGAATCTAAAGGCCATTTTGTATATCTTATTTACTTACTCTCAGGATGCAGTTGTTATTGGCAAGGATAGCACTTTTTGCCATCCCCAGTTTACCTTGAGAAGATGGTGTGAGTTGCTCCCTTAACTACCCCAGTCCGTGTGGGGGTAGTAGCCCCATAGTGCTGTTGTTTAGTAAGTTGCTGGAGTGGCAATATTGAAGCACAGAATAATGGTTGTGTGTCTAATGTAAATACACCGTGCCGTCTGGTGGTGGCCTAATGACGCAGCGGGTCACCCCAGGCTTTCCTGGGAACTAGTTTGATACTGGATCATTTGATATCTCCTAAATTTCAAGCACACTGATTTTGTTTCTCTACTGTTGGTGCATGTTGGCCGCAACATACAGACGGCCTTGATGCTGGGATGTGGAACAAATCCTCATTTCAAGCCATCAAGAGGAACCACTTCCCAAAGCAAAAGAAAACGGTCTCAGTTTATTGCTACTTACACTTTGTGTGTGCTCCCACCTCCCTAGGAGAACAGGGCATTGACAGTTTCCATGTCCTTGAGTATTACTGCCTCTCTAAAATATACTGTCAGAGAAGGGTGACATTTGGAACTCTGCCTGCTAAGAAATGAGAACTGCAGACCTCATTTGAAATATGATCCTTAAAGGAGGTAAAGATGAGAGAATATTCCTTCAGTCTGACTTGTGTTGTGTGCACCAGCTGTTTCTTTATAATACATGATCGTTTAGAAGAAGGATTTGTTAATTACATTTTTTTTTAAATGCTGGAGCAACTCAGTGGGTTAGCACCGGGACCCTTCTCCAGACTGATTGGGGAGGGGAGGTGGATGAAAGCTGGAAGAGAGGAGTGGCAGGGCAAAGCCTGGTAGTTAATAGGTGAGCAGGATTGGGCAAGGGGGGTTTATGATGGGCAGATGGTTGGACAAAGGCCAGAGATGAAATCAGAATGTACAGTATGAGACAAACAGATTGAAGAACATAAAACATAGCACAGTGCAATGCAAGAATAGGCTCACGTTGGGCCCCCGACGTCTGTGCCAAACATGATGCCATGACCATTTCTTAACTACCTGTGCATAATCCTTATCCCTCCATTCCCTGCATATCTATATGTCTCTTAAATGCCATTGCAGTATCTGCCTCAACCACCACCCCTGGCAGTGCGTTCCACACACTCATCCCTTCTGTGTAAAAAAAAAAGTTGCCCCTCATGTCTTCTTTAAACTTTGCCGCTCTCACCTTAAATCTACGCACTCTAGTATTTACTTTTTCCATCCTAGGACACAGTTTCTGACTGTCCACCTTTTCTATGACATCATTTTATAAACCTCTATCAGATCTTCCCACAACTGGCATTCTGGAGGAAACAATACAAGTCTGACCAACCGCTCTCTGTAGCTAATACGCCCTAATCCAGGCATCATTCTGGTAAACCTCCCCTGTACCTTGCCTAAAGCCTCCACGTCCCTCCTGTAATGGGGCGACCAGAACTGCATGCAATATTCCAAATGTGGCTTAACCAAAGTCCTATAAAGCTGCACCATGACATCCTGACTCTTTTAATCAATGCCTCGATATATGAAGGCAAGCATATCATATACCTTCTTTACCACTTCATCTACATGTGCTGCCACTTTCAGGGATCTATAGAGTTGGACCTCAGGATTCCCTTGTTGAGGGTCATGCTTTTAATTGTACATTTTCCCCTTACATTCGACCTCCCAAAATGAATCATCATGCAATTGCTTGGATTTGCAAAGAGCCGCAAATTGTGAAGCCAGAGGAAGGAGGAAAGAGGGAATGAAGAAATTGGTCGAACCATTTTCCTGCATTCTTTTCTTCCAGTATCTCTTCCTTAATGCAAAATATTCAGATACTACCTAAACTATGGGCTTCTGTTTGCAAAGGTACTTTTTATTTCCTCCTTTGCAGGCTTAAACCCATTGTTTGGTGACCAAAATGAATACATTCATAGCATGGTGTACTAATTCTTTACAATCTTGCCAATTCTCCTCATAAAATACATTATTTTTGAAGATTCTTGAATTGAGTTTGCTTGGCTGTCCTGATTATTTATGTTCTCTATCTCCAGTAGCTCTGTTTTCTGACTCTTGGGGCCTATATTCCTTGCTTTCATTCACTTATCCCTGTTTTTCTTAAGTTATTATCTTCAGTCAAGCAGAACAGTATATTAAGGGCCAGCACATTCTGTCTGCTGAGAAGGTGCAATTCTTTACCTCAATAATTACAGGAGGCATCGGGACCTTTACAATGAATTTGTAATGATTACGTAGATAAAGTACAGTGTTAGATTACATTGTGCCAGAAGGAACTGCTGGTTTCCGCCGAAGATAGACACAAAATGCTGGAGTAACGCGAAGACAGGCAGCATCTGAAGAAGGCTCTCGACCTGAAATGGCACCAATTCCTTTTCTCCAGAGATGCTACCTGTCCCTCTGAGTTAATCTAGCATTTTGTGTCTATTAGATTACATTGTTATGATGTGTATTGGTGAAAGAATAGAAGCTTTCTTCCAATGGCTTATTTAACAATCTTCTTATCTAGAAAGGCTAATGCGTCATCACAAATGTTTACAATGCTGAATTTACTGCATCTTTGGAGCCAATTTTCGCCAAGGAAAGTAGTGATATTAAAGATAGTTGGAACATCTTTGAATACCATTGTATTTTGTAATAACACTGCCAGTAGCATTACTGACACAGTTATCTCTGTTAATGATGTTGTAAAGATTGAGGTCATCAGTCAGGTGATAACATTACCTGCACAGCCAAGCACTGCCGACTTATAACAAGGTTACAACTCTTCCTCTGCATGTTATTCAGCATCCTGCTTTCTTCATGCCTGGAATGGCGTTTCCCAAATTTGCCTGTGGTTAGTCATGTAGTTTGACTGCACAAATCCCTTTATACTTCTATCTCTGCATTGAATCTGATTCAGGTCCAGCTTTTCCCCAGTGATTTTTTTTTTTCTGGTTTTTCTACATTGGCAATAAACACTGACTGAAACCAATTAATAAAATAAAGCTAATATAAAGTGCTGGTTTGAAAAAGGACTTTAATTGCAACCTTTTGCTGCTGTGGCTGCCAGAGCTTCCGTGTCTTCTGTTCTCTATTTCAGTTCCTCCAAAACTTGGTGAATCCATTTGTCCCCAACCCGGTTAAAATGGACATCCTTTAAACGTTCGAGGCAAATGTGGAATGCCCTAGTTTCATCACTTCTCCATGCTGATCTCAGAGTGGTGCATGGAAACAAAAATCATTACAACCTTCTGACCAGGCAACAGGAGTGCACACACCTATGATAGGAACGGATCTGGGATTGACATCAGCTGAGGATGGTAGATGCTGGTATGAGGCCAGACCCATAGCGTTCTGGGAATTTCCTTTCTAAGGATAAGAGGAAGTTGGGAGCTGCAATTTCTGGAAGTGTGGGTATACCTATGAGAACTGAATGTACCATGTGACCTGACTATTTGATACATTGTACCAGATGCCGCCTTGTGACCTGACATGGTTGCCATCCACAAAGGTCAGACCACAGATGCTGCCTTACCTGCTGAGGCATTCCGGCAGTTTGTGTTTTTCTTTTGTAAACCAGTAACTGCAGTTCCTTGGCTGCTCCACTGCAAAATCTCCTCAGGGTATGGCTACTTTGAAGAAGTTCTCCTCATTTCTCTGATGGGGGTTCTGTGAGACTCCCTCTCTCACTGCTCCACCTCTGTGATTCCTGCCGGTCTCCTGCTCAACGCCGTCTGAAGAAGGGTCCCGACCCGAAACGTCACCTATCCAAGTTCTCCAGGGATGCTGTCTGACCCACTGAGTTACAGCAGCACTTTGTATCTTCTTTTATCAATAACATTTGCTCTGCTATTGGCTCTGAATGTTTGTACTTGCAGTAACCTTAAAATAAATGATAGAGTCGTCACTGGAGATGTGTTCGGTTTATTTTTGCTTGTGAGAGTAATTCTGTGGTGGAACTAAAGTGTCTGAGTTTGAGCAGGTCTGTGAGGATGGCAGCAATTAGAGATGGGAGATATGTAGGGAAGTTTGAAATGGGTCTGACAAGGATTCACAAGTCTGAGAAGCCTTCCATGTATATGGATTGTATGGAATCGGGTCTTAATGCAAACAACATCGCTGAGGTCCCAGAGGTCCCAGAGGACCCTGATGTGTAGGAAAGAACTGCAGATGCTGGTTTAAATCGAAGGTAGACACAAAAGGCTGGAGTAACTCAATGGGACAGGCAACATCTCTGGAGAGAAAGAATGAGAGTGTCAGAGACATGAAACATTGCTGAGTATATTGGCACCACAAACTATCACTGAGGCAGGAAGGCATATCAATGGAACAGAGCTGTTGAAGACTAGACACAGTGGTAGCAGTGGATAAAGAGGTGCAAATAGGAATGCTCAATGATCTTGCACAACAGCAGACAGCACTACAAAGATGATATCTGCAAGACGACCCTGTTGATTGAGGAAATGATTATAAATATGTCCGCAGATAGTAAGGTGAATCATCTGGTGATGGAACATGCTGAGTATTTGGAACATTTCCACCATCTTCTGGCTGCAGAGGTCACGAGTGATCCTGGGGAATGAACTGATGACTCGTTTGGAATTAGAGGGGGTGAGTTTGAAGGGACTGTCATGTTGTGAATGGGCAAATCCAGAAGCTTTCATGTTCCAGTGTGCATTGGCCCCACTTGAGCTGATCACTGGTCAGGTGGGCTTGGGAAATGCCACACACAGTCTCCAGATAACAGAATAGAGCAGAAAAGGGTGACAGGCTGCAGCCCGAATCAGCTAGGCAGAGAACAGTATGAGGATCTCAATGAGTGGGTCATGTATTTCGGAAGCTGCAGGGTATATGCCAACACCTCTTTGGAAGAAGGAAAGGTCTTTACAATGATACAGTGAAGTACAACAAATTAGAAAGAGTCCCAGTCTGCCCTGTACGTAATTGAGTGCAGGCTATTTTTTCCTGTGTGCTTACTCAGTTCTCAAAAGAAAAACAAATTCCAATCCAGCAGCTGTCTCTGAAATTTTAGGGTAAAAGTTTTAAATGATTGTAACTGATGGACATCTAAAGGGGATATTATTGTTGTCTGTGAGGATGGCACCATGCAGTTTAGAAATACAACGAGGAAACAGGCACTTTGGCCCACCAAGTCTGCGTTGACCAGCAATCACCTATACACTAGCTTTGTCCCACACACTAGGGACAATTTATAAAAGCCAATTAACCTACAAACCTGCGCGTCTTTGGAATGTGGGAGGAAACCAGAGCATTCATGGAAAACCCACAAGGTTACAGGGAGAACGTTCAAACTTCATACAGCCAGTACCCATAGTCAGGATCGAACCCAGGTCTCTGGTGTTGTAAGGCAGCAACTCTACCACTGTGCCTCTGTGCCATACCAGTCACTCGGGTTCAATCCTAATCTCCAGTGATGTCTGTGTTCAATTTGCACATTCTCCCTTTCACACATCCCAAAACTGTACAGGCTGGTAGATTAATTGCCCACTGTAAATTGTTCCTGCTATGTATGTGAGCAGTAGAACCTGGGGTGAATTGTTGAGAATTTGAGGAAAATAAAATGGGTTAGGATAGGATTCTGAGGGCCAAAACAGATATACATTTGGATAGACATGGACTGATTAGGGATAGTATGTACATGGGAGATTGTGTCTTATGAATTTGATTGAGTTTTTTGAAGAAGCAACTAAAAAGGTTGACAAGGGCAAGGCCGTTGATGTTGTCTACAAAGCATTTGGTAAGATTCCACACATTAGGCTGCTTTGGAAGTTTAGATCACATGGAATCCAGGGATTGCATTACAAGTTGTAGAGCAGATTAGATTACTGGAAAAATATTTACAATGAAAATACCATAATTTTAATGAGTCTATCTAATGATAAACAGATACAATTAATGCGCACCATTCCAGAAATTAAAGTGGAAATGATAGAAAATGGGATCAATCTAATTTTCAATCAGCATCTGGGGCAATTTAGTTTGCAATCCTGGATGTTGATTGTTAGCAGGTTCCTCAGATGTGAAGTGCATCCCTAACCTGAATCTAATTCATTCCTCGTCTCCTGTACAGTAAGGGATCAGTCCATGGTGGTGAGATTACAATTTCTGGTAATTTAAAGATTTTATTTTCTCTATTTTAAATAGGTAATTTATTTTTTTAAACAAGACACCTCTGAACTACAGTTTAAGAAGGAACTGCAGATGCTGGAAAATCGACGGTCGACAAAAATGCTGGAGAAACTCAGCGGGTGAGGCAGCATTTATGGAGCGAAGGAAAAAGGCAACGTTTCGGGTCTGAAGAAGGGTTTTGACCCGAAACGTTGCCTATTTCCTTCGCTCCATAGATACTGCCTCACCCGCTGAGTTTCTCCAGCATTTTTGTCTACCTCTGAACTACTGCAGGGACAACCACATCACTAAAATGAATATATTTTTAATTGTGACCTGCTGAGGGATTGACAAACAAATCCACTGGCCATTGCTTTTGAAACTGAATTATCACAATTATGTTAAAGGGTATAGACAATAGGTGCAGGAGTAGGCCATTCGGCCCTTCGAGCCAACACCACCATTCGATGTGATCATGGCTGATCATCCCCAATCAGTACCCCGTTCCTGACTTCTCCCCATATCCCCTGACTCCTCTATCTTTAAGAACCCTATCTAGCTCTCTCTTGAAACTATCCAAAGAACTGGCCTCCACCGCCCATCTAAGGCAGAGAATTCCACAGACTCACAACTCTCTGTGTGAAAAAGTGTTTCCTCATCTCCGTTCTAAATGGCTTACCCCTTATTCTTAAACAGTGGCCCCTGGTTCTAGACTCATCTAGTATTAGACGAATGCTTGAAGAAAAATATTGAAATCAGAGGAACAAGACCAGGTGATTGGGTAAATCGTTCCAAAGTGATGCTTATACTGGGAAAATGATTTCACAGCATTGATCACTAAAAATAAATTGGTACATTTCTGTTTACTTTCACAGTTGTGAATGAATAAAGAGTTATGGAGCGAGCAGTGTTTTGTCATTATGCCACAACTGTGCAATGTGAATTACATGCATCATCTGTGGTAACTTGGCCACATTTTAATGCTCAATTTTAAATGCTGTGAGCTTGAATTATTTTTGTTGAAGGGTGTATAATCAGATCAACAAGAATCTCCATCGAGTAGGAAAGTCAGGGAAACAATCTCTTTAACAGTTTTTCATCAGAGATTTCCCACAGACCATAAATGTTTGAGTTTCTTTAATCCTATGAATTGTACAGTAAATTGTGTAGGATGAATTTAATATCCTTCTGAATCCTCTAATTGGTTGTGTAATATCTATCATTGGTTGTGTAATGTCATTTTGACGCCTTTCAGTAAGACACTGAATGAATGCAAATGTTTATTATGGGTGAGAAGTATTTAAAAAAAAAAGTCAATAAATCATTAAGCTGCTAAACCTTGTTGAGAAAGCCTTCACTTTACCAGCGGAGAGATGGAATAGTGCTTGGGGTTGGCCTCAGAGGCATCCAGAGAAGCAGATTTCCTTACTTCTGGATGTGTAAGAAGGAACTGCAGATGCTGGTTTAAACCGAAGAAAGGCACAAGAAGCTGGAGTAATACAATTGGACAGGCAGCGTCTCTGGAGAGCAGGAATGGCTGACTTTTCCAGTCGAGTCCATTCGGACCCAGTCTGAAGGGGGGTCTCAACCTGAAACGTCACCCATTCCTTATCCCCAGAGATGCTGCCTGTCCCGCTGATTTACTCCAGTTTTTTGTGTCTATCTTCCTTACTTCTGAAATTGGTTTCAATTTTCCGTCTTTCATTAGGGATCCCAGGATCCAACAATAGAGCATGCAGCAAGGTGGAGTAAATGGAATAAAGGGCGGTTGAAATATCAGTGTCATTTTTTTAACTTTAAATGTTATTGTAAGTCTGCAATATTTAAATACACTCATGGCAGAAATATCCACACTTAGAAATCCATATCAGGATGGACCATTGTTCAGAATTAATTATGCCTTAATGCACCATTTAATAACTGACAGTGCCCTCCATAATGTTTGGGACAAAGACCCATTATTTATTTATTTGCCTCTGTACCCCACAATTTGAGATTTGTATTAGAAAGAAAATCACATGTGGTTAAAGTGCACATTGTCAGATTTCAAAAAAAGCCATTTTTATACATTTTGGTTTCACCATGTAGAAATTACAACAGTGTTTATACATAGTCCCCCCATTTCAAGGCACCATAATGTTTGGGACACAGCAACGTCATGTAAATGAAAGTTGTCATGTTTAGTATTTTGTTGCATATCCTTTGCATGCCATGACTGCCTGAAGTCTGCAATTCATGGACATCACTAGTTGCTTGGTGTCTTCTCTGGTGATGCTCAGGCCAGGCCTGTATTGCAGCCATCTTTAGCTTATGCTTGTTTTGGGGGCTAGTCCCTTCAGTTTTCTCCGCAGCATATAAAAGACATACTCAATTTTGTTCAGATTGGGAGCTTGACTTTGTCACTCAAGAATTGACAATTTTTTTTAGCTTTGAAAAACTCCTTTGTTGCTTTAGCAATGTGTTTGGGATCATTGTCTTGCTGTAGAATGAACCGCCGGCCAATGAGTTTTGAGGCATTTGTTTGAACTTGAGCAGATAGGATGTGTCTATACACTTCAGAATTCATTATGCTACTACCATCAGCAGTTGTATCATCAATGACGATAAGTGAGTCAGTTCCTTCAGCAGCCATAGATGCCCAGGCCATAACACCCCCACCACTGTGTTTCACAGCTGAGGTGGTATGCTTTGGATCTTGGGCAGTTCCTTCTTGTCTCCACACTTTGCTCTTGCTATCACTCTGATGCAAGTTAATATTCATCTCATCTGTCCACAAGACCTTTTTCCAGAACTGTGGTTGCTCTTTTAAGTACTTCTTGGCAAACTGTAATCTGGCCATCCTATTTTTGCAGCTAATCAGTGGTTTGCATCTTGCAGTGTAGCCTCTGTATTTCTGTTCATGATGTCTTCTGCAGACAGTGGTAATTGACAAATCCACACCTGACTCCTGAAGAGTGTTTCTGATCTGTCGGACAGAGAAATGGTGATGTCCAAGAATCGCAGACTTCATGCAGTCATTGCATGCAAAGGATATGCAACAAGATACTAAACATGCCTTTATTAAAATCTGACAATGTGCACTTAAACCACATGTGATTTTTTTCTATTACAAAACTCAAATTGTGCAGTACAGAGGCAAATAAATAAATGATGGGTCTTTGTTCCAAACATTCTGGAGGGCACTGTATTTACAGGTCACAGTGTTTAACTGCATGTGTGTGGTCATCAGAAGGTTGTGTCTTTTTTTCAGGTAAAGCAGCAAGTTCTGACACTCTTGTCATTATCATCACCACAAATCTGGCTTAATGTTTCCTTGATTTTAAAAATATTTATTTTTGTTTCCAGAATGTGTGAAAGAATGGTAAGAATGCATTTTTTTTTCTATCCTCACTTCGATAGAATTAAGAATCAAACATGCACTGTGTGACTAGAAAAGCTTTTGTCAGGCTACTTAAGTTCCATGCCCTGAGCACCATTACTGAGCCAGTTGGGTATTTAGCATTAGAGGTTAGTTTAGAGATACGGTGTCCGCTGGGTCCTCACCATCCATCGATCACCTGCACACCGGCTCAATGTTAGCCCACATTTACATCCTGCACACAATGGGTAATTTGTACCTGCAATTAACCTGCACATTTCTTTGGAATGTAGGAGGAAACAGAAGCACCTGGAGAAACCCACATAGTCTTAGGGAAAACGTACAAACTACACACAGGCAACACCTGCAGTCAGGATCGAAAACGGGTCTGGTGCGGTGAGGTAACAGGCTTACCGCTGTGCTATTGTGCTGCATTAGTGTTGGTTCATACTTATTTTATTGAGTGTTCTTGTCTAAAAATCCCTCCCATTAATTTTAATCTTTCCCAAATCATGGCAAAGTAACAAATGGCATATAAAACACTCGCTATCAAATGTTCACTGCTCTCCTTGGTAAATGCCACCTCTCATAAACAAGCTTTATGTCATCTGGTGCACATGCCAATGAAAACAATTGTGCCTTTTCCCAAAATATTGACCTCATCAGTGGTCTTGCACGTAACGCATTGAAATTGGTAAAGTGAGTCCTCGTCTGTGGTTCATTTATTGCATTGCATTTACAAATACTTTTTCTCAATCATCATTGCTTTCTTGCTCAAAGCCGGAACAGAATTTCACAAAGCCAACAGAACAGGCCTTCAGATTAATTTCACTCTCCCTGTGTTCTTTCATCATTGTATTAGGATGTTTTTTCCTTCTTTGTTGTCAGTGACTTTCTTTTGAACAAACAGCCCTTGCTGCACTAAGGAAATGTTACAGTTTGTGAAACACTTCCCGACAAGACACTGTATTCATTCACAATTGTTTTCTGCTCCATGTGCTCATTGGAAGGCAAAGCTCTGGAACCCATTTATTTCAATTGCTCCAGAATGTATAATACACTTGAAAAGAAAACATGGTAAGCAAAATCTGTAAGCAATTTCAATGTAGAAATTGTCTTGAGGGAGAAAAATATATCCACAGCAACTGTTGATTATGATTTGATGTCATTTTAATAAGTAGTACTTTTAAATAAACAATTTTGATGCTGCTGCTGAAATCCTCCCATGTGGTAATGGTAAACGGATTCTAATAAAAATACAATAGAAGATATTCTGCTTTATTTAAATTGAAGGAAATTAATTTGCAGCAGAGTGAACAATTTGCAAAACAGCTAATGTGCAGTTATCGCAAGCAACAAGGCCAAATGATGAGAAAGGATGTAAGATTGCAATTATATGGAGTGCTAGGGAGACCATACCTTGAATATTGTGTATGAGTGTGGGCTCTCCACTTAAAGAAGGTCATAACTTGCAGTACAGTGAGTGCAACAGACGTTTCTGAGTCGGGATGTTTGTTCTATGAAGAGATTCAGCAGACAAGATCTACACTTTCAAATTCACAAAGAAAAGTAATTTCATTGAAATATATATTTTTACAGACCTTCAGAGAGCTGTGGATATAGATTTACTCCTGGCTAGGGTGTCTAGAAGCAGGGGTCACAGTCTTAAAATAAAGAGTCAGCTATTCCTAACCAAGATGGGGACAAATTTATTTACCAGAAGATAGTAAATCTCAGGAATTCTCTACCCATGCAGCTTCGGGTTGGAGATAAAGGGAATCAAGGGATGTGAGGTTGGTACAGGAAGGTGGTGCTTGGATAAAGGATCAGTCATAATCTCATTAAATACCTTAATATTTTTATAAAAGAGTCTTGTGTTAAATTTGTAAATATGAAAAACTCCCAAATAGTGAGCACATTGAAATGAAGTCTGATGAGGCACCCAGGTTTCATTGGCTGAATTAGGAATAGTTTAGAGGCAAGATCAGACATAAGCATCTGCAGTTGCGGGAATCATGACCAAAAAATAAAAGTGCTGGAGTAACTCAGCGAGTCAGGCAGCATCTCTGAAGAGCATGGATAGACGACGTTTCTGCTCTGGAGAACATGGACATGTATAGTATCTCTGGTTTGCAGAGATGCTATTTGACCTGTTGAGTTACTCCAGCACTTTGTTTTTTTTGCTCAGGGTTTAGAGGAATATGGGCAAATACAGGGCTAATGGGACACCCAAAATGCAACTTGGTTAGCACGAACAAGGTTGGCTAAAGGGCCTGTGCAGCTCTATGACTCTATATCTTGCCCTACTCGAGGGACCTCATCTATTTGTCACTGGAATCCTTTCAGTTCACCACTTAAATCTTCCAGATGAAACTTGAGACATGAATGTTAATAAATTTAAACCCATAGAGGGGCTGTCCCACTTGGGCGACATAATTGGCGAGTTTAGAAGAGTTTGAAAAAAGTACATGTTGAAGACCTCCTTCGACTATGTTGAAGACTAGCTTCGACTAGCTACGACTAACTTCGGGAAAATTGGACACCGAATAGTGGAGAGTGAAGCCGACCTCCTTCGATCTCCTTCGACCTCTCTTCGACAATGATGAAGACTATCTACGACTACTTTTGACTACCTTCGACTACCCTCGATTACCTACGACTAACATGCCGACCTACTGCGACTAAACCTACGAGTAAAAAAAGTATCGATTTTTTTCCATGGCGACCTTTTTTTACTCGCGGGCATTTTTTAACATATTGAAAAAGCACCGCGACCTAGCTGAGGCCTCGAGTACGCGGAGACCACTCTCGAGCATGAAGAAGAGTTACGAAGACCTTCTACGACCTCGTGTTGACCATGCTGCAAGTATGAGTCGAGGGCAAACTTGCCAAACTCGCGGAGTAGGTCACCCAAGTGGGACAGGCCCTTAACTTGGAAAATGTGTTGTAAGCATTGTATTTTAAACAATGCTCTGAACTTCACAGCTTTAAAAAAAAATGTTAGTCACAAGCTGGTAAGATGAGTGTACATCTATCCTGGATAAATTGTAGACAATGCTGAAAACCCATTCAGAGCTGAACACGTTCCTCCAGCATATGTGGTCATACATAATAAATAGTTCTATATTTCATTATCTCCACCAGGTTTTAATGAGCAAACCATATTTCACTCTCGGGTTTTAGCTGAAATACATTCATTCTCTCCTTCACCGTAGTTTTTTTACTCCAAATGAAAATTCAAGAAAATGCATAGTGCTTCATGCCGTTAAACCTGCCACTCTTTGACAAATAGTTTTGCTGTGGCAAGCTGTGCAGCAAATTATCAATTTGTGCTTTCTGTATCTGCTTAAATACGTATAATTTTATATTTGTTGGGTTTTGGAGACATGTACAGAATGAGCCCATGCATGCACATCCATAATTTAACATTGCTGATAGGTTTTAGAACAAAGAAGATCGAATAGTACAGCACAGGAACACTGTGTTTGTGCCAGACATAATGCCCAGTTAAACTGATCTCCTCCTGCATGATCCATATCCCTCTATTCATTGCATTTTCATGTGTCTATCTAAAAGCCTCTGAAATGTCACTATCATATCCACTTCCACCACCACTCCTGGCAATAGGTTCAAAGAGCCCCCATCACTCTTCATGTAAAAAAAAAGGATTGTACATCTCCATTAAACTTTCTCCCTCTAACCTTAAAGCTACGCCCTCTAGTGTTGGACATTTCCACCCTGTGAAACAGGTTCTGACAGTCTACCTACCCTATCTATGCCTCTGATAATTTTATATGTTTCTATCAAGTCTCCCCTCAACGTCTGACATTCCAGTGAAATGTCAGCAGCATGGTGGTGCAGTGATAGAGACCCAGATTCAACCCTGACTATGGGTGTTGTCTGTACAGAGTTCTCCCTCTGTGTGAGACGGTGTTCTATGGCTGCAGGTTTGTGGGTTAATTGTAAATTGTCCCTAGTGTGTAGGATAGTGCTAGTGTACGGGATATGGCTGGTCAGCGGGCACACAGCGACAGATTATCACTGATCTGCCCCACGTAAAGGGCCTGTTTCCACACTCGATCTCTGAAATAAGAAAATTAAGCTAAAGACAACAATCCAAGTTTATCCAACCTCTCCTTGCAGCTGAAACCCTCTAATTCTGGCAGCTTTTTGGTTAACCTTCTCTGCACCTTCCAAAGTTTCCCCATTATTCTTTGTGTAATGGGGTGACACCAGACAGCACGAATACTCCAAATGCAGCCTAACCAAAGTGCTCTGGAAGTGAATCATGACTTCCTGACTCTTATATTCAATGCCCCTCAGCAATGACGGCAAGCATAACATATGCCCTCTTTACCTTCCTGTGTACTTACGCTGCCACCTTCAGTCAGCTCTGAACTTCATCAATGTTGTTAATGGTCTTGCCTTTAACTGTATACTCTGCCCTTGCAATCAACCTTCCAAGGTACAACATCTTGCCCTAGCTCGGATTAAACTCCATCTGCCATTTCTCCACCCATTTCAGCAGCTGATCTATATCCCGCTGTATCTTTTGACAGCCTTTCACACTGTCAGCAACTCCTCCAATGTTTTGGGTTTATTCCTTACCCTTGCTTGCACATGCTCCTCTCAATGGAGGGAGGGAGCAGCTGGCTAGAAGTGACCATCATTCTGTCGATGTATATGAACCCATTTCGTGTTGATACACCATTTCTATTCATTAACCAAAATCTCTGTAGTTTTGCTTCTGATGAATGCAATCCACTGTGCGTGATCTTTTCAAATTACAATTAGAGGAACAACTTTACATTCAATACAGGGGCAGAATGAAAGTAAAAAATAAAACAGCAACATGCCAGGCTTGTATGTCACACAGGAACATAGGTAGGTTGTGAAAAGAGTCTGTCATCTTAACAAGGGAAAGGTTGCTATGTAAATCACACCTTTGCTGTTTTCTCCACAATTGTTTAAAACAATTTATCCATAGTTAATGATTTTAATTATCAGTGACTGTTAAAGTGACAAATGCATCAGAAGACACCACAATTGCTAGTGAGCTGAAAGATTAGTAAATCATTTATGGATCTTGATTCCACTGGTGGAGGAAAGAGCACTGATTAGGCTCTGTGCATATTTAATGATGCCATTAGATCTTCAGCATCCAGATTAATTCCACATCAAAACTGTGCATCCAGAGAGGCCACAGAAGTTTGTTTCTCCAGTTCTCCGTTTCTCCTGTTCTAAGTAAGTGTTGGACTCATCGCAGCACTGGATCAGATCGTTGATTGGATAATATTTTACAGACATATAAAATTCATATGCTCTTATCCCAGTAGTTTAGTTTAGTGTAGAGATACAGTGCAGAAGCAGGCCTTCAGCCCATCGAGTCCGCACCAACCAGTGATCCCTTGTACACTTGCACTATCCTACACGCCAAGAAAATGTATAATTAACAAAATCAATTAACCTACAAACTTGTATGGCTGGAATGTGGGAGGAAACGGGAGCACATGGAAAAAACGCACGTAGTCACATGGGGAATGTACAAACTTCATACAGACTGCACCCATAGTCAAGATCTGACCCAAGTCACCGGCGCTGTAAGGCAGCAACTCTACCACTGCACCTCCCTCGAGCAGTAATCTTTAAAAATAAAATTGTATCCCTTAAAGGCCTTGGAAAAGGAAGAGACATATTGAAAATAAACCCCCTTATTACCTATGAGTAGTCGGTTATTTCATTGCTACTTTCTCCATTCACTTTTTCCAATTGCTGCACATCTTTAAGATGTGTACTGAGAAGGATATACTGGAAATTTAATGTAACCCTTCTTCACACTGATTCAGCACAGCAACATCACCCCGGCCAGACATGATCGCAACAGTGTGGCGGCGCGACTCACGCTGCAGCGGCCACTACAGCCCCTGTCTTTTTTTTTTTTTGCCTAGTTAAATGCAGTTGTTCGTGTTTTTTTTGTACTGTTTCTAACTGTGTATATGTGGGGGGTGGGGGGAGGGGGAATCTTTTCAAATCTCTTCCCTGCACGGGAGACCCGACTTTTTCCCTGTCGGGTCTCCGTTGTCGTTGGGGCCTAGTGCCGTGGAGCGGCCTCTGACCGGGACGACCTGGGGGCTCCAGTCACGGAGCCTGCGGAGCTGCGGACTTGCCATCGTGGGGCTGCCCGGCCCTCGGAGCGTGGGGAGCGGTGCTGGCTCGCCGCTGCGGCCCGACTCCGGGGCTCCAGCTCCAGCTCCAGCTGCGGCCCGACTCCGGAGCTCCAGCTCCAGCTCACTACCGGTGGACTGTCGGGATATCGGGAGCACACGGGTCCGGGTGGGAGACCGTTCTCCGGAGCTCCCGAGCACAACTTCTCCAGCCTGTGTCGCGGGGTTGGAACGACCCGGAGCGGGGCCGTACATCGCCCCGCGCGGCTTTAATGGCCACGGGACATTCCAGCACTCGCCGGGGGCTCCGACATTGTGACTTTTGGGCCTAGAGCGGGGCCGTACATCGCCCGGCACGGTCTCAATGGCCGTGGGACTTAACACCGCCCGCCTGGGGCTTCGACATCGGGAGAGAAATGGTGCAGGGGAGAGAGAAGAACTTTGCCTTCCATTACAATGAGGAGGAGATTCACTGTGATGGATGTTTGTGTGAATTGAATTGTTTGTGTGTTTTTTTTATGAATTGTTCTGTTTGTATGGCTTGTAGAAACGGAACTTCGTTCGAGCCTCTCTGAGGTTCGAATGACGTAATAAAATCTAATCTAATCTAATCTAATCATCACCTCCGAAGTGACAAAACAGCTGATCATTCTGGAGCTGACAGTGCCCTGGGAAGAGCGTATTGAAGAGGCTAATGAGAGGAAATGCACAAAGTACCAGGAACTGGTGGAGATGTGCCAGGACAGTGGCTGGAAGACATACTATGAGCTCATAGAGGTGGGCTGTAGAGGCTTTGCAGGACAGTCACTCTGCAAAGTCCTCAACCAGTTGGGCATTACGGGGCTGGCGAAGAAGAGGGCCATTCAATCCGCAAGCGAAGTCGCAGAGAAAGCCACTAGGTCAATCATTGCAAACAATTTGCTTCACAAATTAGGTTCACAAATACATCGCTACTATGAATGATTAAAATAAGGTGGTTTTTTTACTTTTAGTTTTGTTTAGAGATACAACATGGAAACAACCTCTTTGGCCCATCAAGTCCATGCTGACCATTGATCACCCATTCACACGAGATCTATGTTATCCCACTTTCTCATGCAATCCTTACCGAGGCAAACTATCCCACAAACCCACGTGTTTTTGGGGTGTGGGAAGAAACTCGGAGGAATCCCATGTGATCACAGAGAGAACATGCAAACCCCACACAGATAGCACCTGAGGTCAGGATCGAACCTGGGTATCTGGTGCTGTGTGTCACCAGTTCTACCAGCTACCCCACTGTGCAGACTTAACGCTGCAGTGTTTGGATTCTACACAATACTAATCTCCACTCAGTATATGACTTAAAAAAGTCCAAATAGCCATATTGAAAAAATACCAACTCTGAATAATTACATTTTAAAGTATTATATAATAGCTAATTTAAGTTGATTATTTTTAGCATTTCTTTCTCTGGGAGTTGATTTGCGAAACGTGACATTGGGTCCAATTTAAATATTACAACGTTTTCCAAGAATTTCATGTGAAGCAAATGAGTTAGTGAAAATGGGGAAGGGAGTAAAGGTCTGACCAGCAGCAATTACTTGTGTCATGGCTATAAGTTTAGAAAAAAGTTTTTACTTTGAGAACAGTGAAAGCATGTAAAGTCATAGAGTCATACATAATGGAAACAGGCCCTTAGGCACAATTTTCCTATCTATATAACTGTCCAAATGACTTTTAAATGTTGTTATAATATGTGTTTCAACTACTTCCTCTGGCAGCTCGTTCCATATACCCACCACCCTCTGTGTAAAAATAGTTGCCCCTTAGGTTCCTATTAAATCTTTCTCCACTCACCTTAAAGCTATGTCCTCTGCTTCTTGATTCTCCTAATTCAGGGTAAAATACTTTGTGCATCTACCCTATCTATTCCCCTTGTGATCTTATACACCTCTATAAGATCACTCCTCATCCTCCTGCGCTCCTAGCCTGCCCAACCTCTCCCTTTGGCTCAGGCTCTCATGGAGAAATCTTTGGGCTGGATGACTGAGTATGGGGAGCTTGTGGGTGAAACAGAGCACACACCATTCCCTCATCTCCCTTTGATAAAGCAGCCTTGCCCTTGTCCTCCACTTTATTTACATTTGCCTGTAAAATGACCGGGAGAGGTGGTCGTAATCCCTTCTGCTTCAGACTTACTTGTAATCCTGCCCATCGGCCATGTTTCTGGACACAGTGGACGCTTCCCCAGTGTTCCAGGTACTGTACTCACTGCTCTAAAACTCACTGTTCAGACTCATTGAGAAAGTTGTTCACATTTATCGTGAACTAATGACATTATGGGTGGTAATAATTTGAAAGAAAGGGCATTTAGTGCTGCAAAGATTAATGGTAGGGCCGAAGATAGGGTAAAATTTAGAAGCTGGGAAAAGATGACAAAAAAATATAGAGAAGATAGTTTAAGTCAGCAAGAAACATAAAAACAGATAGTAAGAGCATCTATGATTATATGCAAAGGCAGAGAGTAGGCTGGGATAACTTGGGCTGTGGAGGAATGTGACTATGAAATTAATAATGGGAAATTAGGAAAAGTTAGAGACCACATAAACATAAACACTAGATACTGGATAAACTAACAAAATGAAGGCTAACAAACTACCGGGACCTGATAGCCTGCAATCTGTGATGTCAAGAGAATTGACTGCAGATTTGTAGTGATCTTACAGAACATCCCAGGTACTGAAAGGTGCCAGTGGATCAGAACACCATAAATATAACACCCTACTCAAGAAATGAGTAGGACAATGAGAAGGAAACTCTCAGTCCAACCGGCTGAATTCTAACACTGGGAAAATGCCAGAATCCATTATTAAGGCCATAGTGGCAGGACATTTGGAAAATGACAATGTAATCAAGCAGTTAATATGGTTTTGTGAGAGGGAAATCATGCTGGACAGATTTATTAATGTTCTTTGAGAAAAAGCAATATGGACAAGGGAAAAGCTGTAAATGTGTTACCAACATGCATTACCAAAAGCCATGTGAAAGTTTTCTTCCAAAACTATGAGCTTATGGCTTGGAGATAATATATTAACATGGACAAAGGTTTAGGTAAGAGAGTTGGGACACATAGCTCATTTATAGTTTGCAAGCTAAATGGGATTGCACAGATATTATTGTGGCCTCCGCTATTTTCTACCTCTATTAATGACTTAAATGAAGGTGGTGGATACACAAGAGACTGCAGATGCCGGAAACACAAAGCCAAACACAAAGTGCTGGAGGAACTCAGCAGGTCAGGCAGCATCTGTGGAGGCAGCATCTCCAGTCTGAAGAAGGATCCTGTCCTGAAGCGTCATCAGTTCATTCCCTCCATAGAGGCTGCCTGACCCATTGAATCTCTCCAGCATTTTGTGTATTGTTAACGATGGTCTGTGTATTGTTGCCAAATTTGCTAACGAAACAGAATGAGGTGAGGAAGCAAATTGTGCGGAGTCTGTAAATGGACAATAGATGCATTAAACAGGTGGGCACAATTTTACCATGTAGAATATAAATATGTTTGGGAGGAAGAATAGTTTTAGATTTAGACTTATTATTGTCTTTAGTATTAGTGTACTGAGGTACAATGAAATGCATTGTTTTGCATGCTATCCAAACAGATCAGATATACCATAAATAAATACAATCAAGTCAAACAAAAGTACAATAGGGAGAGCAAAGAGGAAGATGCAGAGTGCAGAATATAGTCCTCAGCATTGGAGTGCATTAGTTCCATAGACCTGTTCCAGAAGAAGCTGTTCCTGGGGGTGGTGGTGTGTGCTTTCAAGCTTCTGTATCTTCAGCCTCATGGCAAAAGTGAGAAGAAGGAATGACCGGGGTAGGACAAGTCGTTAAGTTGGTTGCTTTTCTGATGGTGAAGTCAGTGTTGGGAGTCCGGTCAGTGTGATGGACTGGACCACAACTACAAATCTCAGAAATTGCTTGTGGTCTTGGACACAGAACTGTTCCCAAACCCAGTTGTGATGATGCAACCTGACAATATGCTTTCTATGGCACCTGTAGAAGTTTGTAAGAGTAATTGGAGACATGCCAAACTTCCTCAGTCTCCTCAAGAAATAGAGCCATTAGTGTGCCTTCCTGGGTGTCACATCAATGTGCTTGGTCCATGACAGATCATTAGTAATATGAATGCAGAGGAACATGAAGCTCTCAGCCATTCCCACCAGCACCAGTGATGCTGATCGGGGCATGCACTTCACCACACTACCTGAAGTTGATAATTAGCTCCTGTGCTGAGATTAAGGGAGAGTTCATTGTTCTAACACCATGTTATTAAATTCCCTATCTCCTTGCTGCCCTCCAGCTCATCATTGTTCTTGATGTGGCCCACCACAGTGGTGTCATCTGCAAACTTGTCGCTAGAGGTAGAGACAAATTTGGCTGTAGAGTTGTGAGTGTATATGGAGTATAGTCTGGAACTGAGAACACATCCTTACAGGACACCGGTGTTGAGAATGATTGTGGAGGAGGTGTTGTCACCTATCCTCACTGAGAATTATTTTACTGTGGTCTGCAGGTCAGAAAGTCAAGGATCCAGTGGCAATCAGTGCTGATTCCTAGGTCCAGCAGTTTGGAGATGAGTTTGGATGAGATTATAGTGTTGGTGTTAAAGTTAAAGTCTAACGTTGGAGTCCTTGTTGTCTACGTGTTCCAGAGATGAGTACAAGGCCAGGGAGTTAACATCTGCTGTGGACCTGTTGTGACAGTCAAACTGCAGTGGGTCAAGGCTGGCTGGGAGGCTGGAGTTATGCACCATTACTAATCTTTTGAAGCACATCATGATGGCGGATGTCAGAGTCATTGAACGATAGTCATTTAGGCATGCTTCCTTACTTATCTTTTGGCACTGGGATAATAGTGGTCTTCTTGAAGTTGGTGGGGACATTAGAATTGAGTGGTGCGAGGTTAGAAATGTCTGTGAATACCTCTACCAGCTGATCTGCAAAGATACTGACGATGTAGACAGGGACTCCATCCAGACCAGTTGCTATCCGCAGACTCATTCTCAGGAAAGCCAATCTTACGTACGCCACAGTAACTGTTTGTGCAGGCGTACCCGCGATTGACCCGGGATTGGAGTGACGTTTCTCCGCTGTTCAAAAAAGTCAGAGAATCAGAGGGTTGTATAACATGGAAACAAGCCAGTTGGTAGAACTCATCCATGCCAACCAAGTTGCCAAACACGAACTAAGCCCACTTGCCTTTGCCTGGCCCATATCACTCCAAACTATTCCTATCAATGTACCTATTTAAATGTTGTAATTTAAAACACAACTTCCACTCATTTCATGTATGCACCATCCTCTGTCCCCTCAAGTCCCTTTAAAATCTTTCCCCCTCACCTTAAACCTATGCCCTCTAGCTTTAAACTTGCCTATTCTGCTTTAAAAAATAGACTGTTCATCTTATACATATATCCCTCATGATTTTATAAACCTCTATATCGTCTTCCCTTTAGCCCCCTACACTCCAGGGAAAAAATACCCAGCCTGTCCAGACTCTCCTTATAACTCAAATCTTGTCCAGTTTAATAACATCCTTTCTACAGTAGGGCAAACAATACTGTGCACAGTATTTCAAATGTGGCCTTCCCAATGTTGTGTAAAACTGTAACATGACATCTCAGCTCTTCTACTCAATACTCTGCCAAATGACTTTTTCACCCTCTGTTATCCTGTGTTGACTGCACCCCTTGGTATCCCTGTTCTACAACACTACTCAGTGTCCCATCATTTACATTCTGTACTGGTTTCTGTATCTGCTATTCTATTGTATCTGCCATTCTTTGGCCCATTTGCCCCGTTGACCAAGATCCCGTTATAACCTTAACTAATCTTCATCCGCAGACTAAATAACCATGCCAGCTATATTCACGTCAACATTTTTGACATAAATAGTGAAAGGCAGTAGACCCAGCAATGATTCCCGTGGCACATCACTTGTTATAAATCTCCAGTCTAAAACACAACCCTCTACCACCACCCTCTGGTTTCTTTATTTGCTTTAATTGGATGGAGTTCAGAGAAGGCAGAGCTGGTTGATTGCTGGCATGAAAGGGTTGACATATGAAGATGTTGAGCTGGTTGGGCATATACTGACTGGAATTTAAAAGAATGGGAGGTGACCAGTGAAACAGATAAGATTCCAGGAGGCTTGGCACAATTAATGCTGGGAGGATGCATTCCTCATGTGAGAATCAAGAACAAGGGGGAAATGTTGCAGATGAAGAGGACATCTTTTGATGGGGTGGAGAGGGAGTTGAGGGTTGCAATGAATGGGCAGGAAAGTGAAGCTAAGGCCAAATCATATCACCTACGATCACTTCAAATTCATGTTCAAGTTTAGTGTCGTATGCACAAGTATGGTGAGGTACAGTATAAGCACAATACAAAATCCAGCTTGCAGGCACATAGAGCGACTCAGGACGGCACAGTGGTGCAGCATTAGATTGTTGCCTTACAGCGCCAGAGACCCCCGTTCGATCCTGACTACGGGTGCTGTCTGTACGGAGTTTGCATGTTCTCCCCATGACCACGTGGGTTTTACCTGAGTGCTCCGGTTTCCTCCCACACTCCAAAGACTTACAGCTTTGTAGGTTAATTGGCTTTGGTTAAAAATAGTAAATTATCCCTAGTGTGTGTAGGATAGTGCTTGTGTATGGGATCGCCGGTCGGCGCAGATTCGGTGGGCCGAAGGGCCTGTTCTCGCTCTGTATTTCTAAAGTAAACCTAAACTAAATGCATAAAACAAATTTTACATAAATTAAAGATAAAATTCTAAAAGAGAAGACTGCAAAAATCAGCAATAGTGCAAAACTTAATTTGAAGTTCATTGAAGTTCACAGTGCGTAGACCTTGTGATGATATTTGAAAGAGGTGACCTCATGTATGTAGACAGACAATGACGGAAGTTGAAATTTTAATTGTGAATGTTGAGTGATAACAGTGTGATCAACTATGACGTTTTTTTGTCTGGAAGGTATTGGAGAGATTGTTATGGAAAATATTTCTTTGGGACCAGTGAATTTCAATTAGCAGAGGATAGACAGTTTGCGAGATCAAAAGTCACTTCTAGACTCTCCTAAAATTAATTGGAACATTAATTATTTAAGAATGGAGACCAACCAGTGAAAATGAAAGTAAAGATGTTATTATAAGTGTAACCAGCATATGATATTCCGCTTACTTGCCACTGGCCTTTGAATCTTCAATTATATTCAGTATGGTGCACTTATTGAATTGATTCAATCAGAGTTAGTAAGATAATGTGCTGAATGCAAGGATCTCAACTGCAGCTGCAGTCAGTAACCAATTCTCAGGATGATGTATGTGGAACTTAGCCATGATTCTGGCTGTTGATCGCTATTGCATCTGATGGGGCAATGGGTCAAGAGCTGGAAAATAGGAATGGCATAGGAAGCACAGATTTGGTCAGCAGGAGACACAAGATACTGCAGATGCTCGAATCCTGAGCCAGGAAAAAATTGCTAGAGGAACTCAGCAGGCCAGGCAGCATCTGTAGAGGGAATGGACAGGCGACATTATAGGACCAAATTTGCTCAATGTGGGCATCATAGAATGTAAAGAATCCTAGAAGATCATAAATTTATATGAAACTAGGCTGGATTTGAACCACTGCGTGAATTTACAAGATAGCATCTTCCTTTACTGCCATGGATAATGCTGGTCCAGATTTGGTGTTCACCAGCTGAAACCAGGCTACAGTGATGAATGTCAAGGAGGCAAACAAGTAACATACATATGATTCAAAGAGCAATGGTCAAGAAGCCAGAGGATTTCTTTGGACTTGCTTCACTTATCTGGAATACTACTAATTTACATTGCAGGATGGCTGGTTCAGTTCAATACCAGAGATAAGTTATTAACTGTTGCTAACATATACAATGTGATCCTACTTCCTCTGTGTGGTAAAAGGCAAAGTTCAGTAAAACCTTGTTCAAGATGGAGGAAGTAGGATCACGTCACAAGTAGGAGGAAGAAGTCAGCATTCTCAGTGGGAAGCACTCATTTCCCCCTGATCTGTGTTTAGTTTATCTAATCCAATTAATACTTACTTTGTGCTCCCAATGCACTGTCAGAGGAAAGTGGCGAGTGTCTTTTTTCACTGTCAGAAGATGTGTGATTTTCTTGGTGGAAAGCACTTGATACCTGGGTAAAAAACTTTTTTTCCCCCACTTTTTATGCATTTTAAAGATTGATGACCAAATTTACTCAAAAAAATAAATTGTTTTAATATGTAGCTAAGCAATAGTCATTGCCACAGGGTGGAATTCATTGCCACAGATGGCTATGGAGGCCGTCCTTGGTATTTTTACCAAATTGCCAGATTGCCAGATTGTTCAGTATTAAAGGTGACAGGGCTATGGGGAGAAGGCGGGAGAATGGGGTTAAGATGGAAAGATAGATCACCCATGATTGAATGGCAGAGTAGACTTGATGAGTTGAATGGCTTAATTTTGTTCCTAACACATGAATTTATGTAAGAATTCTTGACATTTTATTGTATTAATTTTGTCCAGAACTTTCTGGGACTGGAATTTGAACTCGATGTACAGATTGTGTAGAATGATTACTAGAGCCAGGATTTTGCCATAAATGCCTTTTCATGCCTTTTTTTGATGATTTCACCGAGATAATGCCTTTTTTACGATCGCGTGCCTAAATCAGCATTTTTTTGCTGTTTTGCTAAAAGGTTGTGCTAATTGACGTTTTCTATGTTAACACGTTAATATTAATGTTATTATTAATATGTTAACATAGTATAACTTGCAAAAAGTTTCCCACCAATGGTGGCGCCATCGTCGGTCATTCATTCGTTCGTACCGCTGCCTGCTGGTTCGGTCTTCTCCAAGATCTATTTAAGCAAGAACTGCAGATGCTGGAAAAATCAACGGTAGACAAAAAATGCTGGAAAAACTCAGCGGGTGAGGTAGCATCTATGGAGAGAAGGAATAGGCGACGTTTCAGGTCAAGACACTTCCTCAGACAGATGTATGGGGGGGGGGGTGCGGGAAAAAGATTGGAACACTAGAAGAAGAGCTAGGAAGGCGGAGGGGGAGGAGGGAGAAGACAAGGGCTATCTAAAATTAGAGAAGTCAATGTTGATACCGCTGGGGTGTAGACTACCCAAGGGAAATACCCAAGCTTGTCTCCTCACTACATTTACTGCTGGGTCCAGTCGCAAATCTGAGTTTTCGAGTGATCTGTGCAAGGAATTCATTGATGCTGGAATTCCACTGTGGAAATTGGAAAACAAATCTCTCAGAGTTTTTTTAGAGCAATACACAGAGGAACCTATACCAAGCGAGTGATCATTACTGAAAATTTATGTTGACAGCAACTTCAACATTGTTGTGCAGAAAATTAGAGATGAAGTTGCATGCAACAAAATATGGACCTCAATAGACGAGACAACCGTTGCTGTGGGGAGATATGTTGCCAATGTGGTTATCGGTACACTGGAGGTAGGTCAACCATCAAAGGAGTATTTGTTGACATCGGGAGTATTGGAGAAATCAAACAGCTCAACTATTGCTCAGTTGTTTACATCTTCACTTGCTGTACTTTGGCCAGAAGGTATAAAACACGAAAATGTTCTTTTGTTTGTGACTGATGCAGCTCCGTACACGAAAAAAGCTGTTTGTGCTCTTAAAGGTTTATTCCCCAAAATGTTGCATTTGACATGCTTAGCTCAAGGACTTCATAGAATTGCCAAGCACATACATAGCTTGTTCCCAAATGTTGATCGCCTAGTTTTCAATGTCAAGAAAATCTTCCTCAAAGCGCCATCACGTGTGCAGTTGTTTAAGGAAATGGCACCCAAGATTCCACTACCTCCTCAGCCCCTTTTGACTAGGTGGGGGTACATGGCTCTTTGCTGTACTCTACTATGCTGCAAATTTTGAAAAGATAAATAAATCGTCAATTGTTTTGAAGAAGAAGAATCTGCTCCAGTCAGGATCGTCAGTGAAATCATTGAGAAAAAGTCTCTCCACTGCATTCTCGTGTTTATTGCTTCCAATTTTGCAAACTTCCCACAAGCTATCACTTCCCTTGAGAAACATGGCAAAACATTAGTGAATAACTTGCAGGTTTTCAACAAAGGAACTGACGATATTTGTAAAGTTCCTGGTGATGTCGGTAAAGACATACAGGGAAAATGTGAGAGAGTGATTTTAGCTAACAAAGATCTTGAAGAAATACAAAACATAGCCAAAATTCTCAAAGATAGTTGTAATGCACAAGATATCGACATGAATATAGAGTCTGTAGCTTGTTTTGGGTATGCACCAGTGACCTCAGCTGAGATAGAAAGAAGTTTTTCACAACTGAAGCATATTCTGTCTGACAAATGGCATAGTTTAACACCAAATAATATGAAAAAAATGCTAGTAATTATGTGTAACTGGGCAAAGTTGGTCATTTAATATAGTATATCTTTATATTATCATTTTTAACCTTATTTTAGTGGTGAAAATACATGCCTTTTAATGCCTTTTTTGCCAATAAATGCCTTTTTCGTGCCTTTTTTGTAATGTTATTATGCCTTTTTGCCTGCCTATTTCAGAGATTTTTAGTGCCTAAACATCCTGGCTCTAATGACAACCATTACTGGGGGCTAATTTAACATGCAACTCTGTAACAGTTTATGCACATTTTTAATGTTACCTTCGAGGTTGAGAACCTGTAACTGACAACACAATTTTTCACGTGCAATGGATATATTAAAACCTTTTTCCACAGGTTGAGCATGATAGTGATCATTTCTCGTTCTGTGGAATTCTCTGCCTCAGAAGGCAGTGGAGGCCAGTTCTCTGGATGCTTTCAAGAGAGAGTTAGATAGACCTCTTAAAGATAGCGGAGTCAAGCCATATGGGGAGAAGGCAGGAAAGGGGTACTAATTGTGGATGATCAGCCATGATCACAGTGAATGGCGGTGCTGGCTCAAAGGGCCAAAAGGCCTACTCCCGCACCTATTGTCTATTGTCTATTGTCTACTGTCTATTGTCTATTGTCTATTGTTAAAACCCCACCTACCATGAAAGTGGACTCTACTCTTCAAGGGACGATTCTCCTCAGCATACACAGTGTTGTGACCATGGTACATGTTGCCATCTCTGCTCATCTACAGAAATTGAAGCAATAATTGAAAATCTACACTCTTTGTTTTGACTCCCAATAAAAGAGAAAGCAAACCACATAGCAAGTTGGCAAGGAGCTGTGAATTTCATTTTCCCCACTGGGATATCAATGTGTAGTTGTCTGCCTCTGTGCTCTGCATTTTATATACATCATTGCTCAATCTTACAGTATTCACTATCGGTTTAACAGCAAGTACTTACTGTGTCCTTCACAGAATGGTGAGCTTGTGCTTTGCAAAGGCTTGGGATAATCTAACCAGGGGTTGTGAGAATTGAATATGGCTGCACAAACTGAAGATGTGCATTTCTCCCCTTCACTCTCATCACTTTCCCTTCTTCCAAAGCCACTGAGCTCTCTCTCACACTTACGGCAACCGTTTATAGCTGCTACACCGTGGTTGCCATGGAGAGAGTTCTTTAAGACTGAGACCCACTTCCCATTAACTTCGGCATCAAAGACATAACAAATGCAATCTTTATAAGCAGCTGCTGTCAGGAACTGCTCAGGTATTAACGGTTTAATGGTATTTCTTGTATCTTTCAAGTTTCAAAGTTGGTGAAAATGTAGAGTCTTATTTTGGCATTCAAAGCCCATTGTCCTGGTGGCGGCTCTGAGTTGGAGTCGCGATGCAGGGGTCGGCCTGGACCGGCAATGGTGTTGGTGTCCTCCACCACTGCTCCATGCTGCTACAGGCCATGTCTAATCCACGAGCTGCACTAAACACATCAACACTTTAGCACGTGAAATAAAGATAATCTCATTTTCAGGGTATTTAAGATTCATGGCTGTTTTACACATGAAATTTTTCTGGGCACTGTTTTTTTTACTTCTCTGCTGTGGTAGCTGAGTCTGTTTTTTGAGTAGCCTTACAATACGCAACAAGGAGGGAATTATATTTCTAACTGGTTAAGATCTTTGAAAATTAATAATCACCGTAAGGGAGGAATTGAAAATGCTTTGATTACATTTTTTTCAATCCTCACTGCTTACAGGAAGTGTGCCAAAAGATTGAAGGATTGTTAACAGTGTTATGTTGTTTAAAATGAGAGGAAGGGATAAAGCAAGTAAAAGAAGGGTTAAGTACGGTTAGTGGGAGGCTTAAAGGAATCAATTCTGAGGGACAGCATCAGCTTCTTTTCGAAAGACATAGATTAATCAGGAACAGACCGGTTGGATCGTGAGTGGAAAACATTTAATGATTTAAGAAGGTCACAAGGAGGGTCAATCAGCATTTCATATACAAAACGTGGTCAATGGAATTTAATCTAGAGAGTTGTGAGCTACGCATTGGCAAAATGCAACAAACCAAGTCAATATGGATGGATTGTTAGATTTAGCGCTTAGGGCTAAAGGAATCAAGGAATATGGGGAAACAGCTGGAACGGGGTACTGATTTTGGATGATCAGCCATGATCATATTTAATGGCAGTGCTGGCTCGAAAGGCCGAATGGCCTACTCCTGCACCTATTTTCTATGTTTCTATATTTCTATGTTTCTATGATTGTTTAGTAAGTTTGCTGATGATCCAGAATTGGTGGAGTTATGGGTTGAGGGTTGTCAAAGTATATAGCGGAATACAGATCAGCACAGAAAAGGGTGGAGAAATGGCAGACAGAGTGTAATCCGGGCGAGTGTAAAGTATTACACATTGGGAGGTCGAATGTAAGTGTACAGTTAATGGCAAGGCGTTTATTAGCATTGATGGACAGATAGATTTCGGAGTCCAAGTCCATAGCTCCCTGAAAGTGGTAACACAGTAAATTGACTGGTAAAGAAGGTATGTGGTCCGTTTGCCTTCTTAGGTTGCGGCATTAAGTCAGGAAGACATATTGCAGCGTTATAGACCTTTGGTTAGTACACATTTGGACTATTGTGTGCCGTTCTGGTTGCCCCATTACAGGAGTCCTTGGAGAGGGTGCAGAATATGTTTACCAGAATGATGCCTGGAATACAGGCTATTGTCTGTAAGGAGAGTTTGGGCAAATTTGGATTGTTTTCTCTGGAGTGTTAGTGATTGATGGGAGATTTGATGGAAGTATGAGAGGCATAGATAGGGTAGACAGTCAGAACCTTTTTTCCCTTTTTTTGGGATGCGCTGTGTGGGGTGGTGGTGGAACCTGATACAACAAAGAGTATTTAAGAGGATTTCAGATGGGCACATTGAGATGCAGGGAACGGAGGGGATATGGATCAGGTGGAGGCAGAAGAAATTAGATGGACTTGGCATCGTTCAGCAAGGACATTGTGAGCCAAAGGCCTGTTCCTGTGCTGTACAGTTGTATGTTGCGCGTCTTTTATATGTATGTATGTTCTTATATGCAAGTAATATAAGAATACTGATAATGTAGAGGAACAAATGAATCTTAGAATGTTGTTCCCAGATTCTTAAAGGGAGCAGTACAACCAATAGCGAGGTTAAATTGGTATATTAGATATTTTCTTTCAATAGATGAGGCACAGAATATAAGAGCAGGCGGGTTATGCTAGAACTGAATAGAGTCCTCATTTAGTCACAGTTTTGCAAACTGTTCTCATCACCACATTGCAGGGAATGTTTAATGTACAGGAGGGGGTGCAATGGAGATTTATAAACATGTTACCAGAATGCTGAATTTTAAAACCAGCTGTTAGGTTGGATAAGGTTTTATGAAATTTATTAATTGCCGTTTCGAAATCGTTTTTTTGTTTTTTCGCTTTCTGAAGTTACTTTCTATTGCGTTCTCAACCATGGTGGTAAGAGTTCACTCTGTGCCAGTGAATTATTCTGTGATCCTGCTCTCCTGGAATTACTATAACTCAAAGATGTTGGATTTTGGAAGCGTGTCTCTGTTCATTACCTAGTTCCCACAGTTGTTTTTCCAAGATATTTCTATCCCATGTTTAAATTGCTCTTTCAGCTGAAGCTTTGTCCCTCTGCTCTGGGAATCTAGGAACTGGGGGACACTCAGCTTTATTGTCTGCTTGCTTTCATCAGTCAGGGCGCTGGGTATAAGGCTCAGAAAGTTATGGTGCAGCTTTATATAATTTTGGTTATGCCACAATTGGTGTATTGGGTGCAGTTCTGGTCATCCCATTATAGGAAGGGTGTAAAGCTTTGGAGAAGGTGCAGGAGGGTTACCAGAATGAATTAAAGGATGTTAGCTGTAAGGAGAGTTTGGATAAATTTGGATTATTTTCACTGATTGAGGGGAGACTTGAATGGATAAATAATGAGAGACATCGATAGCGTAGACAGTCAGAACCTTTGTCCCAGGGTGAAAATATCAGGGGAACCAATATCCTGGCGGGGAGATTTGCAAAGGCTACTGGGGAGACTTTAAACTAGATCGGTTGGGGGGAGGGACTCAAATAGAGAAAGCTAGTAGACAGTGTGTGAGGCAGGAGGCAGAGAAGGGAAGCACTCAGACCCAATATGTAGGGGGGGAAGAAGTAAAACATAATAAACAGAGAATAAGAGGTGGTGGGTTTCTTAAATCTGTGAGCAGAGAGACAGAGGGGTGTAAAATGAGGGTAGAAGCAATAGGTAGCAAGGTGAAAAGTAAAAGTGGCAGACAAATCCAGGGCAAAAATCAAAAAGGGGCACTTTTCAACATAATTGTATAAGGGGTAAGAGTGTTGTAAAAACAAGCCTGAAGGCTTTGTGTCTCAATGCAAGGAGCATTCGTAATGAGGTGGATGAGTTGAATGTGCAGATAGCTATTAATGATTATGATATAGTTGGGATCACGGAGACATGGCTCCAGGGTGACCAAGGCTGGGAGCTGAACATCCAGGGATATTCAATATTCAGGAGGGATAGACAGAAAGGAAAAGGAAACATTCCTACATGAATGTCATATCAAAGGCTTAGATCAGGAAGGCAAAGACTTGTTAGATGCTGAAATATCAGTAAAAGACATTGAGGAATCAATCAGATCGTTGAAAAATGGAAAAGCCGCTGGCCCTGATGGCCTAAGTGCTGAATTTTATAAGACGTTTCACGACTTGATTTCCCCACGTTTACAAGCGATATATAAATATGCTTACGAACAAGGAAAGTTACCAGAAACTCTAAATGAGTCTACAATCATACTCATTCCTAAAGTAGAGAAGGATCTGGAAGATCCTGGATCACATAGAGTAATTACTCTTCTAAATACTGATCAAAAAATATTAACTAAAATTTTATCCCAAAGGTTGTTTAGTGATTAATAAACTAATACATCATGATCAAACAGGCTTTATTCCCAAACGTTACTCCACTTATAACTTGAGACGACTATTCAATATCATATATTCAAAAAGAGTTAATGATATTGAATTAGCTGTCATCTCACTAGATGCGGAAAAAGCATTCGACCAGGTTGAATGGCCTTACTTATTTAAGATAATGCAGAAATTTCAACTGGGCGATAGATTTTGTAAATGGGTTAAAATTTTGTACTCCAACCCTACAGCAAGAATACTAACAAATAAAATGTTATCAGCTAAATGTAATCTTTCTAGGGGTTGTAGACAAGGATGCCCATTATCACCTTTATTATTTGCTCTCACAATCGAGCCATTAGCCGAAAGGATTAGATCAGATCCAGAAATATATGGATACAATACTAATACCACAACGAATAAAATATCTTTATATGCAGAAGATGTTTTAATATGTATCACAAAACCGGAGATCAGTATTCCTAACTTACTTAACATTATAAATAAGTTTGGTACATTTTCAGGATATAGAATTAATTGGAATAAAAGTGAAATTATGCCTATAACTGGAATAAAAGTAAACATATTACAACAATTTCCGTTTAAAATAGTTACGGATAAATTTAAATACCTAGGAATTAATGTATCTAAATCTTATAATCTATTATTCAAATTAAATTATCCTCAGTTATTGGATAAACTAAAAAATAATATTTTATACTGGAAAACACTACCAATATCAATGATTGGCAGAATAAATGCTATAAAAATGGTCTTCTTACCACAATTATTATATTTATTTCAAGCTATCCCTTTATATCTCCCAAAATTTTTGTTTTTTTAATCGATTCTATTATTAACAGCTTTATTTGGGATTATAAAAATCACAGAATAAGTAAAAAACATTTATGTAAATCCAAGATAAATGGAGGATTAGCGTTACCTAATTTTTTTATATTATTTTTGGGCGGTTCAGATTAAGAATATGAATTTTTGGCTGATAAAAATGGACCAGGAACCAGCTTGGCTAAAGATGGAAATGGAAGACTGTTTACCATTTGATATAAGTTCGATTCTTCTTGCTCCAAGTGAAGTACAAAAAAAAACTTACGGGGAAAACCCTATAATTTAAAGCAATATACGTATTTGGAAACAAATAGTTAAGACTTTACATCTGGATAATATGTCACTCTGTTTACCAATTATGAATAATCCTTTATTTAAACCTTCTAAATTGGATAAGGGGTTTAGACACTGGAAAAAGTTAGGAATTATAAGGATAGAACACCTTTACAGGAAAGGAAAATTTCTATCATTTCAAGAATTAAAAGATATCTATGGATTACACCCAAATAACTTGTTTAGGTATTTACAAATTAGAGACTATATCGTAAAATATGCAAGACTATAAGAATAGAGAACCAGGATTACTGGATGAGTGGCTTAACAAGCATCCAAATACAGAAAAATTAATGGCGTGCATATATAATACTCTTTTGGATAGGGAAGTCCCAACAACAGAATCATACCGACAGATATGGGAAAATGAAATAGGTCTATCTATAATGAAAGACACTTGGGAAGAAAGCTTACAACGTATACACCGATGCTCATTAAATGCCAGACATACTTTGGTACAATTTAAAGTAATACATAGATTACACCACTCAAAAACGAAATTAAATAGATTTTTTCCTAACATTTTTTCTACTTGCGATAAATGTCAGAATTTAGAAGCTAACTTAACGCATAGTTTTGTACAAAACTTAATAGTTATTGGGCTGATATTTTTGGAATCATTTCTGAGGTTCTTAAAACTAAATTGGACCCTGATCTAAAGTTCCTGACTCAAGCTTAATATTAACAGTAAGTCAAAGAAATTTTCTTGATTACTGTTTGATATTAAAAATTCTGGAAGGGAACATTATCCCCCACAATCAAAATGTGGACTGTGGAAATGTCGGAGACATTGCATTTGGAGAGAATTAGGTTTGTCCTAATGGACAAATATGAACTTTTTGAACAAATATGGTCTCCATTCATTGATTATTTAAAGGGGTAGCTGAGCTCAGCACCGTAACTCAATAAGTACCCTGGTGTAGGATTAGATGAAAAGATGTATTGGGATCTGTATACACGTCTCAATAGATATTGTTATATGAAACTGTTCCATTCAATGTTAAGATGTATTCCTTATTTTTTTTTTTATTATATAATAATTGTTTTGTTTTTTTTAATTTTGTTTATCTTTATTCTTTTATATTTTTTATTTTTTCTTAAATAATCATTATTATTTAATCACAACGTCTTGATTATTGATTTATACTTTTACTTTTTTTACACTCCCTTACCTTCCCAAAACAAAATCAAAAACAGTAGCATATATAAATTATCCCGTAACATCTGTACAACGTTTGTGATAAGTCTAATTTGTATTTGAAGTACTGTTGTACCTTAGATAATATGCAATGCTTCTAATAAAAATATTAAAAAAAATAAAAAATAAAAAATAAAAAAAAGAGAGGAAAAGGAGGTGGAGTAGCATTGCTGGTTAGAGAGGAGATTAACGCAATAGAAAGGAAGGACATTTGCTTGGAGGATGTGGAATCGATATGGGTAGAGCTGCGAAACACTATGGGGCAGAAAACGCTAGTGGGCGTTGTGTACAGGCCACCTAACAGTAGTAGTGGAGTTGGGGATGGCATCAAACAGGAAATTAGAAATGCGTGCAACAAAGGTAAAACAGTTATAATGGGTGACTTCAATCTATGTATAGATTGGGTGATTCAAATTGGCAGGGGTGCTGAGGAAGAGGATTTCTTGGAATGTATGCGGGTTAGTTTTCTAAACCAACATGTAGAGGAACCAACGAGAGAGCAGGCTATTCTAGGCTAGGTATTGAGTAATGAGGAAGGATTAGTTAGCAGCCTTGTTGTGTGTGGCCCCTTGGGCAAGAGTGACCATAATATGGTTGAGTTCTTCATTAGGATGGAGAGTGACATTGTTAATTCAGAAACACGGGTCCTGAACTTAAAGAAAGGTAACTTTGAGGATATGAGACGTGAATTGGCCAAGATAGACTGGCAATTGATTCTTAAAGGGTTGACGGTGGATATGCAATGGAAGGCATTTAAAGACTGCATGGATGAACTACAACAATGTTCATCCCAGTTTGGCAAACAAATAAACCAGGGAAGGTAGTGCATCCGTGGATAACCAGGGAAATCAGGGATAGTATAAATAAAAAGATGAAGCGTACAAATTAGCCAGAAAAAGCAGCCTACCAGAGGACTGGGAGAAATTCAGAGTCCAGCAGAGGAGGACAAAGGGTTTAATTAGGAAAGGGAAAATAGATTATGAAAGAAAACAGGCAGGGAACATAAAAACTGACTGCTAAAGTTTTTATAGATATGTGAAGAGAAAAAGATTAGTTAAAACAAATGTAGGTCCCTTGCAGTCAGAAACAGGTGAATTGATCATGGGGAACAAGGACATGGCAGACCAATTGAATAACTACTTTGGTTCTGTCTTCACTAAGGAAGACATAAATAATCTGCCGGAAATAACAGGGGATCACGGGTCAAATGAGAAGGAGGAACTGAGTGAAATCCAGGTTAGCCAGGAGGTGATGATAGGTAAATTGAATGGATTAAAGGCCGATAAATCCCCATAGGCTGCATCCCAGATTACTTAAGGAAGTAGCCCCAGAAATAGTGGATGCCTTAGTGATAATTTTTCAAAACTCTTTAGATTCTGGAGTCATTCCTGAGGATTGGAGGGTAGCTAATGTAACCCCACTTTTTAAAAAGGGAGGGAGAGAGAAAACGGGGAATTACAGACCAGTTAGTCTAACATCGGTAGTGGGGAAACTGCTAGAGTTAGTTATTAAAGATGGGATAGCAGCACATTTGGAAAGTGGCGAAATCATTGGACAAAGTCAGCATGGATTTACAAAAGGTAAGTCATGTCTGACAAATCTTATAGAATTTTTCGAGGATGTAACTAGTAGAGTGGATAAGGGAGAACCAGTGGATGCGTTATATCTGGACTTTCAGAAGGCTTTTGACAAGGTCCCACATAAGAGATTAGTATACAATCTTAAAGCACACGGTATTGGGGGTTCAGTATTGATATGGATAGAGAACTGGCTGGCAAACAGGAAGCAAAGAGTAGGAGTAAACGGGTCCTTTTCAGAATGGCAGGCAGTGACTAGTGGGGTGCCGCAAGGCTCACTGCTGGGACCCCAGCTATTTACAATATATATTAATGATTTGGACAAGGGAATTGAATGTAACATCTCCAAGTTTATGGATGGCACAAAGCTGGGGGGCAGTGTTAGCTGTGAGGCGGATGCTAGGAGGCTGCAAGGTGACTTGGATAGGCTGGGTGAGTGGGCAAATGGCAGATGCAGTATAATGTGGATAAATGTGAGGTTATCCACTTTGGTGGCAAGAACAGGAAAGTAGACTATTATCTGAATGGTGGCCGATTAGGAAAAGGGGAGATGCAACGAGACCTGGGTGTCATGGTACACCAGTCATTGAAAGTAGGCATGCAGGTGCAGCAGGCAGTGAAGAAAGCACATGGTATGTTAGCATTCATAGCAAAAGGATTTGAGTATGGGAGCAGGGAGGTTCTACTGCAGTTGTGCAGGGTCTTGGTGAGACCACACCTGGAGTATTGCGTATAGTTTTGGTCTCCTAATCTGAGGAAAGACATTCTTGCCATAGAGGGAGTACAGAGAAGGTTCACCAGACTGATTCCTGGGATGTCAGGACTTTCATATGAAGAAAAACTGGATAGACACGGCTTGTACTCGCTATAATTTAGAAGATTGAGAGGAGATCTTATAGAAACTTACACAATTCTTAAGGGTTTGGACAGGCTAGATGCAGGAAGATTGTTCCCGATGTTGGGGAAGTCCAGGACAAGGGGTCACAGTTTAAGGATAAGGGGGAAATCTTTTAGGACCGAGATGAGAAAAACATTTTTCACACAGAGAGTGGTGAATCTGTGGAATTCTCTGCCACAGAAGGTAGTTGAGGCCAGCATTGGCTATATTTAAGAGGGAGTTAGATGCGGCCCTTGTGGCTAAAGGGATCAGGGGGTATGGAGAGAAGGCAGGTACGGGATACTGAGTTGGATAATCAGCCATGATCATATTGAATGGCGGTGCAGGCTCGAAGGGCCGAGTGGCCTATCCCTGCACCTATTTTCTATATTTCTATGTTTCTATGTTTCTATCATATCAAAGGAGATAGTTCAAGGTGAGAGGTCCAAAGTTTAAAGGAGATGTGCAGAGCATTTTTTTTTTACAGACAGTGGTGGGAGCCTAGAACATGCTGCCATGGGAGGTTATTGAAGCAGATGCAATCGTGACATTTAAGAGGCTTTTAAATAGGCATGTGGGTATTCAGAGAAAGGAGGAATGTGGACCACATGCAAGCAGAGGATATTAGTTTGATGTGGCAACATGCATAGATACATAGACAATAGGTGCAGGAGTAGGTCATTCGACCCCTTGAACCAGCACCGCCATTCAATGTGATCATGGCTGATCATCCACAATCAGTACCCCGTTCCAGCCTTCTCCCCATATCCCTTGATTCCGCTAGCCCTAAGACCGCTATCTAACTCTCTAACTGAATGCATCCAGTGAATCGGCCTCCACTGCCTTCTGAGGCAGAGAATTCCACAGATTCACAACTCTCTGGGTGAAAATCGTTTTCCTCATCTCAGTTCTAAATAGCCTAGCCCTTATTCTTAAACTGTGCCCCCTGGTTCTGTCTTTGGCAGATACATTGAGGGCCAAAGAGCCTGTTTCTGTGCTGCACTATTCCATGTTCCAAGTTCAGGCAATGGGCAAGGTCAATTGGAACCAACAATAATTTACACTTGTCACATTGCGATGAGAGGACAGATGGATAATGGATTAAACGCTAATGCCGTTCTGTTGTGGCAATTTGTGCCTTCATTGAGGCAGAGAGTATATTAAAGATCAATTCTACTGAAGCATACTTTGATTTCAACACCAGTTTAACTGACGAGCTTATGAATATGACATCCGCATTTGGTGTTATTTAGGGAATGCAGGATCTGAAGTAAATTTTAATCCTTACTGACAGAGTGGAGCTAGTGGGCTGAGGCCACAACCTTCACAGGTCACACTAAATTGTTTCCCTCGAACTGCCCTGGGATTGTCACCCTTCCTATTTTCCGATGAAGGCAGAGGAAGGCATTTTTTTCATCATTTTGCATGCAAGGCTGGTTCTGTAATACACAGCCTCCTGGGCCTTGTATATGGTGGAAATTTAGTGCTGGAGTCTCACACAAATCTGGCACCATTCCTCAGGTAGCATCACTTTAGCATATCTTTGTAACACTGAAGGACGTTGACGGCAGTTTATTTCTTAGTCCTGCTAATCTTCAAGTGGTTGATTTAATTTTGCTTAGACACTGGTAAACCTTTGTTCAACCTAAAAAAAAATGATTTTGCAGATTTGTAGTTTGCAAGTTTAAGCCATCATTCAATACATTAGTTATTTTTTGTGTGCTTATGTGGAAAGATGTATGTCTGAGATGTAATGCTAACTCCATCTCTACCCACAAATTACTCACATATCATAGGTATTTTACAAAACTTACCTTGAGCGGCGCTGCAGTTCTGCCGCTCCCCGTGTGCATGACTTTGGCGCCTTTCAGAGGGGGGCGGGTTTAAAATGCCGTTTTTCCACAGACTGGGCAAATCGATCCATGTCGGGCGATTTCGTTGCTGAAGAGAAATTGCTCCGACCTTTCATTCATGGAGGTATTTTTAAACTACGCTAGATTATTTATTAACTAGAGTAATTTAAAAATCATCTTCTAAAGCCGTGAGCGCCGACAACGAGAAGGATTTTACGTAGGGGAGAAAATAAAGTGCACAGTTTATTTTTACATTAAAACCTGGTTTTTAGGAAGCCTTTAATCACATTTTCATGTTGCGAAATGGGGACAAAAAAAATGTATGAACTGGCAGTGTTTTTCATGCCGACTTCACCGCAAACCGCAACATTCTAATCCACCGCATTCCACTAAAACCCACTCGCAAGTTGATTTAAATGGCCATTAATTTACAGGAATTGAATTCCTTCCATTTGGCCTATAAATTCATGAAAATGAGATTTAAAAATCATGTTATATTGTGAGTTATTGTGTGAATGTTATTTGGACACTTAGGCAATTTAAAAAAGTTTATCTTTTCTTAAGAAATGGATAGATGTTTAGATCTAGTAATTGAATTTTGTAATTAGCTACAATTAGGTAACTAACTAATTATATGCTTTAATTTCAGGTCATCCAAGTAATATTGTTTCATATTTGTTTCAGAAAGCTTCAATCTATAATAACTGAAAATTTCATTGAGTTCTCTTAATTTTTAAGAAAGTTATGGGCTTTTGACTGTCCTAGATCACAGCTTTTGTGTTAAGTCAATGGAAAGGCAATGGGGAACAAGATGCTAATTTCTGAGTTTGAAAATGGCCATAACCTTGTTAATACTGAAGATATGAAAGTGAATTAGGTGTCAAATTAAACTTATTTTTATGCTCTATCTGATGGGATAAATTGCAGACTTGATTTTTTAAATCTCAAAATGTTGTAACATTGCTACATATCAGTTTCACCCTAAACTCCTGCACACATTTATTCTGCTAAAACACTTAAGTTTAGTTTAGTTTAGTTTAGAGATACAGTGTGGAAACAGGCCCTTTGGTCCTCAGGGTCCATGCCGACCAGCGATCCCCGCACATTAATAGTACACACACGAGGGACAATTTTTTTTTTACATTTACCAAGTCGATTTGACCTACATACCTGTACGTTTTTGCAGTGTGGGAGGAAACCAAAGATCTCGGAGAAAACCCACACGGTCACGTGGAGAATGTACAAACTCCGTACAGACAGCACCCATCGTCAGGATCGAACCCAGGTCTCTGGCGCTGCAAGCGCTGTAAGGCAGCAACTCTACCGCTATGCCATCGTCAGTTATGTTATCTAGAGATGGACCTGGCTGGGCTCTGGATTTGAGATGGCTGATCTTAGTTGGGAAAATGGAAGTAGTGTCTTTAGTGACCGACTGCACTGAACAATGGGTGGATATTATTCAGATTTCTTGTTCTGCATGTCTGAGCTAAATCTATCAAAATAATAACTCCCAATGACATTGTTTTAGTTTGGTACCAGTTGCATAATGTAATAGGGAAAGGAGATTCCCATGGATGGTTGACCCTGTCCTTTATACTTTGTGTTGAACAAACTGCCCTTGTTTGGATGTAAGAATGTTGTCTAATGTGCACTTTTGATGATGAGCTCAGATTAGTGGAAATGGCATAAGAGCATTAGACCATCAGACCACATTTTAGTTAATTTTCCCTTTATCTGCATGATGTTGCCAGCCTGCAACATAAAGCTGTTTATGTACATTTTCCTTGATCTGCATCCCTATTGATCTTGTTTTCACCTCACACTTCCTTATCTCTGTGTCTCCCTCTCCTCCGACTCACGGTCTGAGGAAGCGTCTTGACCCGAAATGTCACAAATTCCTTCTGTCCAGAGATGCTGCCTGTCCTGCTGAATTACTCTAGCATTTTGTGTCTATCTTCGGTGTAAACTAGCATCTGCAGTTCCTTCCTACACTGTTGTTGTTTCTGTTTGCTGAGTTTGCAATAAAGCATCCACACAGAGCTCTGGTACATAACTTGTTAGTTTTGATAATGAAAGCAGCGACTGTGTCCTCTGTGCTGAGAATGTTGGGGTGAAAGCCGCACTCAAACTGAGAATAATTCTACATCTCATCCATTTAACTGTGAAGGGCTGTCAGCAAGAAAAATCCTGTAGTTTTTATCCTGGGTAAGAGCAGAGGAATAATTGCAATGACCCAATATATTTAACGGCAGCCTTGTGCTAGGCACTTGCCTTCACGTTTCCCCACACCACCACCCTGCTGTTCTCTGTCCGTCTCGTTCCTGTTTTATGCAGCAAATTCTGATCCTCCTCCAGTTTCCATCTCTTTCACCCTCTAAGCACGATGCAAATGCCGTAAATAGAACAGGAGGACATTCAGCTGTCAAAATATATTTACCTCCCAATCAGGCCAGGTTTATCGCTGGTTAACAAAGTGCCTCTTTGACAATCAGTTCGCCGCTGAAAATGTGGTCACACAAATAAGCATTGATTTATGGTATATTTTATTTGGACCAATAATAGCTTTGCTCCTTAAAATGTCCATCATTTTGATGATGTTGATCACATCAACATGCATATCAATTTTTCACTTGCTTACCTTCCTCCCCCCCACCCATTTTTTACCTTTTGATTCACTTCTGTTTTCTTTAGTCTCTCTCTCTCTGTCCCTGTCCTTGTCTCTGTCTCTGTCTCTGTCTCTGTCTCTGTCTAAGTCTCTTTCTCTGTCTGTCTCTGTCTCTGTCTCTGTCTCTGTCTGTCTCTGTCTCTGTCTCTGTCTCTGTCTGTCTCTCTCCTTCACATTACTGCTCCCCCGCCCCCATCTCTTTGTCCTTGCCCATTTTTCCCTCCCTCAGGCTTTGCAGCAGGCACCTGTGCTTCTATTAACACTGTCATTGTGCAGATAATATGTCCGAGTGTGTTAGGATACTGATGTCGTGGATATAACGGGTTGCTGTTACAAATGTTTCCGCTGGTCATTAGAAAATACTGAATTATAACCATCAACCTTGTTTATTTTGCTTCCCTTCATTCCATTGGCTTGTTCTATCACTGCAGCTCTGCTCTTTTTTCTGAATTTGCTCTGACAGTTCGGTAGCCCATTGTCTGGAAGGATATCCTTTCAGATCATCATCTGAAACTAGCATTCAAAAGTATTTTCTCGTTAATGGACTCTGAAATAAGGCATTGTGCAGCTTGGCTGTAGAACGTGTAATTTGAGAATTTCATTGCTTGAGACCTGCCAGCATCTAAGCTTCTCATGCACGTAAACAAGCCACTGATAATAGAGGTTCTTCCTGCCTCACCTCCTTTGATAAATGTTGTTATCATGGAGAATACCTTTGAGGGTTTGCTCCCCTAAAACATTAATTTAAATCAGACTACAGTCTGCTCAGTCTCTCCTTTAATTGTGCATTTGAATGATTTCTGCATTGCAGAGTTTGGCAATGTTATCAATCTACAAAGGCCTAATAAGACAGGGAACTGCAATGACACTGGGGCATGGCAATCATTGTTTGAAAAGCTGTACACTTACAGTACCACCTTCACTTTCATCATTAAATTGCATTTATACAATCTCAATATTAATCTTGTAGAGATTATTCTATTTGCTTTGTAGATAATCTATGAAATGCTATCCTACAATTAATGATCTGGTCACTTGAGCTATATTTAACCTAGAAAAAATAGTGTTCATTGAAATGATGTTATACTATTATTTTTAAAACCCTGGATCATACATTAAAAATATCTATTCCACTGCAATGTTTTCATTTGTCTGGCAGCCAAGTATTTAGGTGCACGTACTGATATGTTAAAGCTTTGGAACATTTTGACTAAAGTAGATTGTGTAGAAAGCTATTTTCTGGCTCACAAGGCCAGCCATCCTTTCCTGCCTGTTCAACATAAATATAATGTAATTGGCCATGTATAGATTCATATCTGGGAATTAATCATATCATTGTTACTTTGGAGAAGGATTGACATATGTTAGTTTAGTTTAATTTAAAGATACAGCACGGAAACAGGCCCTTTGGCCCACCGAGACAGCCCCGACCAGAGATCCCGGTACACTAACAATATCCTACATACACTAAGCACAACTTACACACACCAAGCCAATTAACCTACAAACCTGTACGTCATTGGAGTGTGGGAGGAAGCAGAAGATCTTTTAGAAAACCCACACAGGTCATGCGGAGAACGTACAAACTTCATACAGGCAAGCTCCCGTAGTCAGGATCGAACCTGGGTCTCTGGCGCTGTGAGGCAGCAACTCTACTGCTATGCCATCGTGCCACCCATGGTGCCACCCATTTATGGTGTTTACCTTAACATGTTTTGAACTGGCTTTTGGTTGAAGTACTATATTTGATCCAGTTTAAATGTGAATTTGTTTTCATGATTGTAACTCTAGAATGGTAGCTATTCAGCCCTTGCCCATGCTGCTCATAACAGAATTATTTATATTTATCTCATTTGCCAGATGCCAGTCCATAGCCCTGTAGACCACGACTCTCTAATGCCCCCCACTTCCAAACCAATTAACTTAAATCTAACTTGTTGTTATCAGTTTCAACACCAGATGAAGCAAGTCCTTCTTGTGCACCTTGTGTAGGCCTTCCATTTAATAGAAACCCGAGGGCAACCTTTTCACACGGAGGTTTGTGGGTGTATGGAATGAGCTATCAGGGAATGTAATTGAGGCAGGAATAATAACAACATTTAAAAGACATTTGGACAGGTACATGAATCGGTAAGATTTAGAGGGATGTGGCCAAGCATGGGCAAATGGGACTAGCATGTTAGTCAGCATAAACAAAATAGGCCAAAGGGCCTGTTTCCATGTTGTATGACTTTATGACACTATGATATTGATGCATCTAGCAACAACCAAAGGAATTGTTACTGAACCCTATGGAACACACAGCACACTGCCCTCTTGTTACCAAACTAAAACTTTTACTTTTGTTCAATCAGCCAATTTTAATACAACCTGCCACCTCCCCCTTTGGAATTCTTTGAGGAAGTAAATAGCAGTACTGCCCTGCCGACTACAAATTCAGAAAGTTCAGAAGGCAGGATAGACAAAGAAGAGTCAGTGGATGTTGTTTACCTGGATTTCCAGCAGGCCTTTGATAAGGTGCCACACGTGGGGCTCCTAGGCATGCATATCTCTGAACAACTGTCATGGACCCATCACAAAGAAAGCTCATCAATGCTTCTACCTCCTCAGAAGATAGTAAGTCAGTGAGTACATTTTATTTATATAGCACATTTAAATCAACACGCGTTGAAACCAAAGTGCTTTACATAAAATAAATAATAAAAGAAGTAATAAAGTTTCCGTACATCCATAGAAAAATTAAAAATAAGAAAAATGACATAACACATTATAGAATTCAACATTAAGTCCCCCCACACCAGAGTCAAAATTTTCCACTGTGGGGAAAGGCATCAAAAAGTTAAGCCCTCTTCCTCTGTGAATCACCCGAGGTCGGGGCCTATTTGTGGCCTCTGCAGCCAGTCCGATGTTTTCAGGCCCTCTTTGCCGGAAAGTTGGAACTCCGGCGTCGGGTGAACACTCCTCGGCGGCTGATAGAGAAGATTTGGTATGTCGCCGTCTAATCATTTGAACCTCCACAGTTGTACAGTAGAGAGCATATTAGAAGATGGACACAAAATGCAGGAGTGACTCAGCGGGACAGGCCGCATCTCTGGATAGAAGGAATGGGTGACATTTTGGGTTGAGACCCATCTTCAGACTGACAGTCTGGGGAGAGGGAAACGAGAGATATGGAAGGGTAAGGTGTGAATATCAAGAGTGAAAAGGGGATGAAGATCAAGGAAAAGGTATAATAGGTCATTGCTAGCTAGCGGACATTGACAACGAGGCATACAATGTAAAATTTAATCAGGAGGTCAATCAGACTGGTCAGAGAACTAGGATGGGGGAGGGATGGAGAAAAGAAAGCAAGGGTTACTTGAAGTTAGAGAAGTCAATATTCATACAGCTGGATTGTAAACTGCCCAAGCGAAATATGAGGTGCTGTCATATTGACTTCTTGCGTCACGGTCGGGTTTGGCAACTCGAATGCCCAGAATGAAGGTAATTACAAAAAGTGGTGAACATGCCCCGTCCATCATGGGTACTGACTTCTCCATCATCGAAGGGATCTATAGGAACTACTGCCTCAAAAAGGCAGCCAGCCTCATCAAAGACCCATACCTGGCTCTCGTCTCCCTTCTACCATTGGGAAGAAGATATAGGAGTCTGAAAACCGGGATCACCAGGTTGAAGAATAGCTTTTTCCCAACTACTATTAGACTCTACAACATTACTAAATTAGACTCTACAACATTACTAAACATTAACCAAACTACGAACTATGAATTGTCTTTGCTTGCACAATGGACTTTAGACTTTTTGCACTGGTATTGAGGTTATTAATTTATTGAGTTATTTTGTTTATTATATATTATCTAAGATCATTGTGGTTACATGCCTGTTATGCAAGTAAGAATGTCAATGTTTTGTTTTCAGTACATATGACAATTAAACTGAGTTAAATTAAATTGAGAGATAAATCTCTTAGGGCTAATGGAATCAAGGGATATGGGGAGAAAGCAGGAATGGGGTACTGATTTTGGATGATCATCCATGATCACATTGAATGACGGTGCTGGCTCGAAAGGCTGACTGGCCAACTCCTGCACCTATTTTCTATGTTTCTATGTAAACATTCTAAACTTGACTTGAATCTTGAGACCTCTAAAACCTAGGTCAGACATGATTTTGTCAAATCGTCTTGAATTTCTCTAACTGCACTGGTAAAAAGTCTTTAATAATAACTTTTACCATTTTTCCCCATGACAGATAGCTTTTAACACATTTTCCCACATTTTCCCATAGCTTGTAGTTTCTTGCTTTCTGGCTCTCTGTTTTTTTGAATGAAGGAGTTACATTTCTTATTCACCAATCTATTGAAAACCTCGTGCATCCACATCATTTTGGAAAATGAAAATTGCCACATCATCTCACAGCCAATTCTTTTAAGGTAACAGGATGGAATCGGGACCTGTAGACATGTCAGGCCTCATATCCAACAGTTTAATAACTCCCACTGCCCTGGTGATTATAATTTTCTTGAGTTCCTCCCTTGATTTCAATTCTCAATTTACAGCAATTTCTGGGATGTGATATCCACAATGATGCAAAATTCAATTCATTTGCCATCTGCTTATTTTCCATTAATAGTTCCCCAGACTCATTTCCAAGTCCTGTATGCGGAGTCCCATGCTGTGTGAATCAATATCCCCTGTGTCCTGGAGTATTGTGATTTGTTAAAATAGTTTGAGAGCTATGCCTCCAATTGAATATGTAACGTTGTTAATTTGTCTGATTAAAAGAGTCCATATGAATATTCGAGCAATATTCATTGTCATTTGGGGACTGCAGAATCAGAATGAGTTAAAGATTCATCTTCACTGGCTGGAAGGCAATCAGGTAGACAGATGACACACTCGCAATTTTAATTTTGTTCAAATTAATAAAGGTTTTACGAGCTGCCCGACTGATTAATGCTCAGGTGCTGAAGGTGAAAACCGATTCTTGGGTCTGACTTAATGAAAGACATTTCCAGTGCACAGCTGGATGTTGGGGCAGATGGAGCTCGGATATGGGCTTGCGACTAATTGGAAACTAATGGAACACAGCCACAGATATGATTCATTATTTACCAATCGCAACATTGTGTATAAATCTTAAGCTATAAAGGCTGTGTGAAACCCCAGGGTCCTTTCATTTCCATTCTTCCCTGCAACTATCCTTCACAATACCGTCATAGAATATGCAATCACGTATTTCTGTCACATTCGCCATCATTGTTCTTATCCACCTCATCTCTAATTAGCCCTCTAAAAGAGTTGCTGTAACAGAATTGCTGTCACCTGAAGCAATTGATGCTAAAATATGTCGTCAGATGATCTGCGTCTGGTGCAGAGCGAAGACAACAACAAAAAATGCTGTATGTACTCAACAGGTTCACAGTATCGTGAGCAGTTTTGGGCCCCATATCTGAGGTAGGATGTGCAGGTAGACACAAAAATGCTGGAGTAACTCAGTGGGACAGGCAGCATCTCTGAGGGAAGGAATGGGTGACGTTTCGGGTCGAGACCCTCCTTCAGACTGATGTCAGGGGAGTGAGCGGGACAAAGATAGAATGTAGTCGGAGACAGTAAGACTGGTGGGGGAACAGGGAAGTGGGAGGGGATAGAGAGGGAAAGCAAGGGCTATTTGAAGTTAGAGAAGTCAATGTTCGTACCGCTGAGGTGTAAACTACCCAAGCATTGACTTCTCTAACTTCAGATAGCCCTTGCTTTCCTTCTCTATCCCCTTCCCCTTCCCAGTTCCCGAAACATCACCCATTCCTTCTCTCCAGAGATGCTGCTTGTCCCGCTGAGTTACTCCAGCATTCAGTGAAACCTACCGAATAGTGAAAGGCCTGGATAGAGAGGATGTTGAGAGGATGTTTCCACTGGTAGGAGAGTCTAGGACCGGAGGCCACAGCCTCAGAATAAAAGGACGTACCTTTAGAATGGAGCTGAGGAGGTATGTCTTTAGCCAGAGGGTGGTGAATCTGTGGAATTCATTCCACAAATGTCTGTGGAGGCCAAGTCAGTCGGTAATTTTAAAGTGGTGATTGATACGTACATGATTGGTAAGGGCGTCGAAGATTACGGGGAGAAGGCAGGACAATGTGATTGAGCAGGATAAATAGATCAGCCACGATCAAATGATGTAGCAGACTCAATGGGCCGAATGGCCTAATTCTGTTCCTACGTCTTATGGTTTTATTGTCTTATGGTCAGGCGGCATTTGTGGGAAGAGTTGATGTTTCAGGCCAAAAGACCCTCTGTCAGAATTGAAACGGAGACAAAAGAAACTTGTAAAGCTGCAGGGAGGGAGAGAACATAGACCGATGAACCTTGACAAGGTTGTTGACAAGAACCTTGATAACCTTGACCAATGGTAAAAGTGCAGGAGTAAAAGTGCAATGGGAAAATGTGTGTGTCAGACGGCTTCTCTGAAGAACACGGATAGGTGATGTTTGAGTCAGGAATCTGCTTGACAAAAGAACGTGGAGCTTGTGAAATGAAGAACAGGACTACAAGGCCATCAGGGCAAGTAGGGCATGTTCTACACTCTGAGATAAACAAAAAGGAAAAAAACAAACATTGTGAGATAATATTACAGATAGATAGATGACTGATATAAAACTGAGAGATCAAGTTAACCAAAGTTGTAGAATTTAATAGTAAGATTAAATGAGAACTTACCAGTTTGAAGTTTGATCTTTATTTTATGAGGAGTTACGATGAGGGATTACGTGAAGAAGCCCTGCCAGGCGCATGCGCATCGTACTTCAAAGCGGCGGCGTGAAAACACAGAAAGTATAGTCGAAGTGATATAGTAAGACTCAGATAGCGTTTGGTGATCGGGGTATGCTTTAAAGCTTACTTTGGTTCCGGCCATTCCTGGCCTGCTTTGTTTGATTAAATCTTATACATAAAATGTAATGTTATCTACAGAAGAGTACATGCTATCTAGCCGTAGCTTTTGCAATGTTTGAACTTGTTGCGCTGATACTAGCGCCATGAGCATAACCACTTTAAGTGTTAACTTCTGAAAAGACAGTGACGTTATTGGAGCCCATTGCCGAAGCAGTGTGAGAACTATACTGACATCCCAGATTTCTGTATATCTAGGCTTAGGAGGGTTCTTGTTAAAGATTCCTCTCATGAATCGGGACACTAACGGATGAGACCCGATAGATTGTTGTTCTGAAAATTGCCCTAAATAGGAGGACAAAGCACTCCGAGCACTATTAATGGCACTATAGCTCAAGTGTTCATCAAAATGCAATGTTGCAAGGAACTCCAATACATCCGGTATGCTTGCAGTATGATAAGATATATCTGACTGCAAGCAAAACATCTCCCATTTCTTAATATGAGACACATATTGTTTTTTAGTGCTATCTCTCCAAGCTGCAGTTATCACATCCATGGTCCTACTTGACAGTCCAAGCCCTTGGAATGGTCTGGACAGAACCTGCAGATTAATAGATTAATACGATCATGTAACGGATGACTTTCTCCTGTTACTGGATGCACCAACAAATTACTGCACTTGGGGATAGTCATGAATGGCTGAGTCATCATTCTCAGCACCAATGGGAACCATGGCTGTGTAGGCCAGTCTATTTTGGTGAGGCATTGCATGATGTGGCAGAATGGGGAAAAGGCGTAAAAGAATGTACGTCCCCAATGTAGTGAGAATGCATCCACCGCTACTGCTCCTGAATCTGGTTCCCACGAAACGTATTTAGGCAACTGGTAATTTAGCCTGGATGCAAACAGATCTATATCTGGCAAACCATAGCGGCTGACAATCATTTAAAAAACATCAGGATTTAGCATCCATTCTATGTTGTCATTAAATTTCTGTGACCTGTTGTCTGCCACTACATTATCTCTACCTGGTAGGGTGATAACTGAGACCCAGATATTTCTGGAAATATACCAGTCCCAAATGAGATTAGCCAGATTATCACATGATACTGACCTTATTTCTCCGACGTGATTGATATAAGCAACAACCGTGGTTTTGTCAATCTGGAGCTGAACATGTAAATTATTCATTGCTGAACAATAAGCTTTTAATCCATAAAATGCACCCAGCAACTCTAAGCAATTTACACCATGCCTTTGCAGGATTAAGTCCTCTTGCACACTCCATCTACCACCACAGCTAAATTAACTTTACATACATGTACATCGCCCTTAATTGGACCACAGTCCCAATTGCCTTTGAGTTAGACAACAGCTCATGTAGCACTGTCCAAAATTCCATCTACAAACGTCCAGAAATGTTCAACGATACTTTATAACTTCTGAAAGTGCGTTCATCTGAGCCTCCTGCTGTTCAGAATGTGATCAAAGGGAAATAGCCATTCTATTGGCTACTCACTTGGTAGAGTGAGACTTGAAATGATTTGTATTCACTCCCACATTCAGCTGTGTACACTCTATCCATCTTGAAATAGTCTGCACCAACAATCTCTTATGAAACTATCATATAACTATGAAGAAACTTTTCCTTCATCTCATAGTTTCTTAGTAACCTCAATGCACCTTTTCACATAATAAACACCCACAATCTCCGATCTGGTGGGTATGCTGTCAACTCCAACTTGTACCCAACCGTACCTGCTATGCGTTATGAGTTCATTCACATAAAATGCCACCCTCTTGTCAGATATGACCGAGTGATCCAGACAGAGATTGCGTAAAGACTGTGCTCTTCTTGCTGAAATCAGTGTCATAAGCATGACTAACTTAAGAGTAACTGCTCAATCTTTAGGGATACAGCTGATGATAATCTGCACAAAAATGTATACTGATCACACATTCCACACTACTTTGTATCTAGGCTTTAGAGTGTTCATATAAAATACACCTTCCATAACCTTAGTCACCAGTGGGTGAGAGCCAATCGTTTATTGTCCCACTTCTAGTACTAGATACAATGACAAAACACTACGTGCAGTGTTAATTGCGCTATAATATAGTCGCTTCTTCTTCTTCTTGCGTATGGGGTGCACAGCCTAAAGTTGTAGGACAACTTGTTCTATTTGATCTTATTTCATTGTGCACGCTGGGTTGATGCATTCATCGAAAAAGGGCGAACCACGTGGGGTGGAATGAATCTTCCACCCCATAGAAAGAAATCCACAAACCTCTGCTACTTCTGTTTAAAAGTAGCTCACATGTGTCTCTTCACAAAACTTTACATACAACCATGCAGTGATAGGTGCACGAGTGATAGGTTGAACTGCTCTTGTCTGTGAGCAAATATAGGAGCTTCTTTCAGCTGAATTATTTACAATGGAAGCCCTGGTGAGTAGGCCAATTTGGCACTACTATAATTCATGTTGCCTCATCTTGAATTATCTTTGGAGGCATCTACTGATAAATACCCTGAGTGTTATCTGTGGGTAGGGTCAGAGACATATCTGCAGAGTTTATGACAAAACCTAAATATGTAATAGATAATGCCGGCTCCAGTATGGACTTTCCTGGATGAATAACAAACCCTGGATATTCTGGGAGTGCCTTGGTTGCTGAAACAGCTGACTCTGTGACACATGATATCTTCCTTACAATAAGCATGTCCTCTATAAACTCCATAACAAAATGCCCTTTAGATCTGAGTAGGGTAACATTGACTTTAGAATCTTTGTAAATAGCCTAGGGCTGACCTCAACCCCTTAGGTAGAGCCTAAAATTGCCACAACTGGCCTTGCCAGATAAATTTCAGATATATCCTGTGACTCTCGTGTATTGATATGGAATAGTATGCATCTTCGAGATCGATTGAGGCCTTAAAGCAATCCTGTGTAATCAGCTATTTCCATCTTAATATGGTTATATCCAAGCACGTGTTCAGACTAGCCAAATCCTACAATGATTCGGTATCTTCCACTTTTCTTCAACCTTGAGAAGATATTAGAAATAAACCCTTCTTGTTCATGGGCAGACTGCTCAATTAAAATTTCTCTGTTTCAACTTGGATAGCCATAGTTTTCTCTTTAGACCGTATGTACGGACGTCTTGGCTCCTCTTGCCGCAGAGGAAATTGATCAGCCAGAAACTGAATCTTATAACCGTTTATGATTTGTAAAATGGAAGGATCAGAGGTTTTCTATCCCTACCTGTTTTTGAACAGTCTCAACCTATCTCCGACTTGAATATCATCAGCTCATGCGACTGATGGAATAATATTTGCATACCTCAACGGGCCTCCACCTCTTTGTCGTTTTGCTGTCCATGACGAGACAGACGGTGGCTGTAGATGTGATCAAGGCAGTTTCTAAGAAAGCACTTGATATAAAAACCACCAAAGCTGCCAATAAAATAATAAACAAGAGGTGATTATCACCCCCCGCCACCAAGATCCAGCAACCCCTGAGACTGATGCCACCAAAAATGGCCTTAGGCGGTTGATCAATAGAGTCAACTGACCCTAGACTTTGCTCTGTCCCCTTGGTTCTGGCATCGTGGCCAGCTGGGGAACGATACTGAGTATGTGGAGTGCGCTGCCTCCATGGTGAGTGCTAAAACCTGCGAATAAAAAGCCCTCTGGCTTAGTTTTAATTGTGTAGGCCTGGTGCTCCAACCAGCCTCAGTTTAGTGGTATCTGCTGCATGCTTGGTAGGGATGATGCATGCAGGTAAACGGGAGTCTTACCCACAAAGGGTATCTTTACCACACCTACCGCAGCCTTGAATTCCAATTGAGCTCAAACTGTGCATTACACAGAAGTGCTAAAGTGTCTACTGCAATTCAGACAGCTGAGTTCCCTCCACCGACCTTGCAAAGACCGTAAATCCTCTTTGAGAAATTTCTGAACTCGCTGGAATTTAAAGTCTTTTGGCTTTGTTTTGACCTTCAGATAGCCCCAAATGGTGGCATTAACCTACGGAACCTCCAGTGTCTGGCAGAAATCAGAACTAGCAGACTTTCCAGCAGTGTCCTGCATGTTCTTCTCAATCAACTGATGAGAAGTTAAGTAACCAATGCTACTTGCCAGTTCTTCCTCTAACGGTTCTCCTATCTCCGAGGGGATGGCAAATTTAGTCACAAGTGTCAACACATCCTTACTAGACTTGAGTTGAAGCATATCATCCACTTGTTGTGGGAATTCGAGTTCACTGTCAACTACCCCACAGTCAGAGCCTCTACGAATAATCCTCAAAACACCCCTCCTCAGAGTGGGAGATATCATAATGCAACCCTGAACCAGGTATTGCTGCCGCAGTCATCTGACTGAAACTACCTGTCTCGGTCGCCAGTGTGCGCAACACATTCCCTTCGACCATCCTCTCAATCAGGATTTCCAGTATTGAGAGCCCACAGATGGTATCCTCAATGGATGTTGAGGCAGTACCTTCCTGCCCAATGTTGTCCTTTTGGACATTTTGCCATTTTGGCCTAGGCCTTCCCTGAACTTGGGTCGCCAAACTGTTCCCTTACGGAGTCTTTGCTTTTTTCATTATTTATTGATTTCCTTTTTTACATCACAAACCTGCAAGTTAGGTAATAATGCTACATGCCAGTTTGGCCTTTATTGGTTTACCTATCCCCGAGAGGATGTCAAATTATGTTCCAGAGTGCTGGCAACTCTATTTAGCCGTGAGCTAAAATAATTTAGCATGTGTTGAGGGAATCCTCAAACTCCCTGCCTCTGAGCAGGAGATAACCTCAAATATCTTAATTTAACTGCCTCTTTCAATGCAATGCACCTTCCACACTCTTGTGGGCAGCCTCAATCATAGATGTTGAGGCAGTGCTTCCCTGGCCAATATGGTCCATTTGGACAAGCAGTTCCGAGTTGGTCTACCCTGAACCGGGGTAGACAAGCTGCTCCTTTTTGGAGCTTTCACAGAGGTTGCTGCGCAGCCACCCTGCCAGCGTCTCTGAGCCCGGGTTCGACAAGCTGCTCCATTTCGAAACTTTCAGAGGTTGCTGTGCAGGCCACCCAGCCAGCGTCTCTGAGCCAGGGTTGCCAACCTGCTCTTTTTCAGAGCCAGCATAGGATACTGGACAGACTATGCTGCCAATGTTTCCGAGCCCGGGTTGCCAAGCTGCTCCATTTTGGAGCTCTCATGGTGGTTATTATGCAGACCTTACCCGCCAGCGTCTTCGAGCCCGGGTCGCGAAGTTCCTTTTACAGGCCGCGCCTGTACACCTCTTCGGCCCCACGCTTGCCAAACTGCCCCCTTTTGGAGCTTTAAATGGAGGTAGATGTGCAGGCCGCACCTGCCAGCATCTGCGAGCCCGGTGCGACAGGCTGCTCCATGCAACAGGCTGCTCCATTTCGGAGCCTTGGTGAAGATTACTGTGCAGGTCACGCCTGCCAGTACTCCGAGACTGGCCGGGCCACCTGCTCCCTTCCGGAGCTTTAACGGTGGTAGCTGTACAGGTCGCGCAGGTCAGCCTCTCCGAGCCCGCTGCACCGTTCCTGAAAAAAAACCATCTTACCTGACGGAGCATTTTCGAATGCATCCGAATCTGGCGCCATGCAACGATGTATTGACGTGCATGCGGGCTGGCGGGTTCGTCACGTAGTCGCGTCAAGACACTCTGAAATAAAATATAGGGTCCAGAAGGCTGCATTGTGCCCAGATGGAAAATGAGGTGCTGTTTAGTTTAGTTTAGTTTAGAGGTGCAGCGTGGAAACAGGCCCTTCAGCCCACTGAGTCCGCACCGACCAGCGATCGCTGCTCATTAACACTATCCTACTCGCACTTGGGGCAATTTACGTTTATACCAAGTCAATTAACGTACAAACCTGTATGTCTTTGGAATTTCTGTTCCTCAAGCTTGCCTTGGGTCTGACTGGGATGTACAGGAGGCCATTGACCAACTGGTCACAGTGGGAGTTTCTTTTGTCTCCTTTTCAGTTCTAATGAAGGTTTGCTTTTTATTTCATTATGATGCAAAGCAGATTTTCTTTATTCAAAAAGCGAAGAGTGTCAGGGTTAGGAGCACTGAAAGGACAAAAAGCAAAATATCAGACATATTTTATGACACTTTTCCTGTGCAGAAGAGGTTGGTTAAGCAAGAATTAATCGGCAACTCTGCATTCAGAAGTTTCTAATCAAAGTTTGAAATGTGGGACATATTCATTGTCATGATGATTGTTTACACAGGGAACAAAGAATTCAATGTGATGAATCGTGTTTATGAGATGTGAAAATATTATGGACATTCAATAGAAACCACAGGAAAGGCTGATCTCTGGGGACATAGAGATGTTTATAAAGAAACAAGAACTGACTATGCTGGTTTTACGAAAAAAGACACAGTGCTGGAGTAACTCAATGGGTCAGGCAGCATCTCTGGGCAACATGGATTGGTGATGCTTCAGGTCTGGACCCTTCTTCAGACTGAATGTGTGGAGGGGGGATGCAAATTGTGAAGCTAGAGGAAGGAATGTATGTGGAAGCAGAGGGTACGGGGAGATATAGGTAGGAGTCCAGATTGGGTATAGGAGAGAGTGGTTGGGGAGCAGAGGAGAGGAAAGCGGGAAGGGTGGTGTTGTTAATTACCTATTCTCCAGTTTTAGATAACTAGCAAACACCCATCCATGTTCTTTCCCCTGCCCCCTTATTTCATTGCCCACTCGCCCCCCCCCCTTCCCTGTGCCCCACCCGGACTCACATGTATTCCAATCCCTTCCCCTCCTCTTCCACCTACATTCCTTCCTCTAGCTTCACAATTTGCATCCCCCCTCCACACAATCAGTCTGAAGAAGGGCCCAGACCTGAAGCATTACAATTTTCAACTCTTCAATCCTCTTGTCTCACACCTTCTGTCTTATCATCTTTTGTCCAATCATCTGCCTATTGACCCCCCCCCCCCCCCCCCCCCCTCACCTGTATCTACTTAATACTGTGCAGGAAGGAACTGCAGATGCTGGTTTTAACCATCGAAGAAGGGTCTCGACCGGAAACATCACCCATTCCTTCTATCCAGAGATGCTGTCTGTCCCGCCGAGTTACTCCAGCATTTTGTGTCTATCTAATTACTGGTCAGGCTTTGTCCTGCCTCTCCTCTCTTCCGTCTCCCCCACCCCCCACCCCCCCACGGTTAATTTGAAGAAGTGCCCCGACCTGAAACATCACCTATCCATGTTCTCCAGAGATGCTGCCTGACCCGTTGAGAAACTCCAGCACTTTGTGTCCTTTTGTCCTTTAATGATGTTGGCGAGGACTACACTTTGGGCAGTACATAAGGGAAGAATTGAAATGGTTCCGGTTGAAATACTGCGACTGAATATAGAGGGACAATAGCAATGCGTCAAAGTGAGCAGGAGAAGACACAATCTACGAGGAACTAGGTGGGATGTGGGGTTGGGTAGGGTGTTGATGGACAGATAGAGGCAGGTGGGGGACGGGTAGTGTTGAGACAGAGACTGGTGGGTGATGGCTAGAAACATAAGAAAGATTGGCAGGTGTGGAAGAGGAGGGGCAAGGGTAGACAGTCGGTGATGAGTGGAACCAGATGATGGGCAGATCGAAGCAGGTGGGAAGGGGGATAGAAAAGATGAACCAAGGGAGAGGCCACCTGTGTAGGTGGGTACGTGGGTGATGGGGAGAGGGAACCAGGTGTGGGAGGGTAATGAGACGAGGGAAAGGGGGAAGGTGGAAAATGTAAACAAAGGGAGAGAGACACTGGCTGGATTGGTGGGTTACCTAAAATTGGACAATTCAATATTGGACACCATTGTGCTGTTGGCTACACAAGCAAAGCATGAGTTGCTGTTCTTCACATTTGCATTCAATTTCAGTGGAAAAGGCTAAGGACTGAACATAGATAGGTCAGGGCCCTTCTTCAGACTGATTGTAGTGGGAAAAGAATGCTGAAAAAGAGGAGGGGCAGGACAAAACCTGGCAGGTAATAGACCTACGCAGGCAAGGTGTTTTTTGTTGGGCAGATGGTTAGATTAAAAAGGCCAGACTGGATACTGAGTCTCCCGGTTGCCAGCTATTTTAACTCCTCTTCTTATTCCCATTCCCATTCAGACCTTTCTGTTCTGGACTTTCGCCATTGCCAGAGTGAGGCCACATGCAAATTGTATGAACAACTCCTCATATTCAGCTTGGGTATCTTCCAAGCCAATGGTATGAACATTGAGGGTACACAAAAGGCTGGAGAAACTCAGCGGGTGCAGCAGCATCTAAGGAGCGAAGGAGATAGGCGACGTTTCGGGTCGAGACCCTTCTTCAGACTGGTCAGGGTTCAGGGGAACGAGAGATATAGACGGTGATGTGGAGAGATAAAGAACAATGAATGAAAGATATGCAAAAAAGTATCGATGATAAAGGGATAAAGCCATTGTAAGCTGTTTGTAGTGTGAAAATGAGAAGCTAGTGTGACTAGGGTGGGGGAGAGATAGAGAGAGAGGGAATGCCAGGGCCCGAGGGCTGAGGGAGAGGTGGGAAGGGGAGGAGACAGCAAGGTTTAACAGAATTGAGAAAATTCAATGTTCAAGCACAGAGGATGCAGACTCCCCAAGCGGAATATGAGCCTAGTCGCACTAGCTTCTCATTTTCACACTACAAACATCTTACAATGGCTTGTTTCCTTTATCATCTATACTTTTTTGCATATCTTTCATTCATTGTTCTTTATCTCTCCACATCACCATCTATATCTCTCGTTTCCCTGATCCCTGACCAGTCTGAAGAAGGGTCTCGAACCGAAACATCGCCTATCTCCTTCGCTCCTTAGATGCTGCTGCACCCGCTGAGTTTCTCCAGCCTTTTGTGTACCCTCGATTCTCCAGCATCTGCAGTTCCTTCTTTAACAACGGTATGAACATTGAATTCTCCAATTTTAGGTAACTTCTCATTAACCATCACCCAGACCACCCTCTCCTTCCTCCCCAAATCCACCCACTCTCTTCAATCGCCTTCCCTCCACAGTGTCACACCTGGGTCTCCCATCTATTTCTCCTCTCCACCATCCCCACCCCTTCTCTCCCCCTGCTACTTTCCTCCCTGTGGCTTTACAATCCACAAGACCTTAAACCTGTCTCACTTCTTCCATTCTTATCTCAGTTCTTAGTTCCAATCATCTGCCTATCAACCCCCCCCCCCCCCCCCCCCCCTTGCCTACATAAATGTTTCACCTGCCACGCTTTGCCTTGCATGTCCCATTTTCCAGCTATTTCCACCCCTACAATCAGTTTGAAAAAGAGTCTCAACCCAAGCCATCGCCAATCCATGTTCTCCAGAGATGCTGCCTGACCCGTTGAGTTACCCCATCACTTTGTGTTCTTTTGTTCTATAGTGATGTTGGAGATGACTACACTTTGGACAGGACATAAGGGAAGATCTCCTCGATGGTGTTTGAAATTATGCCAAGGGAACTTTTACATCGACCTCAGAGTTTAAATGTCTAACCCGACATTGATAATCTTTAATATTTTGTGATATCCCCAAACCAAGGGTGGCACCTTTTATATGTCTTCACTGGGCACCAGTTAAGGCACTTTTGGTCACTACTGCCTAAAGAAGGCACATTTCCATTTCTGAAGTTTGTTGACTGGACATCAATGAACATTGAGTGATATCAGGCAGTGTTGAAATTCGTCTGGCCTGATCAGAAGAGAACATTTAAAGATAATTTATAGCACAGCTTCATTAACTTTGAGGGCGGCACGGTAACGCAGCAGTAGAGGTGCTGCCTTTCACCTATTGCCGATCCCGACCATGGGTGCTGTCTCTACAGAGTTTGTACATTCTCCCCGTGATCTGCGTGGGTTTTCAGTATCCTCCCACAGTCCAAAAACGTACAGGTTTGTAAGTTAATTGGCTTGGTATCAATGTAAAATTCTCCCTAGTGTGTTGGATAGTGTTAATGTGCAGGGGTCACTGGTCGGCACAGATTTGGTGGGCCGAAGGGCCTGTTTACGTGCTGTATCTCTAAACTAAACTAAACTAAGCTAAATTAGAATGGGTCAGAAACAACATTTAAAATTTTTATAGTCCCCTGTCTTTTTATGCAAAAAATTATATTCTCTACCGCACCTTACAAAATATAATTCTGACCCGTGTCCAAAGACCATACCCATGGTCCAGCCTCCATCTGTGAGGGTGTGCAGTAGATGTCATTGTGTTCACCTCTAGACAAGACAGTCGAATCTGCCCGTTTCTTGTTTTGCAGGTCACGTCTGTGCTTCTGGGCAATCCTGTTGTAAATATAGTGCAAATAGCATTTAGAGGCACAGTTGTCAGAAGTCAATAGATAAAAACCTTTTGGTTAAACTCTGATCTGTTGAAAGGTTTGGCTGGAAGCCAGAAAGTGGGAACTGTTCTCAACATAACACAATAAACATCTGACCTTGGGGTTTATTGCAGGGAGACAAAGGAAGAGTAAGCTCTAATACAAAAAAACTCCTTTGTCGCACTGATTAGCATTGATGATACTGTGGTCGGTGCTGTGATGGCTTTAATGATTTCTCCAGCAGAGCAGGAATTGATGGTTTGTGTTTGTTTGGGGGAAATGCCCTGAGCTCAACTGGACGGAGATCAGCAGCTCATTCTCTGCAGTTCAAACTGAAGATTGCTGAGAAATAAAGGAGAGCTAATGACAGGAGCACGCACTGCAGTCCTGCAGCTATCAAATCCACTTGTTTCATCAGGGAACAGAAAGACTTGCTGGCAGGTTGCCGGAAAAGCAAGTGCAGCTACATCTCTCTCCACAGATGCAGCATTGCCTGTTGGATATTTGCAATCTTCCTTTTTTCATTTCAGATTTCTAGCAAATATACTGCTTTATATCTCACAGCTCATATTGTCTTTTATTCTCACTCCTCTGGTGATATTCATCCCTTTCCGCTTGCATTTCCTCCACTAAGATTAACAATCCTTTGCCACCCTCCCTCAGCCAGTGACACCACTTATGTAATTTTTTTTTTAGTTTGTCTACCCATCTAGAAGGCATGTCTCATTACTCACCAATCCGCATCAACTTCTACAGGTGAGCTGTGGAAAGCATTTTATTGGGATGCATCACAGCAAGATTTAGGAACAGCTCCATTCAAGACTGCAAGAAATTGCAAAGAGTTGTGGATGTAGCCCAGACCATCACGCAAACCAACCTCCCTTCATTGGACACTTCTCCATCTATACTTTATGCTGCCTAGGCAATGCCACCAGCAGGGCCGGCCCTAGGTTGATTGGACCGATTTTTCCAAATTGGGCCCGCGCCCAAGGGGGGACCCTCGTTAATTTTCCGTATTTCAGATGGAAATACAAATTCGCTTTGTTAAATAAAGATTTTTTTAAAATATTCGCCATACGGATTTTTTTGCCAAACCAACGTGGATAACAACCGCTGTGAATAATAAATGATGTGTTAACTGCTACTGTAGCAGTTAACAGCCAGTAGTTAATAAGTAGTTATACAATGGGTCATCAATGCATCGATCCACATTCCTCAGTAAATGCGTTAAATTGTGTCACTCGCTGCCGCCGGAGCGGCCGAGACTCTGGTCTGGACCCGGGGGGGGGGGGGGGGTTGGGTGTGGGAGTGGGAGTCTACAGGGCAGCAAGCCCCAGCACCGCAGCGAACTCAACCATGAGTATTCAACGCTAAACGCCGGGAGTGGGCAGGTGGGCGGTGTGTGCGTGAGAGGAGGAGGAGGCGAGAAAGGGTGTTAACTCGTTTGGTGCCGGTACAACAGCAGACCAGGTTGGAGGTTTGAGTCTGTGTTAACATTGGTGTCGGGGTTAATGTCCGGGCCGGGGTACGGGTGGTATTTAACTCTGTCTGTCTGTCTGTCTGTGTATGTCTGTGTGTGTGTCTGTCTGTATGTGTGTGTCTGTGTGTGTGTGTGTGTGTGTGTGTGACTCTGTGTATGTCTCTGTGTTTCTGTGTGTGTGTGTGTGTGTGTGTGTCTCTGACTGTGTGTTTCTGTGTCTCTGTGTCTCTGGCTGTGTTTCTGTGTCTCTATGTGCGTGTGTGTCTCTGTCTGTGTGTGGGGGCCGTGGAGAAACAGTGAGGGGGATTTTCAGTTAAGAGTTGGACACGATTACTGTCAATACGAGCGGCTCTTATTTCCATCATGAACATACAATAGTGATATAGGACACCAGGCCCTACTATGGTAAACTCACGAGCTACTACTGTATGACTACGTGTTAAAAAGTATCACATTTTTACATCCTGAGTATATTTTACTCGTGGACATTTTTCAACATGTTGAAAAATTTTCACGAGTTACCACGTTTCCCAAGTAACTGCCGTTAGCGCTAAGAAATGGCATGTTGGCCTTTATAACAAGAGGAATCGAATATAGGAGCAAAGAGGTCCTTCTGCAGTTGTACAGAGCCCTAGTGAGACCGCACCTGGAGTATTGTGTGCAGTTTTGGTCCCCTAATTTGAGGAAGGACATTCTTGCTATTGAGGGAGTGCAGCGTAGGTTTACAAGGTTAATTCCCGGGATGGCGGGACTGCAATATGCTGAGAGAATGGAGCAGCTGGGCTTGTACACTCTGGAGTTTAGAAGGATGAGAGGGGATCTCATTGAAACATATAAGATTGTTAAGGCTTGGACACGCTAGAGGCTAGAAACATGTTCCCGATGTTGGGGGAGTGCAGAACCAGGGGCCACAGTTTAAGAATAAGGAGTTTAGAATGGAGATGAGGAAACACTTTTTCTCACAGAGTGGTGAGTCTGTGGAATGCTCTGCCTCAGAGGGCGGTGGAGGCAGGTTCTCTGGAAGCTTTCAAGAGAGAGCTAGATAGGGCTCTTAAAAATAGCGGAGTCAGGGGATATGGGGAGAAGGCAGGAACGTGGTACTGATTGGGGATGATCAGCCATGATCACATTGAATGAATGTGATATGAAAGTGAATTAGGTGTCAAATTAAACTTCTTTTTATGCTTTATCTGATGGGATAAATTGCAGACTTGATTTTTTAATCTCAAAATTTTGTAACATTGCTAGAAAATATACCTGCGTCTTGGAGGCCAAAGGTTAGGTTGTTAGCCAAGAAAGATAAACTTTGTTATCCCTCAGTACAGCAACATGAAGAACGATGTTGCTGTACTGAGGTATAGCCTGTACTGAGTTCCTTTCAGAGCGTGTGGGTAGTCTGTCCAGGCCGGGGATCATCCAGCTCAAGAGCGGGCCAGCGGGCGATGGATAACAGGACAGCGGGCAGTGGAGCTTACTCCATATGTCAGTGCGAGTAACCTCAATTGATCCCTTGATCACGCCGACACAGGAGTAAGCTCCGTCGCCCGCTGTGATGTTATCCATCACCCCCGCAGACCCACTCCGCTCTATGATCTTTGCTCTTGAATTGGTCCCCTCACTGTTCAGACGGAGAGCACTGCCAGAGGTGAGCGAGCCAGCAGAAGGCGCTGAGATGGCAGTCGGTTCCGCTGTCCGGTGATGGAGGCCGCTCGTAGCCACGCGAACTGCTTCCCTCCCCAGCCACAATGCAGTAGCTCCGAGCCCGGAGAGCTGTGGCAGCAGTGAGTGAGCGAGTTACTGGCATGAACCCGACCCTCTCCTTCTCAACGCTCCTTCCCTCCTCGCAACTTTACCCCTGGCTAGACTCCCCACACGCTGTGAAAGGAACTCTCCCCCGAATTGTCATGTTACTGACGACACGTGACTCATTTATAATTATTTATTTATATTTCTATGAAATTTTTCCCAATTGGGCCCCGCACCTCCTAAGGCTGGCCCTGGCCACCAGCATAATTAAGGGGTAACAGCTCCTCCTAATATTGGGCAGTTTACAACCTAACAGCATGAACATTGAATTCTCCAGTTTTCAGTAACTCCTCCCCCCCATTTTCCCCCCACTTTTTCTTCTCTCCACCCCCCCCCCCCCCTCCCTGCGCCCCACCTGGACATGCACCCTTTTCTTCCCTCCCCTTCTACGAATATTCCTTCCTCTTATTTCACAACTCGTACTTCTTCTATCCTTATCTCACACATTCTGTCTTTTCATCTCTGACCTTTGTGCAACCATCTGCCTATCAAAACCCCCCATCACCTGTATCCATGTCACTTGCCAGTCTTTGTCCTGCCCATCCTCTCATTCAGCTTTCTCCCCTCCCCCACCACAAACAGTCCAAAGAAGGGTCTCGACGCAAGACGTCATTTGTCCATGTTGTCCAGAGATGCTGCCTGATACACCGAGTAACTCCAGCTCTTTGTCCCTTTTTTTCTGTAAACTAGCATCTACAGTTCCTTGTTTCTCCATCAATAGAAGTCCACTGTTTCACTAATGTTCTTCAGAGAAGGACACCTTCCATTCTTTTTACCCTGACTCATCTCTATGCAACTCCTGATTCTTGGTAACACGACTGAATATTTGACAGCCCTCTAAATGCTCTTACAAGCAATTCAATCACACCAAGTCCTGATGATAAAAATGGCCAAATTGACTGTGGTTGGGCAATCCTTTTCAAGGTACCAGGGTAAGACATTGAATATGCCAACAATGCTTACATTTCATGAATGAAATAAAATAATTCTAAGCTATCATGATTATAATAGTTAAATCGGTCAGCAATAAATTGCACAGTTATTCCTTTTTCTTGTCAGAGCCTCATGTTTAAAGGATTTAAAACTACACTGAATTATTAGCATTGGCCGTGACAGAACAATATTATTTTTTAAGAAGCTGGCTATTGCTTTGCAGAGGTCAGTCTTTTTCCAGGCATTCATTAATCATTATTTTATCTGGAGCTTCTATTTCCTAAGTCACTGGTTGACTGTGGAAAAGACATAACCTGTTATTGAGTCGGACATTTAATACTCCTTTTAAGCTGTTAGCATCAGCTCCTCTGTAGAATAGATTTCCTTATCCAAATACCTATACAGTTTGGTTTACAAGATGATGACTGTTATTTATGAGAATGTCCTTTCACCCAGTCTAAGATTGTATTGGATACTATGATAAAACCTTCAAAGGTGACAATCTCATTTCTTGATTTTCTTCGTCGGAAAACAAACTCTGTCAACCATTCTCCTTTCCAGTGCCTTTAACTTCCTGATGCTTATATGGGCCATTTCAGGTGGAGATTAGGTGGACATAATGCACACAATTTACATCTCGTGACAGGATGCGACAGGAGCCGGTGAAATACATAAGGTAATGTGTGCAGAAGGTGCAGATAGGAGGAGGTAGGAGATGTTTGCTGGAAATCTTCTCACATTTCTAGATTTTAGCAGTTTGGGTGAAAAGTCATCTACCTGATGCCTGACTCTATTTCTGTCTCCACAGATGCTAACATTTCTAGCACCTGCCTTTACATTATCTATCTCCACATCTATCTGGAACCCTTACGTCCATTTGTGTTCCTAGACATGTCATTGTATAGAATGCCTACCCTAGCATCAAATTTTAAAGCGTCATCTTTTCTTGTTAAGTTTTCTCCGACCTCTCACTGAGCTCATCTGTTTCTGATCTACAGATGCTGCCTAAAGAATGCAGGAAGCACTCCGTGACTGAATCCTTTCAGATGTTTGCAAGAAATAATTATAAACCACTCATAAATATGTAAACTAAATTATGAAATCTGCTGCAGTGTGGATGATTAAAATTAAGTCTGGAATTTATTTTGAGCTTTTGAACATATTTTAAAACGTTACCCGGTGGGTGCAGCAGCTGGTGATAAAGGCATCGCCATGGCAACATTGTTTAAGTTGCATTGAAATCGTCTTCAAACAGTAAACCTGAGTGACTTGTATAACAACAGTGGGATTTGCAACTTCTTACTGGTTGTAATGATTTTGTGAATATGTTTTCCTAATCAAGTTGCAATATCCGAAAACGTTATAACCAGTTTATGTATATTGTTGGAATATTATTGGTAACAGTTATCAGAACCTAATTAAGGGAGTGAATATGCAACTGGATGACATGAAACATAGTGACCATTATGGATCTGTTAATCTACGTAAAAGTCTGCATGCATAATCAACTGCTATATTAAGTGAAGATTGAAATGATAATATAATCTCCTGTTTGCCCACTCACCTGCTCACCTGAGAATATTACTATTTTCCCGCAAGAAAATTGTTTCATTTTATAAAAGTTTCTGAAAGTAAGAAACTGAATGAGAGAGGTTTGCTGAGAGATAGAGGTGGCAATTCAGATGTTCAACCAGATATCTCTCAGATGTTGTGAGTCCCCATTTTTGCCTTCACTACCAAATTAGACAGTAATTTCCAGATTCCAACCATCTTCAAGATCTGCTTTATCTACTTAGAATTTTGTCTACCTCAGCCAAGTCCTCCCTTGGCTTCCTCTGCTCCGAGAAGAACAAAGTTCATTCACCCTGTCCCACGCAAACCATCCCCTTCCCAGATATTTCCCCCTTGCAATCACAGCAGATGTAACATCTATCTCTAGTCCTCCCAAAATGCATGACCTCAAATCTATCAGGATTAACTTCGACCTTCCAATATCCAGCCTATCTTATAAACTTGTTTATAATGTAACTTGGGGTAAAAAGAAAATACTGCTCCCCCACCCAAATATTTCAGCATTCACCCGATCCCCCAATGCAACCCGTTTGGCTTTTAAAAAAAACTTTAATCATGAATAAGATTGGCACACAGACTCACACACACACGCACACACACACAGACACACACACACAGACACACACACACACACACACACACACGCACACACACACACACACACACACACACACACACACACACACACACAAACAAGACAAAGACTTTTAGTTGTATGGAGATGAAAACGATGAATGATAACTGTCACTAATGGGAGATTAGGAGAAAGGGAAAGTAATAAAAGACAGAGCCGAACAGATTTTCTTTCTCGAATATCACAGCCTGAGTCCATGGTGTTGAATTATAGTCCTTTTAGTTAGTTAGAAACATCTACCATATCAATTCCTTCCACCCTTGCATATCTTAATAAAATTATATTTTCTTTTGAGGTCCATAGGGTTACAAAAGGTGGAGATCTTTCAGCCCAACTTGTCCATGCCGACCAAGGTGACCATTTAAACTAATCCCTTTTGCCTCAATTTCACCCATATCCCTCAAAACCTTTCCTTTCCATGTACTAGTCCAAATGTATTTCAAATGTTGTTTTTGTACCTGGCTCAACTACTTAATCTGGAAGTTTGTTCCCTTTCCCACCACTCTCTGTGAGGAAAAAGTTGCTCCTCCAGTTCATATTAAATCTTTCCCTTTTTTTCTTAAAACTATACCCTCTCGTTCTTAATACCTCTACCCCAAATGCTGCGTGCATTCACCTCTCAGTGTCCTGCATTCTATGTCCAGTTGGCATTAGCTGGGTTTCCAAGCTCTCGGTTCATAGGGCAGTTACTTCATCCTGAGGACCATTCTCGTGAATCAAAGCTCCTCGGACTCCAGTGACAAGTAAATCTTACCTTGCCATAGGCCTCAGCGAAGGGCAATAGGAAAAGAGATTTCAGACATTACTCTGGAGTCAAGTTTAGGATATTGCTATTAGAGAGAGTAGAAGGGCAGTAATGAAGTGAGAATTAATAGAGAATGGGAATCTAAAGACAGAACCAGCCACATACAATCTGATTATGTAGACCCAGAATTAGATATATTGAATTGAGTTTACTGCATCTCTTAGAAGGAGAATAATGACTGTAAAATCAGTCACTTTATTAATTGAGAATGCCAAGATCAATACAAGTATTGATACTGTGACGTGGTGTATTATAGGCCAGGATGTATATTGAAAAGATTCTCAATGAGGCAGAATAGAATAGCAAGCACATGTATGCAGGAGGCTTTCTCCAAGTGACAAAGAAGGTAAAGATTTGGTTTGTGACTGTATAGACTGGTGTGTACAAGCCAGAGTTATCATTGATCATGAGCATAGAATTGGATTGGCATCCTTTCAATTGAGGGACGTGATGAGAAAAGCATTGTGCTGGGCAGTGGAGAGACCCAGCTGTCATTGATACTTCAGTGTGCATTGGTAAGTGGGCTTGAGAGTTGTCTTGGGGCCTGGATCTGAACAACACTCATCAACACTGCTGGACTGGGTCTCTGGCAGCAGCTTCAACTGGTTGGTAACAGAGACTGAGAGAGTAATGACTACTCTTTCACCACCTGAGAAGGTGAGGGAAAATAGAACTTGGGATAAGAATACAATAGACTGTAGTTCTCCACATCTGGGTGTTGTAGGGCAATAGTTTAGTTTAGAGATACAGTGTGGAAACAGACCATTCAGCCCTCCGAATCCGCACAGACCAGCGATCCCCGCACACTAACACTGCTTTACACACACACTAGGGACAATTTTACATTGATACCAAGCCAATTAACCTACAAACCTGTACGTCTTTAGAGGGTGGGAGGAAACCAAAGATCTCGGAGAAAACCCACACAGGTTACGGGGAGGATGTACAAACTCCGTACAGACAGCATCTGTAGTCAGGATCGAACCCTGGTTTCAGGTGCTGTAAGGCAGTAGCTCTACCGCAACACCACCGTGCCGCCCTATATAGAGTGTATAACATACGAGCAGGGTAGATAGTATAGATAATAGGATTATTTTTCCTTGCCAGGGGTTTGAGGTGAGAAGTAGGATGTTTAGAGGGGATCTGGGGGAGATTTTCTTTCCCAAGAGAGAATGGTTGGAACATGGTACATGCTGCCTGAGATGGTGGTGGAGGTCAGTGTTCTCATAATATTTAAGAAGCCTCTAGATAAGGACTTGAGTCAACAAGACATGGTAGGCTACAGACCAAATGCAGGTAAATGAGACCAGTATACATAGGCACAGCAGTCAGCATGGACATGGTGGGCTGAAGGACCTCCTTCTATTCTGTTTGAGTCTGTACTCAAGGTCAAGGCAGCGAACATCAATGCTATTGCAGATGGAATTTGGTAATATTGAATTTGAAGATTAATATGAAGCCAGGATTTATGATGCAAAAAATTGCTAAATTGCCAGAGCTTCCTAGAGATGGTAAACCAGAGCTGGGCATAAAAGATGTTAATAAAAAAGATAGAGTAAAGGGCTTGTCCGACTTAGGCGACTTTTTAGGCGAGTGCAGGAGACTCTGCACTCGCCACATGATCGCCACATGTTCGCTGGTGGTCTCAGGTGAGTCTCCATCATGGTCGCGAGGAGTTCCCGTATTCTGGGAATTAGTCGCAGCCTCAGTATGGTCGCCGCAAATTTTTCAACATGTTGGAAAAGATTTCTGCGACCAAAAATCGGTCGCCATGGAGAAAATCGATAATCCTGTAGTTATAGGTGCAGTTGTAGTGGGGTCGCCATGTAGTTATAGGTAGTCGAGGTAGTCTTAGGTAGTTTTAGTTAATCGCCTTTGAGAAAAACGTAAGCACGAGTTTTCAGAACCAAGGATAACCGACCGGTAATGTTAAATGCCCACCAAACTTCACAGCTGTGTATCTCTGGCTTATTAAAAGTTGTCTGGCTTCTTAAAAGTATCCTAACTCCTTCTCCCCCCTTTCTCCCCCCTTCTCCCCTCCCCCCTCTTTTAATGGACTTAAGGGCCTGTCCCACCAGCAGGCGTTTGCATGCGTCTAGCGCAACCAAACGTGGTCGCTTGAGGTGTACGGCCTTGCGGGACCAGTCCCAATTTGAACCGCGTAGGCGAATGGAGTTGACTGGGGCTGGTCCCGACATCATACTCACCGATCAGCTGGGCAGGAGGCGGGCCGACTGAATTTGGACGTCGCACGGTGTCGGGCGGTGACGTCATCACGCAATGGCACGCTGGGCGGTGATGTAATCGCGCAACACCATGCGCTAGGCGTACGCCGTCAAGACGCTGCGTACGACGTTGAGACGCTGCGTACGATGTCGAGATGCTGCGTACGTCCTCAATGCGGTTGATGGCCGACAGGCCGTTGGCGCGCGGGATTTTTGGACAGCGTCAGTTTTTTGGAGCCACTCGCGATGTCGGGACCAGCCCGCACAACTCCATACGCCTCCGCCGATCGAAGTGGGACCGGCCCCGTGAGGCCGTACGGCTCAAGCGACCACGTTAGGGTCGCGCTAACCGCATGCAATCGCTTGCTGGTGGGACAGGCCCTTTACCGTACACTGCTAGCCGTTTTAACCTTCCTGTTCATCGTGGTGTGTGTCTGTATCACCTTGGCTTTGCACCATGTGAATTTCAGACAGCACTCCCCCGCTTTCCCTGCCCCCACTTATGCGATGTGTTTGTGTGTGTGTGTGTTCCATTCTGACAGTCGCCGTTCCAGTTCTCGGTTTTTCAGGCGACTGCCGGGAGCTTGACAGTTGCCGGCAGTCCGCTGAAAAATCGCTTAAGTGGGACAGGCCCTTAACAGAGTTTAGCCCTTTGGTGAAATTGCAACAGTGAATTGTAAGGCAATACTACCAGCAGGAGGGGTGCAGTTGGTGATATCAATGAGGAATACACTTTTCCGTACATAAAGAAAATATTAAGAGTATTTATTGAGGGCCAGGGATTTGCAATATTGATAGTTCAGGTGCCCATCAACAAGAGTAAAGCATGATTACTTCTCTGTGGAACAGCAAGTGAACCAACCAGCGGAAGACGAGCAAACCTCGGAGTTGTAAAGAAAGAGGTCTCCGTGGAAAGTGGTATTATGACAATGATGGACACAAAATGCTGGAGTAAATCAACGGGTCAGGCAGCATCCTGGTGAACACGGACAGGTGACATTTTGGAGTGGGTTCCTTCTTCAGACTGATTGTGAGGGGATGGGGGGGAACCTGGAAGCAAGAAAAGACCAGGACATATCAGCAAAACGGTCGCCGAGTCTACGCTTTGTCTCGCTAGTGTAGGGGGGGCCCACATCGGGAACACCAGACGCAGTAGATGAGGTAAGCGCAGGTGCATGTGAAACTCTCTCAACTGGAAGGATGGTAAGGGTTCCTGAATGGAGGCAAGGGTGGAAATATAAGGTCAGGTGTTGCATCTCCTGCGGTTGTGGGTGTAAGTACCATGGAGAACCAGGGGGACTCTGTCCTTGTGTCATGGGGGGAGGGGAAGCGAGGGCAGAACTACAGGTCTCGTATAAGAGATAAGTGTGATGGACCCATCTATGGCCGAATGGGGGAAACCACATTCACTAAAGAATAAGGACATCTCACATGTTACGGGGAGAACGTACAAACTCCATACGTTCACTAAAAGTAGGTTTGTGTCTCGCTTCAGGTTAACCAGTTTCAAGGTTTGCAACAATGGTTTGCCTCTTGAAATCACACCCTCCATAGCCAACAATTAACCTATCAGGCAACATCAGTCTGAAGAAGGTTCTCGACCTGAAATGTCACCCATTCCTTCTCTCCAGAGATGCTGCCTGTCCCGCTGAGTTACTCCAGCATTTTGTGTCTATCTTCAGTGTAAACTGGCATCTGCTGTCCCTTCCTACACTTAACTGCTGTATTCTTTAATATCTGCAATCATGGATGTAATGAATCAGCAATGTGTGTTTGGAATTGTGCTACGTGTTCTGAGAAACCCCGTATTGGCCTGAGGAAAGAAGAGGATGATAATGTGTCAGCTGCTGTGCTATAATTCTGCTGCCCATATTAGTTTCTGCCAGGTGATGAATAATCTAGTGCTCTAGCCAAAGCTGTGTTCTGTTACATGGAGCGCCGATCTGCTGTATGCTGATGCAGGGCTCCAATTTGCCAGGCTCTACTTTATTCCAATACCTTTTGAGCTACAGATTTCCCACTCTACCTATAACGGAGGATTCACCTCACATTTCCAAAGAGCACTGATTAGGCAAACCATGGTATATTACTGCAAGCCACACATCATACTGTATCTGCAAGGATTATTTTAAAAGGTAAATAAACCATTGTTGTGGCAGCTGAAGCAATGGATACAATTTACTTGTCTCTAACTCTCAGGGGGGGGGTGTGGGCAGGGGGGCGTGTGGGGGAGGGGTGTGTGGGCGTGGGGGTGTTGTAGGGGAGAGGGGTGTGCGGGCTCGGAGAAAAGACAGGGGAGAGGGGGAGGAGCCAGTGCGGGGGACCAGAGGGGTAGTGGCTCGAATTGACGGTGCGATGGGGACTCACAGTGGGCGCTGGTCGTTCTCCTCCGCCGGGATCAGAGTCTCCGCTTTCCGTTTGGCGACATCTCCAACTCCAGGCTGGACTGGGTCTCTGATTCTGGGCTGGGCTGGGTTTCCAATTCTGGGATGGGCTGGGCTGCTTCTCCCACGCTGGGCTGGGTCGGGTCGCTGACGCTGGGCTGCTGCTTGGGGCGCAGAGGGGCTGGGCTGCTTCAGGTCCCTGCGAAAGTCTGGTGGAAACCTCCGCCGGCCATCCTCAGCTCCAGTAAAGACGCGATGGTGCAGGAAGGGGCGGACCGTCCCGGGGAGTGACAGGGGAAGAGACTAATCTGCGCGGCGCCGACTGGCAGGAGAAGAGATTGATCTGCGTACGTGCAGTTTTTAAGGCTTTTAAACCTCGCTAACTTTTATGACATTCAACCGATCAGAACGTAACTTGGCGCACTTGCAGCACAGGAGAACGGTGGTAAGTAGGTAGGTAGGTAGGTAGGTAGGTAGGTAGGTAGGTAGGTAGGTAGCCAAGATCTACTAAATGGAGGTTGATAGTGGCATCAACAGAGCCCAGCTAACATGCAAAAGATAGAAGATGGTGTTCTCTAGAAAATTAGGGCAGAAGACGACGGAGGAACGTGAAATGAAGTTACTGAAACCTCAAATGTACCGCTTTTCAAGACTATCAGACTTTGCAAAGTGCTGCACAACCACTTAAACTTTTGAAGCTTAATTACCGTAAATGAATGAAATATGAATGCATCTTCACACACAAGCTCCCTAAGACAGTGGTATGATAATAACCAGATAATCTGTTGTGGTGATTGTGATAGGGGAATAATTTTACTGTAATTGTCTAATTGACTAAATTAGACCAAAGAATGTCTTATTCTGAAAATGGCATACACAATGGTTCAGTGCACATAATAATAATAATAATAATAATAATAATAATAATAATAATAATAATAATAATAATAATCATAATCATCATCATCATAATAATAATGATCATAATAATAATCATAATAATATATTTTATTGTCATTGCACATACGTGCAACGAGATTTGGTTTGCAACTTCCATCCGATGTCATAACTTAATCGACAAATAAAATTTAAGTTTAAATACCCTGAGAACAAGGTTTGTAAAAACGAACATTAGACCAGTAAAATCAACACAGACTAAAGTGCGAGGCCGGGGGAGACAGTCCATGGGGGTGGGGGGCACTCAGCAGGGCCGGTTCAGAGCCGCTATAGCTCTGGGAATGAAGCTGTTCCTGAGTCTGGTGGTGCGGGCGTAGAAGGCCTTGTAACGTCTGCCGGAAGGGAGTAGTTCGAACAGTCCATTACAAGGGTGCGAGGAGTCTTTATGCATGCTGACGGCCTTCCTGAGGCACCGTGTGTGGTAGACAATGGTTTGTGGCACACAATGGTTCAGTGCACATTTACTTATACTCAGTCGGAAGCTTAAACTTTGTAATGTCACTAATTTCTCTAGTCAGTGGAGAGTTCTCCTCTGTCCCCAGATGACACTTGGTCTACCTGTGCTCCTTGATGCCACACAATTACCACATGCTGCCTTGATATTACTCCATCTGCTTTGCTATGTAGTTGACAGCTGACTGTTCTACTGGGGAGCAGATTATCTGTGGGCAAAATGTATTATTATGTTGATGAATAAACCAGGCTATTGGGCTGTATTTGACTGGATTGGTTTCATCGTGGTGCTTGTGTAAGTACAAACTTTGCTAATTTTCACTTTGTTGGGTGAAGCCTATGTGTAGATAGAGGACAGGCTTAATTCTGTGACACAAGTCCTCAGCTTTGCATCCCCAGTGTTTCAGAGCCTATTGGCTCTGCTTTATCTAGTTATGTTTGGATATTACTGGATATCATCCAGTTTATGTGAACCCCGGGAGGAGACCAAGAAAATCATTTAATCTATACTATAGTCTGAGAGTGTTTATGAATACACTCATTCAAATGCTGAGCTCCCCATCACTGAAGATAGGGCTTCCTCCATTAGTTGTTTCCTCGGCACCACTGTTCCTGACTGGGTGGTCACTTTATTACAGCAGTTTACAAGTTCAATAACTGCAGCCAAGCATCGGTCACAGTGAAAACAATAATAAAGACAAAACCCCCTTTGAATGCTTCATACATTCATCATAAATTCTTCCTCCGTGTGATCTCAGGGGCAAAAGTGTATTAAAATGTTAATCTTCTGCTGAATGTGGGCAATTGAAGGGTCATTTCAAAGGGTGGGACTTTGTCCTGCACTAAGATTTAGTGATACAAACTTACTTCATTAACTGGGGTTGTCACTAGAGAATATAATAGCTCATGTTTACTCATCAGTAGAGCCAGGATTTTGCCATAAATGCCATGTGCCTTTTCATGCCTTTTTTGATGATTTCACCAGGATAATGCCTTTTTCACAATCAAGTGCCTAAATCAGCCTTTTTGTTGCCTTTTTGCTAAAAGGTCTTGCTATTTTCTCTAGTTGTACCATGATTACAATGATGTTTTCTATGTTAACACATTAATATTAATGTTATTATTAATGTGTTAACATAGTATAACTTAGAAAAAAAATTCCACCACCGGGGCAAAACCTGGGGCGCCACCATCGGTCATTCATTCGTTTGTGCCACTGCCCGCTGGTTCAGTCTTCTCTAAGATCTATTTGAGAAAGAACCGCAGATGCTGGAAAAGTCAAAGGTGGTCAAAAAATGCTGGAGAAACTCAGTGGGTGAGGCAGCATCAATGGAGAGAAGGGATAGGTGACGTTTCGGGTCGAGGCCCTTCTTCAGACTGATGTGGGGGTGGGGCGGGAAAAAGAAAGGGAGAGGTGGAGGCAGTAGGAATAGAAGGAGAGCTGAGAAAGGGAGGGGGAGGAGAGAGAAGACAAGGGCTATCTAAAATTAGAAAAGTCAATGTTGATACCGCTGGGGTGTAGACTACTCAAGCGAAATACCCAAGCTTGTCTCCTCACTGCTGGGTCCAGTAGCAAATCTGAGTTTTCAAAGTGATCTGTGCAAGGCATTCATTGATGCTAGAATTCCACTGTGGAAATTGGAAAACAAATCTCTCAGAGGTTTTATAGAGAAATACACAGAAAAACATATACCAAGCGAGTCAACATTACGGAAAAATTATGTTGACAGCAACTTCAACATTGTTGTGCAGAAAATTAGAGATGAAGTTGCATGCAACAAAATATGGATCTCAATAGATGAGACAACCGATGCTGTGGGGAGTTATGTTGTCAATGCGGTCATCGGTATGCTGGAGGCAGGTCAACCATCAAAGGAGTATTTGTCGACATCTGGAATATTGGAGGTCAAACAACTCAAACAGCTCAGTTGTTTATATCTTCACTTGCTGTACTTTGGCCAGAAGGTATAAAACACAAGAATGTTCTTCTGTTTGTGACTTAAAGTTTTATTGCCCAAAATGTTGCATTTGACATGCTTAGCTCAAGGACTTCATAGAATTGCCAAGCACATACGTAGCTTGTTTCCACTTTTCAGTCGCCTAGTTTCCAATGTCAAGAAAATGTCAGTTGTTCAAGGAAATGACACCCGAGATTCCGCTACCTCCTCAGCCCGTTTTGACTAGGTGGGGTACATGGCTCTCTGCTGTACTCTACTATGCTGCAAATTTTGAAAAGATAAAATAAATCCTCACCTGTTTTGAAGAAGAAGAATCTGCTGCAATCAGGATCGTCAGTGAAATCATGCAGAAAATGTCCCTCCACCGTGATCTTGAGTTTATTGCTTCCAATTTTGCAAACTTTCCACAAGCTTTCACTTCCTTGAGAAACATGGCAAAACATTAGTGAATAACTTGCAGGTTTTCAACAAAGTAACTGATGATATTCGTAAAGTTCCTGGCGATGTAGGTAGACATACAAGGAAAATGTCAGGGAGTGATTTTAGCTAACAAAGACCTTGAAGAAATAGAAAACATAGCTAAAGTTCTCAAAGGTAGTTGTAATGCACAAGGTATAGAGTATGTAGCTTGTTTCGGGTATGCACCAGTGACCTCAGGTAAGGTAGAAAGAAGTTTTTCACAACTGAAGCAGTATGACGGATGGCATAAAAACAGACACCGGATAATTTGAAAAAAAAATGCTAGTAATTACGTGCAACCAGGTAACTTCGGTCGTTTAATGCAGTATACCTTTATATTATCATTTTAAACCATATTTTGGTGGTGGAAATACGTGCTTTTTTATGCCTTTTTTGTAATTTTATTATGCCTTTTTGCCTGCCTATTTAGGAGTATTTTAGTACCTAAACATCCTGGCTCTACTCATCACTAATGAGCCGCAGTTGAGAAGCTGAGGGAACACTTTGCTGATTTGGTCCCTTCTTTCAAAAGGTTTGAAATATAGAGTTATACCACGCTTAGGGGTAATAGTATGTAGGTAAACTACCAAACTAGCTACCATCAAAAGTGTTAATTCCATTGTGATGAGATTTAATGGTGGTTGACTTGGGATACTATGTTTGCAGCTCAGTTAAAATGGAATAGTTCAATAAATGCTGTGTGAGCATATATATTTCCATGAGAATGTATAATGAGACAAACCTGCAGTATATCCTTGGAAAGTAATTTGAGAACTTAACACCAAAAGATGATGTTGCTAATTTTGTGCTTCTTTCATTGCAATAGCTCCTCTGACTATGCAATTCCCACAGTGTGGTTAGATTAGGAGTTCTCTAATTCTTGATTCAATAATGATGAAGGTTCACCCATGTGACGTGGAGGGCTGGTGGTCACAATCCCCCTACTGTCCTGGGTGACAGAAAAATAGTCAACAAATCTGGACATTGTTTTTAACTCCCGAGTCACTCAATTCTGATTCTATACCATCCTGCTACCAACTCTGTGGGTCTGTCCTTCCAGTGGAACCGGGCACATTCAGGAACAAAATTAGGAATTGGGTCTAAAGAAGGGTTTCGACCCGAAGCGTCACCTATTCCTTTTCTCCAGAGATGCTGCCTGTCCCGCTTAGTTACTCCAACATTTTCAATCTTGTATCTATCTTCGGTGTGAACCAGCATCTGCAGTCCCTTCCTACACATAGTGATGGAGGGAGGTGGAACAATAGAATATTTCCAGATTTATATTATGACAACGTTACAATAATAATTAGCAATTTTGATGCAGATAATCTGTGATAATTGGGAACAATTTGAATAATTACATTTAATTTAACAATGATTGGGGCATATCAAATTCAATTAGATCAGCAATGCACCAGGGCTTCGGCAAACAATAAAAGAATTGTCAGTTGTGCCTCGTAGGGCCGAGAACATTTTCACTCGCATGTGACCATCACTCATTGTGCCACAGAGTTGTGTTTACTGGAGGAGTTAGCACTGTTATTACAATAGATCAGATGAAGAGAGAATTTATTAGAAGGATTCAAGCAATGAAGAGTTATGGTAGATAGACACATTTATTTTCACTTGGTGCAGCATGCCTTTAATCATAACAGAAATACTCAGAATATCCAAAAGTGCCAGAGTTAAATATTCAGTTTAAAATATTGTATCACACTACTTTAACACTACTTTAGTCTGGGGCATTGACTAATCATCTGTGGAACTGATGTGCTACAATGCTGGGAACTATATTCTGGACAGTTTCTTCCCCCTTTTCTCTATTCTACTTGAGTCTGAATTGACTTTATTCATATATACTATTTCCAATCTGTTTGGATAGCATTCAAAACAAAGATTTTCACTGGACATAAGACAACAATAAACCTAAACCTAAATCTAAAACTAAAAATTGTGAAGATACAGAGACAATTTTTGATCTAGAAGGTTGTGATTTAGAAAGCACAACCCTACAGTGTGATTGAAACAGATTCAATAATCATTTTCAAAAAACAATTGACTAAATACCTAAGAAAGAAAATATTGCTCTTTCTTATACATTCTGAGAAGACGAACAGTACCACAAATGCCAACATTTAGGGTACAGTGCTTATTGCCCTTGAGGCATTTAAGAGTCAATCACAATGTCGGGCTTTCAAGAAAGTGGATGGAAGTGGCACTAACTGGATAGGTGATCAAAGAGCCAACTGACCTACTGAGGGCCTAATTGCCTTTGTGCCTTAAGATTCCACAAATTGGGTCATGATCGACAAAAGACACTTTGAACCAGTAGGCACCATCTTTTGCTTGTTAAGTTGTTGCAGGTTCTTCAATGTCCGGGTATGTGCTGGCCTCGATGGGACTTTAACTGCAGGAAGCTGGAGCAGGCAAATTGACAATGGCTGCAAATGGACATGTGCATTGCCTCTGAGTCAAATGAGCATGAAGATTGTTAAGGTTCATACCAATGATGTTTAACGGAGCGCAGTCTTCATGAAAATGTGCTTCACAAATTGTTTCCCATCTGCTGAGATGCATACTTCACAATAAATATAAATTGATTCAGAATACCAGTCAAACTGAGAGTACACAGGAGGACAATAGACAATAGGTGCAGGAGTTGGCCATTCGGCCCTTCGAGCCGGCACTGCCTTTCAATGTGATCATGGCTGATCATCTCCAATCAGTACCCCGTTCCTGCCCTCTTCCCATATCCCCTGACTCCGCTATCTTCAAGAGCCCTATCTAGCTCTCTCTTGAAAGTATCCAGAGAAACGGCTTCCACCGCCCTCTGAGGCAGAGAATTCCACAGAATCACAACTGTGTGAAAAAGTATTTCCTTATCTCCGTTCTAAATGGCTTACCCCTTATTATTAAACTGTGGCCCCTGGTTCTGGACTCCCCCAACATCGGGAACATGTTTCCTGCCTCTAGCGTGTCCAAACCCTTAATAATCTTATATGTTTCAATAAGATTCCCTCTCATCCTTCTAAACTCCAGAGTATACAAGCCCAGCCTCTTCATTCTCTCAGCATATGACAGTCCCGCCATCCCGAGAATTATCCTTGTAAAACTACGCTGCAATCCTTCAATAACAAGAATGTCCTTCCTCAAATTAGGGGACCAAAACTGTGGTCTCACTAGGGCCCTGTACAAATGCAGAAGGACTTATTTGCTCCTATACTCAACTCCTCTTGTTATAAAGGCCAACATGCCACTTGCTTTCTTCACTGCCTGATGTTCCTGCATGCATACTTTGATTGACTGATGAACAAGGACCCCCAGATCCCCTTGTTCTTCCCCTTTTCCCAATTTGACACCATTTGGATAGTAATCTGCCTTCCTGGTTTTGCTACCAAAGTGGATAACCTCACATTTATCCACATTAAACATTATCTGCCATGCATCTGCCCACTTACCCAACCTGTCCAAGTCACCATGCATTCTCATAGCATCCTCCTCACAGTTCACAATGCCACCCAGCTTTGTGTCATCTGCAAATTTGCTAATGTTACTTTGAATCCCTTCATCTAAATCATTGATGTATATAGTAAATAGCTGCGGTCCCAGCACCGAGCCTTGCGGTACCCCACTAGTCACTGCCTGCCATTCTGAAAGGGACCCATTAATCGCTACTCTTTGTTTCCTGTCTGCCAACCAATTTTCTATCCACGTCAGCACTCTCACCCCAATACCATATGCCCTAATTTTGTCCACTAATCTCCTATGTGGGACCTTATCAAATGCTTTCTGGAAGTCCAGGTACATTACATCTACTGGCTCTCCCTTGTCCATTTTCCTAGTTACATCCTCAAAAAATTCCAGAACATTAGTCATGATTTCCCCTTCATAAATCTATGCTGACTCGGACTGATCCTGTTACTGCTATCCAAATGTGCCGCTATTTCATCTTTTATAATTCATTCCAGCATCTTCCCCACCACCGATGTCAGGTTAACTGGTCTATAATTCCCTCTTTTCTCTCTCACGCCTTTCTTAAAAAGTGGGATAACATTAGCTACCCTCCAATCCACAGGAACTGATCCTGAATCTATAGAACATTGGAAAAGTATCACCAATGCGTCCACGATTTCTAGAGCCACTTCCTTATGTACCCTGGGATGTAGACCATCAGGCCCTGGGGATTTATCACCCTTCAGTGCCATCAGTCTACCCAACACCATTTCCTGCCTAATGCCTAAAGGACCTATAGCCCCAACAACCCAGCTAAAGCTGCAAATGATTTCATGCAACTTTTCGAGGAATCTGGAATTGTCTGAACCTGGATGCTGAAGCAGTACTTGCATATTTTCAGTTATTTCTAAAAAAAATTACAGACTTTACATCATAGTTGAGCTCACTATATCTACAGGAGGTGAGCGGTCACCTACGGTCATACAAGCGTACAAGAGATTAGCAGCAGGAGTAGGTTACCCTCAAGTCTGCCTCACCATTCCATTTGACCACAGCTGACCTAGCCTGCCTCAACCTCTCTTTTATGTCAGATTCCCATAAGCCTCAATTCCCCAAAGTTTCAAATATTTATCTAATTCCATCTTTAATATAATCCAATAATCTGTCTACCATCTTTCAAGAATTTTAAATGCAATAGCCCTTCTCATTTATCACATTTATTTATTTGGATAAAAATTCTCCATGTTTATAATCCTATAAGATTAAGAAAATCTGCCCCATTGTGCCACTATGCATTTCTACTCTCCGATAACTTAACTTTGCCCAGAGATTTTTTTTATTTTTAAACACCAATGTTAAATTTTGTTTGGTAAATGTGTCTTGGGATGTAATGTTATGTTATGTTAAAGGATCTTTGTGTCAGAGGCCAGTTTTGAGGTTGCTTTTGGTCTGCATTTCTCTAATAAGTCCCAACATGTGGGAAAATATGAAGCAGTAGCATTTCAGCATTAGAATTACGTTTAAATTTATTCCATTGATCCGGAGCTCCATGCGATAGAGATGAATGAGAATCAGGTAGGGCTGTTAAATATAACTGTGATTAAATTATGGGTCAGTATATGACTCCATGCATCTTGTAAATTCACCTTTCCTATTTCTGCTTTCAGAGAGAGCCCGTGATTATCTGCACAAGACAGGGCGCTACATTGTGATTGGCGGAATCATCTCTCCAGTTCATGACTCCTATGGAAAACAGGTAACACTTAGAAGCATTATTATATTTCAAAATCTTTCCGTGTTGAAGGTTAATTCAGCCCTCATGATATGCCCATCCATTTTCAAAAAGGATCTTTTCTTTACAAGGGGGTGGGGGGGGGGGCAATTTTTTCCAATAACTATTAACTACTACAAGAGGAAATGGATGACTTATTTTTGCTATGGTAAACACTGGAAGCAATACTGAGTGTAGAAAGGAACTGCAGATGCTGGTTTATACTGAAGATAGACACAAAGTGCTGGAGTAACAGCGGGTCTGGCAGCATCTCTGGAGAAAATGGATGGACATTTCGGGACAGGGCCCTTCTTCAAACATAAACAAGTGAGAAAATCTCTAATATTTTATACCTGGTAATTAATAATTACTGGCTTTTAGCTAGCGTGCTCTGCCATTTCAAGAAGTAATTACGTCTATATTCTGTAGCTAGTGTTGGTGCAGTTGCAAAACTGATATTTTATTCATAATCTAATGTTGACCTAATGTGGAATGTAAACCAGAGGCTGATTCAAGGGCTAGAGTATCTTGGGATCATTCCCAGAAACATTACATTTCACTGCTAATGTTTCAGAGGTAGTAAAAAGCCAAAGCTTGAAGAGGTTTTAAATCATTTTCAGAATGTGAGCATCACTAGCATGGCTAACATTTCATATGCAACCTTAATTACAAGAAGGTGATGGGGCCAGTCCTTATGATGATGGTACTCCATCAGTGCTGTTGGACAGGGAGTTCCAGGCTTAGAGACAGTGATGACGAAGGACCAGCAAAATATTTCCAAGTCAGGTTGATGTCTGTCTTGGAAGGGGATCTGTAGATCCTTGTGTCCCTGTGTAACTGTTGGTCCTTCTTGGTAGTAGACATTGCAGGTTTGGGAGCTGCTCACAGAGGAACCTAGACGATTACTTCTATTTGGCCTTATCCTGGAATGTCCGTTTAGGCAATCACATTCACCATAAAAAACATTTTTTCTTGCTGTGTTGGCTGTTCACCAGTAAAATTTCTTTATCAACTCCTGCCAATTGGTAATTCTGTTTAATTTTGGCTGAGAAATTTCACCTAATTTACTCCTTGTTATCAAACTCGATTCCTGACAAGGTGACCTATATGTCACTGTGAAAGGTTTATTGATTGTGAACTTGCACAGTCAAATCTTGCATGCTGGATCAGTCTACACTAGAGTCTGATTTGCAATTAACTTTATTCGTTATGAACTAGCGTTTGGCACAGAATGGATAATGAGAACAAAGTCCGTTTTTCTAATATAGAAATATGGAAGTTTCTTCAATGCTATCTTTTTCTTTGGGAATTTTCTATAACCCTCAGATACGGAAGTTTCTGAATGAGGATATTTTGTAGCAAATAGTCTTGCCACAATTCCCTGAAGATTTTTACCATGCATTTTATTACCTCAGGATAATATACCAATTCTACTACCAGTGAAGCAGTTACTATTGTAAAGCAGAAAACACAACGGTTAATTTACACAAAGCAAACACCCACGTGCATCTGTGTGTAAGATGGCCACCAAGTAACTTACAGCAATGTTGAATTGAAGGACAAATATTGCCCAGGGCATGAGAGGAAAACTCAATGGAATCAATTATATGAACCTTGCTTTAACTTCTTACCTAAAACCGACCACCTTCATCAGTATCTGTCTGGATGATGTGACAGTTCCATCCACTCCACATCCACTTTATCCAACTTAAGCCACAACCTGTTGTGCTACACATGGGAGTGCTCTTCAATGAGCCACAGCTAACTCTGAAAAAATAAACCTGATGATAAAATGGCCTTCCAAATCTACATATACAGTCAATGTAGTGAGTTGAACTTCACCCGCTGTTCATTTGTACACAAATATGGTAGCTAACTTCATATGTTCATAAGTTCTAAGAGCAGAATTAAGCCATTTGGTCCATCAAGTTTACTCGGGCATTCAATCATGGCTGATCTATATTTCTCTCTCAACCCCATTCTCCTGCCTTCTCCCCATAACTCCTGACACCTATGGCTACGCCTTCTGGTCCTAGACCCTCCCACTTGTGGAAACATCCACTCCACATCCACTTTATCCAACTTAAGTGTAGAAAGTTACCTAAATTATATCTAAGAACTTAAATGAGCTTTGCTTTAACTTCTTATCCAAAACCCGCCACCTCCATCAGTGCCAGTCTGGATGATTTGCTCAGTTCCATGATGTTGATGATGTTGAATGATCAAATCCGGCGCTGCATTCACTGTAAGGCAGCAACTCTACCACTGCGCCACCGTGCCGCCCACAATTTCAACGTGTTCTGATGATGCCAGTTTAGGACAGAATTTAATCAGGGTGTCCTAAACAGTGAGGGTACATTTTGAACAGTGTAAGGGCATATTTCATGCCCAACAATTATATGGAGCAACAATTAATTCTCCAGTTTAAAATTCCCTTCACCATAACCGTGGTTGAAATTGGATAAAATGTTTGAATCCCAAGGGCAAGATGAAAATAATTAATCTTGATATTAAAGTAGCATTTGACTGAGTGTGGCAGTAAGGAGCCCTTGTAAAATTGAAGTCAATGGGATACGAGGGAAAAACGCTTGGCATTTATCCAGTCACTATCCAAGAGTGTATTTATCACTTCTTGACGTTCAATGTCTTACCATCATGCAGTCAATCATTCATTCATTCAATCAATCAAAGACATGCTATCAACATTTTCAAGTTCATCATTGACTAAAAGCTTAACTGAAACAGCAGCACTGATACTGAGGCTAACGTGGTCAATCAGAGATATTCCAATAGTAAGTGACTCACCTCCTGATACTTCAAAACCTTTTCTTTACATTCAAAGTTTACATTTAGGGTGTAATGGAATAAGGTCAAGCAGCCTGGATGAGTGCATCTTCAACAACACCAAAGAAACTCAATATCACTCCCAGCTTGCAACGCATTTGATGGGCTGCTGTAGCGAGGAGACAGTTGCCCACCTCTTTGCAGAGTGTGGTTTTGCTAAGAGGCTAGAGAAAGAGTCAAGTTGTCCTCATCACAGTTCATCCCAAGCAGCTGTATAACAGAGGAGATAGTCTTCCATCTATGGGCTGTTCGCAGGTACGCACAAGGAGATGAAATGAAGTGCTGTTGGAAGATTATCAATTCAGTGAAAGTTGATCTTTGGTCTGCCCAAAATTTGTTGGTCTTCCTGCGCAGCGAGATGTCCAAAAGGGAATGTTGCCATCTGGCTCATTCCAGACTGCAGGATTATGTGCAGTATATTCCTTAACCGCAAGGAATGCATATCACCACAGGGAACCACTCGGATGGCAAGATTGCTGTATGTAAGGAAAAAGAAAGTTGCTAACAGGTCTGGGAATAACACTAGCAATATTGAATGTATAGATGCCAAGATTGTTTTAAAAGTTTTTGCAGAGATTTTATTTGTCAGTACTTTTATTAAGAATAAATATTATTTTTGAAATGAAAAAAAAGCAGCCCCTTTGATTGAGATCACAACCATCACCCTGGATGAGTAGAGCAGTAACCAGGCATATCACCACTTGTAGGTTTGTTTTCAAGTTGCTCTCTGTCCCAATATGGCAATATATCAACTTTTCTTCATTGTCGCTGGGTGTAAATGCTGAAAGTTAATAACACCTCTGAGGAATAAACTAGACTGGTTTGCGTAATGGACTGGGCAGTGGCCACAACTCCCTGCTATTTCTTCCTGTCGTGGGCAGAGCAGTTGCCATACCAATCTGTGATGCATCTGGATATGATGCTTTCGTTGGTGCACAAATAGAAATTAGTAATAGTCATTGGAGTCAGGTGGAATTTCTCTGGCTTTCTGAGGAAGTGGAGGCATTGAGTGTACTTTATTGGCCATAGCATCAGTGTGGCTGGAACAGGAGAAGTTGGTGATATTCATGCCATGGAACTTGAAACTCTCGACCATCTCCACTTCAGCACCATTGAGGGTTCCCCCCCCCCCCCCCTTGGAAACTGGAAAGCCACTGAAGTTCCAAAGAAGACAATTCTGGCAACCACATGAGTTGAATCATCGTGCTCAGCTAAAGCGGTGACTATATCCTGCATATGCTGGCATGGATTATTTTATAGAGACAATTACATGCACACCATCTACATTCATTCTGTCTCCTCGCATAACAATGAAGGTCCCCATGGAAGGCATCACCAAACTGCACCAATAAATGGCTGAATGAACCCAAATAATGTTTGTATTGCCTCACATGTTGTTTAGCAGGTAGCAAATAACCGGGACAGCTGAGAATGCATCAAGCAGAATTAATCCTGCTCCTGCACCTGAAAGACTTGGATAGAGTGGATGTGGAGAGGATGTTCCCACTAGTGGGAGAGTCTAGGACTAGAGGTCACAGCCTCAGAATTAAAGGATGTTCTTTTAGGAAGGAGATGAGGAGGATTTTTTTTTAGTCAGAGGGTGATGTATCTGTGGAATTCTTTGCCACAGAAAGCTGTGGAGGCCGTCAGTGGATGTTTTTAAGGCAGAAATAGATTTTTGATTAGTACTGGTGTCAGAGGTTTTGGGGAGAAGGCAGGAGAATGGGGTTAGGAGGGAGGGATTCATCAGCTAAGATTGAATGGCAGAGTAGACTTGATGGACCGAATGGCCTAATTCTGCTCCTATCACTTATGATACTTAAATGTCTTAGCATAATATCCTGTTTCCTGGATAAAATTCTCCACACTCCTCATGTAATTAACTGCCTTTTGAGAGGTTCCATAGTGTTGGTGTTAACAATGGATAAAGTTTTAACACTTATCCCTGCTGAGTTATAATGATGGTAGATGTTCAGCATTATATCCAGTAGGTTTTTTTCCTGATTAGATAGTCCATTCCTGCAGACCACATATGGACCCAGCTCCCATTTTGTTAGTTGAGCTGGACACTAATAATATACATTTTCTTCAATGATACCAACCCAAAGGTAATGCACAAAAAATGCAGACCAGCACAATATATTTACAGATTGGCATGGAAAGTTTAGAAATTGCATTGAGGGAAGAACAAATCAGGCCAGTAATGTACACCCTGAATTGACAATGTGAGAAATCTCATGGTATTCACTTGGAGTTACGAGGGTTCATGCGAAGCTATTGAACTCATTGACCAGTCCAAGGTGCACGATGAGACATTGCTGATAAAATCTTGAAAGAAGAAGGGCCATGTTTCACTCTTTCCATGACATTAATATGCAACACCTGTCCGTTTACCTCCACCCTTGACTCCATCCAGGGTCCCCAACAGTCCTTTCGGGCGAGGCAGAGGTTCACATGCACCTCCTCCAATCTCATCTACTGTATCCATTATTCTCTGTGTGGACACCTATATATTGGCGAAACCAAGCGCAGACTGGGCGATCATTTTGCAGAACACTTTCACTCAGTCTGCCGTTGCCTATGTGATCTCCTGGCTTCCAAACATTTCAAATCCCCTTCCTCACTGACCTTTCTGTCCTCCACTGTCAGAGTGAGGCCTCGTGCAAATTGGAGGCCTCGTGCAAACCTCATATTTCGCTTGGGCAGCTTACACCCCAGCGATATGAACGTTATTTTCTCTGATTTCAAGTAACCCCTGTATTCTTTTTCTCCCCTGCTCTCTCTCACCCTGGTTGTCCTACTAGTTCCACTGTTTTCATCCTTGTATCCCTTCGTTATCACCTCTACCCCAGCAAACAATGGGTCATTATGGGCTCCACCCTTCCTTGGTCATCTGTTGCCGGCCCTACTTTGTTCTGGTCAATTCTTATGTCTACTTCCCTCCCATCTACTTCCAATCTGAAGAAGAGTCCTGACCTGTAATTTCACCCATTCCTTCTCTCCAGAAATGCTGCCTGACCCATTGAGTTACTCCAGCACTTTGTATCTATCTTCAAAATGTGATAATTGTTTGTCTCCCTTCCCTGCTCAAAGGACCATTTCTGACTAATGCTATCACTCTGAACCATAGAACAGTACAGCAGTATAGCGGCCCACAATGTATTTGGCTGCTGAAGATGTACGCTGAAACGTTTTGAGTAAAGGGGCTGTCCCACTGCGGTGACCTAATCCGCAAGTTCTGGCGAGTTTGCCCTCGACTCATACTCACAGCATGGCCGACATGAGGTCCTAGGAGGTCTTTGTAAAGCCTCTGTCCTACTTAGGAGACCTAAACAGCAACCTCTGGTGACCTTGCTTGATACTTTTTTTACTCGGAGGTTTTGGTCATTCTCCCTAATGGTCGAAAGCGGTTTCTGCGCGGTCGAGGCTTCATCTAGGTTGCTGCTATTTTTTCATCATGTTTAAAATCGGCCTCGAGTAAAAATAGGTTGCTGTTTTAAAAATCGATAATTTTTTAGTCGCAGGTCTAGTCGAAGCCGGTTTTCTTCATAGTCGAGGAAGGTTTTCAACATATGCGTAGGAGGTGGTAGGAAGTTGCAGGTCGCCTCGACATTGATTTTTTTTTGGTGGCATGCAAGGTCACCAGAGGTTGCTGTTTAGGTCTCCTAAGTGGTACAGGGGCTTTACTCTCCTTCATGCTCGAGAGTAGTCCCCGCGTAATCGAGGCATCAGATAGGTCGCAACGTATTTTTCAACATGCTGAAAAATGCCCACGAGTAAAAAAAGGTCTCGGAAAAAATCGATACTTTTTTACTCGTAGGTTTAGTCAAAGTAGGTCGTAGTAGGTCGACATGTTATTCGTAGGTAATCGAGGGTAGTCGAAGGTAGTCGTAGATAGTCTTCACAATAGTCGAAGGGAGGTCGAAGGGAGGTCGAAGGAGATCGAAGGAGGTCGTCTTCACTTTCCACTATTCGGTGTCCAATTTTCCCGAAGCTAGTCGTAGCTAGTCTTCAACATAGTCGAAGGAGGTCGAAAGAGGTCTTCTACATAGTCGAAGGAGGTCTTCAACATGACATTTTTTCAAACTCTCCTAAACTCTTCTAAACTCGCCAATTACGTACCTGAAACATCTCCTAGCCATGTTAAAGGAGGGTTCCGACCTGAAACATCGCCTATCCATATGACAAAAGGTTCTCACCTAAAACGTCTCCTAGTTGTGTTGAAGAGGGGTCCCAACCTGAAACGTCGCCTATCCATATGACAAAAGGTTCCCACCTGAAACATCTCCTAGCTATGTTGAAGGAGGGTCCCAACCTGAAACATCTCCTAGCCATGTTGAAGAAGGGTCCCGACCTGAAACATCGCCTATCAATATCTCCTGAATGGTTGCCTGACATGGTGACCTACTCCAGCACGTTGTGTCATCTTTTGAAAACTAGCATCTGTACTTCCTTGTTTCTACAGTGTGCTAATATCCTGTGTTTGTCAGGCACCTCTAACTGAGTACTGAGGTGAACAGTTTGCCATTTACTTACGACAGAATATATTTCCTAGATCTAGCCACCCAAATATCTGCTGTAATACACGAGAGTCTAGACAATGACTCACTGTGAAATAATTGGTTTTGACTGGGTAGATACTCGCAATATTGATTAATCGCAATACACATGTCCAGCATTCAAATGCCATATGGGCATGACCTGGACCTATACAGGCATAGGAACAGAAACAAGATTAAAACCTATAATAGAGGAGCATAAGGTTGGCATTGCTGTTGCTGAAATTTAAATCGTTTTATTTCCATTCACTGATTTGGCTCATGTAACAAACGTTCATTTGGTTCACTTTCCTTTGGCTGTAACAGGCAGACAAACTGTACCCCAGAATGCGCCAGCACTGTTAAATGAAGAGACAATCAGTGGAAGAAAGCACATTCCAACCAGCTGGGACCAGGTCTGCAACCTGGAACTTGAGCTTATTCCCGACTTCCCCTATAAATCTGGGGTGTAGGCCGATTGACTGCTGGGCTTTATTTTGAAACAATGTACCAGTTGGTGTAAAATAAGCTTTTGTGTTGAATATCTTAATTAAAGTTAAAATCATTTCTCTACCAATGCATTACCTTAAAATAAACAAACAAACACCAGACTGGGAACATTGCCACAGCTTGCGATGTCTAACTTTATGGCCCTTTTGCAACTTGTAACTGAACTGTTGCCAAACAGACAAGAGATTGCCCTTTCCTTTTCACACCTTGAAATAAATGAATTAAAGATGGCAGAACGATGCCAGCAATGAATGATGAGGGCTACAAGTGAATATAAGATATTGTTCCATATCCGGATTTCAAATCCCACCATTGCAGCTGTGAATTTATGTTCAAGTAATTAAATAAATCTGGAATTTTTTAAGTTGTTATCAATAATGGGGACAGTCGTGTGCCTTTATTAGTTTGCACTTGTTAATATCAGCTGTTATGCATAATTGTAACTTTAATGATGGTGGAATTGCCTTTGTAAGCTGTGACCAACGTAGTAACAATGTATTTACTGGTTTAAGTTCAGTTTAGACAATTGACTCCCCCTATGAGGAAATGTTCACTCATACTCCACCTACTCCACATCCTGCGCAAGAAATTACGGAGAATAGTAAGATTAAACGAGAACTTACCAATTTGAAGTTTGAGCTTTATTTTATGAGGAGTTACTTTGAGCGATTATACGTGAAGAAGGCCCGCCAGTGCGTATGCGCGTCAATTTTCAAAGCAGCGGCATGAAATCACAGTAACCACAGTAGAAGTAATATAGTAAGACTCAGAAAACTACAACTACCAGATGATCTTTGCGATTATTAGGGCCGGGAAAGCGGAGGGCACGTAATCGCTCACCGTAACTCCTCATAAAATAAAGTTCAAATTTCAAACTGGTAAGTTCTCGTTTAATCTTACTATTTTACTTCGTAGTCACGTGAGTGATTCCGTGAAGATTTCAAAGCTCTGTGCTTTCATGCCGTAGAACCCGTTCCATATGACACACTGCTTCGGTTGACACAGGATAAAAAATAATGTATTGAACATTGTTTAAATTATACAATGAACGTTTTTAATAATAAAAGAACAGTAATAACCCCTCTCTCCCAGGGGGAAATTTCAAAGGAGAACTCAAATCAGAACCCAAAACAGCATGCCCAAATCCTTCCACTGCGAGGATAGGTTTATCATAAAATCGTGAAAAGATTCCTTCACTGGACCATCCTGCGGCCCCGAGGATTTGGTCTAAAGGCACGTCCTGCGCCTCCGCTGCGGATGTTGACGCCGCCCTGGTGGAGTGAGATTTAAACACACCAGTGTCTATACCAGCACAATCCAAAACCTGTTTCAGCCATCTAGAAATAGTTTGTACTGACACCTTTATATGAGGTTTTTTGTGGCTGATGAGCATTGCTGTTTCAGAGCCTCTGAGACTCTTGGTGACCTCGATATATTGACTCAGGTGCGTAACTACACATAGTCTCAGGTCAATGGGGTATGCGTTAAAGCTTATTTTGGTTCCAGCGTCCCTGGCCTGCTTTGTTTGATTAGATCATATACATAAAAGTTAATATTATCTACAGAAGAATGTGTGCTGTCCAGTCGTAGCTTTTGCAATGTCTGGACCCGTTGCGCTGGCACTAGCGCCATGAGCATGACCACTTTGAGCGTTAACTTCTGGAAAGACAGAGATGTAATTGGAGCCCATTGCCGAAGCAGTGTGAGAACTATGCTCACATCCCAGATTTCCGTATATCTAGGTCTGGGAGGGTTTTTGTTAAAGATACCTCTCATGAATCGGGACACCAATGGATGAGATCTGACAGAGTGTTGTCCCGACCCTTGCCCTAAATAAGAGGACAAAGCACTTCGAGCACTATTAATGGCACTATAGCTCAATTGCTCATCAAAATGCAATGTAGCAAGAAACTCCAGCAATACATCCGGTATGCCTGCAGTATGATAAGATATATTTGACTGTAAACAGAACATCTCCCATTTCTTAATGTGAGATACATATTGTTTTTTAGTACTATCTCTCCAGGCCGCAGTAATCACATCCACGGTCCTACTCGATAGTCCGAGCCCCTGGAACGGTCTGGTCAGAATCTGCAAATCAACAGATTAATACGATCATGTAAAGGGTGACTCTCTCCTGTCACAGGGTGAACCAACAAGTTGCTGCATTTGGGGATAGTCATGAATGGCTGTTTCATCAGTCTCAGAACCAATGGGAACCATGACTGTGTGGGCCAGTCTGGAACTACCAAAACGCCTGAAGCGGAGTCCTGCTCTATTTTGGTGAGACATTGACTGATGAGGCAGAATGGGGGAAAAGCGTAAAAGAACGTACGTCCCCAATGTAGCGAGAATGCATCCACCGCTACTGCCCCTGGATCCGGTTCCCATGAGACATATTTAGGTAACTGGTGATTTAACCTGGATGCAATCAGATCTATGTCAGGCAATCCATACCAGGTGACAATCATTTTGAAAACTTTTGAATTCAGCATCCATTCTGTGTTGTCATTAAATTTACATGACCTGGTGTCTTCCACCACGTTATCTCTACCTGATAGGTAGATAGCTGAGATCCAGATGGTTCTCGTAATGCACCAGTTCCAGATGAGGTTAGCCAGATTGTCACATGATAATGACCTAATTCCACCCATGTGATTGAAAGATGCAACAGCTGTGGTATTGTCAATCTGAAGCTGAACATGTAAATCATGTAAAGTATGCTTTTAGGCCATAGAATGCACCCAGCAATTCTAAGTAGTTTATCCCATGCCTCTGCAGGATTAATGCCTCTTGCACACTCCATCTGCCGCCACAGCTAGACTCGGTATCAGTGGCTCCCCATCCCGAAGCACTCACATCAGTTTGTGAAATAACTGAAGGTTGTTGAGTCAGAATGTCTCTAGTACATCGTGAGACATCAGTTATCCACCATTGCAACTCGGCGATAGCTTCGGGTGGCAACTGCATTGGTCTATCGAAATGACCTGCATGTTCTTTCAGTGCTTGTTCTTTAGCTCGTTGCACATTCTGATAGTGCAGAGGTCCGAACTGCACTCCAGGGAAAGTCGCCACTAATTTACCAATAACACTGGCTACTTGTCGGATGGAGGGTTGTTGTTCATCTACCAGATTGCTACAGGCCTCCATAATTTCTACAGTTTTGGCTGTAGGCAAAGCCACTGACATGTTAGTTGAATCAATGATGAACCCCAAATAGTCAATCATTCTAGATGGTACTAATTTGGATTTAGTTGGATGGATGAGGAAACCTAACCTCTCAAACAGGTGTTTGATAACTGAATCAGATTCCTCAGCTGCTTCCTGAGTTTTGCCTATGATCAGAACATCATCCAAGTATGCCATTACAATGTGATTCTGAGCGTGGAGTAGCCCTAATACTGGCTTCAACAATTCTGTAAATAACCTAGGGGCTGAGGTTAACCCATTGGGCAAAGCTTTAAATTGCCACAGCTGTCTCATCCAACTAAATTTCAAGTATCTACGGTATTGGTGATGAATTGGTACTGAATAATATGCATCTTTCAGATCTATGGTTGCCATATCACACCCTGTGGGAGGGAAGGGAGGGGGGGAGGGAGGGAGGGGAGGGGGGGAGGGAGGGAGAGAGGGGGGAGGGTGGTGTGGGTGGGCGTAATGCTGAATGAGGCTGCGGGCCAGGCGTACTCCATCAAGATGCTGCGTACGCCGTCATGACGCTGCGTACGGCCGTCAAGACACTGCGTAGGGCATCGAGACGCTGCATACGTCCATGGAGATGCTGCGTCAGGCCGTTGAGATGCTGAATGCAGCCGGTGTACGGCCGTCGAGATGCTGCGTACAGCCGGCGTACGGCCGTCGAGACGTTGCGTGCAGCCATGGAGACACTGCGTACGGGCATCAAGACGCTGCATACGGCCATGGAGATGCTGCGTCAGGCCGTCGAGATGCTGCGTACGGCCGGTGTACGGCCGTTGAGACGTTGTGTACGGCTGTGGAGACGCTGCATACGGCTGTCGACAGGCCGTTGACACGCCGGCCCTTTGACGATGGCTGAAGGCATAGATCGGCTGTTCCCTGGCTGGTTTTGGCCGTCCACGGGAAGAGACGATGTTTGGCTTGAGGCAGCGTGATAGAGGCGGGCCAGGGGGGGAGGGGGGTGGGGGAGTGGAGGAAGTAAAATCGGCATCGAAAATGTCAGGTCCCGGAGGGGGTGGGGGTGAGGGAAGTGGAGGAAGTGAAATCACCAGTGAAATAAGAAAAAATGTCGGGGGGTGGGGGGGAGCGGGGTGACAGCAGTGAACATCGCCAGCGAAAGAAAAAAAAATGGCGGCGTTTTTGGAGGAGAGGGGGCTGCAGCAGCTGCCGTTATGGTGGCTGGCCAGCAGGAGGCCACAAAATGAGTGAGTGTGTGTGTGGGGGGTGAAGGATTTTATTTTAAAAAGTGTACATAAAAATGTCTAAATGTAATGAGGAGTGAATCCATGAATGTAAAAGTGTAATGTCTAGCAAAATGGGAAATTTCTCGGGGTTTCAAAGTGTGGTTTTGGCGAACCATGAAATCAAAGGGCAAATCTGACATACACCCACACACCCGGCCGGCAGACACACACACACATAGTTTTAAAATTATATAGATACTGGACATAAGAGTTAAGTCGGGTTAGGTCCAGAATGACTCGACACCCACCATCCTTCTGTTGCCTGGGGAATATATTGGACATAAGTTGTTGAGGCTGATATGCCGTTCCTTTCAATTTCCCCTTTTTGGAATAAGATTCCAATTTCATCATTCACCTGTAGAGTTTCTGGTCTTGAAAAAACCAATACCCGACTAGGTGTATTTTGTACGGGTGGATGTACTTCTGAGATAAACTCGATTCGAGACCCCGGGATACTGTCCAGTATGAATAGATCTGATGTTATGCAGCACCATTCATCATAGAACAATTGCAACCTACCCCCGACCGGTGACTGATCTCTGGAGGATATATCCTGGACTTGTCCAGTTACTCGTACCTCCATGGTTGCTGGATTCCTCGGTCTCCTGGCCCTGTTGGGGGTGTGCATTGGTGCGTGCCAGTGGCATGTAGCTGGAATCCCCCGGCTTGGTCCTTGACCTGCTCCAGCGTCTGTAACCCGTCTGAAAGGGTATGGTTTGCAAGGCAGCATCCTGCCCCCGGGATGAGTTTTGATGAGGCCGATTGTTTTTGCCTCATCATCCAGGTCTTTCACTTGTTTTGCCAGATCCTCCCCAAATAGCAAGTTTGGTGTCTGGACATTAGAGGATCTGCACAAGGCCGCGAAGCATGGGTTCAGCGTCGGCTTGATGGCTACCTTCTGTAAGCAATTAATATCAAAATGGGCATTACACAGCAGGGCCAGCATATCCCGCTGTGTATTTGATAGTGGTGCCCCTTGCACCATTCGCCCAAACGCCGTTATTCCTGCTCCAACCAGTTTGAGGACTTTCTGTAGCCTCAACTCATGCGCCCACATGGATGCGCTCATTTGCCCCCAGAGTCATACTGCCCTGGCTCTCCCGGCTCATGCTCAAGGGAGGTATCATGCAGCCCTTGAAAAGGTGCTGCTGTTATGGGTCCCCATGCAGACTCATAGGCAAATTGTTCTTCCTGCCTGTACAGCTCTTCGCCATATGGACCTCTGCTAGAGGTTGCTGTTGAGAGCTGCTGGGGAACCCTGGGGGTATGAAACCCCGGCTGGAACACCTCATGGTTAAGCATTTTTTGTATGAGGTGTTCCATCTTGTCCAGACGTCCCCACACCTTTTTATTGGAAGGAGGGGAGTCTTCCTGGCCTGACTCATCAGAGTCGACAGGCCTGGACGTTTTCCTCTTGGCCTTCTTCCCGACAGTAGTGGCCACAGTGCTCTGAAGCACCGGAGTTGCTGCCGCTGGCTGAACTGCTGGCATCTCTGGAGCCGGCGTCTCTGAAGCCGGCGTATGCTCGCTGACCGCGGTCCCGCGGGTAAGTTTTTACTTCTAACAGCGGCATCCCTCGCCTTACGTTTTACTTTTTCCATTTGTGAAATCGTTCCTGCAACCAGCCTTACAGAACCTAAGTAAACCGCAGTAAAGTTTTAAAGCACTTACCTGCGGGATTATAACTTACCGCTGGTGGAGCTGCGCTCTCCAGCCCGTCGATGCGCCATGCATCTGACGTAATGATGCGCATGTGCACTGGCGGTCCTTCTTCATGGAATCACTCACGAGACTCTGAAGTAAAATTGTGATCGCAGTCCAGACTATCACACAAAACCAACCTCTCTTCCATTGATTCCAGAACCAGGGGCCACTGTCTTAGAATAAAGGGGAGGCCATTTCAGACTGAGGTGAGGAAAAACTTTTTCACCCAGAGAGTTGTGGAATTCCGTGCCACAGAGGATAGTGGTGGCCAAATCACTGGATGGATTTAAGAGAGAGTTAGATAGAGCTCTAGGGGCTAGTGGAATAAAGGGATATGGGGAGAAGGCAGGCACGGGTTATTGATTGGGGACGATCAGCCATGATTGCAATGAATGGCAGTGCTGGCTCGAAGGGCCGAATGACCTCCTCCTGCACCTATTTTCTATGTTTCTATGTTTCTATGATCCATCTATGCAATATTTCAGATTCCATCTGTGCAATATTTAAGAAGGGCAATAAGGCTGCGCCTGAGAAATACAGACCATTTTAACTGACCAGTGTTACATGTAAGATTTTGGAACACATCATACACTCTCACATCATGGACCATTTTGAAAAGAATTAAATACTGGTGGACTCACAACATGGCTTCCGAGCAAAACGTTCAACGGAAACACAACTTATTGTCACTAATTGATGACATTACAAGAGCTTTAGATAAGGGGAAAATCTATACATATGGCAATCCTGGACTTTTCGAAAGCGTTCGATAAAGGTCCTCATGAAAGGCTCCAAAACTGGATTACTATGGCATCAGAAATAGATTACATAACTGGATTAGGGACTTTCTCACAAACCGGATGCAGAGGGTGGCCTGTGAAGGAAACATTTCTTTAGAAGAACAAGTACTGTCAGGAGTACCACAAGGCACGGTCTTCGGGCTGACGTACATTAATGATCCTGACGTACATTAATGATCAACCTGAACACGTAAATTGTAAAACAAGACTCTTCGCAGATGATTGTCTTGTATATACACCTGTCACTGATGTAGAGGATATAAACTCCTTACAAGAAGACCTCAAGTCCGTGGAATTATGGCAAAACACATGGAAGATGAGCTTCAACCCAACCAAATGCTCAATTATGGTAATTTCAAACAAGAAGAAACCACCTACTCGAGACTGTCTTCTGTGGACAAATACTTAATCGTACAAGTTCACAATCATACCTTGGAGTTCATCTTGATAGCAAGCTTTCATGGGGGGAACACGTGGACAACACGATCACTAAAGCCAACCGGACACAAGGATTCCTTAGACGAAACCTCTGGTTCTGCCCAAAGGAAGTGAAAACTACAGCATATACAACATCGTTTGAACCCTTACTGGAATACGCTTCATGCGCCTGGGACCCATACAAAACTGGTCATATCAACAAACTAGAAGCAGTACAGAGGAAAGCAGCACACTTTTGCATCAGGAATTACAATAGAGGTAGTAATGTTACCCAGATGCAGTCCGACCTGGAGTGGGAAACGCTGGGAAACAAGAAGGGCAAGGAACAGACTAGCCATGTTGTACTAGATTCAAAAGGGGATCATGGGCATAGCTGCAGATAGATACATAACAGAAAGGAGAACAAGAAAGAGAAATGATATGCAAATAGAAACCACATTCGCCAAGACAGATATTTATAAGAACTCATTCTTTGTAAGAACCTTAAGGGAATGGAATAAACTAGGCAACAATATAGTCAAATCACATTCACTGGACAGTTTTAGTGGGCCACTAACAGCACGTTTGTGCGCACAACACATCCAAGTTGGCAATATGCAGAGTACTGCCTACCAACTACAAATTCAGAAGGTTTAGAAGGTATGCCTTGCGCAGCCTCGGCAAGGCCAGCAGCATAATCACGGATGGGTCACACCCTGGCCACTTCCTTTTCCCCCCTCTCCCATCGGGCAAAAGCTATGAAAAGTGTGAAAATCGCACACCACCAGATTCAGGGACAGTTTCTTCCCAGCTGTTATCAGGCAACTGAATCATCCCACTACAACCAGAGAGCAATGCTGAACTACTATCTACCTCTTTGGTGACCCTCGGACTATCCTTGATCAGACTTTGCCGGCTTTATCTTGTACTAAACGTTATTCCCTTATCATGTATCTATACACTGTAAATGGATCGGTCGTAATCATGTATTGTCTTTCTGCTGACTGGTTAGCACGCAACAAAAGCTTTTCACTGTACCTTGGTGCACGTGACAAGAAAACTGAACTGAACATCTAGTAAGTTTATACCACACTCCACAGTGCATTTACGACTAAAAAAACAATATTGTACAGTGACTGCCAGACTGTCATGGAAACCTAGCTGGTTCACTGGTGCCTTCTGGGAAGGGAATCTGCCATCTTTATCGGAGAGAGCCTAAATGAGACTTCAGACCTGGCCGCTTAGTGTCTTTCAAAATGGCCAATGTGCCTTTTAATTCAGGAGCAGCATGAGGATGGGTAATAAATACTGGCCATGTGGGCAATGTCTACATTGCAGATAAAGTCTGTTTGTGAACATTAGACAGTGTACTTGATAATAGCTGGTACATTTTGAGATTAGAGTATTATATATCGAATGCCCTGTGAGCTGTACTGGAACAAGAACAGTGTCCCGACCAGTGCATTGTGAACAGCTTGTTACTGTAATTATTGATCTGTTCAGACTGTAAGTATCTATTATGGCTTTACTGGATTTTGACATGTACTGTTCTAAAACCACACATGATAACGCCACAACAAAATAGTAAGATTAAATGAGAACTTACCAGTTTGAAGTTTGATCTTTTTTTATGAGGAGTTGCGATGAGGGATTTCGTGAAGACCCCGCCAGCACGCATGCGCGACATTCTTCAAAGCAGGGGTGTGGAATCACAGATAACAACAATGACTGAAGAGAGAAAGATTTAAGAGACTCTAATATACCAGTTGACCTTATGATACAGGGTTGGGAGTGGAGGGCACGAAATCCCTCATCCCAACTCCTCATAAAATAAAGATCAAACGTCAAACTGGTAAACTCGTTTAATCTTACTATTTTACTTCGGAGTCACGTGTGACTTCGTGAAGATTTCAAAGCTCTGTGATCCATGCCCTGGATCATGTCCATGCTCACACACTGGCGTAATTACTGATGGAGGAAGTATGTTAATGTATTTCAGACTTGAACAAGCTGAAAAATAATAACATATTTGTTAATACAAACAATAAACCCCTGAACTCGGGGACAAACATTTAGGGAACAGCACTTAAACTGACTCCGCAAACGTTGCGGGAGCGACCACAGGTTTGTTATAAAAACGCTGAAATGTAGTTTCACTGGCCCAGCCTGCTATTGCGAGGACATAATCCATAGTACGTCCATGGTCCTCGTCGCTGATGTGGATGCAGCCCTGGTAGAATGAGATTTAAAATGTTAGTTTCTTACCTGCTGCACCGTATACCACCCTGAGCTACCTAGGGATAGTCTGCACCGTCACCCTGTGATATGGGTTTTCATGGCTGATAAACAGACCCGTCTCCATTCCCTGATGGTGTGTGTGACATTAATATAATGTCGGATATAGGTGGCTATACAGAGTCTTACATCAACGAGATATGCTAGGAATTCCATTTTCAGTCCTGTCATCCCAGGCCTGTGTTGGCTAAGCAACTCATTTATAAAGAAAGCCCCTTATTGGGGGTCAAGACCATTCAATCCAGTTTTAGTTTCTGTAGAGTCTGGACCCGTTGTGCTGTGGTCAATGCCATTAACATCACCACTTTGAAGGTGAGTTAGTCCAGTGGTAAATCTGTCATAGGCGACCAGCTCCTGAGTAGGGTCAACACCACTCCTATATCCCAGGTAATATTATATCGTGGTCAGGGAGGGTTGGAATTGAATATACCCCTCATAGTTTGGATACCAGCTGGTGAGATCCCACTCCAATGTTGAGATGGGATGACAGTGCACTCCTGGCACTGTTTATGGCACTGTAACTGAGGGCCTCATCATAATGAAGGCTCGCGAGGAATTCCAGCACATTGGAGATCGTAGCAGAGTTATAGGTGGTCTTGGTCCGACTACAGAAGGCCTCTCATTTCCTTATGTGGGTGAGGTACTGTTTCCTTGTGGACTCTGCACGATGCTGTTATGATGTCCATGGTTTTTGATGACAGCCCAAATTCCAGTAGTGGCCTCTATATTGAGGACCACTGGGTATCATGGTTTTGTGGGCCAGTCAAGTATTATCAGCAACCTGTTGCAGAATCTAGTTGATTTTCTCTGCAATACCCGACTAATGAGGCAGAATGGGGGAAAAGCATAGAAAACCCATTTCCCCCAACGTAGCGAGAACGCGTCCATCGCCACTGCCCCAGGACCTGGTTCCCAAGAGACATATGTTGGTATCTGATGGTTCAACCTGGACGCAAAAAGGTCGATATCTGGTGTTCCATATTTGGCTATAATTTTAGCAATATTTGGGGGTTCAACATCGACTCAATGTCGTTATTAAATACTCGTGACCTGGTGTCCGCCACTGTATTGAGCTTACCCGGAAGGTACGTTGCTGATATCCAAATATTTATTTAAATACACCAGAGCCAAATTAAATTTGCCAATTCATCACAAGATATTGACTTGATACTACCCATATGGTTTAAATGCGCCACCTCCTTTAAAGACGGACATGCGTATGATGCAGATTAGTGCAGTAAGCCCGCAGCCCGTGACATGCTCCCTGCATTTCCAAATAGTTTATACCTTGTGATTGAAGATGTGTAGACTCGTGCAAATCCCATCTGCCGCCACAATTGGAAGTGGTGTCAGTAGCTCCCCAGCCCTGGTTGCTTGCGTCGGTTTGTAACACGACTGATGGGTTTGATATAATGATGGGATTAAAACAATCACAAACATTGCTAATCCACCATTGTAGCTCAATTTTTGCCTTGTTTGGCAGCTGCATAGGCCTGTCAAAATGTCCAGCATTCGCTTTTAATGCTGAGATTTTGATCTTTGCAAGTTTTGATAGTGTAACGGCTCAAATTGTGCAGCTGGAATATAGCTATGCTTCCCAATCACCTTAGCAGCATGTCTAATAGTCGGTTTCCTGGTGCAAGCAAGGCTGTTATATGCCTCTATTATGTCTGTTGCTTGTTCCCTGGGATAGTGACAATCAATACCCCATGCATCCCAGAATGTACGCAACCTCCCTCCTCCTTGTGAGGTTATACATGCAGCACTCCCAAGAGAACCAGACCCCCTTACTTCCATGGTTACCGTCGGGCTTGATGCTCTGGGCTTTTGTGTTTGTTGTGTTGCTGGGATGTGGGGTTGGCGCATCTTCCACGCTGGTCGCTGTGGGCCCTGTCCTAAAAAAGGCTTTTGTTGATAGGGTGCGACCGGTGGATAGGTTCTGTTTGCCCTGTCGGGTTGAACCTGAAGCCTGTTAGATGTAGCGTAAGGATGCTGTCTGCGATACGCCGGTGGCCAGCTCGAGGATGGTGGTTTCTCAACCTGACCGCTTTTGCCTCCTCGTCCAGGTTTTTTACCTGATTTGGCAGGTCTTCATCGAACAGCTGTCTTGGTGGCTGCGTAGCAGAGGCTTTGCACAAACCCGGGTATTTTGGGTTGTGAGTAGGGCGGATGGAGCTTTCGCGAAAGCAGTTTATTTCTTAATGTGTATTGCACAGCAACGCTAGTGCATCCTGATGCTCCTCCGTCATGTCCGTCCCGTCTATGGACCTGGCAAAGGCAGTAATGCCTGAGGTCAACAATTTCAGGATTTTTTGTATTTTTAATTCCTGGGCCCTGATCCCTTGACTGCCCTAGATGGGTGTGTTGACGGTCTGGACATTGAGCGACACACAATTACCCGGAGCTTTGTACTTGTTTGTAGCCTCCATGAGCACCTGTTCCTGCAGCTGGTGTGTGGTTGAGTAATTGATGCTGGCCCGTAGTTTGGGCTGAAGAGGTTGCCCTGATTGTTGGTTGGGCAAATTTTGACACTCCTTCCAGTAGTTCCTCTTCAGACATCTCTGGCAACATTGGTTCTTACGCCAAACCCTCTTCGAAGTCAGCTAACGGCTGACTTTAGGCACTCCCTATTGATGAGGGAGAGATATTTGGTGGTTCTGCTGTGTGTCTCCTAGATCCTAGGGACACACGCTGTTGATGGAGAAGGTCCCGTTCGAGCAACTGCTCGACCATCCGCTCCATACGAGCCATGCGACTGCCGCTGCATCTGCGGATGACAAATCGACTTCCCAGGTTCTCCAGAACTACTGGGGCTTCTGCCAACGGACCGCATCTCGCGAGGTGATGTCTAGGATACGTTGGCAGGTAGTCGCTGCCTGCCGCTCCTGCGGGGCTACACGACTCCCGCGCGGACATGCCGCTAGTCCGCCGTCTTCCGGACTGTAGCGGTCCGCCTGTCTGGTATGACAGAAGCGGAGACGAGTCGGTGCCGGCCGCCGCAGCGGGGCTCCCGACATCCACGCGGGCTTACCGCCAGTCCCGGTTATACGGGACTGAGACGGTGCATAGTCGCTGCCAGCCGCCTCAGCGGGGCCACACGACCAAAGTACACTGCCACCGGCCTGCACTCTGGCAGCCTGCCCCGGTGGTGAGCCGGTACCTCCCGCTCCTGCGGGGCTCCCCGACTTCCCAGCAGGTACGTCACCGGTCCGCGATCTGGCAGACTTCTCCGGTGGCATGTCGCTGCAGCGGGGGCTTCTCGACCTCGGTGTGGCTTTTCCCCCCCCCCCCGGTCCGCCCTCTGGAGACCTGTAACAGAGGGGAAACAGAACGTGCCGTTGAACGAGGCTCGGGTTTACGCACCTGTTTTCCGCTGGCCCGGTGATGTTTGGGCGATAGCGGCAGGGAGTCAGGGTCTTGCCCACCCTGCTCCCGCGCGGTGCTCCGACCAACGTGCAGCTCCCTGGCCTGCAGTGGTGGAGTCGGGCCCTGCCAACTGAACAGGGCTCCCCAACTTCCGCGTTCTTTTCCCGGGTGCTGCCGGTGTTGCGGGCAGCTCCGGGGATTGCGGCCGCTGACTCCCGTCCGAAGTCCCGCGGCCCTTGGAGGCGTGCTTCGATGCCTTCTTTCTGGTCTCCTGTCCATCGTTTCTGTAAGCAACCAAGTCTACTACAGAAGCTAAGCAACTCAAGGTTAGTATAACTTACCTGAGGGCCTTTTTGAAGCTGCCGGTGGAGGAGCGCACTCCCCCCCCCCCCCCAACTCCCATGGTGACCAGACTCTCATGCGGGAATATAGACTGCCGCTAAAGGCAAGTCTCCCACCTGTGTTGTGAGTCGGGGCCCCGGCTCTGTCTTCGCTACCTCTACCGGGTAGCGTTGCCGTCAGTCCGCGGTATTCCTGCGGCCTGCGGCATTGAGTCAGAGGTCCTGCTCTGCATTCTCTACCCGCGAATGGCAGTCTCTGAGCCCGGACTCTCCTGGGTCACAGGCTTGCCCGACTTCCGGGTAGCGTTGCCGTCAGCCCGCGGTGATCCTGCGGGCCGCGGTGTTGAGTCGGGCTGCCGCTCTGCCGTCGCTACCGAACGGCGATTCTGTAAGCCCGGACCCTGCTGGGTCAACGGGCTGCCCAACTTACGGTGAATTCAGGCTGCCGCTCTGCCGTCGCTACGAATGGCGAGTCTGTGAGCCCGGACCTTCCTGGGTCAACGGGCTTGCCCAACTCCGGTCTGTTGCTGCCGCCGTTGACTACCCGCATCCCGCAGTCCACAGTCAGTCTCGAAGCGGCCCGTGGAGTACTCTGTCACACAGAGTCCCTGGAAGAAAAACCGACCACAGGTTAGTTTACCTTACGTGCAGGTCCGTTGCAGTGGAGGAGCGACCATCCTCCCTGCCTGTCGCTTCACATGCGGTCGACGATATGTCACGCATGCGTGCTGGCGGAGTCTTCACAAAGTCACTCACGTGACTCCGAAGTTAAATAATTGGGTAGGCAAGAGTACGGGAGAGTGGGAATAGTTGGATTAGGTCATAATGTCATAAGTGATAGGAACAGAATTAGGCCAATTAGACCAAGTCAGCTCTGCCATTCAATCATGACTGATCTATCTCTCTCTCCTAAATTAATTGACCTGCTTTCTCTCCATAACCCCTGACACCTGTACTAATCAAGAATCTATCTATCTCTGCCTTAAAAATTTGGGCTCCACAGCCATCTGTGGCAAAGAATTCCACAGATTCACCACCCTCTGACTAAAGAAATCCATTCTCATCTCCTTCCAAGGAATGTCCTTTAATTCTGAAGTTACAATGTCTGGTCCTAGACTCTCCCACTAGTGGAAACATCCTCTCCACATCCACTCTATCCAAGCCTTTCACTATTTGGTAAGTGAATGCAAGATTATTCTTGTAAGGACTCAGTAGGATGTATGGCCTCCTTCCATCCTATAATAATTTCCGTGATACTCTGGGTTCAACTGTGGGAATATGTCCAAATTAAAAGTTAAATTATCTGCACAAAATGAAGGTCACAGAATGGAACATGGCAGATTTTGGAAGGGTGAAAATCTTCCTTGGTATCTTGTGGAGTATAATAGTAAGATTAAATGAGAACTTACCAGTTTGAAGTTTGATCTTTATTTCATGAGGATTTACGATGAGGGATTACGTGAAGAAGCCCCGCCAGGCGCATGCGCGTCATACTTCAAAGCAGCGGCGTGAAAACACAGTAACTATAGTCGAAGTGATATAGTAAGACTCAGAAGACTAGAACTACCAGATGATCTTTGTGATTATGAGGGTCGGGAGCAGAGGGCACGTAATCCCTCATCGTAAATCCTCATAAAATAAAGATCAAACTTCAAACTGGTAAGTTCTCGTTTAATCTTACTATTTTACTTCGGAGTCACGTGAGTGACTACGTGAAGATTTCAAAGCTCAGTGATTTCATGCCGTAGATCCATTCCATATGACACACTGCTTCAGTTGACACAGGAGTGAACAAATAATGTATTGAACATTGCTCAAATTATTCAATAAACATTTTTAATAATAAACAGAAACAGCAATAACCCCTCTATCCCAGGGGGAAATTACAAATGAAATTTAGAAAATAAATCAAACGAAACCCAAAACAGCATGCCCAAAACCTTGCACTGTCAGGACAAGTTTGTCATAAAACTTGGAGAAGGTCGCCTCCCTAGACCATCCTGCAGCCCCAAGGATTTGATCTAGAGGCACGTCCTGTGCCTTCGCTGCAGATGTTTATGTCACCCTGGTGGAGTGAGATTTAAACACATGAGTGTCTACTCCAGCACAATCCAAAACCTGTTTCAACCATCTAGAAATAGTTTGTACTGACACCTTTTTATGAGGTTTTTTTGTGGCTGATGAGCATTGCTGTCTCAGAGCCTTTGAGACTCTTAGTTACTTCGATATATTGACTCAGGTGCGTAACTACACATAGCCTTTGGTCAACGGGGTATGCTTTAAAGCTTATTTTGGTTCTGGCCATACCTGGCCTGCTTTGTTTGATTAAATCATATACATAAAACGTCATGTTATCTGCAGAAGAATACATGCTATCCAGCCGTAGCTTTTGCAGTGTTTGAACCCGTTGCGCTGATATTAGCGCCATGAGCATAACCACTTTAAGTGTTCACTTCTAAAAAGATAGTGACGTGATTGGAGCCCGTTGCCGAAGCAGTGTGAGAACTATACTGACATCCCAGATTTCTGTATATCTTGGCTTAGGAGGGTTTTTGTTAAAGATACCTATCATGAATCGGGACACTAGCGAATGAGACCCAATAGATTGTTGTTCTGAAAACTGCCCTAAACAGGAGGACAAAGCACTCCGAGCACTATTAATGGCACTATAGCTCAACTATTCATCAAAATGCAATGTAGCAAGGAACTCCAACACATCCGGTATGCTTACAGTATGCTAAGATATATCTGACTGCAAGCAAAACACCTCCCATTTCTTAATATGAGACACATATTGTATTTTTGGCTATCTCTCCAAGCTGCAGTAATCACATCCATGGTCCTACTCAACAGTCCAAGCCCTTGGGACGGTCTGGTCAGAACCTGCAGATTAACAGATTAATACAATCATGTAACGGATGACTTTCTCCTGTTACTGGATGAACCAACAAATTAATGCACTTGGGGAAAGTCATTAATGGCTGAGTCATCATTCTCAACACCAATGGGAACCATGGCTGTGTAGACCAGTCACGAACCACCAAAATGCCTGAGGCGGAGTCCTGCTCTATTTTGGTTAGACATTGCCTGATGTGGCAGAATAGGAGAAACGCATAAAAGAACATATGTCCCCAATGTAGCGAGAATGCATCCACCGCTATTGCTCCTGGATCTGGTTCCCATGAAATGTAATTAGGCAACTGGTGATTTAGTCTGGATGCAAACAGATCTATGCCTGGCAAACCATAGCGGCTGACAATCATTTTAAAAACATCAGGATTTAGCATCCACTCTATGTTGTCATTAAATTTCCATGACCTGGTGTCCGCCACCACATTATCTCTACCTGGTAGGTAGATAGCTGAGACCCAGATATTTCTGGAAATGCACCAGTCCCAAATAAGGTTAGCCAGATTATCACATGATACTGACCTTATTCCTCCCATGTGATTGATATAAGCAACAGCCGTGGTATTGTCAATCTGGAGCTGAACATGTAAATTATTCATTGCTGAACAATATGCTTTGAATCCATAGAAAGCACCCAGCAATTCTAAGTAATTTATACCATGCCTTTGCAGGATTAATTCCTCTTACACACTCCATCTACCACCACAGCTAGACTCGCTGTCCGTGGCTCCCCATCCCAAAGCACTGACATCTGTTTGTAAAACCACTGAAGGTTGTTGAGTCAAAATGTTTTTGGTACTTCGTGTGATATAGATTATCCACCTTTGCAATTCAGCGATGGCTTTGGCTGGCAACTGCATTGGTCTGTCGAAATGACCTGCATGTTCTTTAAGTGCTTGTTCTATAACTCGTTGCAAACTTTGATAGTGCAGAGGTCCAAACTGCACTGCAGGGAAAGCCGCCACTAATTTACCAATAACACTGGCTACTTGCCGGATGGAGGGTTGTTGCTCTTCTACGAGACTGCTACAGACCTCCATGATTTCAACAGCCTTGGCCGGGCAAAGTCACTGACATATCAACTGAATCAATGACAAACCCCAAATAGTTAATTTTTTGGGATGGTACTAGCTTGGATTTTGTTGGATAGATGAGGAAACCTAACCTCTGAAATAGGTGTTTGGTTGCTGAAACCGACTCCTCAGCTGCTTCCTGAGTGTTACTTACAATCAAAATATCATCTAAATAATCCATCACAATGTGATTCTGGCACGAAGTAGCGCCAGAACTGGTTTCAACAATTTTGTAAACAACCTAGGAGCTGAGGTTAACCCATTGGGCAACGCTTTAAATTGCCACAGCTATCCCACCCAACTAAATTTCAAGTATCTACGGTACTGATGATGAATTGGCACTGAATAATATGCATCTGTCAGATCTATGGTTGCCATATAACAACCTTTTGATAACAGTTGTTTAGCAGTACTGAAAGTATCCATTTTAAAATGCCTATACTGGACATAGGAATTTAACTGGGTTAGGTCCAGAATGACTCGACACCCACCATCTTTTTTCTGCCTGGTGAATATATTGGACACAAATTGTTGAGGATGATATACCGTCTTTTCAATTACCCCTTTTTGGAATAAAAAAACACAATTTCATCATTCACCTGTAGAGTTTCTGGTCCAGAAAAAAACAATACCCGGTTAGGCATATATTGTGCAGATGGATGTATTCCTGACATTAACTCAATTTGAGACCCCAAGACACTGGCCAGTATAAACAGATCAGATGTTATGCAGCACCATTCATCATAAAACAATTTATCTCCCGAGTCTTGCTCTAGGGAGGTCTCAACCAGCCCTAAACAAGGTGCTGGTGAGGGTGATTCCCATTGGAACTCATAGGCGTGCTGGAAGTCCTCCTCGCCATACGGGCCTCTGACTGAGGTTGTTCCAGGAAGTTGTTGGGGAATCCTGGGGGTATGCGACCTGATTGGAACACTTCATGGTCCATCATTGTTTGAATCATCTGTTCCATTTTGTCTAGCCGACCCCAGGCCTTCTTGTTGGAAGGAGGGGAGTCTTCTTGGTCAGACTCGTCAGAATAAACGGGCCTGACTGACTTCCGTTTGGCCTTTCTCCCTGCTGGAGTGGCCTCAGCGCCCTGAGGCACCGGAGTTAATGGAGGCAGTTGAGCTGCCGGCGGTTCTGCAGTCGGCATCCGAACCGACGTTACCTCAGCCGGTATTTCTCTACCCGACCTACGAGTACTAATCGCAATCCCGCGAGTAAGGCTCTTATTACGAACGGCAGCACTCTTTTTTATAACTCTCTCCATTTTGAAAGTACTCCCGCTTACGGAGTTTAAATACCTGCAGAAAGTTGTTAAAATCACTTACCTGCCGGTTTATTACTTACCGATGGTGGAGCTGCGCTCTCAAGCCCGTCGGTGCACCATGCTTCAGAAGTAATGACGCGCATGCGCCTGGCGGGGCTTCTTCACATAGTCACTAACGTGACTCCGAAGTAAAATGCAGTGGTAATACTTCCTTTTCCTCACCACCTTCCTGCTGCCCTCCCCTCAACCACCAATAGTGGCAAAGGGTCCATTGAAATTAGTATTTTAGAGTGAAATTACTGAAATACGAAATAGAGAGAAACTAATGTATCGAACAAGAGAGATTGCAAGGCTCAAAAACAGCATATACGTACTAAATGAGAGTTGAGTTCCAATGTCAGTGCCATGTTTACACAGAATTTATGCGCAAACAAGCCATTCAACAAAACATTGTAATGTTTATATTCCATTTGAACATGTTTGCACTCTCATAACTTCACTCTCATAACTTCCTGGCAGATCCGGGAAGGACAGCAGATTCAGCTATTCCCAGGAAAGTTGTAAGGATCTGCTGTAAGTCCAATAAATTGTCCTCCACATCCAAAACAGTTGATTGGAGGTGGCAGGGTCCATTCCAACTCACAGGGGAGTAAATCCTTTACATCCACTGCCTCTCAACTCATTTCTCTACAACTTACCACAATCACCAAAATTTTTTCACCAAAATCCCAAGCAAAATGATCCACCTATTTTTAAACGTTCTGTCCAGTAGAATTATTATTTTAAGTATCTATGTCAAATTATAGCTCAACCTTCTCAACTCTAATGAAAATTGTTCCAGCTTTTTTATGATTAGCTTTTTTAAAGATTTTCTATCTTTATTTCCCCATTTTCTGAATTGTTTGCCTGAACTCTTATGATTACCAGTCCAATAATTTAACCAATGGCCCACCAACAAAACAACCTCCTTGTGGTACTAAGGAAATTGGAGACAATTTTCCAGCATTGCTATGTGACTATGTGAAGATTTCAAAGCTCTGTGATTTCATGCCGTAGATACAGTTCCATACGACACACTGCCTTGGTTGACACAGGATAAATAAATAATGTATTGAACATTGTTTAAATTATACAATGAACGTTTTAAACAATAAAAGAACAGTGATAACCCCTCTTTCGCAGAGGAAATTACAAAGGAGAACTCAAACATAACCCAAAACAGCATGCCCAAATCTTTGCATTGCGAGGACAGCTTCATCATAAATCATGAAAAAGGTTCCTTCACTGGACTGTCCTGCAGTGAGGATTTGGTCTAATGGCACGTTCTGTGCCTTTGCTGCGAATGTTGATGCCGCCCTGGTGGAGTGATTTAAACACATCAGTGTCTACTCCAGCATAATGCAAACCTGTTTCGGCCATCTAGAAATATTTTGTACTGACACTTTTGTATGAGGTTTTATGTGGCTGATGAGCATCGCTGTTTCAGAGCCTCTGAGACTCTTGATCACCTTGATATATTGGCTCAGGTGCGTAACTACACATAGTCTTAGGTCAATAGGTATATTTTAAGCTTATTTTGGTTCCAGCCATCCCTGACTGCTCTGTTTGATTAGATCATATACATAAAACATATTATTACCCATATCAGCCATCTGAGGTATGGTTTTACCAAATTATATTCCCTTCCTTTTTACTGCCAGCAGGGCTAACAGGGGAATATTTTCTTATATTCCCCTTTCTAGCCAACCCCTATGGAGTTTACCTGTTTAAACAGCGGGGAATATAACCTTATATTCCCCTGGTCTCACATCCGGGAACGTGACGCTGCGTGACGGCAACGTCACGCTGCGTGCGAAATTTAAAATTTATTCTCAAAAAAAAAAAAATGGCTGCCGGTTGCGAGAAGAGGTTCCCGTTTTAAAACTTCGACCTTCACATTGTCACATAAATGAATGACATAAATTACATAAATGAAACATAAATGTTACATTGTTTTAGTACCCTTATTTACAATGTTGCAATGGTTTTAGTACCCTTATTTACAATGTTGCAATGCATATTGCAAAATGTATAGATACATTCATATCATATGAGATGTTCAGATTTTCCTCTAGATGTCTGATAATGGGTAATAATAACAATATTGACTGTCCTCTTTCGGGAGATACGACATATATTGCCCTCACTAGATCCATATTGCCCTCGTCTTCGACTCGGGCAATATGAATCTACTTCAGGCAATATATGTCGTATCCCCCTCAAGGCCAGTCAATATTCTATTAATATTATCTACAGAAGAATGCATGCTGTCCAGTCGTAACGTTTGCAATATCTGGACCCATTGCGCTACCACTAGCACCATGAACATGACCATTTTGAGCGTTAACTTCTGGAAAGGCAGAAATGTCATTGGAGCCCATTGCCAAAGCAGTGTGAGAAACATATCCACATCCCAGACTTCCGAATAGCTAGGTCTGGGAGAGTTTTGTTAAAATACCTCTTATGAACCGGGCCACCAATAGATGAGATCCGACAGAGTGTTGTCCGGACTCTTGCCCTAAATAGGAGGACAAAGCACTTCGGGCACTATAGGTTAACTGCTTGTCAAAAAATGCAATGTAGCAAGGAACTCCAATACATCCGGTATGCCTGCAACTTATGATAAGATTATTTGACTATAAACCGAACATCTCCCATTTCTTAATACGAGATACATATCGTTTTTTAGTACTATCTCTCCAGGCCATCGTAATCACATCAACGGTCCTACTCGATAGTCCGACTCCCTGGAACAGTCTGGTCAGAAGATACAAATCAACAGATTAATATGCTCAAGTAAAGGGGAACTCTCCTCCTGTCCAAGTGTGAATCAACAAGTTGCTGTAATTGGGAATAATCATGAATGGCTGTGTCATCAGTCTCAGAACCAATGGGACCATGGCTGTGTGGACCAGTTAGGAACTACCAAACGCCTAAGCGTAGTCGTGTTCTATTTTGGTGAGACATTGATTAAATGAAGCAGAATGGGGAAGCGTAAGAACGTACGTCCCCAACGTAGCGAGAATGTGTCCTCCGCTACTGCCCTTAGATCTGGTTCCCATAGAATGCACCCAGCAATTCTACGTTATTTACCCCATGCCTCTGCAGGATTAATGCCTCTTTCACATTCTTTTTTTAAATTTTTTTAAAATTAGAAATACATAATAAAAAGCATTTTGTTTGTTATATTCATACATTATTAATATTATTTATATTAACAATTGTATCATAATTGTACTTCTTTATATTTTTTAAATTTTAATATAGATAGAAAATAGTAGGAAAAAAAAGAGAATGGAGTATTCAACTGATTATGCATCATTGGAGCTATATCCGTGGATTATAATAATTCTTCATCTATTCCTTAATTCAGGTTTCAGTCAGGTTCTCGTGCCAAACCAATTTGCCCCTTCAAATATTCAATAAATGGGGACCATATTCTTATGAATAGTTCTTGTTTGTCCATTAAGACAAATCTTAATCTTTCCAAATGTACGGTCTCCGACATTTCCATTGTCCACATTTTAATTGTGGGGTTATAGGGCCTTTCCAGAATTTTAATATTAATTTTTTCTCAATTATTAAACTATAATCAATAAAAGTTCTTTGGTTTGTTGTGAATAATTGATTTGGTTCTAGTATCCCTAATATTATTAATTTTGAATCAGGGACCAAATTGGTATTGACAACTTCCGAAATTATCTTAAAAATTTCCGTCAAAAATTATTAACTTTTATACAGCTTACAAATATCCAATAAAATATTATAAATATAAGATATCAATTTTTCTGTGCATTCATCAAGAATTTCTGTCTTTCTATTTCTATAATCCTGTGTATTTGACTTAGCATAGTCTCTGATTTGTAGATATCTAAAGTAGTCTTTTGAATGAAGCCCATAAATTTGTTGTAGTTCCTGAAATGAGAGAAAGGAATTTTTCCTATAGAGATCGCCCATCTTAATAATTCCATGATTTTTCCATTGTAAAAAAACTTTATCCATCATTGAGGGTTTAAATGTAGCATTGTTTACAATGGGAAGTGATAGTGGTAAACAATCCAATTTTAGCGCCTTCTTTAATTGTTTCCAAATGCAAATTCCACTGTATTATTGGGTTTTCTTTATAGTTTTTTTTGCTTAATTTAGTATTAGCAAATAGAATCGACCCAATTTCAAAAGGTAAACGATCTTCCTTTTCCATTTTTAACCAATCTGGTTGTTTGTCCAGTTCTTCCAACCAAAAATTCATATTTTTAATATTAACTGCCCAATAATAAAACATAAAATTTGGTAGTGCTAAACCTCCATTTATTTTTGATTTACATAAGTGTTTTTTATTTATTCTGTGGTTCTTATAATCCCAGATAAAGTTGGTGACTATAGAGTCAACCTTCTTAAAAAAATGTTTTGAGAGGTATATCGGGATTAATTGAAAAAGGTACAATAATTGCGGGAGAAAAATCATTTTTATCGCATTAATTCTACCCAACATCGAAATAGGTAATGTTTTCCAATATAAAATATTCTTATGTAATTTGTTCAATAAAGGCGGAAAACTTGATTTAAACAAAGAAGTATGTCTCTTTGTTACATAAATTCCAAGATATTTGAGTTTTTCATTTACTATTTTAAAAGGGAATTGTTGTAGTATATGTGGATTACTTTCCATTAATGGCATGATTTGACTTTTATTCCAATTAATTCTGTATCCTGAAAACGAGCCATAAGTTAGGGATAACAACTTCAGGTTTTGTGATGTAAATTAATACATCGTCTGCGTATAAGGAGATTTTATTTTCAGTATCTTTAGTTTTATACCCATATATTTCAGGATGTGACCTCACACTTTGTGCTAATGGTTCTATTCTATACCAAGTACAAATAATAGCGGGGATAATGGACATCCTTGTCTACAGCCTCAAGATAAACTAACTTTAATTGATAACATGTGATTTGTTGATATTCTAGCCGTTGGATTAGTATATAACAGTTTTACCCATGTACTAAATTTCTCGCCAAGTTGAAAAATGTCCATAGCCGAAAATAAATAAGGCCATTCCACCTGGTCAAAAGCTTTCTCAGCATCTAACAAAATAATTGCTAGGTCTTTATTAATACTTCTTTTTGAGTATATAATATTGAATAATCGTCTCAGGTTACATGAGGAATACCGTTATGGTATAAATCCTGTTTGATCCGGGTGTATTAGTTTATTAATCACTGTACTTAATCTTTGTGCTAGGATTTTAGTTAATATTTTTTGGTCTGTATTTAGAAGAGCTATAGCTCTATATGATCCTGGGTCATCCAGATCCTTATCTATTTTTGGTATAAGTGTTAAAATAGATTCATTTAGCGTTTCTGGTAATTTCTGTTGGGTATAAATATGTTCATACAGTGTCTTTAAACGCAGGACAATCGGATCATAGAATGTTTTATAAAATTCCGAGCCAATGCCATCTGGTCCTGGGGATTTACCATTTTTTAGTGATCTGATAGATTCTTCAATTTCTTTTACTGTTATTTCAGCGTTTAATAATTCTCTATCTTTCAAATCTAACCATTTAAGATTACATTTTTGTAAGAAAGCTTCTATCCCTCTCCGGTGATCTGTCGTTTTGGCAGAATAAAGGTTTTGATAATATTGCAGAAATCTCTCGTTAATGTCCTTAGGTTGTACTAGTGGTTCTCCTTTGCCTGATTTAATCCTATGAATTGTTTTTTCCCCGTCCAGTTTCCGTAATTGACGAGCCAGTAATTTTTGAGGTTTATCTCCAAATTCAAAGTGTAATTGTTTAGTATATTGATAACATTTTACAACTTGGTCTGAATATATTTTAGTTAATTTATATTTCAATACTGCAATTTTATTGTGTTTTATCATGGTTAGTGTAGCCGCATTCTCTATGTCTATTTTTTTAATTTCCCTTTCCAATGTATCATCCGATTCTCTTTATTATAAAAAGCTTGGGAGGAGATCATGGCTCCACGAGTAAATGCTTTAAATGTTTCCCATAGTAAAGTGGCAGATGTTTCAGGGTTATCATTTATTTCAAAGAACGTATTAATCTGTTTAGTAAGATATTCCTGGCATGCTTTTTCCTTTAAAATTTGTGGGTTAAGTCTCCATTGTGCCTGTTTCTCCACCTTACCATTTGTTTTAATCATAAATGTTAAAGGGGCATGATCCGAAATTATAATATTGTGGTATTTCGAATTATAAGTAAATGGAATAAGCTTAGAGTCCACCAAAAAATAATTTATTCTTGAGTACGTTTTATGTACTGGTGAATAAAATGAATATTCTCGTCCAGTTGGATTTTCTATTCTCCAAACATCTTTGATACTACTATTATCTATATATGCATTTAATAAATCACTGGAATGCGATTTTATTTTCCGTTGTCTTGATGATCTATCTAAATAGGGATCTAATGTACAGTTTAAGTCTCCTCCAATTATTAAATTGTGTTGTGCTAATTCCGGAATTGTATTAAATATTTTCTTAAAAAACAAAGCGTCAAAATTTGGTCCATAAACATTAATAAGAGTCATTTTGTGTGCATATAATTCACTTATTAATATAATGTATCTACCATCACTGTCCGTTATAGTTGATGTATGTTTAAAAGGCATCCCTTTACGGATTAATATTGCCACACCTCTGGATTCGTGTGTAAATGAAGAAAGATATGCTTTATCAATCCATTTAGCTTTCAATCTATGCTCTGCGTCCTTTTTTAGGTGTGTTTCTTGGAGGAATATTACATCTGTTTTAAGTGCTTTTAAGTGTGCTAATACTTTACCTCTCTTAATTGGTTCGTTAATACCCTTAACATTCCAGCTACAAAATGTTATTCCATCACCCCCGATCTTCATTTTTGAGTCTTGCATCTTTTGTTTAGGGAGGTCTATAACCTCCCTAAACTATGGTTCAGTTCGACACACCTGAACTTCAAATAAATGAATTTTAAATCGCGTTGAACTTTCTCACGTATATATCTCCTTTGATATAGCTTATTACTCCATTCAAACTTAAAATTATAATAGAATATTATATATAAAAAGGGATAGATTAGAAGGTTAGTAAAGTGCAAAAAGAAGGAAAAAACTACATCTATTAGTAGTGTAGTTAGTGATAGCCATACTAGCATGGCTAACCATCTACCGACTTCCGTAGTCGATGTAAAAAAAAACTTAACTAGCTCCATGTTTTCTTTAAATTGATATTCCATAACAATATTTTACCGGGGGTAGGTTTTAGGTTCCAAAGTGTTCAAATTCCATTAATCAAATATATAAGAAATATATATATATATATATATATATATATATATAAATATATATATATATATATAAAACGTATGAAGAAGAAAAAAAAAATTCAAAGGAAGAGAAGTGAAATCAAACTTTACATCCAACCGCACTCATAGTTACCGTTTAGCTAATTCTAAGTAATTCAGTTGTAATTAATTAGTAACCATTAGTAATAATTATTAATAGTACCGCGCAGTGATATTAGTATTTGTTAGTTATTTATATTAATAGTGTTATAGTAGTAGCTATGAGTATAGCGTCCATAGGAAAGGCCTCATTCAGCATCTTTCTCCAGTTTCGATTGTCCTTAGGTATAACAGGTCCTTAGTTGCATCCAATCTTACAAAGTTAGATTGTTCGTTGGCGTAGTTCATTTTGTAGATAATATTCAGTCAGCAGGCTGATTCTTAATCTTCTGGGCGTACTCCAATGCCTCCACTGGGTTGGTGAAGATATGTTCTTTCTTATTGTAGGTAACTCTTGGAGTAGCCGGGTACGTCAGACCATACTTCAGTTCTTTCACATCCTTCAGTATTCTTTTTGTCTCTTTAAACAACGCTCTCTTCCTGGAGACCTCCGCAGGATAATCTCGGTAAATGTTGATCTTATCTCCCTCGTATGTGAGATTTCTGCTGCGGTCAATTTTTTTCACCATCTCCTCATATTGCACCTTTATTATCATTTGTCTTGGAGGTGCATCCGGCCGTGAGTGACGTCTCATCACTCTGTGTGCTCGAGCTAGCAGAGGCTTTTGATCCAGGTTTAAGACTTTTTGCAATAAATCTGCAGCGAATTCGCGAGGGTCTCGTTTCCCCTCTCTCCCTTCCTGAATTCCAACGATTCTTAAGTTCTGACGCCTCTGACGTCCTTCCAGTTCAGTGCATTTTTCAGTTATTTTGCTCAGTAGCTCTGATAAGCGTTAGTTTTCTCTGATAAGCTTTTTTGTTGTTTCAGCATATGTTGCAGCAATCTCCTCCAGAGTGGTTATGGCTACAGACTGTTGACTCAGTGATTCCTCAACAGGCTCCACCTAGACTCCATCGATTTGATTTTAACATCCATCTCCGCACACATCCCTGTAATTTGCTGGTTCAGCATTTCTTCTGTTTCATTCTTCTACCTTTCCGATAATTCAATGACAGTGGAGTTAATTTCTTCCTTCATTTCCTTCATTTCCACTTTAAACTCCTTAAACTCCTCCTTGAAATTTTGAAATTCTTCTTTAACATTCGTTAACTTTAGTCCTTCCTTTAGTTCTTTAATTTCCTGAGAGAAAAATCCGAAGTTCTTCCATCTCAGACTTTTTAGCCTTTGATTTCTTCGAAACATCCTCCTGGGACGACGTTTTACTTGAACCCGAGGCTTCAGTCGGGCCTTGTTCTTCCAGTGCCGTTTTCTGCCTAGCAACCCGTTTCGGTAGCCGTTTGGGGGGGCTATGCTGCATAGACATACCGAGTCGTGCGCCTGATGACGTCACTCACGCGTTGCAGGCAGCCAGTGCAGAATCAGCAGGTAAGTCCGTTTTTCTCCCCATTTTAGCGATTTCTTTCATGGAGCTAGCTGGCGCTGGTCTCTAAACCTCCATAGCGCCACCGGAAGTCCTCTTTCACATTCTATCTTCCGCCACAGCCAGACTCGATATCAGTGGCTCCCCATCCCGAAGCGCTCACATCAGTTTGTAAACTAAAGGTTATTGAGTCAGAATGTCTCTAGTACATCGCGAGACATTAGTTACAGTTTTGGCCATAGGCAAAGTACTGACATGTTAATTAAATCAATGATGAACTCCAAATAGCCAATAATTCTAAATGGTACTAATCTGGATTTAATTAGATGGGTGAGGAACCTAACCTCTCAACAGGTGTTTGGTAGCTGAATATTATGCATCTTTCAGATCTATGGCTGCCATATAACAACTTTTTCATCCCAGTTGCAATACTGACATTTTTAATTTTAAACCATTTATACTGGACCTTAAGAGTTAAGTCTGATTAGGCCCAGAATGACTCAACACCCACCATCATTCTTTTGGCTGGGGAGTATTGGACACAAATTGTTAAGGTTGATATGCCATCCTTTCAATTATCCCTTTTCCCCCAATACCCGACTAGGTGTATTTTGTACAGGTGGATGTACTTCCGAGATACCTTATTCGAGATCCCCGGATACAGTCCAATATTCAATTACCCCTTCCTGATCTGAAAGAGTATGGTTTTTGAGGTGGCATCCTGGTCTCAGTCTTTGTCTCATCGTCCAGGTCTTACCCTAGATATTAGAGGATCTGCGCAAGGCTGTGAACCGTGGGTTGAGCATAGGCTGGATGGTTATTTGTGAATATTAAATTCTAAAAAATGGGCATTACACAGCAGGGTCTATATCCTGCTGTGTTTAGACAGTGGTGCCCTTGTACCATTTGCCCAAATGCCACTGTTCCTGCTCCAACCAGTTTTTTAGGACTTTTGCAGCCTTAACTCATTCGCCCTCATGATGCGCTCCTTTAGAGCGATGCACAGTTAACAAGTGTTTGATATGTCTTGCGAAGTTTCCTCCATTATGGAGTCCTGGAACCGGTGAGAGACCATTAAATTGCTGGCCAGATTGTCATCCCTGGCTTCACCAGTTCCCACCGGTATGGCAAATTGCTAGCCACATCCGGCACACCCGGAGCATAGCTCGTGTGCTTTGGTGTATGCACATAAGCAGTGACACCAGACTTCAGGGTCAGATTCATACTGCCCTGGCTCTCCCGGCTCATGCTTACGGGAGGTCACACACACAGCCCTAAACAAGGTGCTGCTGTGCTGGGTCCCCATGACCTGGCTCTCCCGGCTCACGTTCACGGGAGGTCACCAAACTTCAGGGTCAGATTCATACTGTCCTGGCTCTCCCGGCTCATGCTCACGGGAGGTCACACACACAGCTCTAAACAAGGTGCTGCTGTGCTGGATCCCCATGCAGGCTCGTAGGCATATTATGCTTCATATTTGTGCAGCTCTTCTGCTTAATGGACCTCTGCTAGAGGTTGCTGCTGAAAGCTGCTGGGGACCCTGGGGTATAAACCCCGGCTGGAACACCTCCTGGTTGTATCATTTCGGCAATGAGGTGTTCCACGTTGTCTAGACATCCCCAATGTTCATTTTTAGGGAAAAATCTTTCTGGCCTCACTCATCAGAGTTGACAGACCTGGACAATTTACTCTTGGCCTGCCTTCCGACAGGAGTGGCCGCAGTTCTTTAAAGCACCGGAGTTGCTGCTGCTGGCTGAACTGCCGGTGGCTCTAAAGGCAGCGTCTCTAAAGCCGTCGTCATCCGCTGACCGCAGCTACGAGTTCATCATGAGGAATTTCCCCAACTTTTGAGAACAAGCAAGGCTGGCAGAACTCTATCCGCCACAACCTCAGCTTTAATAAGCTGTTGTTTCGTCAAATGCCTCAATATTACGATGACCCTGGCAAGGGTAATTATTGGATGCTGGACCTGTCCAGCGACGACGTGAATTTTTCAAGAGGGGACTTCGCCTTTCGATGTCCGGACTGGGCTCCTTGCACCATCCGCACACCCTTTTAATTACTCCAGCGCCGCCTCCAGTTTTTTGAACCAGGCTCCCAGTTATAGCTCGGGAGTTTGGAATAATTCTGCATAGAATGTCATTTTCTTACATTTGTACAGCAGTCCTTTATTTTAGTGAAATAAAATCCCTTGGTGAGCATAAAATAATGCTCAGTGTTTGTGGGTCCGGGGTGGAGCAGATGGCTAGCGGGGATATCTCTCACCCGTTGTTGAGGGGATACAGTGAACCCTTGCTCCGTCAGCTTGCTTCCCATCCTTGCATTACAGGCAGGCAGTGTAGCAGCAGAACGGACCCGGGATGCGTTCTCTCCGACCCCTATCCACCTCCCCATGCGGACGGACCGCAGGTAGGCTTTACTCTATAGGCGACATACTCGCCTTATTTTCATTATTTTAAATTTTTCCCATTAGGAAAATGTCCCTGCTGGCTCCTGTAACCAGCCTTACGGGACCTAGTAAACCGCAGCAAGTTTAAAACACTTACCGGCGGGTGTTTTACTTACCGTTGGCGGAGCTGCGTTCTCCAGCCTGTCAGTGCGCCAAACACGTCGGACGTAATGACGCGCAGGCGCTCTGGCGGGTCTTCTTCACGTAGTCACTCAAGTGACTCCGAAGTAAAATTATTTATACAGATCAAAGGAAGCTGACAGGTAATATTAATAGAATTATGTTATGAACATATATGTTCACTGATGGAATTCAATATCTATAACTGAAATAGTACATTATGTTGTTACATTAAAACTTGTGTTTTGCACAGGAGAAAGCTGAACATTATTGTGGGAAGGAACTGCAGATGTTGGTTTAAACTGAAGATAGACACTAAAAGCTGGAGTAACTCAGCGTGACAGGCAGCATCTCTGGAGAGAAGGAATTCCTGCCTGTCCCGTTGAGTTACTCCAGCTTTAAGTGTCTATATTGAACATTATTGTAGCTGCACCTCAAGTACATAAGCACATTAAAAAAAAGCAATTTGGATATTGGGATTGATGGTCAGAAGTGTATATAGTTTGAAACGAGAACTAACATCTTTTTAGGTTCTTCAATCAATAAGTGTGAATCTTTTGAATACCCTGAAGGACCGTGTGTTGCCAGTCAGCATGTTCAAGACAGTGGTCAATAAGATTTTATAAAATTGAACATCAAGTGAGGCAGAACCAAGGCAGGGAAGTCAAAGTTTGGGATAAGTCATGATCTTTTAAATGGGTAATGTGATTCATGAGGGTTTATGCCCTTCTGGCCATTTTTCAATACATATAATACAAAACATGTGGTGCAATGGTGAACATAATGAAGCCTCAAAGACATTTCAGTTGGAGGCGCTGTGTGTAGCTCTGAGTTCTCATTGGCGTTGGAATGAACTGCAGATGCTGGTTTAAACTTGAAGATAGATACAAAAAGCTGGAGTAACTCAGCGGGACAGGCAGCTGAAGAAGGGTCTCGACCCGGAACATCTCCCATTCCTTCTCTCCAGAGATGCTGCCTGTCTCACTGAGTTACTCCAGCTTTTTGTGTCTATCTTGAATTCACATTATGGCAGGAATGTTGAGACAATGGAGTGCTCAGCGCAGTACACCTGCATGTGGCCTGATGTGAGGAAATAACAAAATGAAGTGAATTGTGAAAAACTGGGACAATTTTCATTAGAGCTGAGGAATTTAAAGTGTGATTTGATAGAGATACCTAAAGTTATAATACTGTGGGCTGGAATGTTTTAAAATGGGTGGATTATTTGGATTTAGATGTAGATGGTTGTATCTCTACTGTCACTATCAGCCCCACTTTCTATTACATTTCGCTGATTTTGTGCATCAGATAATATCACGATATTTATTTAATTTAATCAAATAACTCGTATACAATATTATAACCATAGTGGTGGAGCAAATCTTTGGGTTATTGGAAGCTTGCTTCTGTTCTGAATGTGGATGGTGTGAATGCTTCTTCTTTGTACTTTGTGAGTGGTTTCTGAGTTACTAAAAGCAGGTGATGCCGGCTCGGTAGTGACTACACTGACACTCTCAGTAGGGTGAACTCACGTAATATGGCTTATTTCAAATGACGGATAATAGTGATGAGAAGGTCCAAGTCCATGTGGGGGAGCAGTCCCTCGTCATCAGAGAAGAGGCACTGACTAACTTGGATTTGTCCCAGCAGCTCAGTCTGGCCTCAAGAGGAGTTACTGGCAGTCTCAGGCCTGTGAAAAGAGGCACAGTTAGTAGGGGGTCTCCTACCTCCTCCCTCCCCCTTCCTCTTCCTCTTCCTCTTCCTCCCCTCCCTCTTCCTCCCCCATTCCTCTCCCTCCCTTCCCCCTCTCTTCATCCCCCTTTTCCCCCCTTCCTCCTCCCTTTCCCTCATTCCTCCCCTTCCTCCTCCTCCTCCCCCTTCTTCCCCTTCCTACCCCTTCCTACCCCTCCTTCTTCCCCCTTTCCTCCCCCTTCCTCATTTGCTTCCTCACTCCTCTGGTTGGGACACCCAGGGTTTATAAGGCATAGGGCTGACGAGGTGCAACTGAGTTGATCCAATTTCAGCTAATTGAACACAGCAGTTTCTCCTTCGCCTGGGGCCTCAGTTCAGTTCAGAGACGTTGGCTTCTTCTGGCCCGTCTGCCGGAGATGGGGATCGGAGCGGCCCTTAGGGAGGATGTGTCGTCAACTGGTTAGAGTACTGAGAGAACACTCATGGACCACCAGGTTGTTAGTCCGACTATAACATTAGTACTTCCCACCCATCCTCAAAGAGAGAGAGTGACATTTCAGCATTAAGGGGAAAATAACAATATAATGTGATGTCCACTAGGCCATAGACACTGTGGTCTGCATACAATGTGGTCTGCAAGACAGGATTACTAACCTTCAAATACATTTCATACTGAGAAGTTTCACGGGAAATAGGCTAAACAAAGTGAATATTAAGAAACAGCTTTGTAACAAGTTAATTGCATCCTTCATGTGTGTCGCAAATGCATATTCATGGACAGCAGACACTTTTGCATACTAAATGGCTGCACAAAATCATCAGTCTATAATACATTTGTAAAATAGGACCAAAAGCCGTTTTACGAAAATGGCTTATTTGCAGTTAAAACTCAACCTTCAATGCCAGTTCATGGAATGGCTGTTCAGATAGCAACAGAGGCATGATCCATGGAAATTGATCCTATTTAGAGAGGAGGTGAAAAGAATGTTTGGGAGAACCAAGGGATGTGGGGGTGGGAATTGCAGGCATTGGGGGTCTGGAATCAGAGCAAGCATTGGTGGGGATGCGAGTTGGAAAAAGGAGGAAGGGAATCGATAACAATATGAAGCAGCCTGGTGGTGAGTGATGGTGTGAGGCTAGGAACTGTGATAAGACCAGGAATGAGCGTGGTAAAAGGAGGTGTGATCAGGCTGGGGATGTCAGAGGCTGCATTTGGGGAAAGAATGAACTGTGCCATGATCCCACCTGTACCCACAATAAGAGTTAGACATGCTTAATCCAGTAAAGTTACTGAAGAAATGTTGGAAAATTTATAAAACATAATGATATCTCAGCAGTTCCTTATCTGAGATTCACTACTTTCAGTGTAATATTCTTGCTTTATTGTGAGTAAATCTTACGTACTGTAAGTGGTTATTGATTCTTCTGTTTGTTTACTAAATTTTTAATCGTAAAGTTGTATTAAATCATTATTTTTTTTCTTTTATAATTTAAAATGAGTCTGCATATAGTATGGTAATTTTACAGTTGTGAAAACAGGTCCAGTTCAGGCCCAACTTGTTCAGTCGCCCGACCATATCCGCACCAAATGTCCCATCTACATCAGTCCCAACCTCCCTGCGTTTGGCCCATACCTCTAAACCTTTCCTACCAATGAAAAATTTCTAATAGGCTTCTTATAACGTTCCGATATCTATCTTGCCTCAACTACCTCCTCCCGGGCAACTCGTTCCCATACAACTCACCACCCTTTGTGTAAAATAAAGTTACACCACTCTGGATCCTATTAAAAATACCTTTCCTTCCGTACACATTAAAAACCTACGTCCTTCTGGTTCACGATGCCCTAAACTCTGGGCAAATTACTCTATGCGTTTAGCCGATCTCTAAATGTAGCCTCAGCAACATCTTGCACAAACTGCAGCATGACCTCCCAACTTCTATACTCAACACACTGACATATGTTTAATTTTTATGTTAGTTAATGTAATCCTTGTCGCTTTGTTTTGTATGACAGTAAATAGTAAATCTAATGTCACTGTTACCTCCAATACAAGTTGACAATAAGGGACCATTTGAAACAATATGATGGCTAATGTGCCAAAAGTAGTTTTGACCACACCAACATCATTTACATGGTGGGACCACTGGCTTTCAAGGGATAACATGTTGTTGATGAATATCATCACGTGCATGAAAATTGCAATGTGTAAATATAAACCTACAGGGCAGGTAAAATTCATGACAAGAATTGCCCTGTGACCCCAGGAAACAACTTCCACATGGGTTGGGAGGGAATTGCTGATGGGAAAATTGGCCACACAAAATCTTTTAAAAACAAAGCAAAAACTTTACCTCTCGTATATAATTTACACTATAGGTGGTGAATCTGTGGAATATCTTTTCCCAACAGAAGGCTGTAGAGGCAAAGTCAGTGGATTGGTGTATTTTCAGGCAGGATAGATAAGGGCCTGTCACCACCAGCATGCGACCTGCATGCTGGAGGCGAGCGCGACCAAAGGTGGTAGCTTGAGCCGTACGGCCTCGCTGGGGCCCGTTCCACTTCGAACCGGAGCGTTGAGCCGTTATGGAGCTGGAAGGTGGCTGGTCCGACATTCATATCCCCCCCACAATCTGCTGGGCAGGAGGCGGTTGTACGCCGAGACGGTGAATTTGGACGTCTGCATGGGCGTCGGGCGTGCAGGTCGGTGGGTGTCGAGGTTCACGCAACAAGCACCAGCGCAAGAAATATTGCAACGCCACATGACGCCTGCTACGACGGGCGGGGCACCGCGATGGCACCGCACCTTTGACGTAGCAGCCTCGATATTGGGCTTGCGGGCGCTTGTTGGCCGGTGCCGCCGGCCCACCAGTCCCGAAGAGAGATGGAACAGGCCTGCGGCTCAAACGCCTGGTAAACGGCGTCGCATAAACGCTTTTGTTTGCATTATTGGGACATAGATATAGATAAGTAGATAGATAGATAGATAGATAGATTAAGATAGATAGATAGATTAGATTGTTAGATAAGATAGGATGATGCTAGATAGATAGATAGACGGGCTTGTCAGTGAAGTATGGGGATAGTTAGATTATGTCATAGGAGGGGAAGAGAAGGCAGGAGAAATGGCAGGTTAGAATGGGGTTAGATAGAATTTTAGAGAGAGATTCAAGGATTGAATAGAGTTTGAGTTGTGGGGCCAAATGGCTTACATTTTACTTCCTCTATCACATGATCTTATGATAACATATCCAGATGTAACTGGGTCCAATTTTTAGACAGTGACATCTAATCATATTGCGTTATAAAATATTTTTCAGATTGTCTTATTACTAACATTTGATTCTCTCTGTTTATGAATCACAGGGCCTTGTCTCCAGTCGACACCGTCTCACCATGTGCCAGTTGGCCGTTCAGTCATCTGACTGGATCAGGTAAATAGACCTTGCTATTTCATTTGGGAGGCAAATCATTGGTGTTAAATTTTATCTATAATTGGTAGGAGTGTGCAAAATGTTGTTGTTAATACAACCACAAGCATTGATAAAATGTGGAACATAATTGCTGTCTGGGTTAACTCGGGGTGTAGGTTTATTGCTACATTGCTATTTTAACTTTGAGTCGGTAAAATCTCAGTCCTTGGTTACATCTGGCACATTTTACTTTCCAAAAAGTAATTTTAATCAATTATTTACAAAAATGATATGAACACTACAAAGCAATACAACCAAATCCACCACTATAGCACAAAGTAAAACAAATATTCTTAAATACTAAATAAACTCTTATACAACTATATCACCATTCTTATTAAGGGTGCATTCCTCCCCTGTGGTACCCAGCGGTCCCAGAAATCCCCCAGGGTGCCCACAACTGGCATACTTTGCTGTACACGGTATTCGGCTCATGTCATGGTCACTAATGGTTGTAGGTATCTGGAACGAGTTGCCGGAGGAGGCAGTGGCGCAGCGGTAGAGTTGCTGCCTAACAGCGCCCAAGACCTGGGTTTGGTTCTGACTACGGGTGCTGTCTGCATGGGGTTAGTTGAGGTAGTTGAGGCAGCACCTTCACAATGTTTAAGAAACAGTCAGACAGGTTCATGGATAGGATAGGTTTAAAGGGATATGGGCCAAATGCAGGTAGGTGGGACTAGTGTAGATGGGGCATGTTGGTTGGAGTGGGGGGAGTTGGGCCGAAGGGCCTGTTTCCATGTGGCATGACTCTGACTCTGACACTATAATGCACCTGAGCAAGACTACTTGAAAATAAAAAGCAACATCTCCCAAATTCAGCCACGATTTAGAAGAAATCCTAAGTGTAAATTAACTGTTATCCTTGTTTTCCATAGTTCAGAGAGGGAATTTGAATCATCCAAGTACTGAGGGTGTGGAAGTTACTGTTTCACTCATTCTTAAATGCTTGGAACACTCTATTCATGGTTTGAAAATAATCACAAGTCAGATAATTGAACATGTGCTGCGTGATTAATTGAATGTTACAAGCAAGGAATGCAACTCTGACATATGATGAACAAATGGATCCACCGGCCTTATAGTTACTGGAATTTAGAAGGATGAGAGGGGATCTTAGAGAAACATATAAAATTCTTAAGGGATTGGACAGGCTAGATGCAGGAAAAATGTTCCCGATGTTGGGGGAGTCCAGAACCAGGGGTCGCAGTTTAAAAATAAGGGGTAGGCCGCTTAGAACTGAGATGAGGAAAAACTTTTTCACCTAGAGTTGTGAATCTGCGGAATTCTCTGCCACAGAATGCAGTGGAGGCCAATTCACTGGATATTTTCAAGACAGAGTTAGATAGAGCTCTTAGAGCTAATGGAATCAGGGGATATGGGGAAAATGGGTACTGATTTTGGATGATCAGCCATGATCATATTGAATGGCGGTGCTGGCACGAAGGGCTGAAGGGCCTACTCCTGCACCTATTTTCTATGTTTCTATGTTTATTCTGACTCCACTTTGTCTGGTAAGGGTGCCGCTGCTCAATGTTTTGATGATAAAACATAAATAAAACACTGAGCCAGGAAAGTTGCCAGGCAAACGCAGACTTCTTATGTGACAGCAATTCATCGTGTTGTGATGGCGAAGTTCCTGGTTTATCTTGTAATTGTAAGAACCAGATGGATATTTTGGTATCCACAGTGGTTGTGAGCAATAGCATTTTTTTTCAGAAACAGTGCTGAGGAAACTATTTTATTGTGAACACGTGCCTCTGTCCAAATGAGTTTCAAGCAAGATGTTGCAATAATTGCCTGCATTGACACTGACTTTTCCACTGGTTTGCAACAGGTATTTCAATGCATTGATTTGAAAGAGGCACATTCTCTGGTGTTTGGTATGCTTTGTGAGTGGCCAGATTTGGTGACTTGCTGTGGATGTTGCTCAGTAGTAGGATCATCATTTCTGCTGAAGTTGCTGCAAAGATTTTCCTACTGCATTAGAGATTGTGAAATCGTAAATAGCCTGTTTATGATTTCATTATATCAGACATGCGTGGCAAGCTTACTGTTAATAACTTATTGTTCGCCTTTTCATACAGAAGGTTTAACAGCAGATCCCTCCCGCACCCAAGTCGCACTAGCTTCTCGTTTTCACCCAACAAACAGCTAACAAAGGCCTGTTTCCTTTATCATCATTACTTTTTTTGCATATCTTTTATTCATTGGTTTTTATCTCTCCACATCATCGTCTATATCTCTTGTTTCCCTAATCCCTAACCAGTCTGGCAGAAGGATCTCGACCCAAAACGTCACCCATTCCTTCTCTCCAGAGATGTTGCCTGAGTTACTCCAGCTTTGTGAGTCTATCTTCGGTTTAAACCAGCATTTGCAGTTCTTTCTTACACATTTCAAATTCAGGACCTTGCTTTTACTTTGTGCCTCGTCACAACCTCAACATGTGCCAAAGTTATTTTAAAACATGGAAACCAAAAATTGCCTGAAATGAATGACAAATTATTTTTACATCCAAGGGAAGGATATAAGGTCATAAGGACATAAGGTCATAAGGAATAGTAGAATTTTACCATTCGGACCATCAAGTCTACTCTATCATGGCTGATCTATCTCTCCCTCCAAACCCCATTCTCCCGCCTTCTCCCCATAACCTCTGACAACCGTACTAATCAAGAATCTATCTATCTCTGCCTTAAAAATATCCACTGATTTGGCCTCCACAGCCTTCTTTGGCAAAGAATTCCACAGATTCACCACCCCCTGACTAAAGAAATGTATCCTCATCTTCCTAAAAGAACGTAACTTGGAGTATAACTTGGAATATCAGGAGAATTCCAAGTCCAGACTTCATTTTTATTAGCATCACAGTATTGCAGAGCAGGGCTTTGTCTGATGTGTAATGCAACGATAACACTTCCAGCAATGCAGTGCCTCTTCAGCCTGCAGTGAAGTCACCATAGGTTACATGGTCATTTGTAGAAAAACTGTAAGCCACACCAGCTCTGTGAAATTGAGACAAAATGGCTTGTTCTGATCAACCAATTAAATCATGAAATATCACCTTACATTTAAGGTGGTGTTTAAGAGGCTTTGAGATAAGCTTTTAGATAGGCACATGGAAAGTGCAAGGAATATAGGGATATGGATCAGTTTATCAGCAGACGAGATCAGTTTAACTTAGCATCATGTTTGGCCCGGTCCTGCGCTCTACTGTTCTATGTTCTATGTTCAATGTTCTATGTTCTTACTTGAACGTACATTTTCGGGGCAGGAATTTTCTACTCTACTGACATGCAGAGACTTAGTTGATGTGCTGTGATGGGTTGAGCTGGCTTCCCTTCTGATGACTTTGGCTGAGTAATTTAATTTTGTAGAGAAAGGCCTCAGACTCTGCTTGGCAAAGGCTTCTGCTTTAATGCTGGTTGGTAGTGTGAGGGCAAGAACTAGGATGGTGCCCTGGCAGTATAGCACAGAATCCAAAGCAGTTTATAGGGCACTAAGGCAAGGGGAATTGAAGTGTCTGAGCTGAGGCTAGTCCTTAGTGGGTCTTACCCATGGACCCAAAACCTGGCAACTGTTTAGCTCTGCTCTCCCACTACTACTACCCCCAACATTGGATCATAACTTCCAGCTTGGTGAAAATCTGTTTTCCTGCTTCTTTTTAGCACAGAATTTGAATACGTTCTGGACTCCAAATAAGAAATGTATGGTTACCGGTATTGTTTCTTTCTTTTAGCTTCCTTAATTGATTTCTAAAGAATTTTCAGAATAATGACACTGTCTTTTAGGTTTTCTAGTATCTTTCTATGAATAAGATGGATCCATCAGTTCCTTCGTAGTAGAGGCTCTATAGTTTAAATTGCAACCCCTGCTTGTCGTAATATATAACCCCCCCCCGCTTCACTTCACCCATTCCTTTAATATCATTAGCAATATATTATATTTGTCCCCTTATTCTCAGATATCTTAAAATTGACGCTAGTTTTATAAAATCACATGCCCGTTTCTAAACAGTGCTGCTTGTACTCATTGTGTGGTGGCTCATGTGTGGGGGGTGGGGGAATTTAGGGTTTGGCTATCCTGCAATATTGGGTTTTGTTCCCACATGGGAGGGCACAAGTTATCACCTCACCTCATACCTGGCAACGCTGGGACAGATCACTCGAGGCGTGAAGCATACTAAATGTTCTTTTACATGTAACATTCGGTTGTCAAGTTTCTTTCATTTTAAAGGGGCTGTCCCACTTGGGCGACTCTAAATTGGCGAGTTTTTAGAAGAGTTTAGGAGAATGTGAAAAAATGACATGTTGAAGACCTCTCTTTCGACCTCCTTCGACTAAGTTGGAAGACTAGCTTTGACATAGCTATGACTAAACTTCTGGAAAAATTGGACACCGAAAATAGTGGAGAGGTGAAGACGATCTCTCCCTCGATCTCCTATCAACCGTCCACCTTTGACTATGATTAAGACTGTCTACGACTACTCTTCGACTAAACCTTCGACTACCCTCGATACCTTTAGAATAACATGACCGACTACTATGACCTACTCTGGTAATACATTACGAGTTAAAAATAAAAGTAACGATTTTTTTTTCCAAGACGACGACCTTTTTTTTAACTTAATCTACGGCAGCATTTTCACATGTTTGAAAAATATGGGGGCCCTACGGACTAGCTGAGCGGTCTCAAGTACGGGGCGGACCACTCTCGAGCATGGATAGGAGAGTTACAAAGACCTACTCCTACGAACTTAGTGTACGACCATCTGCGAGTATGAGTCGAGGGGCAAAAAACCTCGTCCAGAACTCGCGGATTAAGTTCGCCCAAGTGGGGACAATAGACAATTCCCCTCCCCTTAAGCAGTAAATTCCATATATATCAACTTCAAGTGAATTAACTTGAAAGAGCTAGAAGGCATGTAAACCAGAGGAACAAATTTGACTCTTTGTGTGATGGTCTTAAGCTCTCGAGTCAAATCTGAGCGGACCAATTTTGATGAAAACTTTGCACGTCACACCCTGGTATAGAATTACCCACTTCTTAAAGTAAATTTTTTAGATATTCCAGAAATGAAACTGATTGATGTCTTGCTTTTTTCAGAAATCTCATATTTATTCATTGTTGGCCATTGGTGGCATCCAATTGAGGAAAATAATGTGTTGATTGATTTGTGTTGAACTATGTGTTGTTATTTTAGCTCATGTTTAAGCACAGAGTCTGGCAAAAGGGCCAGGTCATGTTCATAAATGAATCATGATAACCGTTTTTTTTTAAATCATTATGGCATATCCAGACTGTTTGTGTGACTTGAATCAGTTGTTTCCTTGAGTAGTATGTGAGTGAGTCACTAGATTTAGCAATCTTGTCACTTCATTGCCCCAGGGGACTCCATTCTGACTCAATGGGTTGTAATCACCATGAGGAACCTCCATTTCCGTGCTACCTAGAATGTAGCAAAAATTGCCCCATGGGTGTTTCTAGGGGCGTGACTGCAATACTTGATGCTCTCATACCCATGCCAATTCCATTCCGCTCACGTTCTCTATCTCTGCAATCTATCTGGCTGTCATCTTCCGAGATGAATCTTTCCACCTTACTTCTTTTCTGAACTAAAATGAATGTCTACTTTGTAATGAAACAAGACTTCCCCCACTCCCTCACAGTGTGGCCTTCCCCTTCCGTTGTTGGCCACTGTCGCAGGTTGAGCAATTCCTACGGAAAAGCAGTGTGGCCAGCACCCCCCCCCGCCAGGCCGCCACTTCCCTCTCACCTACACCCCACTCCGCCCCCACTCCCACCTACCCTTTTCTCAACCCCCCCCTCCCCACCTCTGCCCCCCCCCGCCCCCCCCCCCCACACCACTACCCCCCCACCCCCCCCCAACCCCCCCCCTCACCCCCCCCAACCCCCATGTAGTAACAGGGTTATAGAGTTCACCTGGTCCTCGCCTTTCAACTCACCAGCCTTGCATCCAGCACATCATTTTTCGGTGTTTTCACTCCCCTTCTCCTCTTCCTCTCCCCCACCTAGAGAATCACAGTGATACGGTGTAGAAACAGGCCCTTCGGCCCAACTTGCCCACATCGGTCAACAATGTCCCAGCTACAATAGTCCCACCTGCCTGAGCTTGGTCCATATCTCTCCAAACCTGTCCTATCCATATACCTGTCTAACTGTTTCTTAAGCGATGGGATAGTCCCAACCTAACTACGGCCTCGCTGCACTGGCAGCTTGTTTTCCATACACTCCACCGCCTGTTGTGTGAAAAAGGTTATCCCTTGGATTCTTTCTAATTACATCTTTTCCCCTTCACCTTGAATCTATGTCCTCTGGTCCTGGATTCCCCTACTCTGGACAAGAGACTCTGTGCATCTACCCAATCTATTCCTCTCATGATTTTGTACACCTCTATAAGATCACACCTCATCCTTCTGCTCTCCAAGGAACGGAGACACAGCTGCCATCTGCAGGGACTACTTCATCCTTGATGGTTTGCTCATCCATCCCCATGTTAGCCAGCCCACCCAGGCCACTTTCTCCTGCAAATGAAGGGCGTATAACACCTGTCCCCGCACCAGCTCCCTGGCCTTCATCCACAGACCTAAACTGCCCTTCCAGGTGGGACAGAGTTGCACCTCCTCCAACCTGTCTATTGCATTCAATGCTCTCAATGTGTGCCCCTCAACATCGGTGGGACCAAGGACACACGAGGTGACTGCCTTTCCAAGCACCTGCGCTCTTGTCCGCAATGGCTGCCGGGAGCATGTGTTATTAGCCATTATAATCTTTCCTGCCTTCTCCCCTCTCCCACACCGACGTGTGAGTCCACCTCCTCCACTGTCTAGGTGAGGTCAAACGCAAACTAGAACAGGGGTTCCAAACCTTTTTTAACCCGTTTATCCCTGGCAACCTTAATAGCACATGGCAATGTTGTTTCACTTATTTATGAACAACTAATGATGAACAGATACCTATATACCAGAACCAAACACAGTCAGTCAATGAGAAAAAATATGTAAACAAATCCAGAATCAACAAATTTACCCGCTGGGGGTAAATTTACCCCAGGTTGGGAACCCTTGAACTAGAAGAACTATTCAACTGTTTCAACTGTGTAGTCTACAACCCAAGGGCTCAACATTGAATTCTCCAATTTCAGGTAACTAATTCTGTAACTCTGTCCCGTTCTCTCTCTTTCTGATCTACCCATGTCAACACTCCGCTTGTACTATAAAAAAAGAGACACCGGGCATTGGGGGGGGGGGGGAGGGGGGGGGGGAGGGGGAGGGATGTTTCCATCCGGTAACACCCACTCCCCCCACCCTCCACCCTATCACAACCTCCCCCTCCACCCACCCCACACACTCCTCCCACTGGGTCCCTTATCCTCTTCCCGTACTGATCTCCCTTATCCGGTTCCACTCTTTCACCCCTCTTTTCTTCCATAATCTGAAATCATTAGGATGCTCACTTGTTATTTCCACCCTTCACCTCCCCCATCAAACTCCATCTGCAATCAACCACTTGCTTGTCAGTGCCTGCCCTCTCCCACACCTCTAGATGCTTTCTATCTTTACTTCTATACCTCAGAACAGATGAGGGGTCTTGACCCAAAATGCCGGTGTCCATTTCCCTCCACAGATGCTGCATGATCCGTTGAGATCTACCAGCTGCTGACATTTTTTATTTTACTCTATGCGACATGCAAGATGACGAGAATTTGTTAAGATAATCAATTGATGAATTCTATCGTGGTCACCATGATTATGTTCCTAAAAAACAGATCTTCGGATGATTTATCTCAAAGCTGTTTGTGGGACCTTGCTGGCTGTTGTACCTTCCATTGTCTTTCAAAATACTAAATTGAGCCTCAACTGCACTTAGTCCATGAGAAATTGAAATAAACCCACATAAATGCGTCTGATGAAGGCTCCGGACCCAAAACGTCACCTGTCAATTATCTCCAGAGATGCTGCCTGACCCATTGAGTTACTCCAGCATTTTCTGTCTATCTTTGGTATAAATCAACATCTGCAATTCCTTTTTGTTACATGTAATTATGTTCTACTATCTTTTCTCAGGGGGGAGTTTAAATTGTATGACATTTTTCTGGTCGGCAAGTTGACTTTTATGCTTGTTCACATGCACAGTCAGGGCTCATAATGGTAAATGATTCACGGTGTTAAACTACCCGCAATTTGGCATGGTTTCTCAGGCAGAATAAATATGCGCATTGAGAAACCTGCAGTTCTGGTTAAAGCAGAAAGTAACTGCAGGAAAGAGCATAATGTTGGGCCAAATCGCGCTCGTCTTTTACTCATGGATCTAAAGGGATTTTTTTGTTATCAGCCATTTAGTGCTTGGGGGGTTTATCACGCAAGCTGGGGATTACAGGCCAGAGCATCTGATGGTCAACTTCCTTGCTGGACTTGCATTGAAGCCAGCAGCAGCAGCAGCAACAGCAGAGAGACATGGTGTAACGCTACATTGACCCTAAGTTTTTGCATTCTACATTGACCCCAAGTTTTTCCCCCAAGAGTATATAAACAGCAATCGTGTGCATTTAAGATACAGACATTGATCCTGTGGTAAAGATGAAGAGCTTAAATGATTTATTTATGTTAATATATTTATTGGTATGGTAATGTGTTTTAATTATGGACAATAGACTATGGATAAATTAATAAACAACTTTAAATCTATTTGAATAAGTTTTGAAATACAATATGAGACATTTAAAAACTTTTAAAACGTTGTCAGTGGCAAAATAGAAAAACAAGACATTTGATGATGCTGGAAATGTGAAATAAAAACAGCAAATGCTGAAGATATTTGGCGAATTAGACAGCAATTATAGGAGAGGCAATGTTTCAGACTAATGATTATATCTCAGAACTGGTAATGTTTAAAAAATGGCCATGTTTCACCGTGCAGAGAGGGGTGGACCGAATAAAGTGGATGCCTGTGATAGTTGGAGCCCACATACGGTATTGGTGTTGACAAGGAGATTAAGAAAGGGTTCTGAAGGCTTGTTGAAGAATGGCATGGGGAGTCATCAATAGAGGGAAAACGGTTAAGAGAAACACGCCCTGCGGGAACTGTGAAGTCCAGAATGTAGCAGATGATAAAATCCTGCAATAAAGAAGAATGCTGGGTTTCAAAGGTCTTTTATTGTCACATGTACCAGTTAAGGTACAGTGATACGCAGATTACCATACAGCCATACGAAAAAGCAACAAGGCACACAAAGTCAACCTAAACATCCACCACAGCGGATTCCCCACATTCCTCACTGTGATGGAAGGCAAAAAAGCCCAATCTTCTTCCCCTTTATCCATCGGGGCGATCAAAGCTCCCACAGCCGGCAATCAAAGCTCCCGTGTAGGGGCGATCGAAACTCCCACGTCGGGGCGGTCGAAACTCCCACGTCGGGGCAGTCGAAACTCCCGCATCGGGTCAGTCGAAACTTCCACGTCGGGGCGGTCGAAACTCCCACGTCGGGGCGGTCGAAACTCCCGCATCGGGTCGGTCGAAACTCCCGCGTCGGGGCGGTCGAAACTCCCGCATCGGGTCAGTCGAAACTCCCACGTCGGGGCGGTCAAAACTCCAGAGGGTTGGAGTTCCCGATGTCGGTCTCTGACCAGAGACCACGGGCTCCATGATGTTAAGTCTGCAAGCACCCACGGTTGGAGCCCAGAGGCCGATCCCAGGCAAAGGAATCGCGGGCTCAGCGATGGTAAGTCTGCAGGCACCCATGGTGGAGCTCTCAAAAGTCGGTCTCCAGCAAAGGCCGCCAACTCCTCGATTTCAGGCCACATTGCAGATGGAGATACGATACGGAAAACAATCGCATCTCTGTTGAGGTAAGAGATTAGAAAAAGTTTCCCCCAACCCTCACCCCCCCTCATAAAACAAGATAAAGAACACTAAAAACATACATTTAACACATACTATTTCAACACAAAGAAGGAAAGGATAGATAGACTGTTGGTGAGGAAGCCATTGCTGGCGCCACCCGGTGGTCCGGAAAGTCCAGAAGGTGACTGGCCAGCGATGGATAGCAGCAAACTGTGGGGACAGAGCCTCGTGATACAATATCAGGACAACCTTCTGGTCAGACCAGCCTCAGCCGTTTGTGATGCTTCCTGGTGCAGTCAGTTCATTGTGCTCCCCCCACCCAGTGGAGGTAGGTGCAGATGGGCAGAGTCAGTGGGTGGTAACTCCAGGCAGATGGCTGGTCCATGATGATTCTATCAGTTGTATCAACAACTGACTGATCTTGATCACTCTCTTTTAACTTTAATAAATAATATCCCAATATATTAAATAAACCCAAGGATACCAAAACAGTGTCAGGATGTATTGAAAAGATTTCATGTTATATGAGCAGAATTAGGCCATTCAGCCCATCAAGTCTATACCACCATTCAATTATGGCTGATTTATCTCAACCTTTTAACCCCATTCTCCTGCCGTCTCCCCATAACCCCTGACACCTGTACTAATCAAGAATTTCATTCTAAACCCTTGCTCTCAGAGATAGATATAACAAAAGGTACAGGCTGGTAGAGCTGCTGCGTTGTGGCATCAGAGACCCCGGTTCAATCATGTCTTTGTGGAATTTGCATTTTCTGCCTATGGCCAAGTGGATTTCCTCCTGGTGCTATGGTTTCCTACCACATACCAAACACATGCCGGTTTGTAGGATAATTGGCCTCTGTAAATTCCCCCTAGTGTCTAGTGAGTGGATGCAAAAGGGGGAGAACATTGAACTAGTCTGAATGGATGATCATAGAAACATAGAAACATAGAAACATAGAAAATAGGTGCAGGAGGAGGCCATTCGAGCCAGCACCGCCATTCATTGTGATCATGGCTGATCGTCCCCTATCAATAACTCATGCCCACCTTCTCCCCATACCCCATTGACTCCACTACCCCCTAGAGCTCTATCTAACTCTCTCTTAAATCCATCCAGTGACTTGGCCTCCACTGCCCTCTGTGGCAGGGAATTCCATAAATTCACAACTCTGGACTTCCGGTGGCGCTATGGAGCCCTAGAGTATAGCGCCAGCCAGCTCCGCAAAAAAATTGTAAAAAACGGGGGTTTTTAAAAGACTTACCGGCTGCCTGCAAACAAACTGCTTGCTGTTTCTTCACCGATTGTGCCGAGTGACGTCATCAGGCGCGCGACGAACTATGTCGGTCTCACGGAGCCCTACCGACAAGGTAAAAGGTCGACCAACCCGGCAGAGACCGGCAGAAGGCCCAAGTGAAGCCTCGGAGTCGAGTAGGACTCGATCCCTGGAAGATGTGTCCAAAAAACCAGGGACAAAAATGGAAGGTGAGGAACTGAAATCTTTTATTTCTCATCAGATGGTTAGCTTAAAGGAAGAATTAAAGGGAGAAATAAAGATGTAAAGGAAGAAATAAATCAAATAAATAGTTTGATGGATACTCAGCTGAATCAGATGAAAAATCAACTGAAAGAATTAAAACAAGAAACAAAGTTAAATATTGAAAAAAAGGTAAGAAAATGTTGGATGATTTAAAGGAAGAATTTATTGAAATGTTTAACGTCATGGAGAAAAAGATGGAGAAAAAAACTGGAAAAGTTTAAAAAAGACATCGATAATAGGATTAATCCTATTGAAGAAATACAGAAACAACAGATGGCTGAAATAAAGAACCTTGAGCAAACAGCTGAGACGAATGCTTTGACTACAGCGAACCTGTTTACAGAAAACGAACGTCTGATGAGCATGCTGACTAAAACAGCAGAGAAATTGTACTGAGCTAGAAGGACATCAGAGAAGCAAAATCTGAGAATTGTAGGATTCCTGAGGGGTCTAGAGAATATCGACGGCCCTCGAGAGTTCACTGCTAAATTACTTAAAGAAGTTCTATCTCTGGAAGAAATGCCTTTTATTAGCTCGTGCCCACAGAGTCAGTAGACGTCAGACCAGACCCAACGCTCCTCCCAGACAAATGATTATAAAGGTACAATTTGATTTTGTTCTGGATGAGATTATGCGAAAAGCTTCGAAAACTAAAAACTTGACATTTGAAGGTCAAAGGATTAGTATCTATCGAGACTATCCACCAGAGGTCGCCAGGAAACGAAAGCATTCAATGAAGCCAAAAGTCTTTATGCGTGGAGTAGAAAATCTGAGATACGGTTTGAATTACCCAGCGACTTTAAGAGTTTCTTATAAGAATGTGGAATACTTTTTCAAGACCCCCAACCGCAGCATTGGAATTTGCTCAGCAGCTCAAGACTTGAAGAGTACCTACAAGCAAGTAATATACTGACTTTTATCATTCTCAGATATTCAACATGGACCTTTAATATTTACTGAGACTCTTCAAGATGATATTGGACTTGATGGAATAGACAATGTCGAAACGGAATGGAGAGGAATAAAACGAGATTCGAAAACGTTATCTGGATATCTGGACATTGATAATTAGTTCTAACATATAACTAATATAAATAATTAACACACACATTAAGATTATAACACGGTTTTATTATTAGTTTTTCCCACCCTTTTTTTTTATTAATTAGGAATGTTCACTATTATTAATCACTATTACTAATAATTAATAATTAACTTTTCCTTTTTGAATTGAATTAATTGTATGTTATTCTTCTTTTTATATAGCTTTGTATTTTTTTTATGTCTAATATTATTTAGATTTTTAAGTTTAGCTTTAGATATTGATATTTTTAAAGGATGAATTTTTTATTCTTCCTCTTTTTTCTTTCTCTCTCCCCTTCCTGTTTTTTATTATCATTCCCCTCCTTTTTTTTTATTAATTAATATATTATACCCCCGTTAAAATATTGTTAAGGAATAATAATTCCCTAATTCCAGGAGCTGGTCGTGTTAATAACATCGATGACGAAGTCGTTAGATGTATAGCCATCTTAATATGGCTGGCACAAACTAACATCGATTCTAGATGTAGTTCTTTTTACTTCTACACCAATACCTCTATTTATTTTTTATCTATCTTTTATATCTATAGTAATCTTTGGTTTGATTGGAGTAATAATAATGTACCAAGGGAGATATATTCATGAGGGGCAAAAAAGAGATTTAAATTACATCCATTCAGGGTTCAGGTGTAAGGTTGGGTCTATCGCGCTGATCCTTAGATCCTGTAGATCCCCATAAATTTAAAATGCAAGACTTAAAAGAAATACGGGGAATGAGGATTAACATTCTGCAGTTGGAATGTTAAAGGTATTAATGAACCGATAAAGAGAGGAAAAGTATTAACATATTTAAAGGCAAGTAAAGCTGATGTAATTTACATTCAAGAGACCCACCTAGAAAAAGAGGCGGAAAACAGGTTGAAAGCTAAATGGATAGATAAAATATATCATTCTTCTTTTACACATAAATCAAGAGGTGTAGCAATATTATTTCGTAAAGGTACTTTATTTAAACATATATCAACCATAGATGATAAAGATGGTAGATATATTATTGTGATAGGAGAATTAAATACAGAAAAAGTGATTCTTGTTAATATATATGGACCAAATTTCGATAGTCCATTGTTTTTTAAAAAAGTATTTAATAATATTCTGGAATTAACGCAATATAATTTGATAATTGGTGGAGATTTCAACTGTACATTAGACCCTTACTTAGACAGATCTACAAAACAAAGAAAAACAAATCACATTCTAGTGATTTGCTAAATGCATATATGCAAACGACCAATATTAAAGATGTTTGGAGAACAGAAAACCCTACAGGACGAGAATATTCTTTTTACTCCCCAGTGCATAAAACTTACTCAAGAATAGATTATTTTTTGGTGGATGCAAAACTTATTTCACTTACTTATGAAGCTAAATATGATAATATAATAATCTCAGATCATGCCCCATTAACGTTTAAAATTAAAATTAATAATAAAATAGAAAATTTAGGACAGTGGAAATTTAATCCACAAATTTTAAAAAACAAAGCCACTCAGGAATATATCATAACTCAAATTAAATTTTTTTTTGAAATAAATGATCAACCAGAGATATCGCGTTCCTTATTGTGGGAAACATTTAAGGCATATCTTCGAGGAATAATGATTTCTTCACAAAACATTTGACAATAAAAAGATTCGGAAAGAACAACAAGATCTAGAAAAGGAGATTAAGGAATTAGATATACAGAATGCAATAAAACCAGATACGATATTACATAATAAAATTGTTATATTGAAATATAAATTAAATAAAATTATATACAGATCAAGTGATAAAATTTTTACCAACATACTAAACAATTACAGTTTGAATTTGGGGATAAGCCCCAAAAACTGCTGGCTCGACAATTAAGGAAAATTGAAGCGGAAAAAATTATACATAGGATTAAATCACAAAACGGTGACTTATTAATACAACCTAAAGATATTAATGAAAGATTTATGCAATATTATAAAAATTTATACACTGCTAAAACAACAGTAAGTAAAATAGAAATAGATGCATTTTATAAAAAAATGTAACTTGAAAGGACTGGATTTACAAAATAGAAAATTATTAAATGCTGATATTTCAATAAATGAAATCAAAGAATCTATTAGATCATTAAAAAACGGTTTTAAAACACCGGGACCTGATGGTATAGGTTCGGAATTTTTATAAAAACATTTCATGAATATATAGTCCCATATCTAAAATCATTATATGAACAGATATATACAGAACAGAAGCTTCCAGATACATTGAACGAATCTATTATAACACTCATACCTAAAATAAATAAAGATTTGGACGAACCAGGATCATATAGAGCAATAGTCTATTAAATACAGATCAAAAGATATTAACAACAATATTAGCAAAAGATTGAGTTCAGTTGTTAATGAATTAATACATCCGGATCAAACTGGATTTATACCAAAAAGATATTCTTCATATAATCTAAGACGATTGTTTAATATTATATATTCGAAAAGAAGTGATAAAAAAGACTTAGTAGTTATTTCGCTTGATGCATAAAAAGCTTTTGACCAAGTGAATGGCCTTATTTATTTTCGGTGATGGAAGCCTTTAAACTAGGAGAGGAGTTTATTACTTGGATTAAATTATTATATGCAAATCCAATAGCTAGAATAACAACAAATCGAATGTTATCAATTAAATTTAATTTATCACGAGGTTGTAGGCAAGGTTGCCCTTTATCACCTTTATTGTTTGCATTAGCAATAGAACCACTTGCTCAGAGGGTAAGACTACACCCGGAAATATATGGATATGATTACGCAGATACTAAGAATAAAATTTCCTTATATGCAGATGATGTATTACTTTTATCACTCAACCAGAAATAAGTATTCGAAATTTGTTAAAACTAATAACGGAATTCGGATCACTTTCAGGATAACAGTATTAATTGGAATAAAAGTGAACTTATGCCAATAACACTGAATAAGTTACATATATTACAACAATTTCCTTTTAAGATAACAAATGAAAATATTAAATATCTTGGGATTTTTGTTACAAAAAGATTTAACTCTCTATTTAAATCTAATTTCCCCCATTACTAAATAAATTAAATAAGAATATTTCATATTGGAAAAGTTTACCTATCTCGATGATAGGGAAAATTAATGCAATAAAAATGATTTTTCTTCCACAATTATTATATTTATTTCAATTAATCCCGATATATCTTCCAAAATTTTTTTTTTTAAAGTAGATTCTTTAATTACGAATTTTATTTGGGATTATAAGACCCATAGAATAAATAAAAAACATTTATGTAAATCTAAAATAAATGGAGGATTAGCGTTACCAAACTTGATGTTTTATTACTGGGCAGTTAATATTAAAAATATGAATTTTTGGTTAGGAGAAATAGATAATAAACCAAATTGGTTAAATATGGAAAAAGAAGATTGTTCTCCATTTGAAATTAGCTCTATAATATTTGCTAATATTAATGTAGCTAAGAAAGTTTATAGTGAAAATCCGATAATAGAAAATGAATCCGCATATGGAAACAAATAAAGAAAGCATTAAAACTAAAATCTATACCACTAAGTCTTAAGATTGTTAATAATTTTATGTTTAAACCTTCAATTTTGGATAAGGCTTTTTTACAATGGAAAAATAAAGGAATTTCTAAGATGGGTGATCTTTATAAGTAAAACACTTTTCTTTCATTTCAAGAGTTGCAACAAATTTATGGGCTACATAATAAAGAATATTTCAGATATTTACAAATTAGAAACTATGCCTCTGCAAATATATATGAATTTAGAAATAGAAAAATAGAAATTTTAGATGAATGTTTGAATAAACATCCAAATATGGAAAAAATGATATCATATATATATAATATTTTATTGGAAAATGATACCCCATCAACAGAAATATACAGAGAGTCTTGGGAAAAGGAATTAGGCCAAATAATAAGACCAGAAATATGGGATGAAAGTTTACAACATATACATTATTGTTCATTAAACGCTAAACATTCTCTTATACAGTTTAAAATATTACATAGATTACATTACTCTAAATCTAAATTACATAATATTTTTCCAAAGATATCTCCAATATGTGACAAATGTCAAATTTCAGAAGCAAATTTGACACACTCATTTACTAACTGCATAAAAATTGTAGAATACTGGAAGGAAATATTTAAAATAATTTCGACCGTTATCAATATAAATATAACCCCTGACCCAAAGTTAATTATACTTGGAATAATTGAAACTGACCAATTAATAACAATGAATCAAAGAACTTTTATTGACTATGGTTTAATAATTGGGAAAAAATTAATATTAAAATTTTGGAAAGGCCCTGCATTCCCAACAATCAAAATGTGGAATATAGAAATGTCGGAGACACTCCATTTGGAGAGATTGAGGCTTGTCCTTATGGATAGGTTAGATCTCTTCAGATGGATTTGGTCTCCATATATTGAATATTTACAGGGTCATAATGGTTCGGCGCGAGAACCTGACTGAGACCTGGATATTTGAATGGATGAAGAAATACATATAATAAATCATGAATATATCTATAAAGACGGATTAATGACGAATATTTTATTCTCCATCAAACCTTTTCTTACTCTTTATTCTATTTCTTAACTTTTCTAATTTCTTATATCTATATAAAAAATTAAAAAACTATATAGAAACACATTATCTTCATCTCTTAATATTAGTACGAATATAAATATTATTAGATTTATGAGAATATTATTAGTATTATTAGTATTTTTTTAGTATTTTTATATTTTTAATTATATAAAATTATGTACTTTTAATGGTACAATAATTTTAAATTTAAATTTAGCGATAAGATAAATATTGTTAACATTAGGAAGAAATAATGGAAATTATATAAGTTTTACTAACTTTTTGTATCAATAATATCATAAAATTTGACCTTATACCTAAAAAATTAGAGATAAAATGAAAATTACTAATAGTACGAGTATAATGCTAATATTATAAATGTATTATTAGTATTATGTATCTCTAGTTATATAAAATATACAACTTTGAAATTTATAATTAAGGATAATACAGTATAAATAATATTATTAGTATGAATCAATTATTAAGACTATGTATTTTTACTATTGAAATATAATGTAACTGGTTGTTATTTTGTTTCTATAATAAATAAATTAATTAAAAAAAAAATAAATTCACAACTCTCTGGGTAAAAAAGTTTTTTCTCACCTCAATCTTAAATTACCTTCCCTTTATTCTTAGACTGTGGCCCCTGGTTCTGGACTCACCCAACATTGGGAACATTTTTCCATCATCTAGCTTGTCCAGTCCTTTTAGAATTTTATATGTTTCTATATCCCCCCTCATCCTTCTAAACTCCAGTGAATACAAGCCTAGTCTTTTCAATCTTTCCTCATATGACAGTCCCGCCATCCCAGGGATCAATCTCGTGAACCTACGCTGCACTGCCTCAATCACAAGGATATCCTTCCTCAAATGATCGATGGTTGGTGTGGATTCAGTGGCGAAAGGACCTATTTCTATGCTATATTTTTCAATTAATAAAAAAAAGCACAAAGCATTTTGTAAATGAGATGTGTGTTTTTGAGTTCAATCATGAAATTATTTTCTCAACTAATCGTGATAAATCAGATATATATTTAGCATAAACAGCATATATTTTCACAACAGCATTGTTCTTGAAAGGCAAATGTATCTAATTTGCTAAATATATATAACATTTGTAGTGTGGTAATTGACAGAATCCTCATAACACGTAAGAACAGTTCACATTTCTAAAGTAATTCAATATTGTGAAGTTTAACAGATGGACTCTGGATAGGAATAAGGAAGAGAGGCCATAAATCATTGTGAAGCACGCTGGATATTTGGAAGGCCGATCTTTCATCTGGAGACTTTTATGACACTAATTGTGGTAATTTGTTTCGGTACAAGATTATAAGCGGGAGGCTTGATGAGTGTGTGCACTGTTAGCCACATTGTTTAATTTAAAAAACGATCAAAGAATATTTCACATGGAAAACAATTATTTTTTTTTAAACAAGTTTATTCATGGATAACCCCTTGAGATGGACAGTTATCTCGTTTTCGAGGGGGTCCAACATAGAACATACAGCACAAGACATAACATACATAGAGGCTCTCATTGACCTACCTACAAACATGTTCTCTTCAAACTGTATATTCAGTCCCTGCATAATTTAAACAAAAGACTGCCATCCAGCTTAGGAACTCGTGCAATGATTCTGGCTTAGTTTACCAAATGGGAACTGTTGTTGACTCTCTCTAGCAAAGGAAAAAGGCAACTGAAGCAGAACAATTTTATATTTATTTTTCCTGAGGGAATTCCTCATTTCATTTATACTCGATGATATAACCCAAACCGAGAATTCATGGTGGAGCAAATTCCAGTAACAGGGCCTACATCTGGGGCCTCGCGGGCTGGAGCCTCACGGGGCGGAGGTGGAGGTGGGGCCTCGCGGGTCAAAAAAGCCCACAGCCATCGGTGCCTGGGTCTGCAGAGCCTGCGGCTGGGGCCCAATTCAGCATCACAGATACGTCCGGAGAGGACCTGGAAGCATTAGTGGAGAGGTCGGTGCAGCGGTCGATAATGGAGGTGGCTGACCGATGGAGGAGGACGGACCACGTGGGAGTGAGGATGCCGCTGCCGTGGGAAGGAACAAAGGAGGGTCTGGCGTGGGGTGGCTGCCATGAGGGAAGGGGAAGAGCAATGAGGACCCGACTTGGTGGGACCACCGTGAGGGAGGACGGAAGGGGAGGAAGAACAAAGGAGGACCAGGCGCGGGACGGTGGGAGGGGGAATTTATAACTTTGAAAGCGCCCTTTATGGGCGACTATTGGCATACCTTGTGACAATAAATTATTCAATTCAATTCAACATCTCAAGGTAGACAATAGACAATAGGTGCAGGAGTAGGCCATTCGGCCCTTCTAGCCAGCACCGCCATTCAATGTGATCATGGCTGATCATCCACAATCAGTACCCCGTTCCTACCTTCTCCCCTTATCCCCTGACTCCACTATCTGTAAGAGCCTTATCTAGCTCTCTCTTGAAAGTATCCAGAGAACCAGCCTCCACCGCCCTCTGAGGCAGAGGATTGCACAGATTCACAACTATGTGTGAAAAAGTGTTTTCTCATCTCCGTTCTAAATGGCTTACCCCTTATTCTTAAACTGTGGCCTCTGGTTCTGGGTGAAGGTACAGTGTATTATTTCTGAAAATGGTCTTCAGGGTTATATTTGAATCAGTTGAATAGCATGAAAACAAATGGAAACATATCCTACTTTTGTTAACAGGATATTACAAATGCTGAAACAAGTGAGATTGTTGATAGCTAATGTACCAGAGCAATGACTTTTGAGCCAGATCTTATAAAGCAAATTAATTTTAGCATTACTTTGGATGATATAACTAGATTATGACATCCATTAATTACACTAACATGGTTTGTGTTGAAGCAGATATTAAAACATAGAACATAGAGCGTTACAGTGCAGATACAGGCCCCGAGATGATGTGTTCCATATGAAGACATCTGAGCTGTCCTCCTTCTTTAGGGAATGGGGGTTCCCCTCTCCCATCATAGATGAGGCCCCTCACTCATAACTCCTCGGTAGCCTGCAGCAATGCCCTTGCTCCCCCTACCCCTAGCCACAACAGAGACAGAGTCCCCCTAGCCCTTCCCTTTCACCCCTTCAGCCGTCGCCCACAACACATAATCCTCCGGAATTTTTGCCACCTCCAACGGGATTCCAACACTAGTCACAACTTCCCATCTCCACCCTTTTCTGCCTTCCGCAGAGACTGTTCCCTCTGCAACTCCCTGGTTAACTCATCCCTTCCCACCCAAACCACCCCCTCCCCAGTTACCTTCCCCTGCAACCGTAGAGCATGCAACACCTGTCCCTTTACCTCCTCCCTCGACTCTATCCAGGAATGCAGACAGTCCTTTCAGGTTAAGCAGAGGTTCACTTGCACCCCCTCCAACCTCATCTAGCGTATACGTTGTTCACGATGCGAACTCTTATACATCGGCGAGACCAAACGTAGACTGGGCGATTGTTTTTGCTGAACACCTTCGCTCAGACCGCCTGGACCTACCTGATCTCCCGGTTGCTAAACACTTTAATTCTCCTTCCCATTCCCACACAGACCTTTCTGTCCTTGGTCTTCTCCATCGTCAGAGTGAGGCTAAATGCAAATTGGATGAACAGCATCTCATATTTTTGCTTGGCCAGCTTAGAGCCCAGTGGTCTCATCTTGATTTCTCTAACTTCAAGTAACCCCTGCATTCCCTCTCTCTATCCCTATCCACCAATCACACCATCTTCCTGTTGTCTCCCAACAAACAGCTAACAATGGCCAGTTTCCTTCATCAGAGTTACTATTTTGCATATCTTTCATTCATTGTTCTTTATCTCTCTACATCATCGTCTATATCTCTCATTTCCCTTATCCCTAACTAGTCTGAAGTAGGGTCTCGACCCGAAACGCCACCCATTCATTCTCTCCCGAGATGCTACCTGTCCCGTTGAGTTAGTCCAGCTTTTTGTGTCTATCTTTAGTTTAGTTTAGTTTAGAGATACAGCGTGGAAACAGGCCCGTTGGCCCACTGAGTTTGCGCCGACCAGCGATCCCCGCATATTAACATTATCCTTGACTCACTATGGACAATTTACATTTATACCAAGCCGATTAACCTACAAACCTGTATGTTTTTGGAGTGTGGGAGGAAACTAACGATCTCGGAGAAAACCTACGCGGTCCGTACAGACAGCCCCCGTAGTGGGGATCGAACTCGGATCTCTGGTGCTGAAAGTGCTGAAAGGCAGCAACTCTACCGTTGTGCCACCATGCCGCCCCAGAGGCTGTATACTTTTCCAATTATTCAACATCTCTGAAAAATTGTCGCAAGAAGGACCTTAAATAGAAATTAGGTGATAAACAAAGTAACATACAAATAATGCCTAGTTTATGGGCTATCATGAGAGCGAAGGAGATAGGCGACGTTTCGTTCGAGTCAGACTGGTAGTTTATGCTCACTTGACTAATGGCTCGTGGAGCGTTTGAAAATACTTTGAAGGGCGTGTCCCACTTTGGCAACATTTTCGGCGACAGCCTGAAAAGAGGTTGTCGCGCTTGGTCGGGGCATGGTCGGGGCGTGACGCGGGGTGGCGCATGTAGTGACGCGCGGTGTCTCCCTGTCGCCCCTGGATTTTGGAATGTTCAAAATCTTTAGGCGACATCTGGGTGTCTTATCATGTCGTGCGCCCTGTCACATGCTGACGTATACGGTCCTGCCGGTGACGGCCAGTGACGCGGGTATATAAAGCGGCGACTTTCAAAACTTTTTCGATTATTTGGCTGAAGATAGCCAGGGGCAAAGTGCCCATAAAGAATGAAAAGTACAAAAGTACATTATTAAGAACATCTGAAATTATGTTCTTTCGCATGTGGTAAAAAAATAAAGATCTTTTTGTCTTGTTGAAGTTCATTGGAGTTGTTGTAAATTGCAACGTTATTGTCAGATCTGACTATTGTTGTTGAATAAAACTTTTGCTTAAGTATGATGTTCTTTGAAATATGCCGTTAAATATATACAGTTACTTTTGTTGAAGTTAAACCTTTCTTGTTAAACGAATTATTGTTTTTCAATATGATGTTATTTTTAAGCTGACGTTAAATGAACAATTTATTTCTAAAAAGTTATTGGTCCTTAGATTTATTATAGATAAGTTCATTTCCAATGTAAAATTGTAAATAGTAAATAGTAAATATCCTTTATTGTCATTCAAACTATTTAGTTTAAACAAAATTGGGTACCTTGCAGTCATGACAGAAAATAAAGTAGCAGAACACACAATAAACACAGTTTAACATGAACATCCATCACAGTGAATCTCCAGGCAAAAAGTCTTAAAGTCCTATTTCTTCCTTGCTTATTCTCCCTGCGTTGAGGCGATCCAGGCTTTCGATGTTGGGCCCCCCGCCGGGTGATGGTAAGTCCCACGGCCGAGTCCGAGCTCCGGGAACGGGCTGATTCAAACGGTTCAAACGGGCCGGACAAAGCTGCCACCCTCCAGTCCAGCGGACGAAACTGCTGTTGCGGGAGCTCCGGAGAATCGGTCACCAACCTGGGACCTGCGAGCTCCCGATGTTGTTGTCCACTGGGCCCACGGCCAAAGCCTCGGAGGTCCCGAAGTCGGGCCGCCGCCCCAGCGCCACCACAGCCCCGAAGTCGGCTAGCCTCGCGATGGTGAGTCCAGGCTCTGCCTCCGTAGCCTCGAGGTCGGTCCCAGTTGGAGGCCGCCAGCTCTGCGATTAGGCCTCAGCGCAGACGCAGACAGAGACAGAGACGGAGATACGACAAAGAAAAGGTTGCATCCTCTCGAAGGAAGAGACTAAAACAAGTTTCTCCCACCCCCAACACATTCACAACTAAAAATAAACTAAAACATACACCCAACAAGACAAAAGAAAAAAATATATATTATACTTTATTATACTTCATTGTAACCTTCTTGTGTTGTGAAGGCGGGTGTTGTAGCTTGACATGAACTGTGTCGTAGCCTCTTGTAGATTGATGTACAACTTGACGGTTTTTAGGGTGACTACGGCCATCAGTCACTGACGCTTGCAGTCGCTGAAAAAATCACAAAGTGGCACATGCCCTTTATCTTTATTCTTCATTTATTTGTTCCGAACAAGTAAAGACATAAATAGGAATAAATAACAACAAAATCGAAATAGTCAAACAATTGAACATTCCTTGAGAGCATTGTTAATAGAGCTTCCTTTCCTCAGGCACACATTTTAATCTTGCATTCAATAGAAGTATAATATTTTCTGACAAAATCTGCAAGTAGGAAAGGGTGCAGTTATATAATATAATAGTCAGATTAAATGAGAACTTACCAGTTTGAAGTTTGGTCTTTATTTTATGAGGAGTTGGTGATTACGTGAAGAAGACCCCGTCAGGCCGCATGCGCGTCATTCTTCAAAGCACCGGTATGAAATCACAGGTAACAGTAATTTAAGTATAATAGTAAGACCAGAAACCTAGAACTACCAGATGACTTTTGAGAGAGAGGGTTGGGCGTGGAAGGCACGTAATCACCAACGTAACTCCTCATAAAATAAAGATCAAACTTCGAACTGGTAAGTTCTCGTTTAATCTTACTATTTTACTTCGGAGTCACGTGAAGATTTCAAAGCTCTGTGATTTCATGCCATAGATTCAAATCCAGGCGTCTCACTGCATCGATTGACTCAGAATGAGTAAAGAATCAATAATGCATTAAACCATGACATTGATTTAAACGTATTAACGGTTTAATTTTATAAAGAAAACAATAGCAACCTCTCTGTCCCAGGGGGAAGCTATAAACCTGAACTTAAAACAGAATGCGCAAATACCCCTGGTTCGGCAATCGGTTTATGATAATATTTTTGAAACATCAATTCACTTGACCATCCTGTGGCCACGAGGATATGGTCTATGGGGACGTCCATTGCGCTGACCGCTGATGTTGATGCCGCCCTGGTGGAATGAGATTTAAAATTGTCAGTGTCAATACCTGCATAAACCAGAACCTGCTTTAGCCACCTTCAAATTATCTGAACCAACACCTTACTATGCAGTTTTCTGTGGCTAATAAATAATGCTGATTCCGCACCTCTTAGGGTTCTGGTTTCCTTGATGTAATATAGCAAGTGTGACACCACACATAGGCGTGAATCCGTAGGGTATGCCGAAAAGATAATCCTAAACCCAGTCACCCCCGGTCTGCTCTGCTTGAGTAGATCGTAGATGTAAAACGTAATGGCATCTGCAGATACTTCCATCCTGTCTTGTCGCAGCTTCTGCAATGTCTGCACCCGTTGTGCCTAAACCAGTGCTATGAGCATGACTACCTTCATGGAGAGTTTGGCCAAACACAGGGCTGTGACAGGAGTCCACTGACGAAGGAGCATAAGTACTTTGCTTACATCCCAGATTACCGAATACCTGGGGCTGGGAGGATTGGAATTAAAAATTCCCTTCATAAATCTAGAGATTAGAGGGTGTGACCCCACAGAAAATTGTTCTGATCCCATCCACAAGTATGAAGACAGGGCACTTCTGGCCGTATTGATCGCACTATAGCTTAATCTTTGATCGAAATAGAGAGTTGACAGGAACTCTAGCACGTCTGAGATGCCTGTCGTGTAATATGAAATATTCTGTCGTAAGCAGAACACCTCCCATTTCCTTATATAAGAGATGTACTGCTTTTGGGTACTATCCATCCAGGCCGCAGTAAGAACATCCACAGTGCGATCGGATAGTCCTCTCCCCAGGTATGGCCTTCTTAGAATCTGCAAATTAATAGATCAATACTATCATATAAAGGGTGTTGATCACCAGTTACAGGGTGCACCAGTAGGTTTCTATGTTTGGGAACAGCCATAAGTGGCTGTATGTTTATCTGCAAAACGAGAGGGAACCATGGCTGAGTAGGCCAGTCGGGTACCACCAATACTCCTGAGGCAGAGTCCTGCTTGATTTTTTGCAGACACCGACTGACGAGGCAAAAAGGAGGAAATGCATACACAAACATTCCACCTCAATGCAGCGAGAATGCATCTACCGCTGCTGCTCCAGCATCTGGTTCCCATGAAACATATTTAGGTAACTGGTGGTTTAGTCTGGATGCAAACAAATCGATATCTGGCATCCCATACCGAGCAACAACATTGTTAAATGTGTCATGATTCAACATCCATTCTGTGTTGTCATTGAATTTGCGTGACTTTGTGTCTGCCACTATGTTGAATCTACCTGGTAGGTAGATAGCTGAAAGCCAAATGTCTCTGGTAATACACCAGTCCCAAATCAGTTTCGCCAATCTATCACAATATTCTGACTTGATTCCACCCATATGATTAACATACGCCACTACCGTAGTGTTGTCAATCTGAACTTGAACATGCAAGTGACATTTAGTAGAACAATAAGCTTTAAGCCCATAAAATGTTCCCAAAGGCTCGAAATAATTAATCCTTCGTGATTGAAGAAGAGGTGCCTCATGCATATTCCATTTGCCGCCACAGCTGGAAATAGTATCAGTAACGCCCCAACCTAGAGCACTGACATCAGTCTGTAAGACAATGGAAGGTGGTTCAACCAGAATTTGACTAGAAGAACTTGAAACATTCATGATCCACCATTGTACTTCAGCAGTGGCTGCAGCTGATAATTGCATGGGCCTGTCATAATGACCTGAATGCATCTTCAGTGCCTGCTCCTTCGCTTGTTGTAATTGCTGGTAATGCAGAGGTCCAAACTGCACAGCTGGAAATGAAGCCACTAATTTGTCAATTAAGCTGGCCACCTGTCTAATTGAAGGTCATTGCTCTTCAATGAGCTTAATATAGCCTTCAATTAGCTGCAGCCTTTTGTCCCTGGGCAGCGTCACTGACATGTGATCTGAGTTAATAGTGAAACCCAAAAAATCAATAACTCTGACTGGTGTTAATTTGGACTTATCTGGATGAATGATAAGCCCCAATTTCTCAAAAGTGAGCTTAACAACTGAAATGGATGATTCAGCTGTGTCCCAAGTCTTACCTACAATAAAAATATCATCCAAATAGGCCATTACAATATAACCCTGAGCTCGAAGTAGCCCAGTACTGGTTTTAACAATTTGGTGAACAATCTAGGAGCTGAGGTTAATCCATTAGGCAGTGCTTTGAATTGCCATCATGACTCATCCAGCTAAATTTCAAATATCTCCTATCATTGCAGTGAACAGACACTGAGTGATATGCATCTTTAAGATCTATGCTTGCCATGTAACATCTTCTGGAAAGTAGGTGTTTAGCAGTAGTAAAAGTTTCCATTTTGAAATGTTTATACTGTACAAAGGGGTTAAGGCTCGTCAGGTCGAGGATGATTCTACATCCTCCATCCTTTTTTGACTGAGGAAAAATATTTGACACAAATTGGTGGAGTTGGCGAACCGACTTCTCAATTACCCCTTTTTGCATAATTTTTCAAGTTCTGCCTGCATCTCCATATTCTCTTTCTGTGAGAAAATGAGTGTCCGGCTTGGTACATGCTGAGTGGGTGGACTCAAATTGGGATAGAATTCAATTCAAAAACCTTTTATACTGCACAGCATAAACGGATCTGATGTTATCTCATACCATTCTTTTAGGAGCCAGTGTAATCTCCCCCCAACTTGTAGGTGTTTTTCACTTAATATGTTCCTATCAGGACCAGACCCACCTACCTCCATGGTTACCGGTGGGATTTGTTGCCCCCGGTTCCTGGTGGGAAGATTCACGTTTGCTCGTGCCCCAGTAGCAGTGCGCCAGCTGCGCACATTCATAAATGACCGGCTGGTCCCTTGACCCACCCTGGTCTCTGCAACTCGTCGGTAGGGGTACTGCCGCCGAACCATTCTGCTGGTCATCGGTGCTTTAATTAACCCCACCGTCTTTGCCTCGTCGTCGAGCTCCTTCACTCTCTTAGCGAGGTCGTCCCCAAATAACAAATTTGGCGGTTGAATATTGCTGGGCTTGCAGAGCGCCGCAAGTTTAGGGTGTATAGTAGGGCACATGGTACTTTTTCGCAAACAGTTAATTTCGAAGTGGGCACTGCACTGAAGGGCTAAGGCATCCTGCTGTGATTCAGACAGCCCCTCGTCCACCGATCTGGCGAACGCAGTAATGCCTGCAGCGAGCAACCTCAGCACCCACTGGAGCTTCATTTCTTGTGCCCGAATACCAATGCCCATATGGCCCCATATGACATGATTAACCGCCGGTACTTACAGTAGTAGACAATTAACCGGGGTTTCATATTTTTTCACCGTATCATCCATGGTCAGCTCTTGGCAGCAACTATAATTTATAGTTATTGCCAACTCCTCATCCAACGGCTCCCCAGCCTCTCTGGGGACGGCAGATCTTGCTGCCAGGCATAGCATTACAAGCTCATGCCCTTCATCCCGTGGGTTCTGCTCTCCCACAGATTCTGCGTCAGAATAACCCTGGCCCGTCAAGCTCTCCTCCTCCAAGAGGGAGCGATTGAGCAGCCCTATTCCAGGCGCTGCTGGCGCGGGATCTCCTGTAGGCCGGCACTGATACCACCCATCCTCCGGGTGTGTATCCTGATGGAGCATCCTCTCCATTAGGAGCTCCACTTTAGATAACCGTGTAAGAACGGTATTCTTTTCCGGAGAGGAACCCTCCTGGCCCGACTCATCGGAGTCTATGGGCCGTGCAGACTTTCTAATGGCCTTACGTCCCAACGGCATGGCGACGGTGCACAAAGGCAACGAGTCTGCAGTCGCTGGCCTTCCTGCCACTGACTGAACAGGTGAACTGGGCAGGCGCCCACTACCCGCACTCCCGCGATCTGTCACGGTTTTACTAGCGGCGCACCTTGCCTTCACCTTTGACATTTTCTGCATGGTTTAAACCTGATCTGAAAAACAAGCCTCACTCCAACAAGAAAGCGACGTCCAACTAAGCTAAGCACTTACCTTGGGGTTTTTAAACTTACCGCTGGAGGAGCGCTACTCCTCCTAACCGGTCGCTGCGCCAGTGTGTCTGACATTAATGACGCGCATGCGGCCTGGCGGGGTCTTCTTCATGTAGTCACTCACGTGACTCCGAAGTAAAATCTACAATTTACCTTATCTAATTTCTACACTCACAATGAACTGTTCAAGTAGATTTTCACTAGTGTGTGTGATGGCTGCTCAAAATACATGGTTAACATGTTGCTCTAGTTCAGAGGCTGGGCATCAGTGTCCTGGTTTTTGACTTTACATTATTATGGCTGCAAGCATCTAGTTTATAATGAATAAATGTTTCTGCGCGGTTGAAGGACTGGTAGTGACGTTAATGTGCGAGGAGTTGGTCTCATATGTAGTAGTCATTCCTCCCCCAACCCCCAACCTCTCCAGCCGTGGTATATGTGCTCGATCAGCCCTCTACCGTATTACATCCTTCATCCCTTTAATTAATTTTGCTTAGACAACAGCAATAATGGTTTAGGATGAGGTGGTGTGAAGGAAATATTGACCTTGGCGCTGTGAACAAAATAAATTTCCATCCACACAGCTGAAGCCAGAAATCTTTTGGTTAATGATTTTGCCAGGTGAGTTTTATCTCCTTCAACTAGGAGACTTCGATTAAACCTTCTACAACTAACAATCAGGTAAGCAGGGCAGTATTAAAATAAAAAGGTAAAAGGTAACATTGATTTTATTTTTAACAGCTGTGTCAGCAAAACCAACCATTAGAATGAGATGAAAGGACAAGAACTCAGAGAATACCCCATCTGGCATCAATGTTATAGGTGGGAATGGCCTAAATAAACAGTGCTGAACATGTCCTCATTCCAAGCATGCTAATGTACATGTATAATATACCTTATCATGTATCTGTAAATATACACATATCTAATCATGTATCTACAGTGCATTTAGAAAGTATTCAGACCCCTTCACTTATTCCACATTTTGTAACTTTACAGCCTAAAACCCCTGTCTCACTGTGCGAGTTGGCCCACGAGTGACCCCGAGTTTTCACTCGTGGTGATCACGTAGCGGGAACGTCAGAACTCGCACGAGCAACTTATCGACTCGTGGCGCTAACGGCAGGTACTCGGGAAACTTGTTAACTCGTGAAAAAGATCAAACAATTTTTTTCCACGAGTCAAATTAACTGTTCAAGTGTAAAATGGAAACAAACTCGTTGTAATAACGTAGTGGCCCCGTGCGTTTATCTTAGTGTCTCGTGAGTGTACCGTGGGAACTTTAATAATCTGTTCTTTTGCTCGTAAGACTGAACCAAAGATAGACACAAAATGCTGGAGTTTTATAACTCAGCGGACCAGGCAGCATCTCTGGAGAGAAGGAATAGAGTCGAGACCCTTCTTCAGACTTTGCTTCGCTCCAGAGATGCAGCCTGTCCCGCAGAGTTACTCCAGCATTTCGTGTCTATCTTCGGCCTTTCTGCCACTTGTCCCCGTGGCTTCACTCTGTCTCAATGAATTAAAGACCTGCCGAAGGGGCAAGTCTGGGGTGGTGGGTGGGATGTGTCCACGTGTGATGCTCCATCCACCCCCCCCCGGGGCCGAGAGTGTGGGATTGGGAAGGAACTGCAGATGCTGGTTCACACCGGAGATAGACACACACAATGCTGGAGTAACTCGGCGGGACAGGCAGCATCTCTGGAGCGAAGGAATGGGTGGCATTTCGGGTAAGTGAAGAAGGGTCTCGACTCTATTCCTTCTCTCCAGAGATGCTGCCTGGTCTGCTGAGTTGTGTGTGTGTGTCTCTCTCCCTCTCTGTCTATCTGTGTGTATCTGTGTGTGTGTCTGATGTAGGGTCCCGGTGGCCGCTCAAAGTCACCCGAGCTGCTGATTCCTCTGAAGTGGTGGCCAGCTGCTGTCTGTTGTGTGTGTGTGTGTGTGTGTGTGTGTGTGTGTGTCTCTCCCTCTCTGTCTATCTGTGTGTGTGTGTGTGTGTGTGTGTGTGTGTGTGTACTGTCGGGTCCCGGTGGGCCGCTCAAAGTCACCGAGCTGCTTAATTCCTCTGAAGTGGTGGCCAGCTGCTGTCTGTGTGTATCTGTGTGTGTGTGTGTGTGTGTGTGTGTGTGTGTGTGTGTGTGTCTCTCTCTCTCCCTCTCTGTCTATCTCTGTGTGTGTGTGTGTGTGTGTGTGTGTGTGTGTGTGTGTGTGTGTGTACTGTCGGGTCCCGGCGGCCGCTCAGTCACCCGAGCTGCTTAATTCCTCTGAAGTGGTGGCCAGCTGCTGTCTGTGTGTATCTCTCTCTCTGTGTGTGTGTGTGTGTGTGTGTGTGTGTGTGTGTGTGTGTGTGTGTGTGTGTGTGTGTGTGTGTCTGCTGTCGGGTCCCAACGGCCGCTCAATGTCAGTCACCCGGGCTGCTTCCTTTTTTAAAATTATTTAAAATAGAGATCCATTGCAAAAAAGTATTTAAAAACATAAAAAAACAAGAAATGCTTGGTAGAATGCGCATTTTCCCATTGTAGGTCATATCAATAGATGCGGCCGCGCTGAAATAACTCAAAACCACAGGATGGAGATGTATTTTAACATTGTTGCTTTATTAAACCATACCTTCATTCACGGTTGGCTCAAGAGTAACGGGAGAGGAACTTGCTAACTCGGGAGAGGAACTTGCTAACTCGGGAGAGGAACTTGCAACATCGCAGCAATTACATACCCGTGGGAACTCGGCCACACACTTGATCATACACTTGCAGTCTCGTGCGCAGCCACGAGTCTATCACTCGGGGTACCTCGTGGGTCAACTCGCACAGTGAGACAGGGGCATTATTCTAAAATTGATTAAATACTTATTTTTTTCATCAATCTACACATAATACCTCATAATAAAAAAGCGAAAACAAGTGTTTAGAAATTGTTGCAAAGCAATTAAAAAGAAATAACAGAAATATCACATTTACACAAGTATCCAGAACCTTTGCCATGACACTCAAAATTGGGAGAAATTACCCAAATACAGGTGTGCCAAGCTTGTAGCGTCATACCCAAGATGACTTGAGGCTGTAATCGCTGCCAAAGGTGCCGCAACAAAGTACTGAGTAAAAGGTCTGAATACTTATGTAAATGTGATATTTCAGTTATTTCTTTTTAATTACTTTGCAAAAAATGTTAACACCCGTTTTTGCTTTTTTTATTATGGGTTATTGTGTATAGATTGATGATAAAAAAATTGAATTTAATCCATTTTAGAAGAATCCATTTTAGAATAAGGCTGTAACGTAACAAAATGTGGAAAAAGTGAAGGGGTCTGAATACTTTCTGAATGCACTGTATATACTGTAAATTAATTGATTGTAATCATGTATTTTCTTTCGGCTTGCTGGTTAGCAAGCAACAAAAAGCTTTTCACTGTACCTTGGTAGACGTGACTATGAACTGAACTGAACTGAATGTGCATTTCACCATCTGTTCTTTGGAGTCAGTGCACAGTATTCCTCCATCAAGTAATTGCTACACACATGACCAAAATGCTTATTAATGCATATATTCTAACTATTGATAAATTAACTAGTGAGTATAAAGATAGAATAATGAATGAACTATCGTATTGCTTGAATTAAGGCAGTAATAAATCTTATTTAACTACTCACCTCTTTTGGGCAAGTGCTGTCCACTTTCAGAGCTGGACAACTTGTGTCCGTGTCTGTAGATTTTAACTCTACACTTCTGTTATGAGAATTTTGCCCGAACAGACTGTGACCCATAGTGCTGTGGCCATAGCGCTATGTTTAAAGCCTACAGTGCTATATTTGGACCCTTTAGCGCTGCAGCCGACAGCCCTTTGTTTAAATTCCCATGTACTAAGCCGACAGCACTCTGTTTAAACCTTTGCACGCCAAACCAGCAGCGCTGTGTGTATTACCGTTACAGGCCAAGTCTGTAGCGATGTGTATTGCTTTACGCGCCAGTCTGCGGCTGATAGCACTTTATTCTGGGGTGGGGTGTGGGGGGGCTTGCTCTGATGCAGTCCCCTGCCTTTGGTTATAGTTTGAATTTAGGAGCAGCGCTATTGGCCAGGACTTACCAGCAGTAATTTCAACAGATGGTTTATTACCTGCATGAAGGCAGGTGCCAGTAAGTCATGTTATTTCATGTACGAGAAGGGTTCACCAATGGGCTGAGTCGCAATCAGCGCCGCGGATGGAGGCAGAGAGAGAGAGAGAGAGAGAGAGAGAGAGAGAGAGGTCTGCTGCTGTAAAACAGACGGCGCATACCAAGACAGGCATTCTTTTTGTTCTCTCTCTTGCCAATAAATCCGATATGTTCATTTATGAGAGGGTGTGTTTAAGAAAGATGCAGATGCTGGAAAAATTGAAGGTAGACAAAAATGCAGGAGAAACTCAGCGGGGTGAGGCAGCATCTATGGAGCGAAGGAATAAGTGACGTTTCGGGTCGAGACCCTTCTGCAGAGGGGTTCACCGACGGGCCGGTTCACCTGCAGAGGGGTTCACCGACGGGCGATCAGCGCTGCGGATGGAGGCAGAGAGAGAGAGATGTGCTGCTGTAAGACTGGACCCCGCCAATAAAACTGATTTGTAACTAAACAGATGAGTGAGGCTTTTTCTGTTCTGCTAATCAGATCCTTGAACCTGTTCCCTTATCACAACTTCCCCTTAAATAGGGTGTACACAAAAGGCTGGAGAAACTCAGCGGGTGCAGCAGCATCTAAGGAGCGAAGGAGATAGGCGACGTTTCGGGTCGAGACCCTTCTTCAAACTTTCCCCTTAAGTAGGTTTGGAATGAGATGGGATGAATATAAAACAAATATCAAACTACAACATAAAGCAGCCCTAAACTCACAGCGAATAAAAATAAGAGATCTATCACATTATTCAAAATGAAAAGCTCCTCAGTCAGAGACCATTAGATCTCTCTTCTCAATGGCTTTCCTCTGGGATACGAATGAAGATTGTCACGTTGCTAATGCCTAAAGAGTTTAAGCTAAATTTATCTAATCTTTAAGTGTAGGAAGGAACTGCAGATGCTGGATTACACTGAAGATAGACACAAAATGCTGGAGTAGGACTTCCAGGGGCGGCCATGAAGCTGTAAGATTGCAGCATTGAGCTCCTCTCCCGTTAAAATTGTGAAAAAGCCATTTTGAGAGATAGGACCGATTTTTAAAAAACTCACCGGAGCTGGAATTTAACAGGAGTTTTAAATGAGCAAGGAGAGATGTTCACGAGAACCTAAGAAAACTACTATCAAGTTTCAGGAAGTTTTGGAAACTCTGCAAACGACAGCAGAAAGCTCAGCAGAAGAGTCTTAATCCCAAGGATTTGTGTCTGAAATGGCTACAAAAGGAGAAATAAAGGAGAAGGAGAAGCAAATGCTAGCAGACATGAATACTACGTTGAAGAAAATGGAGATTAATCTTTCTAAAAAAATTAATTCTGCTTGTGATGAGTTAAAGGAGCTGAAGAAGCAGTATAAGGAGCATGATAAAAAATTAATGGGAGAATGTGCCAGAATGGAAAACGACTATAATAAGAAATTTGATAAGATGCATAGAACATGGAAAAGTCTGATAAGCTGATGGAAGAAATGGCGGGACAAATGAAAGAGATGTCTTTGGAAATATTGAATCTGAAAAAAGCACAAAAATTTGAGGGGGAGCAACTTGTTAAACTGATAAGTGTTTGGACTTGGAGGCGAGATTGAGAAGACAGAATTTGAGAATCATTGGAGTAAAAGAAGGACAAGAGGGTCATGGATCTCATACACGTACTTTCATTGCTGACTTAATTAAAGAAGTTTTTAAACTGCCAGAAAATCCAAGAATTGATGTTGCTCACCGTGTTGAACGCTTTCCAAAAGGAATAAATGCTCCCCCAAGACAGATAATTGTGAAATTCCTCGACATTTCTTCACTGGAAAATATACTGAATAAGATTGTTCACGGGGACAATCTTACATATCTTGGGGATAATATTAGACTTTTCCGTGATTATCCCCATGAAAAGGATTTTGTTTACAAAGACAAGAAATATTGTGAAAGGAATATCCCAAGTGAGATATGGGGTGATTTATCCTGCAAAAATGAAGATTACTTATAAGGCTACCGAACGCTCATTCACGGACCCTGAAATGGCTTTTAAGTATGCACAAGATATCGTAAAGGAAATAGAGGATGAAGATGACGACAAGCAGGAATATTAAACTTTTTAATACAAGATCTTGCTCTAATCAAGATGGCGGAACTTTTCCAGACAGTTTCCAGATATGCTTATCTGTCTGGAATGTGTTTTCGAGCGTACAGTCCATGTTTCACCTTGAATGGAAAACTTAAAGATAAACAAAGGGATGTTGAAGATACAGAATTAATGAGGGAATTAATGAGGGACATGGAATGAGACATTACGGACTGGAATATAGTAATGGAAGAATTACATTCTGCAGTTGGAATATAGCTGTTGATTTAAGAAAATCTTTAATTACTATATTTTAATAATAAATAATCAATTAATCTAACAAATGTAATAATACTAACTATCTGTTAATATGAGCTGCAAATATGAATAATCCATGGAGCTGGGTTGGAGATAAATGAACTAATTGATTATATAAACTAACACACAGTAATTAACTAAAATGTTCATAATAATACTAATAAACTAACACTGTGTGTGAAGGAGGCAGGAGCATCATACACTTGGAAAAGATCCAGCTGCGTGGCTTTGTTTAACCCCTTGGAACCTGCTTGTATTAAAGAATGGGATATAATGTAATAATTTTGGGTGGATATATATGGTAATGTTCAGAATAGATTAATGTTTGATAAATTGGAAAGGCATATATACTTATAGAACTGAACATACGTTGTGTTTAATTTTTGTTTTTTTATTTTTCCACTCTTTTTCTGAATTTTTTCTGTTTTCAATTGCTCTGGTATATGAAATGGTTCACTGCCTTTTACGAGACTCTGTTAAGGGGACGGAGCTCAATGTACAACAACATCAACGGAAGTCCGTAAATTTTTCGCCACCTTAGGTGGCTTCACGTTTTTAAGGTATCTTCTCTTAGATACCTTAACATCACTTTTTTTAATTCACTATCAAGATTCTTATTTGTTTAATTTTTTTTAAATTAACTTCACATCACATTTGTTCTTTTTTTTCTTATTAAGGTATTACACAGGAGGGAGATGTAATATAAATTTAAAAGTTCGAGATGTCCACCCAGCACCCAGAGTTCTGAGGTATTTGGTTGAACCATGTGAGTCAAAAACACCAAACTGATATATAATGCAATACGATAGACAAATAAAGAATGGAGGAATTACATTCTGCAGTTGGAATATAAGGGGTGCCAATGAACCAATTAAGAGGGGTAACATTTTTGCCCAATTAAAATCATTAAATTCTGACATCATGTTTTTGCAGGAAACACACATAAAACAACAAACACAGATGAGATTGAAGGCAAACTGGATAGGTCAAACATACTATTTTTCATTTACTTCTAAAGCTAGAGGTATGGCTATTATTATTCGGAAAGATATCCCATTTAAATTAAAGAATACTATTTCAGATAAAGAGGGAAGGTGTATTATAGTTTTGGGAGAAATTTATTCAACCCCACTGACTATGATAAATATTTACGCTCCAAATTTTGACAATATTATAGATATAATATCAGAGTCTAATTACCAAAATGTAATAATAGGGGGGGACTTCAATTGCATTTTAGATCAATATTTAGACAAATCAATAAAACAAAGGAGGGGTAACTTAAAATCTAAGACTAGTGAACTTCTAAATACATATATAAAAAATACAATAAAATAGATGTATGGAGAACTGCTAATCCAACTGGAAGGGAATATTTGTTTAATCATCGGTACATAAAACCTATTCACGAATTGATTATTTTTTAGTGGATACAAAATTAATTCCATATACAACTAATCGTTCATATCACACCAGTATTATTTCCGATCAAGGGTACACAAAAGGCTGGAGAAACTCAGCAGGTGCAGCAGCATCTAAGGAGCGAAGGAGATAGGCGACGTTTCGGGTCTAGACCCTTCTTCAGACCAATTTCCGATTCCGGAGATTTCCAATCAATCTCCGTGGACTTTTCTATTAAAATTATGAGGGAATGCCGCGTAAAAAATCTTTCTGGGGGCTTAACACACAAATTCTAAATGACCCACAAGGTTATAAATATTTAAAACAACAAATTATTTTTTTTTGAGACAAATGAAACAGGTATTTCACCTTCTTTACTATGGGAAACTTTCAAGGCATTTATCAGAGGAGTTATAATCTCATATCAATTTTTTCAAAATAAAAAGAATAAGACAGAACAACAGATGCTAGAACAAGAAATTAGACAATTGGAGTTAGATAATACCAAAGATCCAACTACAGATAAACATAATAAGATAATACTATTGAAATTTAAACTTAATCGAATTTTATCGGCAAGAGTAATAAGATTATTCCAAATCACAAAACAGGAACATTTCGAATTTGGTGACAAGCCACATAAACTCTTAGCTCGTCAATTGAAAAAACAAGAAAAGGAAAATACTATCACTAAAATTAAATCAGAGAAAGGTGAATTACTAACATTACCTAAGGATATTAACAATAGATTTGCTCAATTTTTATCAAAATTTGTATACATCTAAAAGTAAAATAGAAGAGTAAAATTATAAATGTTTTAGATAACTGTAATCTTCCAAAACTTGACCTTTCGGAACAAGAGGAATTAGGAGCTCAGATTACACTTGAAGAAATAGGTGAAACAATAAAATTGTTGAAAAATGGTAAGACGCCTGGACCAGATGGTTTTAGTAACAAATTTTATAAAAGATTTCATGAGATAACGGCTCCACACTTATTTAATTTATATACTCATGCCTTTAAAGAAAATAAATTACCAGAAACATTAGCTGAATCAACTATTACGCTTATACCAAAAAAAGATAAAGATTTAGATGAACTGGGCTCATATAGAGCTATATCACTTTTAAATACAGATCAGAAAATTTTAGCAAACACCTTAGCAAGAAGATTGAGTAAATATATTAGTAAATTGATAGATCCTGATCAAATGGGGTTTATACCCAAAAGACATTAATTTAATAATTTGAGACGCCTGTTTAATATAATGTACTCACATAAAACGTAGGAAGGAGATATATCAATTGTTTCTCTGGACGCAGAGAAAGCATTTGATCAGGTAGAGTGGCAGTATTTATATAAAGTATTGCATAATATATAATATGGGAGAGAATTTTATTGTATGGGTAAAATTACTATATGATAAACCGACGGCAAGAATATTAACCAATAATATGTTATCTCCAAAATTTCAATTATCATGGGGCAATAGGCAGGGATGTGCTTTATCACCTCTGCTATCTACCCTTGTGATAGAGCCCCTGGCTGAAAGTATAAGAAGTCATCCAAATATTCAGGGATATAATTCTAGGGATTCAAATAATAAAATGTCATTATATGCAGATGATATACTTTTATATATTACAAACTCACAAACAAGCATACCAAACTTATTACATTTAATAGAGGAATTCAGTTATTTTTCAGGATATAGAATTAAATTGGAATACAAGTGAAATCATGACATTAAAACCTCAAGAATCTACACAACTATTAAATTTCCCTTAAAATTGCAGCAGAAAATTTTAATTATTTGGGTATTCAAATTACCAGAAAATACAAAGCATTATTTAATGCTAATTTTATGCCTTTATTAAATAAACTCAACGCGTCGATTAAATTCTGGAAAACACTTCCGTTATCATTAATAGGCAGAATAAACGCTATAAAAATGATCTTTTACCACAAATATTATACTTATTTCAATCTATACCATTATATATACCAAAAAACATCTTTAAAAAACTAGACTCTAATATTACCAATTTTATCTGGGATTATAGATCACACAAAATCCAAAGAAAACATTTGTGCAAACCAAAAGACATTGGGGGACTTTCACTTCCGAACTTTTTGTATTATTGTTGGGCAGTGCATACTAAGAATATAATTTACTGGTTGGACAGTTCTACCCAACAGACAGAATGGATAAGAATGGAGAAAGAGGACTGTTCTCCTTGTAACATAGGAGCGATCCTCTTCTCCCCGATAAAACTGAACAACACAATATATAAGAATAACCCAATTATACATGATACAATAAGAATTTGGAAACAAATAAAATTATCCTTAAAATTAAGAAACCTATCATTGTTAATGCCAATAGTGAATAATCCTTCATTTAAACCATCTCTTATTGATAAAACATATAATCAATGGGAAAGAATGGGAATTAAAAGGATCGGTGATATGTATGAAATGGGAAATTTGTTATCATTCCAACAATTACAATTAAAATTTAAACTGTAAAATAACCAATATTTTAAATATCTTCAGATCTGCGACTTCATGAAGAAATACATACAAAGATATCAAAACATAACTTCAGATCCACTGGATTAAGGCTGACTCACAGAAATTAATATAATATTTATATAATAGTATTTTAAATATAGATTTACCATCAACAGAGGCACTTAGAGAAGAGTGGGAACAAGCATTAATGATAAAAATTATGAAGGAAACATGGGAAAAATATTTGATATGTATACACAAATGTTCGATTAATGTAAGACATAATTTAATTCAATTTAAAACTTTACATAGATTATATTACTCAAAAACTAGATTGAATAAATTCTATCCAAATACTTCCCCCATTTGTAATAAATGTCTATCCCAAAATGTAAATATAACACACACTTTTGTCTCCTGCCTTTAGACTTTATAAATTCTGGAGTGATATTTTTGAAATATTTAAAATTATTTAAGATAAAAATGGAACCTAATACTGAAATGATTATATTTGGAGTAATGGAAGATGGGAATAAATTGAACTCATCTCAACATTTATTTTTTAATTATGGATTAATAACGGCAAAAAAACCTATACTTAACTTTTGGAAAAATACAGCCATACCAACGCTTAAAATGTGGATTTCAAACATGTCGGACACTGCACATCTTGAGGAAATGCGATTCCTCCTAATAGATAAGTCAAACCAATTCTTAACGAGTTGGTCTCCATTTGTCGACTTTTTGGAAGCATATGCTGCACAAAACCGTAGAAGCTAACTGTTTCAGGATTGGGTGAGGGATGGTCAAGAATATAGATAACGATCTCCTTAATTTCTTACTTTCTACTCTTTTTCTTTTTTTTTCTTTCTCAACTTTCTTCTTTCACACTTTTTTCTTTCTCACACACTATATATCACATGTTTCTCTATCTTTTATTATCTATTCTCTCTTTTTATTTTTCATTATTTAAAAAAAAAGCTGTACATAAAATGTAATATGTCAATATATATTAGGCACCTTGGTGCCATATTCCTGTACTTACTTCTAATTAAAAAAAAAATAATAATAATTTAAAAAAAAATGCTGGAGTAAATCAGCGGGTCAGGCAGCATCTGGAGAAAGAGGAGACCAAAGAAGGCTCTCGACCCAAAATGTCACCTTTTCCTTTTCTCCAGATATGCTGCCTGACCCGCTGAACCGATCCAGCATTTTGTGTCAATTCTTAAGATGTACAGTAGTACCGTTTTCTAAGCATTACAACTTCTTCAGCCACATGGTTACATACAGGCCAGTGAGTATGATATGTGTATAAATATAAAACTAAGCAGACCAGCAGTCATTAATGGTGGCCTCTTTCTCCAGCAATGTTGTTTATGAACTAGAGTAAAAACACTTCCTTTACTAGCATTACACACCTAATTCATTAAAAAGGGTGTTGGCATTCACGGGGCAAATTCGTTATAACTTGATTTCAGGTATCCACACCTACATATTAAAGCAGATGGAACATTAATAGTTGAACTGGGAAGAATGGAGCTGTCAAGAAAATGATCACTAGCTGGTGATTATAGCCTCTTTAAGGTAACACCCTCATTTTTTTTCTGCATAGGAACTTAATTTGGTCTAGTGTAGCAACAGGAGTTGCAAGATGTAGGAAAGATACAAATACTCCCAGCTCTCTTCCATCTGAAGAACCGCCAGGCAACCACCCCACAACCTGTGGTTATAATGATTGTTTGTTCCAAATCTCATTCTCCACAGTGAACACAGGAATCAGAACTAATTTGGGTCAATATGTTGATGAGAGTGTAAAATAATTTTAGTGGGTAGGATTAAAAAATATTCAAAATATATTGCTAATATTTTTTAAGTGTGGAAGAAAATAACAATAATTCAAACACATTCAAATAAATTGTGTGTTGGAAGGAACTGCAGATGCAGGTTTACATCGAAGACAGTCACAAAATGCTGGAATAACTCAACGGGACAGACAGCATCCCTGGAGAAAAGGAATGGGTGGTGCTTCTGAAGAGTCCGAAGAAGGGTCTCGAGCTGAAACGTCACCCATTCCTTCTTTCCATAGATGTGTCTATCTTCAAATAAATTATATTGGGTTAATTATATGTAGGTAGTGAAGAATCAGAGTCTACAGTAATGTGTCATGTAGGTGTGGATATGCGTCATGCATCTGGGTTACACCCCTCAAGCAAAGAGAATCGTTTGGAAACGTGAACTCTTTTCAATAAAAAATGCTGCCCCTTGGGAATAAACTCATTCCTCTAGTGATAAAGTCTGGAATAAGGTAAAAAGAATAATCCAGGATGTTCAAGTTAGAGTAGGGTCATTTAGAGAAGATGCAAGAAATCACTTTTCACACGTATATTCAAAACTTGGACATCTATGAAAAACAACTCTCCTTCTTGTGGTATTTTCCCATGTAAATGTTGTTTTCCTCCCCCCCTTCCCACCATAGAGGTATCCAGATTGTCCTATTATGGTGAAGCAACCATTTACTTGTCCCTCTTTCAATCTCAGGTTCTGCATTCAGTGCTCACAATGTGGTCTCCTCTATATCAGAGTAACCAAGTGCAGGTTGGGTGACCCCTCTGCAGAGCACTTGCACTCAGTTCCTCAGGAGTGACCCTGAGGCTTCCCTTTGCCCATCATGTTAATTCTTCATCTCATTCCCAATTTGATATATGTGACCAACTTCACTGTTCCAGGGTTAATTTAAGTTTGAGAACCAGCACCTCACCTTCTGCCGAGGCAGGTTGCAGCCTTCCTCAATGGTGAATTCAACTATTTCTGGACTTCACTTATTTCCTTTATATCAGAACAGGCCAATTCTGTAGGTGTTCTAATTGGAATGTTACCAATGTTTTCTTACTGCATTTATATTGCCTGATCTGCCAAGCTTTTCCCACAGTTTTGACTTGCATTGTGCAGCTTTTACTGTCACTTCATTTGTTTTCTCCCTTTCTTTCACTTTCTCTCTCAACAAGGTGGTTTCACAACTTGTTTATCCCCCATGCCAAAACCTGGCTTCATCCTGTTGGAGATTTGTATTTTGTCCTATCCCCTACTACCCTACTCTTCTGACAACTCAACCCTAATTTATTTTCTGTCTTTTCTGTTCGGTCTTCAAACTGTATAGTTACCTCTATTTTACTTTCCATAGATGCTGCCTGAGCTGTTGAGTGTCTCCAACATTTTCTGTTTTTATATTAAACTATTTCCAATACCTGCAGTTTTATGCTAATTTTCTGGTTCATGACTGAATCCACTGAAGTTGCATTGGAGATTATTTTGGTAAAGATATCAAGAGATATGCTAGAAAGATCACTAGTGAACTAATCAGTTGGATTTGGATTCATGGGAGCTGGTCTTGGAGGGGAGGATGATCCTCAAACTGTGAAGCATCCTGGACAATACAGCTCACCCCCTCCATGACACACTGGTCAACCAGAGGAGTATCTTCAGCAACAGACAGGTCCCACCAAGATGCAGGACAGAACGCTACAGGAGATACTTCTTCCCTGTGGCTATCAAACTGTACAACTCCTCCCCCTTCTGTCGTGGGGTAGATTGACTCCCCGTCCCACTGCTCCCCCCTCCCCCTCCCCAATCTTTGCACATCCCCAATCCTTTCCACTCGTCACTTTAATTTCATGTTTCATGTATTTTGTGTTTTTATGACCTGTTGGCATATCAATTTCCTTTCAATTTCTCTTGATTTGCTGTTTCTAAGTATGTCAGCAGCAAACAGTGTTTTAAAGAAAGGAGAAAATACGAGAACAACTAACAATCAGGTGAAATATCTTATGCTTACTTTATTTGACCTACAAGAATGTACAGAAGATAATCACACCTGAAATTATTTATTTGTGAGCAACATAAAGGGTCCTAGTTAATCGGGAGCTTTTTATAAGCCACCAGCAACATGCAACACATTGAAGAATGGAGGTGGGGAAATTCAATGGGGATTATTTTGATAGTGATTAGTATCAATGACAGCAAATAATGTTCGTGGTTTATTGTATATGGGCTATTTTACTAATATTATAAAGGGTTCAATATCCTTGTGCTTTTGTAGTACTTTGAAAGATCAGTCATATTATGTACAGCATTCGAGTAAGATGGTTCCACCTGATCTGCCACTTTAACGAATTAGTTTTAGCTGCCATGTAGCCATGAGGGAGGGCAACTTAGAAAACAAGAATCTGTCTTCATATCCTCGGGTATTACATCTAATTCTGACAGAGGACAACAACTGTGCACCTTGCTTAGCCAGAGGAGATTAAAGAGGTCAACAATTAGCCAGATCCCCTAGTCATATTCATAATTGTTCTCGATATTTGTGACAAAATGTAGAATTCTTTTTCTTGAAATGCCACGTAATTCTGGCAGAAATTCTCCACCCCCGACACAAGATTGGCTTTTGCAAAAACGTGATGGCAGGTAACCATGCCAACAGATCACTGATGCAACGTGAAGGACTTTTTCAATCAACTGGGTGAAGCTTTTTTTCTCTCATTCTGCAGAGATTATGATAATCACCGGCAGCACTCTCTCTTCAATAGGGTAAGGATGGAAAATACTTCAAACTAGGTCAGATGCTTTAATGTTTGGCATGAAGCCTTGGGCTGAATATGCGCTCATAAAGAAATTGATATGTTCCCATTGGAATGAAGGATAACTAGAAATGAACGTTTAATATAAATGTCATAGATGGGAGTCGGCCTGTACAACAAGGCTCAGATCCACAATCTTTAGCTCCTCAGTATTGCTCATTTTAGTCATTTTAATGAGCCAACAAAATGTCACAATAGTCCCTCTACGTGAAGCAGGGGTTAAGAGGCAAGTGGCCCTTATTACATAGTGGTTGGAGTCTCAAAAAATAATGATGTTTTGTTACTGTTGTAGACATCTTTGGTGAGACCACAACTGCAGTACTATTGAGTAGCATTGCAGGCAGTCCAAAGGAGATTCAGCAGGCTGGGATGATGGGATGGTCCATATCAACAGTAGCTAAATCGGTGGGTCTGTATCCGATGAATTTAGAAGAATGAGGGGTGAAGTTATTGAAGCACATAAAATTCTAAGTAGGCTATTGGGATCCGGAACAGAGGAACAGTTGAGACTTGAGGTAGATCATTTATGATTATATTGAACGGCAGGGCAAGTGTCAGTGACTCTAGTCACTGTGGTGATTAAATGCTTTTAGAGGTTGGTTATGGCACATACCAACTCCTACCTCAACAAGAACCTGAACCTACTACAATTTTCCTACTGCTACAATAGATCAACATAGAACATCACTGGCTGTCCGCTCCGCTCTGCACTAGGCCACTTGGACAATAAAAAAACACAAGCGTCAGGCTGTCGTTCATAGTCTACAGCTCGCCATTCAACATGATCATCCTTCCCAACCTGGTTACCAAGCTCACCCACCCTTGGGTCTCTGCGCATCCCTCTGTAGCTGGATCCTCAACTTCTTCATCACCACAATCAGTTCGAATTGGTAGCAACACTTCCTCCTCAATAACCATCTCCAGCATCTCAACCATCTTAACCATCTGGAGCAGCTCAAGGCTGTGTGCTCAGACCCATGTTCTATTCACTCTGTACCCATGACTGTGCAGCCAGACACAGATTCAACTCCATCTCTAAATACGCCAATGACACCACCGTTATTGGACGAATTACGGATGCTGTCAGAGTACAGGAGGGAGATCGATTGTTTGTTTTTATATATTGAAATTTTTGTTGTTTATTATGAGTCACTTTCAAGTCAAGTCAAGTCAAGTCACTTTTATTTCTATAGCACATTTAAAAAACAACTCTCGTTGACCAAAATGCTTTACATTGGAGGAGGTACTAACAAATACAACAGTGGTTCATAGATTAAGTACATACATAAATACATACATATAGCCCTCCCTCAGAGGGAGGACTTGAGAGAACGACTTGAGAGTAAAGATGGGTTTTAAGTCTCGAGTCGATGGAGGGGGCAGTTCTGATGGGAAGGGGTTCCACAGTTTAGGAGCTGCAACTGCAAAGGTGTGGTCGCCCTTTGATGTCTACCGAGTCCTATGTTTACATATCTGTCGTTCTACTGCAAGTAAGAATTTATTTGTTCCATTTCAGGACAAGACAATAAAGCACTCTGGACACTTGCTTGACAATGGCCTACTCTTGTTCCTATTTTCTTGTGTTCTTGTACCTGTGTGAAGATATAGTCTTGTTCTTACACTGCTGTTATTTTAAAGAATTGGTTCAACTGAGTTGGTTGTGTGTAATAATAATTCTGATAGACGTTTGGTAATAAGGATAAAATAAGCAATATTGGTGGTGATTTATTTATCTACCTTTTCATTTGCATTTAAATTGATCTTGTTGACTTGCATTATACAGCATTTCAGTTAAAGTAAACTTCTTCCAAAACTCTCAGTAGCTCTGCTGCAGCTCAGTAATCTAGTTTAAACTGGTAGCAAGTTGTATGGAATGGCAGTGGAGAATTGAGAGATTATTTGGTTCAATCAGAAAAGCTGAGCACAAAATATTGTGATTAGGGATAATCTTTCAAACCAAGGATCTGCAACTCTGTGAGAATATCTGAATGAAATTTGGTGCAAATCTGGGTGCAAACAATTTGTGACATTTTTTAAAGATGAATCTACACAATGCAAACAGAATGTGAGTGAACAGAGAAATGAAATTAAACTTTCAAAGCATTTATACAAATTACACCCAATTCCAGAAAGGCTTATAAACAGAATCTTCAATGATCACAGAATATTTCAAAGAAATGCATCTATACATTGTGCCTGTGTTGCAACTATTCAGTTTAGTCAAGTCAAGTCAAGTTTATTTGTCAAATACACATACAAGATATGCAGTGAAATGAAAGTGGCAATGCCCGCGGATTGTGCAAAAAACTACAGAACAGAATAGAACAGAATAGAACTGCCAAACTATTTCCCTGTAGCTAAGTAATTATTACCCTTCGCGGAATTACCAAATTCCTTTTTTTAATGCTGTGCTTGAATTTGCTTCTACCATGTTTTCAGAAGTATATTCCAAGTTGTAATAACTTGACTGTGCAAAAGCGCTTGCCAGCCACATCACATCTCTGAGCTATGGTTTCCAGTGGCTTCCACTTATTATTGTAATGTAATTTAATGTGACCAATCTGCAGATCCTTCAAAAGTGACAGATAATAATTTCTGATGATTTTCATCAACCACATCTTGAAGTTTAGTTGTTTAGAGATAAAGCATGGAAACAGGTGCTTCGGCCCTCCGAGCCCATAGCGATCAGCGATCCCCGCACACGAACACTAGGGATCATTTACAATTTTACCAAAGCCAATTAACCTATAAACCTCTATGACTTTGTAATGTGGGAGTAAACCAGAACACACAGACAAAACCCATGCGGTCATACAAACTTCATAAGACAGCACCCGTAGTCAGCATTGAACCCGGTTGTCTGGCGCTGTAGGGCAGCAACTCTACCACGGGTGCCACCGTGCCACCCTGAGGTGTTCATGAGTTGAACTTTTTATAAGTTTAAAATATAATTTATTCAAGAAATAAATATATCCAATACATGATCCTTACAAGACTTCATTCCAACATTCTCGGAGGCTATACATACATTCAATACTGTTTACACAAATTACACACATTTTTCCCCCACCCTTGCCACTCATGTGGCCCACTGGCATGCAATCTCTCTCCTCCCTTATTTTTGAGGGGTGTCTCCACCACATCCTGTCCCCCCCCCCCCCCCCCCCCCCCCCCCCCCCCCCCCCCCCCCCCCCAATGTCCAGCAGCAGAAGGCTCCTAGACTGTGGTCCTTCCCCACCGAGTTTTGGCGTTGGCTGCACCGAGCTTCAGCACATACTCCTTACTGGGACAAGAATGAGACAAGAAAATCCTCAGTAGAATTATTGTCATCACTTCCCAGCCAAAAGTTAGAAATTATGAACTGCAATAGCTGGACTTATATTGTGCACACTCCAGTCGGCAACATTCCCCAACGGACATCTCGTTCCGCTAAGAGTTCAACAAAGCTCGGGCAGACCAAAGAGCATCTTTCACCAAGTTGATGACCTTCCAGCAGCACTCGATGTCAGTCTCTGAACGTATCCCTGGGAACACAATGTTCTTCACCATCGGACAGACCTTGATTAAATGTCTCATCTATAACATGGCAATTCTACTCGTGCAGCATTTTTTGCCATTACATTGAGGTGTCAGTCGAGATAATGCATTGAAGTCTTTGGAGTGATGTAGAACCTACGCCCTTGAGACTTGGAGAAGAAAACCAATTTTTTAAAAACAGCCTATTGTGATAATTACATTTTTCTTTCAGAACTCACTGAACACGGCCTATTTTTGGTTAAGAAAATATCGATCATCCCTCACAATATCACACAGCACTTTATCTTTGAAGTCTAGTCATTGTCGGAAAATAGATGTTTTTGTCAGCCAATTTACACACAGCAACCTGGGACCTTTTACATCGATGTTGGATCTTGGTTTTAATGTGCCATACAAAGAGCAGTACCTCCAACACTGCAGTGCTTTCTCTTTGCTGCACTGAAATGTCTGCCTATATTTACATGCTCAATACTTAGGAGTGTCTTGAACATAGTCTTCTGACAGGCAATCAACCGAACTACAGTTAAAAGCTTTCGGTGCTCAATATAAGTTCAGCTATTGCAGTTCATAATTTCTAACTTTTGGCTGGGAAGTGATGACAATAATTCTACTGGGGATTTTCTTGTCTCATTCTTGTCCCGGTAAGGATATAGAGCATAGAGCAGAGTACAGCAAGGGAACAGGCTCTTTGGCGCTCCTTGTCCATGCTGACCAATTTGGCATATTGTGCTCAGCACATTTACCTGCATTTTTGTCTATAGCCCTCTAAAACCCTTCCAATCCATGTATCTGTCCGAATGTCTTCTGATAGTTGTAACTGTGTCCACTAGTGTCCACATCCTGTGGCAGCTCATGAAAAGTTGCTGCTGAGGTCCCTCTTAAATATCTCCACTCTCATCTTAAACCTATGCCCTCTAGTTTTAGGATCCTCAACCCTGGGAAGAAGACTGCGCTAACTTCATCCATGCCCTTCATGACTTTGTATACTTCAATAAAGTCAGCCCTCAGCTCTCTCCGCTCCAAAGCAAAAAAAATTCCAGCCTATCCAATATCTCCCTATAACTCAAGCCTGCAAGCCCAGCTAACATCCTGGTGAATCTCTTCTGAGACCTTGCTAATTTAATTACATGCTTGCTATAGTTGAGCAACCGGAACTGTACACAGTGCTCCAAGTGTGGTCTCACCAATGGCATGTACACCTGCATCATGATGTCCCAACTTCTGCACTCGATACCTTCCCCATGGAACAGCATGCCAAACCTCTTCACCACGTTGTCATCTGACCTGTCACCTTCACAGAACCATGCATCTGAATTCCCAGATCTCTCTGTTCTGCAACATTCTCCAGGACTCCATTGATCACAGCCTGCTACTGCGAATGATTGGCTTATTGCCACTTTATGCTTCGATATACCACCAGCTGTTCAATTCTCAGTCTATTTCAGTATGTTACCCTTAGTTCCACGCTCCCCAGCATTGCTGATCAACCTTGTGTATAGGGCTGTGAAAAATCTGCATTCACCAGTTCACTGTGGTGCCGTGCAGCCAGCCTGGTTCCCCCGTCATGGAGCTGGGGAAGCCCACCCAGCACCTGCTTGTAACTGAGGACCAGAAAACTGGAGAGGAGGGTGGAGAGAGTCAAGATGGTGGTAGCGGCGGGAGACGCAAAGAACAAAGGGCTGGTAAGAGTGACCGGGTTCTTACCTCTGGTGCCCTCAAGGCAGGCTGCGGGAGGCGCTCCCGGGCACCACGGCTGAAAGGTGGCCAGGAGAGGAGAGGGATGACGGACGGGTTGCTGGCTGATGTGAGGATCTGGATCGAGGCGACGGCTGAAGGACCTGTAGCGGCCTGGTGCACGACTACATCGGGCACTGCTCCACGAGACTGCACGTGTCAACAGAGAGTGTTGGAGCAGCTGTGGAGAATGCCTATAACTGTCGCCTGGGCAGCAGAAAATGGCGGCAAAACCTGGCAACTCTTATATATTGTCTCAGCGGACTATTCCAGTACACTTTGTTCTTAATCTAAGGTTTTGCTTATGCATAGTGATACTTTACTGAACTGTTTGCCGAAAAGGAATTTCACAATTTCTCGGTACATGTGATAATGATGAACCATTGAACCATTATCTTTTCTACTGCAGGTTGTCCCCAGGTCAGGCCAGAGTTCTGTTCCTGCAAACTATTTGTATCCCAAACAGTTTACGAATCGGAAATGCAGCCGCAAACCAAGTGCTGACATGGATGGAAGATGCCTGCAGCCCTGTAGCAGCTGGCAAATCCATCCCGCTGGTCTCACAAATGCTCATTTCTAAGCTTTGCATAAGTCAGGCCTGGGGAAGGCACGTAGTCACGACCTCAAATAACTCTATAAGTATGATTTCCCTTTCATAAATCAACATTAGCTTTCCTTTGTACTGCCAGGATATTCTGTTATTACAGTCTTCATTTTAAGTCCAGCATTCTTCCTACCACTGGGATTAGACTAACATTTTCCTGAGTTTTCTCTCCACCTCCTTTCTTACATTGTTGTCCTTCCATCTGCCAGAATAATTCCAGAATTAAGTTCAAGTTCAAGTTACATTTATTGTCACATGCACCAATTGGCGCAGTGAGATTTGAGTTACCATACAGCCATACGAATAAAAATAAATGTACGATAGAGTTTAACATAAACATCCTCCCACAGCGGATTCAATGTTCCCACTGTGAGGGAAGACAATAAAGTTCAGTCATTTTCCTCTCTGTTCACCCGTGGTCGGTGCCTTTGAGCCCTCCGCAGTCGTCGCTACGGCGGCCTGATGTTCAGGCTCTCTCGCCGGGATGATCGAAGTCCAGCGTCGGAATGGAAGAAAGCATTCAGCGGCTTGGAGTGCCCGTATCGGCCGCTTCCTACCGGAGACCACGACTCCCAAAGTCCACAGGCCAAGCTGGGCGGAGATTCAACACTGGCGACCCCCGGCAAAGGACCCCAGGACTCCGCGATGTTACAGTCAGCGCCGCCCATGGCTGGAAGCTCGGCAAACCACAGCTCCACGATGTTAAAGCAGCTGGCCCAACACTCCGGAGCTCCACACGGCGATCCCCCGGTAAGGCATCGCCCACCTCGCGATGGTAATTCAGTGCTGCGCTGCTGCTGACGTTCTGGCCGGTCTCCGGCAGGAAAGGCCAGAGCTTAACAGAACTTTGGTCGATGATTACCAGGACCCACTCTACAGTTACCTCTGATGTGATCACTGGGTCCTTGATATTTATCGGCTTTCAAGCTCACCAACTCATCTAAGTACATTAACATTAGTTGCTTCAGACCATGATTCTTGCTTGAGCCATGATTCTGTAATATATCTGCTTCCGTGAAGATATTGGCAAAGTAATTGCTCAATTCTTCTGCCATGTCATTGGACCATGGGGATACAATGTGGAAACAGGCCCTTCGGCCCACCGGTCTGTGCCGACCAGCGTTCACCCCAGTACATTAGCACTACCCTACACACTGGGGACGATTTGCAATTTTTAGCAAAGCCAATTAACCTACAAACCCGTATGTCTTTGGAGTGTGGGAGGAAACCGGAAAACCAGAGAAAAACGCACTCGACCACGGGGAGAACGTACAGACAGCACGTGTAATCAGGATTCAACCCGGGTCTCTGGCGCTGTAAAGCTGCAAATCTACTGCTGCACACTGTGCCTCCCCAATTCTCAATTATAAATTCTCCTGTCAAATTTCCTCTCACTGGTCTTTTTCCTTTTTATATATAGAAGCTCTTACACACTGATTTTATGTTCTTTCCTGATCTATTCCCATTTTCTAACTTGCATTTATTTCTCAATTTGTTGGTCTTCCTTTGCTCTTTTAGAATGCTCCCAATTCTCAGGACTATCCTGTAAACCTGTGGCCGCGAGTAAAAAAAAGGCTGCCATGGAAAAAATAAATACTTTTTTGTGCTCGTACGTTTAGTCGTAGTAGGTTGTTTTAGGTTGGCAGGTTAGTCGTAGGTAATCAAGGGTAGTTGAAGGTAGTCGTAGATAGTCTTCATCATAGTCGAAGGGAGCAGGGCCAGCCTTAGGCGGTGCAGGGCCCAATTGAGAAAAAAATTCATAGAAATGTAAATAAATAATTATAAATGAGTCACGTGTCGTGAGTAATATGACAGTCTGTCAGCTTTTAACAAAAATCTTAAACCGCGCATGCGCAGATTGTTCTCTCCATAAAAATAAAAATAAAAATAAATAAAGTAACAATTTAATTTTCCCACTGCTTCCAAATCTCCTTCTTTCTGAATTACTGAATGGGTGGGGGGGTGGAGGGTGACGGCAGGTGGAAAGATGGTGGAAAAATCGGGAGCACACCGGGACAAGTTGAATCAGTTGTCATCTTAATGAATGATAATACTAGTTCAACTTATCAAGAGACCAATTCGGGGGAGAGTTCCTTTCACAGCGTGTGGGGAGTCTGGCCAGGGGTAAATTTGCCAGTAACTCACTCACGTACCACTGCCGCAGCTCTCCGGGCGCGGAGCTACCACATTGTGGTCGGGGAGGGAAGCAGCTCGCGTGGCTACGAGCGGCCTCCAGCACCGGACAGCGGAACGGACTGCCATCTCAGCACCTTCTGCCGGCCCGCTCACCTCTGGCACTGCTCTCCGTCTGAACAGTGAGGGGACCAGCTCAAGAGCAAAGATCATAGAGCGGAGTGGGTCAGCGGGTGATGGATAACATCACAGCGGGCGGTGGAGCTTACTCCTGTGTCAGCGCAAACAAGGGATCAATTGAGGTTACTCGCACTAACATATGGAGTAAGCTCCACCGCCCACAGTCCTGTTATCCATCGCCTGCTGACCCGCTCTTGAGCTGGATGATCCCTGGCCGACCCCCCCTTTCTCAACGCTCCTGGTCTCCCCGCAACTTTACCCCTGGACAGACTACCCACACACCTTGAAAGGAACTCCCCACCCCCCAGCAGCGCTGTCCTTTTACAGCCGCTTCCCACTTTAGAGCCGCAAGGTAATATCTTGCCCAAACTCAGTTGTATCTTTCTACCTCAATAAATATCACAAAATATGCCATTGTTTCAGCCACATTATGACAAAACATAGAATGTAGGTTATTTGTTATCAGTCACCCCATCCCAGAAACAACAGAACTTAAAGAAGATAATTTGTTTTACTAATTTACGAGCATGTACCATACAGAGTCCGTTGATCCATATCCAGCAAAATGTTGTGATAATTGCATAAAAGGTATTATTACCCATATCACCCATCTGAGGTATGCTTTTACGAAATTGTATTCCCTTCCTTTTTACTGCCAGCAGCGCTAACAGGGGAATATTTTCTTATATTCCCCTTTCTAGCGAACGCCTATGGACTTTACCTGTTTAAACAGCGGGGAATATAGTCTTATATTCCCCTGGTCTCACATCCGGGAACTTGGCAACGTGACGCTGCGTGACGGCAACGTGACGCTGCGTGCGAAATTTAAAATTTATTCTCAAAACAAACAAAATGGCAGCCGGTTGCGAGAAGAGGTTCGCGATTTAAAAGTTCGACCTTCACATTGTCACATAAATGAATTACATAAATTACATAAATGAAACATAAATGTTACATTGTTTTTAGTACCCTTATTTACAATGTTGCAATGCATATTGCAAAATGTATAGATACATTCATATCATATGAGATGTTGAGATTTTCCTCTAGATGTCTGATAATGGGTAATAATAACAATATTGACTGTCCTCTTTCGGGAGATACGACATATATTGCCCTCACTAGATCCATATTGCCCTCGTCTTCGACTCGGGCAATATGAATCTACTTCAGGCAATATATGTCGTATCCCCCTCAAGGCCAGTCAATATTTTATTATTATTGTCTAAGAAATTTGGTGTGGAATGATAATCCATCTCAGTACTATATATACTTTTCCCCCACCTCCAATCCCCTCACCCGATCTTCATTGAACTTACCATTTGGCCATTTATTTACTCAGCTGCTGTAACGTTTCCTTCCTATCAAAATCTCTGTGTAGTATCTCTGTCCCTACATTCCAATTCCCACTTTGAAATAAAGTACAACTTTTGACTTAAACATTTTGCAGCAGGATCGCTATATAAATGCAAATATATGGTATTTTATCCTAGCATCCCCCCCACCCTCCCCCTTACCACCACATAAGAAGTGTAACTTGAAGCGTTTCCATTTGGAAAAGTTCGATACGGACCAGGAATGAAAGTTAATAGCTATGAGTCGATTAACAGCGAGCTACGAGGTGAGATTGAAACACCTGTCAGAGAGCTAAGAAACAATCCTGAGTTGACGGCGTATTGTTTTAAGTGAGCATTTTGCAGCGACCTCACCATATTCTGGTTAAATATTCTTTCCACGGAAATCTCCTATTTCACTTTGAAATTATATTCATTTATAACCGTTTTTAACATCAGTAACCACCTTAATGTTCGTGCATTTAGTACCGGGTATGCTTGAAACTATTTATTGTAATGTACTGTATCGTTAAAAAAAAACTATACCAACCAGGTATGAAAATTGCACTGAATTGAATGATGATTGAAAATGCGTGGGAATCGACTAATCCAGCTGCAAAATGTTTAAGTCGAAAGTTGTATTTTATTTCAGTGGGAATTTGAAGATAGGGACAGATATGCTACACAGAGATTTTAAACTCGGGAGAGCTCTTGGGTGAACTCGCACAGTGGGACGGGGCTTGAGGCAGCATCTATGGAGCAAAGGAAATAGCCAACATTTCGGGCCGGGTCTGAAGAAGGGTTTCGACCCGAAAAGTTGCATATTCCTTCGCTCCATAGATGCATGCCTCACCCGCTAAGTTTCTGCAGCATTTTTGTCTACCGCAAAACGTCAATGATTCCGGGAATGCCAAGAGGGCTAGAGAGAGACGAGATAGGGAGCGAGAGAGAGAGAGCGCGCGAGAGAGAGAGGGAGGGAGAGAGCGAAAGACAGAGAGGCACAACGTGGGTCGGTAGGTAAATTGAATGACTAACCTGATGCAGACCAAGCTCACCAAGAAGAAGTCCTCAATCATGATGGTGAGTTTTTGATTGAGAAATTCTCAATGTGTCATTAATGCATCGATCTACATTCCTCAGTAAATGTAATTCTGTTTTGAACAAGTGTTAATGACGCCACGTGAATTGTATTCAAAGGAACGCAGCGTCATTAATACTTGTTCATAAGTTCATAAGTTAATAATTGATAGGAGTAGAATTAGGCCATTCAGCCCATCAAGTCTACTCCGCCATTCGATCACGTCTGATCTATCGCTCTCTCCTAACCCCATTCTCCTGCCTTCTCCCCATAACCCCTGACACCTGCACTAAGCCAGAATCTATCTATCTCTGCTTTAAAAACATCCGCTGACATGGCCTCCACAGCCCTCTGTAGCAAAGAATAGTAAGATTAAATGAGAACTTACCAGTTCGAAGTTTGATCTGTATTTTATGAGGAGTTACGATGAGGGATTACGTGAAGACCCCGTCCAGCACGCATGCGCGACATTTCTTCAAAGCAGCGGTGTGGATTCACAGAAAAACACAACAATTGAAATATAGTAAAGAAAAAATAAGAACTTAATTACCAGTTGATCTGTATAATAGAGGGTGGGAGCGGAGGGCACGTAATCCCTCATCGTAACTCCTCATAAAATACAGATCAAACTTCGAACTGGTAAGTTCTCATTTAATCTTACTATTTTACTTTGGAGTCACGTGAGTGACTACGTGAAGACTTCAAAGCTCTGTGAATCCGAACCGTGTACCAGCTCATGCTTCACTCACTGCCTGAAGACCTTAGAGGGAGGAAGCATGTTATACAATCAACAATAACCTGTTTGTGAACAAAAAAGGTTTATTAATAACAACAAAAAACAGAGAGCTCCCCCGGGCTTAAATTAAATATTATCTGCAGACTCTAAAATTCTGTCTGCAAATGTAGCAGGCTCCGCCAGCGGCTTATTATAAAACCTTTGGAAAGTTCTTTCCGAGGACCATCCTGCTCTGGCCAGAATATGGTCCATAGGCACATCCATTCGCCTAGCCGCCGACGTAGATGCAGCCCTGGTGGAATGAGATTTGTACACATTAGTATCGACTCCCGCGAACTTAAGCACCTGCTTGAGCCACCTTGAAATGGTTTGGCTCGTCACCTGACCATGAGGCTTCTTGTGGCTTATCCATAAGGCTTTTTCTCTCCCACTTAAGTTATATGTTGTGTCTATGTAGTTGGCGAGATGGGTCTTGGCACACAACCGTGGGTCAGGTGAATATGCCCGGAACTCCATAACTGGAGGCGTGGTACCTGGTCTAGTTTGTTTGACCAGTCCCTGAATGTGAAATGTGATACAGTCCAATGACTCTGTCATGCTGTCCAGCCTCAGAAGGTGGAGGGACTGTACCCTTTGAGCTGACACTAGAGCCATGAGCATGACTGATTTCAGTGTAAGTTGTTCCAGAGTAAGTGACCTGGGTGGTGGCCATCCCCTAAGGTACGTCAGTACTATGCTGACATCCCAGATCTGAGTGTACCTAGGCCTAGGGGAATTGGTGTTAAAAATGCCCCTCATGATTTTGACCACTAGTGGATGGACCCCAAAGCCAGTTGTCCTGCTGCTGGAACCAAATAAGCTGACAACGCACTCCTGCTGTATTAATGGCGCTGTAGCTGAGTCCTTCCCGATGTAATCCAACCAGAAACTCCACAACACTGGTGGCTGTAGCTGTAGTGTAGGTAGTTCCTGTTTTGGAGCAATACCGTTCCCATTTTCTTATATTGGTCAGGTATTGTCTCCTGGTGGACTCCCGGTGAGATGCGGTCATCATGTTGATGGCGTCCTCAGACAGTCCCAGGCCCAGTAGAGGTCTTTTTAGAATCTGCAAGCCAGGAGATTGACTCTGTCATGGCACGGGGGACTAATGCCTGACACTGGGTGGATTAATAACTGTCGACTGCTGGGGAATTCCAACGGTGTTTCGACAGCCATGTCGAGGGCCACTGGGAACCATGGCTGTGTAGGCCAGTCGGGAATTATCAAGATTCCTGAAGCGGAATCCAATTGAATCTTGCGTAATACCCGACTGATGAGGCAGAAGGGAGGAAAAGCATAAAAGAACATTTTCCCCCAATGCAGCGAGAATGCATCAACTGCTGCTGCCTCAGGGTCTGGTTCCCAAGCGACATACGTTGGTACCTGGTGATTCAGCCTGGATGCAAATAGATCGATATCTGGTGTGCCATATTGCTTTGTAATTTCAGCAAATACTTTGGGATTTAACATCCATTCGATGTTATCATTAAATCTACGTGACCTGGTGTCTGCCACTGTATTTTGCTTACCTGGTAGGTAAGTTGCTGATAACCAAATATGCCTTTTTAACACACCATTGCCAGATTAGGTTGGCCAAATTGTCACACGATATCGACTTTACACCATCCATGTGATTGATATAAGCCACCACCGTGGAATTATCTAGTTGCAACCGGACATGTGCATGATGCGTATTAGATGAATATGCTTTTTAACCCATAAAACGCACCCAACATTTCTAAATAGTTGATACCCCATGTCTGTAGGCAAGATGATTCAAATTTATTCCATCTGCCCCCTGTGCTGGATTGCATGTTAGTTGCTCCCCAGCCCAAAGCACTGGCATCCGTTTGAATGGTTAATACTGGGTTGGTGATCATTATGGGACTGGAGCTGAGTCTTACGTTCCTTGCCCACCATTGTAACACTGGAATGGATTCAGCAGTTAAACTCATAGCTCGGTCAAAGTGACCTGAGTTTTGCTTTAGTGCATGCACTTTAGCTCTTTGCAAATTTTGATAGTGCAAAGGCCCAAATTGTACGGCTGGAAAAGCTGCTACCATTTTGCCAATAACTCTAGCTACTTCCCGTATGGTTGGCTGATGTTTATTCATGAGTTCGTTGCATGATAGCGCCAATTCTGATGCTTTCCCCTTTGGCAGAGTTACAATCATGCGAACAGTATCTATCGTAATTCCAAGATAGTCCATGGCAGTGGATGATGTAAGATTGGATTTATCTGGATGTATGACAAACCCCAAAGTTTCAAACAAACGTTTGGTGGCTGCTACTGCGAGAATGGCTGTCTCCAAGGTTTTCCCTACTATTAAAATATCGTCTAAATATGCCATGACTATATGCTTTTGTTTCCTCAATAATGCCAAGGCAGGTTTTAAGATTTTAGTGAACAACCTTGGAGCAGAGGTTAGCCCATTTGCTAAGGCTTTATATTGCCATAGCTGTTTCATCCAGATAAATTTTAAATATTTTCGATGCTCCTTGTGTATGGGTACTGAGTAGTAGGCATCTTTTAAATCAATGCTTGCTAGAAAGTACCCTCTAGAAACCAATAGTCTGGCTGTTTCAAAAGTATCCATCTTGAAATGTATATACCTGACAGACTTGTTCAAAGTAGTTAAGTCAATGATGATGCGTCGTCCACCATCGTTTTTGATTTTAGTGAAAATATTAGACACAAATTCCAAAGGTTCATGTTTTGTTCTTTCAATGACACCTTTAGCTTGTAACCTCATCAGTTCAGCTTGACCCTCTTGTTTCTCCTTGACTGAGAGGGTGAATAACCTTTTGGGCATATGCTGAACTGGTGGAAAATTTTTATGGACAAAGTCAATTTTGTAGCCATGAACGCTGCTGAGTATATACTTGTCATTAGTGATGGATTCCCATGCATCCAAAAACAAGTGCAATCTCCCCCCTGTTAGTACAGAGCCCCTACTGCACATATGCTGAGAGGAACCAGACCCACCTACCTCCATGGTTATTGGTGCTTCTTCTGCCTCTTCGCTGGGCGATGAGGCGTCTGCTGGGCTGTAGAGGGTTGATGTTGATCTCAATGTTGTTGGGGGTGGCGCATTTTCCATGGGGTCCGCTCTGGGCCCTGGCCTAAGAAAAGGCTTACGGGGAATGGTTGTGGACCCCGAGCTTTCACCAGTCCCATAGTGTGGTCGACGACTGGTGGACGCCGTGGGGTACTGCCGCCTGGGTTTGTTGGGTCTGCTCGGTCCCAAACCTGCCCTCACGAGACCAAAGGTCTTGGATTCTTCTTCCAGGTCTTTCACCTTTTTTGGAAGGTCTTTCCCAAAGAGCAGAATAGGAGGTTCTGACCCCGGTGTTTTGCAAAGTCCCGCAAATTTAGGGTTGAGGGCAGGCTTGATAATCTCCTTTCGCAAATTATTTATTTCATATTGAGTGGGTGCACAGCAGAGCTAATGTGTCTTGCTGATTTGTGGAGATGTCCGCACCATCAATGGACCGAGCATAAGATGTTATTCCTGCAGTCAGGAGTTTAAGGATCTTTCTGGAGCTTCAACTCCAGGTTTCTGATGTTCTGCCCCAAATGTCCCCAAATTTGGCTATTGACAGCAGTACATTCAAAGATGTACAATTTACTGGGGCTGTATATAGTTGAAAGAGCCTCATTGACCACCTGTTCTTGTAGGGGTTTAGAGGACAGGTGGTTAATGCTGGCTGCAAGTTTCGGCTCTAATGGCCGACCCGCTTGTGGAATGGCCACGTAGCGGTTTGACCACACCCAGCAGCTCTTCCTGTTCCGGTACACCCTGCGTACTCCCGATATCTTCAGCCAGTGACCCCTCTTCTTGACCAGCCCAGACCTGGTCGCCAATGCTGCCTTCAAAAGAAGGTGAAGCAATGGCCAGTGCCGTAAAAGGCACTGCGGGAGTGCCTGAGCTCCCTTGGCGAGTCTGCTGCTGCTCTCTCAGCAGATCTCGCTGGAGTAATTGCTCCATAAGCCGTTCCATGCGGCTTAGGCGGCTGCCTGTGCCGCTCTCGAGCGGTGAGGCATCTTCATCCGAATCGTCGGACACTACCGCCCGGTTCTGGCTGCAGGTACCTCCAGACCGCTGCTCAGGCAGCACTAGCGGTGCTGGGCTCGGCACGGTAGTTATACCCGCCGCGTCTTGCCCCCCCTCCAAGAGCATTCCTCAACGGAGGACGAACGGGGGCGAGCTGCAGACTTCTTTCCTCTGGTCTTGCTCATTCTTTCTGGAAAACAAGCAGACCACAGAGAAAAAGATACACGGCCACGGTAAAGCTTACCTATCGGCCCGACTTTTCAAATTGTAGCGGGAGATGCCTTGAACTCCCGTTCGTCGCGGGTGCACTGCATGAACGCTAATGTCGTGCATGCGTGCTGGACGGGGTCTTCACGTAGTCACTCACGTGACTCCGAAGTAAAATTCCACAGATTCACCACCCTCTGTCTAAAGAAATTTTCTCTCTCTCTCTCTCTCTCTCTCTCTCTCTCTCTCTCTCTCTCTCTCTCTCTCTTTTTTTTTTTTTTTTAAGAACGCAATAACTATTTATGAAAGCAAAATACAAGTAAAACACAGAAAAACTATGAATAAAGTAACAGTACAAAATAACAGGCCTCACGCCCCTCTGCGTATTCGAGTCTCCAGTCTACTGTCTCCAAGTGCTCTCTCTCTCTCTCTCTCTCTCTCTCTCTCTCTCTCTCTCTCTCTCTCTCTCTCTCTCTCTTCCTCTACCCCCAGCCACGTTTATATCTACACTCCACGAGTGTGTGTGTGAGAGCCAAGCAGTGTTTCTCATTCTGACTGCTCCGTGAGCTGCTCGTATTGACAGTAATTGTGTCCAACTCTTAACTGAAAACGTGTGGTATGCAAACTGAAAATCCCCCCTCTCTCTGTTTCCCCACTGTCCACAACCCCCCCCCCCCACACACACAGACCGAGACACACGCAGACACACACGCAGACAGAGGCACACACATACAGCCAGAGACACAGAAACAAAATCACACACACACAGCCACAGACACACACAAACACACACACACGCACACACACGCACATACACAGAAACACAGAGAGATACACAGACACAGAGTCACACACACACAGACAGACATACACAGACAGACATCACACACACACACACACACACACACACACACACACACACACACAGACAGGCACACACACACACACACAGACAGGCACACACACACACACACGCACACACACACACACACACACACACACACACACACACACACACACACACACACACACACACACACACACACACACACACACACACACACACAGACAGGCACACACACACACACAGACTGGCACACACACACACACACACACACACACACACACACACACACACACACACACACAGACACAGACACAGACACAGACAGACACAGACAGACAGACAGATACACACACACAGGGTTAAATCCCACCCATACCCCGGCCCGGACATTCACCCCGACACCAATGTTAACACAGACTCAAACCTCCAACCTGGTCTGCTGTTGTACCGGCACCGAACGAGTTAACACAACCCCCAGATCTGTTTATCCACAGATTGTCTCGCTCTCGCACTTATCCGGCCTGTTGTCTTTCGTTTCTGCTTCAGGTCTTTTAACTCTATCCCCCCCCGAGCAAGAGTGGGCCAGTACACCGCCGATCTCATACAAATCTGACCCTTTCTCAACACCCCCCCCCCCCCCCCCCCCACTCACACACCGCCCGCCTGCCCACTCCCGGCGTTTTAGCGTTGATTACTCACGGCTGAGTTTGCTGCGGTGCTGGGGCTTGCTGCCCTGTTTGCGCCTAGACATGGCAGTCTGGCTGGGGCTGTGAGACTCCCACACCTCCCCAGAGCCCGGTACTACACCCCCCCCCCACCCTCCTCTCCCCCCCCCCCCCCCCCCCCCCCCCACCCTCCTCTCCCCCCACCCCCAACCCCCCCCCCCCCCCCCCCCGGTCCAGACCAGATCTCGGCCGCTCTGGCGGCAGCGAGTCAAGACACAATTACATTTACTGAGGAATATGGATCAGAGCATTGATGACACATTGTATAACCACTTGTTAACTACTGGCTGTTAACAAGTGCTACAGTTGTAGTTAACATATCGTTTGTGTCTGATGGCCGTGCAGCGTTTGTTATCCATGTTTGTTTTGTAAAAAAATCCGTATGGCGAATGTTTTTTAAAAAAATCTTTATTTCACAAAGCAAATTTGTATTTCCATATGAAATACGGAAAATTAACGCGGGGCCCCCCTTGGGCGTGGGGCCCAATTTGGAAAAATCGGTCCAATCGGCCTAAGGCCGGCCTTGTGCTGGACAAACTCGGAGGGTCGTGCCGCTTCTGTGGAGGGGAATAGACAACTGACTTCTAGAAGACGACCCTTCTTCATCCTGATGGAATAGAGGGGAGAAAGTTGGTAAGGGGATGTGAGGGGAAGGGGTGGAATAAGAACCTGCTAATTCAAATTCAACGAACTAGCAAAAGCTGGTGGATTCAAGTGAGGAAGGGTGTTTTACAGATGGGTGTAGATGGTGATCAAGGCTGGAGATGATGTGGAGCACAATGAAAATATCTGTGCTATTCACTTTTCCATGGTTTCCACTGGAAAAGGAATTTTGCCTGTATTTCTTACTGGGTTTTCTTTCAGTTTTGTTTATCTGAGTCTAATGGGAAAAGATTGTTGATCTGTATGTATAATGTTCTCTGAAGGCATTGTCTTCATATCCCCTGAGTCACGTGCGTCTATGTGACCGGATATAGGCTTGAAGGAGAAACATAAAAATAGCACCATAGACATATATAGCACAGAGGGAGGCTATTTGTTCAATCGGCTCAATGTTTGTAGACACGTGGTTCAGATAACAGAGGTTATATGAGGTAAAAAGAGGAATGGGCCTGTCCCACTTAGGAGATTTTTTTCGGAGACTGCCAGCGACTGTCATAGACGTAGCAGGTCGCCGAGAAACCATCGACTGGACCCACCCACGACAATGTCTATGACAGTGTCTACAACAACCTACCACCTCGTCGACATCAAGCTACAGCAAGCTACCGACAACCAGCGACCCATTAGGACGTCCACCTACGACAACCTACGTCCACCTGCGACAAGCCAAGACAAGGTACTACCCTGTCGGCAACAACTGAAGCCAACTTAAGACAATTCAGTCGCTGGTACCTGTCACAGGTTGATGTAGGTTGACATAGGTAGTCGCTAATCGAATTCACCAAAGTCAGCACCGGCGACAACCTACGTCATCCTGGCAACAATGTACAACAGCACCTACGTCAGGAGAAGTCAAGTACGCTCATTGGCATCAAGCCAACTGTTGCAGAAAAGTTTAAAACATTTCAATATCAAGCGGCGACCAGAAAAACCCAACGATTCTTTGGGCGACTGAGGAGGCTACTCACAACCATAAAGACGACACCCCGGCGACCATGTGGCGACAGCCTAGTCACCTGTAGTCGCCTGTAGTTGCCTGAAATATTGTCTAAGTGGGACAGGGGCATAAGAATCTTGTGCACTTTTTAATCATTTTATTTCGATGTCGTTGAGTCTTCACTTTACAGGTCCTTCCCTGATTACAACAGGGTTTTCCGTTCCTGACAACCGATCGTAACCTGGCAAGATTGCAAGTTGGAAATGTATTTAAATAAAAACATAGGCCAACCATGGCCTGCAATTTTACACGACCATTGAACTCAGCCATTTAGATTTCTCTGCAAGGTGAAATGATATTGCGGTGAACAGAGTTCCAGTTGGCAGGTGGTGCCTGGAGCACCACAGCAGTCGGATAATCCAGCCTCAATCAAATATACGAGCTGTGCTTACGTTTGCCGCTTGTAACCTGGGCCGGACCTGCATGAGTTGGACCCAATTGCTTCCCCACATAAATCGCCTTCAGAAAGTAGGTTGTGATGCAACATTTGCCTTATTAAAATGTTATATAATAGTTGTACTAAAGTGAAAGAATGCTTGCTTAAAACACACAGATGGCTTGCCCACCTTTACAGTACAGTTCTTCACATTGGAATTGGAATGATGGTCAGAAATTATGCATTCACTGATAGTTGTACTTATCCAGTTATTTTGGCATGAAATGGGAAAATCTACAGAATTGGGCACGTGGGTCTTGACATTTTATGGAATGGATGGAATAATTTATTGTCACATGTGACTAGGCACGGTGAAATTATTTGGTTGCATACCCAATGTATACAAATAGCACAAGGTAAGATTTTACAAGGACATTTTTTTGGCATTCCAATTACATGCAACTTGTAGCTTAGTTTTCAAATTCCATGATTTTCTTCGTCTGAAGGTTTGCTTTGCAATGTCTTGTGCTAGCAACTGGCTCTATGAGTTCTGTAGGTTAAAATAATAGTGCTGGCTGCAACAGCTCCACTCCTCCATTTATTCACAACCACAACATCTGCTCCACAACAACAACAAAGGGCGGTACGGTGGGGCAGCGGTATAGTTGCTGCCTTATAGCACATACAGTGCCAGAGACCCGGGTTCAATTCTGACTACGGGTGCTTGCCTGTACGGAGTTTGTAAGTTCTCTCCGTGCCCTGCCTGAGATGGTTCTTTCCGAGAGGTTCTTTCCGAGATGTTCGGTTTCCTCCCACACACCAAAGACGTTAATTGGCTTTGTGTAAATGTAAATTGTCCCTAGTGTGTGTAGGATAGTGTTAATATGCGGGGATCGCTGGTCGGACTCGATGGGCCGCAGGGCCTGTTTCCACGCTCTACAAACTAAACTAAACTAAACATCTAATTTGATTCCATCACCCAGTCACAGCCCAGCATCCACTTCCCCATGGAGCAAATCATGATCCAGCCAGGGTGCAATGAGGTATCAATTTCCTTCTCAATTCGTGACCTTTACCACATCCGTGCTTCATTTTCCCCACACTGGGGAAAATTTTTGTCCCTGAGAATCTTGTGTTCGCAGGCATTTGTGGCGGATAAATTAGAAATGCAAAACGTAGCACATTTAGGCAGAAATGGAAATGCTTGCTGTAAGTTATACACTAATATGTCAGGGGAGGTTTGAAAAAATTATTTTGCTTTTGCAAGTGTGGGTAAGTGTGAGTATTTGGCGCAAGAGTCTTCGGCAGGGAGTTGGAGCAGAGAGAGAGACAGAAGGTGAATCTCATAGCATAGCATAGAATGTGCAAATTGGTCTAGAGCAGATTGCTCTTTAGAGGACAGTTCTATCTCACAGTGCCAGAGATCCAATTACGATACTGACCTTGGGTACTTTCTGTGTAAGTTTGCACGTTCTCCCTGTGACCATGAGGGATTCCTCTGAATGCTCCAGTTTCCTCCCATATTCCAAAGACACATGGGTTTGTAGATTAATTGGCCTCTGTAAATCCCCCTAGTGCCTAGGGGCATGGATGCTAAAGAGGGATAACATTGAACTATTGTGATTGGGTAATCGATGGTTGCCGTGGATTCACTGAGGTAGTTGTATCTTTCAATTAATCTTATACAGCACAGAGACATGCTATTTAGTCCCATACAGGAGTCACACGGCATGGAAATAAGCCTTCCCACCTACTAAATCCACACTGACAATCAATCGCACTAATCCTACTTTTTTTTCTGTATGTTCCTTTCTACTGGCTCTTCCTCAGATTCGACTGCTCAACTGCACACTGACGGCAATGTCAGTTACCTGTTACCAACCCATGAATCCGAGGATATAGGGGAAAATACAGTACTCAGAGAAAGCCCATGTGAGCACAGGGAGAAAATGCAAACAGCACCAGATGCTTGAATTTGTGTCACTGAAGCCGTGGGTAGCAGCTTTATGAGCCGTGCCAGCTCTGCTAATTCATCAATTTCCCTCACATGCTCCCCGTGTCTATGCAAAATTCTAATTGTATATCCAATTTATGTTTTAAAGTCGGTGGTGTATTCAGTTTAATTGGCCTTTCAGGTAATGTGCTTCCAATCCTGACAACTCACTGAGTTTAAAACTAGGTGCTCATTTCCCCCATTGAATTATTTTGATAATTATCACACTCTATAAAGCAATTTGCAGACATGTTTGCAGTTTGTAGCCTCTAGTGTTGATGTAGCTGGGTCCCAGGAGGACTAGAGGACATTCAAATCAACCAAAGGAAGCTTAATGCAATTCCGATTTTCTATCACTAGATGGTGCCGATGTTCTGCGTAGAGCTTGAAATGTTAAACCCAAGACCTTTAACCCAAGTTAAAGTGCAGAATATTATCATTCCCCATTTCTTCTTTGCTGATACTTTTAGTATTCACTACCCTGGGCCAGGAACATCAGGCCATGCAGGTGGCATGATTGTGGCAACAAGCTGAACTCTTTCTGGAACTTGCATGAAGTGAGACAATAAGGACTTTTGATTTAGGAGAGTATTGAGTCCCATCTCCAATCTACAGTATATGGAGTGTGCTGGTCGCAGAGAGAGCTACAGCAGAAAGGCTAAAAGAATGGGTGGGGGAGTGGAAGAGTGGTGATAGAATCGGTTTTGTTCTGATGTCCTGCTACTTTGATATTCATAGCCTGTCTCCTCCCACCCATACCCCCCACCCCCCCCACCCCCTACCCCCACCCACCGTTTCTGCACACCTTTCTTAGTTTTTAGTTTTAGGAAACAGGTCCCCTCGCCCACCAAGTCCGCACATACCTGCGATCACCCGTACACTAGTTCTATCCTACACACTAGGGACAATTTACAGAAGTCAATTAACCTACAAACCTACACATCTTGGGAATGTGGGAGGAAGTGGGAGCCGCTGGCAAAAGCCTATGTACTGTAGTCACAGGGAGAACGTGCAAGCTCAGTACAGACAGCACCCACAGTCAAGCTCGGGTCCTTGGTGCTGTAAGTGTAACTCTACCACTGTAAAGTGTAACTACCACTGTGCCACGGTGCCAAGAACATCTTGGATATACTTAAGTGTCCTCTAGCTTATTTTCTGGATTGTTAATTTTGACCCTACCACAAATCCCATATCATTGCAAGTGATTCCATCTGCTTGTCAAAAAACTAGTGAGAATGTTTGCAATGCTCCATATCCAAATCAATCCAGTTCAGCTTCCAACCCCAGGACCACATACGTCCTTCCATCTTTAACACATCCCACAATCTCCTTGTCAGCTGAATAAAAGAACTGCAAGCATATTCTCTCGGTGTTCAGTGCCACACTAGTGTATCTGCCAGAACAAAATGGTAGATAGACTCAAAATGGTGGAGTAACTCAGCGGGACAGGCAGCATCTCTGGATAGAAGGAACCGGTTGAGTCCCTTCTTCAGACTGAGCGTCAGGGGAGAGGGGAGAGCATAAAGGAGGGTCTCGACCCGAAACATCACCCATTCCCTCTATCCACAGATGCTGCCTGACCCGCTGAGTTACTCCAGCATTTTGTGTCTATCTTCGGTGTAAACCAGCATCTGCAATTGCGTCCTTCACAAAACAAAATGGTATATGCTTTCGTTTATTTCCAACATAAATCTTGTTATCCCAATGACCTTACTTGGAATAAAATCTTTAATTTGTTGCATTAAATCCCTGCATTGTTTGCTGGGTTTAGGTTTATTCGTTCCCTCCTCTGATTCATGGCTTTTGAAATGCAGATTAACCTCTCTGCAAATGACTTGGAACTGAAAGCAAATTGACATGTAATTTTGAACCTGTACAGGATCTGTACAATTATTAATTCTCTGAAGTTTTCCTATTGAGATTTGTTAGGCATTGAAGGAAGTCTGTTCTCCACTGCACATCAGAATAACACCCCCTCAGGGAACAGTTTAACGACTGAGACCAGAAGCCAGTAGTTCAATTGTAGGACCGTGTGACAAGTGAAATGTTCTGCATCTCAAGACGTTAACCTGCACATTATTTCCACTTTGCACTGTAGACTGAAACTTTGATCTTATTTGTTGAAATAGCTTTGAGCTAGCCTGTTATTAAAGACAGAGTGGTTGGATAGACACAGTGCCAGGTTTAAATGAGCAGTGCACAAAAACATGCCGCTAACTCAAGCCAAGCACCCAGATTATGTCTCCTCAGCACCATTATATGATTTCCTTTGTGAGGTTTACATGTAACCTGGGACTTAAATGCATGGGCGGAAATCCTGAGGTGGGGGGTGGGGGGGGGGGGGGGGGGGGGGGGGGGAGGACGAACCAATAAATATGGCTGTGGGCCGGTTGATTTCAGGTTATGTGCCGAATCCGACCCGTGGGCTGTAGGTTGCCGACCCCTGTCCTAGATGTCAGGCCTCATTGTGTCCCCCCCATGTTTTAAATGCAATTTTCGCCCATGAGGCACTGGGCACATCTTGTAGGACAAACAACGTTTGTAGCATGGAAGAAGCTGATCAATTGCATATGCTAATATCAATGGGGTGAAAGGTAAGAACTAGGAGAACACTATCATTATTCTCTCTGGGGTGTGAAAACGCACACTTCCAGATTTGGGGACAATTTCTTCCCAGCTGTTATCAGGCATCTAAACCATCCTACGGTAACTCAAGAGCAGTCCTGAACTACCTCACTGGTGACCCTTGGACTATCTTTGATCAGACTTTACTGGCTTTATCCTGCACTAAACGTTATTCCCTTATCATGTGTCTGTACAAAGTGAATGGCTCGATTGTAATCATGTATTGTCTTTCCGCTGACTGGTTAGCACGCAACAAAAGCTTTTCACTGTACCTCTGTACATGTGACAATGAGCTAAACTGAACTAAACTGGGAAAAGGGGGAGGAAGAGCAGAATTCTGGGATGCAGAGGAGACACATGTGAGAGATCTATCTACTGCAACAGAGGGAAACTACGTTTACTAAAGAAAGAGGACAATTGATGTCCCTGTGTGGAAAACCTCATCTTAGGAATGGATGCAGCGGAGATGGAGAAATTCTAAGTAGGGGATAGTGTCTTTGTAAGAGGTAGGATGGGAGGAGGTGTAGTCCAGATAACTGTGGGAGTCAGTGGGTTTATAATAGACTAGACTAAGTGGGACCCATTGGGTCCCATGTTCACATGGGAGGGCTGACCCCCCCAATGCAATATTCCACCTCCCCACAAATTCCAATATAGGTGGCCAGTGAGGAGGGGGCTTTCTGGAGGGCTAGTATGGGTGTTGTGGGCTGAATGGACTAGTTTCCAGAGGTCTAATATGGACATTGTAGGCCGAATGGATTCTTGGGCTGGCAGCTCAGTCACTCAGGCCTGGTGGGCTAGCACCTCAGTCATTCAGGCCTGGTGGGCTGGCACCTCAGTCACTCAGGCCTGATGTGCTGGCAACTCAGTCACTCACGGCTGGTGGGCTGGCAGCTCAGTCACTCAGGGCTCATGGGCTGGCAGCTCAGTCACTCAGGGCTGGTGGGCTGGCAGCTCAGTTACTCAGAGCTGGTGGGCTGGCAGATCAGTCACTTAGGGCTGGTGGGCTGGCAGTTCACTCATGGCTATTCCTTGAAATTCCATTTATTGCAATTGCATTGCAGACTCACAGTTCAGTTGATTCACAGCTTAGAATTACAGTTGTGGACTCTCCCTCGCGATCTTCCAGAGTGACTAACTCACGTCCAGGCATCTGGGGTTTTATAGTCCGTCCTCCCCCCCCCCCCCCCCCCCCCCCCCCCCGCCCACCCGGAAGGGGCGTTACCTTCATTGTGGTGATTGACAGGCGAGAGGACCAATCAGCTGATCTCAAGATTTTTTAAACACTCATAACTTTTTAATTTTTCATCCACCGGAAAAATTATCGGGGCTGCCTCAACGGAGGCGGACTGTGAGTAAGATGGCCAAAAATCATAGAGATATATGGTAGCGTTTTTCTAAAATAAATATACAGTGCAGACAGGAAGTGGTCAAGATGAGACTTTTAGTTATTATAGATGTCCGTTGATAGTCTGTCCCTGTGATAGAGACAGATAGATCCAGAAAGTGGAGAGAGGTGGTAGAGGTAGTCCAGGGAATTTGAGGACAGGGTGGAAGTTAGTAGTAAAGTAAATGAAGTCAACAAGTTCTGCAAGGGTGCAGGAGGCAGACCTGATACAGTCTTAGATGTAGCTGTGTAAGAGTTGAGAGGTGGTACCAATATACATTTGGAACAAGAATTGTTTGATGTAACCGGCAAAAAGACAGTAATGCTGGGGCTCATGCGAATGCTTTTGGCCACACCTTCAACTTGAAGAAATTAAGAAGAGTCAAAAGAGAAGATGTTGAGGATAAGGACAAGTTCTGCCTGGTGAAGAAGGGAAAATAATTGGGATTTTAAGATTTGTCAGATTTGCTTTTGACAAATGCAATTTGTACTTTCATGTCACATTTATTAAAATGAAAGTTCTTACAGCTGTATATTTATAAATGTTCTAAATGCATAAAGTTTGGGTAATTTTGACACCATTTAGGTGAATAATGGCCTTTTAGATGTAAATTGAAGCATTAATCTGAACATCTAGATCATTGCACCTGACAAGGATAATTGTGGGTGGAGATGAATGTGTCGCATTGGTTCAGGAGAGGGAACATAATACTGAAGTTATAGAAGGATTGGTGTTTGTGGTTTACATCAATGATGACAGTATACAAGGCAAGATTAGTAAGTCTTTAGATGACACTAAAGTACATGGTATCATAGACAGTGAAGATGATTATCAAAAATTACAGCAGGCTCTTGATCAAATGGGTTAGCGGTCTGAAGAATGGCTAACGGCGATGAATGCAGATAGGTGCGAGGTGTTGCATTTTGGGAAGTCAGACCAGGACAGGACCTTCACAGTGAATGGTAGGAGCCCTGGGGAGTGTTGTAAAGCAGAGGGATCTGGAAGTACAGGTACATAGTTTCCTGAAAGTGGCATCACAGGAAGATTGGAAGATTGAGAAGAAGAATCAGAGCTGCCAAGGAAAGGTACTCTGAGAAGTTGAGGAGCAAGTTCTCAGCTAGTGACTCTTCTTCAGTTTGGAAGGGCTTGCAAGAAATCACCTGCTACAGGAGGAAAGCCCCCTGCTCTTTGGACAATCGTCAGCTGACCAATGACCTGAAAGAGTTCTACTGCAGGGTTGACAAGCAGAAATGTAACCCTGGTACTTCCTCCCATAGCCAGACCCCAGTCTGCAAAGAATGGACCCTCCTCCCCATTCACAACTTCACACCTACTTAAAGCAAGACTCCAGTCTGAAAAGACTGGACCCTTTCCCACCCACCCCTCTCCAATCACCACTTCACACCCACTTACCCACACCCTCTGTGCTGCACAACATCACCTCCATCATCAACAATAAAAATAGAGGAGGTGGAGAGGCTTTTCAGAAGACAGAAAAGCCGGAAATCTCCAGGACCAGACAATGTTTCCCCCTCTACTCTCAAGTTCTGTGCTGAACAACTGGCACCGGTCGACACAGACATTTTCAACCTGTCCCTGCAAACATGTACTGTCCCTCCCTGTTTCAAAGTCTCCACTATTGTCCCTGTACCCAAAAAGGCAAGGATTACTGGTCTTAATGACTACAGACAGGCCTGATTCATTCAGATAAGCCACTGAACTATTCAGATAAGCCACTGAACTACTGTTCGGTTTAGTTTATTGTCACGTGTACCAAGGTACAGTGAAAAGCTCTTGTTGCGTGCTATCCAGCCAACAGAAAGACAATGCATCACCCTGATTTTAATACCTAACTCATCTTCTACTCCCAAGGACTGGGAACAGATAAAAAAGGCCCTTTCACAAAGACATTTTCTTCAAGTTAAGGGCCAGTCCCACTATGGCGACCTTATTGGCGAGTTTAGGAGACTCTGTGCTCGCCACGAGCTCGCAACATGGTCGACACATGGTGGTAGGTGGCCTCTGGTGAATCTCCTTCATTGTTGAGAGTAGTTCCCACATAGTGGTTACTACTCGCGGCCTCAGTGTGGTCCATGTAATATTTTTCAACATGTTGAAAATTTTTCAGCGACCAAAAATTGGTTGGCATGGAAAAAATCGATACATTTGTAGTTGTAGGTTTAGTCGAAGTAGGTCATAGTAGGTCGGCATGTTATCGTAGGTTATCATAGGTAATCAAAGGTAGTCGAGAAAGTCATAGATAGTGTTAGTATATCGCCTTTGCTCGTTTCAATGGCTCATTGATAGTCAAAGCTAGTCCTCTACACAGTCGAAGGAGGTCTTCTACATAGTCGAAGGATGCCAACTTTTCGGTGATTAGACAAGACCATGACAGTCTTCTAAACTCGCCAAAAAGGTCACCTTAGTGGGACAGGCCCTTTATGGGGCAGTCCCACTGTGGCGACCTAATTGGCAGGTTTAGAAGAGTTTGCCCTCGACTCATACTCGCAGCATGGTCGACACGAGGTCCTAGGAGGTATTTGTAACTCTCCTTCATGCTCGAGAGTAGTCCCCGCGTACTCGAGGGCCTCAGCTAGGTCACGACGTACTTTTCAACATGCTGAAAAATGCCCGCGAGTAAAAAAAGGTCGCCATGGAAAAAAAATCGATATTTTTTTTACTCGTAGGCTTAGTCGAAGTAGGTCGTAGTAGGTCGGCATGTTAGTCGCAGGTAATCAAGGGTAGTCGAAGATAATCGAAGGTAGTCGAAGGAAGTCGTAGATAGTCTTCAACATAGTCGAAGGGAGGTCGAAGGAGATCGAAGGAAGTCGACTTCACTCTCCACTATTCGTTGTCCAATTTTCCCGAAGCTAGTCTTCAACATAGTTGAAGGAGGTCTTCAACATGACACTTTTTCAAACTCTCCTAAACTCTTCTAAACTCGCCAATTAGGTTGCCGCAGTGGGACAGCCCCTTTATGGGGAATAATTGTCTGACCAACTTTTTTATTGACTGATAATTGTGTTTATAGCTTTTAGGAAACATTTGTTGTTAAATTAGATAAAGCAAGGAGTCATCTGCCTCATGCTTCATGGAGATTGGCCAAATTATTTTAAATTGCCACAACATTTCAAAAGGGCACAAAGTGCTGGAGTAAATCAACGGGTCAGGCAGCATTTCTGTGGAACATGGATAAATCTGGACCCTTCTTTAGATTAATTGTGGGAGGGCCAGGCCTGGGAGGAAGAAAGCTGGGACACTTTCCCAGGCAGCATCTCTGGAGAACATGGATACGTGACGTTTCAGGTCGGGACCTTTCTTCGGACAGATTGTTGTGGAGACTCTCTCAGCTCTTTTCCCCCATCCCTGCGATCAGTCTGAAGAAGGGTCCCATCCTGAAATGTCACCTAAAGTAGATAGACACAAGACGCTAGAGTAATCTTCAGCGGGTCGGGTAGCATCTCCAAACAACGTGGATAGGTTTCGTTTCGAGTTAGTCATCTATCCATTATCTCCGGAGTGGTTGCCTGACCTGCTGAGTTACTCCAGAACTTTGTTTCCTTTGAGTAAACCAGCATCTCCAATTCCTTGTTTCTACTCTAAGCTTTACGTATTCTACAATCCAAACATTGTCACCCAAACATTAGTCAATCACCATAGGAAAGGCCATGAACAGGTTTTGCTCAGATCACGGTTCTCCTTCATCACGCTCTCCCCCAATTCTCATGAAAAATGTATGTCCCATTGCAGCTAATCTGATTCCAGAAGAGATGGCATGAATTGTAAATAAACTCCCACTGTGAGAAAAAACTGAGAAAAAAATAGATAAAGTTGAGCAATAATAGTTAGCTTCTAATTGGCCTTGGGATGTGCTTATTTGTGTTAATTTCCCCCAGGGAGCTGTTGATCCCACTTCTTTTTGGCCCATTTAGATTTTATAATCATGAAAGGATTGGGCAGATAAACACAACTCCACCCTAGCCACAGGCAGCGTTTCTCAATGTAGCTTCTTTGTCACGATCAGGAAAAGGATAAGAGATAAACACTCTTTGTGTACCACACAGTAATCTTAGTCTAAGTCTTAGAGATACAGCGTGGAAACAGGCTAACACCAACTATCCTACACACACTAGGGACAATTTACATTTATACCAAGCCAATTAACCTAATGCACAACATATTAGTGTGGCCTTACATCTGTAGTGCTATATAGAAAAATCAAGTCCATCATCTTGCAGTGGACATTAACATTTAAACACTTGCTTTAAAAAAATTCCTGTACAGGATGCAAGCCTCTCTGCCAAGGCCTGCATGGAGAGATGTGAGATTGTGAAATGTGTCCCTTAGCAAGGCAGCCAGCACGGTGTCGATCTCACAGATTAAGTTCATTAAATCTAGCTACAGACTGGAGGCTTTGGACCTTTTCAATTTAAGACACCAATTGGTGACAAGGTGTTGCAGTGGTTGAGTTGCTGCCTTACAACGCTTGCAGGACCAGTGACCCATGTTCAATCCCAACCACGGGTGCTGCTTGTATGGAGTTTGTACATTCTCCTGTGACCACATGTGTTTTCTCCGAGTTCTTCGGTTTCCTCACACACTCCAAAGCCGTACAGGTGTGTAGGTTAATTAGCTTGTGTTTGTATACTTGGTATAAGTGCAACATTGTCCCTCGTGTGTGTTGGCTTTTGTTAATGTGCGGGGATTGCTGGTCGGTGTGGACTCGGTGGGCCGAAGGGCCTGTTTCTGTGCTGTTTCTTTAAACTAAACTAGTCCAGACACAGTATGCTGGCAATAAAGTTATCTTATTAATACCAGAGCATGTTCTGTTCAGGTTGATTCTTTCTGCGTAGACAATGAACTGCTGATGTTTTTCATCTCTTTAGGAAAAAATTGATAATTTACTTCTGTGAAAGAAAGTTGATTGTTGATGATAAAGTGTCTGACCGAAAAGGGCCAAACGACATTTTGAAACTAGTATTTTTTTGGCTATGTTTGTGTTTGAAAGTGAAGATGTTGACAATTGTTAAAATGACCTGCAGCAAAAAACAGTGTTGGAGGAACTCAGTGGATCAGGCAGCATCTGTGAAGGGAAATGAACAGTTGATGTATCGGGTCGAGACTTTCCTCTGGAATGGCCCGTTGTCTATAATAACTTGTAACCTTACTTTCCTGAAAACATGAAGATATCCTTTAGATAATAGAGTCACAGAGTCATAGAGTGATACAGTGTGGAAAAATCGCCCTTCGGCCCAACTTGCCCACATCGGCCAACAATGTCCCAGCTACATTAGTCCCGCTTGTCTCCGCTTGGTCCATATCCCTCCAGACCTATCCTATCCATGTACCTGTCTCATCGTACCTGATAAACCAATGAATTTGGGCTTGGAAATGGAGCCTTTAGTATTGCTTATCCAATCAGCAGCAAAACAATGCTCTCCTTAAATAGACACAACTAGCTGGAGTAACTCAGCGGGTCAGCTACATCTCTGGAGAAAAGGAATAGGTGGCGTTTCAGGTCGAGACCCAGCATCTGCAGTTCCTCCCTAAACTATGCTCTCCTTAAACACCCATATTTAAGTTAATCAAAACTACAACATGCATCACCATAAAAATTCCCCATTCCTCAGACAGGCCTGTGATTTAGGTCTCTTCTGTGTTAGTTGCTCTCTGGAAAACAGATCAGTAGTTCATTGTCCAGATGCAGAAAGCATAAATCTGAACAGAACATGCTATGGTATTATTGCTCCAAATTGCTATGGTATTAACAAGATAACTTTACTGCCAGCATATGGTGTCTGGTCTAGTTTAGTTTAGTTTAGTTTAGAGACTTTGAGGTACTAAAAGTGGACTCGGTGCCCCAGGTTAGAGAGTTTGAAACTAGTTACAGTTCTACTCCTAATCATATGACCAACTGGAGTGTGAGAAGCTCCACATAGTCAACTAATATCCTCAAACACGCACATGCTTAGAAATAAATGACGAGCAGGAAAAGAGGATGCCACAAGGTGATTTGTCACCTACCACAACAGGAAATCAATATCTCTGAGAGATGAGGGGAAGGAGCAACAGAGAAAATAGCAGGGAGAAAATGGTCAGGCACATGTCTAACTATTGGGTTCCTGTGTGAATCTACTTGTAGAGTATAGCAGCTTTCCATGTTGCAGAACATAGTTCAGATTACTACCAACATTTCCGTTTTAACAGCACACACATCAAAGTAAAATTGACTGTTAAAGTAGTGTTGCGGCTTGCTGAATGTTATTCTGTGGTTTCAAAATGTTCACACTGATCCACAGTTTATGGAAGAAATCACCACAGAAAATAAATCTGGGGATATTGCAATGCCGTACGAAAGAGCTGGTCGTTGATGGATGCCAGTGTGAGACGAGTCAGAAGGAAGAAAATAAGAAAGAAAATATTGTGGCTCACAATGTTTCCAATTGTGCTCTCATCTTCAAAATTGTGTCAGGTCCCACAACAGTCACAATCGTACAGCAGTCATGGAAATATGCCCTTGGCCCCAAATTGTCTATGCCAACCAAAATGTTCTCCATCAGTCCCATTTATCTGTGTTTTGCCCATATCCCTCTAAACATTTCCTATCCATGTACCTGTACAAATGTATTTTAAATGTCTGCCTCAACTACTTCCTCTGGCAGCTCATTTCACATGCCCACCACCCTCTTTGTAAGAAAATTGGCCCTCAGGTTCCTATCAAATCTTTCCACACTCATCCTACACCTCTGTCCTTCAGTTCTTGATTCCCCTTCCCTTGGAAAAAGACTATGTGCTTTCACTCTATCTATTGCCCTCATGATTTTATACCCTCTATATGGTCATCCTCAGGCTTCCCTTGCTCCAAGGAATAACGTCCTAGCTTGCCCAACCTCTGCCTGCAGCTCAGCTTATTGGCATCTTTCCTAGGTGACCAAGATGTAATACAATACTTCATGCTGCTTCACCAATGTCTTGTAGAACTGTAACATAATGACCCAACCTCTAAACTCAATCCCCATGACTCATGAAGGCAAATGTGCCAAAAGCCTCACCACCCTATCTGCTGTAGACATTGCATTCAGGGAACTGTGTACCTGTACTCATAGATCCCTCTGCTCTACAATGCTTCACAGGGTCTTATCATTTACTGTGCAGGTCCTACCCTGGTTTGACAGTCATAGAGACAGCACGCAAACAGGCCCTTTGTCCCAACTTGCCCATGTCGACCAAGATGTCCTATCTACACTGCCCACGTTTGGCCCATACCGCTCTAAATCTCTTCTATGCATGTACCAATGCATATGTCTTTTATATGTTGCTATATTATCTGTCTCATCTCCCTCCTCTGACAGCTTGTTCCATATACCCACCACCCACTGTGTGGACAAAGTTGCCCCTCTGATTCCGATTAGATTTTTCCTTTCTCATCTTAAACCTCTGCCCTCTGGTTCTTGTTTCCCCCAACTATGCAAAAGACAGTGTATTGACCCCAGCTATTAACCTTCTGATTTTATACACCTCCATAAGATAATCCTTCATCCTTCTGCAATTCAAGGAATAAAGTGCTAGCCTACCGAACCTCTCCGTGTAGCTCAGGCCCTGAAGTTCTGGTAACATCCTTGTAAATCTTCTCTGCACCCCTTCCAATGTAATATCCTTCCTATAGCAGGGGACCAAAACTGGACACAATACTCCAGATGCGGCCTCACCAAAGGCTTGTTTAACAGTAACATAATATCCCAACTTCTGTACCTAATAACCATTTTAACTTGCCCTTCCCATACCCACACAGACCTTTCTGTCCTGGGCCTCCTCCAATGCCAGGGTGAGGCCACACGCTAAATTAGAGGTAGCTTGCAACCCAACAGTATAAATGCTGAATTCTCTCATTTTAGGTAACTTCTCCCCCCACCACTCCTTCTTCCCTCTCTTTCCCCTCCTTCCTTCATTAAAAGTCGGTTAATAGTTCACAACGATGTATCCCTCTCGGGATCACACTGCCCCTAGCCAACAATCGGCCTATCAGGGAACCTCCCTACCTGAGATCATCTGTAACTGGCCTTGATTTGTCCTGGTCTTTTTTTGGTTCCAATTCCCCTCCACTTCAATCAGTCTTGACCCAAACTGCCAACCTCCAGAGACGCTGCTTGAGTCAAGGTGTTCTTCCAGCAGTTTGTCTTGTGCTACAGATCCCAGCATCTTCAGCCTCTTGTGGCCCCACCGATGTGTTGCTTCCCATCCCCGAGATCATCACAGTGAACAATGCTGATTACAGAACTGAACCATTATTTTAACCTGGACCAATGCTTTGATTGCATTAAAAAAAAATGATGGAATTCCAGTGATGGTAAAGAAATGTTTCATTTCTACAGGCAGGTATACGTGCATTTAAAATGTAAGTTGCCATGAGCAATGTGTATTATTAGCAGTTATTAATGTAATCTCTGTACCAATTTATGATGTTTCCACAGGGTGGATCCATGGGAGTGTTATCAGGATACTTGGCAGACAACTTGCAGTGTGCTGGAACACCACCGGGATCTAATGAAGGTAGGAGAAGGCAAGGCTCAGCTGGCTAAGATTAAATATACATTAAAGACTGATGATATCTTCCTCGTGTTGGGATCCACAAGGTATTTTGATCTGGGTAACTGCTGCCATGGCTGAAAGTTATGCAAATGTGCTGAAAAGTCAGGATGGCACAGTGGCGCAGTGGTAGAATTGCTGCCTTACAGAACAATCCTGACTACGGGTGTTGTCTGTACGGAGTTTGTACGTTCTTCCTGTGACCGCATGGTTTTTGTCCGGGTGCTCTGGTTTGTTCCTGCCACATTCCAAACACGAGCAGTTTTGTAGGCTCGTTGGCTCACTGGCTTCTGTAAACTGTCCCTAGTGTGTTGGATAGAACCAGTGTATAGGTGATCGCTGGTCGGCGTGAACTCGGTTTCCACACTGTATCTCTAAAAATAAAAATAAAACAAAACTAAGATAATGAGGAGAAAGAAGTTAGTGTTTCCAACTTAACATAGAGATAAATTAATGAAGGCAAAATCTGTTAAGGAGCAAATGATGTTAACTGTATCATGGTAGAGTGTAGCTGACTGCATGTGGTGGTAGAACAGCAGGTGCTCCATGCTCACTGCTCTCACATTGTGAGTTGGATGCCAAAACTACTACAGCTGCACATGTTGTTACTCAGAAATCATAACCACAACTATAAATCACTGACTGTGGGTCTTTCACGTTGTTTCCCATCTTTCTGGGCAAAATTACAAGTAAACTGATTTTAAGATTCGGGGAAAGGTGATATGTCCTGGAAGACATAAAGACTTGTGGCATTGTAGAAAACTGGAGAGATTAAGGCAAGGGAGTGCAGAGTGGTGAAGGAGAGTCTAGGCGAAGACGTAAACAGCGAGAGAGAAACTATTGGTAACTATCAGGAGCGTAACACTAAACATAGCAAATTCCATGGCTCTTTATCTGAGATCAGTTGAATTCTTGAGTTAACTCTGGAATGCAGATGTGCCGTATGTCAAGAGTCAAGAGTCAAGAGGGTTTATTGTCATGTGGCCCAGATAGGACAATGACATTCTTGCTTGCTGCAGCACAACCGGATATTGTAGTCATAAATACAGATCAGATCAGTGTGTCCATATACCATAGAATATATATATACACACATCAATAAGCAGATAAAGTGCAAATGGCTGTTATAGTTCAGATTTTGTTTGAAGTTGTGTTTAATAGTCTGATGGCTGTAGGGGAAGTAGCTGTTCCTGAACCTGGATGTTGCAGATTTCAGGCTGATTACCAGCATTTTATATTTATTCCAATTTTCCAGCATCTGCAATTTTTGGCTTGTGGAGTATTTCTGCACTATTTTGTCTCAGGACAGTGGGTAGTAGATCTGGTTCTATTTATTTTAAGTACTTGCAGACAAACCTCCGCCAAGCACATAAGGATTTGATTCATCCCTTGGGCAGCAAATAAAGGGTGTCTTTATAAAAGCAGGTCAGAATAAATCGTTTAGTAAGTGCACATGAGAAAGAGGGAATGGCAATTCATATCTGATTTGTAAGCAAGATACAGTAGCTTAAAATATGTTTGCCTATTTGCTTTGACAAAGTAACTTGCACTTTATAACAACTTTAGTAGCTCCTGCCAATTATTTGCTTTGATGTGGAAAAATCAGCTTTCCGATAAATTGAAGATTTGTCCCATATAATTTCAAGTTTACCTTTCCCTGTCCATTATCTGTGTAAATGACCATCAAACCAAGGAACAGCAACGGAGAATCCTTATTCTGTTAACTGGTACAAACATGTAGCAGAAACCTCTTAACTGCCCACATATTGAGTTCTATCAGACCGTGACTGGAACTCAAACAAACTGATAACTTGTGAAAAATGTGTAAAAGCATACTATACCATATACAAAGGCGTGTGATATAATTTGTTCCATTCAATGGCATTTAAAATGATAAATGTGCTAGTCATTTTCTCTTGGTACAACAAATTTTAAAGTAAAAGCTTTTGTTTTGAAGGAAATCGTGAAAGATAAATGTGCCTTGAGCTCAAGGTCAGAAAGATTTTCTCTTCACTGTCAGTGAACAACACTGTCCTCCGTCACCTTTAGATAGGAATGTGTGCTTGTGTTTTCCCCTCCCCTCTCTCTTTCTCTCTGCTGCATTTTTCTGAATGTAATAGTTTGAGCCGAGTTCCTATAATGCAGTTATGGAATGGTGTAGACACGAAAGAGGCCATTCAGCTCCCAAACCGAGCAGAACCCAACCAAGTTTCTCTTCTCCCGTTAGTGTTACTCTGGGTGATTGTCTTTGTTGAAGTACTGGGTTATCCGAATTCCATGTCTTGTGTGTTGTTTGCATCTTAGTCACCAAACCTCACGTTTTTTTGGACTTTTACCACCTGATTTGGGTGACATGGCATCATGCGATGATAATGATTCATCTGGTTTCTCATCCCAGCTGTATGGTTCTTTAAATGTTATGTATTGTGATGTACTTTCCTGTTAGCAAAATGAAGAAAGCAAGTCATTTACTTTAGGCTTCTTGAGTGGCATTAGTGCAAGTGAATGATGCAGATTCTCAGCACACATTCCATTTTGCCACAGGTTTAATCTTGTAGGAGTCAGTTGTTTGTGATTGGCTGGAACTGCATTTCTTTGCTCCTGCACTGACACCATCTCAGTTTCTGCTCTTCCAGCAGCTTTCAACCTTCACGCTGAAAGAATGAAGGATATACTGTATAATGAGTGGAATGTGTTTGTTTTTAATGACCTAACATCTCAGTAATATCTATCTGATTGTGCAAACTTCACCTGACCTTTTGCCTCCTAATTAAACCCACATAATTCTTATTCAGGTAAATTCAAATTGAAGGTCTGAGCTTTAGACTGAAACAAATGGACAATAATTATCTTTTATTCAGTACGAATGAGAAAGGCTAACAGTACATTAAAAAAATTAATGGAATAAAATAAAAATCAAAACCAGCGAAATATTTCAAAATCTGGTTACGCTGCTTAAATCAAGAAGAAAAAAAGCAATGTGCTGGAGGACCTCAACAGGTCAAGCAGCATCTGTGGAGGGAAAGGAATTATCGATGTTTCAGAAACCCAGCATTAGTTATAGTGCTTGCTGTGCAATATAACATAAAAGGGAACAGTATGTTTATAACACATCCTTCATCTATTGATGTAACAGACATTGTTTTTTTTTTTTTGCACACAAATAACTGACTATGCAAATATTTGTAGATAATAATTATCGTAGTGATCACAAATTGATAGTTAAAACAACAGATGCTAACAGCCTTCACTTTTATTTATGCATAAATGTTTCAGCTAAGGGCAAAGTAAAATGCCCAGTTACCTACAGACATCCTAATCGCACCATCTGAGTAACATTCCTCCAAGTTATAAATGAGGATCTCGCTCTCTACCTCGTCAGTTAAGTGCTTTGAATGTTATTCATTTGCACCAATTATGCACTAGAAACTTGCCATAGAAAGTTAAAACATCTTTCTGTTTGCTCAATTATTTTAAATAATGTATAAATTAATTGTTCTCTCACTAGAGTATGAATCATTGCACTTCACGTTTCCTTCTCAGCTGATGCCCTGTTATTTTCAGAATCATTTCATATGATTGATTAAAGGTGCACGCAATAACTTTCCCCTTCATGGGAACAAGAATGCCAGCTTCTCTATATTTTTACTAACTTGTAGTTAAAAAAAATCATAAATTTGAAATGGTCAGGGACAAGGTTAACTAGCAACAGACACCGGAAGATAAATCTCCAATGTGATTTGGTTTGTTATTGAACATTTACCAAACAGCTGTGTTGTTAACTTTCAGCTGTCCAATGCTGAAGGTCCCATTTTAACCACTGGTCCAGTCTAAGCTGCCCGCTTCAAATGTTCGTGGTCTTATTTAACTGAGGAAGTGAGAGAAATTGAAGTAGTACAGTTACTTTTGACCAGCATCCACGAAGCCTTGCTGGAAAGTGTAGCAATCTGATAAAGAAGTAGTTGGTCTTAACTTTAATGTCCTGTTTCCAGAGTACAATATAGCCTGCATGTACACTCATGAAGTATGGCCTATGTATGTGACACAGAACTGGCCTAAAACATGCATCATACTACTGGGCACCTAAACAAGCATTTAAATTAGGATATATTGATTAGCTGCTTAACAATTGTGGAGGGGTCCCCTGCTGAAATTAGTCACCGAAGAGCCCGCTCCCCCTCAAACCCGCTCCCCCAGGTTAACCATCGTAAGCACTGTTGGACGGTGAGAAGCCGAGCCCATTTCCACAAGCATCACAATCAAAACCTTCCCTTCCTCAACCTCCTCCCTAGCTCACTCCATTCCCCCCTCCCTGAAACACCCGCTGTCACCCCCCACCCCCACCCCTGCCTAGTACACCCCACCTCGCACCATGCTTGTCCCTGCTCCGTACGTGAACGCCTTGTCACCTCACACAGAGACCCTGCTCAGACTCGCACACGTCCGCTACTCCCCTTGATGCCACATAAGCCCTCCCCCTCGCCACCATCGCCTCACATGTGGAAGCCTCTTGTCGCCTTGCACATAGACCCCCCTTGACACCTCTCAAGCGCCATTCCCCTCGTTCCCTCACACGCTCCACCCCCATTGCCTCACATGTGGACCCTCCCCCCTTGCCACCTCTCATATGGCCACCCTCCCGCTCGTTCCCTCACACGCTCCACCCCCCTGTTGCTTCAGCCCCCATTGCCATCGCATGGCCCCTCCACCCTATCGCCTCACCCAAGGTTTCCCCCTCAACGAACTCCACCCCTCCTCTTCATCGCATCACGGATGGCCTGCTCACTTCTAGACCCCGTCTGCGAGGGAGTTTCATTGACTACCCGCCCATTGACTATTCACCAGTATTGTGATTCAAGGTTCAGGCTCACACCCTGGTACTGGCAGGGCCTGCTCATAACCCCAGGGTCATCTCTATTCCAAAATCCCTGCAGGGAGGTGGAAAATTAGAGGATAATGTGTGACTTAATAACTGGAATAAATGATAATTAAATCTGACCTTTCCCTTCATCACCACCTGGTCCATTTTTACTTGGCCGTTGCCCCTTTTCATGCTCTATCATATTCATTAGGGGCAGGACACGTGCAAATGTAAATTAAAATATTAGAGGCCTAATCTTCTGGCTGTTTATCATTGTAGACCTGGTCATTTTTAATTTTATAATAACATTTTCTCACACCATGGTCTCTCAAAATCAGGAAATAAAATCCGTTAATTTACACATATCCCTCGGACACTCCAATAAATTGTAACTAAAAACTTCCAAACACTTTCACCTACAGATAAGTGAGAAAGCTAAATTCCTCTTCTTGAGGGCATCAGTGAAGTAAAATTACTTTCAGTGCGGTGGTTTCTTTGGCAACGTTACAGAAAGAAGGATGTATTCAAATCCTGAAAGGCATTGCTTCAAGTAATAGCTAATCATTCAGTCGTATTTAATACTGAATTGCTGAAATGATTCAATGAGAGGCACTGGCTTTAGTTAACTAGGTTGTGTTGTATCATTATAGGACTTGAGAGTTGAATAAGCTATGCAAATGGTGGAGGAGTCTTTTGATATTTCTTTCAGTTCACATTGACATAGAAATTATCAGAGGATGAACCGAACTTTTCTTTTCGAACTGCCTGACCCGTTTACTCAAAACATACCACTTCCATATTGTAACCATTAGAATGCACATTCAACGCAAGACTTTTTTGCAGTTTAGATTTTTCCTGAGAAAGTAAATCCATTTTTGGAAAAGGAATTGCAAAATATTTTAATTGTAATTCTTTATTGTAAATTGTTGGAGTCGTTGTGTGTTTTCTCCTTTTCTGGGCCTCCTGGCATTGTGCCCCATTGCTCAGTCTCTCAGACTGCTGCCAGAGCTCTGTGTCAACTTGCTGAGAGGTGCAAGAAAGAAGCTTCAGCAAATCCGTCTGTGCCTTCTTTCCTGTGAGGGCGATCTTCAAAATGTTCTCTAACATAGAGAGCCATGCAGTTTGTAGACAATCATGCTTCCTTTGTTAACAGTTAAATGCAAAGATTGCTAAAGAGCTGAGCCAGACAAGTGAGGTGATACACCAACATTTTGATGTAGGAAGAACATTGGAACTGCTGTGGTAATTTGGGCCAGCAAAATCAGTTTCACTATCCCAGTGTATCTTAGCTGATACGTCTCCAAATATTTTATTTCTGCGAAGTTGGACACAAAATGCTGGAGTAACTGAATGGGAGATGTTTCAGGTCAAGACCCTTCTTGAGTCTTGGACATAACCAAATGTTGGTATAGTACTTGCTTCAACTACCTCCTCAGGCAGCTCATTCCAGATATCCACCGCCCTCTGTGTTAGCCATCATGTTCCTATTAAATCTTTCACCTCTCACCTCAAACCTATATACTCTGGTCCTTGATTCCCCTACTCTGACTAAAAGATTGTGCATCCACCCTATCTATTTCCCTCATGATCTTATACATGTCTATAAAATCATCCCTCATTCTCCAGTGCTCCAAGGAATATGGTCACAGCCTGCCCAAACTCTCCCTATAGCTCTGTCCCACAAATCCTGGCAACATCCTTGTAAATCTTCTCTGTACTTTTCCCAGCTTAACAATGTCCTATAGCAGGGTGATCCAAACTAAACACAATACTTCAAATGTGGCCTCTACAACATCTTGTGTGACTGGAACATAACATCCCAACTTCAATACTGATTGATGAAGGCCAATAGACCTTCTGACTATCCTATCTACCTGTGACAACACATTCAAGGAACTGTGTACCTGCACACCTATGATCCCTCTGCTGAACAACACTCCCTGAAGCCCTGATATTCACTGTGTAGGTCCTGCCTTGCTGTGACTTTGCAAAATGCAACACCTTTGCACATACCGACATTAAACACCATTAACCATTCCTCAGCCCACTTGCCCAACTGATCAACATCCTGCTGTAATTTTTGATATCTACAGTCTTCACTATCTGCAATGCCACCCACTTTAGTGTCATCTGCAATCTTACTAATCATGCCTTCTACATTCTCATCCAAATTGTTGAGATAAACCACTAACTGCAATGGGCCCAGCACCGATCCCTGAGACACACTATTAGTCACGGGCCTCCAGTCTGAAAAACACCCTTCCACCATCACCCTCTGCTTCCTTCCATGAAGCCTATTCTCTATCCAGTCGGTTATCTCTCCCTAGTTCTCATGCGATCTAAGCACTACAATTAGTTATAGAATTGGAGTTAATGAATAGCCCTCGCCATTATGTGTTTTCTTATTGCAACAAGTAAAGATATGTGACAATTTAACAGAAGTATAAATCGCAGGCCCCGTGTGAATGCTACAATTAGTGTTGCCAGGAGAGATTAATTCAGTATGCGTCATATGCAAACATTAACAATCACTAAAATCTGTGAAAAGCTTGAAAAAAACCAAAAACAATCTTGACATTTTTACAGTCAATGACCATTCTATTGAGAAAAATGCAGTTGTAAGATATTCAACTGTTTTGTAGGTGATCATGTTTTCATTTAGAGTGAGTGACAGTGCAATCAGGCATGCGTTTGTCAAAGGTAACGTGTCAAAAAAGGCTTCCGTATCAGGAAGTGGGTAGAACTTGATCCTTTACATCTGCACAAATCTGTACAAATCGGTAACGTAAGTGCGGTGAACTTCAGTTCTAAGGCTTGGTTCCATTGCTTTCACTGGAAGATAATCATGTAACTAATTACACAATGGTAAATGTCATTTTAGTGTTGTAAAATCTAGGGCTGCAATCTACTAAATTATAAACTGGATATGCTGCCAAGAGTATGGATATACTGTATATTCACCTCAAAATTGAAAAACAATGTACAGTATGCCTAGTATACCTTTCACTACACCTCTGAGTGTATTCAAAATGTTGGAAAAACAATTGTGGCATTTAAGAGGCTTTCGGATTAGCCGGAAATGGAGGGATATGGATCACATGCAGGCAGAGGAGATTAGTTTAACATGGCAACATATTTAGTGCAGACACTGTTAGCCAAAGGGCTTGTTCCTGTATCGAACTGTTTTGCATTCTATGTTCTATGTACCTTATGTTAGTTACTTTTCCCACATCAATTAAGTGTTCAGTAATTGGAACATATTGTTCGAAGGCGCAGTGGTAGAGTTGATGCCTTACAGCGCCAGAGATCCAGGTTCGATCCTGATTATGGATGCTGTCTGTACGGAGTTTGTATGTTCTTGCTGTGATCTCATGGGTCTTCTCCAGATTTTCCAGATTCCTCCCACACTACAGACATGCAGGTTTGTAGGTTAATCAGCTATTGTAAATTGTTCCTAGTATGTAGGATAATGCAAGTGTACGGGTTCATCGTTTGTCGGCGCGGACTTGGTAGGCTGAAGGGCTCTAATGTCTAAAGTCTAAAAATAAAGCGTTGATTTATTTTCTATTTGTCAATTTGCACGTTAACATTTCAAAATGGCTGACGACCCATCTTTCATGTGTGAAGAATGGACAAACAGGATATCTTTGAACCTAAAATAACATTTTGCCAAGTCAGCTTGTAAGAATGGAAGAGGCAGCAGAATAGTTGATGGGAAGAAGAGGAAATGTGAATAATTGGTTTAGTTCTGCTCGTTTCCTCAATAACATTCACAGCATGTGAAAGACTGTGCTGCATCCATCTTACAGGAAGGATGACTATAACAGCTGTATTGAAATGTTAGCATGTGCAGGCTACAGAAAAGAAAATACATAATGCTTGTTCCAATTGCTGAACATTTAAGTAATGTGAGGAGGCAGGAACTGGTGGTTGAAAAAAGAGGAATTTAAAAAATGTTGGTAAAAGAATTAAAATTTAAAAAAAAATATGGTTGGTGTTTCGGGTTGAGACCAGGCTGAAGAAGGGTCAAGTCAAGAGTCAAGAGTGTTTTATTGTCATATGTCCTGGACGGAATAATGAAATTCTTACTTGCTGCAGCACAACAGAATATGTAATCATTGTATATAACGAGAAAAAAAAGAAAAAGTTCAATAAATAACAAATATAGTGCAAATAACAAATAATAATATAGTCTTTTGCAGTTCAGAGCTCATAGCTTATCCGTTGTGTTTAATAGCATGATGGCTGTGGGGAAGAAGCTGTTCCTGAACCTGGACGTTACAGTCTTCTGGCTCCTGTACCTTCTTCCTGATGGCAGTGGTGGGATAAGTGTGTGGCCAGGATGGTGTGGGTCCTTGATGATTCTGGCTGCCTTTTTGAGGGAGCGACTACGATAAATCCCTTCGACGGTGAGGAGGTCAAAGCCGGTGATGGACTCTGCAGTGGTCACAACTTTTTGTAGTCTTTTTTTCTAATTTAATTTCTAATTAAGGGTCTAATTTCTCTCTATATTTTCATCCACTCTGTCATCTGTCCTAACAACCTTCCGCCTTGATTTACAAAGCAAACGTTTATTTGAATAAATACCAACCATTCTCAACTGGGATACGATAGTGAACATTTATTTTGCTGTCACTGGCAGAAGGTTCATTAACAATTTTAATTTAACAATCCCTCTGGATATTCACAGGATGACCACAGGGGTTGGAGTCAGTAGTATCAGCTGTCTTGCCTCGGCTAACTTGCCACTGCTGTTCATTGCCTTGGGATGTTCCCTTTGTAATGAATGACTCTACTTTTGAATTAATGCATTTGCTGGCTGGTTGCTTATCTGGTGTTTGAATTTTTGACATCCTGTCAACAGAATGATATTGCTCATGTATTCTGGAAATCCAGCCAACATTTTTTCCTTCCCTGAGTGCCCTATGGTATTTGAAAATTATTTGGTGTGAGTAGAAACTTGCTTTAAAATATTTGTGTTCTCCCTCACTTTCCTCTCCCCTTGTCAGAGGAGCGGAGCCCTAGTCACTCTCGATGATCAAAGGATAGGTCGCACACTCCAGGAACTAAAAATGAATGCTAAGTCCCAATGATTCTGATAGTATAGCCTTCAGATTAGCTGCATTCCTATCTAAGAATACTGCCGTTTTTTCAAAGCGTATGAATTTAACACGAGCCAAATTGCAATGAAGCTACAGGTTATGTAAACAGAGATTTTGAGAGATTACTAGAGAGTCGAAAAATTCTACATGTTTTCATTCGTAAATATGTACTTCCTTTTGGGGTGATATATTCATGATAATTTACAGTCAAAATGGTTTTTACTTACCTTATAAATAATAATGGATGTTTTTGACAAGTTCTGCTGTGAAAACATCCACCTATTATGTCAATATTATGTCAATAAAAGCTTGGGAAATGCTTTCATTCTTCAAGCTTCAGTGAGCATTCTTCTCCAATTAAAGAAGAGGGCCTTCATTTTACAGGACTGGGAACCTGAAAAAAACTGAAATAAGTTGGTGGCAAAGGAACCAACTTTATGGGTGGAGCCATACAAGAATGGACTTGAAGATGGCTTTTGTTTTTAGAGGTAAATCAGCAAGGCCCCATGGCATTGTTACAAGAGTTACTCAGTACTGTGCCCTTCACCCAGTTACCTTTGGAAGCTGCCCTCCTTCAATTTGTGGATCATTCCACGATCGATCCACCAAGCTTTGGACAACATCTATCTAAGGCTGATATCATTGCAGGTCTCATCTACACCAATTAAGAACTAGAATATAACCATCTTCACAAATCAAAATCCCTCCACCCCTTCCTAATCTTAAATGCCATTAGCTTTGCCAAGAACTCCAGTAACCACCTCCAGGGGATTGAGCACAGCACTAATTTGAGCTGCGTAAACACGTACATGAACTGGGACGGAATCTAGTTACTCTGAGACGAGAGGCACACCTGCTGCCAAGCTCCGCCATTACAAGCGTCAAATACTCACTTGGGTGGTGCAATTCCAATACTCAACAAGGTCAGGTCAAAGTGCTGGTTGTGCCTGCATGAAATGTCATCTCAGCAAGAGGCCTAAAATAATACCCTTTACCGTCATTAACATATAGGTAGCTGATTATTGCATATGGAGTTAGTTATTGTCCTTACCATAAGTTTGCATAATCAGTTTAGATAGTTCTTTGGCTTTGGGCTTGGTTTTCGCGGTTGAGCACTTACCCTGGTGTTATAGCACATACTTTGTGTTATAATTTACTGGAGGACGTTTAGTTTAGTTTAGCGATACAGTGCAGAAACAGGCCCTTCGGCCCATCGAGTCCACGCCGACCAGCAATTGCCGCATATTAATGCTACCCTACGCAAACTAGGGACAATTTTTACACATTCGCCAAGCCAATTAATCTACATACCTGTACGTCTTTGGAGTGTGGGAGGAAACTGAAGATCTTGGAGAAAACCCATGGGGAGAACATACAAACTCCCTACAGACAGCACCCGTAGTCGGGTTCGAACCCGGGGCTCTGGCGCTATAAGGCAGCAACTTTACCTCTGTGCCACCGTGAAATAAATGTGATCTTAGCAAGGGTCTCCTAGAACACAAAAAAACAGGATGAAATTGAGATCTCAGCACAAATCCTCTACCAGTGAAGATGAGAACAAAGTGCATAAAGCCTGTACTTCATAATCCCCTAGAGCTAAATTTAGGATTAGCCATCTGACCTTTCAATCCACTTGTAAAAATTAATCATTGATCTTAGAATGAGGCCCCAGTGATGCTGTGTCCTTGATGCAAAGACACGCTTCCTCCTTCTGGAAGTATGATGCTTGGCTGAACAACATACAGCTTTAATTATAAAGACTGAATGTCTGACTATTTTCTCACCCTTCAAACTGTTGGACGTTAGACAGGAAGTGAAGCCCCTGAGAGAGAAGAATTGGTTTGATTTCATACCATTGCTTGTCTGCCCTCCCTACTCTGAGTCCTGATAGAGGGTTCTGACACAAAACACCAACAATTCCATGCCCCATCTTCCCCCAACACCCCCCCCCCCAATCTCCCCCTACCACATCTCCCCTTCCCCCATCGCCCCACATCTCCGCCCCACATCTCCCCCCCCATTGCCCACCCCGCCCATCTCCCCCCCCATCTCCCAACCTGCCCATCTACCCCCGATCCTCACCCCCCCCCTCCCCCACAATCCCCCCTGTATTTGGCCTGCTGTGTTTCCCCAGCAGTTCACTCCGTACTCCAGACTACAGCATTTGCAGTCCCTGTGCCTCCACAGTTATTTTTCACTGATAGAATTAGGTGTGCTTTTACTGCAGAAGAAAGCAGAGAGGGAACAACGCTTAGATATTTAAAATGTTGATGAACATGGATAATTTGGACATTATCAGATAATAACATTTTATAATCTTCAGACAAGAGCACATTAGCATAACATTGATAAATCTCACCTGACGCAATATTTGAACTTGCGAAGGATCGTATTTTATCTTTGTGCCTCAGGTTTTGGAATGTTCATAGTTTGGAATTGTGGTCAGACTCTGATAATGATAGTTCATGCCATCTCAAAATAAAAGTAGACAAATGTTTTACATAGTTTTCAAATTTGGATGCAAGTGATGGAAGTATTTAAATAGCTCATGAATCCAACCTATTTTAGTATACATACTGTGTTGGAATATACACCCTGATGTGACTGAATCAATATCATGGGTAATCTTAGATTTGAATTATCATTAATCCCTTCAGTGTTCAGGGGGGAATTCCTGACTTGATTTACTTTGAAGATTACCTGCGCTTACTCAATTCCTCTCAGAATTACAGGCACGGTGGCACAGCGGTAGGGTTGCTGCCTTACAGCGCTTGCAGCGCCGGAGACCCGGGTTTGATCCCGACTATGGGTGCTGTTCGTACGGAGTTTCTACGTTCTCCCCATGACCCCGCGTGGGTTTTCTCCGAGATCTTCAGTTTCCTCCCACACTCAAAAGACATAAAGGTTTGTAGGTTAATTGGCTTGGTTAAGTGTAAATTGTCCCCAGTGTGTGTAGGATAGGATAACGTTAATGTGCGGAGATCGCTAGTCGGTGCGGACTCGGTGGGCCAAAGGGCCTATTTCTGCGCTGTATCTCTAAATTAAACTATACTAAACTAAACTCATAAAAATTAAGAATTAGAGATGAGGATAAACGTTTTCCGTCAGCGTGTTGTGAATCTGTGGAATTCTCTACCACAGCAGGCAGTGGAGGCCAATTCACTGGATGTATTCAAGAGAGCGTTAGATATAGCTCTTCTGGCTAATGGAATCAAGGGATATGGGGAAAAAGCAGGAATAGGGTACTGATTCTGGATGAATTGCCATGATCATATTGAATGGCGATGCAGGCTTGAAGGGCCAAATGGCCCACTCCTGTACCTAGACAGTCCATAGTTGGTAGTTGAGGTTAGTGTTGTGCAGTGTTCAAGAGCCTAATGGTTGTTGGGAAGAAGCCATTCTTGAACTTCAATGGTTTTCAGACTCCTTAATCTCTTTCCGATAGTAGGTGCAAAACGAGCGTAAGGCCAGGGTAGTGTGATTCTTTGATCAAGTCAAGTTTATTCGTCACATACACATACGGGATGTGCAGTGAAATGAAAAGTGGCATTGCCTGCGGACTTTGTGCAAAAAACAAACAAACAACCAACAAACTACAAACAGAATCACATGTTCTTTTTCATATTAAGTATTTTGGGTGGTATTGTGGTACAGTAAGTTAGTAGAGTTAGTCCGCGGTGAGATAGGAGTTTACAGTCCGAATGGCCTCTGGGAAGAAACTCCTTCTCATCCTCTCCGTTCTCACAGCATGGCAACGAAGGCGTTTGCCTGACCGTAGCAGCTGGAACAGTCCGTTGCAGGGGTGGAAGGGGTCTCCCATGATCTTATTGGCTCTGGAGTTGCATCTCTTGTGAGTGAAAATAGTATTTATCATAAAAGTTAACTCCTGATAATCAGTATTTAACTGATCACATGTGATTGATAGATTTGAAATAAGTGAACATGATTTTTTTTTAAGTTATGTTGAACAATTTTCTAGGTACATTCGTTTAGAAAAGTCAGTTTGTTCCAAATTAAAATCATTATATTGACAGCTTTTTCCTCAATCAAGCAATCAAAGACTTTATTGTCAATCAGAAATACACCACAAAATGCAAGTCTCAACGAAATTATGTTGCATCTGGCTCACCGTGCAACATAAAATAACAAATGGATAAAATCGATAAAAAGATTAAATAGATAAAAAGATAAAATAGATAACAGAGGCGGCACATTATATGGAATTCAAGTCTGATGGCTCGGGGGAAGAAGCCTGGCCGTTCTGCTCGATATATTGCAATACCTTTTGCCCAAGTGTAGCAGAGTGAACAGTCCATGATTGAGATGTGTGGGGTCCTTTATAATGCTGTTGGCCTAGGACAAGCAACGTTTGTGCGCAATGTCCCGGATTGAAGGAAGGGAAGTCCCAATGATTTTTTCAGCCGTCCTCACCACTCTCTGCACGGACTTCCAACCAAAAGATCAGGCATGAACACTTGCAAAACACAAATTAGCATCAATTGAATTGAATTGAATTGAATTTATTTGTCATTCAGACCTTTCGGTCTGAACGAAATTTCGTTCCCCTGCAATCATACATATAATAAAAAAATGAGAGGAACACACAATAAACACAAATTTAACATCCACAGTGAGTTCACCAAACACCTCCTCACTGTGATGGAAGGCAAAGTCTTAAAGTCTCTGTCTCTTCCCTCTTTGTTCTCCCTCTGCGCCGAGGCGAGCCAGGCTTCAGATGTTGTAACCCCACCGGGTGATGGTAAGTACGTCAGTCCCGCGGCTCAACCGGGCTCCGCGAACGGGCCGGTTCAAACCCCGCGGCCCGGGGTGGTCGAAGCTGCCCTCCAGACCAGCGGAAGAAGCTGTTGTTGCGGGAGCTCGGAAAAACAGGTCGCAAACAGGCCACCACTCTGGGGCCGAGTCGGGTCGCCGCTGTTGCTGCCGCTGGAACATTTATTGTACAGAGTTTTAGTCACAAGTGTAAACCATTAGTTGGCACTGTGTTGAAGAAACAAACCATAAAGCCAGAACATAAAGCCTCTCTGACTCTTCACTCCTTACGTGGCCACTCTTCTGGTCAGATTTATTGTATATCTTGCACAATATTGACTGATTTCATTATGAGCCCAATCTGTCCACACAACATTTTATCTTTGCCAAACCTCCAGGTTTAATTTAGTTTAGCTTAGAGATACAGCACGGAAACAGGCCCTTCGGCCCACCGAGTACACACCGACAAACGATCTCCGCACATTAACACCACCCTACACACACTTGGGACAATTTTACATTTATACCAAGCCAATTAACCTACAAACTTGTACGTCTTTGGACGTGCGGGAGGAAACCGAAGATCTCGGATAAAACCCATGCGGTCACGGGGAGAACGTACAAACTCCGTACACACAGCACCTGTAGTCGGGATCGCACCTACGTCTCTGGCGCTGAAAGCGCTGTGAGGCAACAACTCTACTGCTGCACCACCGTGCTGCCGCCAATTGTATTATTGCCCGTAAATATTAAAGAGTATGTAAGAAAGCACGTAGCGGGAAATGTTATACTGTATTCCAGCTGAGGAATTATTTCTGACCACTGAATAAAAATGGAAGATTGCATAACTCTTATTAAGCGGTCTAATTGAATTACTGCAACTGCTCAAAACAAAACAACCAGACAAATCCCGTGGAGCCACAAGGCCTGTTAATGTTCATCCAGCCTAGAAAATTCCTAGAAAATCAACCAGCCCCATGTGCAACATCCAGTATTTCCCTTTCCTCCCTCTGGGATGTTCTCCCTAACTCCATTAGCTTGCCTGTGTTGGATGATTATTGCAATGTCACAAACTGAATCTCTGTTTCTCTGACTGGAAGACGCTCCAAAAGTCACTTGAGATTTGAGCCTTAACTTGCTTTCCATTGCCTGAGGGGAGTAGACATAGAAGCATAGAAAATAGGTGCAGGAGTGGGCCATTCGGCCCGTCGAGCCAGCACCGCCATTCAATATGATCATGGCTGATCATCCAAAATCAGTATCCCGTTCCTGTTTTTCCCCATATCCCTTGATTCCTAGCCCTAAGAGATATACATAACTCTCTCTTGAAAACATCCAGTGAATTGGCGTCCACTGCCTTCTGAGACAGAGAATTCCACAGATTCACAACTCTCTGGATGAAAACGTTTTTCTTCACCTCAATCCTAAATGGCCCACCCATTTAGGATCACAAGGGCTGGAGCGGATCATTCATCTGCTGGAGTCTGTTCCACCGTTTAATGAAGTCCTGGGTGATCTCTGACCTGACTGCACATATCTGCCTGTACCCTTTTACCTTTGATTAGCAAGTTTTGATTCAGTTAGCAAATGACCCGGAATCTGATGCCTTTTGAAATAGTAATCTTTGGCACTGTGATCCGAGGTGGAATGAGTTAAAATGTCATCGCTTTCTGTCTCGTAAAATTGTGCCGTGATTCTTTCCAACCCTCGACAATGATCCTTTCAGTTCTGATGAACCATCTCATCACCAAGGAAACCATCTGCCCAGCACTGAACTGTATAACCATTGTAGGACACAGTGAAACGCTGTACTGCCCCTCTTGCTGACTTGCTAAAGATAATGGTTGACCTTTCTGTCGCTGAGACTGTATCATAATTTATAATGCATTCCCTCAGTTTTCTGACTGGGAAAATGCGCAGAGCGTGATTCATGCTTGCCCTGCCAAATGAGCAATGACCCCTGTAGACTTTATGAGACCAGCTTCATTTTGCTCATTTGGATAAGCTCCAGATATTCTCAATGCCACTAATTATGAGTTTGCCTTTTCAGGGGAGGAAGGTAGCAAATAGCATGCTGCAGGATTGTATAGTCCGTTGAAACAGCAGCTCAGTTTTTGCTTCAGCTACAAAAATCCCTTGCTCTAAAAATGTACGGACTTAGAAATCAGAGAACCGAAAAGAATTTATGGGCCTGTCCCACTTAGGCAATTTTTCAAGCGCCTGCCGAGTCGTAGCAGGTCGCTGAAAAACCGACGACTGGAACGGCAATTGTCAGAGTGGAAACACACACACACACACACACACACACACACACGCACACACACACACACACACACACACATCGCTTCCTTCACCAGCCAGTTATGCAGGCGGGGGACACAGCAAGCGGGGGAAGCGCTGCCTGAATGAAATTCACAGGTGCAAAGTCAATGTGATACGGACACACATCACGATGAACAGGAAGGTCGGCGCTGTAATTAGGACGGTGAAAGCACAGTGTACAGGAAGGGTCACGTAAGTCCTTTAAAAGGGGGGGGAGGGGTAGGAGAGGGGCAAGAAGGAGGGAGAAAGGGGGAGAAGGAGTGGAGATAACTTTTAAAAAGCCAGAGATACACGGCTGTGAAGCTCGGCGGACATTAACATTACCAGTCAGTTATCCTTGGTTCTGAAAACAACTGTTACGTTTTTTTTCCCAATGAGCCAATGAAATTCACCGGTCAGCATCGGCGACAACCTACGACCTCCTTGCGACCCACTACCACTGCACCTACGTCACGTGAATTCTCGCTACTCTCGATGGCGTCAAAATTCTGGTCGCCGGTAATTTTTCAACGTTAATTTTCAAAATTAACGGTGACCAGAATGAAGCCGCGACTAGTTACGAGAATGCGGGGACCACTCACCACCATGCAGGAGACTCCCCGGCAACCTCCAGCGAACATGTGGCGCCCTTGTGGCGACCTCTTGGTCCCCTGTAGTCGCCTAAAAAGTTGCGTGAGTGGGACGGCCCCATTATGACACAGACTTTTGGCCTGCAGCAGAAATCGTCGCAAATGTGGCACATCATGTTGGTTGCAAAAGAGCTGGCCAGTACAATCCCACTATCCAAACTGAGCCTGCAGTTTAAATGTGACAAGTATTTCTTCCACTGCATCTCTCTTTGGGAAGAGAGTTCCAGACCACCCAGCTCACTCTGAATGAAAAACCTCTTCCTAATCCTTCTACCCATTACTTGGATTTCATGCATCTCTATTTCTATTCCCCTTACTATAGAAAATATGCCCTTCCCATTTGCCCTGTCCAGGTCTTTTCAGGGAAGATAGACACCAAATGCTGGAGTAACTCAGCAGTACAGGTAGCATCTCTGGAGACAAGGAATGGGTGACGTTTTGTGTCGAGACCCTTCTTCAGACTGAAAGTCAGCAGGGAGGGAAACTAGAGGTATGGAAGGGTACAGCGAATATAAGGTGTGAAAAGGGCTGATCAAAGCAGCTGATGAACAAGGAGATTTAGAATGGTTTGTTCAGCGAAACGATCGGCAAGCTTGCGCTTGGTCTCACCAATGTATAGGAGTCTACACCTAGAGCAGCGGATACAGTTGATGAGGTTGAAGGAAGTGCAAATGAACCCCTGCCACACCTGAAAAGACTGTCAGGGTCCTTGGACGGAGTCGAGGGAGGAGGTATAGGGACAGATGTTGCATCTCCTGCTGAAGCTGGGGAAAGTACCTGGGGAGGGGTGACTTGGAAGGGAAGGGATGAGTTAACCAGGGAGTTACAGAGGGAACAGTTTCTGCAGAAAGTGAAACGGGGTGGCGATGGGAAGATGTGGCTAGTGGTGGGATTCCCTGGGCGATTGCTGACCATCCAACGTCCTGTCTTCCAATGAACTCGAGCCTGTGCCAATCCATTGCTATGGCACTACTTGCTTAATCATCTGAACATCTTGTTAGCAATGATTCAGGTTCTTCCAAGATTTTCTGGCCTTACTCTTTTTCACATCTACCATTTTCAGACCTTACCCGTCCCTGTGTCTCCCCCTCCCTGACTCTTAGTCTGAAGAAGGGTCCTGATGCGAAACGTCACCCACCCTTCTCTCCAGAGATGCTGCCTGTCCCATTGAGTTACCCCAGTATTTTGTGTCTATTTTGTGGCACACTTGGATCACAGGATGTCAAACGGGCTCAGACTGAGCGAGACCCAGAAACGCATCAGGTCCCTGGCTCACTCTGAGATTCAGGGGATTGTGAATGGGATGGGAGGAGGTTCTCTGTGTGTATTGGTGGGGGCACCTGAATACAATTTTAACCCATTTGTGAAGCACTGGAAATGATTAATTTACATTGCCATGCATGAACTGCATGCCAGTCACATAGCTACATTACATAGCTATTCCCGTCATCTTGATTGGATTTAATATTGATCACATCACCCACATACAGTAAATGGTGATCGTAGTTCCATGATGAATGATGCAGATGCTTTGAATTTATACTAAAATAGAAGGTATGAATGAGGGATGGTGCAAACAGCTCTGACACATCACAGTGAAGATACAGGGAGAAGATGAGCGGGAGATAGTTGACAATGAAAAAACATTCAGGGGTAGGCAGTGATTATAGCAGAATTGTGGTCATCTGGCGAAATGAAATAAAGGTCACTACGCAAGCGCGGGAATGGGGACTGAGGGAGGAGTAAGTCAAACTGCTTGCTCCTCCCTCAGCGGAATGCTCACAAGCATTTGATCACAAATGCTTGTGAGCATTCCGAAGTCGAGTACAAATAATGAAGAGCCATTTGGGTTAAGCATTTCTTTGGCAGTTGTGAGATGTTGTGAGTACAAAAAAAATGGCTGCTGTGTTTATTTAAATAACAGACACTTGACTGGAACTCACGGTGTGAAGCCTGATACAGTGGTTTGACAAGGCATAAAGTTAATGCCATGTTTAAACCCATGAGCTGATGTTCTGCATCCTATAAGAGAGCTGATTGAAATTCTACTCTTCAGTACAAATTAGACACTGGTTAACAGGAGGTGTGAAATAAAATGATTTCACTTTTAAATGAAGTGCTAATTGGTAATAATAAAGACAACCCCTCTCTCACTGGGTGGAAGCTGTGATAAACTTCTCTTTGCTGAGAAGCTCATCTGTGCCACTGTGAATAAACTGGTTGCTGGTGGCTAGGGTTGCCAACTGTCTCATATTAACCGGGACATCCCGTATATTGGGCTAACTTGGTTTGTCCCATACGGGGCCACCCTTGTCCCGTATTTGATTGCTACTACTCGGGTCGAGGGAACTGTCGGGTCGGAGCGCCGCGTCCGGCCCCGCCTCCCACGTCCCGACGCAGTGCAGCCCATGGAGTGCAGCAGCAGCGGCTCGCCCGTGGCCCCGTCGGTCGGCATCCCGGCCAGCTGTCCGACCTTTGACCTTCGCTTACCGCTGACACCACCGCCCCTCCTTCCCATGGACGATCATCGGTTCATGAGTTGGATGGGGAGCCGGACCTTGCGCACGATGTGGCGTGGGCCAAAATTCCTCACCTGGCCAGCTGGCCAGCGGGCTGGGCTTTGTGCACAGTCCAGCACCCGGGCCAACTCATCATTCACCCAGCCACGGCCGAGTCGATCAATGAATTGCCGTCGGGAATTTGCCACATATTTTGACCTTTTGTCCTTATTTGTGAGTGAGAAAGTTGGCAACTATACCAGTGACTGACAGCACAGTCTTTAATCGTGTTTTTTCTCATTTTCCTTCTAGAGAGTGACTGGCTGCATTCTGTCCAATGTAAACTCTCCAGCCACACCTATCATTGGACAGCCGCAGAATGGAAGGCGTACCATCTACCAGAACTCCACAATCACGAACGACAAACCCACTGCAGGTAGGCCTCACCTGTGACGTGGTGGATGTAAACTGGGGGAGGTTGTGGAAGCCACTTCAAATGTTAATTCAGAATCGGTATTCTCTATTATAATACACTCTGCATCAAAGGATCTAGTTTAGTTTAGTTTAGAGATACAGCGCAGAAACCAGCCCTTTGGCCCACCGAGTCTGCACCAACCAGCGATCTCCGCACATTAACACTATCTCACACACACTAGGGACAATTTACACTTGTACCAAGCCAATTAACTTACAAACCTGTATGTCTTTGGAGTATGGGAGGAAACCGAAGATCTCTGAGAAAAACCAAGGCGAACGTACAAACTCCATACAGACAGCACCCATAGTCAGGATCGAACCCGGCTCTCTGGCACTGCAAGCGCTGTAAGGCAACAACTCTACTGCTGCGCCACTGTGCCATCCATTTCTGTGCAGTGGAACCAACCCAACTGAATTGCATTTTAAATCTCACTACTCGCTGGCTGAACGAATTCAACATCTAGTTTGTTCTTGAATTGTAACATACATGGGCTCTGAAATGCCACAAATAATACCAAGAGCAAAACACAATATGTTGGGGAATCTCTCCCGGTCAGGCAGCATCTGTGCAGGCAATGAATAGGTAATGTTTCACGTGGTGACCCATCTTCCAGTTCTTTAGGCCAAGATCTGTGTTAAAGAGCTGGAGATAAGAATTGGAATCTGAATTCAGTCATGTAAATACATCTGTAATGGAAAGTATATTATTATTGTTTATGGCAGCCAATAACATATTGTCGGAAAGGTTCACCAGGATGATTCATTCAAACCTGGTCTGGCTTGTAAGTGGTTCCAGACCTACAAGAAAACAGATGATTCTTAATTTTCCTCTGAAATGGCCAAGAAAGCTACAGTTCAAGGCCAATTAATGCCTGTGTCCCACCAAGCAATCAAAGAGAACTTCCAGGTCCCCGTTTGTTCCAAGTCAGCTGTTCTTGGGTGAGTGGTGGAGGAATTACTACATTTGACCTCGATGCTGCCGTGTTCCCCATTCAATAATTACATATAAATGAAGATTACCTGTCACGATTGCCCTTCACTTGAATGTTAGTATTTTCTAGACCATCGCATGCACGAGGGAGCACCATCAAAGAGAAAGGGGTGAAAGACAATAAATATCATCTGCTTTTTGGATGAGGGCATCATTGGCCAAAGTGACATATATCTGTTGCCCCTAATTCCCTTCCAGAAATAGCTGGTGAACCATATGCTTGAACATCACCTCACCCTAGTCGTTGCACTTGTTTCACTGTCATCATGCTGAGTTTCATTGTCCCCACCATAGATCTTGTACTAGGTCGGCCGACTTGGGGCTACTGACTATCCCACGGTCGAGGTTTAAGCTCAGGGATGACCGCGCTTTTGCGGTTGCAGCACCTAGACTGTGGAACAGCATCCCTCGCCTCATCGGAACTGCCCCCTTCATCGACTCCTTTAAATCGAGGCTCAAAGCCAATTTCTACTCCCTAGCGTTTTTGAGGCCCTCTGAGGCGGCGCTGTAAACAGTTTATGCATGTATTGTTAGGTCAGTGTATCATTGTATGTATCAAATTAGTACCTGCACTGATGTAAAGCACTTTGGTCAACGTGAGTTGTTTTTAAATGTGCTATGCAAATAAATTGACTGACTGACTAGTTTCACTGTCATCTTGGTGAGTTTATTTCTCAGTGTAAGTCATTATCACCTAGCCCACAGCCAACAATGGACCATTTCCTTGATCATCGTTACTTTTTTGAATAATTTTCATTCATTCGTTGTATATCTCTTTATATCACGGTCTATATCCCCTGACTCAGTCAGAGGAAGGGTCTCAACCCGAAACGTCACCTATTCCTTTTCTCCAGAGATGCCCGTCTGACTCGCTGATTTACTCCAGCTTGTTGTGTCTATCTTCGGTTTAAGCCAGCATCTGTAGTTCCTTCCTACACATTTTGACTACTCTTTATGGCCGCATTAACACAGCAGTGATAAATACATTTCCAATTCAGGTTGACGCGGGACTTAAAGGAAACTTAAAAGTGTTTTTTTTTTTGCGAAGTCAGAAAACTGCACGTGCTAGAAATGTAGAAGAATAAAGCACGATGCAAACCAGGAGGCACTGATGAAGAACAATAGGAAATTTGGTTTTCTGTGCATAAAGCTGCTTTTCATTTCTCTGCTGTGATTCACCTGGGTCAATCTTTAATTCTGTATCAGAAAGCGAGTTCGAGCACTGCACATCTCCCATTGTTCCTTTTTATTCTGTGTTTGTCTTCAGGATGTAGTTTAATTTAGTTTAGTTTAGTTTTGAGATACAGCATGGAAGCAAGCTGTTCGGCCCACTGTGTATACACTGACCATGTCATCCATGTTCCATGTCATCCCACTTTCTCGTTCACTCCCTACACATTATGGATAGTTTTACTGAGGACAATTAACCTACAAACCACACGTATTTGGAGTCTGGGAAGAAACTGGAGCTCCCAGAGGAAACCCACATGGTCATAGTAAACACCACACAGATGAGGTCAGGATTGAACCTGGGTCTCTGGCGCTGTGAGGCAGCAGCTCTACCAGCTGTGTCAATGTGGTGTTGTTGTCCTCTCATGAAGGATACAAAGGAAATCAAGAAACTGTTTCGGCAAAGCAGGGAAGATTCTCACTGGTGTATCCGTAACTTTTCATCCCTGCATCAATATCTCTAAACTAGATTATCAGAAAACTTCTTTCCAAGTCTTTCCCTTTTCTGTAATTTAAAACTTGCCTATTTTCTAACTTTTCTAAAATGATCTGAAATGTTAATTCCGTTTTCTCCCCTGTCGATGCTGCCTGACCTGCTGAATGTTTCTAGCATTGTTAGTTGTCATGGTGTTATCTCTAATTTTTACATCGCTGTTTGTGGAAGCTTGCAGTGTACATATTTGTGGTTGCACCAAACATTGATATTAAATCTGCTGGCTTTTGACTGTTGATGATCGTTAAAGTAATTTCTACCTCATAGATTGCACTCATCCACGCACTATTGCTTTCAAATCAACTCTATTCAGATCACCGGGGTGTCCACAGTCTTCCACTTGTCTGCACACTTTATCCTTTGGTACCACGAAAAAAAACCCCTCTTTTTCTCAGCCTGAAGAAGGGTCCCAACCTGATATTCCATGTGTGTCCATTCCATCCACCGATGCTACTTGATGTACTGACTTACTTTGTTTCTTGTTCAAAATTTTTGTACACAATTTTTTTAAACCATATTAGTCTAATTCCTTGGTCTCGTACGTGGACTTTCAAATCCCAATGTATTCCTCAATTGCACTCTGACCCGTCCTCAACATCCCACACGGTTTCAACAGAAACTCAAGGATGAGCACCTTATCTTCCAACTAAACATATTGACCTATGTGTTCAGCAGTATCAGATAGTAATCCTGCTACTGCAGGTCAGGTCTGCTCTGCTCTATCGCAACAATTCATTTATTTGCTTGTCCCATCTATTGCCTCTTTTGCTGTGCATCATCATTTATTTTTAGAGATACAGAGCGGAAACAGGCCCTTCAGCCCACTGAGTCCGCACCGACCAGCGATCCCTGCACATTAACACAAGCCTACGCATACTGGGGACAATTCCCACTTATACCATGTATAGAAGTCCAAGCCAATTAACCTACAAACCTGTACGTCTTTGAAGTGTGAGAGGAAACTGAAGATCTCGGAGAAAACCCACGCGGTCACAGACAGCACCCGTAGCCAGGATCGAACCCGGGTCTCTGGCGCTGCAAGCCCTGTAGGGCAGCAGCTCTACTCCTTTATTTTTTGATCTCTCCCATTATCCATCTTTCACAGACCTTCATTTTTATTCTTACACCCACATCCCACTTGCTAACTTCTCAAAGCCTATTACTAGCATTTTTAGTTCTGAAGTAAGACCATTGACCTGAACATCTATTAATAGTTTTTCTCCACAAATCTGTCTGACCTGAGAATTTAGCAGCTTTTTCAATTTTGTAAAATCAGTGCTGGTGCTACTTTTTGATTCATTTGATCACAGAATGGGGATGTCGCTAATAATATGAGCAAGTCCAATCGATGTATTAACTCCTGAACTGAGGAGGCAGTTCAGAATTAACTGCATTGGTGCCTCTAGACTCACGTATAGATCAGATGGGTAAAGTTGACAGGTATAGGGGCAGCTAATAGAGTTGTTGCCTCACCGCTGCAGTGATGTGGGTTCAATTCTGACCTTTGGTGCTGTCTATTTGGAGTTTGCATGTTCTCCCTGTTTTCACGTGGGTTCCCTCTATGTTCTCTGGTTTCCTCCCACATCCCAAAGATGTGTGAGTTGGTTGGCTCTTTGGCCACTGTTAATTGCTGTTGATGTCTCTGAGAGAGGGAGAATATGAGGAGAATTGAAGGGAGGAATGTGTGTGGGTAGGGCTCAGCTTGGACAGAGTGCCAAAGGGCCCTGGCCCGTGCTGCATCTCTGTGGCGGATTTCCGTCCTTGAAAACTAAGAATGAATCAAATACAATTCATCGTTTCAAAATGAGCTTTCATTCCAGATTAATTTAATTTCTTGAATTTAAATTCTTCAGCTCCATGGCAAGATTCAAACTCGTGAGCCTGGATCAATGGCCCAGCACTCTAATTAGGTTACTGGACAAACAGCCATTATTATATCACATGGGTGATAATATCTGAACTACTGACTTAAGGGCCTGTCCCACTTGGGCGTCATTTGCGTGTCATTTACGCGACATCATTTATGCGTCACGACGCTTGGCGTGCATTACACGCGCATGGCGTGCATTACGCGCGCATGGTGCGTGGTGATGTAGGCAGTGACGCGCGGTCGCGCTCGGTGCCCAGGATTTGGGGATTCACAAAATCTTTGCACGCCACCTGCGTGACACGCAAATGACGCCCACGTGGGACAGGCCGTTTAGTGAACGATCAAATCACTTTTTCTGAAACAGTATTTCTCCTGCTGTGTTGTTGATTTAAGCTTCACATTTTTGTAAATATTATAAATGAATGGTCTTTTATTGTTTTCAAATATGTTAGTCTAGAATTGTACTGGTGCATTCAGATCCAAATATATTTTTCAATTGAAATGTGGTTCAATGGTTGGGATCATTATACAGTGCATCAAAGCCCACAGATGTAATTCCATTCCCATTTTAACATACATTCCAACCTTAATTATATTCCATTATAAATTCCTGTGCCTACGTCAGTATTGAAAATAGCTTTTGTCAAATAGTTATTGAATAATGACTCCACTCCCACTCTTGGTGACATTATGAGAAAAGTGGATTTACATTTGGAGAGGAATCATTTGCAGAGTTTGGAGATAAGAGCAGTCAAATTAGACAGTTTAATGATGAATCGGACAGATTCTCCAAGTGCTGACAGGTGGGTTGCCTAGGCTCAAGTATGATCCTGAAGTACCACTTAAATTTGTATAAGATGATGCAAAAGAGGTTTTCAAAATATAATCATAAATAAATAAATCCTGCTGAATAAAAAGGCCAAGAGATTGGATTGCACAGCACTATTTATTTTTGGCTCGGCACAAATGAAAATAAACTTTGCAATGTGGTCAAACTTAATACAGACATTTCCAACTTAGAAATTAATTCAAATGACCAAGGGTTTATTATGTGTAGGAAGGAACTCCAGATGCTGGTTTAAACCGAAGAGAGACACAAAAAACTGGAGTATCTCAGCGGTCCAGGCAACATCTCTGGAGAGAAGAAGGGTCTGAAGAAGGGTCTCGACCTGGAATGTCACCTGTTCCATCTCTCCAGAGATGCTGCCTGTCCAGCTGAGTTCTTCACGTCCTTCAGAACCCCGCTCCGCCTCCCATCCCCCACTCCCACTAACCCCTACGCTGTACTGACACCCGACATTGTACCATCCAGAGTTATGGTTTGTTTTTTTCCAGGGGGATTGGTGGGTGGGTTTGCCAGTGGAAGCCCAACGGTCGCTTCCAAATAGCTATTTGGTCTTCTTCGAGTCTTCTTCGAGCTATTTGGTGACGGGAGGCTTTGGACACTTGTATCTCTCAGGCCAGGATGGGGGAGAGTAGGTGTGGGATTGTCAGGTCAAATCTACCAGGAAGGTCATGGATTGGGACTCTGGTCAATAAAGGAAGGTCTGGGCTGAGTTTAACCAAGATCCAGTTGTTGCCTGTGCGGTGTTGCTGCAGTAGGCAGCTACAGATCCTGATCAAAACAATCATCATGGCACCATGTACTGCACCTAGTAAGCACACTGCAATTTCTCTGTCTGGGTGTTTTTCAAGCCTAGAAATGCACTTGTGCTTGCAATCACTAACCACACAATACAGCAGTGTCTAGGCATTGTACATTGCCTTAAAGTTCATTCAATTGGTTTCAGCCCTGGCCATTCCTACTATGACCAAGCTGCCTCCATAGGCACTATCTTGGGGTCGATCCATTGCAATAACTTTCTGTGCAACCTTTCTTGCTTATAAATTAATTATACATTCTTCTACTTTTCTCAGTATCCTTCCATTTATTGTGATCCCCTTATCTAGTTTCCCCCTCCCCAAATGCAAACCTAGCACTTTCAAGATTAGATTTGATTTGCAACATTTTGACTTCCGTATCAGTCCACTGATATCCTACAACTTTCTGCCTTGCTACCAATCATATAGTCAGTTTGGTATCATCCATAGATTCCCTTATCGTGATTCAATTATAATCAAGTTCAGTTCATTGATACCCAGCACGAGATGTGAAGAACCTAGAACTGAGCTGTGCAGAATCCCATTGAATAGTGTCATGAAAACTAATGTTTGAACATTACACTTTGCTTTCTGCCATTTTATAATTACAGATCTCATGACATTTCCTCTGGATCCCATGGCCTTCCTTGGCCATCCATCTTGACAAACGCCTTGCTAAAACGGAGCACATCAAGCACACTATTCTCATTGACCATTATTGTTAGCACTCATGACTAGTCAACTAAGTTTGTCAGACACATCCTTAATAAATTCATGTTGGTCATCGTTGAATAAACTGTAGATTTATGGACGACAATTCATGCAGTCTCCAGAAAGTTTCCAATAATTTGTACTCTTCCGGTGTTATACCGATACACCTGTAGTTCCTTCTATCCCTTTTTATGTAACGATTGAGTTTTTGAGGAGGTGCTTAAAGCAGTCGATGAGGTTAGGACGGTGGATTTGTCTACATGGATTTTAGTAAGGCATTTGATAAAGTCTCCCATGGTAGGCTGATCCAGAAGATTAAGATGCATGGGATCAACCTTAACTTGGTCATATGGATTCAGAACAGGCTTACTGATAAAAGACAGAGGGTTGTGGTGGAATGACAATAGTTAGGCTGGAGGTTTGTGACCAGTGGAGTTCTGTGCTGGGACCACTGTTGTTTGTGATGTATATAAATGAATTGGACATGAACACAGATGGGTTGGTTGGTAATTTGCAGATTACACTAATATTGCAGGTGGAATTTAATCCAAGCAAGGTTTAAAAAAATGTGGAACATATTGACTCCTTTTGAGCAATTGCAGTAATTTGCAAAAGACAGCAGCTTGCTTTGCATCCGTGAGTAAAAGCAGCTGAAACTGCATAAATATGCTAAACAGTTTAAAAGCATTTTGCAACTCTTTTGTGGCTTGTTCTCTCTGTCCTCTGGTGGTTCCTGCTGAGAAGCAGCTGCTGACCTCCCCAACTATCAGCCATCATTCTGCAACAGGAACTGGAACCTGATCAGGATGGATGGCCCAGAGCGTAGGGCTGCTTTGCACATAAAATGCACCCATCATCTCCTTTAAACTTTGCCCATCGCCCACTTTAAAGCATTACCCCATCCTAGGGGAAAGGTTCTTACGATCTACCCCATCTATGCCTCTCTATGCTTATCTATGCCTTTCTAATTTTAAGTACTTCTATCAGGTCTTCCTGCAAACTCTGACGTTCCAGAGTAAACAATCCAAGTCTGTCCAACCTCTCATTGTGCCTAATATCTGCTAAGCCAGGCATCATTCTGATAAACATCCTTTGCACCCTTTCCAATGCCTCCATACCCCTCCTGCAATGGGGTGACCAGAACTGCATGCAGTACTCCAAATGCAGCATAACCAAAGGCCTATGAGGCACATTATGACTTCCTGCTTCTTATTTCAATGCCCCAGCCTATGAAAGTAAGCCCCTGCCTTCTTGACCACTCTATCTATTTGTGTTGCCACTTGCAGGGAGATATGGATTTGGACCCCATGATCCCTCTGTATATCAATGCTGTTCAGGGTCATGCCATTAATTGTATATTTTCCCCTTACCTTCGACCTTCCAATTTGCAGATTTCACCAACCAACCCATCCAAATAAATTATATATAGACTTCCTAATTCTTTGCTGTACCTGCATGTTAAGTGTTTTTTTCAGTGATTTCCAGATCCCTTTGTGCCCCAACACTTTGCAGTCTTGTTGCATGAATATTGCTTTTTCATTCTTCCTTCCAATATTTATGACCTTACATTTTCCCATGTGAAACTCCACCTCCTAACTTCTTGTCCATTCAGCCAACCTTTCCATTCTGCACTGCAGGCTCTTCATGTTCACCTCGCATCATGTTAACCCAAGGTAGACAAAAATGCTGTAGAAACTCAGCGGGTACGGCAGCATCTTGACTGCCAATCTGAAAATGACTAACTTATACTACTTCTGTTTTCTGATTGTTCACCACTCTACTATCCATGCTAATATGACGGGTGTCAGGGGTTATGGGGAGAAGGCAGGAGAATGGGGTTATGAGGGAGGGATGGATCAGCCATGATTGAATGGTAGAGTAGACTTGATGGGCCGAATGGCCTAATTCTGCTCCTATCACTTATGATCTTATGACCTAATATTTATTATTCCAGCCCATACATTCTTACCATGAGGCAGCTTTTCAATTGCCTTCTGGATATCTAAACATACCACATATTGTGTTTCCCCTTTGCCCTTCCTATTTGTGGCATCATCAAAGTTATTGATTTTATTGTTATTAAATGTAATATCTTTTTTCCATAAAACCGTATTGAATTGCTTAATAATGTAGGGGATGTAAGATGGAGAACATAAAACAGCCCAGTACAGTAATGGGTCTTTTGGCCCGCACTGTCTTTGGTGAAAATTGTCTAGTTAAACTAAATGTGTAGGAAGGAATTGCAGATGTTGCGTTATACCGAAGGTAGACCCCAAATGCTGAAGTAATTCTGCGGGTCAGGCAGCATCTCTGGAGAAAAGGAATAGGTGATGTTTCGGGTGGGAACCCTTCTTCTGACTGAAAGATAGAGAAGACCAGAACAAAAATGCATGTGATCCATATCCCTTCATTCCTTGCATATCCACGTGCCTATCTAAGAGACTCTTAAATGCTACTATAATATCTGCCTCCACGACCATCCCAGACAGCATGTTCTAGGCTCCTCCACTCTCTGTCCAAGAAAAGCCTTGCTCCGCTGCCTCTGACCTTAAAGCTATGCCCTCTAGTCTTTGTCATTTCCACTCTGGGAGAAAGATTATTGCCTCTCATAATTTTATATACTTCTATCATGTCTCCCTTCAACCTCCGATGCTCCCGAGAAAATAATCCCAGTTTGATTATCCAAGTTTTTTATAATTTTCCAGATACCTTGCTATTAACTTTTTAATTATAGATTTAAGCATTTTCCCAGTGACTGATGTTATGGCTTGCTTCTTGCTTTCCTTTTTGCTTCTTTCTTGAATATTGGCTTAATTTTTTTGGACTTCCACTTCCTAGAACTATCCAGAATTCAGGGAATTTTAGTAGATTATAGACAACACATTCAGTATCTCTGCGGCCATTTCCGTTAATACCTCAGATGCACGCCATTTTGGTTCAGCAAACTTGTGGTCTTTCGTTTGCATAGCACTTTTACCTGTTGATAGAGATTATTTAAACTCTTCTCTCCCACAGCCCTGCAGTCATAAAACAACCCCTTCATACCAAGACTCAATCTAGTGAACGGTGTCTGCTCTGCCTCCAAGATAAATATACCAAGATATATGTAGCCTGTAGTTGTACCAAATTGACACTGGTACAATTAAGCACATTCCATTTAGTTGTGTTGTGTGTCGATGATATTGACCACATATTTTATTTTGTATAATAATAATGGTTTGATGAGATGTGTAAATTGTTAAAGGTTACAAGACCCTTTTAAATTATGCAATGTTTGCTAAGCAATTGTTATGAATCTTCTGACCAAACCAAAAAAGGTTCCCTACTTTAAGGTGATACCTCAATTTAGAGGGTTTTTTATTTACCAGACAAAGAGGCACTATGATTGCCCTATGGACACATTAAATGTCAACTCAGTAGGCAATGTAATGGTAATCTATGCTGAAAAAAGCTGCTTGGAAACTATCAGTAGCTCAATACGTTCATCAAGTTCATGTGATATGAGCCAGAATTTAGGTCATTTGGCCCATCAAATCTATGGCCATTGAAATCAATGGTCTGACTATCTATCTCCCTCCCTACACCCCATACACCGGCCTCTCTTCACCATACGCCTGAACAACAACCCGGCATTACATTACTCAAGTGGCTGATTGACTAAAGAGAGACTCCAAGTTGCTGCAAGGTTGCACATGTGTCCTGGTGGACAGCAAACTTTTTTTTCCAGGTGCAGAAAATAGAGCAAATCTCGCTTTGAACTCCAGCCATTCCTATCCACATCAAAGGTCTAACAAGGGAACTATTGAGGGCCCAGGCCATGCAAAGACGACCTTTTTGTGGGATACATGCAACAGTCTGCTTCCGTACTATTTTGAGCTTCGGTCCCCCCACCCTTTTTTTATCCAGTACAGTGTACATCATACAACTGTACTGTTTCCTGCGTTTTGTACAGGACTAAAAATTCTATATCTATTTTTGCTACTAGTATCTCCATTCCTGCTCTCACTTTCACTCAGTCATCTCCGACTCTCCTGCCCTTCCGTTTTCATGTAATCTGCTATCTGTATACTAAATAAACATGCATCTACAATTCTCCCAGCACTAAAAGCAAAACTTATCATCGGACTATTATTTCTGCCAACGATAGCAAATCCCGTGCCTGGACACCATTCCATTTCCATTCTCCAAAATCTTATTTACACTCTACTGCCATTTGCTCTGACGATGAGACTTTTCACACCTAGTTAATTCCTGAGCTGTGAACTAGCCACTCCACTATACTGACAGAAAAGCCCCCGATCCATCTCATCTAATCTATTACTCCCAATACACACTGCTGCTACCTCACCACAACACACTCACGCCCATCTGTTTCCTGACAAAACATGAGTTCCTTCTTGGACCTTGCTTCTGTTTCCACCAGTCTCTGCATTCATAGAAACATAGAAATTAGGTGCAGGAGTAGGCCATTCAGTCCCTTCGAAAAGCCTGCAACCGCCATTCAATATGATCATGGCTGATATCATCCAACACAGTAATCCGTGTACCCTGCCTTCTCTCCATTACCCCTCCTGATCCCTTAGCCACAAGGCGACCCCATCCAACTCACTCTTAAATATAGCCAATGAACTGGGCCCTCATCTACCCTCTGTGAGCAGAGAGTTCCAGAGACCTCAACCACTCTCTGTGTGAACAAAAAAGTCTTTCTCATTCTCGGTCTTAAAGCGGATGTTCCCCCTTATTCCTTAAGCTTTGTGACCATACCCCTTGGTCCTGGACTTCCCCAACATCGGGAAAAACAAATCCTTCTTCCTGCACTAGCCTGTCCAACACCCTTAAGAATTTTTGGTAAGTTTCTATAGAAGATACCACTCTTAATCTCCTAAATTCCAGAGAGTATAAACCATGTCTCATCACAGTCTTTCTTCAATAAGACAGTCCTGACATCCAGGAATCAGTCCTGGTGAACACCTTCTCTCTGCACTCCCCTCTAGTGGCAAATAATGTCCCTTCCATCAGATTTGGAGACCAAAACTGCACGCAATACTCCAGGTGTGGTCTCACCAAGAACCCTGTACAACTGAAGTAGAACCTCCCTGCTCCTGTATCTCAAATACTTTTGCTATGAAAGCTAACATACCATTCGCTTTTTTCCACCTGCCTGCTGCACCTGCATGCCTACATTCAATGACTGCTGTACCATGTACACCCTAGGTCTCGCTGCATCTCCCCTTATTCCTAATTCGGCCACCATCCCTCCAAATTGTAATTCTCTTCATAATTTTTCCACACAAGCTTCAGAGATTCGAACCATGTGGACTCCTGTTCCCTTCTCATCTTAGTACTTAGAAGTGACTGTTCGCTGTTATTTCCTTGATCCAATTTTTCCATTGCCACCATACTTGCCATTCTTGAGGCTCTTTCCTGAGAAAATTGCAGTGAGTCGGTAATGTCAAGGAGAACTCCTCTCGAACCTCTACAGAGTGCACAGTAGAGAGCATTGCTGACTGGCTGCATCGAGGCTTGGTTCGGCACTGCCAGTGAATGGTCTAGGAGCGGTAAAGAATGCAGAAAGTTTGACCACATTGAGCCCAGTCCATCATCGGCTCTGACCACTCCCCCCCACCATCGAAGGTGGATCTATCGCGTCGCTGCCCTATGAAAATCAAAAAGACAGCCATCATCATCAAAGACCCACCAACCATCTGGCCACTCACTCATCTCATTCTCGCTGGCCATTGGGAAGAAGTTACAGGAGCTTGAAATCCATGGAACAATCCAGGTATCAGAACAGCCTTCTTCCCCCTCAAGCCCATGGCTTACTAAATACAACATCAAACAAGCTCTTGAACAATAAAACAGTTCTATATGGCATCTTATTTGTGTTTATTATTATTGGAGTGTACAATCATGGATACTATGGTATAAATAGAACATTTGAACTGTTCTTTTATATTACAAAATTCTGTTGTGGTCTGCAGCAATATCGACAAATTTTTCATTTGTCCCTGGGACACATTGACAATTAAAACTCTCTTAGATTCTTGACCATAGAGATGCTTAGCTCTTGTCCAATTAAACACCACATGACCCATTCCCCAACCAACATCCTAACGTGATCTCAATAGTCCTTCCAAATATAGGACACAACTCACTTACATTAAATTCCTACTTCATATTGTTATGCATTTGGTGTATCTACTGATGTTTCTCTCCCATTCAAACCATAGAACACAGAATTAGAGTTGGACTATTTGAACAGCAGATCGCATGTCTGCATTCAATTTACACTCCTCAGTAAGTGACTGAGAGAGGGTGTTGTGACTCACAATAGGGATTGTAAGTAATCTCCGTCAATGATGAGGTTGAATTGATGCTCTAACTCACCAAGTAGTTTGTCATGACAGCTGGTCAAGTACCAGGTGCCAGTCTGTTAAACGCTCCACCAGAACGATACACACGGTTCTTTCTTGGGCCGAATCGACAATCAATGATGAACAACCGAGCCACAGGAAAAAGAGATCGGGAACTTTGTGTAAATAGTGTCCAGAACAACAATTCTATGATCCATAATAATCACTGCAAGATAACACAAGTTGTTTGTTGACCTTAAGGAAATGTCCTCAAACAACAGAGCTTGCTGTCAGAGATGGTCAGCATCTTTTGCTTTTCTAGACATCCACCTGCTGACCTTCACATGAACATGCAATGGATCAAAAGTAGAATTGCTTTAGTGTATTTACTTTCCCTTTAGCACTGAGAAGATTAGAAAATTATCTACAAGCATATTCCTCCAACGTTATACAATAATGTGCTATCATTTTTTTTATTCTACTGCTCTTGACCGCCTGAAGCTGCAAGGGATGGTAAGTGTTCTCATCACCACAAGATGCTCATCAACTTCCATCCATACCAGTACATCTTGTTCACTACGTTGCTATCGGATTAAGAGCTAGAAGTAAATTTGCTAGGGGGGGAGGAGAGTGCTGGTCCAGTCCCTGGCGGAACACACAACACACACTATTTTCACTTTTGTGAAGTATAGAAGCTTGATCCTGATGTCCAACTTCAAACAGTTTCTTTCCTCACTCTCAGACTCTGAACTTTTCACACGTCCCATTCTCAGTTAGGTTCTACCTATTTCTCCTTAACCAGTAACTCGGCCATCATTTGATTAATCTTGTTATATCACACATTGGTGTGTTTGTGGGCTTTTTAGCACTATTTCAGATTGCATTATATTTGTACCATTTGAGCTGAATTGCATTTTTCATGTGTAATTTCTACTTAATGCGAACCAGGATTCCTTGCCCCCCCCTGACGCACAACACAATAAACTAAATCTGGAATCTATGATATTGGCTGAGAAATACTAGGAAAAATGCTTCTCTCACAAATTGTTAAATATGTGTGATGATCGGCCCGTGAACTGCAGTATGAAAAGCGAACCCATAATGAAAGTTCTTCAGAAAGTTGGATTAAATCTTTGCTTTAATGCAGGCATTTTTAAAGGGGAGGGAGGCCAACATGTTAGTGGGATTAGTCTAAGTGGTGCTGTGGAGAATGATCATCACAGATTGTAAAGGTATTGGAAGGAAACTGCACATGCTGGTTAAACCCAAGGTTGACATATCTGTGTCTGAAATGGGTCTTGACCCGAAACGTTACCTTTCATATCAGAATGAAACTGTCACAACCCAAAACTCTCCTATTCAGGAATCGATAAATAACAAGGGGCGCTCAAACACCCGGAAACGTTAAGAGCCCCTTCCCACTTACTGTCCTTTGGCCACGCTAATAACGCAACACTCGTGGTCGCGTTGAAGACCGTGATGGTCCCAGCGAAGGTCGCTACAGCTATTTAAATGAATGCGTACGCAAAGTCCGACTGAGCGCGCCGACCGATTATTTGAAGTATGGACACAAAATGCAGGAGTAACTCAGCGGGACCGGCTGCATGCTCCTGGAGCGAAGGAATGGATGTTGTTTCGTTCGAAAAACCGTTCTTCTTCATCTTGAAAGAAAGTCGTGACATTGCTTCTCTCCAGAGATTGCTGGCCGGTCCCGCTGAGTTACTATGCATTTTGAGTCTAAATCTTTCAATTTTCTTGGCCCCGCTCTGGGATAGAAAGTGTGGGGGGGTGGAGATTCTGGACCACAACAGCCGTGAGCCCCAGCCAAGCATCAGGACGATCGTTATGCCTGCTTCTGCTTACTGTTGGAAAGTGAGAACTTGCGTCGCACCAAAAGGTCATTGGGCCGAGTCACTGGCCGTCAACCTACAGAGGCCGTTGCCGCATCAAAGGTTTTTGTTCGCCACAAAATTCGGACCGTAGCAATGTCGCGCACAACTACATATACCTCCCCTTTTCCTCCGCATAAGCTTCTTCAAGTGCGGGCATAACGATGCCCACGTTGCGCCACATACGCGAAAAACCACGAGTTACGATAATTTGCATGCCAAGTACACTATGGGACGGCCCTTTACCTATTCCTTTTCCTCTTAGAGTAGCAGTCTGACCCCGCATGAGTTAATTAATCCAGCTTTTTTAATGTCATGTCCCAGCAACAAATTAACAATGGCCAATGTGGCAAGTTTTTGTGCTGCAATATTCTGTTTTCCCGATAAAACCACTCACTTGACCTCCTGAACACAAGAAATCCTGGGGCAACTCAGGGCATTTGCTTCTCGTCTGTTGAAAATGTGGCAAGTGTTCATGAAATTGATCTAAAATCTCAGCACTCGTCTAGCCCCTAGTTTTCAACCGAAACCTCTGCACTGTTTGCATGTTCAGAATGAATAAGCAACATCATCTATCAACAATGCACCAGTAGCCCTCTAGTTGGGCACTCTGAACTACAACCACACCAATCCATCCTCTGACAACAAAGAATTAGTTCCAATCACCAGGCCAATGAATTTATTGTTCACGTGGAAACCTAAAATAAAAGATGTAGTTATATGGGGGCCCCCTCAGTCATGATGACCATGGGTGATGCATCACTCCTGGACGGCATGCCTTGGGCGTGGGCGGGGGGGGGGGGGGGGGCGATGATCCCATATGGAGGACAGGCTGTTGCCCATGCAGCATGCCTCCCCCCCCTCCACGTCTACTCTGTTTGATTTACCAAAGGAACAGCATGGCCAATTACAAGTTTGGCACCAGTGCCGTCCGGCAAGGAGCTGGCCAGAGCGAGGTTTACAAACGACCGAACTTGCCTTTATGCTCCAACTACTCCGGATTTTCTATGATGTTTACCACCCTCCAGAGCCTATTCTCATGACTGGATATGGTCCGCAAGGCAGATGGAGGTTTAATAAATCCAGAGTTTTCACTCTCCTATGGACTTGCCTTCCCCCAGCTTGCCGTATCCCCATCTACCTGAGACTCATGGGGGTGGGAGAGTTTCACTTTCCCGTGTGGTCTACCTTGCCCCACTGCTCCCTCAAATAAAGATGAATCAGCTCATTTATTATGGTCTCTTGTTTGTAGTGCACAACAATGTTTATCTTTCATGTTGCAATTTGTTTAACCTGGAATTTAATTCAATTTCATAAGTGCAGTTCTGTGCCAGATTTAGTTCATGCACAGCATCCAATTTGCCCAAGGCTAATTCTCACTTAACGTTATAAATCAACCATTTATAACCTTCAGTCAGGAATTTTAAAATGCTCTTGTGATGTTCCTTATCTGTCCTATTTATGAGATGAAAGATTAACTCAAATAAACTTTTAAATAGATTTGGCAATCAACTTGGTAATATTACTGTAACATGAGATACACAGTAAGAACATGGACTATAAATGTTTTGCATATGAAGCCCCAACTGCTTACTTATTTAATGCCACATCAGTCTTGCAAGAGCTAAACTTTGTGTGTTGATATCGAGAGGAAGTCAATACAATCAGCATATATATCAGTTGGTACTGCCCAAAAGACTCTAGCAGAGAGTGCTGCAGAAACCACTCAGGTTTAATCATTAGAGCAGCTTCTTCAGCAGCATCAGGACCAAACCATCCATAACTTTACATTACCGGCATCTATAGGTGTTTCTTTTTCTATTAGAGAGAAGTTTCAATCAGTGTGTAGTGGATATGGGTTTTTGGAGAATGATGGGAAACAACCTTGCTTAAATAATAGAGGTGGCTGGAGTTTGCTTGGGAAATAGTATTAAAAACCGCTGTGTACTATATGCTGCACATGTGGTCACACATCGGGCCAATGAAAGCTAGCTTTAATCGTGACAAGACAGTGTTTTAAAGAAGACCCAGCTTCCTCACTGGTTTCTATATTCCTAACATATTCCAAACAATAAATGAGTTGAAGAAGGGTCTCGACCCGAAAACGTCGCCCATTCTTTCCTCTCCATAGATGCTGCCGTGTCCCTACTAAGTTACTCCAGCATTTTGTTGTCTACCTTCGATTTAAAACCAAGAATCTGCAGTTCTTTCTTACACAATTAAGAGTTTTAAACCATTGAGAGGGCAATTATTCAGCAAACATTATCAGAGCTCGTAACAAAGAAGCAACACACAGGTTCAACATAGCAAAGACCAAAAACCGTTCCAGCAGTAAGTAGAATGGATCAATATCCCTGAAAAAACATATTTGTTTAGTTTTAAAAAAGCATATTCATTTATTTTGAATTTTTCAAGAGATTGAAAATGCAGTATATCTTTGATTTAGTAGTTGGCATAATAATAAACAGCGGTGCTATTCTCTGGCTCCTTCCATCTGCCGACATCATTGGGAAGTTGTGTATATGGAGCAGTCAAACTTACCAAGCAGTTATACATTTGACAAGAGAAAGTGAACCCACATACACAGAAGGATTATTCCTTCTTTTGCTTTTTCTCGTGTCCATACTTAGTTACAAAATGATTGACTGTCGCGTCTACTTGTCTGTTCTGAAATGAAACGCAAGCTTCCGGCGACAATTCATTGGAAGCCATCACTTGTCGCAAATAGATGATGGTTGTGGCAGAATTATAGCTCTGAAACTTCCATGTTTCCAGCCCCGCGACGACGCGATCTTCTGCTAAGGGGGGCCCACAGAAGGATAAAGCGAAACGACAAAACAATTTCAAAGTAACATAACACCAGTCCAAAGGTTGAAAGCGTATCTTTCCTCATTAAAATAGACCTTCTTCAGTGTCCAAATGAACAGAATACATGATATATAAGTTTAATAGTAGTGTGAGCCAATGAACACTAAACACAATTCACGTAGTTTTATTTCTCAGAGTGCCAAATAAGCATCCCGGTTTGCATTAAACCGCCATGAAAAACCGATAGAACCTATACTGTGTTATGAAGGAACTGCAGATGCTGGTTTTAAACCAAAGAAAGCCACTAATGCTGGAGTAACTCAGCAGGGACAGGCAAGCATCGACCCATTCACATCCACTCCATGAGATGGCACAGTCCGCTGAAGTACACCTGCATGTTTTGTGTCATATGAACCCCGAACTGTTTCTGTGTCATGTGTTGCCAGAGCATATGTCTAAATGTTTGCTCTATATTAAAATATATGAGTGTGTGAGTCAGAGGAGATTGAAGAGGGGAAGAGGTTTTGAATGGGTATGAATAATGATCAGCCTGAAGCTGTAATGATCATTATTTGCTACTATTTTGGATGTGATGCTGGCTGCAAATCTTGCATAAATGTTTAGGCACACGTTTAATAGAAGGGGCTCTGAAAGCCTACTATTGACAGGCCAGATGTTGTATGATTAGTTTCTTATGCAACGTCCAAAAGCGTTTTCATAATCAATAACTTAACTCCATCTTTCGTGGCAATTGATAGATTTTCATCAAAAGTGTTAAATTTAGAGAGCCAAAAAACCCCAAGTTTACAATATAGAACATAATGCAAATTTCTATGTAATTGCTAAACGCAGCCTCTTCCACACTTGACCATCATACTACCCTAATAACCAACCCTAAAAGGTTACTAGGTTTTAAGCTGCTGTCTCTCAAACTGGATTGTAAATCTCATCCTCTGCCTGCCTACCTCTCCAGTTAGAATATAACCTAACATCGAGCTGCGTTTTAAATATAATTATATCATAACACCAGAGCATATAGGAGTTTTCTCAAGTATTAGTGTCAGCATTTGAATTGTAAGCAGTGCTATGAAGAATGGTTACCCCATTATCTCATTTACAGCTTTTGAAGCGTTCTGTACACAATGTTGGTTTCCTACATAAGAACACCACATGCCAGAAAAGTGTTTGTGTGTTGTGTTGCGTGCAATGTTTATGCATGCATAATATGTTAAGATTAGTTTGTATATACTACGTTGATTTTGAGAAAACCCCTACATGCTCTATAGTTAAATAATTCCACGAGATTCTTCTAACCACAAGGCCGGCAAGCAGTGTGGGTGAGTTTACCACCCTGTTTGTGTTCAAAACAGAAACTTAAACCACTGTTAAGCAATACATAATACAATACTTGATAACATAATTGAAACACAAGCACTAACAATTTTTGTTGAGCGATTGACACAAGAGATCGTAGGTGCTGGAAACTTGAGCAAAGAACAAACTGCTGAGGACTCAATGGGTCAGGCAGCATCTGTGAGAGAAAACTGGATCAGACAGTGTTTTAGGTATGCGGAAGCATGTAAAATGTTTTCAGCAAAAGATGCTGTCAAGAAAAAGCCATTCTTCCCAGAGAGAGTTGTGTGATTTCTTACATTTTTTAAACTTCGCTGCTGTGTGTTGCTTTTGTGGGTTAGTTCTTTAACATACCCATTTTCTTTCTTATTTGTAAATTTGCTTTTTGCAGTTTCGAAATCCTGGGGAAGGTGAGCGAAAGTCACTGGGGGGTAAATCTTGCTGTGTTTCGTCCACATGTTGAAACGCTTCTTCACCTTTGATTGGGTACAGTGCATCATTTTATTTTGCGTAAAGACAGAGACCTTGATGCAGGCAAAATACAATTCCTGGTACTTGAACATCCAAAAAATGACTAGAGTGAGGGCTGCACCTATTAAATAGCCTTGTTCAAATAGCATTTCAAAGGCTTAAACCAGAAACATTAAATACCCCCCAAATTAGGCATTTAAACAATGACACACACATAATTGTATTTTAAATTATTTGAATTTTGGTTTTTGTTGGGCTGGGGATAACAGATATTCCAATATCAAGAAATTTGTTCCTGAGTCAGAGGGTACAAAGGTCATATTACTGATCTGCACAGAATGGGCACACAAGATACTACAACAGATGGCAACATTCTTGTGCAAAACACAAAGTGCTGGAGTAACTCAGCAATCCAGGCGCNAGCATCTATGGAGGAACTGGATTGGAGATGTTTTGGATTGTGACCCTTCTTCAGTGTCCTGAAACATCACTTATCCCTTCCTTCTAGAGATGCTACCCGACCCGCTGAGTTACTCCAGCACTTGTGTTTGGTATAGATAGACAGATGAGTTGCAGATAATAACACGACACATAATAAGAACCGTTGGTTAAATGATTTCCGGGAGCTCCAAGCTCATTAGAAATCCAACTTGAAAAGCGATTCATAGTGTACTGCCTAACTTGTATGTGTTTTCAGTTGGCTTCTGAGATTTTGTTGCATGTGAAGTCTTATGGTTATGGTTAAAGTGTGTTGGTTTAATATTTCCCAAGAAAAATAGGTTGGATTCATGAAGGGTAGTTGGCCATGTAAAATGTTGAAGTAAATGCTGGCAGAACACAAATATTCATAACCTGCTCCTGGTTCACTGATAATTTGCCATTGTTTTTATAGTTCTCCAAGTCTGCCACACCCTACCCAACTCAGCCAAATTGTTCCATTACCCTCAAGCCATGTCTCACTTTATTTACCATTGTTAGATCAACAATCAATCAGAATTAAGGCAAAGTGAACATCCGGAACAGAGAGAGAAAGCTGTAACATTGAATAATGTTCTGACTAATACAAGAAACACATCCTCTGACTTACTGAACAATTCCACTGAGAATTGCAACATATTCGGTGTATTTTCCACATACAACAGGAAATGTTGTGTGCAGCCGATTTGCTAAATGATTGCCATGGAGATGATTCCATGATATAAAAGGAGGCAATTCAAAGTACGGACAAGGCCAGCTAAAGGACTGACAATGAACCTCAGAAAAATGCTGTTGGCCTTTTGATGAAAACTTCCACCAAAATTTAAGCATTTGGCAAATCCACAAACACGCACTGATTCCTTGTGCATTAGTCGCCAAATCTAATTGTTTCCTACATTCTTCTGTCCCAAATAGCATTTCCACGTCATTAATTACACAAAGGAAAGCCTGTGTTTTTTGTTTGCAGTCTAATATGATACTGCAAGTACTGCGTTAATTTACATTACCTTCAAGCAGTCGTGCTATTGGAACTCCCGCTCACCAAAGCATCCTAAAAATCATATTTTAATACCATTTGATGCAATTGTAAAATCTCTGGATATATTCAAGTTTTATAACACAGGCCTTGAGTGTTCCTTTTCAAAGTATTAGAATTTATACCACACTTCAGAGAATGTCTCAATGGTATATTAACAAATTAAGGGTCAAATTCTAGCAGTCTGACAATAAGACTTTAAACTTTTTACAAATATGTCCCATGGATAGCTGTTTCAGTCTTACCAAGCGCACTGCCCGAAGAAAGCTGAAGCGCGGTCTTAACCTAACCCATTGTGGACCTTGGACTTATTCTTGGTCACTCTAATGCTATAATGCTGTAACACTATATTCTGCACTGGTCCAGATGGTGGGCTGATTGATGATAGATAGATGCCATCTTCTTCAGGCAGTGTCTCAAGTAGATGCTTTCAATGGAGGGGAGGGCTGTTTACATAATGGACGCTCACAATGTGAGAACTCCACATGTGGAATCTTTCCTCAATCTCGGTTTTGATGTATTTATCTCTTTGCACCATGTGTAATTGTGTGCCTCTTTATTGCACTCGTGTATTGTACGATTCGCCTGGATAGCACGCAAACAAGGCTTTTCACTGCATCTCAGTACATGCGGCAAACACCCTACCCCCTTATTCAGTTTAAAACCACCCGTGTAGCAGTGGCAAACCTGCCTGCCAGAATGCTGGTCCCCCATCTGTTAAGGTGCAATCCATTCCTTTTGTACAGTTCCCCCTTACTCCAAAACAGATCCCAGTGATCTAAGAATCTAAATCCCTGCCCCCTGCACCAGTTCCTCAGCCACACATTCAGGTCCCGTATCACCCTGTTCCTGCTCTCGCCAGCACGAGGAACTGGAAGCAAACCGGAGAGAACCACCCTGGAGGTTCAGCATTTTTCCGAGCTCTGTAAAGTCACGTTGCAGAAGATTCATCCCCTTATTTCCGACATTGTTTGTGCCGACATGCATGACCACTTCCGGCTATGCACTTTCGCCCTTGAGGATTTTCTGCACTCTGTCCATGACATCCTGGATCCTGGCACCATCCTCGAATCCCGTCTGTTGGAATTTGGAAAACTTTATTGTCATTCAGACCTTGCGGTCTGAACGAAATTTCGTTGCCTGCAGTCATACATATAGTAAATACCAAAACACACAATAAACACATATTTAACATCCACCACAGTGAGTTCACCAGACACCTCCTCACTGTGGTGGAAGGCAAAAATCTTGTCTTTGTCTCTTCCCTTCTTCCTCTTCCTCTTCCTCTGCGCTGAGGCGACCCAGGCCTCCGATGTTGTGACCGCACCGGGTGATGTAAATAAGTCCCGCGGGTGAACCGCGTTCCGCGAGCGGGCCGGTTTAACTCCGCGGCCCGGGGCGGTCAAAGCTGCCGAAGCTGCCGCCCTCCAGTCCTACGGACGCAGCTGTTGCCGCGGGAGCTCCGGAAAAACAGGTCACCAACCTGTGACCTGCGAGCTCCCAATGATGTCGTCCACTGGGCCTGCGGCCGGGCCTCCGAAGTCGCTGCCGCCGCCACCGGAAAGCCGCCACAGCTCCGAGTCGCGCCGCAGGAACGCCTGAACCCGCCGCAGCCCCGAAGTCGGCCAGCCCCGCGCTGGTAAGTCCTGGCAGGCTCTACCTCCGGAGCCTCGGGTCGGTCGCAGTTAAAGTTGGAGGCCGCCAGCACCGCGATAGACCTCAGCGCAGACGGAGACGGAGGATACGACAAGAAAAGTCGCGTCCCCCCAAAAGGACGAGACTAAGAACGTTATCTCCCACTCCCCCCCCCCCCCACACACACACACACACACATACACTGCATAATAACTCAAACTAACGCTAAAAACAAGACAAGAAAACAACAAATAAAAAGAAAGACAGACGGACTCTAGGCGAGCCGCTGCTGCCAGGGCAGCGCCGCCACTCCTACTGTTGCCGCAGAAACCCCTGTCCGAACCTCTCAAAATGAAGTCTCCAACTACTATGGTGTTGCCTGGCGTCGGCCTCTTTGGTTTTGGCTCAACAGCCCTTTTTGCTTCGCAAGCCAGTCCGCCGCTCAGTGTGTTAACGTCTTCTGTCCCGACAGCTTCTAAGTGGGTGAACCTGTGCTCAAGAGGTACAACACCCGGGGACCTTTGCGTTCCATGTTTTCCTCCCTTTCTCACCGTCACCCACCTTCTCTCTTCCAGTACCTTAGATGTAGCAATCTTACTGTAGGACTTGTCAAGGAACGACTCTGTTTCTCGGACGAACCTGAGGTCATCCACTTGCTTCTCCAGTTCCCCAACACGGTCCTTCAGGAGCTGTACCTGGATGCACTTCTCACATTTGTAGCAGCCAGCGGCACCTGCAATCTTTCTTTCAGAATTTTGTTTTAATTTATGTATAATTTGTTTTTGTGTTTGTGTCTGAGTCCATGTGCTTGTGATGCTGCACTAAGCAAGATTCTTACCTTTTTCATTTTTAAAAGTAGGATTAAACAAGAACTTACCAAGTTTGAAGGTTGATCTTTATTTTATGAGGAGTTGCGATGAGGGATTTCGTGAAGACCCCGCCAGCACGCATGCACTACATTCTTCAAAGCAGCGGTGTAGAATCACAGAACATATCATGGAAGGAGATAGGAAGGTTTAACAAAGTAGAACATACCAGTTGACCTTATGAGAGGGTTGGGAGCGGAGGGCACGAAAGCCCTCATCGCAACTCCTCATAAAATAAAGATCAACCTTCAAACTTGGTAAGTTCTCGTTTAATCTTACTATTTTACTTCGGAGTCACGTGAGTGACTTCGTGAAGACTTCAAAGCTTCTGTGATTTCATGCCCTGGACAACGTCCATGCTAGCACACTGCCGCAATCCTGATGGAGGAAGTATGTTAATGCATTCCAGACTGAACAGGCTGAAAAATAATGCAGAATTATTAAAACAAAGAATAACAAAGCAAAACCCCTACTCGGGGAGTAAACATTCACGGAGCGGCTCGCAGCACGACATCCGCAAATGTAGCGGGGGCGACCACCGGTTTATTGTAAAACCGCTGGAAAGTCAATTCACTGGCCCAGCCTGCGGTGGCGAGGATGTGGTCCATGGGCACCATGGTCCTCGCCGCTGATGTGGATGCAGCCCTGGTAGAGTGAGATTTTAAAATGTTAGTATCGATACCAGCTGCACCCAACACCACCCTGAGCCACCTTGCGATAGTCTGCACAGTCACCCGGTGATGTGGTTGTTGGTGGCTGATGAGGAGTCCCTGCTCCATCTTCTGGATGGTACGAGTTGTTCGGATGTAATAGCGGAGATGGGTGGCTATGCAAAGGGTGGCATCAGTGGGGTACGCCCGGAATTCCAACTGCAGCCCAGAAGACCCAGGACTATGTTGCTTCAGCAGGTCCTCGACAAAGAAAGTCACCTTTGCAGGAGTCGAGACCATCCGGTCCAGCCGAAGCTTCTGCAAGGCCTGGACTCGTTGAGCTGAAGTGAGTGCCATCAGCATCACCACTGTAAGGGTGAGCTTGTCAAGAGGTAGTCCTGTCAAAGGGGACCAGCTTCGCAGTAGTGTAAGTACTACGCCCACATCACATGTGATGTTGTATCGGGGTCGTGGAGGGTTGGTGTTGAACACTCCCCTCATGAATTTGGACACCAGATGGTGCGTGCCCACACCTATATTCAGGTATGAGGAGAGCGCACTCCTGGCGCTGTTGATGGCACTGTAACCGAGACCCTCATCGTAATGAAGGCCCGCTAGGAATTCCAGGACGTCAGGGATTGTGGCAGAGTTGTAGGTGGTATGTGTTCGGGAGCAGTAGGCCTCCCACGTCCTGAACTGGGTGAGGTACGGCTGCCGGATTGATACTCTGCACGATGCTGAAATGAGGTCCATCGTTCTGGCCGATATGCCGGCCTCCATGAGCGGCCTCTTCAGAACCTGCAAGCCAACAGGTTGAAGTGACCATGGCACGGGTGACTTTCCCCCGTAATGGGATTAGTGATTAAAGTGGGGTGTTTAGCAAGTTGAACCCACGGACGTATTATTATTTGGAGAACCACCGGGTACCATGGCTGTGTAGGCCAATCGGGTATGATCAACATGCCTGAAGCAGAATCCGGTTGTATTTTCTGCAATACCCGACTGATGAGGCAGAAAGGGGGAAATGTGTAGCAGAACCATTTCCCCCAATGGAGTGAAAACGCATCCATAGCCACTGCCCCAGGGTCTGGTTCCCAAGACACATACGTTGGTATCTGATGGTTCAACCTGGATGCAACAAGGTCGATATCTGGTGTACCAAAGTTAGCTATAATTGGAGCAAAAAGTTGAGGGTCCAACATCCAACATCCACTCGATGTTATCATTGAACACACGTGACCTGGTGTCTGCCACTGTGTGGCAGTTGCACTCCAGCCTTGAGCGCTTGCATCAGTTTATAACACGACTGACGGGTTGCTAGTAATGATGGGTTTGTAACACGCACTAATATTGTCAACCCACCACTGTAGCTCAGGTTTAGCCTTAATTGGTAGCCGTATTGGCCTGGCAAAGTGCCCAGCATTGGCTTGTAATGCAGAAATCTTTGCTCGTTGTAAGTTTTGATAGTGTAGTGGGCCGAATTGCGCAGCTGGAAATGTTGCTACCAGTTTCCCAATCACCTTGGCAGCATGTCGAATGGTCGGCACCCTGGCGCAAGCAAGGCTGGTACACGCATCTTTTATATCAGATGCTTTGCTGGGTGGGATAGTGACTATCATTCGGGTGGTGTCAATAGTAAAGCCCAGATAGTCCATGATTTGAGATGTGGTGAATTTGGATTTGTCTGGATGGGTAACAAACCCTAACGTCTCAAAGAAAGATTTGGTCACTGTGACTGCCAGCTCAGCCAATGGGGGAGGGGTGGTCCCACTATAAGGATATCGTCTAGGTAAGCCATGATGATATAATGCTGTTGCCGTAGGATAGCCAGTATCGGTTTGACTATTTTGGTAAACAGTCTAGGGCTGTGGTTAAGCCATTGGGTAAAGCTTCATATTGCCATAACTGCCCCTTCCAGACAAATTTCAAGAATTTCCTATGGGATTCAATGATGGGGACTGTATAGTATGCATCTTTGAGATCGATGCAAGCCATAAAGTACCCCTGATACAGTAGCTTCTTAGCGGTTTCAAAGGTTTCCTTTCTGAAATGGGATATTGTACGAAAGTGTTCAGCTGAGTTAGGTCAATGCTGATCCGACAACCTACATCTTTTTTGGTTTTAGGAAAGATGTTGGACACGAACTCAATGGGTTCATGTGTTGTCTTCCCTTTCACCCCTTTGGCTGCTAGCCGTAATATGTCTGCATGCCCTTGCTCGATCTCTCTTTGAGAGAGCGCAAATGTGCGATGAGGTACATGCTGAATAGTGGGAAGTTGACCGTTAATAAACTCTATGACATAACCCCGAACACTTTGTAAAATAAAAGAGTTGGTAGTTATTTTATCCCATGCACCACTGAAGGCCCGCAACCGTCCCCCTACTGATGAGGGTACCATTGCTACTTGCTTAGTAGAACCAGACCCCCTTACTGCCATGGTCAACGGCGGGTCCTGGTGAATGGCGGTTTGGGGGGACGTTGTGTGGCGTGACGAGGTATCCTGTCCGGTGGGCGAGGTTTCCAAGCAGTATACGGCGGTTGCCGATAGACGTATGCCCTCGATGAAAGTGGCTTTATGACGCCGACGGCTTTGGCCTCCTCGTTCATCTCTTTTACCTCTTTCGGCAGGTCTTCCCCAAACAGCTGATGTGGTGGTGGAGTGGTGGAGGTACGGCACAACCCTGCAAATTTAGGGTTGAGCGTAGGCCGGATGGAGCTTTTTCGGAGACAATTAATCTCGAACTGGGCATTGCAGAGTAAGGCCAGGGCATCCTGCTGCTCACTGGACACGTTCTCCCCAACGAGGGTCCAGGCGTATGCTGTGATACCCGTTGAGAGAAGTTTCAGGACTTTCTGGAGGCGTGCGTCCTGAGCTCTGGCGGTATTACTCAAATTCCCCCAAATTTGAGCATTGACCAAGGGGACATTCAAATTATCGCAATTCTCCGGTGGCTTGAATGTGTCCATGGTGTCGTTGAGGACGCGTTCCTGTAGCTGGTGTGAGGTGAGATAGGTAATCGTCCCCGCCAGTTTTGTATGTAGTGGCCCCCAGAAGGAGGCGCAGTAGCGAATGTGCCCACGACATCCAGTAGGTCCTCATCTGCCTCTGGAGTATTGACCTCCGGTATGTCAGGCTCGGCATCGAATTCTGCCTCCTGCAGACTTCTGGCACTCCCAGCGGAGGAAGGCGAGATGCTCGGTGGCCGTCGGCTGTGGGTAGCGAGGCCCGGGACCACCGTTCTTCCCTGTCCTGCTCTTGTTGAACCAGGTGCTCCACCATTCACTCCAACCGGTCCATGCGACCGTTGCTACTGCACGTAGCCGACAAGCCGACTTCCCCAGGCTCTACAATGTTGCTGGGGCTTCTACCAGCAGACCTCACCCCCATAAAATGCGGAGAGTGATCTGGTGGCAGGAGGTCGTCGAAACCCGCTCCTGCAGGCCCGTACGAATCCTGCACAGACTCTCTGCTAGTCCGCCCACGAGCGGACTGTGGCGGTCCGCGTGCCTGGTGGGAAGGCAGTGCAGATGAGTCAGTGCCGGCCCCTGGTGCCTGGCTCCCCGGAGTCCGCACAGGCTTACCCTTACTTCTGACATTATGTCTCGTCAGGGGTGCATGGTCGGCAGCAGCTCCAGGCAAACTGAGCGACCGGATGTGGCTGCCACCAGCTTGCTCTCGAGCAGACCCCGGTGTGATGCGGGCAGCACCTGCTCCTGCAGCAGCTCTACCGGCCCGCTCTAAGTCAGGAGATCCCGGCAGCTTCTCGAGACCTGCTTCAGCTGCGGGGCTCGACGTCGGCGCGGGCATCCCCCCCCTCGGCCCTCGCGGGACCTGTACCAGACGAGGTGTTGCCGCCGCCGGTGTGCGAGGCACTCCACGTACCTGCATGCTCCCCCCCTCCCGGGGGATGGAGACACTAAATTAGGGTCTTCCATGCCCTGCACCTGTGCAGCCGCCTCTGGAGACGAGTCGGGCGCTGGTGTAACAGGTGCGCCCAACTTCCGCACCTTTTCCCCCGGCTGTTACCCGGACGCCGCCGGTGTTGTGAACAGCTCCGGAGAAGTGTCCCGCGGACCAGAAGTCCTGCGGCTCTTGGAAAGCTTACCTTTCCCTTTTCCTTCCATCGTTACCTGCAGGTAGAAACACAAGGACTCCTACCTGCAAACCAGCGTAAGGTTAGTGAACTTACCTTTTCCTGGTCCTGTTGAAGGAGCTGCAGAGAGAGCGCACTCCCCCCCCCCAGCTTGTCGGTAGCAAATGCGAGCGACGATATGTCGCGCATGCGTGCTGGCGGGGTCTTCACGAAGTCACTCACGTGACTCCGAAGCAAAATAAACATTAAAGGTGAGATTTTATGCTTTGATACTTGCCAATAGTACTTAACAGGGTATTTATCTACCATTTGTTATAGCTGACTGGAGATCAGGTGCTGAGGCCCAGGATTTCAAAAGGTCTTTTCCATCTTTTCCAAAAAGATTCCTATCCATTTAAATGGGGATAATATTGTATGGATGCTGGGTCTAGAAATGTATCTACATTGTTTTTTAATATATTCAACAACATATTCACTGCAGCCCCCTGTGGGAGGGAATTCTACAATTCATCCCCCTCCATCTGGGTAAAGAAGTTGCTCCTTGTCATCTATACCTGTCCCATAACCTGAGATTGCACTCCCGACCCATCCATCATCCATCCTGCCCCTCACCACACCACTAATTCTTGGGCATCTTTCTAGTCCTGTCAGAATTTTGAAATTTTTAATTATATTTTTAATAATAACTCCTCTTATTCTTGAATACAGACCTAAACTTGTAATTTGGGATTGCTTCACATATGGCAGTGTCATCTCAGGTGCCAGAAATTAAACTATACTACACTCCCTCCTTGGCAAGTATGACCTTGCATAAGTGAGGAGACCAAAACTGGGCATAAAACCATTGGGATGGGCTCGCCAAGACCTCCATAATTAGTCATAGTGTAATACAGCTCAGAAATAGGCCCATCAGCGGAACTCATCTGTGCAAACCAAGTTGTGTACCTGAGCTAGTCCCACCTACCTGGATTTAGCCCATATCCCTCTAAATCGTTCCTATCCATGTGCCTGTCCAAAAGTCTTTTAAATGCTGTAATTGCACCATTCCTCCCAACTTCCTTCAGCAGCTCATTCCTGTGGAATCACCCTCTGACCCGTGTGAAAAAGTTGTCCCTCTCGTCCCCTTTAAATCTTTCCCCTCTCACCTTACATTTTATCCTTCCAATGTTAGACTCCCCTGTGCTGGGAGAAGGACTGCAACCATCCACCTTATCTCTGCCCCTCATGATTTTATATACCTCTATAAGGTCATTTGTCTTTTGGCAATAAAGTGTGGAAGGGTTGTCGTTCTGAATGCAAACAATCTTTGAATAACAGTCTTTTACTGATTATGTCTCTACTTCAGATGAAAATGCAAACCTGGGTACGGCCATGAGATACGAAGAGATTGGTGAGTGTAATCATTTCCAGCTGACTTTTAACATAGGTCACGATTCTTCTTTTTAGAAACATTGCATGAATTCAGTTGTAATTATTATGGGGACAATGCCTGGTAAAACACTGACAATGCCAAGATCCTCAAAGCCATTTCCTATTGAGTGTCCACAGACTGCAAGTTTGCAACATAAATAAAGCAGTTTCTCATGCTGTTGCAGTCCTATCCTCAAGCTGTTTAAAATGCACGGTTGGATTCCTGCTTTCTCCCTGCTTGCCTTCAAATTGCTTTGTCAAATCTCTGGTTTACATGAGCACAATACTGGGATGGCTTCTTCCATTAACTATGTTAGTTGTAAACAATGTTAGTTGTATGCAATGTTTGCATACAAAATATGATCTTAAATGTTCCAAATTCAGTTTTGGGGTGGGTTATTGAGTTGTCATATTGGGGAAGGATTAGGAAATAAACATTGAATTGAGTAGAGAGACAGTGATTTGGGATTATATCATTTTTGACGTAACATACCTTATAGTTTCAGCAGCAGGGAGAACCTCAGAGCACTGCTATTTAAATGGATTATCCATCGCTTACAGTTTAGTCGTTGCTTGTCTTTCACTCACATTTTTTTAGAGATACAGCATGGAAACTGGTCCTCCGGCCCACTGAGTCCGCACCAACCAGCATCCCCGCACATTAACGCTATCCAACACACACAAGGGACAATTTTACATTGATACCAAGCCAATTAACCTACAAACCTGCACGTCTTTGGTGTGTGGGAGTAAACCGAAGATCTCGGTGTAAACACACGCAGGTCATGGGGAGAACGTACAAACTCCGTACAGACAGCACCCGTAGTCACAATCTAACCTGGGTCTATGGCGCTGCGAGGCACACCTCTACCGTTGCTCCACCATGCCGCACTTTGTTTACAGTTCCAACCATTAGCTGTTTTCTGGAATTGATTTGAGATCCAATACTCTGCATTATGTGAATATTGCTAATGTACATTTTGCCAGCTGCATTGCCTCTGCACAAAATCAATTGGCACCACATCTGGGTAGTCCTCGTTCTCCTTGAAATCCAGCAAGGGCAAAATGCACATGGAGTTCGACAGGAAGCTGAATCTTCAGCCTGAGAGTCTGGAATTTGGGAGGTTTTTCATCACATTTTGTGGCCTGATTTCAGTCGGGATGGCGTCACCAAAGTCTGCAAGCTCTTGTGGCCACAACTATGATCCCAGAGCAAAAGGACCACATTATCGGTGGTTGAGGACAGGTGCAATCAGAGGGTGTCGGAGATCGGACGAGGACGGTCCCTTGTGAGTGCCGGAGGTTGATCGGGCCACGGTGGGTGCCGGACGTGCCACCAAGTACAAAGGGGGATCCGGCGTAGGGGGGGTGGGTCACCGAGAGCAAATTGGGACCCGGCATGGGAAGACTGCCGAGAACAAATGGGAACCAGGCATGGGGGGGACGCTGAGAACACAGGGGGAGCCGGTATGGGGGAGTGGAGGCATCGAGAGAACTAAGGGGACCTAGTGTGGGGGTTGCCGAGAGATCAAAGAGGGGCCATTGAAGACTAAATGGAATATTTTGTAACTTTGTTGGCTCCCTCTATGTGGCGACTCGCTGCATACTTGTGCATGCAAAACAAAGAATCTCACTGTGACATGTCACATGTGATTTATTCATTCATTCAAGGTGCTGTCTAACAACCTCCAGACTGGAAGTGGAGACACGTGCAGCATATTACAGTTTGTCATTTATCCTTCTGTAAAAGACGCTCTTTATTCAAAGGGAACGGTCTATGTTTCAGTGTCTCTTGCCAGAGCAGTTGATCACCATAGCATCCACTTTATGACAATCAAAATTAAAAGCCACCACAAAATTATTATCCTAAACTACATCTGCTCGACACAAAGGACCCCATGTGCATTCCCTCAATGCTCTGTACCTTTCCGGCCTCCGTGCTCCTATGCAATTATATGATAGATTTAGTCCATTCGGCCCTGACATTTTGTCAGTGAGTGCCTGCAGTACATTGGGGTGAAGTTGTGGTCATGGTTGAATAATGCCCAGTGTGTGCGAGTGATGAGATTGTGATGATGTACCTATTGTCACCAACGATTGAGGCCTAATTCCTCGAGATTGTTGATGAAACATGGTACACTTAGTAACCGGTAGGTTATGGCATTTGGAGGTAGTGCTGTTAGCTGGTACGAGCTGACTTAAATTTAGTGGGCTGTTAATGTGTCGCATGGCTGTACTGTAGTTACAACATTGTACTGTACATGCTGTTTGGTTAAAGACCAACTGCTGCAAATAAAATAGTTTATGAAATCTTCTCATTCATGGGATGATTGCATAAGCCTGAAAAAACAGCACAACAACCTCTTGCAGCTTTATTCATGATGGTACCTTGAAACTTGGCATGGATTTCCATAGCGACCAAGTCCGAGTGCCTAGGGGACCTCATTAACACCTCTATAACGTACAAGGCTTATCCCATGTCATACACCTCACATGGAGACTGCAATGCAGTGAACATAAGCCTTGGAGCCTGCTGAATCCCACGTTATATCATCCTTCTGTGTTTCTCAGGCGATGCTGGCTCCTGCTTCTCTGAGAGATGCAGGCTGGCTTTACACATTGCAGGCTAGTTTTAACCAAAGCTGAAAACGCCTGCAATTTGCATCTTTGCAGACGAATGTGGTGGTCAACAATGGTTAGCACTGGCTGGATGTAGCAATCATTAATATGAACAGGCAACGTGGTATTAGCCTGGTTAACAAGTATAGGTTAATTATGCATCGCAACCCCCCATCTCTGTTTTGGTGCAGTTCTGATCTTACCCGTAACTGATATCAAATGATTAATTCCTTCTTTTGCATCTGGAGGAGAGTTGCACTTGGTGTGAGTCAGATAATCACAGCTCTGTGTTGTGACTCAGTCTGCTGAGCTGTGCCCACGGAGCAAGGTTAACGTGCTGAACCCTCGAATTTAAACACTCATCCATAAGCAAACGTTGCACACTCAGTTGTTTTAAAAAATGATCTAACTCCTGTATAAACCTGCTGCCGAGACAGTCCTGAATGCATTATGTTGGGAATCGTGATTATACAGTTAAGTCCAGATCCTGAAGCAATTAACTGGAGACATAATTTTAAAATCAGTTAATTAAATTATACAGAATTTTTTTTTTAATGTATCATTTATGTGACCATGGAATATCAAAATCCCTCTAGTTCGTTCATGTTCAATGTGGAAAAGCTCTGCTGTCCTTATCTTGTCTGACTTATGAGCGACTCAAAACCCACACACTCTTCACACCCGCGACCACTCCTGGGCCGGGCCAAAATGGCCATTCACAGGTCCTGGGTGAAGCATCCTACTGCTTGATCCCATTTATAGTTATATTTGTGGCCAGATGATGAGGTTTGTGATGCCCGCACGTACACGGGGGGCCTTGCATGAACATGGTTCTGGAATATATCAATAAATCGTGTGGTCATTTATTTTTCCTTTTTTTTGGCAAAATAAAAATATTTTGGAACAGAAACACAAAAAAATCAGTTTATTCTAAAGTGGCCCAAGTAGACCACATGCTCACACCATTTGCTGTGGCAAATCAAACACCACTCTGACTGCAGCAGCTTAATAAAGCATTGAGGAGTGTTGGGATGGGCACTCAGTGTTGGCTTAACTGGTGTGAATGTACCTAATGTGTGAGTAAATAATTCAATGTTGCCATATACAAAGCAAAAGAGTACAATGGTTAAAACAAGTAAAATCCTTACTGTGCATTATTGGTTGTCTTCTCATTCCTCTACTTTTCTGTTGAGTACACAAAAAAAAATCTGGTGGAAGGGATATTGTGGATTAAGTGAATGCAATTCCTAAACTTCCCTCGTCTTTTCAGGCTCATGCAGAACTTCCCCTGCATGTATTATTTGATGATTGTGAATTCAACGTAAAGCCCCTGTGTTTGGAATAACATATTCCCCAGTGTAAAATACTTACTTAATTCATCTTCCATCTGTGTAGAGCTCCGGATCTTGTTGTTGTGTGGGAGTGACTTGCTGGAATCCTTCTGTATCCCAGGCCTGTGGAATGAGGAAGATGTAAGTACCCCTTCCTGCGATAACCAATATCATTGTTATGTTTGCAGGGTTCTGGAGAAATAATGGTTGAACTTACCATAGGGAGGGTATTTTGACTTTGTGCCTCACGTTAAAAGAGTGTTCAGAAAATAAAGTGTAAATATTATACTCAAAATTCCTGCCTGCAAAAAAATGTCTGGCTTTCACTTATCACCATTCCTGATAGACTAGACAAGATGGGGGAACATCTCCGGTATAGCCCACCTTGTGCTACTCTTTTCATGCTGCTTTTAGCACAGTTACCAAGATTATTCAAAGCTGTGCAATATGCTTCTCTAGTTTGCCTTTTAGCCACGTGTATGTACAAGATAAAAATGGGAATTAAAACTTGTGACTTATTTTGGCCATCTGCCTCATTCAGTTCCTCATGCATCCAGCTCTTAGTACAGGTCACATCCACAGTTAGAGCAGTTTGCTTAGCATATATTTACCCTTCTGGAATTCACAAATAACCAACAGAAAATATTGGGTTGCGGAATAACAAAATAAAAAAGAATAAATGTCCACCCATAACATTTATCTGAATATGTAAAAACTGTATTTCTCCTACTTATGCGTGTGCATTTGATGTGTTATGGAAAATGACAATATGACAGCTTTTTTATATGATTTTTTTTGATGTGTTATGGAAAATGACAATATGACAATATGACAGCAATATGACCCGCTCCCTGTGGCTACAATCTGTCTGCATCAATGTTGGCTGGTATTTTGAAGTCATAAAAAAACATTACTATTCCCTGCAGTGATCTAGATAATTGTGATTGTAATTGTACCTTGAAATTTCTCTCCTCAGGTGGAAGTGATAGTGGGTGATTTTGGAATAGTGGTTGTCCCACGAGACAATGTAGACACGGACAGGATCCTCAATCATTCCTCGATGCTTCGCAGATACAAGGTAAGCCCTTGCCATTTTATTCGGAGATTTTCTCCTGAAATAATTTTCCTGGTTATTTGGTAGATGAAAAACTATTTTACAGTGAAGTGTAATGGCATGGTTTTGATAAGAAATATTTAAACAACAAAATAATAATTGGTGGTGCAAACCTAGTAAAAAAAAACATGTAATAACAACTTTTATAATACAGTGAGCAAGTACAGCAATTTCACTTTTTGTAACAATATGGAATAGAAAGAAGGGCTTCTGCACCTTTACCAAACTGTTCTTATTCGTATTTCTTAATTCTTCTTCTGTTCTTATATCATACTTTTGTCTGTGCGAAGGATAGAATATTTAAGATGAGTGCACAGCCATGAATGTCCCCAAAACACTTGTGTGCTATTAATAATCCTAAAGTCACAATGCACACATCGTATAGTGCTAACCAATGCCAAAGAATCAGAAACATTTAATACATTGACATCTGAACGACAATACCCCAAAACAATTAACATTAGTGTAACAGAATCAAAATGAACCAAACCTGTCCATGAACTGTTGCCAGCAGTAAAATGTGTCAGATGCATGATACTAAATCAGATAGAACATATCTCAGACTCATCCTCATCACTCCGAGATGAGAGTGTGTTAATTCTGAATTCACAACAAACTTTGTTCTGCAGCATTGACATTGGTAGGAATAAACTCAAGATTATGCAAATTTATAGATTTATTTGCAACCGATTTATATTTGTTGTATCTGGTAAAATGCATTTCATCTTTTCTGCTCTTGAACAGGATAACATTCTTGCTGTAAAGGATGATACTAATCACCCCATGTCTGTTGTAAGTTCTACCAAGAGCAGGTATGAATCTTCTTCTTACAGCTGGATAGAAGCTGACCTAATTCATGTGTTCAGTGAATTTCATGGTTATTTCAAATCACCAACAATTTGTGTGAGGATGCTTTATCTTTTTCTTTTGTCAGGATCCGGGTATTGCTTATAGGAACTCATGTTATGCCCATACTAATTCTCATTTATGAATCAAGCATATAGTGTTGATGTAACCAAACCTCGGGAGGAGGGACTCTTCACCGGATAACAATAGTTAGCAAAGACATCCATCGCATTGGTGAATGTTGACAGTTGACTGATGAGGTGGTACAGATGCACCATAGAAAGCATACTGTCAGGTTGCATCACAGCCTGGTTTGGGAACAGCTTTGCCCAAGACCACAAGAAATTACAGAGAGTTGTAAATGGAGTCTGGTCCATCACACAGACCAGACTTCCCACCATTGACTTCATCTACACTGTCTCAGAAAAGTAGTCAACTTAATAGTAAGATTAAACGAGAACTTACCAGTATGAAGTTTGATCTTTATTTTATGAGGAGTCAAGTTGAGGGACTACGTGAATAGAAGCCCGTACAGCCGTTGGTGCGTCAATCTTCAAAACAGCAGAGTGAATTCACAGCTAACAATGACTGACGTATAATGGTAAGATGATAAAACTAAAACTACCAGATGAGATCTATGAGGGTGGGAGCGGAGGGCACGTAGTCCCTCAACTCGACTCCTCATAAAATAAAGATCAAACTTCAAACTGGTAAGTTCTCGTTTAATCTTACTATTTTACTTCGGAGTCACGTGAGTGACTACGTGAAGACTTCAAAGCACTGTGAATTCACGCCGCAGACCCAAATCCAACGTTCACACTGCCTCGATTGACTCAAAAGTCGTTAACAATCAATCATGCATCAATAATAACATTTGTTAAATGAATAACAGTTTATTTACAAACAAAATCATAACAAACCCCTCTAACTCAGGGGGAAACTGTAACAGTACTCAAAGCAGAATCAGCAAACACCCCGAGCCTTGAAATCGGCTTGTGATAAAACCTCTGAAAAGTTAGCTCACTGGACCATCCTGCGGCCGCGAGGATATGGTCTATTGGCACGTCCATCGCCCTTGCCACGGAAGTTGATGCCGCCCTGGTGGAATGAGATTTGAATTTATCAGTATCAATTCCAGCACTTGCCAGGACCTGCTTTAGCCACCTTGAAATTGTTTGCACCGACACCTTACTGTGTGGTTTTTTGTGACTAATAAACAAAGCCGACTCTGTTCCTCTCAGAGGTTTAGTAATCTCAATGTAACTAGATAAATGTGAGACTACACACAAGCGATCATCTGCGGGGTATGCTGAAAACACAATCTTACATCCTGTCATGCCTCTTCTATTATGTTTAAGCAAATCATAGACATGAAATATAATGGCATCTGCCGACACATGCATTCTATCTAGCCGTAGCTTTTGCAACATTTGTACACGTTGAGCTGAAACCAACGCCATAAGCATGACCACCTTAATAGTTAATTTGGCTATAGATAGGCTTGTAACCAGAGCCCACTGGCGAAGAACCATAAGAACCTCACTCACATTCCAAATACTGGCATAACTGGGTTTAGGAGGATTAGAATTGGAAACTCCCTTCATGAACCGTGAAACTAACGGATGTGTCCCTACTGTATGCACTTCTGCATTCATGGGTAAATAAGAAGACAGAGCACTTCTGGCTGAATTGATCGCACTGTAACTTAATTTTTGGTCGAAATAAAGAGTTGACAAAAACTCCAATACGTCCGTGGTCCCTGCAGTGTGATATACAATATTCTGCTGTAGGCAGAATTGCTCCCACTTCCTTATATAGGTGATATATTGCTGCTGTGTACTATCCCTGCAGGCCGACGTGAGAACATCCACAGTCCGATGAGACAGTCCTCTCCCCAGGTATGGCCTCCTTAAATCTGCAAATTAACAGATCAATACGATCATGTAAAGGATGTTGATCCCCAGTGACTGGATTTACCAGTAGATTTTTATTCTTGGGAATAATCATGTAAGGCTCCCTAGCCATTTGTAATACAACAGGAAACCATGCTTGTGTAGGCCAATCTGGCACTACCAATACCCCTGAAGCGGAGTCCTCCTTGATCTTTTGCAAACATCTGCTGATGAGACAGAATGGAGGAAATACATACACAAACATTCCTCCCCAATGCAGCGAAAACGCATCCACTGCTACTGCCCCAGGATCTGGTTCCCACGAAACATATCTAGGTAACTGATGATTTAATCGAGATGCAAACAAGTCAATATCTGGCAATCCATACTGAACAATCACTTGGTTAAATACATCCTGATTTAACATTCATTCAATGTTGTCATTAAACTGACGTGACCTAGTGTCAGCTGCAGTGTTGAATCTTCCTGGCAAATAAAGTGCTGAAAGCCAAATATTTTGGTCAATACACCAGCTCCAAATCTGGTTAGCCAGTCTATCACAAGACTGTAACTTAACTCCACCCATGTGGTTTACATATGTCACTGCTGTGGTGTTGTCAATCTGAACCTGCACATGCAAGTCCCTCCTCGTAAAACAATGAGCTTTGAGCCCATACCAGGTGCCCAACAACTCTAAATAATTAATCCCTCTTAATTGAAGAAGCGATGTCTCATCCACATTCCATCTGCCTCCACAACTAGAAGACATATCTGTTGCACCCCAACCCAGTGCACTTACATCAGTCTGTAATATCAGTGACGGTGGTTCCACCAAAACCTTCCTAAAACTTTTTGAAACATGTACTATCCACCATTGTATGTCAGCTATCGCCCCAGCTGACAACTCCATAGGCCTATCAAAATGGCCCCTTTGTATTCTCAGTGTCTGTTCCTTTGATCGTTGTAATTGTTGATAATGCAGAGGAACATACTGCACAGCTGGAAATGCTGCAACAAACTTCCCAATTAACTGGCTACTTGTCTAATCGAAGGCCGTTGTTCTCCAACGAGATTAACACAGTCCTCAATTAACTGATTCAATTTATCCCTGGGCAAAGTTACCAACATGTGATTGGAATTAATGGTAAATCCCAGATAATCAATAATTTGGACTGGTGATAATTTAGATTTATCTGGGTGAATAACAAATCCCATTTGCTTAAAAGTGATTTTAACAACTGAAACTGATGATTGAGTTTCAGCATGAGTCTTTCCAACAATCAGAATATCATCTAAATAGGCTATTACCATATGCCCCTGAGCTCTAAGTAATGCTAACACAGGTTTTACCAATTTAGTAAATAATCTAGGAGCTGAAGTTAATCCATTCGGCAATGCCCTGAATTGCCACAGCTGAGTCATCCAAATAAATTTCAAATATCTTCTATCATCACCATGAATAGACACTGAGTAATACGCATCCTTTAAATCAATGGTTGCCATATAACACCCTTTGGACACTAGATGTTTGGCCGTGGTAAAGATTTCCATTTTGAAATGCCTATAGCAAACAAATTTGTTCAAACTCGATAAATCCAGAATAATTCTACACCCCCCTGTCTTTTTAGATCTGGGAAATATACTTGACACAAATTGTTGACTTTGATAGACAGAAGGCTCAAATAACCCTTTCTTATATAACGACTGAATCTCTGCTTGAATAAGCACATTTTCCTCATCTGAAAAAATAAGTTTACGACTAGGAAAAAGTTGATTGGGTAGACTGTCCTTAGAGTAAAATTCAATTTTCACCCCTTCAATACTACTAAGTATGAACAAATCTGATGTCAACTGCTGCCATTGTTTGAGAAACAATTTTAACCTTCCCCCAATTTGAACAGGAACATCAGTTAATTAATCGTCTGTCAATGTTATATTCCTTACCTGCATCTTTCCTTGCGGACCTTGTTGTCCTCGACCTCTTGTAGAGAAAGGCACCTTCCCCTTCATGCTGGCAGCCTGCCAGTTCCGATATTGAAAACCTGAACGGCTTGTTCCTTCTCCTGCATCCACATTAGTGCCTTTCCGATACGGATAAAACCTTTTGCCTTGCTTGTCAGCCGGCTTAATAAGGGCCATGGTTTTAACATCGTCATGACAGTCTTTGACCCTTTTTGCAAGGTTACCTCCAAACAACAGATTTCGTGGTGGTACACTGGTCGGTTTGCACAAACTCGCCAAATTCGGATTAAGCACTGGCCTAATAGCGGCCCTCCTGATATTATTAATTTCAAAATTGCATTACAAAGGAATCCCAGTGCGTCCTGGTGTGCTTCAACCATATTGCTTGTATCAATAACTTTCACCACAGCTGTAATACCTGCTGACAACAGTTTAAGCACTTTTTGAAACTTCATCTCCTGGGCCCTAGCAGGCATACCCATCTGTGACCAAATTTGGTGATTAACCACCGGTACCTTCAGGAGATCACAATTAACAGGAGCTTTATAGTTTTTTGCTGCTTCATCCATAGCTAGCTCCTGTAACTGGTGGGAGAGCATATACTGAATTGCTTCGGCCAATTCTACATCAATCGCCTATCCTGCCTCTCTAGGCTCAGCAAACTTCCCAGCAATGTTCGGAATTACCTCCAACCGAACTCCTTTACTGCTCTCCCCCAGCATAGAATCAGTGTCAGCGAACTGCACTGATGGAACATCCTCCTCACAGGCAAGATAGTCCTGCAGCCCTGTAACAGGTGCTGCTACCACAAGCTCTCCATCAGCCTGGCTTGGGCACCACTCCTCCTCACGGAGCTGGTCCCTGTCGAGCATTCTTTGTAATAAAATCTCGACCTGGGAGAGCCATGAGCAAACGGACTCTCCTATGGAGGGTATAACCTCCAGGCCCGACTCAGGGTCTACGGGCCTATCAGACTTGCCAGTGGCCTTCCGCCCTACTGGCAAGCCTCCACTGCTCCCAGGCAGTGGGTCCGCAACCACTGGCTGTGTAGCCAGCACCGGACCAGGTGTACCAGACGGGCCTCCATCAACAACACTATCCTGGTCACTTTCCTTCCTACCTCCGGAGCGCCTCGCCGACACCTTCTTCACTTTCTGCAACATATCTACAAGAACTCCAACCGTCGCAGAAAATGAGCTCTGGAAAATTTTTAAAAACGTACCTCCGTTTTTAAACTTACCGCTTGGAAGATCGCTGCTGCTCCAACCGGCCGACTGCACCAACGTCTGACGTCATGACGCACCAACGGCTGTACGGGCTTCTATTCATGTAGTCACTCACGTGACTCCAAAGTAAAATCAAAGCCTTGTCCCACCCTGTTCATCATTTTTTTCCTTCTCCCATCCTGAACAATTTACGGAAGCTTGAAAACGTGCACCGGCAGACTCAGTAACAACTTCTCCTTCTTTTATCAGGCTTCTGAATGGTCCTTCCATTACTTAGAGTACTGTCCTATTCACCTCCACCCCATTGTGGATATTGGAACTGATGCGCTACAATGCTAAGAATATATTCTGTATTTCCTCTTTGCTCTATCTATTGTACTTGAGTTTGACAATTGTATGCATGTACAGTATATCAAATCTATCTGGATAGCATGCAAAACAAAGCTTTTCACTGTATCTCAGTGTACGTGACAATAATAAACCTAAACCTAATCAGCAAATTTGATTATTTTTCAGTTTTATGTATAAAATGGTGCAATCTGCCATATGTCTTGGAGAAAAGTTGAGAGGACCATGTAAATCCACATCCATCAGCATGTTACAGTATCAATATCAATTCAGAACCTTCAGATAGTGTAGATGTACAAGTCAATCATCTGTTCTTCTTGCTGAATGAAAATCCCAATCTCGAAATGGAAAGCTTTGCAATTAAATGCGATGGTGTAAACTGCATTTACAACTCCCTGCAATTTCTGATGGTGACTTAATCTCAAACCTTCCCTCTCTTGCTCTCAATTATAGCAGAAACAAAGTAACTGTAAAGTTAGTGGACATATTTAGGCAACAAAATGAATTTATCACTAAACTGCATTATGACTAAACATTTGTATTTGTATTTGACAGACTTGCTTTGCAACATGGTGATGGCCATGTGGTGGAATATTTGAACCAGCCAGTTATTGATTACGTCTTGCAGAATCAGCTTTACATCAAGACATCTGGATAAAGTTATCCAGTGAAGATCTGAAAGCACAGCTTGCAGTCTCCCTCTCAGTAAAACTGTACCACTGCTCCTCTGCTTACATGTCCAGAGCTTCACGTGTCTGCCATTCCCACTGTACAAAAAGAGTAGAAGCTCTACTGACAGAATGCACTGTGTGAACTGCATATACAACTTCTTGCTGTCCACTTGTGTCTTTTCCTTTGTGCTCCCCTCTTTCATTTTTTTGTGCTGATCTTCCTATTGTTCCAGATTACCAAAATCAATAACTATTTCTGCTTTTTTCATTAGCGGTAGAATTACATATGTTTCTTTGCAACAAATTCCTAATCTCTTTGTGCTGCTTGCAATTTTAAAAACAACTTGGTTGTATGCCTTCTGGATTTGTGATCCAGGACTCGCAGTTAGTCGCATGTCTAGTTCAAAGAACTGCTTCGATGCCTCTGTGTTTGAAAAATGTGATAAACTCAAACAATCAATTGTTTTCCATAGAAACAAAATAAGTACTTGGACAATATTACATGTATTTTGATGTCATAATATGCAAAAGTTATAAAAAATATTCATGGATGTTTTGGTGGAATTGGAGTAAAATAAGTTGGCATTAATAATACTTTCCGTCTGGAATATGAACATAGGAATTAGCCTCCTTCTTCTGAATTACATTTTGGTTGCTACGGAAAAAAGAAAAAAAGTACAACTTTCCTTGTTATTTAATAACAATGCAATTTTTTGGTCATGCTTCATCATCCAGTTTTATATAAACTCTGCTGAGTAATGATGGTGGAATTCCAAATAAGTGTGGATAAGATCACACTGTGACTTAGGACTATATTTCATTTATATGCGGTAGTAGGAAAGAAGCACAGAAAAATAATTAGTCTGGATTAATCAGGAATTGCATGTTCTGCGTTTCTATGTAACTTGTGTTCAACGAAATGGATCCAATTTTTGCAAGTGGTTTAGCTACTATAATGTTGGAACCACAAAGCATTCGAGAAAGTTTGAAAAAAGGATGGCAGTCATACAAATAATCCTCCCGTACAAACCACGCGATATCTTGAGCCTCAGAAGCTAAATGTTGAAGCAAAGAAGTCTGTATTCTTTTTTGTAGAAGGTTACAAGTTCACAAGTTATAGGAGTAGAATTAGGCCATTCGGCCCATCTAGTCTACTCCGCCATTCAATCATGGCTGATCTCTGCCTCCTACTCCCATTTTCCTGCCTTCTCCCCATGACCCATGACACCCATTCTAATCAAGAATTTATCTATCTCTGCCTTAAAAATATCCACTGATTTGGCCTCCACAGCCCTCTGTGGACAATGAGTTCCACAGATTAACTACCCTCTGACTAAAAAAAGTTCCTCCTCATCTCCTTTCTAAATGTGCGCCCTTTAATTCTGAAGCTATGACCTCTGGTCCTAGACTCTCGCACCAGTGGAAACCACATCCGCTCTATGCCTTTCATTATTCTGTAAGTTTCAATGAGGTCCCCTCTCAACCTTCCAGACTCCAGCGAGTACAGGCCCAGTGCTGTCAAAAGCTCAACAAATGCTAACCTACTCATTCCTGGAATCATTCTTGTAAACCTCCTCTGGACCCTCTCCAGAGCCAGCACATCCTTCCTCAGATATAGGGCCCAAATTTGAGTTACAAAATGAGTGAGTTGGGATTAGCCTCCTGCTGTTTTCATTTAGCGGTTCTCTGTAGTGGCGAAACAATTCAAACATGCAATAGGATCTCAGTTACATTGAAACTTGACATCTACTTGACTCCCTGGATCCAAATTTCTCAAATATAATGCTTCTTTAACCAGTAATCCTCTTTATTTTGTCAAATGTCTTTGTAAATCGAGATTTATTTTATAGTTTTTATCCAATTCTGCTGTGAAGATTTTCATGTTCACTAGTAATCTCAGATCTTTACACTTTCCAGGGCATTGAAAGAGACTTACCATGTTGAAAGAAACTTACTTCGGATTCAGGTTGATATTGTAGGGTACTTTTAATTGTATTTAATCCAGGGTTTTTATGGTTTCACATGACTGTGAACCTTTCGAGTTCCAGTTCAACTTCAATCTTGTTTACGTTAGGCCCAACGTGAAGATTGATGGTCAGTTTCGAAGGCTAATTATGAAGAAGTTGTGAATCTTATGAAAGGAATATTGAACAAAACACCGAAAGTGAAAGAAAGTAGCACAGGAATGTACACGGGACAAAAGTGTATGCAGATTTCTGAAGCTAGCTTTCACAGGTTAGATGGCAAAATTCCAATTCAAGACAGTCCTTGTCTCCCTTCAGAGAGTAAAACTAAACAACTCCAAGTCACTACAACAATATAGTGGAAAATCATACGAAAGGCATGATTCTCTCCAAAATGACCATCTTAGTGACAGAAGCTGATTATTAGTTCTTGCTTCATTCTGTTATTTTACTGCAGAAATATCTTGAACTGACTCTCTCTCCATCCCCTCCCCCTTCCCAGTTCCATCACCAGTCTTACTGTCTCGGACTACATTCTATAACTGTCCCACCCACTCCCCTGACATCAGACTGAAGAAGGGTCTCGACATGAAACGTCACCCATTCCTTCTCACCAGAGATGCTGCCTGTCCCGCTGAGTTACTCCAGCATTTTGTTGTCTACCTCTTGAACTGACATGTCACGTTTATTGTGATATGCACATGGATGGTGAGGTACAGGCACAATGAAAATCTTTCTTGCAGCAGCATCACAGACACATAGACTCAGACAACAGAGAACCTTTGCGTTTAACAGTTGTTTTTTTGATTCTTGCCGCTATTGTATTAAACACACCTGGTTGTGTAGTCACAAAATTAGTTTTCATGACTAAATACCCTGCCCATTTAGTCTTCCCCAAAAAGACTTGCTATCAAAAAAATTGTGTATTTATGTATTCTGTTAATAAGTATGCATAGCTGTCAGATGTATTCTTTAATGTACAGTGTGTGACTTCTCTCTGTTCACTGTTGTCTAGTGTCCAACACCATTAGTAGTTTAACCTTTAATGTTGCACGATTGTCTCTCTGATGCACAGATTCTAGGCAAATATAATGAAAGGGTTCTATATCACTTCCTTGGTGTTTTCATTTTACTGTCATTCAAGAATAATACTGAAATGATGTGTGCTCATTTTGAGAGCTGTAAATTATCTAAATGCATGCTTTCAAGATTCTCCAGTTGGATGTCATTTTTTAACAAAAAAAACTTCATAGAACAAAATATTCTACCTGCTGGCATTATGCTGGCTGAGATCCATGTCATGAGTTCCATATCTTTTATGAAACAGATTCTAATTTCCCAATTTGAAATTCATCATTTCTAGAAATGGCAATGTAATGGCACTTCTATATAAAACATACATTTATCAAAATTTTGTTTTTTCCTGACCTACAATACAGTCTTTGTTCATAAATCAAGTACAAACAAGAACTAAATAGCTTCATGTCTGGCAGTTCCTTCTCAAGCTCTTGGTTGTGTTTCTGTTTGTAACTTGCACGGGTTTTAAAAAAAACCAGACTCCACTTTTATAACTTTTTTTTATAAGCCTGTGATAATAATCTAGAAGTTTAAATTCTTTTGAATAAATGTTTCTGCATGATTAGCAGTACAGGTATTATCCGGGGCTGGAAAATGTAACCCATTCATATATAAGGCACAATGGAATGTGTTTAGCATAAAAGATGAACATAAAAAAAACAATAAGATGCTGCTACCTGGGATAATTTAGTTCCCTTGTTTGATAGCTCCCTTGTTCTGAGAAATGAATTAAAGAATTTCCACAAAAACTAAAAAAAATATGTTTTTTATTGTGCTGGCGGCACACATGTGTAATCCCCCATCTGCACCCAACCCCCTCCCCTGCTTTGGTGGTCATACAGTGGTCAGTGCGTACTTTTGTATTTGTTACTTTTTTGTTTAAAGATACAATATAAATTACTCTAATTTAGTGGACAATATCTTTTGATTGTGCGTCTGGTATTTGTGACATCCCCCACGATGTATTGAACTGTTTGTAGGTGTGAACCAATGTGGATAAAGATTGCATCCAGTGTAGTGTTCAATCCATTGTTACGTTTCTGAACATCATCTTTTCCCTGTCGCTCCAAACTTTCAAAGGAGTTTTAGAAGACTGTATAGATTAGCTAGAAGCTAACTGTTTCCTCTGCATCTGATTCAGGGTGCAACAAACGCATGCGTAATTATAATCACTTGTGTATCTACTTTTATGCAGAGCTCATTCAAGAGAAAGGGGCAGAAAGCATAAGGACTATTGACTGTTTATCGTTAAATGATTCAGACCATTTGGAAAGGATGCTTCCTCATCAAAATTGAGCTCTCTGGGTGAGGCAGTGTCTTGGGTACCTTTTTGAACTAGGATGGGTTGAATTACCACTATCTATAACTTTTTTGTTCTATGGTCCGTCATCATCGCAAACTTCCTTTTGTACCACCACATGACATTATTATTAGATTTCACCTATTTACCACTTTGCTGCAGAAATGTCACTGCTGACTCTGTCATAATTATGAAGGTTAATCCTTTGACCCCCGTTTACATCATGAGCAGTCAGGCAAAAGTGATCTGGTAATTGCCACAATTGAGTAGTTGGGGCAGGTATCTTTAACCAAACAAGGCACAGATAAGTGAGGGTGGCATTTATTCTACATGATTAAGAGTACTGTGTACGGGGCATGTGAACTGTAATGAATTAAAACAATTATTGCTTAGTGTTTTATTTATCTTTCCTTTCTGATATGGAGCCCACCCAAACTCACGCTATTCACAGCATACCATCTGTTTCAGTCTGATCACAGATCAGGTCAACTGCACATTGTTGTCTCGACGTCTTGGTGAGACGTTAACCACTCAGTGACCCCTTAGTAACTTCACATATCTTAAAATCTGGTTGATTTTAGAACATTTCCTATTTATGTGCATTATCTTTAATTATTGATACTTGAGATGATTCGATGATGGACTTAATAGTCAGAAATCAAATATTCTGTTTTGTGTATCATGAACTTTCAAATTATTTCTTAAATTGCTAATAAAATTCCTTGCTGAAAGAATCGGTTATTGTAAAATATTGTTCTTTTGTGCATTGACTGAAAAATATTTGAAGCAAAATAATGGGGGTCAAAGGATTAACCTTCATTATTAATATATTGGCTATAATAGATGAAGTCTTGCATCGAGAATAGGGGGTCAAAGATTCAATCACATACAAAACTTGGGCTAAAACAGTTTGGTGAGGGGGAGTGAATCTATGGGATTTTGTTCTAACATCAATGGGAAAGAATTGTTCTGAAGCAGGTATATATTCTTTGAAGACACAAGGAACTGCAGATACCATTTACAAAAAAAACATAAAGTACTGGAGAAACCCAGTGGGTCTGGCAGCATTCCTGGAGGACATGGATAGGCGGCATTTTGGGTTGGCACCCTTCAGCAGACTGATTATAGTAAGGTGGCGAAAGGAGGCAGGGGCAGGATAAAGCTTGGCAAGAGATGGGTGGGTACAAGTGAAAGGGGTTTGATTTTGAAAGGGACAAAGACTAGAGATGAAAAGGAAATAAAAGGCTGTGAGAAAAGGAGAGAAGAGGAGTGAAATGTAAAGCCGAAGGGAGAGATGTACAGTAGGTGGAAGGGGATGGGGAAAAGGGGAAAGAGGCTGGGATGATGGGAGAATAGATGCGTACCAGGGTGGGGATATTGAAAGAGATGAAGGGGGTAGAGGGGAGGGGGGGAAGAAAGTGCGGGCAGTTACCATTGTTGTAAGCTACCCATGTGGAATATCAGGTGCTGTTCCTCCAGTTTCCTTGTGGACTCACTCTGGTAATGGAGGAGGTCTTAGAGCTGTCCGGTTTCCCTCTACGAACACTCTGCCTGGCGGAACGTGTGCTCACCCTCAACAACTTCTTTTGACACATTTTACTTTCTTTAAGTTTAAAGTGTAGCAATGGCCACTCACTTTTAGGTTAGTTTATTCTCACATGTACTGAGTACAGCGGAAAAGACAATACATGATTACAATGAAGCTGTCCACACTGTACAAAAACATGATAAGGGGAATAAGGTTTAGTGCAAGAGAAAGACCAGTAAAGTCCAATTAAAGATAGACTGAGGGTCTCCAATGAGGTAGATAGCAGCTCTCTAATTGTTGATAGGATGGTTCAATTGCCTGATAACAGTTGGGAAGAAACTATCTATGAATCTGGAGGTGTGCGTTTCCACATATCTATATCACTTGGTCCCCAGCTATGCCTGCCTTTTTGTTGGGTACACCAAACAGACCTTTTTCCAAATCAACTCGTTGATTTCATTAACCTTACCATTAACTTCCACCCTACCCTCAACTTGATTTGGTCTATCTCTGACACATTTCTCCCCTTTCTTGATCTCTATGCCTCCATCACAGGAAATAAACTATCGACAGGCATCTACTATAAACCCACTGACTCCCACAGTTCCCTCGAATGATCGGGTATCTCCAATCCAGTTTAATTGGTCTTGCCTTTCTGCATTTGACTCACCTGAGAAATGTTGGAGCCCTCATCCATGTCTCCTCTACATCCTGTATGTCCTGTTCTCCTCGCTCCTCCTTCCTGCAGATGAAACAAGGATAGAGTTCCCCTGGTCCTTACTTTTTGTCCCACTAGTCTCCACATCTAACACAAAATTCTCTGTGTTCAACATGATCCTACCACCTGTCACATCTTTTCATTCCCACCCCTTTCGATAGAGACCATTCGCTCCACAACTTACTGGCTCACTCATCTCTTCACACCCAAACCGTCCCATCTCCAGATACTTTCTCCTGTAACAGGAGATGTAACATCTGTCCTTACACATCCTCTCCCACATACACCCAGAGACTCCGGTAGCTCTTCCAGGCAAGAGAGGGATTCATATGCACGTCCTCTAACATCATTTACTGCATTCAGTGCTCCCAACGTGGCCTCCTTTACAGTGATACCAAGGTGACCATTCCATGGCACACTTGCATGGCCTGCTGCATACCCAGGTTGCCCATTATTTTAGCTCCTCTTGCCATTCCCATATCAACCGTTGTATCCTGGGCCATTTTCCTTGCCAGAATGATGCCACATGTATACCACTCAGGTAGGTCACAACCCAACAGAATGAACATTGAAATCTCCAATTTTTAGGTAAAATTATCCCCCCCCAAACCCATTTCCAGAGCCTAACACTGCATCCTGTGAAACGTTGCGGAGGAAGGTCCAGGAAGACATCAGACCCCACTCTTTTTGATTTTTCCATCACCTGTTTCGCACTATGAACGGCTTTTTCAGCTAACCCGTTCGACTGCAGATATTCCGGGATGCTGATGACATGTTTGAAATCCCAGCGTTGGGTAAAGTCTTTGAAGCTTTGGTTTGTAAATTGTCCTGCATTGTCCGACATGAAGAAGAGAGGGGCCAATAGAAGCATAGAAAATAGGTGCGGGAGTAGGCCATTTGGCGCTTTGAGCCAGCACCCCCATTCAATATGATCATGGCTGATCATCCAAAATCAGTACCCAGTTCCTGTTTTCTCCCCATATACCTTGATTCCATTAGCCCTAAGAGCTATATCTAAGAGCTCTCACTATAAACATCCAGTGAATTGGCCTCCACTGCCAAAGTGGCAGAGAAGTCCACAGATTCACAACTCTCTGGGTGAAAAAGTTGTTCCTGATCTCAGTCCTAAATGGCCTACCCTTTATTCTTAAACTGTGACCCCTGGTTCTAGACTCCCCCAACATTGGGAACGTTTTTCCTGCATCTAGCCCGTCGAATCTCTTAAGAATCTTATATGTTTCTATAAGATTCCCTCTCATCCTTCTAAATTCCAGTGAATACAAGCCCAGTCGCCACATTATTTCATCATATGTTAGTATCGCCATCCCAGGAAATAATCTGGTAAAACTACGCTGCACTCCATCAATAGCAAGAATGTCCTTCCTCAAATTAGGAGACCAAAACTGCACACAATACTCCAGGTGTGGTCTCACCAGTGTACAACTGCAGTAAGGCCCTCTTGCTCCTATACTCAAATCCTCTCACTATGAAGTAGCAATGAGGTAAATAATAAAATATAGGTTGAATATTGATTTAAGCAGTATTTTCAATAGGGTCTCTGCTATGTAAAATCCAACCAAACTGATAATTGGGAAGTGACATGATGGTAAACGCCTGACTAGATTGCGTGTTCAAACTTTGATATAGAATCCAAAGCTATGCCATTCTTACTGCTGAGTGAAATTCTATCATCTGGAACCAATCTGGCATTTGTATTGATGAAGATGATAATTAAAAATGCAACGTTAATTAAAAAATAAAAAGCGAATGTTCATGCAGCAATATGTCTAAATGGAATGCGTTCAAGAATGCCGACAAGTTCATGCGACATTTCTGGGAATGTGCTGCGCATAAAATAGCTGGTTTGATCAGATGCCTTTCATTGCTAAGCAGATGGGAAAGAATAACAGGAAGAGGAATAGAAGATGAAGTTTCCTGTGGACATGTTTACGAGGTTGAAATTGGATTAGCAAGCATGAATGAAGGACACAATAAATGCATTAATGCATATTAATTTTAATAAAGCAGGAATTGGGAATGATTAATTACTATCAATGAGTAACAATTAATGAAAACGTTGTCATTGATGAAACTTTTGAACACTAGAATACAAATATCGGATTTCTGGTCCTAATGCCTATCAGACTATTATAATGGACACACACTGGGTGTGCAGTTTACAGCTTAGTGTTGACCATTATCTGCACGAGTGGGTAGTGTGTACAAGGGAAATGGAGATGATTACAACTCCCAGGATCAGACTTGCGTCTTCTCAGGAGCAAGAGTACACAAGCTATTTCCCCTCACAAATGTGTTTAAGGTACCACTGTTGCAGGTGATGTTATTACAGACACTTAACTCAGCCAAGGCTGAAGATTATGTGGTGAAGATTAGGACACCATTTTTTTTCATTTGGCACTGTTTGCCCTTAACCAATGTCATCAGTTTAGCCTTGCTTGACTCTCAGTCCGCAATTCCTAGACTTCCACATCCACTTCCACAAAGACACACTGATTTGTTTTTGGAATTATATACTTAAGGTGTTTTATTGCATATGATTAGCAAGGATTTTTTAATTTTTAATTTAGCAACACATTTTCCATATCTTACATCCTTCCTTTCCACATAACACCAAAGGTTGGTAGATTGAGCCTCCCTCAAAATGGTGGATGTAGGCGAGATCCATAACAGTTTCAAAAGATATATCACAAGATTCATAGTATCAACCAACCAACCTACGACTGGTACATGATTTCTGGCAGTCCCACGAGTACACTGCTTGAACTATGGAACTCATTCAGCTTTCCTTCAATGGACAGCACTCCAAAGAATTTGAAGGGGTTCTATTCATCAACATCTGGTATGAATGGGACTATTTGTACCAGATGATCAGAAATATGCTAAGAGTTTTAGGAACTAACACCAGTGCCATATTTTAAACAACATATCTAGACTGATGAATGGACTTCTCTGTAAACACGTATATATATTTTTTGTGAAGTGGTTCATAATTTAGTTTGAAATCGAGGGACTATGGCAGCAATCAAATATGATACACAGGCCATCATTAAGATAGCACTGAGATAGTAAGAAAAATATCTGTATGCTATTGTATTTTCTTGTAAAATTCTCCAAAATGACAGGTATAGGAATATATATTACTAGGATCATTACCACCACAGATAGACACAAAATACTGGAGTAACACAGCGGGACAGGCAGCATCTCTGGAGAGAAGGAATGGGTAACGTTTTGGGTCGAGAACCTTCTTCAGACTGAGAGTCAGGGGAAAGGGAAACAAGACATATAGACGGTGATGTAGAGAGATATAGAACAAATTAGTGAAATATATGCAAAAAGTACCAATGATAACAGAAACAGGCCATTGTTAACTGTTTGCTTTGTCATCGTTACTATTTTGCATCTTTCATTCATTTGTTCTATATCCCTCCACATCACCGTATATATCTTTTGCTTCCCTTTCCGCTGACTCCAGTCTAAAGAAGAGTCTTGACTCGAATGTACTCCCTACGGCAGCTGAGGAAGCACAATCTGCCACAGGCAAAGATGGTCCAATTTTACACGGCCATCGTAGAGTCTGTTCTCACCTTCTCCATCATGGTCTGGTTTGGCTCAGCCACCAAGCACAACACCGATCAGCTGAGAAGGTTATTGGCTGCAACCTTCCCTCCATTAATGAACTGTACACTGCAAGGGCCAGGAAGCGAGCGGGCAAGATCATCGCTGACCCTCTCACCCTGGCCACAAACTCTTTGAATCACTTCCCTCTGGGAGGCGAATCCGGACTGTCAAAGCTGTGACAGCCAGACATAAAATCTATTTTTATCCATGAGTAGTTGCTCTACTCAACAGCCAAAAATCTGTATCCTCCCTTTGATCTGGTATTTTGTTGGTTCACATGCTTGATCAATGGTGTTTTATCATTAATGTTTTATTATTATTATTGTTTAATGTTTTCTGAGTCATTCGTAACTGTCACTGCATGTCATGTTTTTACTTGTGGGCGGAGCACCAAGGCAAATTCCTTGTATGTGAATACTTGGCCAATAAACTTACTTACTTTAAAAAAAAAGTCACGCATTCCTTCTCGCCGGAGATGCTACCTGTCCCGCTGAGTTACTCCAGCATTTTGTGTCTATCTTTGGTTTCAACCAGCACCTGCAGTTCCTTCTACTCTTTACCACTGCAGATGTGAATGACTGTGTGTCATTCAACCTCCTCCTACATGTACATGTTATTTCTTCCATTTTCTGACAGTAGACCACCATGACTAAGGAGCTAAAGATGAAATAAAAGTACATATGAACTAGACAGTTACAGCCTCAGGGCAAAATGAACATCACAGCTTTCAAATAATCTGCATGTGCCATATTTGTTTCTCAAGAGGGAAAACAGAAAACTGACCATAGAAAAATATAGTTTAGATAAATAGGTTAATTGTTCAGTGTTAATTGCCCTTGGTCTGCAGTTTAGTGGAGGAATCCAAAGCAAGCTGATTGGGGCAATAACAAATGGGATTAATATAGGATTAGTGTAAATGTGTGGCTGATTGTTGATGCAGACTAGTGCCCTTGGGTTTATTTCTGTGCTGCATGGTTCTAGGAACAGCAATACAAAATCAAAATATCACAAATGCTGTTTAAAGCTCTGAAAGTAAAACAGAAATACAAAGAAATCGCAAATAAAGCTCATCAACGTCTTCACTTCCTCAGAAGATTTGGCATGTTGGTGAGTGCTTCCACAGGGGTACACTAGAGAGGACACTGAACTTCTACAGGGGTACACACTAGAGAGTACACTGAATGGTTGCATCTGGCCTGGTTCAGTAACTTGAACGCCCAAGATCGAAGGAGACTGCAGAAAGTGGTGAACATTGCCCAGTCCAATGTGGGTACTAACGTTCCCCATTAACAAAGCGACCTACAGGAAGTGCTGCCTCAAGAAGACAGCTAATAACATCAAATACCCACGTGACCCTGGCCACTCTCTTATCTCACTGCTACAATCAGGAAGGTTCAAGAACAACTTCTTACCGTTTACCACCAGGCTCTTGAACCACGCTGCACAACTCTAACTACAACCTTCCCTGAACAACAAACGTCTATGGACTATGTATAGGTTGCACTACATACTTTGGTTTGCATTATTACGGGTTGGTTATTATATAGCATTACTGATAATTTATCGTATCTTTATTTGTTGTGTTCTTACTTTTAAATGCCTGCTAAGCTACAGCAAGTAATAATAGTAAGATTAAATGAGAACTTACCAGTTTGAAGTTTGATCTTGATTTTATGAGGAGTTACGATGAGCGATTACGTGAAGAAGGCCGTCAGTCCGCTTGCGCGTCAATCTTCAAAGCAGTGGTGTGAAATTACAGATAAGAGAGGTTGACCTGTAGATAGTAAGATTTGGAGAACTAGAACTACCAGATGACCTGATAATGTGAGGGTTGGGAGCGGTGGGCACATAATCGCTCATCATAACTCCTCATAAAATCAAGATCAAACTTCAAACTGGTAAGTTCTTGTTTAATCTTACTATTTTACTTCGGAGTCATGTGAGTGACTACGTGAAGATTTCAAAGCTCTGTGATTTCATGCCGGTTTGAGTACAGGCGTCACACACTGAATGGATTGACCATGGATGAGTGAGAAAAAATTAATGCATTCAGACATAACATAGTTAGGTAACAATACTGATGCTTTAATATGAAAAACAAAATAATAGTGACCTCGCCCAACCTGGGGGGAAACTATAAAACAGAATCTAAAATGGTACGTGCAAACACCCCCGGTCTGGCAAATGGTTTATTATAAAACCTGTGGAACACCCATTCATTGGCCCATCCTGCAGCCGCTAGGATGTTGTCGAGGGGAACGTCCATAGCCCTCGCTGCCGACGTTGAAGCAGCCCTGGTGGAGTGAGATTTGTAAGTGTCAGTATTCACTCCTGCACCCGCCAGTACCTGCTTTAACCATCTGGAGATGGTTTGTGCTGATACCCTGTGGTGTGGTTTCTTGTGGCTGATGAGGACAGCTAACACAGAGCTTCTGAGGCTCCTCGTGACTTTAATGTACTGGTGCAAGTGAGATACTACACACAACCGTGGATCCTCGGGGTATGCCAGGAACTCAATCTTGGGCCCTGGTAGCCCCGGCCTGCTCTGTTTGATTAAGTTGTTGATGATGAAGGTTATGGTGTTTACATTGGTGGTCATGTTGTCCAGTCGTAGCTTGTGCAACGTCTGGACTCATTGCGCCCTTACCAGCGTATCAGCATGACCACCTTGAGGGTGAGCTTGGCTAAGGATAAGGAGGTGCCTGGTGCCCACTGGCGAAGCAGTGTTAGCATCACACTCACATCCCAAATGTCCGTATACCGTGGCCTGGGTGGTATTGAGTTGTATATTCCCTTCATGAACCTGCTCATTAAGGGGTGTGTTCCTACCGGATGGTGCCCTGTTCCCAGCACTAACTATGAAGATAGTGCACTCCTGGCACTGTTGATGGCACTGTAGCCAAATTTATGGTTATAGTATAAAGTAGATAGGAACTCCAGAACATCCGTGATGCACACTGTAACATATGATATGTTGGAGACATGACAGTACATCTCCCACTTCTTGATGTGAGAGAGATACTGCCTTTGTGTACTGTCCCTCCAAGCCGCTGTTATGACATCCACTGTCCGGTCAGCCAGTCCGAGTCCCAGGTATGGTCTCCTCAGAATCTGCAAATCAATAAATTGATTTGGTCATGTAGTGGGTGGTTGCCCCCCGTTACTGGGTGTACCAGCAGACCCCTGCTTTTGGGGACAGCCATGAGAGGCTGTGTCATTATTCCCAGGACTAGTAGGAACCAGGATTGCATAGGCCAGTCTGGCACTACCAAAATGCCTGTGGCATTGTCTTGCTTTATTTTTACCAAGCATCGGCTGATGAGGCAAAACGAGAAAATTCCTCCCCAATGCAATGTGAATGCATCTACTGCCACTGCCCCTGGGTCTGGCTCCCATGACACATATTTGGGTAACTGGTGATTCAATCTGGATGCAAACAAGTCAATATCCGGCATGCCATATCAGGCAACAATGTCGTTAAACACGTCACGATTCAACATCCATTCTGTGTTATCATTGAATTGCCGTGATCTAGTGTCCGCCACCATGTTGTATCTACCTGGTAGGTAGATTGCTGTGACCCAAAGGTTCCTTGCAATACACCAATGCCTAAGAAGGTTTGCCAATTTGTCACAAGATACAGACTTTATTCCACCCATGTGATTGACATACGCCACCGCCGTGGTGTTGTCAATCTGTAGTTGAACATGATGCATATTGCTGCAATAAGCCTTTAGTCCATAGAGTTCTCCCAACAACTCTAAGTAGTTAATACCATGTTGCTGAAGAATTAAGGACTCCTGCACATTCCATCTACCTCCGCAGCTGGAGATGGTATCTGTTGCTGCCCAGCCCAGGCCACTTGCATCGGTTTGTAAGATTACCCAATGGTTGTTATCAATTAGAATTTTCTTAGAGCAGTGATGTATATTCGTTGCCCACCAGTGTAATTCAGCAATGGCCTCTGGTGGCAATTGCATGGGTCTTCCGAATTGGCCTGCGTGGGATTTGAGTGCCCGTTCCTTTGCACGTTGTAAATTTTGATTGTGCAAAGGTCCGAAGCGTACAGCTGGAAAAGCTGCCACAAACTTGCCAATTACGCTTGCTGCTTGTCTGGTTGTTGGCTGCTGTTTAACAATTAGCTTATTGCAGGCTTCCATTAACTCTGATTGCTTGCCAATTGGCAATGTCACCGACATTTGAATTGAGTTAATTGTGAACCCCAGGTAATCAATTACCCTGGTTGGAGTCAATGTTGACTTAACTGGATGGATTAGAAACCCCAATCTCTCAAACATGAGTTTCGTAGCTGAAACAGATGATTCAGCTGATTCCTTGGTGTCCCCAATTATTAAAATGTCATACAAATAAGCCATAACCATGTGATTCTGAGCTCGTAGTAGCCCCAGAACTGGTTTTAGTAATTTTGTAAATTGTCTGGGAGCTGAAGTCAGCCCATTAGGCAATGCTTTAAATTGCCACAGTTGCCCCATCCAGTTAAATTTCAAATATCTCCTGTGCTCCCTGTGAATGGATACTGAGTAGTATGCATCTTTAAGATCGATGCATGCCATATAACATACTTTGGAAACCAGTTGGATGGCTGTGCCAAAGTTATCCTTTTTAAAATGTTTATACTGCACATAGATATTGAGTTCCGCCGAGTCTAGGATGATACGACATCCTCCATCCCTTTTCCGCTTGGTGAATATGTTGGATACAAATTGATATGATTTCTGTTGCGACAGAATCACCCCTTTTGTATGTAAAGCCTGAATTTCAGCTTGTACCTCGAATCTTTCCTGTTGTGAGAACACATATGTGCGGTTTGGTAAATTTTGTGTGGGTGGTGATGAATCAAGAAGGAACTCAATTTTGAAACCTTGAAAACTGTGCAGTATGAACGGGTCTGCTGTGATCCATTCATTCAAGAAATGTCGCAATCTCCCCACAACTTGTGAGTGAGTGATGTGTAAGGTGTTCCACAAGGAACTAGGTTCTCCTACCTTAGACGTTACTGGCGGTGTGGTCCTGGCTTCCGTCCTCGTGGCTTGGGAAGCGGGCTGATGGCGGGTGCCCCCATGCATCCGAGCCGTGGGATGACTGGGGCCTACCCCTAAAAAAGACCTTGGTGCTTCCAGCCCCAGTCTTCCTCCTGCCCCGGAGCCCCTAGGCTGGTTTTGCCTGGTGTTGAAGGAGGCATAGGGGTGTGCCCGGTGTTGTTTGGGCTCGGCTCATGAGGCGTATGGTCTTGACCTCATCATCCAGCTCTTGGATCTGTTTTGGCAGATCTGCCCCAAATAGATAATTAGCCGGCTGGACGTTGCTGGCCTTGCACAGCACAGCAAATTTAGGATTGAGTGCCGGCCTTATTGCGTTTTACGCAGACAATTTATTTAGAAATTGGGCATTACAGAGAAGCCCCACAGCGTCCTGCTGTGTCTCCGTCAGCAGCCCCCCATCTACGGACCTCACAACGGCCGTTATGCCTGAGACCAATAATTTAAACATTTTTGGAGCTTGATTTCCTGGGCTCTTACACCCGCTCCAATATGACCCCAGATGGAGTGGTTGACACATTAAGGGAGGCACAGTTAGCAGGAGTATGATATCTGTTGGAGGTCTCCTCTATAGCCAGGTCTTTGAGCTGATGAGATGCCGGATAATTTATCATAGTGGCCAGCACTTCGTCCAGGGGTTCTCCGGTTGGTGTTGGGATGGCAAATTTGGATGCCAGAAGAGGCACTTCGGCCCCATGCCCCCGGGAGTGTTCACCTGATGTGCCTCCCTGCTCTGAGTCAGGATAATACTGACTCTGTGTACTCCCCTCTCCAGAGAGGGAGACACTTCGCAGCCCTGTGTACGGTGCTGCTGGCGCGGGCTCCCGTGGAGACCCGAGCTGATACTGCTCCCTCCTCTGGAGCATATCGGTCTGGAGCCACCTCTCCAATAGGTGCTCCATCTGGGAAAGTCGCCCGTAGACGCTTCCCAGTGAAGGAGGGGATCCCTCCGGCCCGGACTCTTCTGAGTCTACGGGCCTGGCAGACTTGTGAGTGGCCTTGCGCCCCGGCGGGACTGCCATGGTGCTCTCCTCAGGCACCAAGTCTGCTGTCGCTGGTTCCACCGCCAGCGGCATGGAAGGTGATTCGGACAGTCGCCCGCTACCTGCACCTCCGTGGTCTTCTGTAGCCGGCTTCCCCGCAGACCGTCTCCTCACCTTCGACATGATAGGGTTCTACTTGCTATAAAAACGAGAAATAACGAACCCGCCAACACAACCTCAGAGTAGTTTTTGAAAACACATACCTGGGTTTTTAAAACTTACCGCTGGAAGGACGCGACGCGCCTGCCAGTCAGTCGTTGGCACATGCTTCGGACGTAATGACGTGCAAGCGGACTGAGGGCCTTCTTCACATAGTCACTCACGTGATTCCGGAGTAAAATTTAATTGTTCTATTCGCAGTGCATATGACAATTAAACATTGTGCCATGTGCTAGTGGGGGCAGGAATAGAGGATAGGCCAGTAGTGGCTGAGGAGCTGGTCCTGGTGTGGGGATTCAGGTTTTTGGATCACTGGGATCTCTACTGGAGTAGAAGTGATCTAGATAGATAGATAATCTTTATTGTCATTATAACATGTGAACCTGTACAACTAAATTAAAATGCCAACCAGTCAGTGCACCATTCACACATTTCTAAAAGCTAACGATACATAAGCATACACACACCACCATAAAATAAGCATAAACACACAACCATACATTCTTCTGTCGATTTCACATTCCATTTGGTATGTAGTGCACCTGCGCTCATTTGGTGGCTACATTAAGTGTAGTTATTGCTGTGGGATAAAAACTGTTTTTTAGTCTGTTTGTCCTTGTCCTCGTTGATCTGTACCGTCTGCCTGACGGCAACAGTTCAAACAGGGAGTGGCCGGGGTGGGAAATGTCCTTTATAATGTTCTGGGATTTCTTGAGACTGTGGGAACTGTGTAGGTGAGGAGAGGGCAGCATCTATACAAATGCTGTGGAACAGATCTCGGAGTACAGGTGCATAGTTCTCTGAAAGTGGCGTTTCAAGACGACAGGGTAGTGAAGAATGCGTTTGGCATACTGGCCTTCATTGGAAAGGTGGGACATCATGATACAGCTGTATAAGTCATTGGTGAGACCATACCTGGAATACTGTGTGCAGTTCTGGTTGCCCATCCAAAAAGAGGATGTGATTAAGTTGGACAAGATGCTGAAGAGATTCACCAGGATGTTACTGGCACTTGTTAGCTTGTTAAAGGGAGAGGCTAGATAGGATGGGACTTTTTTCTTTGGACTGCAAGAGGCTATGGGTTGACCTTATTAAGGTATGCAGAATCATGAAGGGCATGATAAAGTGAATGTTCACAGTCTTCTTTCCCAGGGTGAAGGATTCCAAAACATAGGGACCTCAGGAGCAACATTTTCACTCGGAGGGTTGTATCTGAAAAGAGCTGCTAAAGTGTGTTTTAGCAGTGGATACGATTATTACTTTCTGAAAGATATTTGGACAGATGTATGGATGGGAAGGTTTTTGGGGGATATGGGCTAATTGCAGGCAGATGGGACTAGCCCAGGATGTCAAATTGATTGGCATTAACAAGTTGGGTCAAAGGTCTGTTTCCTTACCTTATACACTATGGGTTGATGACAGAAAAATAATAATCCAGGCTGTTTGTTGGGGAATGGGGGATTGGAGCCTCAGGCCATTGTAAACCCATGAAATCATAAACATTAGCAATTGATACTTGTCACACATTAAATTATTTTTGAAAAGTGAGGTTTGGTCCCATTGAAAATTCATTTGGATTAAAATGTTACGACAAAGGACAAAGGACATTTATTGTCACATACACCATTTTTGGTGTAGTGAAATTTAGGCTATAACGGCAGCCAGCGGTGCAGTGGTAGAGTTGCTGCCTACCTGAGTTCCATCCCGACTATGGGTACCTGTCTGTACAGAGCTTGTACGTTCTCCCCATTGTGGGTTTTCCCCAGAGGTTCCAGTTTCCTCCCACACTCCAAAGACATACAGGTTTGTAAGTTAATTGATTTGGTAAAATTGTAAATTGTCCCTAGTGTGTGTAGGATAGTGTAAGTGTGCAGGGATTGCTGGTTGGTGCGGATTCGATGGGCTGGAGGGCCTGTTTCCGTGCTGTATTTCTAAACTAAACTAAACTAAACAATGCAAATTTACCAGTGAACGGTATCTATGATAGAATTGGTTGAAACATGAAGTTAGAATCATAGTCATAGCATGGAAGCAGGCCATTCGGCCCAATTTTCCCATACTGACCAATGTGCTCCATCTTCGCTAGTCCCAGCTGCCCATGTTTGGCTGATATCCCTCTAAACCTTTCCTATCCATGTATCTGTCCAAATATATTTTAAATGTTGTGAGAGTACCTGCTCAACTACCAGCAAGTTCCATATACCCCCTCTGTATGGAAATATTTCTCATCAGATTCCTATTAAATCTTTCCTCTCTCACTTAAAACCCATGTCCTCTGGTTCTTGGCTCCCCTGCTCTGGGTAATAGAATTTGCATTCACCCTGTCTATTCCCCTCATGATTTCCCCTTGGTGAGTTTTAGAACATAAAACGGCCCATCAGGGCAAAGGATGCTACAGTGCACTATGTGAAGTATGTTTTATGAAGAAAAAACAAGTTAGACTGATCCTTTGGATCATTTGAGACCCGAGTTAAAAACAAAAGAAAGACAGACAGAGAGACAAAGCATGGCCGTCCGAAGGGGGTGTGCGTTGAGTGCGACCGAACCCCCCTTTTTTTCCAGAGAAAATAAAATTCAGAGGAAAAAAAAATAAATTAAAAATATTTGCAACCATCCGCGCCTGCGCAGTGGGGGGAAGCTAGTGACCAAAGATGCAAAATGACGCCGTCTCTCCGCTCGTGCGCAGTGGGCGGGATCAGATCACCGCCATTTTCAATGTATCGCCTTGATGCTCCGGGCCTAGTTTGGGTGAGTGGGACAGTGAAATATTGCGTTGCATTGCAGGGAGGGGGAATCTGTTTGTTTTATATTGGGGGTATTAAACTACCCGCGAAGGGTCCAATCCGACCCGCGGAATGGTTTGGAAAAAAAAAGGAATTCCCGTTTCTCCGGGGGGGGGGGGGCAGTGTTTGCGGTGTTCGCCCGCCCGGTCCATGGGCACCATCCGCGACGTCGGAGCCTCGCCAGCGGGCCCTGTCCACTGCTGGCGGGAAGGACTGAATCTGAACCCAGTCCTGGCAGCGACCATGACCCGACACCAGACGCTGCTCCGGCCGGATCCACACCACCACCCCCCCTCCCGCCGGTCCCTCGCCCCCCCCCCACCTCGCTTTTCCCACCCCCCATCGGCCCCACGCCGTGGGACCTCGCACCCCCCACCCCCCACCCTCCCCATCGTTTCTGGTCGGCAGTGGCGACGGCTGTAGTGCGGGGGTGACGGAGGGTCGGAGTGAATGACGGGCCCCGCATAAGAGCAGCAGTTGCGGCGACGGCTCCACCTCCTCATGCACCATGCCAGCCCTCAGAGCGGCCGCTGAGTGCCACTCCGCCAACGATGATAACCGCTTTCAAACACAACCCCTCCCGCACGCCGAGGCTGGGAGGAGGGAGGGAGGGAGCGAGGAAAAGACGGGGGAGGCCCCCTTCTGCCGTCTGAAGCACCTGCACTGCTCGGCCCCGCACCTTCCTGTTGGCTGGCGGAGGAGGGGAGACGGTGGCGAGGAGTCCCGAGTGGACTTGGCAGTGGACAGGGACGGCCAAGGCTGCGGGGAGATGATGCCGTCCCTGTCTGAGGAGCGCTGACCTACCTTCCTCACCACCTCCTCTGCCCCTTCCCCTCTCTCTCTCTCTCTCTTGTACGACCCCTTCACCCCCCCCCCCCCTTTATCCTGGGACCTCTTCACTCCATCCCGCTCTAATCCCATTCCCCCCTCTATTCAGTCCTCACTGACATCCCCTGTGCTCCCCTCCATCTCCTACCACCCCCCATCTATTCATCCTGATCTCCCTATCTACCTCACATTGATTCTCCTGCCACCTCCACATCCATCCTACACTCATCCCCCAATTCATCCTGTACTGACCCCTTCCCATCCATCCTGCACTGCTCCCTCCATTCATCTGTACTGAACCTCCCCTTCATCCTGCACAGACCCCCCCCCCGATCCACACTGTTCTGACCCACCCCCATTCATCCTGTACTGATCCCCCCCATTCATCCTGTACTAACTCCCCCCCTTCCACCCTGTATTCCCCCACTGACATGTCCCGCACTCTCCCCTCACAATTTTACCGACTCCAACCAACACACACTAATTCCCCTGCCTCAATCTATCCATTCCGCACCGATTGCCTTCTCAAACCCCCCCCCCCCCCGCCATCTATCCATCCCACACTGATTCACCCAGCCCCCACCTCCCCACCCCCCGAAATAAATAATAGAATAAGGGAAGTGGGGGGTGGAGGGGAGAGGGGAGTTCAGTCTACACTCGCTGAATCCAACCCTGTGAAAAGTTAGAGATGGTGATGGCCAGGTTCTCGATCACCTCAGGCTCGAGTCCGTAGTGCTCGAAGAAACTGTCCAAGCCTGAGCAGGCTCGGAGAAGCGGCAACTGAGGTCAGAGTGCGAGCGCCATAATCCGCCTTCACCAACCTGCCGCTTGAGCGGCTCCTTGGGGCGACCTGCTGCTGCTTCCTGGGGCACTGCTGGAGTGGTTACTTGTGCACCCTGGGGTGCTGCTGGTGTAGTTACTTGTGCACCCTGGGGTGTTGCTGGCGAGGCTGCTGTTTCTCCCTGGAGTGCTGCTCGTGTAGTTACTTGTGAACCCTGGAGTGCTGCTGGTGTGGTTACTTGTGCACCCTGGGGTGCTGCAGCCTCTGTACCCTCTGCTAATTCTCCCTTTCCGACGTTGCTGCTGTTGCCATCCCCTGCTGCTTGTCACCCCAGCTACTAGAGCCGGGCAGCAGCCAACGGACCAGGCTGCCAGTGCCCTTGAAACTGCGGGCGCTGCTGGTGGCCGCCGCTCCTAGCACAAAATCACACCTGCCGGTACATGACTAGCGAATCAGGCCTGAGCTGCCTCTTGGAGCTGGAGCGACGCACAATGTCAGGCGAGAGCCCCAACTGCCCGCTCTGCTGGGGGCTGCCGGAGGCCAGGTAAGTCTTCATGCTGCTGCTGGCCCTGCTGCCGCTGCCTTCCTCAGGGGCAGAGTTGCCCAAACCATCGGGCTCCACTATGCACCCCCTCGCCGTCTGGCTCTTCAAGTTCTTTGCCTTATCGGCAGCCAGTCTCTCCACAGCGCTCTGCCGACCCCGCCTGTCCCCTCCATTTGACTGTGGAGGTAGCCGGGGCCCTTGGACATAAGCCTGTGTGGCAGAGAGATGCTCGCCTCACGCGGCATGCTTGCAGTGGGCGCGATCGCGCTCGGCACCTTACTTTGTTCCAGCCAACAAGGACAAACATGTTTTCACATCTGCAAAGAAGGAAAGACCAGGACTTCCATGAGCAATGACAGGCTGTCTGCAATTGCATTAATCCACATTCACTATGATTTTGCCCATAACTTGGACAAAGCCGTGACTAGGTTTGCGCAGTTACATTCTTGGAAAATGGAACTGGAAAACATGATTTATGGCTAAATGGCAATATATGCAGTGTACACGAGTGTCTATCGCCTGCATCACTACGCCAGGACTTCCATGAGCAATGACAGGCTGTCTGCGCTCGCCTTAATGCACATTCACTATGGCTTTGCCCATGACTTGGACAAAGTGGTGAGCAGGTTTGCACAGTTGCATTCTCAGAAAACGGAACTATTTCATGTTGAGGTTGATGTGATGTGAAGTTGTCAGGAGGACCATTAAAGATGCACTAACACAGTCTAACAGTAACAGGCAATCAAATCAACATACAAAACATTTTCTAAAAAAAGATTCTCTTTAGTGCAAAAACTTAGTCTTTTATTTGCAGTGTTTGCATGCTCCTTTATAAAATTTTACATAACATTTTACAACAGTACAACTTGATTATTAAAACAAGGATAACAAATCTTAATTTTTTAAAAAATGTGTACAACAATGAACCCAATCATCCCATTCCACCCACTCATTACTCTTGACAACCAAAATTATTTCTGAAATATTAGTCAATATTGGTGCAAAAATTAGAAATATTGGTGCAAAAAGCTCCAAAATAAGCCTCAGAGTGCACCAGAGAGCATTTAAAACCCCAGAGCTTTCAGGACCCTTAAGCGGGCCCTGGAACCCGGAAGTGAGGGGCTTCCCGCTTGTGATGTGCGCTGCGTGCACATTATATCACATAACATTTTTGGAATCCTGTCATGCCACCCCCCTTTTTGAAAAACTTCGTACGTGCCTACAAAGATAATAAAACAACCAGATTAGTGATGTTATGAACAGCGTCTAAACTGTTACAAAATGAAAATTAGCAAGAGCAATAATGAGAAGTGATGCAGGTACTGGTCTATATATAAACATTCCATTTAGAAATTGCATAAAGGATTGGAAAAGGCACCAATATTAATGGGGAGATGGAGTGAGTGCAGCCAGATGTGAAACGTGACTGTTGAACTTGCAAGATTGGAAATCCACTTTGCCAAACTTCAGAGCGATAGTCAGTGTGTTTTCTTTTAAACAGATTTCCATCTACTTGGATGACAGACAAAATGACGGCTCATTCAGGAAAATGAAGGGTGGGGCAGGAAGTTCAGAAATTCTGGCAGAGTGGAGAGAGGCTATCCAGGCAGGTGGGGAGGATGCTGAGGAGGAAGTGATATATGCAAACACAGCAGGAAGAGGCAGGGCCATCAGAGCTGGGATGGGTGGGGAGTGGTCATGGAGAAGAGAGGGAGCACAATTGTCAATGGGGAGATGATTTGGGAGAACCTTGCTTTTTCCGTCTGGTCCACAAGGATTTCTCTGTCTGATCTCTCCCTTTCATGGTTGGGACTCCTACACAGCAGCAAAGTTAAAACCATTCTCTAATGACATTGAAGAAGCCATTTTAAATGAGTTAGTGGAAGGACATACTGCTTCCACAATGTCTGCCTTTATATAAAGGTCCTTGGCCATTCCTATACAACTTTACACATTTAAACGTTGGCCTCAGTAGGGTAAGTTCAATTTCGAGCTTCATTCAATTCCTGCAGTCCTGATGGTTTACCGAAACATGCTCAAATGAATGACCCACATTGATATACTTTACAGAACTTATGATAAGTTAAGCAAGATTACATGTTGATGTCTCACTTGAATAGACGTATTAAGCTGTCACAGATCGTGATGTTGGATACCAAATTAACAAAGAGAATTTGCACTTAGTGAAGAGTCAGCAATAAACAGGATAAACTGTCCTATTCACAGCTGCTGACACATGGTGCAGCTGAAATTGTTGACCTATTAATTTTACATGTTCTTAAATTTGCTGACTATTGACTTCAAAATGCTATTACATGTTCAAACCAAAGAACGTTTGAAGGGCTTTTAGTCTTGAGGTTGAACTTGACGATTAGTTGCCCATTGATTCTGTCGCATACAGTCCTGAATGTTGCACGTTCTTAATAAAGTTTGTCTTGGTGGTGCCAGACGAAGAGTAAAATTGCATCACAGTAAACATTATGAAGCCTGTTTTAGGAATGGCGTGAGCTCAAAAGCTTGAGCTTTCTTGCTACTAATACATGTTTTGCAATAATTAATTTGAGTGGATCTACATAAAGCTTTGAGTTGCATTTATATTATACATTTTGAAACAAAATGTGTAAGGAGAATTGCGACCCATATACTCTGTAATTAGCAATGTAACAGGTAGGAATGTATATGATTCAGAACAGGAGATCTGATGACGAAGATTAATTCTAACCTTGACCATAGGGTTTTAGTTTAGTGCAATCGTACTGATTCCTACTTTTGATGAGGGGGAGAGGGGAGGGGGGTTTGAGGGGATTGGGAGGGGGGCGAAGGGGGGGGTGGTTGGGGGAGAGGGGAAGGAAGGGGGGTAGAGTGAGGGGGGGAATCTCAAGCTCTTGGTAACCCTTTCCTTCTTTAAGCTCCCCTTCAGCATGGGCCGCAGAGCCAGGGGGGCTGGGGGGGGGGGGGGGGGGTCTGCAGCCCCTCCACTTTTTTGGTAAGACATTTTTCATAACCCGAAATTATCCGGCCCGCAGGCATATTTTTCTCTTCTTCTGAGGATTTGGGACATCCAGCATCCCAGAACAAGAGCACAGTGAGCGTGGCAAAACTACGACCAGCAGTGGCGGAAACCAACTGCCCCCCCAAAACCCACCCTCCCCTCTGCTCAACGGCCAATCACAGCGCGGTTCACAGTCGAGATATGGGGCAGTGAACGAAGCGCTGCGATTAGCCGCCGAGGGAGAGAGAGTCGGTCCCGAGAGAGAGAGGGGTGGGGGCCGATGGGGTATACATCCCCCACTTTTTGAGGGGGGATGGCCTGTATTATCCCCCAGTTTTTGGACGGCGAGCAACAATAAACAATAATAATTGTGCCACCCTCCCCCACGCTCACTCACTCCGCTCCTTCACCGGGTACCCCCGAGGCCAGTGACCAGTGATCGCTCAGCCCCCCACACTTCCAAAAACGCTCCGCGGCCTCTGTTCAGTGCAGAGAAATTTTAATTTCACCCCTTTTACAGGGGTATGTTAAACACATGATTTTACGTCGGAGTCACGTGAGTGACTACGTGAAGAAGGCCGTCAGTCGTCAGGCGCGTCATTACTTCTGAAGCATGCGCCAACGACGGACAGGCAGGCACGATTGTGTCTCTCCAGCGGTAAGTTTTAAAAACCGAGGTAAGTGTTTTAAACTAATTAGTTATGGTCGTTGTTTGGTGGGTTTCGGTTGTTAGTTTTTTCTATCAACAGTATGGACCTACCATGTCGAAGGGGCGGAGACGGTCTGCGAAGCCGGCTACGGAAGACCGCGGTGCTGTGGGTAGCGGACGGCTGTCCGAGTCACCTTCAAGGCCACCGGTGTTGGAACCAGCAGTAGCAGATTTGGTGCTACAAGATAACACTGTGGCAGCCCCCACAGGGCGCAAAGCCACCCATAGGTCTGCCAGACCCGTAGACTCTGATGAGTCCAGCCCGGAGGAATCACCTCCCACAATGGGAAGCATCTGTGGATGTCTCTCCCAGATGGAGCACTTGTTGGAGAGGTGCCTCCAGACTGATCTGCTCCAGAGGAGGGAGCAGTATCACAGCGGGTCTCTACGGGAGCTCGCGCTAGCAGCACCTTATACAGGGCTGCGAAGTGTCTCCCTATCTATAGAGGGGAGTACACGGAGTCAGCAGTATCCTGACTCAGAGCAGGGAGGCACATCAGGGGAACACCCCGGGGACCTAGGGGCTACAGTGCCTTTATTGGCGTCCAAGTTTGCCATACCCACCCGAACCAGAGAGGCCTTGGATGAAGAGCTGGCCACCACCATAAACTACCTGGCCTCGCACCAGCTAAAGGACCAGGTAATGGAGGAGACTACCGGCCGCTACAGTACCCCTGTCAACTGTGCCTCCCTCCGTGTGCCGGCCGTTAACCACACCATCTGGGGCCATATTGGGCCTGGGGTAAGAGCCCAGGAGGTAAAACTTCAGAAAATTCTAAAAATACTGGCCTCAGGGGTAAGTTGGCGGGCCACTAACGGAGACACAACAGGACGCAGTGGGACTCCTCTGCAATGCCCTGTTTGAGATAAACTGTCTGCGTAGTGCCATTTGGCCGGCACTGAACCCGAGGTTTGCGGTGCAGTGCAAAGCCAGCAATGTACAGCCGGCCAACTATTTGTTTGGGGCAGACCTGCCGAAGCAGGTTCGAGAGCTGGATGATGAGGCCAAGACTCTCTGCCTCATGTGCCGAGCCTCAACTCCACCCAGGGGCTCATCGCTTCGAGGCCACCACTATGCCACCTTCCACAACAGGCGCAGCCAGCCTAGGGGCTCATGGACAGGAGGCAGAGTCCAGCAGTCCCAGGGAGGGAGGCAGGAGGCCAGGACCACACAGGCTGTAACACCTAAGATAGGACTTTCTAGTCCCTTGTGAGACAAATCACACACCTCTAATTTACAAGTTGGGGGAAGGCTAAAACAATTTTTGAATGAATGGATATAGATTACAGCAGACCCGTTCATACTGCACAGTGTAGAAGGGTTTCAAATTGAGTTCCTTCTTGGCTCAACACCACCCACTCAAAATGTACCAAATCGCACATATCTGTTCCCACAACAGGAAAGATTTGAGATACAGGCTGAAATTCAGGCTTTACGAGCAAAAGGGGTGATTCAGAGGTCTCGCCCAGAATCACACCAATTTGTATCGAATATATTTCCCAAGCAAAAGAAAGATGGAGGGAGTCATATTATCCTAGACTTGATGGAACTCTATACTCATATGCAGTATAAACATTTTAAAATGGACAACTTTGGTACAGCTATAAGGCATTGATCTAAAAGATGCTTATTACTCTGTACCAATACACAGGGAACACAGGAGATATTTGAAATTTAACTGGATGGGGCAGATGTGGCACTTCAAGGCATCGCCAAATGGGCTGACCTCGGCACCCAGACTTTTTTACAAAATTACTAAAACCAGTTCTGGGACTGCTACAAGCTCAGAACCACATTGTGATAGCTTATTTGGATGAATTCTAATAATTGGCAACACAATGGAATCAGCAATAACATCTGTTTCAGCTACCAAACTCATGTTTGAGAGGTTGGGATTTGTAATCCACCCAGTTAAGTCTAAATTGACTCCAACCAAGGTAATTGATTACCTAGGGTTTACAATCAACTCAAATCTAAGTTGACTCTGCCAGCTGGCAAGCAATCAGACTTGAAGGAAGCCTGCAATAAGCTAATTGCTAACCAGAGGCCAACAATCAGACAAGTAGCAAGCATAATTGGCAAGCTTGTGGCAGCCCTTTTTCAGGTGTACGCGATGGACCTTTGCAATACCAAAATTTACAAAGAGCAAAGGAACGAGCCCTCAAAGATCACGCAGGCAAATTCGGGGAACATATGCACTTACCACCAGACGCTATTGCGGAGTTACACTGGTGGGCCACCAATATACATCACTGTTCTAAGAAAATTCAAATTGACACACCATCGGTAATAATATAAACCAATGCAAGTGGTCTGGGCTGGGGGGCAACAGACACCAGCTCCAGCTGTGGGGGCAGATGGAATGTGCAGGAGTCCTTAATCCTACAACAATATGGCATAAACTACTTAGAATGGTTGGGAGCACTCTATGCTTAAAGGCTTATTGCAGCAATATGCATCATGTGCATGTACAACTTCAGATTGACAACACCACGGCAGTGGCGTATGTCAATCACATGGGTGGAATAAAATCTGAGTCATGTGATAAATTGGCAAACCTCCTTTGGCATTGGTGTATTGCAAGGAACATTTGGGTCATGGCTATCTACCTGCCAGGTAGATATAATATGGTTGCGGACACTAGATCATGGAAATTGAATGATAACACAGAATGGATGTTGAATCATGAAGCGTTTACTGACATTGTTGGCCGATATTGCAAGCCGGACATTGATTTGTTTGCTTCCAGGTTGAATCACCAGTTACCCAATTATGTCTCATGGGAGCCAGATCCAGGGGCAGTAGCAGTCGATGCTTTCACACTGCATTGGGGAGGAATGTTCTTGTATGTTTTCCCTCCCTTTTCCCTCATGAGCCGATGCTTGGTCAAAATAAAGCAAGACAATGTCACAGGCATTTGGTAGTGCCAGATTGACCTACACAAGCCTTGGTTCCCACTTGTCCTAGGAATCATGACACAGCCTATGATGGCTGTCCCCAACAGCAGGGAGCTGCTGGTACACCCGGTAACGGGGGACCAGCATCTGCTACATGTCCGAATCAATTTGTTGGTTTGCAGATTCTGAGGACACCTTTCCTGGGACTTGGACTGGCTGATCGAACGGTGGATGTAATTACAGCGGCCTGGAGGGACAGCACACAAAAGCAGTATGTCTCCCACATCAAAAAGTGGGAGACATATTGCCGGGCATCCAACATCACATATGACACAGTGGGCATCACGGACATATTAGAATTCCTATCTACCTTATATCATGACCAGAAATTAGGCTACAGTGCCATCAACACTGCCGGGAGTGCACTGTCCTCATATATAGTACTGGGAACGGGGGCCCAACCGGTGGGGAAGCATCCCCTTATTACCAGATTCATGAAAGGCATATATAACACTGCACCCCTCAGGCCACGATATACCAACACATGGGATGTAAGTGTGGTGCTGACGCTACTCCGACAGTGGGGCCCAGCCACCATATTATCTTTACACAAGCTCACTCTCAAGGTAGTAATGCTAATGGCGCTCATTACGGCGCAACAAGTCCAGACCCTGCACAAACTGGGACTCGACAACATGCACAACATTGCCAACACCATAACTTTTGTCATTTATGATTTAGTAAAACAGAGCTGGGCCGGGGTGCCAGGGCCCAGGCTTGAGTTCTTGGCATACCCCGAAGATCCTCGACTATGTGTGGTAGATCACTTGCACCACTATATTACAGTCACCAACAATCTCAGAGGCACAGAGTTAGCTGTCCTAATCAGCCACAAAAAGCCACACCATAGGGTGTCCACACAAACCATTTCCAGATGGCTAAAAGAAGCACTGGCACTTGCAGGAGTAGATACTGACATTTATAAATCTCACTCCACCAGGGTTGCATCAACGTCGGCAGCAAGGGCTCTGGACGTGCCCCTCAACAGCATCCTTGCGGCGGCAGGATGGGCCAATGAAAGGATGTTCCGCCTCAGAGTCAGTTTTGTTACCTAGCTATGTTATGTCTGAATGCTTTAACATTATTTCTCACTCATCCTTGGTCAATCCATTCAGTGTGTGATGCCTGGATTCGAACCGGTGTGAAATCACAGAGCATTGAAATCTTCACGTAGTCAACCACGTGACTCCGAAGTAAAATAGTAAGATTAAACGAGAACTTACCAGTTTGATGTTTGATCTTGATTTTATGAGGAGTTATGATGAGCGATTACGTGCCCACCGCTCCCAACCCTCATATTATCAAGTCATCTGGTAGTTCTAGTTTCTCCAAATCTTACTATCTTTAGGTCAACTTTTATTTGTGATTCCACACCGCTGCTTTGAAGATTGATGCGCATGACGACTTACCGCCTTCTTCACGTAATCGCTCATCGTAACTCCTCATAAAATCAAGATCAAACTTCAAACTGGTAAGTTCTCGTTTAATCTTACTATTAAATTGTTCCTTAGTAGTGCTAATAGGACTTGATGTTTCAATTCCTGTAATAAGTCGGCACTCTTGCTATTTGCAGTGGGATTGGAGTGGTGAAAGGTAGGGTAGGTACGTCATCGGGGTCATCAAGTGGGCACCCTCCTTCTTTGACGTTTCATTGATAAGCCCACAACATCTCCAGAGGGCTCAACGGTGATATCTGGCGTACCAGTTACACCCCCCTCAATTCCATACCCTCCTGTATTCATCTTGCAGCCCAATTGTTGTCTCTCCTTTTGATCCAAATCCAATTGCTGCTTTTTTCCGCAGAATCTGATAATGATTTGATTGCTTGTTGGAGGCAGCGACCCCTCACCCCATTTTCTTTAATAGCCTGGTCATAGACATAGCAACAAATCCCCTGCATCCCACTTTGACAGGAAAAATCTTGGTCTTCCAGCCATTCTGGGAAGCTTCAGTTGCTAGTTCAGAGTACTTGTTTTTTTTCCTCTCATAAGCTTCTTCAACATATTTCTGTAGGCCGGGGCAGTGGGCGGCAGAGAGGGGAGTTCATGGACCTCACTCTACGTGCAAATGCTCGCTCCCTTTTTCCAATTACGTCAAGTTCACAAACCCAAGCTTTATAAAGCATTAAAGCACTCCCTGAGTTGACTCAAGTTCACCTCCTCTTTGATTTTGTTTCAATAGAAAAAAAGTACAGATAAAATTTGTTAATAATTTACAATAGCAGGATAAATGACTCTACAAATATAATTATTGTGGCCTTGTCAAACATAAGGTTTAGCACTACACGTTACGAATCCCAGTTGTGGAGACACTGGTATCGTTGTCTCATTGTAGGACTTTGATCATTCTTTTTATTCTGGATTTTAATTCATGTATTGTGTTTTTTTTAATATATAATTTATGATGCTTTTATGTGATATACTAAGATTTTATATGTACTTTATGATGTTTTTTAATATGCAATGCATGTTTTATGTAATGTTGTCCCTTGTCTGGACCTTGAGTCCGAAATAAAGTTTATAATAATAATAATAATAATAATATAATAGATTAAACAATAATATAACAATTAAAAAATTTAAAGTAACTGGACTAACATACTGACACCAACCCTGGCTCTGAGGCTCAACAGGGAAGGCAGAGCCATAGTGACAGGTGACTTTATAGTTAGGGGTGCAGACAGGAGATTCTGTGACAGTAGCTGAGACTCCAGGGAGGTGTGCTGCCTCCCTGGTGCCAGGGTCCAAGACATCTCGGAGCGGCTGCATGGCACCATCAAGTGGGAGGTGAAGCAACCGGATATTGATATGCATGTTGGCACAAAAGATATAGGTACTGTAGGTAGAGGAAGGAGGTTCTGCAACATGAGTATGGTTGGTGGCGGTGGCGCAGCGGTAGAGTTGCTGCGGCGGAGACCCGGGTTCGATCATGGCTACAGCTGCTGTCTGTATGGTGGTTGTACATTCTCCCCTTGACCACGTGGGTTTTCTCCGAGATCTTCGGTTTCCTTTCACACCAAACACATACAGGTTTTTGTGTCAATTGGCTTGGTGCACGTGTAAATTGTCCTTACTGTGTGTAGGATAGCATTAATGTGTGAGGATCGTTGGTCAGTATGGACTCGGTGGGCCAAATGGCCTGTTTCTGTGCTGTATCTCTCAACTAAACTAAACTGAATTATAGGGAATTAGGTAAAAGGCTGAAAAACAGGACCTCCAAGGTAGTGATCCCTGCAGTGTCACGTGCTAGTGAGGGTAAGAACAGAAAGATAGGGGAGGTAAATATGTGGCTGAGGAGTTGGTGCAGGGATTCAGATTTCTAGCCCATTCTCAATAAATAATAATAAAAGCATCGTTAATGATGTTATTGTTTGATCAATACATTACTTTGACTGAAGCTTTTAATGCACACCGGTGATCTGTTATAACATTCAAGGTCCCCCAAAGAGAGGAAATAGCTTTTAGAATTACATATTCTGCAGCTAATTGCATAATTTAGTCTACAGAAATAATTTAGACCTGAACTATGCAAAAGTGATGGTCATTTTCTGACATTTAAATTAATAACAGATTTTGAAACCTTTATTTGAACAGAACAAAATAAAAGTTCCAACTTCTCAAGAATCTTGCTTTTAATCAGTTGCAGGCCCACGAGTTTAAGGGGTGACTTTATTCAGTATTATGGTGCTGAAGGCTGAGTTTTAATCAATGAATAGCATTCTGACATAGGTGTTCTTATTGTCAAGGTGAATGTCGTACAAGGGAGATGCACCACCTCCTCCATAGACCTATTTTTCCTGTGTGCAAATTTCAAGGGATCTGGATTGCCCAGGAGCCTGGCGCAGATGTTGGCCATTACTAATCACTCTAAGCAAATCATTTTACGTGAGTGACTATGTGAAGAGCCCCGTCCAGCCGCACATGCGTCATTACGTCAGAAGCATTGGTGCTGGTCGGCCGGTTGGAGCAGCAGAGCTCCTCCAGTGGAAAGTTTAAAACACCTCGTGGTAAGTGGAAAACTTAGCCTGAAGGTTGCTTTCTGTATTTGCGGTTGATTTTCGGGATTTTCAGAATATCCACGATGCAGAAAGCAACAAAGGTGAAGGCGAGGTGACCCGTTAGTAAAAGTTTGGAGGACCGCGGGAGTGCGGGTAACAGGTGCCCGTCTAGCTCACAATCCGTTGCCCGCAGGGGGGCTTGCGACAGCAGATACGTTGCCTGTGAGCAGCATTGCCGCGCCGGTAGGGGGTATGGCCACATCAAAGTCTGCTGGGCCCATTGATCCAGAGCCGGGCCTGGATGTCTCACCTCCCCAAGGGGAGTCCGTTTGCTCAAGGCTCTCCCAGATTGAGTTCCTAATGCAGAGGATGCTCGATAAGGATGCACTCCGGGAGGAGGAGTGGTGTTCACGCCAGGCTGTTGGAGAGCCTGTGCCAGCAGCACCTGGAATAGGGCTGCGTGATTGCCCACTCATGGAGGAGGAGGGTTTGCCGGCTCAGGGGTATACTGATGCCGAGTCAGTGGCTGAACAGAGCCCAAAGGGTGAAGGGCAAGAGGTTAATACCTAACCTCTGCAAAGTTTTGCATGAGTTGGCAACTACCATCAATTATATGCTCTCCCATCAGCTCCAAGAGCTGACAAAGGATGACACTGCTAAAAGGTATGAAACCCCAGCTACAGTGGCTTGCAAAAGTATTCATACCCCTTCAACTTTTCGAAATTTTGTCACGTTACAACCACAAATGTAAATGTATTTTATTGGGAGTTTATGTGATAGACCAACACAAAGTGGCGCATAATTGTGAAGTGGAAGGAAAATGATACATGTTTTTCAAATTTTTTTACAAATAGAAAACTGAAAAGTGTGGCGTGCAAAAGTATTCAGACCCCTAAATAAAATCCAGTGCAACCAATTGCCTTCATAAGTCACCAAATTAATAAATAGAGTCCACAGTAATCTAATCTCAGTATAAATACAGCTGTTCTGTGAAGGCCTCAGAGGTTTGTTAGTGAACAACCAATGTTCCCTGGGCATCATGAAGCCCAAGGAACACACCAGACAGGTCAGGGATAAAGTTGTGGAGAGGTTTAAAGCAGGGTTAGGTTATAAAAAAATATCCCAAGCTTTGAATATCTCATGGAGCACTGTTCAATCCATCATTCGAAAATGGAAAGAGTATAGCACAACTGGACATGGCCGTCCACTTAAACTGACAGGCTGGGCAAGGAGGCATTGATCACAGAAGCAGCCAAGAGGCCCATGGTAACTCTGGAGGAGCTGCAGAGATCCACAGCTCATCTGTGCACTCCACAAATCGGGCCTTTATGGAAGAGTGGCAAAAAGAAAGCCATTGTAAGAAGTCCCGTTTGCAACAGCCATGTGGGGGACACAGCCATGTGGAGGACTGGTCTGATAAGTGAAGTTTTTGGCCTAAATGCAAAACGCTCTGTGTGGCGGAAAACTAACACTGCACATCACCCTGAACACCATCCCCACCACAGCATCATGCTGGGGGGATGCTTTTCTCAGCAGGAACAGGGAAGCTGGTCAGAGTTGATGGGAAGATGGATGGAGCCAAATACAGGGAAATCTTGGAAGAAAACCTGTTAGAGTCTGCAAAAGACTTGAGACTGGGGCGGACAAGCAGGACAACAACCTTAAACATATGCTACAATGGATAGATCAAAAGTCAAAGTCCAGACCTAAATCCAATTGAGAATCTCTGGCAAGACTTGAAAATTGCAGTTCACAGACTGAAGCTATTTTGCAAAGAAGAATGGGCATTCAGTCTCTAGATGTGCAAAGCTGGTAGAGACATTCCCCAGACTTGCAGCTGTAATTGCAGTGAAAGGTGGTTCTACAAAGTATTGACTGCTGAATACTTTTGCACGCCATTTTTCAGGTAATAAAATTTGGAAACCATGTCCACTTCACAATTATGAAAACACAAAATGTGGAAAAGTTCAAGGGGTATGAATACTTTTGCAAGCCAATGTAACTGTGGGTTGTTGAAGGTGCCGGTGGTCTGCCATGTCATATGGGGCCAAGTGGGGGTTGCAGTGCGGGCACAAGAGATAAAGCTCCAGAGGGTGCTCAAGTTGCTTGCAGCAGGAATCACTGCGTTCGCCAGAACGGTGGACGAGGGGCACATGACGGAAATTCATCAGGATGCGTTGGGGCTCCTGTGCAGCGCACATTTTGAAATGAACTGCATAAGAAAGAGTGCCATACACCCAGCCGTTCACTCAAAATTTGCAGCACTCTGCAAACCGAACATTGCTGGAAAATCGAGGGTACACAAAATGCTGGAGAAACTCAGCGGGTGCAGCAGCATCTATGGAACGAAGGAGATAGGCAACATTTCGGGCCAAAACCCTTCTTCAGACTGATGGGGGGTAGGGGGAAGAAAGGAAAAAGGAGGAGGAGGAGCCCGAGGGCTGAGGGAGAGGTAGGAAGCAGAGGAGACAACAAGGGTTAACAGAATTGAGAGAATTCGATGTTCATGCCAAGAGGATGCAGACTCCCCAATCAGAATACGAGGTGCTGTTCCTCCAATTTGCGGTGTTGCTCACTCTGGCCGTGGAGGAGGCCCAGGACAGAGAGGTCGGATACAGAATGGGAGGGGGGATTGAAGTGCTGAGCCACCGGGTTGTCGGGTTGGTTAATCTGACCGAGCAGAGGTGTTCGGTAAAACGATCGCCAAGCCTCCGCTTGGTCTCACCGATATAGATCAGCTGCCATCTAGAGCAGCGGATGCAATAGATGAGGTTGGAGGAGGTGCAGGTGATCCTCTATCGGACCTGGAACGACTACTTGGGTCCTTGAATGGAGTGGAGTGGGGGAGGTAAAGCGACATATACAACTGCCTAATCTGTTGTTTGGGGATGACCTCGCAAAGCGAGTGAAAGAACTTGATGAGGAGGCAAAAACTGTGGGCCTCATAAAAGTACCAACAAGCAGAAAAATAGGCAGGAGGGTTTCCCCCTATTGATGGGGTGCTATGACAGGGGCTGGTGAAGGGACGAGCCGTTCATTCCCGAACACACGCAGCTGGCAGCCTGCCACAGGCACACGGGGAAGGATGAATTTCCCTACGAGGGGCCGGGGGCAACAAGCGCTGTCAGAAAATGTGCAGGTAAGAGATTTTGCTCCTGAGGAAAACAAATTAAGTGGGAAAGAGGTTCAAGTTGGGGGCAGATTACACTTGTTCCTCAAAGAATGGCAGGAGATAACATCAGATTTATTTGTGCTGGGCAGTATAAAGGGGTTTAAAATTGAATTCTACCCTACTGTGTGTCCACCCACTCAGCATGTCCCACGTCGAACACTCGTGTTTTCATAAGAAGAGAATATGCAGATAGGCAGAACTTGAGATATTATGCAAAAAAGGGGTTATTGAGAAGTCGGTTCGTCAATCCCATCAGTGTGTCAAGTATTTTTCCTAGGTCTAAAATGGATGGGGGATGTAGAATCATTCTGGACCTGACGAGCCTGAACCCTTTTGTGCAGTATAGACATTTCAAAATGGAAACTTTTTCTACTGCTAAACAGCTGGTTTCCAAAGGGTGTTATATGGCAAGCATAAATCTTAAAGATGCATATTACTCAGTGTCTGTTCATTGTGATGATAGGAGATATTTGAAGTTCAGTGGGATGAGTCAATTATGACAATTCAAAGCACTGCCTAATGGATTAACCTCGGCTCCGAGATTGTTTACCAATTGTTAAAACCAATTCTTGGTTTACTCCGAACTCAGGGTCATGTTGTAATGGCCTATTTGGATGGTATCTTTATTGTATGAAACACTCTGGAGGCAGCTGAATCATCTGTTGCAGTTGTTAAACTCACTTTTGAGAAGTTAGGGTTCATTATTATCCAGATAAATCCAAATTAACACCAGTCATTATTGATCACTTGGGCTTCACCATCAACTCAGATCACATGTTAGTGACTTTGCCAAGGGATAAAAGGCTGCAGTTAATTGAAGAAGGTGTCAAGCTTATTGAGGAACAACTACCCTCAATTAGACAGGTGGCCGGCTTGATTGGGAAGCTGGTGGCTGCTTTTCCATCTGTGCAGTTTGGACCTCTGCATTATCAACAGTTACAACGAGCTAAAGAACAAGCACTGAGGGCACATGCAGGTCATTTTGACAGGCCTATGAAGCCATTTCTGAGATACAATGGTGGATTGTGAATGTTGCAACTAGCTCGAGGGAAGTTTTGGTTGCTCCGCCTTCCATAGTCTTACAGACTGATGTAAGTGGTCTAGGTTGGGGTGCTACTGATACGCTTTCCAACTGTGGAGGCAGATGGAATAGTGATGAGGCATCCCTTTTGCAATTGAGAGGGATCAATTATTTAGAGCTTTTGGGGACATTCTATGGGCTTAAAGCTTATTGTTTTACCAAAATTCAGGTGCATGTGCAGGTTCAAATTGACAACACTACTGCAGTAGCATATGTGAATCATATGGGTGGTGTCAAGTCGAAATCTTGTGATACATTGGCTAATCAGATCTGGAGCTGGTGTATTGACAGAGACATTTGCATTTCAGCAATCCATTTACCAGGCAGATTCAACATAGTCGCAGACACAAGGTCACGACAATTCAATGACAACATGGAATGGATGTTGAATCATGACATATTTAACGATGTTGTTGCTCGGTATGGGATGCTAGATATCAATTTGTTTGCATCCAGACTAAATCACCAGTTGCCTAAATATGTTTCGTGGGAACCAGATCTTGAGGCAGCAGCGGTCGATGCGTTCTCGCTGCACTGGTGTGGAATGTTTCTATATGTATTTCCTCCATTCTGCCTCGTCAGTCGATGCCTGCAAAAAATCAAGCAGGACTCCGCTTCAGGAGTATTGGTGGTACCCGACTGGCCTACTCAGCCATGGTATGCCCATGTTTTGGAGATGGCTACTCAGCCTCACATGATTGTTCCCAAACATAGAAACCTACTGGTGAATTCGGTAACTGGCGATCAACATCCTTTACATGATCATATTGATCTATTAATTTGCAGATTCTAAGGAGGCCATACCTGGGGAGAAGGCTATCCAATTGCACTGTGGATGTTATCACTGTGGCCTGGAAGGATAGTACCCAAAAGCAGTACAGTTCTTCGATAAGAAAGTGGGAGGTGTTCTCCTTACGGCAGAATATTTCATATCAAACTGCAGGCATCCCAGAGGTGCTGGAGTTCTTGTCAACTCTCTATTTCGATCAAACGTTAAGCTATATTGTGATCAATACAGCCAGAAGTGCTCTGTCTTCATATTTACCCATGGTGTCAGAATTACATTCAGTGGGGACACATCCGTTAGTTTCTAGATTTATGAAGGGAGTTTTTAATTCTAATCCTCCTAGGCCCAGGTATTCGATTATCTGGAATGTAAGTATTATTATGCTCCTTCGCCAGTCCTATCTCTAGCCAAACTAACCATGAAGGTGGTCATGCTTATGGTGTTGGTATCAGCCCAACGTGTGCAGACATTACAGAAGCTGTGGCTAGACAGGATGGAGGTATCAGCAGATGCCATCACTTTTTATGTTTATGATCTGCTCAAGCAGAGTAGAATAGGGGTGACAGGGTGTAAGATTGTCTTTTCAGCATACCCCAAGGATATTTACCCCTGCCTGTGTGTAGTGTCATATTTGTCCCATTACATTGAGGCTACCAGAACCCTAAGAGGAACAGAGACAGCATTGTTTATTAGCCACAAAAAAACGCACAGTAAGGTGTCAGTGCAAACAATTTCAAGGTGGCTAAAGCAGGTTCTGGTGAGCGCTCGATTGATACTAATAAATTTAAATCTCATTCCACCAGGGCAGCATCAACTTCAGCGGCCAGTGCGAGGGACGTTCCTATAGACCATATCCTCGCAGCCGCAGTATGGTCCAGTGAACTGATGTTCCGGAGATTTTATCATAAGCCAATTGCAAGGCTGGGAGTATTTGCTGATTCTGTTTTAAGTTCAGTTATATAGTTTCCCCCTGGGATAGAGGGGTTGCTATTGTTTATTTGTAAAAATAAACCGTTAATTTGTTTAAGCAATATTATGATTGATGCATTATTAATTATTTAATTATGTTGAGTCAATCAATGCAGTGGCATGACCCCATGGACGTCCCTGGCCAGGACCAGTGGACAACCCTCATCCGCTTGAGGGCAGGCATCGGACGCTATGGAGTAGCAATGAAGAGGTGGGGCCTCGTGGACAGCACCTCCTGCGAGTGTGGGGACCCAACACAGACAGTGGAGCACATCGTCAACAGTTCCCCCAAATACCGGCCAAATGGTGAATGATGTCCGATTGACCTGGACGATGACACGTTGGCCTGGCTCGCCTCAATGGGGCTGTGGGTCTAAAAGACATACGACGGAAGAAGAAGAATCAATGCAGTGAGAGGCCGGGATTTGAATCTGCGGCATGAAATCACAGAGCTTTGAAATCTTCACGTAGTCACTCACGTGACTCCGAAGTAAAATAGCAAGATTAAACGAGAACTTACCAGTTTGAAGTTTGATCTTTATTTTATGAGGAGTTACGATGAGGGACTACGTGCCCTCCGCTCCCAACCCTCATTAATGTCATCTGGTAGTTCTAGTCTTCTGTTATCTTACTATTATATGTCAGTCACGATTACCTGTGATTTCACACCGCTGCTTTGAAGATTGACGCACGTGCGGCTGGACGGGGTTCTTCACGTAGTCCCTCATCGTAACTCCTCATAAAATAAAGATCAAACTTCAAACTGGTAAGTTCTCGTCTAATCTTACTATTATATTTGATATTAGAGCTACTTACAAATGGTCATAGTTTGAACACAACCTACAGGCTGCATAGCAGGCGAAATGTGTAGGAAGGAACTGCAGATGCTGGTTTAAACCAAAGATAGACACAAAAAGCTGGAGTAACTCTGCAGGATCGGCAGCATCTCTAGAGAGAAGGAATCGGTGACGTTTCAGGTTGAGACCCTTCTTCAGACTGAAGAAGTCTGAAGTCTGAAGAAGGGTCTCGACCCGAAACATCCCCCATTCCTTCTCTCCAGACAGGCTGCCTGTTGGGCTGAGTTACTCCAGCTTTTTGTGTATCTTTGGTAGTGTAGCAGAGTCAGGTGAGTCAGGGGTGAGCCATGTTTCCATGAAACAAAGAACATCACAGTCCTGATCTCTCTTTGAAACAGCAGCCTTCCTCTAAGCTCCTCAAGTTTGTTCTCAAGTGATTGAATGTTAGTTAGAAGTATACAGGGGAGGGGTGGGACAAAATTCCTTTCATTTCAGCCACACCTGGAGCCCTCCCACCTCCTACTGTAAGGAACCGTATGCAGTGCAGCACAGTATTTGACAACAACTTTAACGCCATGCAATTCTGGGCATTACATTATGAGCGAGGGTAAAGAGTAAATCTATGAGGAATTGTCAGGATATTGTTAGATAGTCGATGGTTGTTTTCTTTTGAACTGAAGAGGCTGAGCGAAGACTTGGTGGAGATAGGGCACTGATAAAATAAAGCAGCACGGTTTGGTAGCCTCAAGGAAATTTCCAAGTTTGTGTCCAAAATGTATCCACATGCAAAGTAATGATCAAACCGTTACAGGGACCACGATTTTTAGATGCAATGACAAAATGTAACACAAAAATAAAGTTATTTTTTGGATGGAGAAGAGGCGAAGGGAGACGAAAGAGAAAAAGAGATAGGTTAAACATACTCCAAATTTCACTGCAGCAAAACCTTAAACCTCTAAGCAAAAACTCCAGGTGTTTTGCTTCAACAGAAAGTTTAGCATCTCACAGCTAAAGTAATATGTCATCTTAGGTACAGGTAAGAAATTGGAGGGTGGGGGTCTCTTTTGACAAAGGGGTTTGCCTTTTTGTTGAGGATTTAAAAACATGCGTCAAGATAATATTCTTGAGGAATTGTCCAGTGATTGTCCGTACAATTTGGATACAAGGAGTTGATCGCTTTGATGGGAGTGCATTATAGACCAACAGTGGTCGAGTATTCATGGAAGATTTTAGCTTTGTTAATATCGACCGGATCACCCACAGTGCAAAGGGTTTGAACAAGGAAACATTTGTTAAATATGCCCAAGAAAGCTATCTTCATCAATATCTAGAGGTCCCTGGTAGGGAGAGTACTGCACCAGACCTCGTCGCAGGTAACTACGTAAGGCAACTGACTGAAATATCAGTGAGCGAGCACTTTGGGATTAGTAAACATTATTCTGTTGGTTTTAACATAGTTATGGAGAAAGATAGGACTGGTCTGCAAGTGAAAATCCTTAAATGGGACAAGGTCAATTTTGGAGGAATTAGGCAGGAACTTTCAGAGGATGACTGGGTGAGACTGTTTGCAAGTAAAGGGGCATCTGGCAAGTGTGAGTCTTTTAAAATTTAGACAACAAGAGCTCAGGGATAGTATGTTTGTTAGGATGAAAGTAAAGTCTGGCAAGTTTAGGAAAACCTGGTTGACGAGAGATATTGAGGGTCTGTATCAGCTACCCGTGCTGTATTACTACATGATTTTAATAATTATTGTTGCACAAGTTGAACCTCAGGTTACAACATTGGTACTTAACATTTATCTCCAGAGAACAAAAATAATCTATCTTAATATTAAACATGCAGATCAGACAGTGTCCTTGGCAAGGCAAACAGAGCTAAATGTTAGGGTCTGATGATCTTTCATCAGAAACATTGGCTCAGATTTTGGTGGTAAAGGCCAGCAAACAGCATTTCCACACTTGAGAAGTCCGAAACATATTTGGCACATGTTAATAAGGAACATTTTTCTGTGTTGCGGGGCTGAATTCCCTGCTTCCAAATGCAGAGATCCATCTTGCAGTGATTCAACAATATTTATGGTGAGGAAATGTTTCTTTGATTCTGTACCAAGTGTGGCCCGATGCAGGATTACGAAACCTACAAAATCTCAGGACAGGCGGGAGCGAGGGAGGGAGGGAGGGTGGGCGGCAAGCAGACAGCAAATTTTATTGTCATATTTAGAATGTACTCGTTTTATATCTTCAGTTATTTAATACATTTTCTAAGTATTTAATTTTGTTCATTAGTTTTAATTAACTTTAATACTTTTTAAATACTTTTCATTTCATTTTGGATATTATTTTAAATGTTTTAAAACATCCAAGAGCTCCAGACACACTTAAAAACCCAGATACCTCTCACAGCTGCCAAAGTTATTGATGGAACCTAACCAGCTGTCAATGCTGTCAGGACTGTCCTGGGCATGGGGTTTTTTCAGTGCCTCCTTGAGTTGCCGCGTGTAACCCAGGAGGCTACAAGCCAGCAACATTGACCCCCCCACATAGGGGGTGCTTGCGGTGGGTAGGCCAATGCCAGCAATATCTGGCACACTAACTTTTCCATGCACTGATGTTGTCTAATCTGGAAGTAGTTTGTGCTTCTATGTCAGATTTCAAAATCCTCAGTATTTACAGCTTTGGGTCACCTGATATGGATGAGAACCAGTCACCAGATTTTGTATAAATTAATAGGAAAGAACTGTAGATGCTGGTTTAAATCTAAGAGAGACACAAAATGCTGGTGTAACTCAGTGGGACAGGCAGCATCTCTGTAGAGAAGGCATGGGTGACGTTTCGGGTCGAGTCTGAAGAAGGGTTTCGACCCGAAACGTCACCCATTCCTTCTCCCCAGAGATGCTGCCTGTCCCGCTGAGCTAGTCCAGCATTTTGTGCCTCTCTTTGTATAAATGAAGCTTGTTAATATATTGCTTTGCCAACAAACTATGTGTTTTACTTTTCTTTGATAGCATATTGTGCACATATACCCAAAATCAAAACAATTAGTCACTCAACCATTGCCAGGGAGATATTGACAATGAACACGAAGAAGCAGACTTACATCAAAATTAATTACATTAATACAAAGCGATCAACGTAATTTATGTTTACCTAGCAATGTACTCTCTGCTCAACAGCAACGTCAGCTCAGGGTTGAGAATGCCTCCGTAACTCCCTGGTCAATTTGTCCCTTCCCACCCAAACTACCCCCTCCCCTGGAGCTTTCCCTTGCAACCACAGGAAATGCTACAATTGTCGATTTACCTCCCCCCTCGACTCCATCCAAGGACCCAAGCAGTCTTTACAGGTGAGGCAGAGGTTCACCTGCACCTCCTCCAACCTCATCTATTGCATCCACTGTTCTAGGTGTCAACTGCTCTACGTTGGTGAGACCAAGCGTAGGCTTGGCGATCGCTTCGCCCAACGCCTCCACTCAGTTCGCATTAACCAACCTGATCTCCTGGTGGCTCAGCGCTTCAACTCCCCCTCCCATTCTGAATCCAACCTTTTTGTCCTGGGCCTCCTCCATGGCCAGAGTGAGTCCCACCGCAAATTGGAGGAGCAGCACCTCATATTTCGCTTGGGTAGTTTACAACCCAGCGGTATGAACATTGACTTCTCCAATTCCTTGCTTTCTCCCTCTTTCTCCTCCCCTTCCCAGCACTCTGTCTCCGCTTCTTCCTTTCTTCCTCCTACCGCCCTCCCCACCCCCACATCAGTCTGAAGAAGGGTCCCGACCCGAAACATTACCTATTCCTTCGCTCCATAAATGCTGCCTCACCAGCTGAGTTTCTCCAGCATTTTTGTCAACCTCCAATTTTATATCGAAGTCTCGTGATGAGTCTACGTGAAGAACCCGCCAGCCCGCATGCACGTCAATTTGTCGTTGGATTTGGAGCCATTTGAAAATGCTCCGGCAGGTAAGCTGTTTTTCTTTTCAGGAACAGCCCGCTGGATCCGAAAATAGATGCAGCCGGCTCGGAGAGGCTGACAGGCATGACCTGTACAGCTACCGCTGTTGACACTCCGGAAGGGAGCAGGCGGCTGGCCTCGGATTAAACTGGCAGGCGCGACCTGCACAGTAAGCTCCGCCAAGCCTCCGAAAGAGCAGCCTGTCACACCAGGCTCGGAGTAACTGGCAGGGGCGACCTGCACAGTAAGCTCCACCAAGGCACCGAAGGAGCAGCTTGTCCCACCGGGCTCAGGATGCTGGCAGGCACGACCTGCACAGCAATGGCCGTTTAAAGCTTCGAAAGGGAGCAGTTTGGCATGCATGCGGCCGAAGATATGGACTGATACGGCAAACAAAAAGGAACTTTGCTGAAGCTCTGATAAGGAGGTCGACCCGGGCTCGGAGATGCTAGCAGGTAAGGTCTGCTTACTAACCTCTGTGAAAGCTCTGAAAAGGGAACTGGCGGCCGACCTCGGAGTAAACTGGCAGACGCGACCCGGGCTCGGAAACACTGGCAGCATAGTCTGTCTAGTACCTTCCACTGGCTCTGAAAAAGAGCAGGTTGGCGACCCGGGCTCAGAGACGCTGGCAGGGTGGCCTGCACAGCAACCGCTGAAAGATCTGAAATGGAGCAGCTTGTCGAACCCGGGCTCAGTGACGCTGGCAGCGTGGCCTGCATAGAAACCTCGTTGAAAGCTTCCAGAAGGAGCAGCTTGTCTACCCTGGTTCAGGGTAGACCAACTTGTAACTGGCTGTCCAAATGGATCATATTGGCCAGGCAAGCACTGCCTCAACATCTATGATTGAGGTTATCATGCTGCCCACAAGAGTGAGGAAGGTGCATTTCATTGATAGAGGCAGTTGAACTCAGATATTTAAGGATATCTCCTGCTCAGAGGCAGGGAGTTTGAGGATTCCTTCAACACATGCTAAATTTTTCAGCTCAGCTAAAAAGAGTTGCCAGCACGCTGGAACATCATTTGCCATCCTCTCGGGGATAGGTAAACCAGTAAAGGCCAAACTGGCATGTAGCATTATTACCTGACTTGAAGGTTCGTATTGTAAAAAGATAAAATTAAAATTAAAATAAATAATAAAAAGCAAAATCTCCATAAGGGAGCAGTTTGGCGACCCAAGTTCAGGGAAGGCCAAGGCCAAAATGGCAAAATGTCCAAAAGGACAACATTGGGCAGGAAGGTACTGCCTCAACATCCGTTGAGGATATCATCTGTAGGCTCTCAATACTGGAAATCCTGATTGAGAGGCTGGTCGAAGGGAATGTGTTGCGCACACTGGCGACCGCGACAGGTAGCTCCAGTCAGATGTCTGCGGCAGCAATACCTGGTTCAGGGTTGCAATATGATATCTCCCACTCTGAGGAGGGGTGTTTTGAGCAATATTCGTGGAGGCTCCGACTGTGGGGTAGTTGACAGTGAACTCCCCCACAACAAGTGGATGATATGCTTCAACTCAAGTCTTCATAAGGATCTGCAGGCACTTGTGACTAAATTTGCCATCCCTTCAGGGATAAGAGGACCGTTAGATGAAGAACTGCCATTAGCATTGGTTACTTGACTTCTCATCAGTTGATTGGGAAGATAATGCAGGAAACTGCTGGATGGTATGCTAGTCCTGATTTCTGCCAGACACTGGAGGTCTGTAGGAGGGGCCATCTGAAAGGGTAAAACAAAGTCAAAAGGCTTTAAACTCCAGCGAGTTAAGAGAATTCTCAAAGAAGGATTACGGCATTAGCAAGGTCAGTAGAGGGAACTCAGCTGTCTGAATTGCAGTAGATGCCTTAACACTTTTGTGTAATGCACAGTTTAAACTGAATTATGGTATGATGGTATAGGCCTGAGATCAACCCAATATATGCTAATTTTGTGCAAGTCTAGTATGTGCAGTCTGCAAGTATCTCTTGCAGAAGACTTGGGCAAGCAAGTAAAAGACTTGCAAGAGGAATTGAAGACTGCGGTGGGTGTGGTAAAGACACCCTTTGTGGGTAAGACCCGTTTACCTGCATGCATATCATCCCTACCAAACGAGTGGCAGATACCGCTACACTGAGGCTGGTTCGAGCACCAGGCCTACACAATTAAAACCAAGCCAGAGGGCTTTTTATTCACAGGTTTTAGCACTCACCATGGAGGCAGCGCACTCCACATACTCAGTATCGTTCCCCAGCAGACCACGATGCCAGAGACAAGGGGACAGAGCAAAGTCTAGGGTCAGTTGACTCTATTGATCATCGCCTAAGACCATTTTTGGTGGTGTCAGTCTCAGGGGTTGCTAGGTCTTGGTGGCGGGGGGTGATAATCACCTTTTGTCTATTATTTTATTGGCAGCCTTGGTGGTTTTTATAGCAAGTGCTTTCTTAGAAACTGCCCTGATCACATCTACAGCCACCGTCTGTCTCATCATGGACAGCAAAGCGACAAAGAGGTGGAGGCCGTTGAGGTATGCAAATATTATTCCATAAGTCGCATGAGATGTGCTGATGATATTCAAGTCGGAGATAGGTTGAGACTGTTCAAAAACAGGTGGGGACAGAGAACCTCCGATCCTTCCATTTTACAAATCATAAACGGTTATAAGATTCAGTTTCAGGCTGATTAATTTCCTCCATGGCAAGAGAAGCCAAGACTTCCGTACATACGGTCTAAAGAGGAAACTATGGCTATCCAATTTAAAACAGACGTTTCACAAAAGGAGGAGCAGACTGCCCATGACCAAGAGGGGTATATTTCTAATATCTTCTCAAGGTTGAAGAAAAGTGGAGGATGCCAAATCATTCTAGGATTTGGCTAGTCTGAACATGTGCTTGGTATAACCATTTTAAGATGGATAATTTTAATTCAGCAAAATAGCTGATTACAGAGGATTGCATTAGGGCCGCAATCGATCTTGAAGATGGATACTTTTCCATGTCACAGGATATATCTGAGGTTTATCTGGCAAGGCCAGTTATGGAAATTTTAGGCTCTACCTAAGGGGTTGAGATCAGCCCTGGGCTATTTACAAAGATTCTAAAGTCAATGTTGCCCTACTCAGATCTAAAGGGCATTTTGTCATGGAGTTTATAGAGGACATGCTTATTGTAGGGAAGAGATCAGGTGTCACAGAGTTGGCTGTTTCAGCAACCAAGGCTCTCCTAGAATATCTAGCATTTGTTATTCATCCAGGAAAGTCCAATCTGGACCCGGCATTATTTATTACATATTTAGGTTTTGTCATAAACTCTGCAGCTATGTCTCTGACCCTACCCACAGATAAGACTCAGGGTATTTATCAGTAGGTGCCTCCTAAGATAATTCAAGACGAGGCAACATGAATTATAGTAGTGCCAAATTGGCCTACTCACCAGGGCTTCCATTGTAAATAAGCCAGCTGAAAGAAGCTCCTATGTTTGCTCGAAGACAAGAGCGGTGGCTAGTTCAACCTATTTCTTGTGTATCTATCACTGCATGGTTGTATGGAACACATGTGAGCTACTTTTAAACAGAAGTAGCAGAGGTTTGTGGTTTTCTTTCAGTTTGGGTTTAAGAGAAGCGACTATGTTATAGCGCATTTAACACTGCTCGTACTGCTTTGTCGTTGTATCTAGTACTATAAATGGGACAATAAATGATTGGTTCTCACCCACTGTTGACTAAGGTTTTGGAAGGTGTCTTTTATATGAACACTCTCAAGCCTAGATACAAAGTAGTGTGGAATGTGTAACCAGTACACATTTTTATGCAGATTATCATCAGCTGTATCCCTAACATTGGAGCAGTTACTTTTAAGTTGGTCATGCTTATGACACTAATTTCAGCATGAAGAGTCTTTACACAATCTCTGTCTGGATCTCTCGGTCATATCTGACAAGAGGGTAGCATTTTATGTGAATGAACTCATAAAACAAAACAGGCACGGTCGGGTACAAGTTGGAGATGACAGCATACCCACCAGATCGGAGATTGGGGGTGTTTATTATGTGAAAAGGTGCATTGAGGTTGCTAAGAACCTATGAGATGAAGGAAAAGTTTCTTCATAGTTATATAATAGTTCCACAAGAGATTGTTGGTGCAGACTATTTCAAGATGGATAGAGTGTAAGCAGCTGAAAGCAGGAGTGAATACAAATCATTTCAAGTCTCCCTCTGCCAGGGCGGCTGGCTTGTCAGCAGCCAATAGAATGGATATTCCCCTTTGATCACTTTCTTGCAACAGCAGGAGGCTCAGATAAGCGCACTTTCAGAAGTTATAAAATATCGTTGAACATGTCTGGACATTTGCAGATAGAATTCTGTACAGTGTTTCATGAGCTATTGTCTAACCCAAAGGCAATTGGGACTGTGGTACATATATTGGGACTGTGGGGATGTACATGTATGTAAAGTTAGCATCATGTTGTTAATGGCCATGTCTTTTCAACCATTTATGGTTTATCTGTTTAGTGTTTCCACATACAGATTGGTTTACTACATGAAACCACAGGGCTTCAAAGGCATCACGTAGTCTCATCATGAGACTTCGATATAAAATAGAAAAATTAAATGAGAACTTACCGTTTGAAGTTTGATATTTATTTTATGAGAAGTTGGAGTGAGAGACTACGTGCCCTCCACTCCCAACCCTGAATCTCATAAAGATAATTCGGTAAGTCAAGCGTTGTTAATCTTTCTATAGTTTAATTTGGTGCAAGTGGTCTGTGGTTTCATACAGTTGCTTTGAAGATTGATCTGTTTATGGGTTGGCGGGTTCTTCATAAAATCTTCCAACTTCTCATAAAATAAAGATCAAACTTCAAACGTTAAGTTCTTGTTTAATCTTTCTATTTGTCATTGGAGAGAAAGCATCAATTAATTTAGGATGGAGAGATGATGTCATGGTAGGACGGAATATTCTGTTCCAGCCTAATCTCCACTCTGACTCTTGATAAATAGATTCTTGATCATGAAGACTCCGCCAGCATACGGACATATCGTGTGCGAAGCGACAGGCAGGGAGGAGGGTCGCTCCTCTACTGCAACGGACCTGCTGGGGAGAAGGCAGAAGAATAGGGTTAGGAGGGAAAGATTGATCAGCCATGATTGAATGGCGGAGTTGACTTGATGGGCCAAATGGCCTAATTCTGCTCCTAACACTTATGAACTTATGTTTGATGCTAGACATTTTATTATCTCAGTGGCTCTGACAACCAGGCACCTTATGGCCCATTTTCCAAGGTAAAGTTGTGCATTTACATTTTAATTGTGATACTGCTCCCTAGCTCAGCAAGAAAGAGCAAGGGACAATGCAGCAGTCCAAACTTGCACGAATCTTTTCCATTCTGTTGAACAGATGTGTTAAAGTGGTGAGGAAATATTATGCTAAATCAATCCGTCAAAATGACAATTTGGAATTTATACTGCAATGGCAACAGAAATAGGTATTGAAAAATCCCGCAAAACTCATAAAAATGTCTAAGCCTATAAATAACTTCCCTGATATTTTCAATTTAAAGACTTTTTAACAGTTTATGATGTTCCTGAATCTCAGTCACTATGCAAAAAAGGGTCCATGCTCAAAGAAATGGATTGTAAATAAATAGTTTAGATTAGTATAAAAGTCATTTATCCTAAGAATAATAAACTTTTGTTTAGAAAGGAGTCAAGACAACCATCATTATTTTTCATTCATCTATCAGTTCTTTGTTCTTGCAATAGTTTGAGAAGCTTTACTCACCCTCATTCCCCTGGCCTTGCACTACTGTTCATGCCAGGACTCCTGCCCAAAAACAGATTACTGGAGGAACTTTACCTGGTCAAAGGAGCGTCTGTGGAGGGAATGCTCAGATGACGTTTGGTTTGAGACCCTCCTTCAGTCTCTTCTTCAAACTTGCTTAAGATTCCACAATTGGCAGTCATGCATCTCCAGTATTCCTCCTTACATGACCATCACTCATGCAGGTACTCTTGCCCGAATGACTATTATTCACACCAGAGCTCCTGCCCACAGAACCAGTACAGTCATCGTGCTGCTGCCCAGGTGGCCCTTACCCACTCCCGTACTCCGGCTCCAGTAGCCATTGTCACACCAGAACTCCTACCTATGTGGTCATTGGTCACATCAGCACATTTCCCCTGGTGGTGACAGTACTCCTGCCCTGGTGGCAATTATTCACACCTGTATTTTTCCCAAGTGGACATTGCTCACATCAGTACTCCTGCCCATATAACCATTACTCTGCCTGTATTCATTCCTCTTGCCATTCCTCCTGCCAGTACTCCTGACCAGGTGGCCATTACTCCTGCCGGGACTCCAAACGTCAGAGCCTTTGACAGGAGTTTAGAAGGCTGAGGGGGACAATAATGAAAGGCATAGATAGAGTGGATGTGGAAAGGATGTTTCCACTGGTGGGAGAATCTAGGACCAAAGGTCATAACCACAGACTTAAAGGCCGCTCTTTTAGAAAGGAGGTGAGGAGGAATATCTTTAGTCAGAGAGTAGTTAATCTGTGGAACTCAGAGGGCTGTGGAGGCCAAGTCAGTGGATATTTTTAAGGCAGAGATAGACAAATTCTTGATTAGAACGGGTGTCAAGGGTAATGGGGAGAAGGCAAGAAAATGGGATTAGGAGGCAGAGATCAGCCATGATTAAATGGCGGGGTAGACTCGATGGGCTGAATGGCCTAATTCTATTCCTATAACTTGTGAATGTGTGAACTCCTACCCAGGTGCCCATTGCTATCGTCTCACTCCTGGTCACGCATCCATTAATCGTGAACGTACCTCTGCCCACATGACCATTGTTAATGCCTTGTCCTGGACCGTCAATGACAAGCAGTAACAGAGGCGCTGAAACCATGGCATAGTTGCTGACGCTGCAAGTTTGGATGTGACAGTTGTTCCCCAGATACGTGGCGTTGTCTGGTTACCGGTGAAGGTGACCGTAGTTCGGAGGAGGAGCAGAACAGTGGTCCATTGGTTGGGAAGCACTTCAGTAAGAACTCCAGTACTGATTTGTGGGTCGGGGGATGCACATTGCTCTCTTGGGGAAATTCATGTTCGCAGGTTATAGGAGTAGAATTAGGCCATTCGGCGCAGTCTACTCCGCCATTCAATCATGGCTGATCTCTGCCTCCTAATCCCATTTTCCTGCCTTCTCCTCATACCCCTTGACACCCGTTCTAATCAAGAAGTTAAAAGAGCCCACAATACTGGTTCACAGTGGAATGGTCTCCTTCCCCCCGCCCCCGAGTTGTGATCTTGGTTGGTCCAGGGGGCTTCCATTTTAGGAGACACTGGCCCAGTTTCTAAAAGTTAAATGTCACAAAGCTGACTTAAATCGGTATTAAATATGGCTCAAATTAGACTTTTCTGAATTCTTTACTTTAATAATTGTGTCATGAGAAATAGGAGCAGAATTAGGCCATTCGGCCCATCGAGCCTGCTCTGCCATTCGATCATGGCTGATCTATTTATCGCTCTCAACCCCATTCTCCTGCCTTCTATGTAACTTTTGTCGCCCTTACTAACCAACTTGTGTATTTATCCAATAAACCGTCAATGCCGCTCTTTAGTAATGTTTTATAATGAAAATGTTATATGCTTATATAGGTAGATGGGACTAGGGGAAAACAAATGGTCGGCACGGACTGTAAGGGCCGAGAGGGCCTGTTTCCGTGCTGTAATTGTTATATGGTTATATGTTATACGGTTAAAATCAAAATCTTTACATATTTGCAACAACTACTTTAAATATTTTTATTTAACTGGTAGAATAAACGTTACATACAAAACATAGTTATTTGCAAATGAATGACTTCAAATACTTCAAGGCAAAAGTGTCTTCAAAGCACAAGTTTAACACTGAGACATTTAAATAAAGAATCTTAAAACTACATGCAGAAAAACACTTTGTAGTCAGACTTCAGCAGTTCAAATATACCTGTTTGGTTATATTGTAGATGACCTATCCATGACGAAAAGGGAGAAAGTGCTATTTTACCGCTAGTATGTTTCAACATTACATCTGAGCATCCTATGGAGTATGTAAAGGTCCATTGTGCAAGTGAAGAGAGACCATATTCAGGAGACATAAGTGACATGCAGTAACATGGTCTCATACCATTTAGCATGGTGACTTCATTTACTTGGCTGCGGTATGTTTAGGCAAAAACCAAACAATTTTACTGAAACATCTAAGCACCAATTTGTCTCTGGTCCCTGTCACTATATGACTCCATTGTATTGGTTGTCCCTTTTACTCCCAACTAATGTTTGATTCAAATGACATTTAATTGCAGGCATTCAAATTCTGAATTTGAGCCCTGTGAAAGATGAATGAAATGGATGAAGAGTATCCAGCTCCTCAGAGGTATCATAATCAACAAGGCTTATATTTAAAATGCACAGAACAAAGTGAGAGTATAAATAAATAAGAACAGGTACAAAAATGTCTAGTATTTCACTAGAATGGATCACATTATCCCTAAATTAGCTTGCCTGAAATGTTCAAGCAACTGATTGGAACAGGGAAAGCACGGTGCAAAAAAATTCCAGTCTTCCCACATCATAGAACATGTTGATAGTGTCCATGCAACAAATATATAAATATCCAGATTCAGTCAGTAGTTTCTCCTTTTGCTGACATAGTCTTTGATTGTAAATCACTATGGGACATCCCAAGGGTGTGACCAGTTATAAAAACCGCAATATTTTTGTCAGCGTTGCATTGTTTCATTAGGGTGCAGTCTGTGAGGGAGTATGCATTAGTTTTCAATAATTCCGCATTCATTGAGTTTCCCAGAGTCGATTATCAAGCTGCTTAAATTCATTCACACATCTTTTGAGATTCAGAAATACTTTATAGCAATATTACAGATTATCTCCAATGATAATTATCTCCTGGGGAACGTTTGAGATTTGAGGCTGCTGCTGTGAAAGGTGATCATGCTGCCAAAAGCTTTCTGAATATTGCGTGTTCTAATGTAAGCTAATGGTGTTGAATGAAATAAAGTTCAGGTTCAGTAATCAGGTAGTTGCTTTCTTGAAGCAAGTACCCTACAAAAGGCGATCATACAAATTTCATCTGGCACACTCCCTGTGAACAGCTGAGCAGAAGTGACCTCAAATTACCATTGCATGTTGCAGTGGTATATGTCCTTTGTAAAATTTATGACAGGTGAAAGAAATGAAATGACGCACTAGACGGTGAAACTAATAGGCCATGATATTCATAACACAACTAAGCTCACACCCATTTTCTTTTTCCCATATCGACCAATAGTGGCAAACTGTTACGATGATAAAGCTGTTAGTGCTTGTGAAAAATAAACAATAATATTCTACTATGGTCATGACCAATTTTTGAAAAATGATAAAACCGTCCTTAATTTTAACCTAGAGATGGGCCGGAGATTGGACAGGGTGGTAAGGGACAGATTGTTAGGGATAAGCACCAAAATTGCCAATGTAAAGAGCATGTCCCACTGCGGCCACCTAATTGGCGAGTTTAGAAGAGTTTGCCCTCGACTCATACTCGCAGCATGGTCGACATGAGGTCCTAGGAGGTCTTTGCAGCTCTCTTTCCGCGTAGTAGTCCCCGCGTACTTGAGGCCTCAACTAGGTCACGGCGTATTTTTCAACATGCTGAAAAATGCCCGTGAGTAAAAAAAGGTCGCCATGAAAAAAATCGATACTCGTAGGTTTAGTCGAGGTAGGTCGGCATGTTATTCATAGGTAATCGAGGGTAGTCGAAGGTAATCAAAGGTAGTCGTAGATAGTCTTCAACATAGTCGAAGGGAGGATGAAGGAGTTCGAATGAGGTTGTATTCACTCTCCACTATTCGGTGTCCAATTTTCTCGAAGTTAGTCGAAGCTAGTCTTCAACATAGTTGAAGGAGGTCTTCAACATGACACTTTTTCAAACTCTTCTAAACTCGCCTATTAGGTCGCCGCAGTGGGACAGGCCCTTAACAGTACGACAAGGACTAAGTATTGCAATAATTATAATATTAAATCCAGATATCATTTAATACAATTGCAAATGTTGTTGCTTTGTTTAGATTTCGTCCGTTTTTCTGGATGGTTGTGGTATTGTATGAAATGTAAGATTTTTCTGAAAATAGTACATTTTCATAATTTTATGTTAGTAATGCAACTTTTGGAAGGGAATACCATGCAATTAGGGCCTTTCAACTGCTGCAGTGTTGAAGCATCCTGCGGGTAAAGTGTCTCTGATGAGCTCAAGATTTCTAATATCTCCAAGGATGTCATCGATGCTGCTGTCAAAAGCTGCAATTGTTTGCTGCTGCGCAGCAGCGGCATCTGTCAGTTGTTGAAAACTTGATTCTAGTTCATTAATCCATTGATTTTTGAAGATCTGAAGTGAATTCTCCACATGTTCTAACTTGGTAGTGTCAATCGTGGCTGGGTTACCTGTAAATGAAACACAATCATTGACTAAACAATGCGTTCTTGGGCAAATCGGGGCACTTTATGGAATTAATGGACAGATGTCATGAAATCAGAAACCATTTAGAGAGAAAGACATACCAGTAAAGCCATGGAGATTTGAGTAACGAGTAAAACGACACTTGAGATCTGGTTCTCATACATTTATCTTAGAATATTCCTATAAGTAAGTTCAGAAGAGCAGCACAGTGGCGCAGCGGTAGAGTTGCTGCCTTATAGCGCTTGCAGCGCCAGAGACCCGGGTTCGATCCCGACTACGGGTGCTGTCTGTATGGAGTTTGTACGTTCTCCCCGTGACCTGCGTGGCTTTTCTCTGAGATCATCGGTTTCCTCCCACACTCCAAAGCCAAACAGGTTTGTAGGTTAATTGACTTGGTGCGAGTGTAAATTGTCCCTAGTGTGTGTAGGATAGTGTAAAATGTGCGGTGCGGATTCAGTGGGATGGTGGGCTTGTTTCCGCGCTGTATCTCTAACCTGAAAAAAGAGCTAATTGCGCAGAGTTTTATTCCATGCTTGACACATTTGCCTCAAATCCCAAAGGATTTTGGTCTTTACCATTTTTGGTTTATTGAGGATGCGTCACATAACATGTCCTGCCTAACCATTGTAGTTTGGTCTTAGTAAGAAAATTCATTAATAAATAATTGTGTGCACTAATTCCAAGCCTGGACAATGGGGCTAAAATAAAACTTTGCTCATGTGCCCATTCACAGCAGGACACAAAGACTGTATTTAACGAGTGATTTAATATTCTTGAAATCCCTATTTCCCACACAGTTAAAAATGGCAAACACTTCTCCAAAGGAGTCCTGTACAAAATAAATCAATGTAAGTTTCAGCATTAAGCCTGAGGGGACTTGCAACCAATTACAAGAGGATTTGAATTAATTTGAAGGATGGGAAGATAATGAGCAAAATAATTTCAAATGTTAAGTATCAGGTTTTGTTATTTTGTTAAAATGAGGTCTTGTGGCTTTCTATTACTTAAAATTGGAATTCAAATGCAGTAGAGGACCACGTGAGCAGAAATCACTAGTACACATCAATAAACCAAAGAAATTAGGCTCTTTGGTTTATTTCTAGAAATCAAATTGAGTAGTTATGAAGGACTTATATTGAACCTTGGATAGCAAATACAATCTCAGCTGCTATATTGTGAAGAGATTGTGAATTTGATATATGTGCATCAAAGTGGATATAAAATAATTGATAAGGTTGGCACCAGATCCACAATGCTCTGCCTGAAATGTAAGAGTGAACAGGCTGGTTTTCTTGTAAAAGAGCCTGGTGGGTGATCTAATAAGAGCTAATTACATTTATTAAATGTTTTGATGGAGTAGACATTGCAAGAATATTTCCACTTCTGGGGAGGATCAGAACAAGAGATATTGTGAGGTCTAGCTAAAAACGTGAGTAGAAGGAACCTCTTTACCCAGAGAGTGGGGAAAATTTGTATTTCACAATGATTGGGAGGCAAATGTAAAGATATATTTTTAAATGGTTGAATTAGCACAGGAGGAAGCTATGGAAGAGGTTATTAATGTATTTTTGTATTTCGTTGCAGTTGTCCCAAATTTTGGTATTGTTTATAAAAGGGACAGAGGAAGGAATTGGTTTAAGGTGGGCCGGGGCCCAAATGGATTATAAAAAGCAGCAGACATTGGTTGGAAGGACAAGGCAATTTCTGAGCTGTATTTTCTGTGTTCCATCGGAAAGTTTGAGGAATAGTGATTCTTCAATTCAGAAACATTGCCTCTAAGCCACCTAAAATCAGCCCCTCTTCTACAATTAGGCCCAGACTACTATTTTAGTCCTTAGCTGCACACATGCTATATTGCAGTGAGGTACTATTTCTATTTCTTGAATTCTATATTTGATGAACATTTTTGGGTGCAATTATTTGCAAAAATGCAAGTCCAGCTCACTTAAACTTGCCAGGCTTACCCATAGAAAGCAGCAAATCATTGATCAATTTCATTGTTTCAGTCGCTGAATCCTTTGCATTTTCTGTATTCACAGTTGCCGCACCTACAGTATCTGCAATCTGAAGCAATAAACAAGTGATTAAACACATTGTTTCGAATGAAAACACTTAACCAACTAGAAAAGCTCTAGCATTGAAGCAAATATTTTATCCTAAAGGGCCTGTCCCACTTGGCGATGTTTTCGGTGACTGCCGGCATCGTTGACTGATGTATCAGGTCACCAAAAAAGTTGTGGCATGATGCGACGTGACGCGGCATGATGACGTATTGACGTGCGGGGTTTCCTCAAGTGTTGCAATTTTTGTTTGTCGCCGCTGCAATTTGAAAAGCTCAAAATCTTTCATCCACCCTTATACGTCAGTCAATGATGCCGGCAAAAAAATTGCTGTGGGACAGGCCCTTAACCCAGGCTGTGGTGAAGACAGTGCTTTTAGTCTCAATCAAGGGGGATTCCAGAAAGGAAGTGATTTCCCCCCCCCCACCCCCACCCTCGTTAAGAACATAAGAAACAGCACAGGAGTAAACCACAGCCCCCCACCCCTTCCAATTCAGACTGGTCTGCCCCAGGCCTCATCTTCAGTATCAATTACTCATAGTCTTCAATTGCCCGACCTTTCAAAAGGGTAGGCCAGTGTGATTAGTTCGGTTAGGCAACTTGGTCGGCATGGGATGGTTGGGTTGTTACCTAATATTGGGGAATTCAATGTTCATACCGATGTTCAGCGAACAACCCAATCCCAACCACCCCTCCCGTGTACACAAATACGTACCCATTTCCCCCACTATCCCGGCCCCCCTTTCCCCAACCTCTTCCACTCATATCCCTTCCCCTGGTTTCACATTTCACTCCTCTCCTCGTCATACAGCCAGCCATTCATCTTCTTTTCATCTCTGGCCTTTGTCCACCCATCTGCCCACCAAGACCCACCTCCACACTATCCACCTATCACTTGCCGGGCTTTATTCCACCCGACCTCTTTACCAACATTCTGCTCCCTACCGCAATTAGTGTGAAGAAGGGTCCCGACCAAAAACATCACCTATCCATGCCTTGCATAAATGCTGGCTGACCAGGTGATCTTATAGAAGTGTATAGATTCATGAGGGGGCACAGATTGGATGAATCCTTGTTTGTTCAAACATCTGAACTCATATTATCTGCTTTGAACAGTTTTAAACTAGAATACAATGACTTATTCTTTTCCCCAGGATTACATATTTCTCCCCTTGGACAGAAACCAGTGAAATCCCTTCAAGATTCGTAACTTGATATTCGAATAAATCACAGTATGTTATTCGAGATGTAAAACTTGAATGTAAATAATAAAGTCACAAATAATCTTACCTTCTCTGCCATGGAAGTATCTTCGTTCACAGATCTCTGTTTATTAGCAAAATCGATCTCCAGCTGTGTCAATTGTCTATTTACATCAGTCACGTTTTGATCCAGTAACATGATATCATTTAATGCAGCTTCTGCATCAAATAGCGAATCAACTGCCTTCTGTTATTGGGATGGAAACAATAACATGTTGAAATTAGACACAAAATGCTGGAGTAACTCAGCGAGACAGGCAGAATCTCTGGGGAGAAGGAATGGGTAACATTTTGGGTCAGAGTGAGAGTCACGGGAAAGGGAAACAAGAGATATAAACGATGACGTAGAGATATAGAACAAATGAATGAAAGATGTGCAAAAAAGTAACAATGATAAAAGAAACAGGCCATTGTTAGCTTTTGCTAGGTGAGAATGTAAGCTGGTGTGACGTGGGTGGGGGAGGGACGGAGAGAGTGAGAATGCAGGGGTTACTTGAAGTTAGAGAAATCAATAATCATACACCTGAGTTGTAAGCTGCCCAAGCGAAATATGAGAAACTGTTCCTTCAATGTGCGCTTAATATCACTCTGACAATGGAGAAGGCCAAGGACAGAAAGGTCTGTGTGGGGATGGGAAGGGAATGGGAAGGGGAGTTAAAGTGTTTAGCATCCGGGAGATCAGGTGTTGAAATTTATTGTCAACTAAAATGTTGGAAATGACTTTCCAGATGACTTCAAATGACATTGAAGTGACAATCTAGAGTATTAAAGACAAATTCTACAGGATTTTGCCATGATAAATTATGTCAGTGCAGGAGTAATGTTGCTTGTCATATTTGTTTAAAATATCAGTCACATTTCTGACATGGACTAATTTTTGTAAAGTAAGGTGTGAACAAACGCATAAAATAAATTATTCTGGAGGTCTTCAACATAGGAAGTAAGACTGATCTATCTTACACATTATGTATGCAGTTTTGATCTTTGAAATGTCATTCATGAATTATAACTATCCAAGTTTGCCTAGTTTTGATTGCCAAATGACTTTGTGTGCAAGGGAAATGTTCCAAACAGTTATATTTTCTTGTATTTATTTTGTCCTACAATTTTCTACTCTGTTGATATAGGTGATTTATGTTGAAATATGATTGCACGAGCCTAGAAAAAGTCCTGCCAATCTAATTATGAGTTCACTGCACGGTTCTTGATGCACTTCTCAACCTCAAGCCACACAAACATTTTTTCCACCTCTCCCAATAGCCGTGGCATATGTGGTGTGAATATTGCCCACAGAAGGAAGTGAAAGGCTGAGAATCAGTTCCCTGGAGGCAGCGCCTCTACACTATCTGGCGGTGGTAATTGGTAGAACAGGGAGAGGGGAACAGGACCGGAAGTGAGGAAAATAAAGGGATTTAGGGAAAGAAATACAAAATATCGCTAATTGCAAATGTTGAAACATTTAGTTTCACTGCGTTATAACAGAGCAGAAAATTAACTGAATAATACCTTCTGAATATTATTGGCAATTGTATCTGCCAGTTCGGCTTTTCCCTTGGCATCTTTGGCAGTTGCCAACGCATTTCCCAGTTGATTCTCAGCCTGATCAGTCATCGTGTTCGCATTGTCAATCGTCCTGATGATGTATGGTATTCTGCTCAAAGCATCTTCGGCAGCTGTTTTATTCATGGCCACCCGCGTGTTGAAGTCTGCAATGTCAATGGATAATTTATGTTAGCCGTTTCATCTGATGGTGCTTGGGTGTCTAAAGCTGAGGGTCCCAAAGCACAGGATGGTTTGAGTAGGAAATTCAATCTCAGGAAACTTCATCCCAGGAATAAATAGGTTAACCTATGATGAGCATTTGTCAGCACTGGGCCTGTACTCGCTGGAGTTTAGAAGAATGAAGGGGGGACCTCATTGAAACATACAGTATAGTGAAAGGCTTGGATAGAGTGGATGTGAAGAGAATGTTTCCACTAGTGGGAGAGTCTAGGATAAGAAGTCTTAGCCTCAGAATTAAAGGAGGTTCTTTTAGGAAGGAGATGAGGAGACATTTCTTTAGTCGGTGGGTGGTGAATCTGTTGAATTATGTGCCACAGAAGGCTGTGGAGGTCAAGTCAGTGGATATTTTTATGGCAGATATAGATAGATTCTTAATTAGTACAAGTGTTGGAGGTTAGGGGGAGAAGGCAGGAGAATGGGGTTAGGAGGAAGAGATAGATCAGCCATGATTGAATGGTGGAGTAGACTTGATGGGCCGAATGGCCTGATTCTACTATCACTTATGACCGTGTGATCTTATGAGTACAGTGGTGCTTTGATAAGTAAAGGCCCTTCAGTGAGCAGGAAAGATGGTGAGCAGGTTATGTAGGAGCAACTCAATGAAGGGATTGGGTTGAAAGTGTGATACTACAGTTCAAAAGTGACATCAGTACAGATCAGGTAGTTGGTGAGCAAGACATATTTGCTGACATATTTCTACTTTATAATTGATTGCAACAGGGCAGGCACAGCACAGCAGGATCAGGTGGAATGTGCATCACCTGTCATCTGTCATCTGGGGAATTGAGGACACATGACAACCACATGTTTAGGAAGTGTCTCCAGATGCAACCCAAGTTCCAGGAGTGCAGCATTGACTGAAGTCACTGCTGTGCACTGATATATAGCTGGTGTAGGAAGCTGGTATAGCTTAAGAGTATGCAGATATAGAGGAGACAAGTGACTCTGATTAGCAAGCATGATATCTAAGGGGGCCTACGTTCACTGTGTTTCTTAACAGATTTTCCCATGTTGGATCTTCAGGGGATAGCAGCCGGAGGTGGGAGCACGGCAACATGAATGGCTGAGCTGCATAGGAGGGGAGGAAGAAAAGTGAGAGAGCAACAGTGATCTATGACTTGTTGTGAGTCCTAGATGGTATGTTGTCTTCCTGATGCCAGAATCAAGGATGTCACTGAATGGAGGTAGATTATCCTCCAGGGAATGGATGAAGACTCAAAAATTGCATTGGACCTAGGTAGAAGAAAGAAAGGCACCCTGCAAGCAGATCCAAAGAAAGAGATGAAAATGTAGGACCTCAAAAGTAACAATCTTAGGATTACTCTCGGTGCCACTTGTTAACAAATACAGAAATAGGAGGTTACAGCAAATATGAAAAGGACGTCAAGATCCAAATCAAGATTTGGGCGGCACAGTGGCGCAGCAGTGAAGTTGCCGCCTTACAAATGCCAGAGACCTGGAGTCAATCCTGACTGTGGATGCTGTCCGGACGGAGTTTGTATGTTCTCCCCGTGACCGGTTTCCTCCCACAGTCGAAAGAACTACAGGTCTGTAAGTTAATTGTCTTCAGTAAAATTGTAAATTGTCCCTAGTGTGTAGAACAATGCTAGTGTACGGGGTGATAGCTGGCCGGCACGGACTCGGTGGGCCAAAGGGCCCGTTTCCATGCTGTATCTCTGAAGTCAAAAATCTAAAGACAAATTTAGAAGAATCATATCGAAATGAGCACTGCATCAGCAGCAAGATGGGGCAATTAATAGCTAGACCAGATGTAAATGGACATGACATAATTGCCTTTACAAAAATCTGGTTCAAGATGCCTCAAACTGTTGCTAGATCTTCCAGGACATATGAGATTCAGGAAGGATAGCCAAAAAAGGAAAAGGAGGTAGGGAGTTCTGTTAATGAGAGATGACATCAATATAGTTGTTTGGAAGGATCTTGACTTGGCCAATCAGCATTAGAATTAATTCAGCACAATGGTATTATAATTAAATGGGTGGAATTAAAAATCGGCAGAGGGCAAAGCACAGAATAGTTGCTTCTGTAAACCTGCAAAGAGTAATTCTGATGAGAACAGTGTCTAAATAAGGACATTAAAAGATCCATGCAACAAAAATAATACAGCAATGAAGGGTGATTTTTATTTGGATAGAGAGTAGACAGATTAAAATTAGTACCAACAATGAATGCCAGGAACTGAATTCCTGGAATGTGGATAAAATACTTTTGAGATGAGTATTTTGATGAACCAACCAAGCAGCTGGCTATTTACAATCTGATATTATGCAATAAGAAATTAATAACTTTGTTGTGAAAAACCCCGTGAAAAGAGTGAGATTGAATTCTGCAATAACTTTTTAAGTGACACAGCTCAATCTGAAGGCAGGGATTTTGTGCTAAAATAGGATTTTCATGGAAACCAAGAGGGTATAAGGGCAGTTTGGTGATGGTAGATTGACCACCATGTAAATTTTAAAAATGTGAGCTGCGTATACATTCCCTTAGGCAAAAATAACAACAGGTAAAGTGGTCCAACCAAGAATGACAGGAAAAATGAAAGGTAATTTTAAATTTAAGGAAAAGGCATATAACATTTCCAGAAAACTATAGGCCTGAGTATTGGGCATGTTTTAGAATTCATTATAAATTACAAAGAAATAGATAAAGAAAGGAGAATAGAGTATCAGAGTAAATTATATAGAAACACAAAAAAACGACTGCATGAGTATCGGAACACAAAAAGGAATAAAACTAAGAACACGGGTAATTAAAAAAGTACAAACAAAAGACAAATGCTTTGGAAATAGTAGAGAGCCGATGAGAAAGTAAAATATATTAATTCTGGTAACAAAATGAACAAGAAATGTATAAGATAGGTTAATTAAGATGGGCGCAAAATTCTGGAGTAACTCGGAGGGACAGGCAGCATCTCTGTAGAGAAGGACTGGGTGACGTTTCGGGTCGAGACCCTTCTTCAGACTAATGTCAGGGGAGTGGGCGGGACAAAATAGAATGTAGTTGGTGACAGTAAGACTGGTGGGAGAACTGGGAAGGGGAGGGGATAGAGAAGGAAAGCAAGGGCTATTTGAAGTTAGAAAAGTCTATGTTCTTCTCCTATTTGTGATAAATGTCAGAACTTGGAAGCTAATTTAACGCATAGTTTTGTAACATGTATAAAACTTAATTATTATTGGATAGAAATCTTTAGAGGAAGATCCAAAATTAATAATATTAGGAGTTCCGGATTCAAATCTAACATTAACAGTAAACCAAAGAAATTTCTTGGATTACTGTTTGATAATAGGGAAAAAATTAATATTGAAATTTTGGAAGGGAACATTATCCCCCACAATTAAAATGTGGACAGTGGAAATGTTGGAGACGTTGCATTTGGAAAGAATCAGATTTGTCCTAATGGACAAACTCGAACTCTTTGAACAGATATGGTCTCCATATACAGAATATTTGAAGGGGTAGCTGTTCTTGGCATCACAACTCAATGGATACCCGGCAGGATTAGATGAAAATAACTCGTTTCTCTTTTTGATTTGTATACATGTCTCCATTAATATTGTATTTGAAATAGTTATTTACTATTAAGATGTATAGTATAATCTCTAACAAGTATTGATTAAAATCTATTCTTTTCTTTTTCTACTTAAAAAAAATAGAAGTTTATAAGTACTATTCGTAACATTCGTATACTTATTGAAATAAGTTGGTTGTGTATTGTAAAAGTTGTAATACCGTTGTTATGATGGATTCCTTTTAATAAAAATATTTTTACAAGTTAGAAAAGTCAATGTTCATACTGCTGGGGTGTAAACTACCCAAGCGAAATATGAGGTGCTGTTCCTCCAATTTGCGCTGGGCCTCACTCTGACAATGGAGGAGGCCCAGGACAGAAAGGTCAGATTGGGAATGGGAGGAAGAGTTGAAGTGCTGAGCAACCGGGAGATCAGGTAAGTTAAGACAGACTGAACGGAGGCGTTCAGCGAAACGATCGTTGAGCCTGCGCTTGGTCTCGCCGATGTAGAGAAGTTGACACCTGGAACAGCGGATACAATAGATGAGGTTGGAGGAGGTGCAAGTGAACCTCTGCTTCACCTGGAAAGACTGTTTGGGTCCTTGGATGGAGTCGACGGAGGAGGTAAAGGGACAGGTGTTGCATCTCCTGCGGTTGCAGGGGAAAGTACCTGGGGGGGTTGGCTTGGGTAAGAAGGGACAAGTTGACCAGGGAGTCTCGGAGGGAACGGTCTCTGCGGAAAGCAGAAAGGGGTGGAGATGGGAAGATGTGGCCAGTAGTGGAGGTGGTGAAAATGTTGAAGGATTATACACAGATGAGTCTGAATATATGACAAATGCTAAGTTTGCTATTTTGTTGTAAATGCACAAAAACGATGACATACCCCTTAGGTTGTTTATGATCCGATCAACTTGGTCCAGTGTGTATGTCCCTTTTTTGACAGCCTCTTCAGCCAAGTACTTTGCTGCATTCGCTCTGGCTTGTAGCAAGGTAGCTGTCTATAGAGAAAATAACTTTGTCAGAATGCTACCAATCTAAACCAGGAACTAAATGCAACCCTTAGTTCCAACGTCAAAAAAAAAACAAAATATACTGCAAATACTCAGCAAGTCAGGCAACATTAGTGACGAGAAACATAGTTAACATTTTAGGTTAAAGAACTTTCACCAGGCTGAGTATTTCCTGCATTCTCTTTTTTACTACTGATTTCCAGAATACATGTATTTTTGCTTTTTGAATAGTTTCCAATCTCTGCAGAAAATTTTACACATTTGCACTGACATCATAGAACTTTTGCATTACTTAAAAATAATTATATTTTGAACATACCCAAAATGCACATTTGTGGTATAATAAACCCCAATCGCACAACAATAGCATATTTAGAAATAAATATCCAAAATATACTTTTGGAAGCAAATGAAAATAAAATGAGTTAAACTATTGTATCTCTCCATGGGGACAACTTCTCAGAGAAACAATTCAAGAGGTGAGTCCTTTTGTCATTTACATCTAATTTCCTGTTATTGATTATCATTTGTCTTTTCTGTGCAGTAGTGGGATTTCACAATATGTATCGGCATCTAAAGGCAAGAGGTTTTCAGTGTTTCTGCTGCATTTAATTGAGTAATACTCCAGCCATTGTCAGAGCTGTTAAGTAGACGAAGTGTTAAAGAAGGAACTGCAGATGCTGGAGAATCGAGGGTACACAATAGGCTGGAGAAGCTGTTAATGTAGGTTTTCTCAAGGTAACCAAGATGGGGTTTTAATATGTTTCTTACATAATTGCAGTAAAAGCTGAAAACTTCCAATACATTGTGGGCTAGATTGATTGCCTTGTTATTCCAAAGTTTATAGTGACGTAGTTCTCATATCAAAGTGAATCACAGAAACTCTTCAAGCAAACCTTGCAGGCACTTAACAATCTTTCGCAATTGTTGTAAGGCACTTACCCTGTTGTCTATGTCTCCTTTCTCTAAAATCCTTGTGATGTCTATCTGGAAGTCACTGATGTTATTCTTCAAAGTTTCATACAGATCAAGTTTGCTGTTCAACTCAAATTCCATGGCACTTTCTCTGCCCTTCAGTTGATTTGCTTCATTCTGATGAGCAAAAAAATATACTTTGTTTAATTTAGATTATTTCATCACAGTAAGTTCTGAAATATGTGACCACATGTATTGATCATGTTTATTGTACATTACATCTATATTTCGATTTGCTCATTTCATTTCTTGTCCAATTGAGCTTCCCCATGAGGCAACAAGGGGAATAATGAAGGAACCTTCTTGATCCTATTTTTGCAATTAATTAATTGATTGGTTGAAAGATACAGCAAGGAAACAGGCCCTACGGTCACCAAGTCCACACTGACTACCAATCATCCGTTCACATTAGTTCTATGTTATCCCACTTTAATCTGATATAAATTATACTTGTACTCTTAGATATGGTAATTGTTCATCCAGTGGTGTCCTGTGTTGGGACACGAGGAGGTCGACGTTTAAAAAGATTCATCACCCCAAATCAATTCAAGAAACTACTCAGTAAATGATCGGATCCTATAGAATGTTATAGTGCAGAGAAACCCAGTGTACAGGTACATTGCTCCCTAAAATGGCAGCATGCATCGACAGGATGGTGAGGAAGGCATTTGGCATGCTCATGTTCAGCAGTAAAGGTACTGAGCACAGGAATTGGGAAGTCATGTCACAACCGTACAAGACATTGTTGAGACAGCATTTGGAGTATTGTGTGCAGTTCTGCTCAGTATACTATAGGAAGCATGTCAATAAGCTGGCAAGAGTGCAGCAAATATTCACGAGCATGTTACTAGGACTCAAAGGTTTGTTATAGGCAGAGGCTTGAAAGGCTTGATAACCTGGAGAGCTTTAAAATGGTGCAAAGGCTGAGGGATAACCTTGTAGTGCTGTACAAAATCACAGAGGCATGGATTAGGTGAACAGTCATAATCTTTTTCCCAGAGTAGAGGAGTCCAGAATCAGAGGGCACAGGTTTAAACTGAGAGGGAAAATACTTAAAAAGTGACCTGAGAGGAAATGTCTGCACACCTAGAGCATATATCTGAATTGCCGGATGGGGGGGGGGGGGGGGGGTGCTATTGAGGTGACATTTAAAAGATATATAGATAGGGTAGGAAAGGTTTAAAGGAGTGTGGGCCAAACGCAGACAAATGGGACTAGCACAGTTATCAAACAGTCAGCATGGGTAAGATGGGCTGAAGGGCCTGTTTCCACGTTGTATGACTCTTATGAAACTAATTCTTAATGATAATAGAACTATTCATTTCATAGAGGAATTCATATTTGAAGTATCCTTTTGTTAATGATCCATTAAGTTAAGTTATTGCCACTAGGACTGGTGCCTATCTTTGCGAAACAACCAAATACCACAACCTGTTAACGATAAAGTGATATGCTGGCTTATTTTTAACCTTTCCTTGGAATGAGGCACTAAGGTCAGATCAGTTAAGACACCAGGAGTTAAGGATCTCATCTGTACTTTACAAGCTAGTCTTAAAGATTAATACCAGAGTGATGCATTGATTTAATACCCGCAATCTTTTTCCCATTTAAACAAGGAAAATGGCTTGAGTTGGTTCGCAAACTAAGTTAATTGACAAATAATCCTACTAAATCAGAAATAACAGAATTAGACATAATATTTCACTTGGTGTTTTCTGTGCTTCCAAAACTGCTCGGTGATAAACTGCTTTGAGAAGAGATATTTCATTACTTTAATTATTGTCATGCATCAATAAAATTAAACATGGTATAGATTTCCTTCTCTCCCCCTGATCAACAAACTCAAAAATATTACCTACCTCAAGGGACATTACGTCAATTGTGATCAAATTATTCAAATCATTGTAGTTCTTCTTGGCCTTCTCGCTGACTCTTTCTACTTTTGCGGTTATTCTGTTTGCTTGGTCGTCTAGATCCTCTGCCATGTCGCTCCTCTGTTTCGACCTAACAGAATGAAATCTCTTAGCATCATGTTTAAAACATACCTCCACTATCAAAATTTCAGTTGTCTTTGGTTAATTCTTTGCAGAAGGCAGTAGTCCACTAATATGTCTATTATTATTTATAGTTGATTTGATTTTGATTTGCATCATAGTTGTGTTCCTTCCCATATACAGGCCATTATATCCCATTATAATTACATTATAATTTCTGTAACTTGCTCTTTAACATCCTTAACTATCTTCAAATGATCTCATGCGGTAGTCCATACCTCCACGGGTGGAATGTAAAATGCGACTTTGTAAATATAGAATCAGTTGTTATCTTTAATAATATTTGACAGTTAATACAATTACCCAGGAGCTTTTTTGTTAATAAAAGAAGATAGACCAATAAGTGCAGCATTTTATGGTCATGAGTAACACTTAACAAAATGCTACTCCTTGTTTACTCCATAGGTTGGATTCTTGTAGGGAACCATTAGAAGTCCTAAGTGCATTTAGTTTTTTAACATTTGCAACATCAATTTCAAATGCTAATGATTTCAATGAACTACAGTTGAAATAATAACTGTCATGTCTAATTGTATTTACAATTGGTACTTTCAAGGGCTAGAGAATCATAGCAGGAGGCAAAAAATAGTGTGTAAAGTCAATGTTCAGATATTTCCAATGAAATTTGCTTGCACTCACTGCTGAGTTAGTAGGTTGACAGATTGTGTGGTTTGCTGATCGTCTTTGATTGCTTGTGTAATTAATTGAAGGGCCTCAAAAGCAGACTTGTTGGCAGCGCCACTGGATTGTTCAATGTCCTCAGCATCTTTCTGATGCCTGAATAAAAGAAGACAAAAGTGAGTTTGAATATTCAGCTTTGAAGTCATAAAATAAAATTGGTAATGAGACATATAATGGAATGGTGGTGCAAGTAAACAGACCACATACCTATCTGCCAGTCTACGAGCTTCATCAGCTAGAACTGTTGGGATACTACCACCATTCGGATCTGTTGGCAATGATGGCTGTAAGAAATAATATTACAGTTGGCAACAAATCGCAAATCTAAATCATTAAAATTAACAGCACAAATTACCCTTCATCCTGAAAGCACTGAATCTTACTTCCTGTAGATGTTGCCAATGTCCTGTTTTACTCTCCAAATGCTTATTCATTCGAGGAAAGGAACTACTGTTGTTTGAGTGGGAACCTGGGCCCTCATTGACACCCTTTCTAACAGGAGCCACAGTTTGCCACTCAGCAGCATTAGTCGCAAGGTCAATGTTCCTCCCTGTGCTCCACAGCTAAAGTAGATCAGAACAGGGACTGAGTCTGAATACAGGTTGACCATTTTCATGGAAGTGTGCATCAGATGAGTTAATGTACAGCTATTCATTTTTTTAATAGTTGAGCAATGGTATTGTTTAACATTATGTTCCCCCCAGATGTCCTCTCAACTGTAGCATATCATTTCCATATGATGGTGTCCTCATTGTTAAGAATGGTGACATATTGAAGTATTTGCTGAAAGGCTGATCCCTTCAGCTGTTGAATTCAAAGGCAGAAGGGCTTTGTCCCAGAATTAGTGGTTTGTTCAGTTAAAGATTAAGTTGAAGAAAAAAAATCCTTAAGCAATAGGTTAGGTGGGACTAACTAGTGTAGCTGGGAAATGTTGGCCAGTGTGGGCATGTTGGGTCGAAGGGCCTGTTTCCATTCTGTATGACTCTATGCCTCTATGTTATAAATCTTCAAAATTCTCTACCTCAAATGGCTCTGGCTATTCAGTCATTGGATATTTACAAGGCTGAAAGTGACAAATTTTACTGTATTGAGGGAATTAGAGAAAATTGGGACAGGCAGAAAAGTGGACATGGAGCATGTGTTGACCATGGAATGGAAGGTGTGTTCAAAGGATCATTTTGCCTTTTCCTGCTTCAAATTGATATTATTACAAAGGCCAATGGCATAATGAAGGGACAACTATATAATAAGTGGCTGTGACAAAAGGGAAGAGACATACTGTATTTTTATAACATTTAACGAGGGCTTGTGACAAATAGAGCTATAATTGTTTAATAAGATTCAAAGGTGGGTAATATCCCGATGAAGGATTGTTGGTATGACAAAGGGCACAAGATAACGCAATAGTAAGGCACTGTGTCATTACAAGGGACAGTATCATAAACAGTTCCTATTTCATAACATGGGAATGTAGCATGATAGAGATGTGATGAAGGTCTTTGTCATAACAGTGGGCTGTATTATTACATGTAGCTGTATTGTAACAAGTATCATATCATAGCAAGGATCAGTGGCTTGGCAAAGTACAAGAAATATTAGTGAATCAAGAAGTTGTCTCATGTTAAGGGTCTATGTCCTACAGGTGAGAATACCTGGGAATTGCTGTATGTAGGAGGGACAGAGTTATAATAAAGGACTTTGTCATTCCAAGGGTTATGAGATTTCATGGGATTTTTTAAGAGTAATAGATGGGACTGTGACATTCAAGGACTGAAATAAGCATCTTTCACATTTGTCACATGTTTAAGAAATATTAGGGTTTTTAAACACCAAGGCTGTCCTGGATATGTAGGAAGGAACTGCAGATGCTGGTTTAAACCAAAGATAGACACAAAACGCTGGAGTAACTCAGCAGGTCAGACAGCATCTCTGGAGAAGAAGAATAGATGACATTTCGGGTTGAGACCCTGAAGAAGGTTTGAGACCCGAAACGCCATCTATTCCCTTTCCCCAGAAGGCTATCCTGAATAAAGGTCTTGACCCGAAATGTCACCCATTCCTTCTCTCTAGAGATGCTGCCTGTCCCACTGAGTTTTTTTGTGTATTTCCTGGATACATTCCTGACTTGGGCAACATCAGTGACTTTTGTTTGTTTGTTGTGCTTAATAAACACACGTGTTACAGACAGATTTTATTTTCAAATAATAGAATTTAGCTTTTTAATCTCATGAGAACTTACCATTTGGTCCATTTTATCCCTGCTTTCCTGGATCTTTGTTCTGACATTGGTTAGCAATGTGTCAGTGTTTCGCACACGATTTTCATATGTTAAAGTTAATTTTCTAATCCCTTCGACAGATTTCCCAATGTTGTCCAGCTGATAAGACTCAGCACCAAATTTATTGTTGAGGATATTCAGTGTATCGAGATTATTTTCATCTTTATCTAAAGAGAGAAATAGATCTTTATTGTCAAGCGAAGTTACATTATCTTCTACATGGATGTGCCCTGGAGAAAGTGCAGAGGATGTTGCTAGGATTGGATAGACTGGGCTTATTTTCCCTGGCATGAAGGAAGCTGAGGGGTAACCTGATAGAGGTAAATAAGATAACGAGAGGCATAATTTGGGTAGTCAGAATCTTTCAAGGGAAGGATATAAAAAATGAAAACCCTTAGGTTTAAACTGAGAGGAAGAAGTTTTAAAGCAGCTCTGTGTGGAAAGATTTTTACACAGAGAATGTTTGATGTCTGGAACTCGCTGACAGAAGTGATGGTGGAATCAGAAATAATTACCGTGTTTAAAAGACCTTTATAAAAGGTAAGACGTAGAAGGATATGGAGCTAATGCAGACAAATGGGATTAGTATAGATATGCAGATTCTTTTAGCCCTAAGAGCTAAATCTGACTCTCTCTGCATAGAGGAAACTGAACTGAATGTTCAAAACAGGGGCATTAAGGGGGAGAAAAATGTTGCTCAATGATACCCCTCCTGACTGTATTTAAGAGCGTTGATGTTTTCAAGAGAGAGTTAGATATAGCCCGTAGGACTAATGGGATCAAGGGATACGGGGAGAAAGCAAGAACGGGGTAGTGATTCCGGAACATCAGCCATGATCATATTGAATGGCGGTGCTCACTCGAAGAACCAAGTGGTCTACTACCCCATTTTCTTAGTTTTTATGTTTCAATGACTTCCCTCAGTGTGCTTAAACCTTTAATGGATCCAGGGATTTTTGTTCCATCATATGACAACATCTCTATGAAAGGAGCAGAATAATTTGGGAGTGGAAACAGAAATTTCTTGCAACTTTTCAAGTGGTATTTTACACTGAACCAAGGAGCCTTAATCATATCACAGATCCTAAGTCAAAATGGGTACTTACACTCAATCTTTTTAGCTGTGTTCATCAATTTGTGGAGGTCTGCTGACGCTTTCCCCAGTCTTGCCTCAAACTCCTTATCATTCACAGGCCTCCCATTTGTCTTCAGTTTGGAGATGAGAATTTCCAAATCTCTGACCACATTCTTGTGTTTCAATATCTGGTGATAGGACAAAGAGAAAAAAAAGTGTTCATTTAAAAAATTCCATCAATCAGCATGTGAGCACTCGTTCTTATCTAAAATCTCACATTGTGAAATCAGAACTATCTAGAATTTACCTATCTTATCTCCGATGGTTTAATAACAAGGCAAGCCCTGGGACCACTAAGAAAGATAAGTAAGGTTTGTAGTGAAGAAAGATCTGAGGTAATTGCATAGGAGTACCAGTGAGCGAGTCACAGACATTAGGTCATCTGATCTGTGGACGAGTAACACAGATTTAAAGCATCTCAAATGATGTCTGCATGCCTTCGTTTGAAGCGTCTAATTTTAACCGATCTCTAGTTACGCCAAGATCCCACACAAGCATATGAAAGGCAGGTGTAGAACATTACTTAAAACCAGGTTTGATTTGAACGATTTAGTTTCACATTAAGTTCACATTGTTCAAGGTCAGCAAAGCTGAACAACCAGGAATATAAGCTAACTGTAATGATCAATAATCAAAGCTTCAGGATTTAAACCGCATCGGTGGAAATGTTAAAATCATGTATTTATTTCCCATAACTGGGCAGCCCTGATAACAGATGAATATTAAAGATGTGTGGTGGAAATGTAGGGGATTGAAGGAGTGTGGATGTTTGTAAAGGATGATTGAGCTTAATGGCGATGGTTCTAATTCCATCCATTCTTCTGTGTGTTGCCTCAGGCTGTGCAAGTTTCAACATTACTGCTTTCAAAGTTCAAATGTTTATGCTTATTTTGCGAGAAAATCTGTTTTCCTGAAACTCTTCCAATTTTGAATTTTAACCTCTGGCATGCAGTGGCTTAGAATTGAGTATGGTTTTAGGAACACCGAATATGCAAGATACATTCCGCTCAGATCATGAAATTCGAGTCAGTGCACACAATGACACACAAGAAACCGATGGGACCTTGCATTCCATCAGTTTCCAAAAATATAAGAAAACACAAGGAACTGCAGATGCGGGAATCATCGACAAAACACAAAGTCCTAGCGGAACTCAGCTGGTCGTGCAGTATCTGTGATGTATTGGGGCCGGACCCTTCCTCAAACTGATGAAGGGTCCCACCCAAAGCATCACCCCTCCATTGAATGAGTGTGAACAATGACGCCTACCTTGTTTTTGACTCCCAGGTAACAGTTTGGGCACACTTCACAGCCTGTTGTGCTGTTGTAATAAGTGTCTCCTGCACACTGGTCACATTGATCTCCAAAAACTCCTGGCTTGCAATCACACGTCCCATCGCTCCTGCACTGGGTGGACCAAGAACCTCTTGGGTCACACTTACATGCTGCAAAAGTAAAATAATTTATTTTTATTCAAGATCTGTTCCTTTATTTTCCTTTACATAAAAGATCCAAATAGTTAAGAGAGAAACCTGCGGTAATGAACAGTGCAAACCAAAGAGAGAAAAAACATTATATACCTCCCTCCCATTTATTTCAAAGCAGTTATTTTATTATTTAAACAATTAATTTTACTGGTAAGCAACCTCAGTTTAAGCACCATATTAAATCAATTTTATGCAAGAAAGAATGTGGTTTGCACTTGTTGCAATCTTGCTTCATTTGCATGGAAGAGCAACCTAAATGTGGGAACATTTTCTTTTGTGGTTACTAGCCCTAATGTTGATTTATTTTTCCACTATTATCTACCACACCCAACACTCTTTCACCACGTTTCACAGTAAATATCCATTTGCTGCTGCAATCAAATATGAGGGAATTGAGTCTTGAATGTATATGCAAATTTAAAAAATGTCAATATAGTTTATTTTATTGTCACGGGTACCAAGGTAGTAAAAAGCTTTTGTTGCGGCTAACCAGTCAGCAGAAAGACAACATATGATCACAATCAAGCCATCTGCAGTGTACAGATACATGACAAGGGAATATCGTTTAGTGCAAGGTAACGCCAGCATAGTCCGAGGATCACCAAAGAGGTAGAGTTATAAGTTCCTGGGGCCTCCTAATGAAAGGTGATAACAGGCTGTGGTATTTGATGAGGACCCCTGTGTAATCTTTTCCTTTGCTTAGACAAAAACCTCAATCTGTCTGTTTGGTACTGTAGTTGAACAATAATGTCTCCAGATCTTTTATCTGAAATTTGTTCAATGATTGGATACATGCCATGCATGGAAAATAGATCACAATCCAACAAAGAGAATTTTTGACTAAGTGACTTTGAGAAAAAGAAACAAATGAAAATATCAAGGAGTTTCTGCAATTTGGTGTAAAATGAATTTTATATTTTGCAGATTTGATGCACCAAATCTATCTGCATAAACGCGAGCACATATAAAATTCAAAAGCAATTCTTACATTTGCACTTTTCTGATGGGTTAGAGGCAAGTGCGTTTCCATGAAAGCCAGGCCTGCATCTCTCACAGTGATGTCCTGCGGTGTTGTAGAGGCAATTACGACATTCACCTGTCCACTGATCACAATTCTTGACTGCATTGGGATCCACATTATTGTTGCATCTACAAGGCTGACAGGGTCTGCCTGCTCGAGGATTCCCAAAATACCCTTCTTCACACATTTCACATCGTTTACCTGGGGAATTGGTGCAGAAGATTAAAAAATGAAAACTACACACATTTGAATCTCAAAGTTTAGCATTAACTAAACATTAGCCAATTACTACAAGGATCATCTATATTGTTTTACATAGATATGCCATGTCATGTTAAATTATCAATGCAGGAGGAGTTCATTCTTTAGCAATCTGTGGACTAAGCTACGAATGGGAAAGCGTTTACCTCATCACATAAAGTCAGTGAATAGAAAAGGATTTGATGTGTATGATTTATGTGTAGTAATAGTGAAACTATTTGCTTCATTGTAATTCTTTCTAATGGTGGTAAATGAAGGTGGTATCTGCTTTAAATGGCATAGTTATTGACTGAGTAGAATAACAGTGATATTCTGTGAACATCAATGCATAAAATCCATTGAATAACTAGCCTCTATAATGTACCAGTAATGTCCCAGGAACACATGACAATGTTGAGGGATCCAACAGTAGATCACTGGAAACACCTTGGTTTACATGATATTCCCAGTGATCCACTCTAATTTGATTCTCTGACGATACCTGGATAGTTAACAGTGGAGCAAGGAGAATGTGCCAAATGATGGTGGGAAGTGTTGGAGAAGGGTGGCGTCAAACATGTTGTGTAAGTTCTACTGCACAGCTTGGCAAATTGAGTCACTTATTAGATATTAGATAGTCACAATATTAGACCACTGTACCGTCTACCATCAATGCATGGCACCATTCTAATTCTAACCTGAGATGTATATAACAGCCAAACCCCCTTTGTCTGGAGTACCTTCAGTGGAGCTTCTTTTTCATGCTTGTTTAATATAGCTTTAACACATTCAAGGTTGGCAGATTGCACCCAACACTTACCCATTGTTTTACTTGGGCAGCCCACACATACAACCTCCCTCGTATCTGCTTCCACAGTGCAGTGTGTACCACCGGGGCAAGGGCATGTCCTGCAGCCACTTGGTTCAGAAGGATCAGAGTAGTAACCATCTGGGCAGTTTGATTGATCATTGGTGTAACAGGAACCTAGAAGGCAACAAGAAAAAGCATTCATTAATATGTTCACTGGACAAATGGGTGCTTTCCTCTTATTCAACAAGCACCAATCAATTCCTTATTAAGGCACTAATTTGACACCAAGTCAGGTACCTTCTTCTCCTGTGTAGGAAGAAACTGAAGATAGACACAAAATGCTGGAGTAACTCAGCATGGCAGGCAGCATCTCTGGAAAGAAGGAATGGGTGATGTTTCAGGTCGAGACCCTTCTTCACTCAGTCTCTCCTAAGATATTGCCTATCCCGCTGAGTTACTCCAGCGTTTTGTGTCTATATTCTTCTTCTGTTGTCATCCGCTCCTATGATAATTATTTTAAATATTTAATTACTTTCAACCAAACTTTAGTTTGATCTCCACTTATTCCAGCTAAAATGTAGTTGTTGCAGCTTTGCTTGGTAATGTGGTTCCATAAGAGCTGGAACTACAGGCACCTCACATTCTACGCTGGGTTTATGCTTCTGGAAAGCAGCGCGTAATTCAAAAACTCGTAAATTAAACATATACATTTAAATTTGTGCATGTTATTTAAAAAATACTGCGCATAAATTAGGTTTTGGTATTAATTAAACAAGAGCGTTATTTCTAAGATGCATAAATTAAACACCTGTATATTATCCAGGCGCACGTATATTGAGTAGATTTTTCCTATCATTTTTTCTGATGGAGAGATCGTACTATTGGGACAGCAGTGTTGTCTTTCTAGCTGAAGGATAAATGTTCATGGAATCACCTTGGTATTTTTAAAAGTGCCTCACATTTGAAAAACTGCCAGTAACTATTTTCAGTTCTTCGTCCATCACAACTATCTAGTTATCCCTCATATTTTTTGTACAATATATAACATTAAATTTGATCCTTCAGCCAAATTTGCCTTTGGGCATCTTATGAAGGAACAAGAATTCTGATGAAAGTTAATACACATTTTTTTATTTCTCTGTCGACTTCTGCAGGGAGGAGAGGTTTCTTATGTTGAATTATTAACTGTGAATATATAGTAATAACATCAACAGAAATACTTAAAGGAGGTAACGAATCGAAGAGAGTAAGGGAACCAGAATTATGATCAACAGATTAAATGTTAAATCAGGGTGTGTCATGGTTTATTTTTGAAATCTCAAACGTGTCACTTTATTGAATGAAAAAACAGCATTATAGTCTTGTGTAGGAAGGAACTGCAGATGCTGGTCTGAACCGAAGATAGACACAAAAAGCTGGCGTAACCTAGCGGGTAAGACAACATCTCTGGATAGAATTATTTGGGTCTGGACCTTCCTTCAGATTGGTCTCGACCTGAAATGTCACCTATTCTTTCTCTCCAGAGATGCTATCTGACCCGCTGAGTTCCTCCAGCTTTTGTGTCTATCTTTAGCATTATTGTCTTGTCATCCTCAGCCCACAGAGCTGATCTTCTCAATTTCAGGCTTCAGCCCATCAAGTCCCTGCTGCCCATCGATCACCCGTTGACACTAGTTCTACGTGATCCCCATTTCGCATCCACTCCCGACACAGTTGGTGCAATTTTACAGAGGCCAATTGACCTAAAATCCCTCATGTCATTGGGATGTGGGAGGAAACTGGAGCATCTAGAGAATTTCCACGTGGATCACAGGGAGGACGTGCAAACTTCACACATGCAGCACCCGAGGCCAGGATAAAACCCGGGTCTCTAGTGCACACCACTGTGCTGCAAAGCTTTGAGCCAGACAGGAGTCGAACCTGGAACCTTCTGATTCGTAGTGAGATGGGTATCAATTGCACCACTGCCTCAACTGCACTGTTTTGTAATTGCAAATTTTATTTTTTTTTAAATGCCAAAATAAGAAGATTAAGGACGACCACAACGACTTTAATGTATTTAGCACAGCTAACCGAGGACAAATATCTACCATTATAATTCTCTATCAGCACTATTTTCAGAGCCCCAGGTATGTTTATTAAAAGGCAAGATATAGGTCACCGTCTCCCACGTTGAACACTAATCCAAGCCAATCTATCAACAGACTCACCAGTTTCGGGGTCACAGGTCTCACTGGGGCTTTGACAGTTGCATCTCACGCACCGGCTTAAACGTCCGAGATGGGGACTTTCTCTAGTGTAACCACTTGCACATTTCTCACAGAATCGTCCCTCGTGGCCGGTTGGACACGTGCACCTCTCTACCCACTGAGCGGGCTTTCCAGTGCCAGGCTGGGCCGTGTGCAAGACCACATTGTCAATGTGTCCAGAGCCTGTAATACAAAGCATCCAGGTTATTTACACCACCATTTTGCTTAATTGTCGCCTGCTTCAATTGTTTAATAACACACAAAAAGCGCTGTACTTAAAAGAACCATCTGTTGGCTGCTTATGACTAGATTCATAGAAAAATAAGAAAATAGCAGGAGTAGGCCTTTCGACCCTTCGAGCACCCCCATTCAATATGATCATGGCTGATCATCCAAAATCAGTACCCCGTTCCTGCTGACTCCTCATATCCCTTGATTACATTAGCCCTCAGAGCTCTTTCTAACTCTCTTTGAAAACATCCAGTGCATTGGCCTCCTCTGCCTTCTGTGGCAGAGAATTCCACAGATTTGCAACTCTCTGGAGGTACAGCAAGTAGTGAAGACTACATTCAGTCAGGCTTTTATTATGCTCTGTCTACTGCTGTCACTTGGCAATCTACAGTGGTGCATTTACAGTCACCTCCTGGATTTAACATTGCAAGCTAGAAATTAAGAAGTCAATGAATAAGAACATCTGGAGCAATACTGATGTTCTAGCCTAACAATTTGTTATTTCTGTACTTCCTAAGCTCGGATCTAAGGTGCAATTCATTTTAAACACCTAACATGCCAATATTTCCAACATCTAGAAACCTGGCTTAAACCTGATCTGAGCCTGCGGCCTGAACAGAGGCTGGAAACCCAGCTTCAAGAATGGGCTGAGCATCTTTGGAAGGACATTGAAAGTCCTCATCTGCCTTTCTGCTGCCACCCACAACTAGAAGACTACAGATGTTCTTGATGGAGGGTTTCTTCATGAAACATCTGCCATTTCTTCCCATCCACTGATGTTGCTCGACCCACTGAGTTCCTCCAGCAGATTGTTTGCTCCTAGCAGACAGAACGCCTGGAACTCTGTAGATCTTAAGCAATTGACAACAGATGGAATGCAACATTTATTGAGCTCGTTTAGAGGTTCCCAAACCTTCATGGTGTTCACCAGACACAGCAAGATGAAGGGACTAAGCCATTTCTCCAAAGAAATGCCCATTAGCACTTACGGACATAAGGTCATAAGGAATAGGGGTAGAATTAGGCCATTTGGGCCATCAAGTCTACTCCGCCATTCAATCATGGCTGGTCTATCTCTCCTGCCTAACCCCATTCTCCTGCCTTCCCATAACCTCTAACACCTGTACTAATCAAGAATCTATCTATCTCTGCCTTAAAAATATCCATTGCTTGGCCTCCACAGCGTTCTGTGGCAATTGGAATTGGAAGGATTAAGGGGGAATTGGATGGATTCAGAGCAACTATACTTTGATGGAGGAAGCTCAGGAAAACGTGGATCAGCATAATAAAGACCTGCTTTCATGGCTCTTTTCTTTGACCCTGTGGGTGCACTGGAGAGGAAAACTACCAGGTCTGAGCAGCAGCAGGAACTCTTGATTTATTTTTGTTTTCCTGTAGTCTGGATCAAAGCACATCCCAATTGTGTATTTTGCTAAAATTAAGGCATCAGAACCAAAAGGCGCTATGTTTATTTTAAGATTGCAGTTTATCATCTTTCAACATGCCATTCCAGATTGCACTCATCTGTCACTGGAAGTAAAAATCTGTTTACCGCCACGTGCAATTTACTTACAGATTCTCATCTCTATTGACAGCTAAGCTTATGCAATAAGTAAACTGGAAAACAGTGGAAAAGATTATATCCAATTATCGGAAAAAAATCAAGAAGTGGTGGTAAGTATATTTTACCATTTTTGATGATGGGCATTAACTCTATTTCTCTCTGCGCAAGATGATGTCTGACCTGAATTTTCTGTTTCCACGTTGTATATCAGGACCTGTTTCATGGTGCAAGACTCAATGGCTCTAAACAGAAATGCCTGTGACATTTGCATGCTTTATCAACCACTGCTGTTTCAATAATCCTTGACAACAAAGTCATATATCTGGTTAATTAATTGCTGAGAAAGTATCCACTGAATGTAACCTTACTGCTCCAAGTATCTGGACAAGAGCAGTTTGGACTCTTTGCCTATATATAATAGTCCTTTAGCTGTGATTCTCTAATGAATATGTTGACAGATGAACAGTGATAATTGATGCTTCAAACACTTCAATATCCACTTCATGATCCACTTCTATAAACCATTATTCACATCTTTGAGGTACTTTGGTTTTCCAATTTGCTTTTTAATATTGTACTTCACACGTTTAATTTACCCCAGCTCATGTGAGTTTTTCGAGGACTTACTCCGTATGGTGTAGGTACCACGGATTTTGATGGCCTTGAGATCACTAAGCACCCGCTGGAATTCAAATGAAGTTATAAATGGCTTCCATCCATACTCCAGACCCTCATGAAGTCTACGAAATAAAAAGATTATTAAAATATTAAAAAATTCTTCAGTCGTTGGTTTATAAACAACAATACCATTAGCAAAACGTCACAAATCTTTTACAACATTTGTATGACAAAACATGGCTGACTCTTTCAATAACCAAAGAGTTACAGTGGTTTATTGTATCAGTCCCTTAAACTTTACCACAAATTGAATACCACAACTATTGTAGAAAAAGCCACTGGAAAATCTATTTCTATTTCTTAAATAATATATAATGGACTTGGTGTTAAATTGTGTATCAATAGGCCTTGTCCTATTTGACAACAAAGTTGTCCACAGTGAATTGTAACTTTCTCCTTATGGCTGAAATCACTGGTATGATTGTACTCCATCATTGTAGGGTTAGAATTACGCAGTAATCTACGAAGTTAACATCTGCTTATATGTACCTGTAGTTGTATGTCTGCTTGCGTGTGGATGGCATTGGGTTATTTTGCCCATTCACTTGTATACTTAGTGTTTGACTGGCTCCTTCCAAGACAATGTCTTCAACTGATGGGTAAGAACCGCCCCGTTCCAAGTACAATGTGAAGGAGAGGTTTTGTCCATAACTCAACATTTGATTTCCCAGGAACTTGGCTAAAGATTAAAAAAACAAGTGGAACATGAGTAATGAACTTTACATACTGTGATAAATGCCAATAATAATAACACATTCGGTTTCATCAATGAGAATAGGGGAACTGCAGCTGCTGGTTAACAAAAAAAGTCACAGGTTAGGCAGCATCTCTGGTGACCATGGATATGTGACATTTCAGGTAGGGTTTTTTCTTCAGACTGAATGGTCCCAACCAGAAACGCCACATATCCATGTTTTCCACAGATGCTGCCTGACCCACTGTGTTACTCCATCAGTTTGTGTCTTTTTTTCAGTTACATCAATGTTTTTCTGGAGGTGCTGAGTTATTGCATTTATTGTAGAGCAGAAAAAATGTGGGCAGTCCCATTCATTACTTGATCTCTGTTTTCACTTACCAGCTGAAGCACTCATGACTACCTCGTACACCATTATGAGAATGTTGTTTTCATCTATGAGGATTAAGGTGTAGCCTTTTAAAGGGGAGTCTTGCTCCCATCCTATCAGTGAGGTGTACACAGCAAGTGGTCGTTCTGACCACAAGTATGTGGCTCCATATTTAACCTTGTGTAAACGTGCAAATTGGAGGAACAGCATCTCATATTTCGCTTGGGCAGCTTACAGCCCAGTGGTATGAATATTGATTTCTCTAACTTCAGGTAGCATCGGCATTCCCTCTCTCTCTCTCTATCCCTCCCCCACCCAAGTCGCACTGGCTTCTCATTTTCACCCAACAAACAGCTCACAATGGCCTGTTTCCTTTATCATTGTTACTTTTTTTGCATATCTTTCATTCATTTTTTTTTAATCAATTTTCAATTTCAATTTCAATTTAAAACATTTATTGGCATGATAAAGTATGTTATATTGCCAAAGTATCAAACATGAAATACATATTTAAAATGCATAAGCATAAATACAAGTATACAGTGCATAGACAGATATGTCCTTGTACATAAACTCGCAATAGGCTTATAGCCCTTTATTGATTGCTACACGTTCTTGCAGCTGTAAGCAGTACAACAGAATAGCAAGTTTAGCAATTCAATATTAATTTCTTAGCGTCAGTTAACGTCAATTAGTGCGTACGTGCATCTCTCTCTACATCTCTCTACATCACTCTACATCATTGTCTATATCTCTTGTTTCCCTTATCCCTAACCAGTCTGAAGAACGGTCTCGACCCGAAACGTCACCCATTCCTTCTCTCCAGAGATGTTGCCTGTCCCGCTGAGTTACTCCAGCTTTTTGTGTCTATCTTCAGTTTTCACAATTTTCGTCTGAAACAGCTACGTGGTTAGTCTCTGAATGAAAACTTGGTGATGGTAAAATTAGATGCTCCAAGCTTCCAGCTGCCTGCTGTGTCATTGTCTGATCCAGAGCATCTCTTGATTTAGTATGTGTGGATATTTTAGGAATGAGAGGTTGCCTTCCATATAAAGTGGCATTCCTCCTGACTTGTTGAAACCCCAACATTTCAGAAATTCCCAACATCTCAGCACTTGCTGGCTCTCCATTCTGCTGGCTCTCCAGGTGCACCCACCTCAGTGCAGCAGGATTGATAGGACCAGGCTTGGAAGGTCACAACTACCTCTGTCATTTGCACTCAGTGATTGAGAAGCTGAGCACGCCTTAATGATTCCTCGCTGGGTGCTGAGCTTTCAGCTGGATAAACCATAAATCCCTTAAATTGCATGTGGCACTGCCTATAATTCTTTGATCGTACAGATTAAGTAATGTCAATGTTAGATTGAGTACAGTCCCTCCCAGAGGTTACAGCTCCGTCAATGTTAGTGAATGAGCAGACAGATGACACTTTTGAAAATATAAGCTGTGAAGATATTGACAGTTATTAAGACTTATTGATAACTTTCTAGAGCAAAATAAACAGAAAATCTATCCATTCGAATCAACAGAAAACCCCACCTAAAAGTGCTATTTATCTTAAATTAATAATGTTAGATGCAAATCAGAAGCAGAAAAGTTGATTGTCATTATCAAAATACTTATAAACATTACAACTCCAGCAACATTGAGCTTCTACACATGCTGCCTGTATTGTAAAGCACTGCACAGCTGAGTTTAGGGTTTGCAATCCAATTGTAAAGTTACAATTTGCGGTTTCTTGAAGGCAGATCAAAATTAATTGTTATGCTTGAGTTTGAGATCACAAAGTAGAATGATTACAGCCATCTAAATGCTGAAATATTGCATGCAGGTTCATCAAAACATATGTGTAGGAAGGAACTGCAGATGCTGGTTCACACCGAAGATAGACACAAAATGCTGGAGTCACTCAACATCTCTGGATAGACGGATTAGATAACGTTTCGGGTCGAGACCCATCCTCAGAATGAAGAAAGGTCTCGATCCCAATCGTCACCCATTCTTTCTGTCCAGTGATGCTGCCTGTCCCGCTGAGTTACGCCTGCATTTTGTGTCTATCATCAAAGCATATGTTGTATTAAAAAAAACAGAATTAGCAAATTACATGAAGTGCACATAATTGCTCACAACTCACCTGGAGCAACAAAGTAGACGGCGTATTCATTTTTGGCCTCAACAACAATGTCACGAGATGATGATGGTCTCATTATAGGGAGATCGGGACCACGGCGGTTCTGAGCTTTCCACCCTTCAGTATCTGTACACAAGGAGAGGCCAGTAAGTCTCAAGTTCTTTGTCGTTTTTAATTCCAACTAATATTGAAGTTTCATTGGAAAATCCCAATAATGCTGAAATCACTGAATTAAACACTAACATAAAACCGTACAAGGAAATCATGCAAGGAATTACTGCACAAATATAATTGACCAAATGTTGAATGCATTCACATGAGCTGTTCTCTCCACTGATGTAATGGAGAATTTTCTGTGAGCATGTTCACTGGTCATATTATAACCTCACGGGCAACAATTGCTGCCAGTTACCATTTACAGATAATTTATTTATGTTAAACCAGCAGCAGTGAAATATCATTCAGCTTTGTCATGGTACATTCCTGTTCTGAAATATTTCAAGCTGAAGTAATATGTTATGACAAAGTGATATGTTAATGCATTGATATCTTTCGTAACATCACAAGATTCATTTTTGAATCCTCTTTCTCAAAAATAGAAAACTATTTTTGAATCATGTGGAGAATAAAAATGCCTAGAAGAGGCTTTTGGTTCATTAATGTTATCATCAGCTCTATACTCTTATCAAAGAATCCTTCTGTTATCAGTCTTGTGTATCCTGATAGCCCTACAGGTAAAATAATTTGTTGTACAAAGCTGTCAATAGTTATTCTCCAACCCTCTGGCCTGATGGTGGATACATTCCAACTTGACTTTTCCAGTTCTTCTCCTTGTTGATATATGGTTGTGTAGACAGCAGCTGCATTCCACAAACTCTGCTCTTAAGTGGTTGCACAAACCACTGAGCAAAGCTGAGCAAAGTGAAGATGAGGTACATAGCAAACAAAACCGGAGGCCCAGGCTGCCTTCACTCTCACCAATCTAAGGGAGCTGGTCGTACTCATCAGTGCAACTCGCAGCTTACGAGGGTAACATTTTCCATGATCTTCACGAGCAAATCACTCCAGGAACCTTTTGATTTTGTTTCCTAAACCGTTAATTCGATTCACACACATTTATTTTTACATTTGATTTTTGCCAAAATTCGGACACACTCACATTCTTAATGAAATGAAATATTTGTGCCATATCACAATTTGTGTCATATTTCATATTTCATGCATTTCATTAGACTGAGGTGACATTCAATAACTTGGCAGAAATGTAATTAAAATATTAAATATAACATAAATATAAAAATTAAATAGAAATTAAAATATTTCTTTATATTTCGTTATAAATATAATGAAATAATTTAATTTTAATTTTTACTTAATTTTTATATTTATATTATATGAATAATTGTAATTACATTTCTGCCAAGTTGTTGAGTGTCGCAGTAACATGCAGCGCTTCAGTTCATTGCAGTTATGCGGCGTAGTACCTGAATCAAAGGTGGAAGTGATGACGTCCTCCCTGTAGCCACCATCCTCCTTGCAGACCGATGAATGTCTGAAGCAGAAACATGCTGAGCAGCCCATGGGGTTTTCTGGTTGAAGATTGTAATAACCAAACTTGCAACTGTGAGGGGGAAACATAAATTTAAAAAATGATGTTTCCTATTGGGTTTTTTTCCACACAGCACAAGCTGAGATTTAGCACAGTTCCTCAGTCTTTCCAACGTAGGTAGACACTTGCCAAAGGCAAGAGAGGGACTGCCTAAAACATGCCAATTACCTCGCGTAAATTAACAGTTGGGACCAAGGTGTATTTGTTGTTATGCATTTCAGTTCAAGGGTTTGTTGAAGCCATTTCCATTTAACAATCTGTCATTAAAAATAAAATACAAACTAATGGCTTTACACAACAGCTGAGGGAAATATAACCATGAAGATACTGAAAAATCAGCAGTTTAGAAAAATGCTGTTTTGTATATTTTAACAGCTTCAGATATAATTCTATAGATAGGAAGGGCCTGGATATGCAAATCAAGAAATTGCCTATACAATAGGTTGCACTGTGTTAAAGAAGGAACTGCAGATGCTGGAGAATCGAGGGTACACAAAAAGCTGGAGAAACTCAGCGGGTGCAGCAGCATCTAAGGAGCGAAGGAGATAGGCGACGTTTCGGGTCGAGACCCTTCTTCAGAAGGTTGCACTGTTGGGTTAATTACTTCAAGCTTTACTAATAAGACTCAAGGGCAGCAGGAACTTGTATTTGTCTTTGTTGGTGGTAAATGTAGTGTAAAAAGCAGTAAAGTTGAACGAGTATTTTCCTATGGCGTTGTTATTTTAAACCACTTACCGGTTGCAGTTGGATCCTTCGACATTATATTTACAACTGCAGTCTCCGGTGTCAGCGTCACAGATCCGTGAAACACCAGCCATGTTGCAAGTACAGCGCCTGGCAGTAAAAGCACGATTTATTAATACAATACGATACCGTACAATATGATACAACTTTATTTATCACAGGAGGGAAATTGATCTGCAAACAGTCATAGAACACAAGATACATGAAACATGAAATTACAGTGAAGAGTGGAAAGGGTTGGAAATGTCCAAAGATTGTGGGGGGAGGGGGGGGGGGAGGGGAGTCAGTCTCACCCTCACAGAAGGGGGAGGAGATGTACAGTTTGATAGCCATGGGGACAAATAATCTCCTGTGGCATTCTGTACTGCATCATGGTGGAACCAGTCTGTTGCGGAAGGTACTCCTCAGGTTGACCAGTGTGTCATGGAGGGGGTAAGCTGTATTGCCCAAGATGCTCTGCAGTTTGAGGAGCATCCTCCTCTCCAAGGCCACCTCCCTTGAATTCAACTCCGCCCCCAGGATGGAGTCAGCCTTCCTGATGAGTTTGTTAATCCTGTTGGCGTCCACAGCCAACAGGTGAATGGGTAGGATGCAGGTGGGACAATGAGTTATGTACTGCTGCTGTCACCCATCCCATTCTGTAGGCACTGATTTTCATCTAATGGTAGAACCTATGCATACATTCACGTGCATAGGAAAGCTGACAATGTATTATTTGTAAAGAAAGTCTAGATGGTCTGACTAAGCAATGATGTGGTTTAGTGTGTGTTCTTATATATCTCCTTGTGCCCGAAATGCTACACATTTGATTAAAGTATTAGCAAACCACTGACTAACAGTTTGAATGAACGTTTTGACTCCATGTGCTGCTCTCATATAAATTGCATTGAATTATGTGAACTATGCAGCATTGAACGAACCCATCTCACCCAAATGATCGATGTCGTTCCACATGATCCTCTCCCCACCCAACTAATCTTACTTACTAGTCAACCGCTTGATGGTTGGGCCTGCAGTATTATACATTGGAAGTTTGGAGCACCTTGGTTTAGAAAGGCATGAAAGCAACGACAACAAAGACAAGTGCTGAACTACTATCTACTTCTTTGGTGACCCTCGGACTTTCCTTGATTAGACTTTGCTGGCTTTACCGTGCACTAAATCATGTTTCTATACATTGTAAATAGCTCGATTGAAATCATGTATTGTCTTTCTGCTGACTGGATAGCACGCAGCAAAAATGTTTCACCATACCTTGGTACATGTGACAATAAACTAAACTAAACTGAAACTGAGCTGAAACTTATTGTCGAAGCACATTACTTTGAAAATTTCTAGTTCTGGAGAAAGATTTGAATCTTTTCACCAAGGTTGCAGAGTTAATGGATGAGCTGATAGAGGTTTTCACAATTGTGTATGATTTGGAAACAGTAAACAGTGAAGGGCTGCATGAAAGATCATCAAAAAAATAAAATTAAGCTTTAAATTATTCTTTGCATGAAGAGTTCAGAGTGTGGAATTCTCCGCTGCAGATCTTTGTTTGAGCAAAGCCCATTGTTTAAAAAGGTGTAAAGACAGTTGCTTGGAAAGGACAAACATCAAAACTAATGGGAATGGTGGCGGGTGAATAGCCCGGTTTGGATTTTGCAAAATCACTGAAATACCCTTGCTGCCCAAGTATAGTGTTTTTTTAATCAGAATGTTAAAAATGCAATAGATTAAATAATAAGAAAATGACGAATGTTGCAAATTGTTCCAAAGGCAGAAAACAATACCAATAAACAGCAGGCATTATTACATCTGAACAGAGGAAAGGTAGATTTATATTTCAATTACTGAACCGATAAAAGATCTGCATCCAAAAAACTTGCTTGGCTTTTTCCAACACTGACTTTCTATTTGCTTCTGTTTTTATTATGCATTAAAAATGCAACTTGTAATATATGCCATCTATTGTCATCATATCTAGAAAAGCCTCGCTGCCAGACACAAGGAGGTATCAATTCACCTACTTGCAACCAGTGCTGGATAACGAGTAAAAACCAGGTTGACACTTGTCACACTTGTCTCCAATTACTCCTTCTGGTTTGCACCGACAACGGCCATATTCATCACAGCTGCTAGAAGTGGAACCTGGGAAACACAGAAGATATGCAAACAAAACCATTTCATTAGTAAGAAATGTATTTCTTGCCAACTTCACTCAGTTGATAACACTTTTACCTCTAATCAAAAGCAAGTGGGTTTAAGTCCATCTCAAGATTTTAAAATAATATTCTTTATTGATCCTTGATATGCTTCAGAGAAACTGCAGGCTGGATTATCAGAGATTTATGCCCTTTAAATTGTATAATAATGCAGAGATTAAAGAACCAAGAGCCCAGACTTGACAAAGGAAAAGAGATTAGTTCACAATTGATTAAAAACAATGATCTCTTGGCTCTTTACTTGATTCGCTAACATTTCCATGTAATAGGAACATTTGTATTGTGGAACATTTGTATTTACAGATAGACAATAGACAATAGACAATAGACAATAGACAATAGTCAATAGGGGTGCAGGAATAGGTCATTCGGCCCGTCGAGCCAGCACCGCCATTCAATGTGATCATGGCTGATGGTTCAATAATGCACTTTCCACAGTTTTGATTAATTTGAGTACCAGCATATGAATGTTACTATGATTTGTTTAGTACACAAATTCAAATCTACTCTTGTTTTATCTATCCTATAGGATGACTTGGGGAAATCATTTTGTACTATTACTAAACCTGGTCAAATTACCTCAACTTAATGAACGATAAGGAATTTTGCAATTAGCAAATAACATATAATTTCACTATGGTACTTTTAATCAATTTTTGTGCAATCATTATGAACTATTCTCATTTCAAATACAAGATGCTGGAGGAACAAGTTCTCCAGCATCTTGTTTTTTGCTCTGATACTTGCATCTGCAGCCTCTTGTGTCTCCTACTATTTATTTAATTTTTGTGTACAGTGGTCTTCGATAAAAAGATATAACACAAGAGCTCCACCATCTCAGTTACACTGTTTTTGCAGCTACAGGAAATATCACAAGGACAGTGTTGGGTTGTGGCCTTTAGTCACGACTGCTAGCCAAGGGTCACAAGAGGACCCGGTGAAATACATCAATGCAATGATAATAGCATTTGCTCACATTTTAGTCAAGTTTTTTTTTTTTAAATCTCTTTTGACATAATTTCACGTGCAGATTTGGCATAAAATTACGACAGTTTGTTTGTTGTGTGGTTTAGTAAATACACCCTAAACTGAATCTCTTAAGGTGAACCACTGAAGACAAACAGGGCTCATTTCATTTGGTGTTATTGTTGCAGTTACATGTGTCTGGCCTTCAAGTGTAGAGAATGATAAAACAGCCCTCCATATTCTCTGGTATATGCTTGTTCAAATCATAAGGTCATATGTGATATGAGTAGAATTGGGCCATTTGGCCCATCAAGTCTACTCTGCCATTCAATCATGGCTGATTTATCTCTCCTTCCTAACCCCATTCTCCTGTCTTCTCCCCATAACCTATGACATCTGTACTAATCAAGAATCTATTTATCACTGCCTTAAATATATCCACTGACTTGGCCTCTACACCCTTCTGTGGCAAAGAATTCCACAGATTCACTGCCCTCTGACTAAAGAAATTCCTCTTCATCTCCTTCCTAAAAGAACATCCTTTAATTCTGTGGCTATGATCTCTAGTCCGAGAATGGAAGTGTCTAATCACCTTTAGTACATTTTGGTTTACTAAATTAAAAAAACTTTAGATTGGGTTTAAATGTTTTTTAGAATCAAGTACACAGGACAACATGTTAAGAAGTCCCTTGTGCCAGTAGGTGGGGAGCATTTCACGACATTCATTGATTGTTGTGAGTGGTAGACACTCAACATCGGGGGGGGGGGGGGGGGCGGGGAGGGGGATACGTATACGTATATCTTGGCCTTGGTAACCTTCAGGACAGTTGGGCACAGGACACATCATCAGTAGTTTTTTAATCTTTTCTCCCAATAGAAAAACAATAATTGCTTTTAAATCAAGGTAGCACAAACGACTTTGAACTGCCCAGCTTTTTTCCCATTGGTTTGACTCCAAGATATACAAAAGCAGTTGCAAGGGAGCAGAGAAACATCAGACCAACAGCAAAGTGGCTCCATGAATCTGGTACCATTATACTGTATTTTCTGTCCTTGGCCTTCCTCCACTGTCAGGGTGAAGTCCAATGCAAATTGGAGGAACAGCACCTCATATTTCGCTTGGGTAGCTTCCAACCCAGCGCAATGAAATTGATATCTCTAACTTCAAGTAGCCCTTTCTTTCCCTCTCTCACCATCCCTCCCCCACCCTAGTTCTCCGACTAGTTTCACTGTCCTTCTGATTAATTTTATTGATTGTATGCACCCTTGTCACCTTCCCCTCAGCTAACAATGAACCATTCTACATTTCCGTATTATTGTCTGCTTTGATCTGTTGTTTCCACACCTAACCCTCTGGACTCCCTTTCCCCTGACTCTCAATCTGAAGAACAGTCACCCATTCCTTCTCTCCAGAGATGCTGCCTGTCCCGCTGAGTTACTCCAACATTTTGTGTCTACCACATTCAGCTTGCTAAATGCTAACTGTTGTATTGCATAATATGAGAATATATTGGCCAATCATCCTTGGAGATTGATATAAATATGAAAGGAGAAGGGCATATTATAGAGACCATTCTCCCAAGATTCAAATTATCTGTTAGAGTAAAATTAAAATGTCTAAAGACTGTCTTGATCTGATTAATATTGATCCTTAATCCAATCCGTTGCAAGCAAATTCTTTCATTGTACCATCACCTAGATCAAATACCAAAAGGGCATGTAGTTTGACTCGATGAACTTACCCAATGAATTGCAATAACAGGGCTGACAGTGCCCCCCTTGGTAGGCCGGGTAGAAACCTTCCTTGCATTTCTCACAGTGTGTTCCCTCAGTGTTTCCAATGCAGTTCAAACAGCGTGTACCACTTCCGGTCTGTTGGTGCAGTATAGGATCCCACACACATTGTCTAGCCTTGTGATTGCAGCCACACTCTGTAGAAATACAATAAACAGCATCAGCAAAACCCATATTTGATTCCGATTCTGATTAGTTCATTGTCATAAACATCAGGTTGCAATGAAATTCCTTGTTTGCATGAAGCTCATAGATTCCATTTTTACAGTCAACACCACTAGTTGAAACCAGTCTACTTTTGCTTATATTTTACACTGCACTGATTCCTCAAATGGCTGTCCATCAATAGTGCTGATAGCATACCTGCCATCATTTGAAAATGAAAAATCTTACTCTGAGTGCGCTGGTTGACTGAGTAAGAGCGCTCTCACCCTCACTCTCTCTCTCACGCTCTCTCTCTCCCATTCCCCATCTCTCCCCCCTCTCACTCCCTTTCTCTCATCTCTCTCTCTCACTCCCTCTCTCACCTCAGCATAACCCCGAAAAGATAAATATTTCATGAAATAAATGACTTCATACAGCTGAAAAAATCTTTACAAAGAATGTGACCTGAAATGTCTCTTTGCCTAGCACTGTGCGCAAACAGAAGAGAAATTGTTGGCTGCAGCCATCTTCTGCTTCAGTAAGGGAAGCTGGTCGGTGATTGGACGAACCCCCTTAGAGACAGCGGTTGATTGGCCGATTTTTCCCCTCATTTTAAAATCGTTTTAAAATCATTTTAAAATCTTCCAATTTTTCACACTTTTTTTAACTTAAAAGTCTGAACAAATACGATAAAATCGGACCAGTTGGCAGGTATGTGATAGGTGTAATATGACAGTAGCAATAGAGCGTGCATTATTGAATAAAAACATCTTGTTCTCCATCTTCAATGTAGTACCTTTCCATTTAATTGTTTTCATTTCTTGCCAACAATATAACTGCATTATAGTCATATAACTGCACAAAGCAACAGCTGTAGCAATCTGTCAGTCTAGACCCTTAACCCCGCTCTGTTGAGAAATGATCTGGGACAAATAATTACATTGTCCCCTTCAATTAGCTTGATATTTAAGAATGTTAAAATTGTAACGAATTACAAATGAAAAAGATTCACAAGGGAAAAGGATTTAAAAGGATTACATCAATAGGGAAACACAGCATAGCCACAAGAACTCCCAATTCGCCAGTTGTCATTCATGGGTCCACTCAGCGGGCTGTCGAGGGTTCTGCCCGAGTTGACTGCCTGCCCCTCTTCCGGGCCTATGTTCGTGCCCGCGTGTCCCTGGAGAGGGAGTACGTGGTGTCTACGGGAACTCTGGAGGCCTTCCCTGAACGCTGGTCGCCGTGGGGGGGGGGGGGGTCATGTGATTTGTAGATAAAGTTGACAATATTTTAATCTGATAACTGTTTGATTGTAAACTGCCAATGGCAGTCTTGAATTTGTTACTATTCTGTATTTGTGTATCATTGAATAAAAGCTGTTTGTTAATTTTTTTTAAAAGGGGCGTTTTGTAGGGCAACTGAGAAGTGCCTCACATAGATGGAATGGCTGGGTGACAAATTCAACCAGACTTTCAACTATCGTCATCCATCAAATAACTGCGCAACTCACTAACAAACTGGGAACTATTTATAATAGATGACTTCTAAATTAAAATAGAAACACTATCCAAGAGGATTTAATTTTAGAAATTACCATCTTTATGCTGCCTCTTCCATTTTCTTTATAGGAGACCATTGCTAAGACCATACGGACAGAAAGTAAAATAACCCAACATCAATTTTTTATAAACAATGTTAATATTCTGGCTATGTAATCAATGTGATTCATGCTGTGGAACATTACAAGGCAGTGCGATAAGGTGCCATGAAAATGCAAACATTTTTCCCATGAACATGTTATTCATAAAGTTCATAAATTATAGGAGCAGGATTAGGCCTTTCGGCCTATCAAGTCAACTCGGCCATGCAATCATAGCTGATCCATCTCTCCCTCTCAACCACATTTTCATGCCTTCTCCCCATAACCCCTGACACCCGTAGTAATCAAGAAACTGTCAATCTCCACATTAAATATATCCATTGACATGGCCTCCACAGCCGTCTGTGGCAATGAATTCCAAAGATTCACCACCTTCTGACTAAAGAAATTCGTCCTCATCTCCATTCTAAAGGTGCATTATGTTGTCTAACAGAAGCAGATAAATCAGGAATTAATATTTATGTAACGATCTTCAGTTCACTTTATTTTTGACCCTTCAGCAGATATTGCCCAGGCATTTTTGCTGGGTGCCTGTCACAGGCAGACGAGCGGCGTAGTGTCTAGAGTGGAGCTTTAGTCTAATTTTGTTCCTGAAATAACTGGCTTCCATTACAAAATGTAATGAGATGAGTTAGCCTGACCTTTCAGGTTAAGGACTGTTTAAAGCAGAGTATTAAAAATACAATTTACATCAGCAGCATTCAACACGCTTTCATTGACTCTCACAAACAAATGAAGGCCACAAGATGGCTCTGTTTCTCTTTCAGATTTGGAACAAAAATACACCCCCTCCCCTCCCTGCTATCACGACGATATGTATTATCCGCACTATCTCTGAATCTTTCCCAACGCTGTGAAATCACCAGTATAGGAAAGAACTGCAGATGCTGGTTTAAATCGAAGGTAGTCACAAAATGCTGGAGTAACTCAGCGGGACAGGCAGCATCTCAGGAGAGAAGGGATGGGTGATGTTTCGGGTCGAGACCCTTCTCTCCAGAGATGCTGCTTGTCCCGCAGAGTTGTTCCAGCATTTTGTGTCTACTGTGAAATCACCTCTGTCTTCCTATTGTATGTAAACACACACTGCCAGATGCAGTGTAGGAATGTAGATTCAACCATTTTAGCAGGGATACAAAATGATAAACACTCCCAAGTTCTGCACAATCATACATATTCACATGACCTTAATGTGCTTGATGTTTACTGGAGAGGGTTGGATAGTGATTCTACTTGACCCCATCTTTCCATCCCACATATACACCCACCCACACCACCAAGGTCAGAGAGGCATTTTTCCCAGCTGAATGAAATCTTTCATATCTTTTCAAAGTCATTCAGGAAACACCAGTCATTGCCGTCATGCTCCGTCTTCCATGAGGGCATCTAACTCAATGGATGAAGTAGATTACACACAAGAGCACCTCAAACAAATCAGCAAGAAAAGATTGGTAACTTTATCATTGTATCAATGCAAGCCACAGACCAGATTTACAGCGGTTATTTCCTAACATCACAGGAGGCCGTTTAGCCCATCAAATCGATGCTGGCTTAGACCACCCCATTAGTTCTATACTCTCACATTGCTATCGACTACCCCCAATTCACCTGCCACCCACTCATACTGGAGATTATTTACATTAGCCAATAAAACTACTGACATATTTTTGGGATGTGGCTGGAAAGTGGATGACGACTTGACATTTGGTTTGATAATATTGCTGTGTAAGTTCCTTTGTGCACTATGGCAACACAATAACGTAGCATGTTGCCTCACAGCCCCTGTGACTGAAGTTCGACCCTGCCCTCCAGTGTAGAGTTTGCACATTCTCACTGTGACAAAGTGCTCTTATTTCCTCCCATTGCCCAAAGATGTGCTTGTTGCTAAATTAAGTGGCTACTGAAAATGACTCCTATGGCGCAGTGGTTGAGTTGCTGCCTTACAGCGCTTGCAGCGCCAGAGACCTGGGCTCGATCCTGACTACGGGTGCTGCCTGTACGGAGTTTGTACATTCTCCCTGTGACCTGCTTGGGTTTTCTCCGAGATCTTCGGTTTCCTCCCACACTCTCAAGACGTACAGGTTTGTAGGTTTATTGGCTTGGGTTTGTATACTTTGTATACAGTAGGCGTAAATTGTCCCTAGTGTGGACTCGGAGGGCCAAAGGGCCTGTTTCCACGCTGTATGTCTGAACTAAACTAATGTTGGTGGGTGGGAGCAGACTTGGGGTGGAGTCGATGGGTGTATGAGAAACAGTAGGTACAGGGAAATATCTGGAAGAACAGAAATACTATGATTAATTTGCCACCTGGCATTAACTTGGTAGACCAAATGGCTGCTAATGGTGAGCGTTGGTACAGCTCAGCCTGCACGCAGTGAAACCTGATGCCTTCCAATTAGGTAAATCTTTTGGGAAAGCAATGTGTGCATTTGAAGGATATTGCCAATGTAGATTGAAGATGCTACTGCTACAGATGTGTAGATAACAGTGGTTTCAATCCTCAGTTTAAGTGACTTTCAACTAAACACATTCAACATATTGCCATCAATCGATGGGTGTAATTCAGTTTAACATCTTGCTCCTGTGACAACAATTTGCAATTAACTGCTGTTAATTAAAAAGCCCTAAGTAAATTTGTTGCAATGCAAGTGTTTTTATTATGGTTCAGATCCTTTAGAGTAAACAGAGTAAACCTTATCTCCCATTTAATTGAAATAGGAGAGAAATTGAACAAATGGTGCACCAACCTCGCCCCCCCCCCCCCCCCCCCCCACACCATCCCCCTTACATCCTGGATCACCTGAATCACTGGGGTGGGAGATTGCAACCTTCACGTGGTCCACCCTGTTTCGACAAATGCAATCAACCTGGCGTGCACAAACAGAAGATCAATGAGAACAAGTTGTCTTACAACTTCAGGCTGTGCACGCCATACGCAAGAAGAAGACCTGAATCGCTTTCACAAACACAGCACAGTGTTACACCTTGAAACAGGTTCTACACTTCCATCAAGAAACGGGGTTTACGAATTTTTGACAGTTACATTAACGTATTCTAGTAGCTTAACTTTTAACCAGTTTTATAACTGTGCAAATGATTTAATGTGGAGCAACATGTCACAGCTTGCCCTGCATCATTGTCGAATTGTTACACTCTGAGGTTGGAAGGGGGAGGAAATATCCATTAATAACTCACTTGTTCTTTTCCTGCAGAATATAAGGACAAACAGTTTTTAGAGCCACTTTGGCACATTACTTGCTTTACCGTGTTTACAAGTTGGAGATTGCAAGTGATATATTTCCTCAATTTGTTTTCGTGGCGTGTGGGCATTGTGGGCAGGGTCAACATTTAGTTCCATCTCGAACTGATCTCGTGCTGATCTGCTGCCTTGAACTGCTGTGGTCCTTTTGGTGAGGGCACTTGCATTGTTCCAGGTCAGAAAAGAGTGTGATTTAGTAAGTAAATTGCAAGTGAGGGATGATGCCTTGTCCAAATGACAGATCTATACCCCATCAATAATTAAATCTATAAAGTTAGGCATGGTGCAACCATGTACTTTGCAAGTTACCCATCGTTTTGCTTTGAGTCTTCAAGTTGTACTGAAAAAAGCAGAACGTAAGTATCTTTTTTTTTTTGGAATATCCACATATTCATCACTATTATTTCATCAAAACTCAGTGAATGAACATCATCATGTCGCTACTGACATGAACATAATCTGTTTTGCAGTCTGCGATCCAGCATTTTATTGAAGTTCAACCATGCAGAGTTTATTGATTACTTCAGTGAGGCATAAGACAAGGTCGTCATATCACAAGGTACAAATTCATGGTTTGATAAATCAGTCCATCAAGCGCACACAAAAGATGCCCATTCTAAATAAAGATTTTTATTCTTCACGTACATAGATTATCACTTACTCCACTCAATGTAAATTGTCTGCCTAATTTGGAATTCATGATATATCTGCAGGTAAACATTTTAACAGAACAGGGTAATAACTCGTTGTATATCTAGTCTGAGTCTAGCTTACAGAAACCAATATCATAAATCTTCTCCTCGCTGTGTTTATTCATTCTGTACTTGATCCAGGAGTAAAATGCGTTACGTGCAAATATCTTGGCTTTCCAACACTAACACTCAAAAAAATTGGAATAAATAAACGCTGTCTTGGGAATGAAACTGCTTTAGTTGTGAGTCACTGCTGACACAATAACTTGACATTTCTCTTTTGACATGGGTCCGCTGTGGCTCAGCAGGCATCTGACTGAAAAGGTTGAGAATTGGGACGCTATTCCTTGGAGCGCAGGAGGATGAGGGGTGATCTTATAGAGGTGTATAAAATTCATGAGAGGAATAGATCAGGTAGATGCACAGTCTCTTGCCCGGAGTAGATGAATCGAGGACCAGAGGTTTAAAGTGGAAAAGATTCAATAGGAAACTCAGGGGTAACCTTTTCACACAAAGGGTGGTGTGTATATGGAACACGCTGCCAGTTGAGGCAGGGACTATCCCAACATTTAAGAAACAGTTAGACAAGTACATGGATACAATAGGTTTGGAGGAATATGGGCCAACACGCAGGCAGGTGGGACTAGTGTAGCTGGGACATGTTGGCCGTTGTGGGCAAGTTGGGCCGGAGGGCCTGTTTTTCACACTGTATCACTCTATGACTATAAACCCCTTCCTAATCACCTGACTATAAAATCTAGCCTGACATTCTTGTGTAACTCCAAAGTCATTCATTGTCAGAGATTCAGCCTTGACAGTGAGATATTAAATCAGGGGTTTATTTGCTCAGAAAGTGTAAAATTATACAACCACATTTGAAGAAAATTGGAGAGCTCTCCTGGTTTACTGAAGATGGACACAACATTCTGAAGTAACTCAGCGGGTCAGACAGCATCTCTGGAGAAAAGTAATAGGTGACGTTTCGGGTTGAGATCCTTCTTCAGACTGAGTCAGGGGGGGAGGGAGTTTAGAGATATGAAATGGTATTGAACAGATCAGCGCCGGCACAAGGTTTCTATTTCTAACTAGGTAACTGAACAGTGTTGCTCATTTAGTACAGAAATGTTTGCTCATTTGCAAAGCACATTTTGGCTGCAGCGTACATTGCAGTAGAACCATGATGACAAAATGCTTAATTTTAAAGCACTATGGTAAGGCCTGAGTGTGTCAAAGGTGCAACGTAACCGCAAGTACTACCTGTTTTTGTTTAAGTTGTTTCTTAACGGTGTGTAATTTTGCTTCCTTGATTGACAAGCTGCTTAGACCACGCGTTCAATGTTGAATCCCAAGAAATCTATTTGTTTTTACTTTAAGTCTGAAATCAGGGTATTTATATCATCATCAAATTACCATTATATCACTGCTTCAGGCATGTTCACATGTTATTGATACTTGTTTTTCTGCAATAACTTGCCAGAATGTAAAGTGAAGAAAGCTGCATTCCAATGTTGATTAACAGCCACCAACATAATATACGTTGATTATTGTAGTACTATGATTTTCCAACTGGCATTAGTTTATGGACTGAACATGTTTATGTATCAGGTGTTAAGATGATATCCTGAGCAAATTAGCTTTGGCTTGTGAAATTCTCAATGTTAGTATATTTGTCTTTTGTAAAAAAAGTGTTTTTTGCCTTGGTGATACCTATTCACCTCTACAAATAATAGGGCCCGGATTTTTCTGTGATTAGTAGAATCTGGGGGTAATTGATGGAAATGTGGGTAGAATAAAATATTCAGGATAGGATTAGTGTAAAGGTGGGTGCTGGATGATCTTGAGGATTGATCAGGATTGATTGATGATCAAGCGTCCATTAGTTACCACTAATACCACCCTGGCCCTCGACTAAATCGGCCAAGGGTCTATAGCTCTCTGTGACAAAGCTTGCATCAATGTTATCACCTATCTATCAATAGCAGCATAAAAAAAAAGAAATTACGCCTTTAATTATGTCTCCCCATATTTTCTGAGGAATTTTAAGCTGTTTTTTTCCATAATCCTTGCTGAAAATAAATATAAATATAAATGTCATAGTCTGTTTGGCAATCATGTAAGCATTGCATTTTGGGAAGTCAAATCTGGGTAGGACGCATACAGTAAATGGTGGGGCACTAAGGGTGTTGGTGAAGAGAGAGCGGTTCGGATCCACCTTAGGATGGTGAAGATGAAGCTGGTCAATAGGATGGTGATGATGACAGATGGCACACTTGCCCTCATGGACAGGGGGCATAATATATATGGGCTGGAACATTATGTTTCATCTGGCTAGTCTACACTTGAAGCATTGTGTACAGTTCTGGTCTCCACACTATAGGAAGAATATGATTGATCTGGAAAGACAGCAGAGGAGATTAACAATGATACTGTGGACACAAGGAACTGCAGATGCTAGTTTACAAAAAAAGGCATAAAATGCTGGAGTAACTCAATAGGTCTGGCAGCATCTCAGGACAATATGGATGGGTGACATTTCGGATCCCATTTCAGGTCTGAAGAAGGGTCCCTACCCAAAACGTCACCTATCCATGTTCACCAGAGACGTTGCCTCACATGCTGAGTTACTCCCGCACATTTTATCTTTAAAAAAAAAAACAGGATATTGCCTAGAATGGAGGACTTTAGGTGAGTGGACAGACTGGGCTATTTTCCTTGGAGTTCAGGAGGCTGAGGGTTGATCTGATATAAGAGTATATAAGATTAAGAGGAATAGATAGGGTAGATAGTCACATTCCTTTTCCCATATTGGGTTATCAAAAATAAGAGGGAATTGATTATTTTTAAAGGGATTTAAGGAGTAAGTTTTATTCAGTGGTCAATATTTGGAACAACTGCCAGAGGAGATGGTGGTATCAGATGCAATTACTACATTTACAACCAAGTTAGACAGGTGGTTTAACAGGCAAGACATGGAAGGATACAGTCCTAATGAGGGTTAAAAGGATCCGTGTAGATGCGCAGAAATGTCAGAATGAGCCTCTTTCGGTAATGTATGATGATATGACTATAGATTTCCTGCATTTAAATCAATTTTCACACTGCCACCAGTTAAACTGGGGAAAAAAAGCAGCAGCCGTTATGGCTTATCAGTAACCAGATCCATTGATTTGAGATGCTGAGTGAATGTATTTTATGATCCTGGTCATCATTGAGATTAATCTGTGCTTTTTGAAGGAAAATTGCTTAAGTCATTGTCGTGTTACTAAGAATCTGTTAATATTGATTCTGTTCATTTAAGTGATTTTAAAAAAATTAAACTGCTTGTTTTAAGCACTGACAAATGCTATATTTGATAGTGTTCTTCCAACCCCCCTCCTCTTCCATACTGCTGGATGGCACCATATCCATATGGTTCCATTGTCAAATGTCCAGTGTACCAAAGACTCGCCTGAAATGGTTTCATGGAATCATAAAAAAATGTACAACACTGAAGGAGGCCATTCAGCCCACCATGGCTGTGCCAGTCACTAAAGAGTTTAACAGTGTAACTCACCCTCCAACAGTAATTTGTTGCCCAGCAGGCCACACCTCCTCTGATGTACACCCATTTTTTAATGTGATGACTGATGAGGGTTTCTGCTTCTACCGCCCATTCAGTTAGTGTATTTCAAATCCTCGTCTCCTTTCTAATCCTTCCACCAATCGCTTTAACCTTTTTGCCCCCTGAAACATAAGCTCTTTGCAAAGGGAAATAGGTCCTTCCAATTTGCTCTCTATAGGGTTATCATAACATTATGTACCTCAATTACATCTTCCCTTAATCTCTTCTGTTCCTAAATAAATACCTTCGCTTATTCAATCTTTCCTCAGCTGCAATTTTAAAGTCCTGGCAAAATCTTTGTATATCCCCCCTCCAGTCAAAAAAGTATAATAATTAGTATCTTGTGACTTGAATTGTACCCGGTACTCAACCTGTGGCCTAATGAATGTGGTGTACAGTTCAAACAAAGCCATTCTGTTTATTATATATGATGTTCTGGATTGCATTTCTTATTTCTTTTTAACTTTAATTGACATGTCATGCCATCTTTAATGATCTGTGAACATGCACACTTAAAGTCCTTTTGTTCCTCCATATCACTTCATATCCTAGATAGACACAAAATGCTGGATTAACTCAGAGGGACAGGCAGCATCCTGGATAGAAGGAATGGGTAACGTTACGGGTTGAGACCTTTCTTCAAACTGAAATCAGTCTGAAGAAGGGTTTCAACCCTTCACCCATTCCTTCTCTCCAGAGGTGCTGCCAGTCCCGCTAAGTTACTCCTGTATTTTGTGTCTGCCCTCGGTGTAAACCAGCATCTGCAGTTCCTTCCTTTACGTAATATCCTGATGTGTATTGTACATTCCCTGCTCTGAGATTTCCTCCCAAAACCATTCTTCACCCTTTCCTTTGTTCAATAAATTATGGCACTTGGGCAATACTCGCGACAAATGGCAACATTAAGGAAGGTGATCAAAAGTTGGCTCATGGAGGTGATTTCTAATGATAACGAGGGACAGGAAGATGGACAGGAGGAGTTTTGAAAGAGATTCTAAACTTGGCAGTTGAACAGCAAAAGAGAAGGGAGGAGTGTCAATGGAACAGAATTTGAATAAAATGATACTACAGTATGTACTTCACTACATTACTGTGCAGGTATTAAAGGCGAACATTTCTTATAGTTATGTTATGTGATTATTGCCTTGGAACGGGTTTGAATCTCGAGTGTTTAAATCAAACCCACATTAAAATTGATGAGGTCGGCTGGATATATTTCTATGGAGTCAGGAATAAGCAGGCTTCATTTTGTGGGTTTGCTCGGCTGCAAGTCTCCCATCCAACAATGTCTACCATTGTCTCATCAGTAGGATGCTAAATAGTGCAGTCAGAGGCAAGCACTTGGCTTGAAGGGTTCCTACGCATTTGTTCATTAGATGAGAAGGTTCACCACAGCAGGCATTTAAAATGTCTTTGGAAAGCAGCAATACAAAACGCTACTTCAACATTTTGGAAAATAAGTCACTGACAGTGACGTCACGGTGGCGCAGTTCGGACTTAGTGGGTCAAAGGGTCTGTTTTCGCGCTGTGTCTCTCTGAAGTCCAAAGTAAAGTCTGATGTATTTCTACTAGTTGTTGCACTGAAACACTCCTATACACATTTTGCAAAAATTGAACATGCCAGGAGTTACCAGGTAATGCACATCTCAGGATGGGATCAAATCATTGTGTCTCTGTCCCAACCCCCTCAATCACCTTAACAATAAATACTGTTTTTATAAGGACGAGCTCAGTGTTGTGAAGAAGAGCAGCAATACATGTTGTAGACAGGACTGGTATAGATTAATAAAGGTAAAAACGATGATTACAATACAAAAGGAAACATTAGTAACATATTACACACCTTGACTGTGGGAGATTGAAAAGAAGATGAAATCTGGTGAAAGAGTAGGGAAATGAATAACAAATGTATTGTATTTAGCAACCTTGAATATAATGGGGATAAAAGATTACATGAAAGCGATTGCAGGAGAAATCATATGCAAAGGGGATTGAGAGACAGGGGAATGCAATATCAAATATAGTGATCCTTGCCAATATTCAAGATTCCGTTAAACATTGGAAAAGGGAAATGGGATCAGTGTAGGAATATAGGATGAAAACTGCACTTCAAATTCCAGGGCATTGCTCCAAAAAAAGTCACAAGGATGGCATATTATTTTCCACAAAGGGAAGGAACATTCCACAAGGATGGAATTGATGGCATTGTGCCCAGGTTTGCAGAAGATACGAAGATAGGTGGAGAGATAGGTGGTGGTGAGGAAGCAGGGAGGATGCAGAAGGGATTGGACAGGTTGGGAGAGGGGAACAAAGAGGTGGCAGATGGAATGCAACGCAGCAAAGTGCTCTGTCATGCACTTTGGTAGAAGGAAAAAAGGCGTAGACTATTTTCTAACTGAGGAGAGGATTCAAAAATTAGGGGCACAAAGGGACTTAATTTGCAGGTTGAGCTGGTTGTAAAGAAGGCAAATGCAATGTTAGCATTCATTTCGAGAGGACTAGAATATAAAAGCTAGGCTTTATAAGATGCAGGCCACATTTGGAATATTGTGCACAGTTTTGGACCCCGTATCTGAGGAAGGATGTGCTGGTGATGGAGAGGGTCCTGAGGAGTTTTACGAGAACGATCCTGCCGGTGACTGGGTTAATATATGAGGAGCGTTTAATGGCTTTGGGCCTTTACTCACTGGAGTTTAAGAAGGATGAGGGGGTATCTCATTGAAACATACCGAATAGTGAAAGATAGAGTGGATGTGGAGAAGATGCTTCCAGTAGTGGGAGAGTCTAGGACCATTGGGCACAGCCTCAGAATAAAAAGATGTTTCTTTAGAATGGAGATGAGGAGGAATTTCTTTAGCCAGAGGTGGTGAATCTGTGCAATTCATTGCCACAGACGGCGGTGGAGGCTAAGTCATTGGGCATTTGCACTTCCTGCACAGAAAGGTTTAGGAAGAAACTGCAGTCTGAAGAAGGGTCTCGAAACAAAACACCACCCATTCCTTCTATCCAGAGATGCTGCCTGTCCTGCTGAGTTGCTCCAGCATCTTATTGCACAGGAAAGGTTGTTTAAAGCCCTGGCAGCTGTTTTCTTCAGGAGCTAATGAATAGCTGGACAGAGAATCAGCACTCCGTATTTAGGAAGGCAAGTTACAGCTAGGCCTTATTGCTTCACACAAGCACTCTTTTTGTCTTCACCCAGGAGTTCTCCAGGCTTGTTCAGGCATGCAACCCTGTTTCTGCCGTGACTGCTGGATAATGGCCCTGCCCTGCTTCAAATGATTACTCAGGAACACAAAACAACAGCCCAGCCATCATAGTTACAGCCAATTAACTGTCCATCATAGACATATTACCTGCAAACCACAGAAAGATTGTGTGTCTAACTATGTTTGACCGAGTGTGCTGATAAACCGGAGATAATGGGCTGCAAAGGGGGAAAATATAGGGCACGAGATATTATTTTTGCTCTGATTATTGCTGTATTAAAGAGGCAGCATAGAATCATAAATTTGAGCAGCATAAAAAATGGCCTTTCGTTTGATCCAGGCTGATCTTTTTGCGTATTTACATCTTTAGAGTCTATTTTGCCTATTTACAGTCTTCTTTACCGTCAAAAACTCCATATCCTTCAATACCTTTCCTATTGAGCTGCTTGTCTCAATGTCTTTGAAGCATAATAATTATATCTGATTCCATCACCTCCTCCAGCAGTCAGTTCTAGATATCAATCATTCTCTATGTATGGAAAAGAAACTTTGCCCTTGACTTCCCTATAAAACTCCTTCCTTTCACTTTAAACCAAGTCCCTCTTTTTTTCTGATACCTTGACAACTGGAAACAGATTCTGACTATGTAGCCCATCTCGGTCTCTTATAATTGTAGTTACTTCTATCCAATCCAGGTGAATCTCCTCTTTGAAGAAGGGTCTCGACCGAAACGTCACCTATTCATTTTCTCCAGAGATGCTGCCTGACCCGTTGAGTTACTCCAGCTTTTTGTGTCTGTCTTCAGTGTAAAGCAGCATCTGCATTTCCTTCCTTCCACCTCTGCACAACCATATTGTTCTTATAATGTGGCAACCATAACGACACACAATACATTATGTGGCCTAACCTGCATTTTGTAAAGTTCCCACATAACATCTCATTTTTTTATATTCTATGTCCTTACCTACGAAGGCAAGTATGCCATATGCCTTCAACACCACCATATTGTGTGAAAACGCACACCTCCAAATTCAGGGACTGTTTCTTCCCAGCTGTTGTCAGGTAACTGAATCATCCTACAACAACCAGAGAGCAGTACTGAACTATTATCTACCTCTTTGGTGACCCTCGGACTATCCTTAATCAGACTTTGCTGACTTTACCTTGCACTAAACGTTATTTCCTTATTGTGTATCTATAAACTGTAAATGGTTTGATTGTAATAATGTATTGTCTTTCTGCTGACTAGATAGCACGCAACAAAAGTTTTTCACTGTACCTCGGTACACATGACAATAAATTAAACTAAATAACTAACTTCTGGGAGCTATGGAGTTGAACCCCAAGGTCCCTGTTCATCAACATTCATTAGTCCCCTACCATTTACTGTCTATGTCCTATACATGGAAACTGCATAGGTATCTCTTCATGGATAAGCAATTAGGGAAGTGATTTGTTGCTTTCATCAATCATAAGTATTTCAGCATGGGATTTCATGTGTAAAATATTTCCAAATGTTTGTCTTAAGTTCTGTGCCCGTATAAAAACGACTTGGTTTAAAATGGAAAAACAAAACATAGTCGCTGTCAAGACCAGGCATTAAATTATTTAACAAATGTACAGCAATATCAGAAACACTGAGATCTGACACCTATAAAGATGCATAGCTGGGTTGGTTTACATTGGCTGTGATTGTACCCATCCCATCAATGTCTCTACCCACTCCCCACCACCCTGAAATCATTAGAGTCAAACAAATACATTTTAAAAATTGCTTTCCCAATTCCAATCTCCAATCATCCCTATTGAAATTAAATAGTTGCCAACTTCTGCACCAGGTCATTAAAAGTGATGTCCATGGAAAAGGACCATTTTCAAGTGATAGGAGCATATAGTCCGCCTTAACCTACCTGATCTCTCGGTTGCTCAGCACTTCAACTACACCTCCCCTTCCCAATCTGACCTTTCTGCCCTGGGCCTCCTCCATTGTCAGAATGAGGCCCAGCGCTAATTGGAGGAACAGCACCACATATTTCGCTTGGGTAGCTTACACCCCAGCGGTATGAATATTGACTTCTCTAACTTCAAATAGCCCTTGCTTTCCCTCTCTCTCTCTCTCTCTCTCCTTCCCCTCCCCTTCCCAGTTCTCCCACCAGTCTTACTGTCTCCGACTACATTCTATTTTTGTCCCGCCCCTGTTGCCATCAGTCTGAAGAACGGTCTCGACCCGAAGCGTCACCCATTCCTTCTCTCCAGAGATGCTGCCTGTCCCGCTGAGTTACTCCAGCATTTTGTGTCTAATTAGAATATAGATTATGCTCTGTTGCAGTTGCAACAACACACCAGAATTTTTCATCAGCTACAGTATATTGTGCTTTGAGAGAATAGAATAGGTGCTAATCTTGCACTGAAGGTTATTCACGTTATTCCCTTTCTCATGCATATGTACAGTGTGGATGGCTTGATTGTAATCATGTATTTTCATTCAGCCGACTGGTTAACACGCAACAAAAGCTTTTCACTGTACCTCAGTACACGTGATAATAAACTAAACTCAAACTCAAACTATATAAATGCAAGCCTCTATAGAGGAACATAAATAGGCTATTCACTGCCCTTTGTGTCTCCATTTAGCTGCTGATTTGTTTCTCAACTCCACCTCTCTAGATGGTTGAGCTCTGCACTCAATTTACTATCAAGCCACTGTTACAGAAGATTGAACTATAGTCATGTTTACAAAATTGGAGGAAGGCTACCTTCGGAGGGTATATAAATAACAAATTGTTTAAAGGACAATCATAGATTTTAAACAACATGCAAGTATCCTTACAGCTTATATATAGGGGGCTTCTTGTCTTTGGATGAGGTCTACTTCCTTTAAGTAATTGATGTAATTGCTGAGGTGACCCGTTGTCTTGTCAAACACACTTCATTGTACCGTTGACCCCGTGTTAACCTACATATGACAAATAAAACTGAACTGATGTGTTGCATCATTTCGAGAACACCTTTCAGGTGCTCACCGCAGGCTGCTGTGAAGTTAACACTGACTCAGCTTGAAACATTCGACTGGTATGTGTCTGGGTGGAATCATCCCAGTGGTTACTGACCAATGCTGAGGTAAGTGAAGAGAAATGTTATTTACTGAACTCCAAATCACCAAATAGGTTTTTTAATTTGTCTGGAACTGCTGTGGTGCATTGGATGCCGGATATCTTTATCATTAGGCTTGTCACCACACAAGGGAGTAACTTTAAAAAAAAACAGGGAGGAACAGTAAACATTTTGCAATTTCTGTGAGATTTCTGACTTCTGGTAGTAGACGTTGATTTGCTATTATGTGATTTTGTAAATAATACATTGCCCTTTAATATCAGCATCTGTATTCAGCATAGCAATATTGGTTACAGACGCTTACTAAAGAATGAAAATGTGCACCGAGTTCGCACGGATCAGTGATCCCCTCACATTAACATTACACTAGGGACAATATTTACATTTATACCAAGCCAATTAACCTACAAACCTATACGTCTTTGGAGTGTGGGAGGAAACCAAAGTTCTCGGAGAAAACCCACGTGGTCACGGGGAGAACGTACAATCTCCGTACAAACGACACCCGTAGCCAGGATCGAACCATGGTCTCTGGCACTGTAAGGCAGCAACTCTGCTGCTTCGTCACCGTGCCGCCCTGCTATTTGTTTCCTGCTATTAATTAAACAGCCTTGTTCTCCAAGAGTTCCCACATCCATCTTAGCTGTCTTCATCCTATCTGTACATCCATGGAATTTCCAAGTGTTGTTTTAATAATACCTACATTTTCTCTCAGTCAAATTTCTCCCTTCTGATGGCCATTTTTAGCCTTTCGCTGTGTGATCCTAAAAACGTCCCAATCCTCAGGCCAACTATTAGCATTTGCAATTAAACCTTGACCTCCTTTGTGAACCAAAGATTGTGCTTCTTACCCATGGAGTCCGTCTATCTAATTGTGAGTGTCTTTGACCAGCTGTATGAATATCTACACACTGTTCCTCCACTAACCTGACACTTAGCCTATGTTCCAAGTCCACTCTGGACAACTCTGATTCATACCATTATAATCATATCATTATGCCACTATTTAAGTTGAAGACAGCGGTTTTAATTCTTTCATGATTACCCTCAAAATGCATCTAGAATTTTATTGTACAGTGGTGACAACTTCCCCAATGAACTATAATCACAAATTGTCAAATGTAAATAACCTTCTCCTGGGTAGGTTCCGTTGGACACACTGCTGTAAGAAGCAAACCCTAATGCACTCCACAAATTCTTCTTCTTTGGTTCGCACAAACCAATATGTAGATTGAAATCTCCGAATGACGTTTGTAGTTCCCTTCAAATGGATATTTCCTCATTTATTGAGAGGTCAGGTTTTAGACATAAATAGACTAGTCCCTCTTGTATCTTCTCACCCCCTGCTGTTCAGGTTTTCAATCTACAGAGGATTTGATTACGCTTGAGGCATCAAGATTGGATCAAAATACACTGGAGTAGCATTCTCAACATTAAGATTCATAATGTAGGTTATAGCCCTTCTGGCAGCACTTGTAAAATGTCCTCTAGTCAGATTTCCAGTGAGGAAATTTTTATTCCCTTCTTCCAGAGCATTCTTCAATGATAAAATAATTTTGAAAATCAGGATGGCCTGCTAAGTTAGGAAATAGACATTTAAGGGAACATGCTTTGTAATGGTAGCAATATTAGCTCCTCCATCCCACTAAGACTGTTGCTGTGAGGGTTTTGCTGGACAGAGAGACTGATGAAATGCAGAAATTCAGTAGGAAGGACAAGGTTTCATCCTGTGACACAATTTGCAACACTCACAGCCAGGTTTGAATAACGAGTGGGGATGGAAAGTCATTCTGGCCCAACATGTTGGCATTTCAGCCTGTTAGCCACCCTTAGTTCATCACTTCATGTTCCATTATTCACCAACCAGCAAGGAAGGGTGAAATGATTGTTAGAAAGCAGTTGTCTTAATTGCAACTTCTCAAGATAAGGTTTTCTCTGATTCTGTTCATCCTAGATACCTCCATGTTGAATTATAGTTTTCCTCTTGATACAGCCAAACGGTCCAGAAAGTGAGCAAATGGCACTACTTGGTGGGGAGGGGGGGGATAGCTGTCAAATCTATAATTGACCCTTTCTGAAGCACGCCATGGGAAATTGTGATCATTCTGCTTAGCTCAGAGGCATCAATATTAGCAGCTACTCCAACACACTTAAAAAAACCCATCTGATTATTCTACAAAATATCAAACGTTTGCTCTGAAATTTGGTCTGGTGCCAGATTGGCAAAATTCAGCAACAACAAGATGGTGGCATGTAGCTGGTGCCTTCATCCTTTTCCACGATGCCGATAATGCATCCAGCCACGCTCTTCCATTCTGCCAACAATGCACCCAGCCACGATCTTCCATTCTGCCAACAATGCACCCAGCCACGATCTTCCATTCTGCCAACAATGCACCCAGCACCATTCAGCTGCACTCAGCCATTTTAACAATGCTCATCCCATCGTGTATTTAAAATAAGCCCCCAGGTGGGTTGAAGACTCTATTTTGATCTAAACCCATTCTGCTTAAATGGTTGACGTCAAACATTACAGATCAGAATCCCCCATCCCTTTGAGATGAGCGTCTGAAACAGGCTGCCATCTCAATAGCTATCACCCTCGTGCATCTTTAACCATATCCAGCATTCCCACATTGTTGCAGGGCTCTGATATGGAATCAAGGGAACAGTGAGGACTGTTACCAGGAATGTTAATCCAGGGAGGTTTGTTTAATTTATCAGTGCCAGGAGAATGAGCAGATCACCAGGGTCAAGGATCATGAGATAATCTCTCTTGTGTAGGAAGATGCTGGTTTAAATTGAAGATAGACACAAAAAGCTGGAGTAACTCAGCAGGACAGGCAGCATCTCTGGAGTGAAGGAATGGGTGATGTTTCGGGTCGAGACCCTTCTTCAGATAATCTCTCATATACCTTGACAAGGGATATTGGGAAGGCGGTCATATTTTTACCTTGTCCTCTCCTTCCCCTTCACCAATGTGTTTCTGGCCGTGGCTGTCTGTGCAGCGAGTCTGTGCTGTGCACTGCTGAGGTGCTGGTAACTGAGACGTTCTTGGAAGACCCATTTGTTTCCTGTTTCCTGAATGTCTGCTACATCACATTAATGACCCAGCCTGGCTTTGATTACATCCTGGTGATTCAGCATTGAGGTATGTCAGGTGGGTTGAAGAGGAGGATTCTTTGTCAATGAATCCTATGAATTCGCTGAGACCTCCCTTTCTGCACTTGCCATCTTCCATTAGCCACAACTGCTCCAACCATTCTTCTATCCGGGCGAGGCATAATAATAGTACTCTGGCAGGATAGGGGATATTACTGAAATGCAATAACATCACCCGGGACATGCAGGCAGAGCTTAGTGTGGTGAACAAGGCAATAAAATGGAGACACAAAATACACTTCACGAATATGAATGTGTCATTAAATATGGGATTGATTGCTTTGACACACAATTGTGTACTTCGAAATCCAGCAATGGATTGAACTTGTCGTTTTTGCAATGGAGTTGGTTCTTGATATATAACCACTCAGTTTACAGTGTATACACTCAAAAGGTATCTGCCTATCTGTGATGCATTGATATCATGAAGCACCCATAGTTAAACAATGGACAGAGAGGAGTCCACAGTGTACAATAGTTCAAGTGAAAAATAAATAATTGGCCACTAACTTTAACCACCCCTTTCAAACTGTGGGTTGAATTAATATCAGAGTTTGTCGTTTTCAATTCTACACAACTTCATTTAATAATTGAAAGAACAGCGAGGTTACTTCTCTTGAGGTTGTATAGAACACAGAGCAGTACAGCACAGGAACAGGTACAATGCCTGTACCAAAAAAGATGCAAAGTTACATTAATCTCCCCAGCCTTCACGTAATTCAATGGCACTATCATTGTGCCTGCACCACCACTCCTGGCAGCATGTTCCAGGCACCATCATTCCATTTGTAAACGATTTCCCCTGTAGATTTCCTTTACCCTTCTCACCTTAAAGCGATGCCCTCTGGTCTTTGACATTTCCACTCTGGGAAAAAGGTACTGACTCGCCTAACAATGCCTCTCATAATGTTACATACTTCTATCAGGTCTCCTCGCAGCCTCCAAAACTCCGGAAAAAATAATTCAAGTCTATTCAACTTCTCCTTATAGCTAATCTCCTGTAATCTAGACAGCAGTCCAGTAAACCTCTTCAGCATCCTCTCTAAAGTCTCCACACCCTTCTTGTAATGGGGCAATCAGAAATGCGTGCAATACTCCAGATGCAACCTAACCAAAGTCTTATAGAGTTGCAACATGACTTTGATACTCAATGGCCTGGCCAATGAAGGGAAGCATACATTAAGCCTTCTTTTCCAATGCATCTACTTGTGTTGCCACTTTCAGAGAGCCATGAACTTGGACCCCAGGATTCTTCTGAACATCAACACTGTTAATAATATTGCCATTATTTGTATACTTTCCCGTTACATTCAATCTCCCAGCGCAACATTTCGCAGTTGCTCGGAGTAAATGCCATCTGCCATTTATCTGCCCATTTCTGTATGTGATCTATATTCCGCTGGAAACTTTGACAGCCTTCCTCACAGTCTGCAACCCCAGCAATCTTGCTATCGTCTGCAAACCTACTGACTAACCCATTTACATTTGTGTCCAAGTCATTTATATGCTTCACAGTCAACAAGTCCCAACACAGATCCCTGCAGACTCCACTGGTCATAGACCTCCGGCCCTTCCGCCAACACAACCCTCCGTCTTCAATGAGTATGCTGGTTCAGAATCCATACAACCAAGTCTCCATGCATCCTAATCTTCTGGATCTCACACTAAAATCCACGTAGACAACATCCACTGCCACACCCTCATCGATCACCTTTGTCACCTCTTCAAAAATGTGATCAAGTTAGTAAAACATGGCCTGCTGTGTGCAAAGCCATGTTGTCTGTTCCTAAATAGCCCAGTTCCTTCCAAATAGTTATTATCTTACTAACCACCGCATCTACATTTACTTCCAAGTCGTATATGCATATATCTTCTTCGTACTTCTTAAGCCCTTTGCTCCTCTAGGGAGCATAGGCCATTGACAAATATCCTCCACCTCATTCGGTTGTTGGCAAGTTCTTCCAAGATCTCCCCTGTTGAGCCCACTCCCCAGTTGCTTATATCCATATATACAACTGGGGAGTGGGCTCAACTGGGGAGATCTCGAAAGAACTGCTAACAACCGAATGAGGTGGAGGACATTTGACAACGGCCTATGCTCCCTAGAGCCAATTTGTGTGTGTGTGTGTGTGTGTGTGTGTGTGTGTGTATACAGTGACTTGCAAAAGTATTCATACCTCTTGAACTTTTCCACATTTTGTCACTTTACAACCACAAACGTAAATGTATTTTATTGGAATTTTATGTGATAGACCAACACAAAGTGGCGCATAATTGTGAAGTGGAAGGGAAATGATACATGGTTTTCAAATTTTTTTACAAATAAAAAACTGAAAAGTGTGGCATGCAAAAGTATTCAGCCCCCTTTACCCTGAGTTTATACTCTCTGGAATTTAGGAGATTGAGAGGGGATCTTATAGAAACTTACAAAATTCTTAAGGGGTTGGACAGGCTAGATGCAGGAAGATTGTTCCCGATGTTGGGGAAGTCCAGGACAAGGGGTCACAGCTTAAGGATAAGGGGGAAATCCTTTAAGACCGAGATGAGAAAGACTTTTTTCACACAGAGAGTGGTGAGTCTCTGGAACTCTCTGCCGCAGAGGGTAGTTGAGGCCAGTTCATTGGCTATATTTAAGAGTGAGTTGGATGTGGCCCTTGTGGCTAAGGGGATCAGAGGGTATGGAGAGAAGGCAGGTACGGGATACTGAGTTGGATGATCAGCCATGATCATATTGAATGGCGGTGCAGGCTCGAAGGGCTTGCACCTAATTTCTATGTTTCTATGTTTCTATGATACCCCTAAATAAAATCCAGTGCAACCAATTGCCTTCTGAAGTCACCTAATTAGTAAATAAAGTCTACTTGTGTGTAATCTAATCTCAGTATAAATACAGCTGTTCTGTGAAAGCCTCAGAGGTTTGTTAGTGAACATTAGTGAACAAACAGCATCATGAAGCCCGAGGAACACACCAGACAGGTCAGGGATAAAGTTGTGGAGAAGTGTAAAGCAGGGTTAGGTTATAAAAAAATATCCCAAGCTTTGAACATCTCATGGAGCACTGTTCAATCCATCAACCGAAAATGGAAAGAGTATGGCACAACTGCAAACCTCCCAAGACATGGCCGTCCACCTAAACTGACAGGCCGGGGAAGGAGAGCATTGATCAGAGAAGCGACCAAGAGGCCCATGGTAACTCTGGAGGAGCTGCAGCGATCCACAGCTCAGGTGGGAGAATCTGTCCACAGGACAACTATTAGTTGTGCACTCCACAAATCGGTCCTTTATGGAAGAGTGGCAAGAAGAAAGCCATTGTTGAAACAAAGCCACAAGAGGTCCCGTTTGCAGTTTGCCACAAGCCATGTGGGGGACACAGCAAACATGTGGAGGAAGGTGCTCTGGTCTGATGAGACCAACATTGAAGTTTTTGGCCTAAATGCAAAACACTATGTGTGGCATAAAACTAACACTGCACATCACCCTGAACACACCATCCCCACTGTGAAACATGGTGGTGGCAGCATCATGCTGTGGGGATGCTTTTCTTCAGCAGGGACAGTGAAGCTGGTCAGAGCTGATGGGAAGATGGATGGAGCCAAATACAGGGCAATCTTGGAAGAAAACCTGTTAGAGTCTGCAAAAGATTTGAGACTGGGGCGGAGGCTCACCTTCCAGCAGGTCAACGACCCTAAACATACAGCCAGAGCTACAATGGAATGGTTTAGATCAAAGCATATCCATGTGTTAGAATGGCCCAGTCAAAGTCCAGACCTAAATCCAATTGAGAATCTCTGGCAAGACTTGAAAATTGCTGTTCTCAGTCGCGCTCTATCCAATCTGACTGAGTTTGAGCTATTTTTCAAAGAAGAATGGGCAAAAATTTCAGTCTCTAGATCTGCAAAGCTGGTAGAGACATACCCCAAAAGACTTGCAGCTGTAATTGCAGCGAAAGGTGGTTCTACAAAGTATTGACTCAGGGGGGATGAATACTTTTGCACACCACACTTTCCAGTTTTTTATTTGTAATAAAATTTGGAATCCATGTATAATTTTCCTTCCACTTCACAATTATGCACCACTTTGTGTTCGTCTATCACATAAAATCCCAATAAAATACATTTATGTTTCTGGTAAATATATATATAAACAACAAATGAAGATAAATTTAACCCCAAGCAATTTAATCCATTTTCTTTGTAATTTCCTTGTGATTAACAGACAACACATGTAATAACTTGATGCACAACTTTAATATCTTATATAACCCGTTTCGCTTGAAAACAGCACAATATCTGTAATTTATATAAATTAAACATCTGTAGTTTACTCAAACATTAAGATTCTTGCTAATTTGTTCCAACCAATGAGAAATAAGAGTCGAGACGTACCTATGTATCTTCTCCCATCCCAAACGTAGGTGCCAGAGACATACGATAATGTAAAAATAAAGCTGCAACCACTCAGTAACAAGAATGCATTCATTTTCAACTGAGGAGTCCAGTCCATACAACAGTTTCACTGGCGTTGAATATTACAGGAGAAGAAATGTACAGCAAGGTGTTCACCCAGATAACTTATACTGCCTCTCTGCCTGACTAATTGTGACACATCTCAGAATCTCCAGTAATAAATGGCGATGAATGTGATTCAGACATGAACAAGAGCCCATCCCTCTGTCATCAGACAGGCTTTGCTCCATCATACACATCAGAACTCAGCTCTTGCACAACATCGAGCTCTGCCCTGTCCTGCCCAGCCTACCATTTGTGGAATGGTGCCAAGCGTGTGAAAGATCCCTATTAAGGTGAACTGCTTCCGGTGTAATCACACACCTGCGTCTGCTGGTTAAAGATTGCATTTCTTGTTCCTTTTGCAAAGTAAAAGCAATGGCAATAGATTAGAGTGATCCTTCACTTTAAAAAAAAATGGATTTGCTGCCTAGCGGTCTATTTGAGCTGTAAAAGGGAAAACAAATTGTTAGCTCTTTTAATGGAATACTTCAGTGTTACATTATGACAGGATTTGGATTGTGGCCAAAGAAGGAAAGATTGTATACATTCAGCAAGCTAATATTTTTGATCATCCTTTAGCACTGATTCACGTCGCCTAGGAACCTCTTCAGCACAGGAACACAAACCTGGAGAGGGGTCTTTGCAATTGAATCCGGTCCTCTCTATAAAAGACAATCATATCATGATGTGGAATTGCAATATCCCCAAAAGAGTATCTTCCCTATCCCTGTGGTGCCAAGTTTGTTTGTCAATTATTATTTGTGGGCATTGTCGGTTATGCTAGATCTTATTGACCATTCCTAATGGCCCTGAGGAGGTGAACATCGTGATCCATTTGTATAGTAACAAAGCTGAGGTGGTTACTTGGCTATTCCAAAGGATAGATAGACTGCAGTCACAGGAGGACATAGCTTTAAGGTGACAATAGACAATAGGTGCAGGAGTAGGCCATTCGGCCCTTCAAGTCAGCACCGCCATTCAGTGTGATCATGGTTGATCATCCACAATCAGTACCCCGTCCCTGCCTTCTCTCCTTATCCCTTAACTCTGCTATCCCCAAGAGCTCTATCTAACTCGCTATTGAAAGCATCCAGAGAACTAGCCTCCAGCACCCTCTGAGGCAGATAATTCCACACACTCACACCTCTCTGTGTGAAAAATGTTTTCCTCGTCTTCATTCTAATTGGCTTACCACTTATTCTTAAACTATGGCTCCTGGTTTTGGACTCCCCCAACATCGGGAACATGTTCCATGCCTCTAGCTTGTCTAAACCCTTAATAATCTTATACGTTTCAATAAGATCCCCTCTCATCCTTCTAAACTCTAGAGTATACAAGCTCAGCCGCTCTAACCTATCAACATATGACAGTCCCGCCATCCTGGGAATTAACCTCGTGAACCTATGCTGCACTCCCACAATAGCAAGAATGTCCTTCCTCAAGTTTGGAGACCAAAACTGCACACAACACTCCACGTGTGGTCTCACTAGGGGCTTGTACAACTGCAGGAGGACCTCTTTGCTCCTATGCTCAACTCCTCTTGTTATGAAGGCCAACATGCCATTTGCTTTGTTCACTGCTTGCTGCATATGCATGCTTACTTTCAATGACTGATGAACAAGGACTGCCGGATCCCGTTGTCCTTCCCATTTTCCCAACTTGACACCATTTAGATAATCTGCCTTCCTGTTTTTGCTACCAAAGTGGATAACCTCACATTTATCCACATTAAACTGCATCTGGCATGCATCTGCCCACTCACCCAACCTGTCCAAGTCACCCTGCATCCTCATAGCATCCTCCTCACAGTTCACACTGCCACCCAGCTTTGTGTCATCTGCAAATTTGCTAATGTTACTTTTAATCTCTTCATCCAAATCATTAATAGTAAGATTAAACGAGAACTTACCAGTTTGAAGTTTGATCTTTATTTTATGAGGAGTTACGATGAGGGATTACGTGAAGAACCCGTCAGCCGCGCATGTGCGTCAACCTTCAAAGCAGCGGTGTGGAGTCACAGACAGGAAACATTGACCTGAGAATGGTAAGATTGAAGAAACTAGAACTACCAGCTGGTTTTATGAGGAGGGTTGGGAGCGGAGGGCACGTAATCCCTCATCGTAACTCCTCATAAAATAAAGATCAAACTTCAAACTGGTAAGTTCTCGTTTAATCTTACTATTTTACTTTGGAGTCACGTGAGTGACTATGTGAAAGATTTTAAAGCTCTGTGACTCCATGCCGTGGACCGAATCCATGCGTCACACACTGTAGAGTTGTGACCAGGGAGAATGGATAAACTGTAGAGACATGACATAATAACAAATTGAAATTTAATGTGTAGTTAACGATAACAAAACACAACAGTTCCTCTCCTGCCCGAGAGGACATCAACGCGAGCTTAAAACTGAGTTAGCAAACATGCTCGTTCCAGCTAACGACTTATTATAAAACATTTGAAACGTGCGTACCGAGGACCACCCTTCAGCCGACAATATCTGGTTTAGCGGGACGTCCATAGCCCTCGCCGCCGACGTTGCTGCAGACCTGGTGGAATGAGATTTGAACATTTTAGTATCAATCCCAACTTTCATTAATATTAGCTTCAACCACCTGGAAATGGTCTGAGTTGAGTCCTGCTTATGTGGTTTCCTGTGGCTAATCAATAATGCTGAGTCAGACCCCTGAAGTCCCTTGGTGAGGATAATGTACTGCTGGAGGTAAGCTACTAGACATAATTTTGGATCCAAAGGATATGCCATGAACTGTATCTTCAATCCCGAGGTACCTGGTCTACTCTGCTTTATAGGCTCATACACAAAAAAGGTGAAACTATCAGCCGAGGTGAGCATATTATCTAAACGGAGTTTATGCATGGACTGGACCCTCTGAGCTGAAACTAATGCCATTAGCATAGCCACCTTATGCGTGAGTTGGAATAGCGACAGGGAAGTTGGCGGGGACCATAATCGGAGCAAAGTTAACACCACCCCTACATCCCAAATTTCTAAATATCTGGGCTTGGGAGGCTTAGAGCTGAAGACTCCCCTCATGAACTTAGACACTAGAGGGTGAGATCCCATCAATTGGTGTTCTGAATACGGCAGCAGGTATGAAGACAGCGCACTTCTAGCACTATTGGGAGCACTACAGCTCAACTTATCATCATAGTACAATTTCGAGAGGAACTCTAGAACATTAACAATATGAACTGTCTCATTGGAAATGTCAGCTTGTGCACAGAACAGTTCCCACTTCCTGATATATGAAACATATAGTTTCGGAGTACTGCCTCTCCATGCCACAGTTAACACATCCACCGTGCGATCAGCTAGTCCCAGTCCAAGGAACGGTCTTCTTAAAACCTGCAAATCAACAAATTGAGCCGATCATGTAGAGGATGTATTTCACCAGACACTGGGTTAGTCAACAATGTCATGCGTTTTGGAACCTTCCACACCGGTTCCACAACCCTGCTCAGGACCAGAGGATACCAGGGCTGAGTCAGCCAGTCAGGGACTACTAGAATGCCGGAGAAAGAGTCCTGCTGAATTTTATGTAGACAGCGACTGACGAGGCAAAATGGGGGAAATGCATAGAAATATAATGCACCCCAATGTAGCGAAAAGGCATCTATCCTACTGCCCCCGGGTCTGGTTCCCATGCAACATACTTGGGTAACTGATGGTTAAGCCTTGAAGCGAACAAATCCATATCCGGTGTTCCATACCTAGAAATAATATCCTTAAATACTCTATGATCCAACATCCATTCTGTGTTGTCATTAAATTTACGTGACCTGGTGTCCGCCACCGTATTGAATCTACCTGGAAGGTAGATAGCTGAAACCCAAATATGTCGATCAATACACCATTCCCAAATTAGACATGCCAATTTATCACAGGATACTGACTTGATACCACCCATGTGATTTATATATGCCACTGCTGTGGTATTATCTATCTGAACATGCACATGGTGCATGTGTGTACAATAAGCTTTTAAGCCATACAGAGCTGCAAGCAACTCCAGATAGTTAACACCATGCAGCTGTAGAAATGATATCTCATGCAAATTCCACCTGCCACCACAGCTAGTAACGATGTCAGTGGCGCCCCACCCCAACGAGCTTGCATCAGTCTGTAGAATAATGGCAGGGCTTTCAATTGCAATATTACCAGAAGCATGGTCAATATTGGCTATCCACCATTGTAACTCATTAATGGCTTCCGCTGGTAATTGCATGATTCTGTCAAAGTGGCCTGAATTACGTTTAAGTGCCTGCACCTTTGCTCTTTGCAATTGCTGATAGTGCAAAGGCCCATATTTGGCAGCTGGAAATGTGGCTACCAATTTACCAATTAAGCTAGCTACTTGTCGAATTGAAGGCAGCTGCTTAGTGCTCAGTTGATTGCAGGCTTCTATTAATTTCAACTTCTTGCCCTCAGGCAAGGTAACATAGGTAACAGCAAGAAACATACATCAAATCCTACATTGAAAACTACGTCAAATACCCATGTGGGTATTCACGAACTTGTTATCTGATGCTTCATGTTCTTCCACTCACCCTATGCCTCTCTCAACACCAAGTTCCGTGCTTGGTGCATGCTTTCTCCAAACCTGTATCCTTTCCACCAACTGTACCCTACGGCCTATCTTCCATTCCTCAACTCTACCACCAGCAACTGAATGTTCAGTCTTTACTTCCCTGTTTGTTCAGATGCTCTCCCTTGAAAAAGCTTTGTCCGGATCCCTCTCACTTTCTTAATTCAATTGGGCAGTGGGCGTGGATAAATGAATGTACTACTTTAGATTTCTAGAAGGCACTTGATTAGGCACTGCCTCAAAATTATTATGGAACATAGCCAAACATGATGTTGAGGTGACAATTGGCATGGATAGATTAGACTATAAATTCCGATTCCCTATTCAGCCATCACATATCCCAGTTGCATGGATTTGCTTCAGCGTATGAAAGCAAGTTTGTGTTTACCATTAGCAGAGGTCAATAGGTTTAAATAGCTTTAATAAAGAGGACATTTACAGAGATGTTGTGGTACTTTCCTTTCCTTTCATGATCAGGATATAAATTTTGAAAATCATTTTGATGAAGCAAATGACACGCAATATGGATGAGGGTGGTTGCCTTGTTAACTGGTTCTTTCCACTTTCAATAAGTCCCTTGCTTACAAATCATTTACTCAAATTAGCGTCATGTCTATTCCGCACTGGGTTAACTGGAAATGGGTGTATTCATAACATTATCAGTTTAGTAATAAGCACAGCTCACCAGGTAAATGAAGACTTCAGAAGTGAGTGTGCATTAGACACCTTTTTAATAGCCAAAGGGCTTTAAATGTATTATTTTTTTCATGGCCTCATTTTGTCCTACGTTAATTCACAACAGTGCAGACTTTAGAAATGCACCATCAGGTTACTTTATTCCTGGCATGTAGTTCCACAGTTTACCAGGTTAGATCGTCCTTTGGCCATGGAGAACATCACTACTGAACTTAGGCTGAATCCTCATAGGACATTTGTGTTTCTCCCCCTTCCTGGCAGCAGCCAACCATCTGACAATGTCTGAAGAAGAGCCTCAACCCAAAACATCACCCATTCCTTCACTTCAGCGATGCTGCCTGTCCCGTTGAGTTACTCCAGCATTTTGTGTCTATCTTTTGTGTAACCATCTTTTATCTCTTGCCCCAGTTTATGTACACCGTTTGGCAACTGCCAGCATCATAAATGTGTAGCCCTTGACCTTTTAATAGAGATTGAACCTACTCTTTTACTGGTTCAATGCTAGTTCTATATAGCACCTTGGTGTACATAGATAACATGGTAAATATATAATATAACAGGGATGCTGTATCAAACCAGAAGGCACATGTATAAAAAAATGCCTCACTTCTGTTGATCAACCTTGATTCCACTGTATGGTAACATTTTCCGATTATACATCATCTTTTTTTCAAAAAAGGCATCCCGAGGCAAGATCTTCCGTCATCAGATCAGTGCTCAGTTGTGATCCATTGCCATAGCTCCAGGCGCTGACCCAACTCACCAAGGAACCAGGGTGTGTTCACACACTTGGACGTGACTAACAGGCCGTCAGTCAGTGACAGGACCCACCCATGATCATGTGAGAACAAAATCGCCGCCACAGAGCTTCACGTCAGACTGTTCCTGTTGTGGAAGTGAAAAGAAACAATTCTGGAAAACTGAAAAGAAATAGAACGTGCCGGAAAAAAACTTTTCAGGCAGTATCTGTGATAAGAGAAAACAAGTTAGTGTTAAGTTGCAGAGAGTGTGGGGAGGGGTGGATAGGGAATCCATGCGGGTGAACAAGGCCAATGAGACTTCTCTTCCAGGAGTGCTGACCTTGAAGAAGATCTGTTTCTCGCTGGGATTGCCAACAGTTCTCCGTCGGTAGCCCCCTATCCAACCCCCCCCCCCCCCCCACCCCACATTCTCATTGCAATATCAAACCATCCTTTGCATCTCTCTCTCTCTCCCAGATCAGATGAAGGGCCTGCAACGTGAAACATTACCTTTGTTTCTTTTTAAATAGATGCTGCCAGACTTCCTGAGTGCTGCATTTTCTACTGACAGTTGTGGCGTGGTCCTATAACACCAGACTAAACTTATCTGTGTGGTTGATAATAACGTTTTTAAAAGTTTACTTGCTGCTGCTGAATGCATGTGAACATAAGTTCTAGAAGCAGAAGGAGCCCAATCGGCCCATCAGGTCTACCCCACCGTTCAATCATGGCTGATCTATATATCCCTCTCAAACCCATTCTCCTGCTTTCTGCCCATAACCCCTGACACCCCTACTAATCAAGAATGTGTCAATCTCCATCTAAAAAAAATATCCACTGATTTGGCCTCCGCAGCCACCAGTGGCAATGAATTCCACATTGGCTGTGGCCAATCTGTGGCAGATTCACAATACACTGACTAAAAAAATCCTCATCTCCTATTGGATTCCAGTAAATATACTACTTTTCATTGGTCTGTATTTCAGGTAGATGGATAAAATTCATTCCTCACCTTGATGAGAAATAACCACATAATGACGATTAAAACTGTATTTAATTATATAAAATCTAGTAAATAAAAGAATAAGTGATGTTCACCGTGAGCTGTAATGGTTTGTAGTTTACCAGACTATTTTGGCATGAGGGTTGTCTTAGTCATTTAATATCCTTCACACCGATGATGCTATAATTACAACCCCACTTTATGGATATATGCTACTAATCCTCTAACACTACTTTAGTCTGGAAAATAATTATGGAGGGTGACCTTGAATTAACATAATATACTATTGTCTAATTACTCTCAGCCTGGGAGCAAAAAAAGGAGTTGGTGTAACTGTGGAGTTTTCTGTAACAACTAGGGAATCATTCTTGTGGTCTCTTATATTTATATTTCTTTATCTGTTTATCTGTTTATCTCCTTGTTACGCTGCCTTCTCCTGCCAGTCTTGTCTCCCAGAACCCCATCAAAGAACATTGAAAATAAAATAGTACAACACAGATTCCTGCCCTTCAGCCCACAATGTCTGTACGGAACAGACCGCCAAATTTAACCAATCCCATCTGCCTATCCATATCCCTCCATTCCCTGCACATTAATGTGCCAGTCTAAATTCCTATTAAATGTTACTGTTGTATATACCTCCACCCCCCAACCGCCCGTAGTGAGTTCCAGGTGCTTGCTACTCTCTGCGTAAAACAACTTGCCTTGTAAATATCCTTCAAACTCTATCTCTGTCATCTTAAAGGTGTGCCTTTTCATAGTTGACATTTCCATCTTGAGCAAAAGACTCCTCTAATTTTATAAGCTTCTTCAGATATCCCCTCGGCTTTCAACGTTCAAAAAAAAAACAATACAGGGTTATCAAACCTCTGTTTACAGCTAATACCCCCTAAACCGGGCAACATTCTGGTGAACTTTTTTGCACACTTTCCAAAGCTTCCACAGCTTTCCCGTGATGGGGTGACCAGAAGGGCACACAGTATTCCCAAAGTGTCCTCACTGAAATTTTATACGGCTGCACATGACTTGCTGGTTTTTATATTCTGTGGCCTGACTGGTGTAGACCATGCTGGAAGGTCATTATTTACCTGATGTATGATTGCTGACAATATTGCAGTGGTCTGGGTATCCAAGAGCATTGCCAACATGGAATATTCTGCAGCATTAGTGAGGCCCCATGGCCAGAGGTTACCTTCATCTCATCACCCTCATCTTGAAACTATTCAGGCTAGTCCTCTTTCATCCTCAGAGAGAATACAGAGAACAAATGTGCTTGATGCATCTGAGACAAGAACCTCAACTTCAGTGTCTGAAGAAGGGTCTCAACACTCGACGAGTGGTGGGTGTATGGAACCAGCTGCCAGAGAGTAGTAGAGGCTGGGACTATCCCAACGTTTTAGAAACAGTTAGACAGGTACATGGAGAGGACAGGTTTGGAGGGATATGGACCAAACACAGGCAGGCGAGACTAGTGTAGCTAGGACATGTTGGCTGGTGTGGGCAAGTTGGGCCAAATGGCCTGCTTACACACTCTATCACTCTAAGACCCGAAACGTCATCCATTCCTTCTCTCCAGAGATGATGCCTGTTCCGCTGAGTTACTCCAACATTTTGTGTCTAACCACAACTATGGTCTTTCCCACACAGGGCCTTTTCAAACATCCTTGCTTTCTTTGTCTCTGCTCTTTCCATTTAAGCATGCAGGGCCAATGAGTTGTAAGGAGTTGTATTAAAGAGGTGTCAGATGCTGTCTTTCACAAGACTTCTCACCTCATCAAATATGCTACGAGTTCCACACAGGAAATAAAGCAATCCCTCACGTTCCACATGATGTCTGACTTCCTGGGAAACAGTCGCTGATCTCTGAAGGTTCTACTTGAGGAATTAGTTCGTTGATCAATAAGGAAGGGTTACCTTTCATCGATTCATACAGTGCAGAGACTCTTCAGCCAACCATGTCCATGCTGCATGGTGTGGTTCTCGACATTAATCCCATCTATACGCATTCACCAGAAATCCTAACTGCCTGTGGTACACAATTGAGAGCCCTGCTTAATGGCGTAAGTTCTTGGAGCTACTTCTAGTGGCTTTGTCCTACACCTCTTCAATAAAGGCATGGATGAGGGTTTTGAAAGCAAAATGGAGTCACAGATTGGTAACAATACGTACACGGGATCCAAAGCACACCTTGGGAACAATAGGGTTTCTGACATTTGCCTGGAATAGGGTTGGTCATGACGGCTATGGAATGGAGTTTACGGTGGGAACTGTGAACGGTGTCTTTGCCCTTTTCAGTACTTGCCGGGAGGAGTCCTCTGCACATTGAGTTACAGATATGGGATAAGCAGACTGACAATATATAGACAGTGGTGATCAAGGGAAGCAAGCGTGAGGTAAGGCTGTGTATCATTTGTGTACATATGATAGCTGGTGCAATGCCCTGTGTGATGCTGCTGAAGGACAGTATGTAGGTGTAGAGATGTAAGACTATAGGACAGCAAAGCTATTTACATTATTGTTTCTAGGCTGAAGATAGATATAAAATGTAGGAGTAACTCAGCAGGACAGGCAGCATCTCTGGAAAGAAGGAATGGGTGACGTTTTGGATCCTGACCCTTCTTCAGACAGAGTCACGGGAGAGGGTGTCTAGAGATATGGAGGTGTAAGGCGTGAAAGTGACAGTTCAAAGAAGCCGATGATTAGGAAATGTAGAATGCATCTGCAGTTCATTCCTACACATTGCTTCTAACATCGCTCCTGCCTTTTTATAGCTGGTAAAATTGAATTATTTCCTCTGAAAGTTTAAACAAATAGGGGAACAAAATAACATATATTTTAACAGAAAGTAAAAAGGTTACAAAAATGGAGTTTACATTAAAGCAGTATTTAAATCCCTGGAATAAACTGGGCTTGTGATCTTATTCTCAATGTTCTCTCTCGGATCAGTGCACAAATAAAAATCGCTTCTTAAAGGGAGCTTCACATGGTTTAAATTGCTGAATTATGTTGCTGTTGTTCATTGTTTGAACTCTTTTTGAACGATAAGCTTATAATAATAATAATCGATGATGATGAATGAGTACTAGCCAGGATAGTTTCAGGAGTAGGAAATGAGTGGCCTTCAAGAGGTTTTCATGGTCTCTCCCTTGAGCCATGAAGCAGTATGGTTTAATGAAAGAATTACATTCATTTAAGTTTCTGAGCTTGCATCAACCATTATATCATAGTAAAGCCTGGATGACCACAATTAATACTTTTGATTCTTTTCGTGACTCGATTGAATCGTGGATTCCATATGTGGAAGGATAGAACGCATTTTCACTGCAAATGAACTTGCAGAAAGAAAGTCATCCATTTCAATCCCTATTGTAGAAGCTGAGACTTTCTTTGAAAAAAACCTTGTTGGAGCCAGCCAAACCAGGAAACAAACGTTTGAAGAATGGTTATAGGAGTTGAACAACATGGTAACCCTCTCTGCCCCTGGTCCAATGGTTCAATAATGTAACTTTAACAGGCAGGATCAGCATTCAGGTGAAACTATCGCAGACCTTGAGAAGGAACTGAATTTCAGGCAGGTTATTGGTTAGAGATTTAAGGGCCTGTCCCACTTGAGCGACCTAACCCGCGAGCTCATACTCGCAACATGGTCGACACGAGGTTGAAGGAGGTCTTCGTAACTCTCCTTCATGCTCAAGAGTGGTCTCCGCGTACTTGAGACCTCAGCTAGGTCGCGGCGATTTTTCCAAAATGTTAAAAAATGTCCGCGAGTAAAAAAAGGTCGCCATGGAAAAAATGTATCCTTTTTTTACTCGTAGGTTTAGTCGTAGTAGGTTGGCATGTTAGTTGTAGGTAATCGAGGGTAGTCAAAGGTAGTCGAGGGTAGTCGTAGATAGTCTCCATCATAGTCGAAGGGAGGTTGAAGGGGATCGAAGGAGGTCGTGTTCACTCTCCACTATTCCAATTTTCCCGAAGTTAGTCGTAGCTAGTCGTAGCTAGTCGAAGCTGGTCTTCAACATAGTCGAAGGAGGTCGAAGGAGGTCTTCAACATGTCATTTTTTCAAATTCTTCTAAACTCGCCAATTAGGTCGCCCAAGTGGGACAGCCCCTTTAACACGGAGGTTGTACAGCACTTAAGAAAGCAAAGAGCCACCTGGGGCAGTGATGTTATCAGTGTGGAAATACATAACAATGGGCTGAACAAACAAATTATCAAACAGAAGTAAGGGTTTCATCTCGGTGATTCCTACAATGTGCCTTTGTTTTCTCAGAAGCTGTCCCTCTTGGCTATAAGATGGATACTGAAGGACCCCACCCTGTCGCTGATAAAGGTAAGTGTAGGAAGGAACAGCAGATGCTGGTTTAAACCGAAGATGGCCACAAAATGCTGGAGTAACTCAGCGAGACAGGCAGCATCTCTGGAGAGAAGGAATGAGTGACGTTTCGGGTCAAGACCCTTCTTCAGACCGACAAAGTTAAAACAGTTGTGGATGTACCCTGTCTGACCAACATAATAGAATTAAAGTTTGACTTCAGACTCCTCATCTACTCTGGGCATTTCCTGCCATCTTATGACCTGTCCATGAGCTGCTGAATCTCAGGCCAAACTCGAAGTGGATAAGGAGTCAAAGCAATTGCTAGTAAATCCAGTGTGTGGGAAGGACCTGCAGATGCTGGTTTATGACAAATGAAGTCAATTCAGAGTTTCTTGTTCATTATAATTCACGGCAACAATGACAGTTTAGTTTATTGTCACGTGTAGCGAGGTATAGAGAAAAGCCTTTGTTACGTTCTATCTAGTCAGCGGAAAGACAATATATGATTACAATCGAGCCTTTTGCAGTGTACGGTAGCACAATTGCTGCTGATTTGGCAGCGGTGTAGTTTGTCAACATTGAAAGGAACACAGATGAATTAGTAGAAGTTAACAAATGCCGACTTGCTTTGAGAATTGGTTTCCTTTTGCAATCCTGATTTTTGGTGGATCATGATAAGCGATTTCATTGCCACTCTACCTCTAACTGTGTCATTTAAAACCAGACAGTTCTCCGTCATGCTCAAATCCTGTACACAAACATCTGATCACTAGCTCTGTAACCCAAGTACATGACTTATTTGTCATATAAAGAACACCATCGCTAGACCATCTTGCTTCTGCATTTGGATATAGCAGCCTATTCTGCTATCACCTGCAATTATGGGTAAGATGGGAGTGAATACATGGAGTTGCCAGGGTCACAGTGTGACCATACCTGATGTGCCACTCTGCAAATATACTAATGTTGTTCTCACAATGGCAAGCCAAGCAAAGTTAATTTCCCCATTTTATTTAAATCTTTTAAAATATTTTAGTCTATGGAAAGACAGTACATGTCTTTGTAGGTGACAGGTGTCAGAGGTTACGGGGAGAAGGCAGGAGAATAGGGTTCGGAGGGAGAGATAGATCAGCCATGACTGAATGGCGGAGTAGACTTGATGGGCTGAATGGCCTAATTCTACTCCTATGACTTATGACCTTATGACCTATAGTCCCCAGTTTTGAAATGTTGGCCTTGTGTGGAACAGATGAAGCTGCAACGTTGTGAAGAGAACAGACGTCATCATATTTTACAAGTCTGCACTCAAAACGTTCCAACCTCATCTACTGTATCCGCTGTTCCAGGTGTGGACTCCTATATATCGGCAAGACCAAGCGCAGGCTCGACGATCATTTCGCTGAACACCTCTGCTCAGTCCGCCTAAACCTACATGATCTCCCGAATGCTAAACACTTTAACTCCCCCTCCCATTCCCACACTGGGCTCCTCCCATTTCCTCCAAATACAAGGCGTAGCTATGGGCACGCGCGTGGGCCCCAGCCATGCCTGCATCTTTGTAGGGTACGTCGAACAATCCTTGTTTGAGACGTACCAGGGCCCCATCCCCGACCTCTACCTCCGCTACATCAACGATTGCTTTGCTGCTACCTCCTGCACCCACACACAACTCACTGACAATCCGCTTCACCACTAACTTCCATCCGGCACTCAAATACACCTGGACCATTTCCGAAACTTCCCTACCATTTCTTCACCTCACTCTCCCCATCGCAGGTGATAGACATCTGACCATTATAAACCCACTGGCTCCCATGGCTATCTAGACTGCACTTCTTCCCACCCTGCTTCCTGTAAGGACTCCATCCCCTACTCCCAATTCCTCCGTCTTCGCCGCATCTACTCCCAGGATGAGATGTTCCACACCAGGGCATTGGAAATGTCCTCATTCTTCAGGGAACAGGGGTTCCCCTCCCCTACTATAGATGAGGCTCTCACCAGGGTCTCTTCAATACCCCATAACACTGCTCTCTCTCCCCATCCCCCACTCGTAACCTAGTCCTCACCTTTCACTCCACTAGCCGTCACATACAACAAATAGTCCTCTATCATTTTTGCCACCTCCAACGTGACCCCACCACTCGCCACATCTTCCCATATCCCCCCCCCCCCCATCTGCTTTCCGCAAAGACCGCTCCCTCCGTAACTCCCTGGTCAATTCTTCCCTTCCCTCCCGCACCACCCCCTCCCCGGGCACTTTCCCTTGCAACCGCAAGAGATGCTACACTTGTCGCTATACCTCTCCCCTCAACTCCATTCAAGGACCCAAGCAGTCGTTCCAGGTGCAACAGAGGTTCACCTGCACCTCCTCCAACCTCATCTATTGCATCCGCTGCTCTAGATGTCAGCTGATCTACATCGGTGAGACCAAGCGGAGGTTTGGTGATCGTTTCACCGAACACCTCCGCTCCATCCGCATTAACCAACCTGATCTCCCGGTGGCTAAGCACTTCAACTCCCCCTCCCATTCTGAATCCGACCTTTCTGTCCTGGGCCTCCTCCATGACCAGATTGAGCACGACCGGAAATTGGAAGAGCAGCACCTCATATTCGGCTTGGACAGTTTGCACCCTAGCGGCATGAACATTGACTTCTCCAATTTCTGGTAGCCCTTGCTGTCTCCTCCCCTTCTCAGCTCTCCCTCAGCCCTCTGGCTCCTCCTCTTCCTTTCTCCTTCCTTCTACCCCCCCCACACCCCAACCCTACATAAGTCTGAAGAAGGGTTTCGGCCCGAAACATTGCCTATTTCCTTCGCTCCATAGATGCAGCAGCACCCGCTAAGTTTCTCCAGCACTTTTGTCTACCCACACTCACCTTTCTGTCCAGTGCCTCCTCCGCTGTCAGAGTGAGGCCCAATGCAAATTGGGGGAACAGCACCTCATATTTACTTGTGCAGCGTACAACCCAGCGGTATGAATATTGACCTCTAATTTTCATGTACCCCTTGCTTTCCCTCTCTCTCCATCCCTTCCCCATCCTAGTTCTCCAACCAGTCTGACTGCCCACATGGTTACATTTTATCTCTGTATGCTTCGTAGTTACCTTCCCCTGGCTACCAATGAACTTCATCCCATTTGATGTCTTGTTTTCACACCTTACCCTTCCATATCTCTGTGTCTCCCTCTACCCTGACTTTCAGTCTGAAGAACGGTCTCAACCTGAAAACTCACCCATTCCTTCTATCCAGATATGCTGCCTGTCCCGCTGAGTTACTTCAGCATTTTATGTCTCTCTTCGGTGTAAACCAACATCTGCAGTTCCTTCCTACACACATTTTTTTAGTGTGGACCAAAAGTCCCCAACAAACCATGGCTGAAAAATTAAGATGCAGTATACATTTTATTGCAGACGTATGACAAATTAGCACAAATTGATTCTCAACACACACTCCTTAAGTAGAGGGTATCGAGGTGAACATTAATGTGTACAGTTTCAATTTGACACAGACTGCAGTTTTGAAGCATAGCACTCCAAGAAATTCTCTTCTTTACTCTCATGGACACACACACATGGCAACAGGAAGGACACAAACAGCATTACTCAAAGACATCATCAACGTGTTAGATGCTGACTGATTCCCTCTGGCTATGTTCACGATGCTGTAATGTGTTGGTGCAGCGAGTTTTGTGCCAGATGCTGAAGAGGTTTGTCTCGACTTGAAGCCTTCTACGCAAGCCTGATGCTGTCAGGCATGAGTGCAGTTGTGGACACACCTCTTGAGGTGCTGGTTAAGCCACTAAAAGAAAGAGAATGAGGAGAGTATGAGGTGGCCATTATTCCATCTCATTGTCATAAGTGATAGGAGTAGAATTATGCCATTCGGCCCATCAAGTCTACTATGCCATTCAATCATGACTAATCAATCGCTCTGAACCACATTCTCCTGCCTCCCCCCCCACCCCCCCCCCCCCCCCCCCCATAACACCTGACACCTGTACTAATCAAATATCTATCCATCTCTGCCTTAAATATATCCACTGGCTTGACCTCCACAGCCTTCTGTGGCAAAGAATTTCACAGATTCACCACCCTCTGACTAAATAATTTCTCCTCATCTCCTTCCTAAAAGAATGTCCTTTAATTCTGAGGTCATTACCTCTGGTCCTAGACTCCCTCGCCAGTGGAAATATCTCTCTCCACATCCACTCTATCCAATCCTGGGCCTTTCACTCCAGAACCAGCACATTCTGTATGTTCACAATATTCCATTTCAAAGAAAGTAAGCGCTTGGCCTTGGATTCAGAGTTCTTTGTGCTGTATTGTGCCAATGATGGCAATTCACTTAGTGAGCTCAGCTTGCCAGTTCTGGCATTTACCAAAATCAAAATGGATTCCACTTCCATAATGTACTTCTGCTGCTCAAATTTCTTCTCACAAGCAACAAGTTTGTGATATCTATTTCTTGCCCTACTGCAGTCCACTGGCTCCCATTGCCCAGCACATGCATAGAAACATAGAAAGTAGATGCAGGTGTAGGCCATTTGGCCCTTCGAGCCAGCACCACCATTCAATATGATCATGGCTGATCATCCAGAATCAGTACCTTGTTCCTGCTTTTTCCCCATATACCTTGATTCTGTTAAGAGCTATATCTAACACTCTCTTGAATACATCCAGTGAATTGGCCTCCACTGCCTTCTGTGGCAGAGAATTCCACCGATTCACAACTCTCTGGGTGAAAAAGTGTTTCCTCATCCTGTTCCAGAAATACTGCAACAGCGAACAGAAAATGCTCAAAACACTCAGCAGATCAGGCAGCATCTGAGGAAGGAGAAACAGAATAAGCGAGTTCGGTATTCCGAAAAATGCAAGGAATCATGGGATTTGTCAAAGGTCATTCGCGATAAAGAAAATGTGAACGAAGCGCTGTCTGCATAAACTGTGTATAAATTCTTATCTTTATTCATAATTTATGTGTAAAAAGATATTTAATCTGAGGAACGGGGGTGCCAGGTGGCAGGAGAGCGGGGTGTAACAGCGAGAGAGAGGGGGCAGATGAGAGTGGGATACAGGGGGAGAGACTGGACCGGCGGAGAGACATTCTCGGCAGCTGCATGCACACCTCATCCACAGCCAGGATCAAACCCGGGTCCCCTGGACCGTCGGGACACCGGCGGGACACCGGCCGGTGACACTATACAAATAGATAAAAGAAAAACTGAGCTATAATGATGACAATGAAAACAAGTGGAAAAGAAGACAACTAGGTTTGCCACCGGAAACTAATTCACTAAGCAAGTTGGATAATTCAGTATTGAGACCTGTAGGCTGCAGAGTGTCCAGTTGGATGATAAGGTGTTGTTACTCAGGTTTGTTTTGGGCTTCATTGTAAACATGCAGGAGGTCAGAGTGAGAGTGGGATGGTGAGTTAGTGTTGAGCAAGCTGAGCTCTGCATCAAGTGTGTAAGAAAGAACTGCAGATGCTAGTTTAAATCGAAGGTAGACACAAAATGCTGGAGTAACTCAGCGGGTGAGGCAGCATCTCTGGGGAGAAGGAATGGGCGAAGTTTCGGGTCGAGACCCTTCTTCAGGACCCTTCTGAATCCTTCTGAAGAAAGGTCTCGACCCGAAACGTCGCCCATTCCTTCTCTCCAGAGGTGCTGCCGCACACGCTGAGTTACTCCGGCATTTTGTGTCTTCCTGAGCTCTGCATCGTTTCTGCATTCTGAACAAAGGTGTTCTGCAAAATGATCTAACTCAGAAATTATAAAGAACATCAGCAATGGAGACACGGCCTGTAAATGGCGCAATGAGCAACTGTTCTCTCGTGGCATCAATCATTTTGCAGTTCTTACACGGTTGAAAGTAAAAATGCACGAGGATTTCATTATGCTGAAGGGAGGGGGAAGAATAAGTGGTGCATATTTACACCATGTGCAGCTTGTAAATTGGAAGAGATTACGGACTCAAGAGGAAGTGGGATGTGAAGAGGAGGATTAGGATAGGCCAGGAATTATCTGTGCTTTCAGTCTGTCAGTGGCAACAGCAGCTGAAATGTAGTTACAGCTGCTCCTCGACCGACGATGGGGTTACATTCCGATAAACCCATCGTAAATATAAAATGGCCCCATAGCAGAAGCATCCACGTCGCGGGGCTGGAAACTGGAAGTATCCCGAGCTAATTCTGCCACCGCCATCATCTATTGCGACAAGTGATGGCTTCCACTGATTGTCGCCGGAAGCTTGCGTCCTTTTCAGGACGGACGATGACAGCGACGTCAACATTTGTAACAAGATGGACATGGCAAGAAGAAGCGAAAATATCATAAGTCGAAAGCACATTTAATACAATTTGATCACGTGGCCAGGTGACGTGCGCCTCGCTGCCGTTGTCACATGGCAAAGTGGGCAGCACAATGGTGCAGCAGTAGAGTTGCTGTCTTACAGCACCAGAGACTTGGGTTCGATCCTGACAACGGGTACGGTCTGTACGGAGTTTGTACATTGACATGTTCAAGAAGGCTGCAACTGACAGCCTACACACCAACCTGGAGGAGTACACTGCGTCCGTGTCTGCTTACATGGAAAAGTGCATAGAGGATGTCTGTGTCACAAAGACCATCACTATACGGGCCAACCAGAAACCCTGGATGACCACAGAGGTATGTAGAATGCTGAGAGCACGTAATGCCGTGTTTAAATCCGGTGACGTGGTGGCACTCAGATCCGCAAGAGCCAACCTGAACCGAGTCGTCAGGCTGGCAAAGCGTGCCCATGGTCAGAAAATCCAGAGCTTCTTTCATGACCCCATGAACACCAGGCGCATGTGGCTGGGAATCAAAACAATCACGGACTATAAGACTGCTCCACCACCCTGTGATGACAGCATTGAGTTCCTCAATGAACTCAACAACTATTTTGGACGGTTCGAGGCATTAAATAACACACCTGCGAGAAAAGGTATTCCTCACTGTGATGAACAGGCACTCAGTCTTGATATAATGGATGTCCGGAGGACCCTAAAAGGAGTGAACGCACGGAAGGCGGCAGGCCCTGATAACATACCAGGGCGGGTGCTCAGGGAATGTGCTGATCAGCTGGCACATGTCCTTACGGACATCTTCAACACCTCGCTGAACCAGGCTGTTGTCCCATCGTGTTTCAAGACTGCCACCATCATACCAGTGCCAAAAAAAATCCAATATACAATGTCTCAACGATTACCGCCCTGTAGCACTCCTATAATAATGAAGTGCTTCGAGAGGCTGGTCAGGGACCATGTTTCCTCCAGACTCGCCTCCACACTTGACCCATACCACTTTGCTTACAGGCCAAACCGCTCCACAGAGGACGCTATATCCTCCGTACTCCATCTGAGCCTGGAACATCTAGAGGAGAAGAACACTCATGTGCGAATGTTGTTCGTGGATTTTAATTCAGCATTCAACACAATCATCCCTCAGCACCTGATAAGCAAACTGGGTCCATTGGGCCTCAGCACCCCCATGTGTAACTGGCTACTGGACTTCCTCACTGACAGACCCCAGTCAGTGAGGGTTGGAAACAACACCTCTAACATCATCTCTCTGAGCACCGGCTCCCCTCAGGGCTGCGTCCTGAGTCCACTGCTGTTTACCCTGATGACCCACGACTGTTGTGCCAGGTTTAGTACAAACCACATCATGAAGTACGCAGATGACACAACAGTGGTGGGCCTCATCCGGGACGACAATGAGCTGGCTTACAGGGAGGAGGTGAAACAACTGGTGGACTGGTGCAATACGAACAACCTGATCCTGGATGTCGAAAAAACAAAGGAGGTCATGGTCGACTTAAGGAAAAACCGGTACAGTCCCACACCACTGCATATCACTGACAGCGTTGTGGAGTTAGTCAGTAGCACTAAGTTCCTGGGGGTGCAGATCACTAACAGTCTGACCTGGTCAAATAACATCTCATCAACAGCTAAGAGAGCGCAGCAGCAGTTGCACTTTCTGCGCCGGATGAGAAGAGCTCACCTCCCCCATCCCGTCCTCACCACTTTCTACAGGGGCACCATAGGGAGTATTTTGACCAGCTGTATCTCTGTCTGGTTTGGGGACTGTAAAGCCTCCGATTGGAAGTCCGTGCAGAGAGTGGTGAGGACGGCTGAAAAAATCATTGGGACTTCTCTCCCCTCAATCGGCGATATTGCGACCAAACGTTGCGTGTCTAAGGCCAGCAGTATTATAAAGGACCCCACACATCTCCATCACGGACTGTTCACTCTGCTGCCCTCGGGCAAAAGATATCGTAGCAGAAGGAGCAGAGCATCAAGGTTCTGCAACAGCTTCTTCCCACGAGCCATCAGACTCCTGAATTCCATGTAATGGGCTGCCACCATTGTCTATTTTATCCTTTTATCCATTTTATCCTTTTATCCATTTTATCCTTCTGTTTATTATCGTGTGGCATGGGGAGCCAAATGCAACGGAATTTTGTTTGGAATTGCATATATCGATGTATTTCTAAATGACAATAAAGTTTGTTTGACGGTACACAAAAGGCTGGAGAAACTCAGCGGGTGCAGCAGCATCTAAGGAGCGAAGGAGATAGGCGACGTTTCGGGTCGAGACCCTTCTTCAGACTGGAGGTGCACCTGCTGAGTTTCTCAGCCTTTTGTGTACCCTCGATTCTCCAGCATCTGCAGTTCCTTCTTTAACAAGTTTGTTTGACGTTGACGTTGACCTTGTGACCACGTAGGTTTTCTCCAGATGCTCCAGTTTCCTCCCACACTGCAAAGATGTACAGGTTTGTAGGTTAATTGGCTTTGGTAAATTTGTAAATTGTCCCTTGTGTGTAGGATCGATTGCTGTTCGGTGCGGACTCGGTGGGCCGAAGGGCCTGTTTCTGCGCTGTAGCTCTAAAGTTTAAAGTGGCTTGTTTTCATATCAATACACAGTGCTGTTGCCAGGCTATGCCATTTAGGCCCAGAGTATAAATGACATGGAGAAATAAGGCACACAAGCCTATTCAGGAGTGAATAGTTTTACGTCTCCTGGAAATGATGCGGTATCTTTTACTGTTAGTCTGTCTCAAAATCTATCAACCAGACGCTGACGAATAGTGTTCACATCGCAGCCTGATCAATCAGTTGTCATATTGGCCACTGGTGTTTGGAAATGCAAACAATGACTAACATGCTTACATAACTGTTTCTCCTTTAAAATGTACGCAGAGCGGAAATGAGTGAGAGCATGTCATGGCACTGGGACATGTGGAGACCTATAACTAGGTTTTTTGTTCAGATTCCATTCTGACATTACTAAGGCGACGTCAGACGTCACATTACCATTTTTACCTGAGCTGTAATAGTTGCATTTTTCTGCCCAATTTGGATGATCTATGAAAGACGTGAGGGAACTGTCAAAGCTCATCATCCTGCATCAGTCATTGAACCACTATCAATATTTTAGTTCTGATTTTGAATGTTTATAGTGATGTGTGGGCACACAACCAACTCGGTGCCAACTAACTCCAAAGATCTGGAAATCTGGGGTGGTGAATCTGTGGAATTCTTTGCCACAGGTGGCTGTGGAGGCCAAGTCAGTGTATATATTTAAGGCAGAGATAGATAGAGTCTTGATTAATAGTAAGATTAAATGAGAACTTACCAGTTTGAAGTTTGATCTTTATTTTATGAGGTGTTACGATGAGGGATTACGTGAAGACCCCGCCAGCACGCATGCGCGACATTCTTCAAAGCAGTGGTGTGAAATCACAGATACCAGAGTAGACTAATATAGTAAGATAAGAGAGAACTTCCATACCAGTTGAACTTTATAATAGAGGGTTTTGGGAGCGGAGGGCACGTAATCCCTCATCGTAACTCCTCATAAAATAAAGATCAAACTTCAAACTGGTAAGTTCTCATTTAATCTTACTATTTTACTTCGTGAGTGACTACGTGAAGATTTCAAAGCTCTGTGATTTCATGCCCTGGAACAAGACCATGCTCACACACTGCCATTCTGGGAAGGAGGATGAACGTATTTCACACACGACACTGTGCTGAAAAACAATAAAGGTATTATTCATACCTAAAATAATATGCCCCACATTGGGTAATTTATTTTACAGAACTTAATTTTTCCCTGCAAACGTCTCAGGATCGGCCACGGGTTTATTATAAAGCATTGAATGCGTTCATTGCTCCACCCCGCTGTGGCAAGGATGTGGTCCATAGGAACTCCCATCATCCTAGCGTCCGATGTAGATGCAGCCCTTTTGGAGTGAGATTTGAAACATTAGTATCCACCACTGCATGTAATACCACCCTAACCATCTGGATATGGTTTGCACTGTGACCTTAGGTGAGGGCATTTATGGCTAATGAGAAAGCTCTCTCCGTGCCCATAAGTGTCTTGGTGACTATATATTGGAAAATATGTGTCATGATGCAGGGCCGACTATCTGCAGGATAGGCCAGAACTCTAATATTGGCCAGAGGAACCGGGTCAGTCTTGTTTAAGTACCCCTGTATGTAGCAGGTTATCTGCCATTTGTGACAGACATGACGTCCTATACTAGCTTGTGTAAGGACTGGACCCGTTGTGCTGATCCAAGTGCCATAATCATTCCCATCTAGGATATTAGTTTGTCCAGAGTGAGCCCCGATATTGGTGTCCATCCTCGTAACATGGTGTACTACCTATGTCCCATATATGGGTGTATCTGGGCCTGGGGGGGATAGAGTACAAATACCCCTCATTCGTTTAGGTACTAGTGGGTGTGATCCTATAGCCAGGTGATCACTCCCTCTGCCCAGATATTAGATAGGGCACTCCTTGCACAATAATGGCACTGTAACTCAATCCTTCATCGAAATGAAGGGTGGCCAGAACTCCAGCACTTCAGTGTTGGTGGCTGAGTCATATGTAGTGTTCGTCCTGGTGCAGAACACTTCCCATTTCCTGACATATGTCAGGTACTGTCTTCTCGTGGACTCCCTGCACGACGCTGAGATGGCATTGATCGTCCTGTCGGAGAGTCCGTATCCCAGAAATGGCCTGTTCAGAAACTGCAAATCAACAAGTTCATACAGTCATGGCACGGATACTTTCCCGCACGGGGTGTGCCAACCTCCTTGGCCGTTGTTGATCCAGATGCAGGGTTCTGAGACCATCTTTGTACTGTTGGGAACCATGGTACCCGTTGCGGCGTCTTGTTTAATTATTGTAAGACTCGCCTGATGAGGCAGAGGGGAAAATGCATAGCAAAACAAATCCCCCCCCCCCCCCAATGCAGCGAGAAATCGTCCATCACTGCTGCCCCTGGGTCTGGTTCCAAAGCAACATATGTTGGTAGTTGGAGAATTAGTCTGGATGGAAAAAAGGTCGATATCTGGTGTCCCATACCGGTCTATAATATCTGTAAACACTTTCCGATCCAACATCCATTTAATGTTGTCGTTGAATTTACGTGACCTGGTGTCTGCCACTGTATTTAGCTTACCTGGAAGGTAAGTGGTTGAGATCCAAATCTCTCTCCCAGACACCAGTGCCAGATATTATTAGCCAATTCATCACATGATATCGACTTTATTTCACCCATATGATTATATATAGGCCCCCACTGTGGTATCAATTTGTACCGTACATGCAACTGGTGCTCATCTGAGCAGTAGGCCCTGAGTCCATGAAACGCTCCCAGCATTTCTAGATAATTAATTCCTAGTGCTTTAAACAGAATAATTTTTGTGCACTCATCTGCCACCACAACTTGCGGTGGTATTAGTTGCTCCCCAACCTTTAGCACTGGCATCAGTCTGTAATGTACCCTAGGGATATAGAATGGGGTGATGGGGTTAGGATAATGTTGAACATTTCTATCCACCAGTTTAATTCTGATTTACTTTCCCTGGTAGTTGCATAGGCCTATTGAAATGGCCTGCATGATTTTTGAGAGCTAAAATTTCCCTCTTCCAGGTTTTAATAATGGAGTGGTCCAATTGTGCTGCTGGGAACGCAGCCACCAATTTCCCAATCACTCTTGCTCCTTGCCGAATGAATGGTTCCCTGATGCCAGTGAGGCTTTTGCATACTCCCATCAAGTCTGTCACTTTGTTTGGTGGCAAGGTGATAGACATATGAACAGAGTCAATAGTGAACCCCAAATAATCCATGGTAGTGGAGGGTTCCAATTTTGATTTATCTGGATGTACGTTAAATCTCTGTGTTGTGGCTGATACCACCAATGTAGCCAGCTCCAATTTTCACCTACAATGAGAATATCATCAAGGTAAGCCATGACGATATGGTTATGTTTCTTTAAATATGCTAAATCTGGTTTTAATAAATTTGTAATAGCCTGGGTGCTGATGACAACCCATTGGATAAGGCATACTGCCATAGCTGTCCCATCCAGATAAATTTCAGGTATTTACGATGATCCTGTGTGTGACAAACGTGTCTATTTTGAAATGGGCATACTGAACGGAAGTATTTAGTTCGGTCAAATCTGTAATGATATGGCAACCACCATCTTTTTAGTTTTTTATAAATATATTTGATACGAACTCTTGAAATTCTCTGATTGTTTTCTCAATCCCTTTTGTGTTTAGTCTTAACAGTTCAGCATGGCCTGCTGTTCTCTCTTTTTGTGAAGTATGAACTTCCTGCTAGGCGTATGCTGAACTGGGACGGTAGTTCGTATACAATTCAATTTTGTAATTCTGAATACTTCCGAGTATGTAAAAGTTCAGAGGTAAAAGTGCAGCACACATGATGAAACAAGTGCAACCCGTCCCCCAACTTTTGATGAATCGGACATGCAATGTTTTTTAAGACAACCAGACCCACCTACCTCCATGGTTACCGGTGTTGTGTGGGTTGTCTCCGCAGTTGTTTCTTCTGGTATTGTGTTGCTGCGTTGTGGGGTTGGCGCATTTTCCATGAAGGCCGGGCTGGGCCATGGTCTGAAAGACTGCTGTGCAGGTGGGCCGGCCTTCGAGCTTTCACCACCAGATGGTCTTCCATAGCACCGTTGTCTGGTGGGTGTGTAGGGGTGCTGCCGCTGTTGATAGTGGGTTTTAGAGGTGCTTGGCACCTTGATCAGGCCTATAGCCTTGGCTTTCCTCATGCAGGTCTTTCACCTGCTTCGGGAGGTCCCCCAACAGCATTTTGGCGCCTGTGTGCTACTTGTCTTGCATAATTCCGCACTTCTTGATGATGCTCTTCCTGTAACTGTTAATCTCCACTGAGTATTACACAGTCTGCTAGAGCATCTAGTAACTCTTCAGGCAAATGAACCCCATCAGTTGTCCTGGTACTGCTGTGATTTTAGCAGCCAGCAGTTTCCTCTGGAGCTTCCCCTCCTGGCTCCTTATAGATGGGCTCCTGTTGCCCCAGATGGGGTCATAGACTGCTGGTACTTTAAGAGAATGGAGTTCTCTGGAGCAATGTACTTCCCAGCCATAAAGTTAATGGCTCGCTCCTGTAGCTGGTTTGTATCCATGTATTTCGTATCGGCTTGCAGCTTTGTATAGGCAGTCCTTCCTGAGTTGGTACAGCATGTGTTCCCACAATTCTTCTGCTGCTCTCTCTTCTGGCACCCCTCACAGTTGACTGTTCAGCCATTGCCCCTTCTTCAGGGTCAGCCCAGCTCTGACCCCTAATGCTCCCCTGCGAAGAGGGTGAGACATTTGGCAGTCCTTGAAAGGATCCTGCCGTGGGTCTGCGAGGAGACCCACTGTGACTCTGCCCCTGCATAAGCAGGTCACACTGGAGCACTGCTCCCCATCCGCTCCCGCGGGAAAGACGCCCGCCGTCGCTATCCGTGAACGGGGTGTCTTCAGGTCCGGACCCAGCCGAGTCAACGGACCTGTCCGACTTCCGGGTGGTTTTGCCGCCGACCGCGGCGCACCTGCGGTCTGTAGCGGCGAGAAGCCGGCAGCTGCTGGCAGCACCTGCAGCTCTGGAGAGACGGCACGCTGCTGGCTGCTTCCACAGCAGCGGTATCAGCTGCTGCTCTCCCCTGCGCGACTCCATGGTGCTTCCTCCGTTCTGAAAAAGAAATCACACCGAGTCGCCACGCTCACCAGAAAAGGTAAGACTTACCTTCAGTAATTTTTCAAAACTTGCGTTGGAGGAGCGGCGCTCCTCCCGACTGTCGCTTCCGCAATGCGTTCGACGATATGTCGCGCATGCGTGCTGGCGGGGTCTTCACGTAGTCACTCACATGACTCCGAAGTAAAATGCAGGTATCAGAGGCTAGGTGGAGAAGGCAGGAGAATGGGGTTAGGAGGGAGAGATCGAGCAGCCATGATTGAATGGCAGAGTAGACGATAGGCTGAATGGCCTAATTCTACTCCTATCCCTTATGACCTTATAAAACATTACCAGCCACGGGGCTGGAGTTAGTTAATTGCTGCAGGAATCGTGTAACTAGCAAACATGAGAAGCAATTTTGATGGAGGAAATTTTAAGCCAAACCCAAATTTAAGCAAATTTATGAGATTAGAAGGAATGAATTGTTAAATATATGTAAAGGTCTACCACTGATTTTTCCGGCACCCTTGGTACCAGAGCCTTATTGGATTATCCGTTTTGCCAGAATAACGGATGGAAGTCAGCCTCGGAAGTCGGCTATGGGAATGGGTCTGCTGCCTCCCGCCGGGCTGGAGTTCCAGAGTCCTGGCTGCAGGGGGCAAATTCGACCAACCGAAGTCGCGAAGAGGTTGAGATCGGCCTCCTCACCCGGCGGAAATGCCACATTTGCACGTGGACTTCTGGGGGCGGTTTCAATTAGGCTCTTGCAATTTAGCCCGGATTAAAGGAGGTGCCGGACCACCAGCTGCTGGAAATTGGTGGTGGACCTGTACAACCATTTAACTCTGAGGATGGGTAAGCAAGGTTGCTGCTTAAATAGAAAATGTTTCACTGAAATAGAAATTAGCTTCAATATCTGAATTAGCTTCTTTATGTTTTGCCACATCATATTCATATGGCTTAATTCTGCTTCGAGGAAACCACTATTTGCCAGTGAGATGTTATAACTTTGATTTTTTTTTAAAAGAACTGCAGATGCTGGAAAAAAATCGAAGGTAGACAAAAAGCTGGAGAAACTCAGCCGGTGAGACAGCTGCGTCACCCGCTGAGTTTCTCCAGCTTTTTGTCTACCTGTAACGTTGATTTTAGCAATTCTGGTTTGTGTGTGAACTCAATTCTTTATAACAGTCTGAATATGACCTCGATGTGTGAGTGGAACCGCACTCATTTAAAATAAATCAAAAACAGTGTAAAGAGAGTTTAGCACAATAACTAACCTCAGATGGAGAAGAGATAGACCTCCATTTGTATAGCTCTTTCCACAAGGTCAGGACTTCTAAAGCATCATTCAGCTGATGAAGTACTTCTGATGTGAAATCACTGTTGTATGCAGGAAATGTAACAGCCCATCTCTTGTCAGCTTTCATAAACAGCACAGTGATAAAGGCCAGTTAGTTGCATGTGTTGCATGAGGGATAAACTTTGGTCATAGCACTCTGGATAAATCAAGCCTTATCTTCAAATCTTCAAGGCTTTGGGATGTTTTGCTCCAATCTGAGACATCTTAAAGATGGAGCTTTGGAATGCACTGGAGTGTCAGCTGAGATAGTTGTGCATTGGAGTAAGATTTGAAACCAGAGCCTTCTGGCTCAGAGATGGTGTTCTCCTAATTGGGCCACCACTGGCTGCTACTGAATGATCGCAACATGATGCATTCTATTCATATAATTTCCCACAGATTATATTTACATAAACCTTGTTGCCCTCGTCTCCCAATATTATCGCTAGCAGTTACTTGTATGAGTTGCAAGATTTTGAGGTAGAATAACCTTGAAAGAACTGACCGTGTACTTGTGACCAAGCAGAGCCAGAACAATACGCAACATGTAATCCTATACTATCACCGTAAAACGATCAATATTAAATGCATAATATATTACATAAAAATAACTACAAGCTGGCGAATACTCAAGACAGTAATATAATCTGTGGACTCGAGTAACAACCATAAATTAGATAGGTCTCGTTCATTTATGATGTAATATGAATCACCTTGTGCGTTTCCCGTTTCACCTCAGTGGTGAGGACCAAGCTCCTTAATTGCAGATTGGCTTCAATCAGCCAGCTCTGCTAACTAGCACAACGTTAGAGGGGACAGCGCAATCTTCCACCAGTGTGACTGTCTCCATTATGAATGGGCTACTTGTCTTCCAGATTAAAGGGAGCAAAAAGGTGGAGTAACTCAGCGAGTCAGGCAGTATCTCTGGAGAGAAGGAATAAGTGAAGTTTTGGGTCGAGACCCTTCTTCAGACCACTAATCTGTTGTGTATATCTGAGATTGGTTTTATTACAATCTCATTCTGTTGAAATCTTGCTCAATATTTTAGGAGAAGATGCTGCAGTTTGTATTTCCTCTAGTCTTTAAATATATTTATAAGGTTAATTTGTTTTCAGGGCAAATTGACTTTGAAACGTGACAATTTACTGTGAGTCAAAAGTCCCACACCACATCCAACCTGTTGGTTACCAGGTATTGACAATTAATATCCTTAGAAAGGATGCTTTAGTTAAACAACTTAGCCACTCTATTGAATCTATCTTTAACTTAGCCTTTTTAATTCAGAGAGAGAAAACCTTCAGTGGCCTCCAATTCCTTCTTTGCACGAGGAATGTTGGACATGTCCCAGCCACAACAGGAATTCCCATGTGATCAAATTGTGATGAGGAAAGGGAACATCTTATTCCTGGCACAGTGAAGAGGACTATGCAAGTGGAACCAGCTCGGGAGCAGCAGGTTGGAGCAGCAGATCGATGGCTGCTGAAGAGATGTCTTTTTGATGTGGTCCCAAATTTCATCAGATGGTGACCTCAACCCATTTAAACCACCAAGCCTGTTTATAGCAGCAGGCTTGAGCAGCCATCACAGCAACTGCTCCTGTTCCTCCTGCTCTCATGTTCAGAGAAGGAATCTGTTCAGCCTCCATAACTCCTGGTTTGTGCCAAATTTGCTAAACCCTGGGAATGGGTAAGCTTTTACATTTGTAAGAAAATTAAAAGTAAACATGCCCCCGGTAATTTATTTCTTAAATGCCTACAAGGATTCTCAGCAAGTTCCGCTGTTCATTAATGATGATCCATGTTGTGTATCATTGCCTAAACCAGCTGTGCGTGTGGGTGTGTACTGTTGCATCCCCTCTCATTCCCTTCTGGAGTATTGAAGAAAAGTCATCAAAACCTTCCAGGGTGTGAGATTTGCAGAGTAATAAACTAAAAATTAATTTCTACCATTTCTCCTAGGAGAGATTCTCACTTCTAGACATTCCCAAAATCTCAAAGCTGTGGAACTTCTGATTGTTTCTTCTTGTTTACCCTTGTCCTTTTGGCTCTACTTTGTTGCACTTTGACTCAACAAAGAGCAGGAGAGAGCTCCCCAGTTTACGTTACAATATTTAGCGCTCAGCCCACACCAGTGAGACACATTTTCCTAGAAATCAGATTTTCCACTTCTTGTTGCACTAAAACAAAACTGTTGTGATGGGACCAATGCCAGATCACCTACCCCACAAGAAGTTTTTGGACGAGAGGAATCTTGTTTGCAGCACTATGACAGTGATTTACACTGTTCGCAGACGACACCACCGTAGTGGGCCGGATGTCAAATAATGGCGAGGTGGAGTACAGAACAGAGAACCTTGTAAGCTGGTGCCAAGACAACGACCTCTCCCTCAATGTCAGCGAGACAATCGGAGACTGTGGTTGACTTCAGGAAGCTACACCCCTTTATACATTGGTGGCGCCGAAGGAAAGATGGTCGAAAAGCTGGCCCTAAACATAATCTGGAATATTTTGCACCTGCTTTTAATGAAGCTCTCAAATAACCATGGCTTCATGCTTGTGTAGGAAGGAACTGCAGATGCTAGTTTACACCGAAGATAGACACTAAAAGCTGGAGTAACTCAACGGATCATGCAGCATCTCTGGAGAAAAGGAGTAGGTGACGTTTCAGGTTGAGATCTTACTTCAGGGTCTCGATCCGAAACGTCACCTATTCCTTTTCTGTGGCGATGCCGCATGACCTGCTGAGTTACTCCAGCTTTTTGTGTCTATCTATGGCTTCATACTCTTGAGTATGCTTCCTTTTCAATGATGAAGAAAATAGAAAAAAATAAGGAGCAGAAAGAGCCGGGACCGTTAATGTCACGTGAGCCAGGGGTGGTTTGAGGGAGAGGGACTCCCTAAGAAGAAGAAGGAGGAATTGCTGGCAATGGGACTGTGGTGTTCCCTGTGTAGTGGCTGGATGGTAGAATTGGGAATTTAACTTCAGACTGCTCTCCAATCTACACCAAGATTCTAACCATCTTGGTGTAGATTGCAAAGTCAGATTATCTAAAACGTTATCTTAGGATATCAGCTTTATAGCCTGGAGCAAGTTTTAAAATAACTCCAGGAGCCAGGAATAAATTCCACAGCGTTAATCCCAAAAGATCTACAAATGCTTTGGCAGTATGGCTGGATCTTTGTGATGAAAGCACCCAACCAAATCGTCAACCTGACCTTTCTCTTGCAAACAGTGATCAATCTACTTCTATCGCCAGCATTTTCTATTTCTGTGCCATAAACTCATCGTCCTTTTTAAAACCAAGAACACTATGTGGGACAAAATTTACGCCTGGGAAAGTACAAAGTACAAGGTTCCAAGGTTCACCTTCTGAAGTTAGACACAAAAAGCTGGAGGAACTCAGCGAGACAGGCAGCATCTCTGGAGAGAAGGAATGGGTGCAGTTTCGGGTCGAGACCATTATTCACCTTCTGATTGGGACTGCACCACATGGGTACAAACACATAACCAGTGAGTTTATTTTTAAATGTTTCAGATCAAACTCACACAAAGCTTCAAATCTGAGCAGATATTTCAGTCTTGCAATATTCTAATCTCATTCTCATTTTGCAGCCAACAGACAAGGAAGAGGAAATGAAAGAGCCATTCGGGATTCGCTCCTCGCATGTTAATTTGAATTTATATTTTTAAATGATTCCCATATCGCCACAATTAAAAATATGTAATTGTCTCTCAGATGAACTGGGATCGCCTGAGAGGGGACGTGAATGACCCTATATATTTGCAAAAATCTTCATCATAGCTCTTTCAGGTTGTTATCTGCAACCCTGTTGGGGAATATGAAATCATGAGAAAGTTGTTTTCATCCTCAAGGTGGTATTTTGCTAACGATTTGTAATGAGATGCAGAGCATATTTTATGCTGCTAACTGAGTCACAACCTCCTTGAGAAGCAGCTTTGATTGTGACCTCTGGTCTGATCCTTGATGCTCCCTTATCCAGAACGCTCTCTCATTTCTTCCCCCTCCTACTCCATTGTAAGAATAGTTATGGAATGGAGACAGAAAAGCCCTTGGGAACGATGCTTGAGACAGAATGGTGAGAATGAAAGATCTTCCTGCCTGATACTGCTGAGGGGGAGTTTACTGAATTCCCACAAAGCCACACAGCTGAGTAAAGATTTCCTAATCATGCCAGTCAAAGTTGATATTTTAAAGAACAATTTACAGGCAGTCCAAGCCAGTGATCTCAAACTACTTTCTAAAGCAAAATAACCGCACAGGCTGCAGTCATTCAGCAGATCAGGCACTATGTGTCAAGGGAATACAAGTCAACATTTCTGGTACTAACATTTTCTTCAGAAAGAGATGATTTTACAGATGAACAGCAAGAGAAACGGAACCGAAGAAGGGGATTGGGGGAAGGAATGGAAATAACAAATAACAACGACCACGCACAGGAAGCAAAATGGAATGACCTTTTAAAGTACTGCGGTGAACAGGAGATGATATAATTGCCATGACATGGTGTCCTAGACAAAAGGGGAAATAAAGAGGCAGCCAACGAAATAAAACAAACATAGGAGAAGCAAAAGAAGCAGAAATGTGATCTTGATTATCTCTGTTTTCTGGACAGAAAACAAGAGCAACTTCAGGCGACTATGACCTGGTCTCCAAAGGCACTTGGACAGTGTCCAATCCCAGTAGATTGGCTGAGGTTGTTTTTTCAGGAATTCCGGTTAGTTGAATGAAAATGTCAAATAGCTGAACTTGGAAACTTTATAAGCTGAATGCAGTCACAATGCTAGTCCCTGCAGATTGGAGGTGATTGGGCAATTGTTAATCGATCAAATCTAGTGTTATAAGTGAGAATATTGTTAAGCCACAATTTATATGAGGCAATCCTCCAAATAATTACTTTTCTGAATTACTTACAATATCTTGCTCTTATTGTAAAAATGGTGGCCCAATGATGCAGTTGTTAGAGCTGCCACCACGCAACACCAGATAACCGGGTTCAATCCCATCCTTGGGCCCCATAGTCTGGAAGATACTCCAGTTTCCTCCCACATGCCAAAGACGTGCGGGTTTGTCGGTTAATTGGCTGCTGTAAATTGTCCTTGTGTGTGGGGAGTAGATGAGAAGGTAAGATGACATTGAATTAGTGTGAACGGGTGATCGATGAGTGGAAGGATCTGTTTCCATGCTGCACCTTTTATGAAAAGTTGCTGAGAATTCTATGTCTGCTGACTATCCCTTTGCCTCCACAGCTGCTGTCTGACACACTACGTTCCTCCAACAGCTTGTTTTTTGTTTCAGATCCCAGCATCTGCAGTCTCCAGTATTCATGAGGGGAACGGTTGGAGTGGCATCCTGTACTTTCTGCCCATCCCCTCTTTTTCCTCTGACCTCTACTATTGGGTTCCTTTTGCTGTAGAACAACAGACAACTTGCATTGTGCCACTCATGTGCCCTAGCTTACTTTCAGTAGATTGGTTGACTCCTTGTTATCAATAGATGCTCTGATTTTAATAATGAACTCAATGAAATGGCTGATGGAATATACCACAGCAAAGTGTGCAGTCATGCACTTTGGCAGTAGGATTAAAGGTGTAGACTATTTTCTAAATGGGGAGAAGATTTGGAACTCAGAGGTGCAAAGAAACTTGGGAGTGCTGGTGCAGGATTCCTAAAAAGGTGAATTTGCAAGTTGAATCAGTAGTAAGAAAGACAAATGCAATTTTAGTATTTATTTTGAGAGGACTAGAATATAAAAACAGGGATGTAATACTGAGGCAATATAAGTCACTGGTCAGACCACATTCAGAGTATTGTGAGCAGTTGTGGGCCACATATCTGTGGAGGGATGTGCTGGTGTTGGTGAGGGTCCAGAGGAGGTTTACGAGAATGGTTTTAGGGATCATTGGGTTAATGTATGATGAGCATTTGACATCACTGGGCCTGTACTCACTGGGGTTTAGACGGATAAGGGGGAACTTTTTTGAAACTTACCAACTAGTGAAAGGCCTGCATAGAGTGGATGTGGAGAGGATGTTTCCACTGGTGGGAGAGTCTACGACCAGAGGGCACAGCGTCAGAATAAAAGGATGTTTCTTTATAAAGGAGATGAGGAGGAATTTCTTTAGTCAGAGGGTGGTGAACCCATAGAATTCATTTCCACAGATGGCTGTGGAGTCCGACATTGGGTTTTTCTTTTTTTAATCTTTATTTATTTATTTATTTATTTATTTATTTATTTATTTGTTTGTTTGTTTGTTTGTTTGTTTGTTTGTTTGGGTTTTTTTTTTTTTTTAATTTTCTTTTTAAAATATTTTTATTTATTAGAGGCAAATACATCAATGTACATCACATATATATATTGTTACAATCATTGTACCCCATAATTTTATGGCTTTTAAAGAAAAAGAATAGAAAGAAAGAGAGTGCAGTAGGTGAAAAGAGTTGTGAAAGTGAAAGAGCGTGCCAAAGGGGAGAAGAAACCCTTGGTCAAAGAATTAGAGAAAGGGGGTTAAGGGATAGACCCTAGAAAAGAAAAGGAAAAAAGAAAGGGAGACAAAGAGAGAGAAGAGATTAAAAAAAAGGCCAGTTAATATATTATATATATCACGCAAAAGGAATTCACGAACTCGATAGTTTTTCATCCCCTCCCCCCCCCCCACCAAGGCCCGAGGTACTCCTGCACCCTATCTTTATAGCAATGCTATAAATGCAGACCACGTCTGATAGAAGCGTTCTGATTTTCCTGCCAGGCGGAGTCTCATATCTTCCAGATGTAATGTTTCAAACATAGTTGAAATCCACATATTTAATGTTGGTATAGGAGCATTTTTCCAGAATTTTAAGATTAGCTTTTTTCCTATTATTAAGCCGTAATCAAATAGATTCTTTTGATACACATTTAATTCCGAATTACCTTCTGTCATTCCGGAAATAATCCATTCTGGCTTTGGTGTCATTTTTATTTTAAACAGTTTTGTGAAAATTTAAAAGATTTCAATCCAAAACCTTTGAATTTTTGTACAGAAGATGAATGAGTGCGCTATAGTAGCTTCTTGACACTGGCATTTATCACAAATTGGTGAAACGTTAGGGAAAAATGTATTTAATTTAGTTTTTGTGTAGTATAATCTGTGTAAAATTTTAAATTGTATTAAAGTGTGTCTCACATTAATTGAGCATTTGTGCACATTTAGTAAGTACTCTTTCCACCTTTCATTGGAAATTTTTATGCTTAGTTCGTTTTCCCACTCACCTCTGATACCTTCCGTTGTTGGTATTACTGCATTTAGTATAATATTATATATATATATGAAATTAAATTTGCTGTTTCCGCCTTTGTATTCATTACTTCATTTAGTAAGTCTAATGCCATTTTGTGAAATTCTTGTGCATGGTTTTTCAAATAGTCACATATTTGGAAATATTTAAAATACTTATTGTTACCCAGATTATATTTTAGTTGTAATTGTTTAAATGATAATAGTTTTCCCGTATCATACAAATCTCCCAAAGTTTTATTTCCTGTTCTTTCCCATTGTATAAATGCTTTGTCTATAATTGAGGGTTTAAACAGAGGGGTTTTAGCAATAGGAGATAGGAGAGATAAGTTTCTTAATTTTAAATTGTATTTTATTTGTTTCCAAATTCTGATTGTACTATGTATAATAGTAAGATTAAACGAGAACTTACCAGTTCGAAGTTTGATCGTTATTTTATGAGGAGTTACGATGAGGGATTACGTGAAGAACCCGCCTGGCGCTGGCAAACGGCATACTTCAAAGCAGCGGCATGAAAAACACAGAACACCAAAATAGCCGAAGTAACATAGTAAGGCTCATAATAGACTTAGAACTACCAGATGATCATTTATTTTATGAGGGTGGGGAGTGGAGGGCACGTAATCCCTCATCGTAACTCCTCATAAAATAACGATCAAACTTCGAACTGGTAAGTTCTCGTTTAATCTTACTATTTTACTTCGGAGTCACGTGAGTGACTACGTGAAGAGTTTAAAGCTTTCTGTGTTTTTCGTGTCGTAGAATTTATTCCATACGACAGTACGGCTCATTAACACAATAAAGAGCGAATAAGCACATTTTCCCCAAACATTGCCTCAAGTTATGTGATAAATAATTTTCACATTATAAAAAATGAAAATAATGCCCTTTCTATTGAAAAGCAAATTTATCACAAATACCAATTGATATATTTTTTATGGCATGACAAAGCAACAATTATAGCGAACCGAACATTGCGTGTCTAAATCTGACACCATGACTGGTTCCTTTATTTTAACAGTAATCTACAGCCTCCTGCGGCCTTGCATCTTTGCTCGAGTGGCTCATCCTGTGCCATTCCTGTGAATGTATTTTCCTCATTAACAGAGTGATTTTCCACCTTTCAGTGTCTAGTTCCTACTGAATGTATCCAATTATTAACCATCTAGAAATACATTCCTCTATAACCATCAGTTTTACTGAACCCAATGTGGTTTTTGTGTGTAATAAGCAGTCTCATTGCCACAGACTCTTACCTACTGCAACATTTTCATCAATGTTCACACACACACACACACACACACACAACTTAAAGCCAGCAGGATGTGCTTATAGGTTAACCTTGGTTTTGTTTTCAGGTCTTCTTGGCGTGCTTTGTTTGGTAGATTCATAAACATATATGATAATGCAATTTGTATCCACATGCCATTATAACGTAACATTTGCAATGTTTGCACTCTTATATTGATACTAAAGTTATCAGAATTATTATTTTCAATGTTTAAGTTTTTTGAATCATAGATAGAGTTAAAGTCCATTTCTTAAGGCATTTCAAGATTTTTATCTCCTGCCTTTATATTTTTTACAATTTTGGACAGATTATATATACACATATACCCATATCTATATCTATATCTATATATATATATAATATATATATATATACACACACACATATATATATTTATTAACTTTTACATATATATCCCTTTCCATATTGGGATATTATGAATGCATCTGATAACTTCTTGGTTAATATATTATCCGTTTATAAGACGGTAACACTCTGAGCCCTATAATTGGCTCAATCAATTAGATACTTAGAAAATGCAATCCACAAGGAATTCACATATATCTAAATGAAAAAATAACTTTACTGTATATACAGACCTCCAATTTTCTTATAACAAAATATAGTTATTTATACTTATTTCCGCAAATTGCAGGTATAACACTTCTTTATACATAATTATTTTATTGATATATCGTAATATTGGTTTACATTCATAGACTTCTTTGACCATCAGCTGTTGAGATGGTCTAGTCAACCTGTAGATAGTCAAATTCATATTTTCACTTATGAAGGTTTTTGTACAACAATAAATTACTGCAGGGTTTCTCAACCTGGAGATCCCAGTAGGTGCAGCAGCATCCAAAGAAACAAAGGGAGACAGGCAACGACCTAGGTCGAGACCCCTTTTTTTTTTTTTTTGACTTCAATAAATTACTGCCATTATGAATCATCACTAGCAGTTCAAAATCACACAATATAAATGAACCATAAAGGACCCATATTGGGCCACCAAAATGCCTCTGGCAGTGTCCTGCTACATATTCATCAGACACTGCCCTATTAAACAAAAATGAGGAACACAAAGAATCTTTTCCTCATGTAATTTGGAGAAAAGCATCCACCTTCACTGTTCTTAGATTACCCACAAGAATATTCGAAAGATCAGTGATTTAATCTGTGTGCAATCAGATTAATCGTAAGTAATCCATATTAATGACAATATGTTTTTCTTCCTAAATTTGTTCTCTTCCGATACCATTGTCTCTTCCTTAGAGATAAACAGGTGGACTAACTTTAAAACATACCATAGAAACATAGAAACATAGAAATTAGGTGCAGGAGTAGGCCATTCAGCCCTTCGAGCCTGCACCGCCATTCAATATGATCATGGCTGATCATCCAACTCAGTATCCCGTACCTGCCTTCTCTCCATACCCTCTGATCCCCTTAGCCACAAGGGCCACATCCAACTCACTCTTAAATATAGCCAATGAACTGGCCTCAACTACCCTCTGTGGCAGAGAGTTCCAGAGACTCACCACTCTCTGTGTGAAAAAAGTCTTTCTCATCTCGGTCTTAAAGGATTTCCCCCTTATCCTTAAGCTGTGACCCCTTGTCCTGGACTTCCCCAACATCGGGAACAATCTTCCTGCATCTAGCCTGTCCAACCCCTTAAGAATTTTGTAAGTTTCTATAAGATCCCCTCTCAATCTCCTAAATTCCAGAGAGTATAAACCGAGTCTATCCAGTCTTTCTTCATAAGACAGTCCTGACATCCCAGGAATCAGTCTGGTGAACCTTCTCTGCACTCCCTCTATGGCAATAATGTCCTTCCTCAGATTTGGAGACCAAAAACTGTACGCAATACTCCAGGTGTGGTCTCACCAAGACCCTGTACAACTGAAGTAGAACCTCCCTGCTCCTGTACTCAAATCCTTTTGCTATGAAAGCTAACATACCATTCGCTTTTTTTCACTGCCTGCTGCACCTGCATGCCTACTTTCAATGACTGGTGTACCATGACACCCAGGTCTCGCTGCATCTCCCCTTTTCCTAATCGGCCACCATTTAAATAATAGTCTGCTTTCCTGTTTTTGCCACCAAAGTGGATAACCTCACATTTATCCACATTATACTGCATCTGCCAAACATTTGCCCACTCACCCAGCCTATCCAAGTCACCTTGCAGTCTCCTAGCATCCTCCTCACAGCGAACACTGCCCCCCAGCTTAGTGTCATCCGCAAACTTGGAGATATTGCCTTCAATTCCCTCATCCAGATCATTAATATATATTGTAAACAGCTGGGGCCCCAGCACTGAGCCCTGCGGTACCCCACTAGTTACTGCCTGCCATTGTGAAAAGGACCCGTTTACTCCTACTCTTTGCTTCCTGTTTGCCAGCCAGTTCTCTATCCACATCAATACTGAACCCCTAATACCGTATGCTTTAAGTTTGTATACTAATCTCTTATGTGGGACCTTGTCGAAAGCCTTCTGGAAGTCCAGATATACCACATCCACTGGTTCTCCCTTATCCACGCTACTAGTTACATCCTCGAAAAATTCCACAAGATTCGTCAGACATGATTTACCTTTTGTAAATCCATGCTGACTTTGTCCAATGATTTCACCACTTTCCAAATGTGCTGCTATCCCATCTTTAATAACTGACTCTAGCAGTTTCCCCACTACCGATGTTAGACTAAACTGGTCTGTAATTCCCCGTTTTCTCTCTCCCTCCCTTCTTAAAAAGAGGGGTTACATTTGCTACCCGCCAATCCTCAGGAACTACTCCAGAATCTAAAGAGTTTTGAAAGATTATCACTAATGCATCCACTATTTCCTGAGCTACTTCCTTAAGTACTCTGGGATGCAGCCTATCTGGCCCTGGGGATTTATCGGCCTTTAATCTATTCAATTTACCCAACACCACTTCCCGACTGACCTGGATTTCACTCAATTCCTCCTTTGACCCACAGTCCCCTGCTATTTCCGGCATATTATTTATGTCTTCCTTAGTGAAGACGGAACCAAAGTAGTTATTCAATTGGTCTGCCATATCCTTGTTCCCCATGATCAACTCACCTGTTTCTGACTGCAAGGGACCTACATTTGTTTTAACTAACCTCTTTCTCTTCACATATCTATAAAAACTTTTGCAGTCAGTTTTTATGTTCCCTGCCAGTTTTCTTTCATAATCTATTTTTCCTTTCCTAATTAAGCCCTTTGTCCTCCTCTGCTGGTCTCTCCCAGTCCTCTGGTATGCTGCTTTTTCTGGCTACTTTGTACGCATCATCCTTTGCTTTGATACTATCCCTGATTTCCCTTGTTATCCACGGATGCACTACCTTCCCCGATTTATTCTTTTGCCAAACTGGGATGAACAATTTTTGTAGTTCATCCATGCAGTCTTTAAATGTCTTCCATTGTATATCCACCGTCAACCCTTTTTAGAATTAATTGCCAGTCAATCTTGGCCAATTCTCGTCTCATACCCTCAAAGTTACCTTTCTTTAAGTTCAGAACCATTGTTTCTGAATTAACAATGTCACTCTCCATCCTAATGAAGAACTCAACCATATTATGTCACTCTTGCCCAAGGGGGCACGTACAAACAAGACGGCTAATTACCCCTTCCTCATTACTCAAAACCCAGTCTAAAATAGCCTGCTCTCTCGTTGGTTCCTCTACATGTTGATTTAGATAACTATCCGCATACATTCCAAAAAATCCTCTTCCTCAGCACCGCTGCCAATTTGATTAACCCAATCTATATGTAGATTGAAGTCACCCATTATAACTGTTTTGCCTTTGTCGCACGCATTTCTAATTTCCTGTTTGATACCATCCCCAACTTCTCTGCTACTGTTAGGTGGCCTGTACACAACACCCACCAGCGTTTTCTGCCCCTTAGTGTTTTGTAGCTCTACCCATACCGATTCCACATCCTCCAAGCTAATGTCCTTCCTTTCCATTGCTTTAATCTCCTCTCTAACCAGCAACGCTACCCCACCTCCTTTTCCTTTCTCTCTATCCCTCCTGAATATTGAATATCCCTGGATGTTCAGCTCCCAGCCTACGTCACCCTGGAGCCATGTCTCCGTGATCCCAACTATATCATAATCATTAATATCTATCTGCACGTTCAACTCGTCCACCTTATTACGAATACTCCTTGCATTGAGACACAAAGCCTTCAGGCTTGTCTTTACAACGCATTTACCCCTTATACAATTTTGCTGAAAAGTGGCCCTTTTTGATTTTTGCCCTGGTTTTATCTGCCTGCCACTTTTACCTTTCACCTTGCTACCTAATGCTTCTACCCTCATTTTACACCCTCCTGCCTCTCTGCTCTTGTACCCATCCCCCTGCCACATTAGTTTAAATCCACCCCGACAGCACTAGCAAACACTCCCCCAAGAACATTGGTTCCATTCCATTCCAGGTGCAAACCGTCCTGTTTGTACCGGTCCCACCTCCCCCAGAACTGGTCCCAGTGCCCTAAAAAGTTGAATCCCTCCCCCTTGCACCACTTTTCAAGCCACGTATTCATTTGCATTATCCTCCTATTTCTACTCTGACTGGCCCGTGGTACTGGTAGTAATCCGGAGATTACTACCTTTGAGGTCCTACTTTTAAGTTTATCTCCTAGCTCCCTAAATTCACCTTGTAGGACCTCATCCCTTTTTTTACCTATATCGTTGGTGCCAACATGCACCACGACAACTGGCTGTTCACCCTCCCCCTCCAGGATGTTCTGCAGCCGTTCAGTGACATCCCTGACCTTTGCACCAGGGAGGCAACATACCATCCTGGAGTCTCGTTTGCGGCCGCAGAAACGCCTATCTATTCCCCTGACAATTGAATCCCCTATTACTATTGCCCTTCCCCTCTTTTTTCCCTCCTCATGTGCTGCAGAGCCACCCATGGTGCCATGAACCTGGCTGCTGCTGCATTCCCCTGATGAGCCATCTCCCTCAACAGTATCCAAAATGGTATACCTGTTTAGGAGGGAGATGACCGCAGGGGACTCCTGCACTACCTGCCTACTGCTTTGCTGGCTATTGGCCACCCGTTCCCTTCTTGTCCTCTTACCGTTTGCCTGCGGTGTGACCAACTCACTGTACGTGCTATCCACGACTTTCTCCGCATCGTGGATGCTCCAGTATGAATCCAGCCGCAGTTCCAATCGTTCAATGCGGTCTGCCAGGAGCTGCAGCTGGACACACTTCCTGCAAACATAGTCACCAGGGACACCGACCATCTCCCTGATCTCCCACATGTTGCAGGCTGAACAAACCACGGGGCCAATCTCTACTGCCATACCTTACTCTCAAATTACACTGTATTAAATATTAAAAAACACAAAAACTTATCCTTTAAACTTTACTACTAAATACTGGATCCTTAACTCCCAGAATCCCTCACTCCCAGAAGGCAGAAATGTAAAATTGTAAACCCGGGGTTGCACCCAATCAGCTGCTTCCTCGGGTCCTCTTCCACCAATCAGCGGCTTCCTCAAAAAAAAACAAAAAAAAAACCCACTTCTCCAAATGGAACGTTATGGATTTGGGTAAGCCTCTGAAAAAACAAGCCCCGCGCTCGATTTTTAACCTTACCGGTCGGGTGTCGCTCCTCCCCCTCCTTCACTTCCAACGGCTCCTGTGGGCCTCTGAAAAAACAAGCCCCGCGCTAGATTTTTAACCTTACCGGTCGGGTGTCGCTCCTCCCCCTCCTTCACTTCCAACGGCTCCTGTGGGCCTCTGGAAAAACAAGCCCCGCGCTAGATTTTTAACCTTACCGGTCGGGTGTCGCTCCTCCCCCTCCTTCACTTCCAACGGCTCCTGTGGGCCTCTGGAAAAACAAGCCCCGCGCTAGATTTTTAACCTTACCGGTCGGGTGTCGCTCCTCCCCCTCCTTCACTTCCAACGGCTCCTGTGGGCCTCTGGAAAAACAAGCCCCGCGCTAGATTTTTAACCTTACCGGTCGGGTGTCGCTCCTCCCCCTCCTTCACTTCCAACGGCTCCTGTGGGCCTCTGGAAAAACAAGCCCCGCGCTCGATTTTTAACCTTACCGGTCGGGGTGTCGCTCCTCCCCCTCCTTCACTTCCAACGGCTCCTGTGGGCCTCTGGAAAAACAAGCCCCGCGCTCGATTTTTAACCTTACCGGTCGGGTGTCGCTCCTCCTCCTCCTTCACTTCCAAGTGTGGGCCTCTCTGTTTACCACATCTGTTTACTTAGATAATCCCATAATTGTTGTTTGACTTATCTTGTGACCCACAAGAAATATTTAAAATCAGTGATTTAATCTGTATACAACCAGATTAATCGTAAGTATGCAAAATAATGACAATATATTTTCCTCCCAAATTTGACCATAGTTAACATATGCCACAGCCGTGGTATTGTTCATCTTGATACGACATGGACAGTTCCATAATAAAACAATCGATCTTTTTATCCATAACTCCTTATACTTCAACAATTAATACGAATGTTTGGAAAATTCTTAGGACAAACCATTTATGTTTGCCTGGTACAATTATTGTTATAAGAATAGATAATATTCTTATCTTTACCCAAACATTCACAGAAGCTGTACATCATCTGTAACACTTGCTTCAGTTGTAATTTTATAGTTGAAGCAGCTTATGAATCTTTTTTACATTACTAATAATGATAACGTATCATTTGATATATTGCATAAGCCTCTTCACAAGGCATACATATTCTATAAGCTTCTGTATTCCTTCTTTTGGAACTTTATTTATATTTTCCCCTAACCTAATGGAGGAATAAAGTTTGTCAACAACAATAATACATATTTGTATCATGGAACAATTTTCCCCACTCTTATGGTGCTTAAATTACTTCTGAATTCAGAATAGTAATTTAAAAATATTTTATTAATGCCTGAGCATATGCTTTATGTAATGGGTCAAGTCCTACCTCTCACCAGGTTTGTAATGGCAGGCACTAATTTGCAGCTGCTCTTTATCTCTTCTAATTTAAATGTAATCGAGATAACCCATACCATGTACCTCATTAGTGCAAGTGCTGATCTTTTATCAGTATATTGTTCCTTCAGTGTTCAGTTTAACAACTTGAACTGATTGATTGTTTGGACAAGTTTTAACTTGCACAGCTTGACCCACTTTAATTAATTTCAAGCACCTGTAATATTGATTAACACTTTGTTAATCACAACAGTTTTCCCCTTATACAGGTGAACCAATCCTCCTTAGTTATATTAAGTTTTAACCATCATAATACACCTGTAATCCCCCATAATTGGAGATTTCATGACTTATTTTGTAACCAGATGTTTGCACCTCTTCAACGTACATCAAGCCTTCTTTTCCCCAATTATATAGGTTAAGATAAGGCTATGTTTGGATTATACCACTTCTGCCTTTATTTTGATCCCTCATCAAATTTTTCATTGGATCATAGTTTTTTCACCGTAAGATAAAAGATCTTTGTCTTTGTTTTGATCCATAATCAAAAATTTTTATTGGATCATAGTTTTCCTTCCCAAAGTTTAAAGATCAGTGGTCTGTTCTTTTGTAATTAATATCTTTGATTTATCATAAGGCAGGTATTCTATAATAATCAGGAGTTTAATATATCCTGATTTGTATTAATCTGCAACCCTATGATGCAGATTCGGTAAATTATATATATTTCTTCCTATTAAGCTCCACAACTAATGGCAATTTATTTTATATTGCAAGTATTACATATTTGCACCATTTTGAAACTTTGAAATTGTATTTCTTATATCTCATATATTTGAGACATGGATATTTACAAATGGATTAACCATTGATATTTAAATAAAACATAAAGTTTTATCGTATTCTTGAAGTTGGTGAGATACCATATAATTAATGTAGGTAGCTAGGTTTTTCCATAGCCTCACCACTTCCTTTAGATATAGCAAAACTTTTGCTATCTCAGGCACACCTGGCCTCACTTTTATTTTTATTTTATTTGTGGTGTGCATTCATAATTCACATCACCACTTGCAGGGTCTGTCTTTTGCAGCCCTGATCCACTTGGAATTAAATCCAAAGAGACTTCCTCCACCCTATCCAGGGTCAGAGTTTTTATTTTTCAATTTGGCACATAGCCATATTTTGTATATTCAAGCCCCTCAGGGTCTTTTTTGGGGAACTGTTTGGGTACTGTGACCCTGGTCTTTAGTACATTCAAGCCCCTCAGGGTCATTTTTGGGGAACTGTTTGGGTACTGTGACCCTAGTCTCTTTTTATATTATGGAGTACTTTCTCCATATCGCGAATTTTATTAACTTTTTTAAAAATACAGTCTTTCTGACTTTTAAAATATCCTGCCAAAATTGTGGAGCATTTAAACCTTTCTACCGTATTTTAAACGGTACCAGTATCGGAACCGGCCCGTAATTAATCTCTCGTCCCATTCGCTGGGTATTCCCCTGGGACGTTCTTTTTAAAACTCCGTTATTTTAACAGAGTATATCTATTTAATTTAAACTTTTAGTTAGTTTTTAGAACCTTTAAAATCCTGGTTTCCACCAGGCACGGAGTTTTCTAGTCCTAAAAAGTTTTTTCAACAGCACTCACCTGCCGGTTCCGAACCTACCGCTGTCGAGGAGCTGTCTGTGCAGCTCCTGCTTCTGCCGTCAGCGTCGACGTAATGCCGTTTGCCAGCGCCAGGCGGGTTCTTCACGTAGTCACTCACGTGACTCCGAAGTAAAATTGGGTTTTTGTTGTAGTTTGTATTATTCACCGTCATTGGTGAAAGAAGGATCGCACCAATATTAAAAAGGGAGCAGTCCTCTTTCTTCATAATGATCCATTCCGGTTGATGAAGAGAATTATCCAACAATTGAATCATATTTCTAATATTTACCGACCAATAATAATACATAAAATTAGGTAGTGCTAATCCCCCTACTGCTTTGGGTTTATTCAGCTGTGGTCTTTGTATTCTGTGGGACTTATAATCCCAAATAAAATTTGTAATATCTGAGTCCAATTTTTTTTTAAACTTTTTGGGTAGATATAATGGGATTAATTGTAACAAGTATGGAATCTGTGGAAGAAAAATCATTTTTATGGTGTTTATTCGACCTATTAATGACATTGGAAGCATTTTCCAGAATTTAATTTAATTATGTAGTTTCTTAAGTACAGGGTTATAGTTTGCTTTAAACATGTCTTGATATCTTCTAGTAATTTCAATACCCAAGTATTTAAATTTTTCCACAGCTATTTTAAAAGGAAATTGTACGAGATGTGTAGAATCTTTCGGTTTTATTGACATGATTTAACAGTAAAGTGGATAGGTATATGGACGTGAAGGGAATGGAGGGGTATGGTCTGAGTGCAGGTAGATGGGACTAGGGGAAAACAAATGGTCAGCACGGACTGGAAGGACCGAGAGGGCCTGTTTCCGTGCTGTAATTGTTATATGGTTATATGGTTATATGATTTCACTTTTATTCCAGTTTATTCTATAACCTGAAAATGAACCGAAATCCTCAATTAAATTTAAAATGTTGGGTATAGTGATATGAGGTTTTGTGATGTACAAAAGTACATCATCAGCATATAATGTTATTTTATTGTTTGAATATTTTGTCTTATATCCATGGATATTCAGATGAGTTCTAATAAATTCCGCTAGTGGTTCAATTATGAGGGCAAATAACAATGGTGATAATGAACAACCTTGTCTATTACCCCATGACAGTTGAAATTACGTGGATAAATATTATTAGTTAATATTCTGGCCGTTGGCTTATTATATATTAATTTAATCCATTGAATGAAATTCTCTCCCAGTTGAAATTTTTGCAATATCTTAACCATATACTTCCATTCAACCTGATCGAATGCTTTCTCTGCATCCAGCGAAATAATTGTGATATTTGGATCTTTAGTTTGGTGTGAGTGCATTATGTTAAGCAGACGTCTCAAATTATTAAGTGAGTGTCTCTTAGGGACACTCTTAGAATGTCTTTAGAGTGTCTCTTAAAGACATTGGGTATTTCTAAAGCAGGGATTGACAGATTATTGGTTATTAAGGGTGTCAAAGGATATGGGGAGATGGCAGAAAAATGGGGTTGAGAGGGAAAGATAGTGGTGGTGTAAACTCGATGGGCCGAATGGCCTACTTCTGCTTCTATGACATGAACATACAAATGCTGGTGTAACTCAGCGGGACAGGCAGCATGGGGAAGGGACGAGTTGACCAGGGAGTTGCGGAGGCAACGGTCTTTGCGGCAGGCAGAAATAGGGTGGAGATGGGAAGATGTGGCCAGTAGTGGGATCCCGTTGGAGGTGGTGAAAGTGTTGGAGGATTATATTCTGTTTGCTGTGTTTGGGGTGGAAGGTGAGGACATGGGGAATCTGCGAATGGGGGGAGAGGGAGCAAGATTGGAGCTGCGGGATATTGAGGAGACCCTAGTGAGAGCCTTGTCTATAATGGAAGAGGGGAACCCCCTTTTCCTGAAGAATGAGGACATCTCCGATGATCTAGTAAGGAAAACCTCATCCTGGGCACAGATGCGGCATAGATGGAGGAATTGGTAGGGGATGGAGTCTTTACAGGAAGCAGGGTGGGAAGAAGTGTAGTCTAGATAGCTATGGGAGTCAGTAGGTCTGTAGTAGATGCCAGTCAATCGTCTGCCTCTTGTGATGGACACAGTGAGATTCAGAAACTACCACATTCCCAATCTGACCTTTCTGTCCTGGGCCTCCTCCATTGTCAGAGTGAGGCCCAGCGCAAATTGGAGGAAGAGCACCTTATATTTTGCTTGGGTAGCTTACATCCCAGTGGTATAAACATTGACTTCTCTAACTTCAAATTGCCCTTGCTTTCCTTCTCTTTCCACCCCCTCCCCTTCCCAGTTCTCCCACCAGTCTTACTGTCTCCAAAATATCTCTGTCCTGCCCACTCCCCTGACATCAGTCTGAAGAGAGATATCGACCCAAAACGTCACCCATTCCTTTTCTCCAGAGATGCTGCCTATGCCGCTGAGTTACTCCAGCATTTTGTGTCTACCTGGTGATGTCTCAGTAGTGACTGCCCCAAAACAGCTCTAATGTTTTTTTCAGATGGCAATGTAAAAATCATCTGTAAGAGTCATAAGCCGAGTTGGTTTGAAATGTGCAGGAAGGAACTGCAGATGCTGGTTTAAACTGAAGACAGACACAAAGTGCTGGAGAAACTCAGCAGTTTCACCCATTCCTTCTCTCCAGAGATGCTGCCTGTCCCACTAAGTTACTCCAGCATTTTGTGCCTATGGTTTGCTTCAAAATGTGTTTTATGCAGCTTAAATTAAAACGAACCTTTGTTTCACACCCTTGAGGCTCTACAGTACAATCCTGTCACAAAAGTGAGAATATTTTCAAGTATTTTAGATTAAAAGACCAAAATGCCAAGAGTGAGGGCAGTATCTACACAATAGACGTATTGTGCATTGCTAACAGCAAATATGAGGAGTCTGAAGTAATTTGCCCAATTATATCCAGTGACCTAATAAACCAGACTTTACCAAAAGGAAGTCTGATAAGAGCGGAGCAGTAAACATGAGGTGCAAATGCTTTGTTGCAGCCTGGAATTGTGTGGATTGTGTCCGGCAGGCAGGGCTGGGAGGGACTGCATGCGATGCCATCGTTTATTGAGAGTTTAGGGCGCACTCGAGTTTCTGTTTTTTCCTCAGTGAAGTAAACCTGCACATTCTGTCGCCTGCCCACAAAGACTTTGCTGTGCACATTGTAAGACACTTTTGCTTGAAAGTATCCTCTTTCCAAAAAACCTTTAGTTCACTGAATGGAACACGACTAACAGACTGTTCACAGGAAACACTGAGTGTTAATTTGCTTTGTCATTCTCTCACTGGATTTCAAGAGCTTCAGTTCCAGCCCCTGAATGTACTCTCCTCAGATCAAAAGCTTCTATTTGAACAGCTGTCCAGAAAGGAGTGCCGTGTTTGTTTAAACCAATCCCAATTTTGTTTGGACATGAGAAGTTTAACTGCTGAACTCTAAAATAACACACACTCATTGTGCCGCATAGGTGGCTCTTTTCAGCTCCAGATCAAAGTCAGAGCGGTCTGACCGTGGATAGACCGGGTGCGACGGGCCACAATGCACAAGACGGCAGACAACGGGGGTAAAAGCGAGCCCAACGTCACCCTCACCCTGTTGGCCACCTTTGTGTGTGGCTGCATCAGGCGGAGCGTAAAGCCAAGGCACGTGGTGTCACCACCTGCTGAGGCTCTACCTGTCCTCGGTGTTGTGAAGGATGGGCCTAGCGCAGATGCCACGCAATGTGCCAGTCAGCTGGACATTGCCGCACCATCTGTCATTCGTGAAAAGGTTCTTCCGGACCAACACCTTTGACCACAAAGTCCATCGGGCAGTGGTCAGCACGGAACGTCCTGCAGGCACTGCAGGTAAATGACTCCATGGATCTTGTGGCGTGGTTCCCAGAGCAGGCTGCCCAGCTTGTCTGGCGAAATGCCTCATCGCAAATGGGTTTTCTCCGGGTGCTCCGGCTTCCCCCCACATTCCAAATACGTACAGGTTTGTAAGTTATTTGGCTGAGGTAAAGATTGTAAAATAAAATATGCCTAGTGTGTAGCATAAGGCTAGTGTTCGGGGTGATCGCTGGTCTGCGTGGACTCAGTGGGCCAAAGGGCCTGTTTCACCGCTGTATCCCTGAGCTAAATTAAAGCACTTGCCCCAGCCACAACCTCAGATGCCGGCTGACTCCTTCCTTTTGACCAAATACAACACGGGCTCCCTGCCGATCATCAGCATGGTGGCCGGAAGCTAAAGTCAATGCTGGGACCAGAGGGCAGGAAGCTGGTCTACAGCCTCCATTGCTGTGGTGGAGTGAGCTACACCCCGGCATCGGCATTCTCACATACAAGCTCAGCGACTGTCAGATAAAGGCTCCGTTTGTAAATGTTACAAAACTAACAAGAGGCTTGCAGATGGGTTTGAAATAGAAGTTATAATCACATCACCTAATCAGAATGATGAGATTTGTGAAAAATCCTTCACAAAGGGTTAATGGCTATGTGTATGCTTCCATCCCACTTGTCACTGTATCAGCCGTCTTTCTCAACGACAAAACCAGTTGACTCATTAACCACACAACACGGGGCGCAGTTGGGTAGCAGAGTGGCGTGTGTAACCAGTGACTCCACGCATTCCTCAATCCCGGTGCTGTCTGTCTGGCATTTGCAAGTTCTCCCTGAGACTGTGTGGATTTCCTCTGGGTGTGATGGTTTAGTAGGAGTTGCATGGTTATTTGGTTAACTGGCCATTATAAAAATTGACCCTAAGACCCAAATTGAGTGGTGAAGTCTGGGGGATGTTGAGGGGAATGGGGGGGGTGGGGGGGGGGGAGAATAAAAAGGCATCAGTATAAATGAACACTCGGTGCAGACATGGCGAGTTGAAGTATTTGTGTTCTGAGTGGCACTCTGACATGAATATTTATGGAAGATAGACACAAAATGCTGGAGTAACTCAGCGGGACAGGCAACATATACGGAGTGAAGGAATGTGTGACGTTTCAGGTCGAGACCTTTCTTCAGAATGAATATTTATGGACACACGAATTTAAGCATAGAATATGACAACTGTGCTTCTGAATTCAAGCACCAAACCTCCACGATTGGACCACCAGACCCGGATAATTCAGAGAATATTCTCTGCATGTACAGCCCCACTTTGCTCCCATTGTTCATAGGAGGAGGTTCATTTAACTTTATGCTTCCTCAGTGTGGTTATGCAGTGCACAAGGCTGCCATCTCTTGGTAAAAGCGGCTAAATGTAGCCAATTTCATTAGAGTAGAACATTCGTATAGATATATAGATGTTGTCTTCCCTAGTTGAGGTGTCTCCACAAAAATTAATTTCACTGTATCTCGGTACATGTAACAAATAAAGTACCACAGCATATCGCACCATACCATTCTCAGAGTAAAGAGTCAGCTTAGTAACATGGTGTGAAGACAAGAATCGCTCTCTCAATGACAGGAAGACGAAAGAGGTAGTTATTGACTTCAGCAAATGAGGTGGTGTGTGTGTCCCAGTTACCATTGACTGGTGCAAAGTGGAAATGGTTAAGAGATTCGAGTTCCGAGACTTAAATATCACCGACAATTTGTCCTGGACCAATCACATTGAATCTATGACCAGGAAAGCCCACCAATGCCACACAAAAGAAAGGAAGTTTGGTATATCTCCAGGGACTCTTACCAACTCTACAGATATACCGCAGAGAGCATCCTATTGGGAAGTATCATAGCTTGGTTTGGCAACAGCTCCGCCCAAGACCATGAGAAATTACAGAAAGATGGGGATGTAGCCCAGCCTAACACACAAACTGGCCATTCCCCCATCAACCCCATCTCCACTACACACTGCCTTGGGAAGGCAGCCAAAATAATCAAGGACCTTTTCCACCTTGGTTATTCTCTTTTCTCCCCTCTCCCATTGGATAGAAGGTACAAAAGCCTGAAAGCCATATCACCAGATTCAGGAAGAGCTTCTTCCCCATTGTTCCCTACTATCAGACTACTGACCGGTCCACCCATAAATTAAGGGGGCATTCCCAATCTCCCAGTGCACTTTGTTGTGGTCTTTGCACTTTTTTTCAGTCTGAACATTCTCACCATCTGTTATGCTATCATGCTGTAACACTAAATTCTGCACTATATTTTTTTTACTTTAAAGTCTTCTCCAGATGACTGTAGCGTGGTTAATGTTAAGAAAGGCAGCCAAGTCAAGTCACAGAACTACAGGTTGGTGAACCTAACATCAGTGGTGGAAAAATTGTTGGGTGGGGGCGGAGGGGCGATTCTTAAGGACAGAATCTATCAGCATTTCAAACATTCAAGACTGATTAGGGATCAGTGACTTTGAGCGTGAAAAACATGCCTCGTGAGCCTGATAGTTTTCTGAAGAGGTCACCATGAGGATTGATGAGGGCAGCATACCTGTAGTGGACTTTGTAGACATGGATTTCAGCAAAGTCTTTGACAAGGTCCTGCGTGAGAGGCTAGTCTGGAAGATGGATGGAATCCAAAGTGAGCTAGCTACAGTAATTGGAATAAAAATTGGCCTGGAGGAAGGGGTCATTGTTAGTAAATTTGTAGATGACAATAAAATTACTGGTATAGTAAACAGAGGAAACATTTCTAAGTTTACAACATGATCTAGATCTTATTGGAAGGTGGGCTAAGGGAAAAGGAATTTAATTCTGACAAGTGTGAGGTGATGCACTTTGTTACATCAAACCAGGGCTAAACATATAGAATAGATGGTAGAGTCATGGAGAGTGTGGCAGAGCAGAGAGATCTGAGAGTACAGGTGCATGCTTCCCGAACAAAATTTGAGTCAAATGGACAATGTGCTTGACACGCTTGCCTTGATTGAGAAGAGTACAGAGTACAAAGATTGGGACATCATGATGCAGATGTACAAGTCATTGGTTAGACCACACTTGGAGTACTGTGTGAAGGCTGGTCGCCCAGCTATAAAAAGGATGTCATTAAGTTGAAAAGAGTGCAGAGACATTCATGAGGATGTTACCTGGGTTCATGGGCTTGAGTTGTAGGGAGAGGATGGATTGGCTGGGAAATCGTTCTTTGTAGGTCGAGGAGCGACCCTATTGAAGTAGGCAGAGTCATGATAAAGTGAATGCTTACAATCTGTTTCTCAGGGTAGAGGAATCAAGAACCAGAGGACATAGACTTAAGATGAGAAGGCGAGATTAAAGAGAGAATGGCAACTTTTTCACTCAGACGAAAGTCCGTATCTGGACTGAGCTGCCAGAAAAAGCTATAAAAACAGATGCAATTATGACTTCTGAAAGTTATTTTGGCAGATATTTGGATTGGAGGGTTTCAGGGATATGGGTCATAGAAACATAGAAAATAGGTGCAGGAGTAGGCCATTCGGCCCTTCGAGCCAGCACCGCCGTTCAATATGATCATGGATGATCATCCTAAACCAGTACCCTGTTCCTACTTTCTCCCCATGTCCCTTGATTCCGTTAGCCCTAAGACCTATATCTGACTCTCTCTTGAAAACATCCAGTGAATTGGCCTCCACTGTCTTCAGTGGCAGAGAATTTCACATCCAGGTCAAATGGGGGCAAATTAGATTTGATCACTATGTCAACTTAGTCAGCATTGGCAAGGTGGACTGAAGAGACTGTATCTTCTATTTAAACCAGCATCTGCAGTTCTTTCCTATACCGCCCTTTTCTGTGCTATATACTGTAACTCTTAAGATTATAACCCAGTGAATCTTTGCACTAAAGATAGGTACAAAATGCTGGAGTAACTCAGCAGGACAGGCAGCATCTCTCAATAGAAGGAATGGATGAATTTTTGGATCGAGACCCTTCTTCAGTCTGAATTGCAACTGCAGTTCCTTCCTACCAGGAATCTTTGCACTGCCTGCTGTGCTTGTGTATGGTTTGATTATATCCTCGTGTAGTATGATTTGACTGGATAGCAGGCGAACAAAATATTTCACTGTAGGGCAGAACAGACACAAAGGGGTGAGTAACTGATTGTTGCTTCTGTTTGTTTTGTTCCTATGTTCCATAACACATTAGTTAAATGTCATTATAAATCTTTCATGCCATGGATCAAATCATCTGTGATCTATGAACGTCAAACCTCAGTTTGTGTATTTTGGAAGAACAGAGAAACTCGAGATCGGGATAGCAGACCACATCAAAAAGCTGCTCCTGTTAAAGAAAGCACTTGCATTTATCCTGCACTTATTTTCTGTTTACCTCTCATATTCACTGAGGTGCAGTTCTACAGCTAAAATGTGCTGACTGCAGACCGAGGTCCCACAAACAAGAGGCAAAGGCAAGACATGTTTATTGCAGAATATACATTGGCCTTGCAGCATGAGAATGTTGCAATAGAGAATTTTTGAAATACTTTTCACAGGATACTTTCACCTGAGTTGCCAAACAGGACAATTATATAACTTGTCATCTGACGAATAGCACCTCTGACAATGTAGCTTCTTCACGCTAAGACTCTCGGTTTCAATCTCTGAAACGGGCATGAACCACAGACTTTAAACAAGCACAAGACTGTTACCACTGGGCAAAGGCTGGGAGTTGTAACAAGCAGATTACAGTAAATCTATTTTGTACAATGCATGTTTTATAACATCTCTAACAGTTGGGATGTACATTTGGGTAGTCTGGATTTAAAATTAATTTTCAAAAATGTATCGTAATGTTGGAACCTCTGAACAGGTCAGTTGACAGCTGAGAATGCAGTAACAGATTAATATTCCAGATGTGCATTTTGGTCCATTTTTAACAGATTTCCAGCATTTTCAGTCTATTTTTCTAACTGTAAGAAAATGCATATGATTTATATTCTTTTGCAGGAAACAATTTCATTTCTAATGCTCAGGAAAACCACAGATTTCAAAGCACTTTTTCACACATAGTGTATCTGAATTATACCCTATATGGTTAGATAGCATGAGGGAGATTTCCACTCAATCCATTCTCACCATTGTGGAATACTAACCCTACCATTTCCCTTTACACCACTCAATACTTGTTCACTAATCCCTATGTTTCAGATTTTGCTGAGTCTCCGGGCAAGGAAGTGTTTCCTGACATCTGTCGGGAATGTGCCCTTCTTAAACTTTTGCCATCTTCCCCAGTTGTCTTGGCATTTGCTTCCATAGCATTCTTTCCTCCTCTGTTCAGGACCTCATGCCTGTGTGCATTTTCCGCTGAGACCCCTCCTCGGGCTGAACAGCTTTATCTCGTTTTCTGGACGATCATCGTAACTCTTCCACCTTTTCCAAAAAAAATTCTTACTGCTCAACGCATCGGACGTCGAACATTTATCTTTGTACAGATCAAAATCAGCGTGAACACAAGTTTGTTTTAACAGGAGAGAAACATGTTGTTGACCCGCTGTGTAGCATGTGGGGTGTACTGACAGGAAACATTTTTGGAAGAGGGGAGATCAAAGCTATTGACAAATTAGTCAATGTGTTGGACTGAGCGCTCCAAACCTGCAGCTCACATTGCACTCATCCCCACTTCCTTTCTTAGCATCATTTTTCCCTTTGCCTCATTCTTTTGTTCCATGGCATGTTTTGTCTAAAGTTTGTCTTAGACTATATAAACTTTATCCCGTAACCCCTCTGAAAACGCATTTACAAGAGATAAGGGAAGCCAGTTTGGGGGATGGGGGTGGGGAAGGAAAGGTAAGGATATCTCTGCACGCAATAAATGAAGCACGTGTAGGAAGCAACTGCAGATGCTGGTTTAAACCGAAGATAGACACAAATGCTGGAGTAACTGAGTGGGACAGGCAGTATCTCTGAAGAGAAGGAATGGGTGACGTCTCGGGTCGAGGCCCTTCTTCAGACTAGTCAGGGAGATAGGAAATGAAGTACAGTTCTATCCAATAACTGATATAAATTAGTTCCTCCACAAGATGAGCAATTGAACAGCCTTTAAAAGACTGACATGTGCTGTTCCAATTGTAATCTATGACGAGAAAATATTTGTAATATGGTTGAGATTGGTTTACAATGAAAAGACGAAAGAAGATTCAAACAGTTGTCCCAATCGAGCTTTTATTCCTCTGGCATTAATATGGAGGGATTACTCAATGAAATAATGATGGCCAATTCCTAAAGCTTCCTTTTTCTTTGCAGTTTAGTAAATGCTAGTGATTTCTACGAGTCTTTAAATATTTTCCTGCAGCTGAACAAACTGGTAGAGGCAGATTGACAACAGAAACTTACAACTATCTTCCTTCAGAAGGGCCAGCAGACCTGATTTGGCAGTTTGTAAGAAACTCTGTGCCAATTTCGAAGATTTTGCAGGAAGATTGCAGTTCACAAACCTGCTGGATGAACACCAAGTGTGTGTACACGTGCAATGTCTTTAACAGAGAACATTCCCCAGAGCGGGGGAGAAAGAACATATTTTTTGAAAGTGTTGGAAAAAGTGACAAAAAAGGCTTGGTTGGAGAGATAGTTTTAAGGTGGCTCCTAAAGATAGGGAAACAATGAGGGGGGAATTTGAGAGAATGACTGCAGGAACATGTGCATTTAGAGGCTGGAGCAGGAAACTGAGCCTCCGAAAAATTAAATTGAAGGCTGAAGGCAATATAATGGGGTTATTAGAAATCCAGAAGAGTTCTTCTTCTTCTTGCGAATAGCGTGCACAGCCTAAAGTTGTAGGACAACTTGTTCTATTTGATCTTATTTGATTGTGCACGCCAGGTTGATTGCATTCGTCGAAACAGGGCGGACCATGTGAAGGTTGCAATCTCCCACCCCCAGAAGAGTTGAAGGCATGGAATGGATGTTTGACAATCAGATGTGGTGTGCATGGAGGTAAGGAGAGAGGACGAGCAGTCTGGTGGTGAATTGTAGCCGAAGTATGAAACTCGGCTCCAACTCCTCGTCTGAGCTTCAGATTCCTTCAGATTTTGGACGATGAAATGAAAATATTCGAAAAGCTGAATGCACACACTGGACTCAGCAGCAGCGCACTAACCTCCTTAGACTCGAGGAATATCTTACCTCCTCAGCCACACCACTACATTGCTCAGTGCCTCCACTCCAATTGGGGTTGAAGCATACCAGTACCAGAGAAAGGAAGAATGAGAGTAATGTAATAAGATCAAAACAGCACATGGACCAATTCTCATGTTTATCAAGATAGACACCACTAGAGAAAGGTTCCTGAGCTCTTATTTAACAGTACATTGAATAACATTCAGAACCATTACCCGACTTTGATGATACGTTGACTTCATGCTCATTCACTGACCATCATGGATTGCATGTTGAGCTAATTAAACATTAAGAATCTGTTTTATGTTTCAATGCATTTTGATGCTGATAAACTAATGGAAAATTTAAATTCTTCTTCAGGGCGGCGGGGTGACGCAGCGGTAGAGTTGCTGTCTTACAGCGCCTGCAGAGCCGGAGACTCGGGTTCGATCCCAACTACGGGTGCTGCCTGTACGGAGTTTGTACCTTCTCCCCGTGACTGCGTGGGATTTCTCTGAGATCTGCGGTTTCAACCCACATTCCAAAGATGTACAGGTTTGTTGGTTAATTGGCTTGGTAAATGTAAGAATTGTCCCGAGCATGTGTAGGATTGTGTTAATATGCGGAGATCACAGGTCAGTGTGCACGGTGGGCCGATGGACCTGTTTCCGAGCTATATCGATAATCTAAACTAAACCAAACTAAATGGCTGCGGGTGAACTTTGAGAAAATGTTCCCCATAACTTTAGTTTCATAAATTCATAAACAAAATAAGAGGGCGGGTGATTTTATAACCACCAGAAAATACATATTTCCAAATCTGAACCAAATCAACGTACTAAACTGATGCACTGATGTCAATACAAGACTCAATTTTAAAATATGTTTTGTAGACCTGGACTCTGGCTGAGTATTTCCTCAAATTAAATGAAATTGCTAAAAGTTGCTGCAGTTCAGCATAAGGTGATCCAGAATTCAAAACCAATTTATAATCCAATTTAAAGAGATTAGGTGCACAGATGACAAGAAATGTTGAAAATCTCACTGGTGCTGAACTTGACCTATGATGAAACCTAATGCATCACAAGTTGGAACTTTAACTGTACTTAACCTCTTAGGAAGAATGGCAGGATCTTGGATCGGGAGCAAAGCAGATTTTCCACGTTCACAACTCCTCCATTGAGTGCGAGAAACTGGGATTTTTTTGGAGCAGGGAAGTCCGGAAGCGGATTTAATTGAGGTGTGCAACCTGGATGTGTAGATAGGGAGGATGCTCAGTAATAACACAACACAGAATTAAGATTTATCACAAATGAACCAAAGAAAAGAGGCTTTTACATAGCAAACTATTACTATTACAACCTAGAATGAACTGCCTGAAAGGGTAGTCAAAGCAATTCACAAGGAACTTTCACAAGGGGAAGGTTAATGGAAGTGAACCAGGGGATTGGAGCAATGGAAGAGCTCTATCAAAGTGCCAGGATGGGCAGGGTGGGCCAAATGGCCTTCTCCTGTAGGGGATGATTTTATGATTCTGCCACAACTACTGATTTTTGATACAAGCTGTGAATGATAAACAAAGTGCTGGAGTAGACCATGTTTTAGGTCCCAACACAAATGTCACCTGTCCATTCCCTCCACCCTAACCCACTGAGTTCCTCCAGCATTTTGTGCTTTGCTCAAGATTCCAGCATCTACAGACTCTTGTGTCTCCAAACTACTGAATTAATGAGCTTAAAAAAAAACCTGCTCAACTGCGTCTTCGATGTGGAAGGCAGTCCAGCTGGAGGAAAGCGGAGGATGTTTATCCAGATCGTGTGTTGCACGTTCAGCTGACTGTACAGATGTGGAAACTAGCTTCATCGCTGCCTGTTCTTGGCATGGCCGACTTTGTTAGTGTCGACATCGGTGCCAGATTTGTGGCCTTGGCCCCTCTGCCTCCAGATGTGCTGATGTGCACCTGCCCAGAAGAACATCCTGTTTACACACACATCTCCCATGACAAAGAATATTCCATCTGAACTTTGCTTTAAAGACAATACCACCATTATTCCCGCATCGGAATGACTTACTGTGTAGGAAGGAACTGCAGATGCTGGTTTAAACCGAAGATAGACACAGAATGCTGGAGTATCTGAGACTTCAGCCTGAAGAAGCGTCTCGACCCGAAACATCACCCATTCCTTCTCTGCAGAGATGCTGCCTGTCCTGCTGAGCTACTCCAGTATTTTGGGTCTATCTTCGGAATGCCTTACTGTATGAATTTCTAGGCTTTGAAACGGCAGCTTTGGGATTATGATTTGTCAGTGGAGAAGGTTTTTATTTAATGTGTAGTTGGTGGACAGATGCAGATCCTGGTCACCTCAGTGCTACCCGTTTGTGTGATGTCTGCTCAGTCACAAAAAATTCCCTTGTGCTGAATTAACTATGAAGTGAGAAAATGAATGTTTGGATAATATTACATGAGACGTGGATAGATTTTCTGATGAACTCCGGGGCCATCTTCTTCCTCATATTAATGCACCATGCAGGTTTCGGTTATTCTGTGAACCACATAAATAACTTTCCGACTTTGCAGCTGTTGGAGTCAGGGGCTGAGTAGAGGAGAGGAGCCAGTTGCACATTCTCACTGTATGCCGGAGTCAGAATTCTTGTGAGAAATAAAATTCCCTCACCTCGCTCTGAGAGCCAACACGCAATGATTTGTGTTCCGTTTTGCTCCTTAAACCTCGCTGTTGACATGTATGGAGAAAGGGAACTTAATTCGCTTTCCAAGCTATGTTACATCTGGTGTGGGAGCACATGATTGTGACTTTGGATGCCAGATGTAATTTGCTGCTGTCTTGAGGCTAAAATTCAGGACAAAATGTGCCTGCCAATAAGTTGCAGTCTTGGTCAAAATGGTCGGAACAAGGTGTGAGTCAATTCGGATATAGACATGCTCTCTTCATTTAAGAAGCCAAAACACTGAACAATAATCTCAATGGGATTTATTTCCTACAGCCACATGGTGCACCAAACCTCCACTGGCTTTGTTTAACTGGTAGCTGAAATCAGGTACAATTGTATCCCCAGTGCCATGAGGAAATAAAACTCCAGCTAGTATCCAATGTAGAGGAGATAATCGTACCCTTTTGAATCATTGGGAAACAGATGACCATCCAATTTTCATTCCATGTAATTACCACTTTGCATTTAAGACACTGGATGTAAAGGGTTAGTAATTTACGACCCTCCACATTTCATTTAACACGGTAATATGAACATCTTGGGTCCTTTATAACCAGAACAGTCCCTCTACTATTAAGGGTTTAAGCATCATAATTTAATTTGCAGTTGTTATACTACAGCAGAGCTTGTTACAATTTGAGTACTTGATACACGCATTTTAAAAGAGCACTATTGATTTTCATCTCGAGTAACTCGAATCCTCTCTCTGGAGGGCTATATTCTCTAGCTGCCTTGAATAAATTGCTCAGTGTGTCTGCAAAGAGAGGAGAATAAGCAATGTGTGAAATGAATTAAATTTAACAATGAGTTTTTGTTAAGTTAAAAGTCAACTGAGTGCTTTTCCCTTAGATCTCACTGGTACTGGTTCTATATGAGCAGATTTCTGGGCCTGTAATGTTACCTGACCTCAGATCATAAGACCGAGGAAGTATTGTAAATAAACCCAGTATCCCGTTGTTATGGAAGTGGAAATCAGATTATCTTATGATTATTATCCAGTGAATTGTATACGATATAAAACCAGAAATAATCAGCAGGTCAAAAACATAGAAACAAAGAAAATAGGTGCAGGAGTAGGCCATTCAGCCCTTCGAGCCAGCACCTCCATCTAATGATCATGGCTGATCATCCAAAATCAGTTCCCCGTTCCTGCTTTCTCCCCATATCCCCTGATTCTGTCAGCCCTAAGAGTTATATCTAACTCTCTCTTTAAATCACCCAGTGAATTGGCCTCCACTGCCTTCTGTGGCAGAAAATTCCACAGATTCACAACTCTGGGTGAAAAAAAATTGTTATCATCTCAGTCCTAAATGGCCAACCGCTTATTCTTAAACTGTGACCCCTGGTTCTGGACTCCCCCAACATCGGGAACATATTTCCTGTATCTAGCCTGCCCAATCCCTTAAGAATTGTATGTGTTTCTATAAGATCCCCTCTCATCCTTCTAAATTCCATTGAATATAACCACAGTCGATCCATTCTTTCAACATATGTCAGTCTTGCAATTAACCTGGTGAACCTCCGCTGCACTCCCTCAATAGCAAGAATGTCCTTCCTCAAATTAGGAGACGAAAACTGCACACAATATCCAGGTGCAGTCTCACCAGGGCCCTGCACATCTGCAGTAGGACCTCTGTGCTCCTGAACTCAAATCCTCTCGCTATGAAGGCTAACATGGCATTGGCTTTCTTCACTGCTGTCAGGCGGTATCTATGGAGTGAGAAACAGGTTCTGGCTCCGGGCTGAAGAATGGCCAATGGAGTAAGATTTAGGAGAGGTGTGTACTTCCCTCTGTCATGAGTCCCAGCCTCAGCAATGTTTGCAACAATTGCTGACCTGATCGACTTTTAAATGTATCATCATTCACTGGTCCAAATCCTGGAACTCCCCCTTCAACACCACTACGGCAGCCAGCAGGACTGTAGCCATTCAATTAGTTGCACTAATAGGACTTGATGTTTCAATCCCTGTAGTAAGTCGGTACTCTTGATATTTGCAGTGGGATTGGAGTGGTGGAAGGTAGGGTAGGTACGTCATCGGGGTCATCAGGTGGGCACCCTCCTTCTTTGACGTTTCATTGATAAGCCCACAACATCTCCAGAGGGCTCTAAGGTGATGCCTGGCGTCCCCCAGTTACACCCCCCCCCAATTCCATACCTTCCTGTCTTCATCTTGCAGCCCAATTGTTTCTTCCTTTTGATCCAAAGCCAATTGCTGCTTTTTTCTGCAAAACTTGACAATGATTTGATTGCTTGTTGGAGGGAGCGACCCCTCACCCCCATTTTCTTTAATAGACTGGTCATAGATGCAGCAACAAATCCGCTGCATCCCACTTCGACAGGGAAAATCTTGGTCTTCCAGCCATTCTGGGCAGCTTCAGTTGCCAGTTCAGAGTACTTGGTCTTTTTCCTCTCATAAGCTTCTTCAACACCATCTTCCCATGGAACTGTCAATTCCACAACGTATGCCAACTTGGCTGTTGTGGACCACAGGACCATGTCTGGCCGGAGTGTTGTAACCACAATGTCTGGGGGAAACACAAGCCTTTTTTCTAAGTCCACTTCCATTTTCCAATCCCGAGCAGGCAGCAGAATGCTTGCATCCATTGATGTTATCCAGTGCTCTGGAGGTTGGCCTGCTGGAACAAATGTTGTGAAGTGGACATTTCCTGCCGATGTTTGTGGGGAAGCATTTGTGATCGTTCGCCTCTGTTCCAGGATTAATGCCAGCTGTCTGAGAACTTGGTTATGCCACCAAGTGTAACGCCCTTGGGCGAGGCTCGTAGTGCATCCTGTTACAATGTGCCTTAGTGATGCAGGTGCTTGGCAAAGGGAGCAAGTGGGGTCTTCTCCGAACCACTGCTTCAGGTTCTGGGGTGATCGTAGAACGTCATAAGTGGCTCCGATGACAAAACTTAGCCGAGATCCCTCCATTTGTCAGATGTCAAGAAGGCAAATCACCATCATCTTCACAATGACAAGAGGGATGGGGACTAAATGCTGCACATATGAGCAGCTGCCCCATCCTGAAAATGCAACCAATAAATAAAAACCTCGCACTGTGCCCCACTGATGTAGTAGAATACAGGGGCGAAATCCCGGGGGGGGAGGCAGGGGGAACATGTCCCCCCTCTGTTTGAGAGGAGGGGAGCCATTCCCCCCCCCCCCCCCCCAAGTTTTTGTAATCCGGATTTTAAAACCCAGTGAAATCTCCACTTTCCGCGAGACAGTGGGGGTGGGACTGCTGATCGAGGGCGTCGATTGGACAAGGGAGACGTCGGTCAGCAGGCAATGGGGGCGGGACTTGATGATTCAGCGCGATCATTGGAGGAGTGTGGGGGGTGGGACTGAGGATAGAGTGCGGTGATTGGAGGAGGGAGACGTGCCAAAACACACTCGGCACAGACCTGCGCTCATCCGCAGCCAGGATCCATCCCGGCTCTCCGGCGCTGTCCCGTCCCCACCCAAGTGCCCCCCACGGGTGGCCAGAGACCATGGGGAGTCAGACGGGAGCGGTGCCCCCAGGCCCACAGCCAGCACTGAGAAGCAGCGCTAAACCCAGCTCAACTTTGCCTGTCCCACCAGGTTAACCTACAGTCCTGCCTGGACTTGCGGGAAATATGGCCCAGGTTTACAGCCAGCGCGGAGAAGCAGCACTGGTGTCCCGTCAGTCCAGGCAGGTCTGTAGGTTAACCCGGCGAGACAGGCAGAGTTGAGCTGCATTTAGCGCTGGATTGAGCCTCCGAAGCTCTGTGTGTGTGTGTGTGTGTGTGTGTGTGTGTGTGTGTGTGTGTGTGTGTGTGTGTGTGTGTGTGTGTGTGTGTGTGTGTGTGTGTGTGTGTGTGTGTGTGTGTGTGTGTGTGTGTGTGTGTGTGTGCACATGAGCGAGCGGCCGCCAAGAAATTGTGTCCCCCCTGTCCCCTCCATATTTTGATAGCGATTTCCATGCCTGGTAAATGGACCATGCTGTTCCTTAAGGTTTACAGAATAAGAAGTTTGGAACAGTTGCCCTACCTTTTGATTCTAATTTAAGAAGGTGAAAAGAAACTCGGAGAAAAGAAAGGTAAAGAGTCATATTTTTCCGAAGGTTCAGGCCAATGAAGTAAATTCCGCAACTACTATTGTCTGAGCAATAAAAATGAGCCCTGAATTAAAGGTTGGAGAGATCTTCAAAAATCATAGAGCTGAAAACACTTTTGACATTGAGAATGAGAAGGTCTCCAGTCCACCAGCTGGTGGAGATTTGACTCTCCATGTTGAAATGTTGACTGAAAACAAGCTGAGAGACAGGGAGTATGACGATCGACAACTTCAGGTTCATGAAGGTTCAAAAGTGAAATGCTTGACAGGAAACTCCTGTTTGATATCACCAGGGAAAGGACAGGGAAAGTTACGGACATCCTTGGTGTGGAAAATATACGGGGTAGACGTTTATTTGAGTGGTAGGATGCCAAGCAGATGATGATTATTGCTGCATTTCTGTATAATTAATTTACACACTTTCAAATCACTTCTGAACAAGTTTGTGTAGGCCGTGTGATGGGTTGCTCAAAACCGTGCAAGTATCGTGAGAAAATGTGAGGGCGGAAAATACTATATCAGATTTAAAACAGGTGGCGAAACGGCATTGCATATCTTTTTGTAGTTACCATTAACTAGCTAAACTGCAGCACCACTTGGACTAACACACTCATGACATGTTTGCATTGTAATAAATTATACTTCACATTGGAACTAAAAGATTTTGAAAGCTTACACCCACAGTTTAATCAAAGGACACAGACAAGGTGCTTGCGAGAATATTCTTCACTCTGAAAATATGAAGAGATTCAGAAATTATTGTACTTATTTTATTGGAATAAGTGAGTTTTTATTTAGTTTATTTCCCTTGCGGTGTTCCCCCATTCACCCTTGATTGACAATTGAGGTGTAGATGTTAGTCCTGTGCCCAATGTCTGACCCATACCTGTGAGATAGTGAAGATTGTAAATGTGATGATACATCTATCATTGTGGGCTAAAGAGCCTGTTCTTGTGCTATGTTCCTTTGTGAGATATGACTCCAGTCACTGTAGTGCTATCCCTTGGAATTCTCAGTTTTACCGGGACTCCTTGATGACACAATTTGTTAAAAGATACTTTGAAGTCAGGGGCAGTTTGTCTCATCCCACCCCTAGAATTCCGCATTTAGTCTGGACGAGGCTCTGGAATGGAGTAGTGCTGATGTAAACCAAACTGCGAGGAGGTCATTGTTGAATCAGTGTGCTTGTTAGAACTGTCGGCAACAGCTTCCTTCACTTTAATCAATACCTGGGTGCACCTGAAATTGAAGGTGCTTGGCTGAAAACCCTAAATTATAGATGCCAGACATCTAAGATAAAACAGAAACAACTGAAAGGTTCAGCAGGACATGCAGAACCCAAGTGAAAGAGATGGTTAAAATTTCAGGTCCATTTGTTAGAACAGGGAAAGAGAGAAAACAAGTGAGTTTTAAGGTACTTGGAGAGTTTGTGAGGGATGGAGAGGGCGGAGGGGATAGCACTGATTGAGTGGAGGCAGGATTGATCTGGTGTCGGCATTGGGTTGGCATGTTGATGGGAGTAGTTAGAGAGGGAGAGAAAAGAAACAAAAGGATGTGTAAAAGCTTTCAGATGCTGATAGGTGCACGAGGCAGAGTTGGTGGGGAGGGAGAAACGGAGCTAATATTACATTCACAACTAGATGTGCCAGGGTTGGGAGCTTTGATCTGGTCATTTGGCCGTGGAATCACTCAGTCCTGTTTGTTGCGTGCTGTTTATGCTCTGCAGTGTGTATGTAGTCACGCGCTGCGGCTTCAGACTGGCACCGCATCTTTGGACGTGGCAGCCGCTGCTCCAGCATGCCTCCTGCTGTCCTCAGCAATGTCCTGGCTTGATATTAATGACAGAGCTGAGGAAGATGCCAGACCACGAGATTACGCAATGTGGTGGTGTTAAGGTTGCCAACTGTCCCATATTCGCCAGGATATCCCGTATATTGGGCTAAATTGGTTTGTCCCATATGGCACCGCCCTTGTCCCGTATTTGACTGCTACTACTCAGGTCGAGGGGACTGTCGGGTCGGAGTGCCGTGTCCGGCCGTGCCTCACCCGTCCCGACGTAGTGCAGCCCATGGAGTGCAGCAGCAGCACTTCCCCGTGGCCCTGTCGGTCGGCAGCCCGGCCAGCTGTCCAACCTTCGGACCTTACCGCTGGCCCCTCCTTCTGTCTTCATCTTGCAGCCCAATTGTTATCTCTCCTTTTGATCCAAATATAATTGCTGCTTTTTTCTGCAGAATTTGATAATGATTTGATTGCTTGTTGGAGGGAGCAACCCCTTACCCCCATTTTCTTTAATAGGTATGTAGTTGAAACTGTTGAACACCAATGAACTGTTAACGATCATCGGTTCATGAGTTGGACGGGATGCCGGACTTTGCACGCGACGTCGTGCGGGCCAAAACTCCTCAGCTGGCCCACGGGCTGGGCTTTGCGTGCAGTCCAGCACCCGGGCCAACTTATCATTCACCCAGCCACGGCCGAGCCGGACAACGAATTGCCCTTGGGAATTTGTCCTATATTTTGACTTTTTGTCCCTTATTTGGGAGTGAGAAAGTTGGCAACCCCAGGTGTACATTTCTGCTGCAGAAGGTTTATGGTATCTCACAGATACCCTGCATAAAGGGCCACTCTCAATCTATCCCATTTGACACACATGTGGTATCTTGCAATGGATAAAGATAGGACTCTATCTCCACAATTCTGTATGCTGGTGACCTCTACCAATGCTGCCATAGGCAAATGCATCTCCACAGGTAGATTGAAGAGGAGAAGCATCCCTTACATTTTTTCACTTGTGACCTGCCAGAGACACAGTTTGTCTGTGAAGGTTCTCCCAACCCCTCTAGGTGACCACATTGAAGCCCTCTGTGGCCTTGCTATTTACAGTTCTTCCAATCGTTGTTCAACATGGAGGAGCATGGATTCATCTGCTGAGGGCGGGCAGTAGGTGTAATCAGGAAGAGGTTTCCTTGTCTATGTTTGACCTGATGCCATGAAGCTTTAAAGGATCCGGAGTACATGTTGATAACTCCCAGGACAAACCCACTCGCACCCATATAACTCTGCTCCAACCAAAGATCATAAAGCGGCGCAAGATGGTCCACTCCTGCAAAATCCAATGGACTGATGTGTAGAACGGAACGGAGCGGGACATCCGCCATTTTAGCAAACCCGACCCGACATCTGTTCTGCCTCTCGCCGTGTAATCAGCAAAGATCATAAAGCAGAGTAGGGTCGGGTTGGTTTCGGGTCAAGACCCTTCTTCAGTCTCGACCCGAAAGGTCACCCATTCCTTCTCTCCAGAGATGCTGCCTGTCCCATTGACTTACTCCAGTTTTTTGTGTCTACCTTTGGTATAAACCAGCATCTGCAGTTCCTTCCTATACACACATCAGTCTGCCCAGTCGAGGGCACAATTGGCTATCGAAATACAACAGCGAGTGTTCAAGGATGATTAATGCACCTGGCTCCAGTTTATGTTCTTAACTTCATCCGGCGTTGAAACCGATCCCGGGGTGTATTAATCACCAGTAAATACACGCTTCATTCCCCTCTTTTCATTACTTGTATGACAGTTTCTAAAATCGATGCAATAAATGACAGAAATTAATACTTTGCACCACGACAGTATACGAGAGAACCCACCATCCCCACACAATGCTTTGGGGCCCATTTGAATGGGTGAAAAATGCAGTGATTCCAAATCTCGCTGCACTTAGCCCAGTAGAGTTATTTTGTTTACTCGTTTCAATGAGCGCAAAAACAAATGACAACACAACATGAAGATTCTTGCTACAAACAACCCAAAAAGCTTGTAATGATTAGCATTTTATTAACATTTCACCTTTTCATTTTGGGTCAAATTAATAAAAGTGATAGACTTTTACATGGAATTTATTTTGTTTAAAATTATGGGTAGCATTTTGGAGATTAGTAGAGAAATGGAACAGTGCTTTCTTTGGGGCACCGCCACCAACGGGACGCGCTTGGTCACCACGAGGCTCGCCCCTCTCCCACCTGCTGCAGCTCTTCCTCTCGGCGGTGGTGCCCGCTTGACCTGCGGAGACACTTCTTCCTCCTCCTGCGGCTCAGTCTGCTCGGCTCTTCCTCACCCCCCCCCCCCCCCTCCCCCGCCTCCTCCTCCTTCTCCCATGGAGTCTTGACATGCTCCACATCGGAAGTGGCAGCAGGAGCCTCACGGTGACCAAGAGCATCTTGTTGCAGCGACCTGGGGAAAGTGCTGCCAGCCAGGGGCTACAATGTGAGCCGTAACAGCAGCCCTCTTACCCAACACTGCCGCAGCTCATCAAGAATGGCTTAGCACGGGCGCCTAGTTTTAAAGTGAAATGACATAAAGTGCTGGAATTACTCAGCAAACCTAATCATTCTAAAGAAGGGTCTGACATCACCTACCCATGTTCTCCAGGGATGCTGCCTAACCCGCTGAGTTACTCCAGCACTTTGTGTCCTTTTGTGTATATTAACCATCATCTGCAGTTCTTTGTTTCAACTACATACCTATTAAAGAAAATGGGGGTGAGGGGTCGCTCCCTCCAACAAGCAATCAAATCATTATCAAATTCTGCAGAAAAAAGCAGCAATTATATTTGGATCAAAAGGAGAGATAACAATTGGGCTGCAAGATGAAGACAGGAGGGTATGGAATTGAGGGGGGTGTAACTGGGACGCCAGGTATCACTGTTGCGCCCACTGGAGATGTTGTAGGCTTATCAATGAAACGTCAAAAAGAAGGAGGGTGCCCACCTGATGACCCCGATTACATACCTACCCTACCTTTCACCACTCCAATCCCACTGCAAATAGCAAGAGTGCCGACTTACTACAGGGGTTGAAACATCAAGTTGTATTAGCACTACTCTACAATACATACATTGATAAATCTTTACTCAGTTATAACAGACAATCAACAATAATGAACACCATTCTTCTTTCCATGGCCGGTTATAACAAGGGTTTACTGGACTAGAGAAAATAGCTTTAAGGTGAGAGGGACAAAGTTTAAAGGTCAAATGTTTTACACAGAGGGTGGTGAGTGCCTAGAATGTGTTACCTGGGGTGGTGGTTGAAGCAGATACGATAGCATTTGAGAGACTTTGGATAGGCACCTGATTATGCAGGTAATGGAGGGATATGTATTCTGTACAGGTAGATAAAGGTTGGACTTGGCATCATGTTTGCCACTGATATTGTGAGCTGGTAGATCAGTTCCTGTGCAGTACTGTTCAATATTCTATGCTCTATGGATGCATAACCAGTTTGCATTGAGCCAATACCCCAGGCAGTGATTAAACACCACTGATGCAGGGAGGGCAGACAAATGAGAATCGGGAAGAGCTGTTTGTTATGGGGGAGGGAACTGAAAGTGTTGTAACCCAAAATTGTGCAATGAATTATCTTAATTGCCAAACAAATAGATAGTTTACATCTGGTCACACAATAAACAAGGGCCTGTCCTAGATATTTGGTTATCTGGTAAAGAGTTTTGTTTATGAGATTTCAGAAGCAGACAAAATGTAATGACAGGAAACAAATATCCTGAAAACTCCTTTACCAGATTGTTGCCTCCCTTGGGAACCATTTTATATTTAGGGAATATTATTTTTTAATTGTTAAAAACTGACACTCAAAAGGATAAACTGAAGCTAAAAGGACAAACTGGAGAGTGAGAAAGTATGGATGACAACGTGGGCTATATTCACAAGGTTCGGTTCATCTGGATCTCTTTCAAGCACATTTATGTAAAAGCCTTTCTTTGCCAAGTTCTGCTGCTTCTATTCCTCAGAGAATTCACTTCACATTCTTGGTGTGCATTCTCTCCAGTCTTATCTAGGGATGTTCCCCAGCTGTATCTTTGGCTGCTATCCCTGCAGCCTTGGCCCTGTTCCCCACTCTCTCTACTCCACAAAGATAACTAAATGTCAACTACATTTCCCTGAAAACCATGCAAAAAAATCCTGTCTCCTAACATATTGTTAGACCTTGGTGTGTGACAACTTCAGCACTCAGTTCCAGTGGAATAAGTGTATCTTTAGCGGCCTATTATCCTCCCAGTGTTTCTGAAAGGCCTGGGGTCAAACAGAAGGCTTTCATCATTGTCTTTTTCTTCTCTGATTTAAAAGAGCTGTTAAAGTGAGAACATAGCGGGGGTGTAATTTAAATACAAAACGGGCAGAAAGATTCATTAAAAGATGTGTGAATAGTGCCAGTGACAGCATGTAGCTATAACTTAGTTATAGGCTTAAGCATCGCCACTGCAGAGACATTCACATCTGTGTCAAGGTGATCTGGGAGAGGCGCAAGATTAAAAAACATTAACCGTGTTTGTGTCAGTTTATCCTTTACGTTATCTGTAATTATTTTCCCTTTTTAAATAATATCCAAAGGTTATCCTTTATTTGTGTAGGAAGGAACTGCAGACGCTGGTTTACACCGAAGATAGACACAAAATGCTGGAGTAACTCAGCGGGACAGGCAGCACCTCTGGAGAGAAGGAATGGGTGACTTTTCGGGTCGAGACCAATCGGACTGTGAGTCAGGGGAGGGGGAGACTACAGATCTGGCAGTCATGTTACTTCTCTCTAGAGATGCTGCCTGTCCCGTTCAGCTACTCCAGCATTTTGTGCCCATCTTCGGTCGTCCTTTATTTTAGAAACATAGAAACATAGAAAATAGGGGCAGGAGTTGACCATTCGGATCTTCGAGCCTGCATCGCCATTCAATATGATCATGGCTGATCATCCAACTCAGTATCCCGTACCTGCCTTCTCTCCATACCCCATGATCCCCTTAGCCACAAGGGCCACACCAAACTCCCTCTTAAATATAGCCAATGAAGTGGCCTCAACTACCTTCTGTGGCTGAGAATTCCAGAGATTCACCACTCTCTGTGTGAAAAATGTTTTCCTCATCTCGGTCCTAAAAGATTTCCCCCTTATCCTTAAACTGTGACCCCTTGGCCTGGACTTCCCCAACATCGGGAACAATCTTCCTGCATCTAGCCTGTCCAACCCCTTAAGAATTTTGTAAGTTTCTATAAGATCCCCCCTCAATCTTCTAAATTCTAGCGAGTACAAGCCGAGTCTTTCCAGTCTTTCTTCATTTGACAGTCCTGACATCCCAGGAATCAGTCTGGGATTTTCTGTTTTAATATCTCAGGCCTAGAGATTCTTCTGCTTGTCAAGTGTTACGGTCACACTGTGGTACATTTTGACTAAAGATGTTTTACATGGTGCAAAATGCCACTTACATCAGGTTTAGGGAAGTCTGCAATGTGTCTTCCTGATCTTCCATACATCAGATGCAATAACAAGCAGAGATGCCTGGATTTTAGCCCAAGGCTTGTCCACATATGTGTGGAAGGAGCAGTCTAGTCCCCACAAGCAAAGAGAGCCCAGACATTTCCCTGCAAGACCAGCACAAATGGGGCTGTAGTAAATGAGATTAATAATCTAAATTCTGCCTTAACTCCAGCTCACATTTATATATGTCTTGCTCGTGGGAATATCGTGTTTAGTTCCCATCAAGTTCCGCTGGGATCTGTACTGAGGTTTACATTTTGACATTTTTAATAAGGATTTGAATTGTGCATATTTGCTTCAGTTCCCAAAGTTGTGACTGTTCTTTGGTCCTAGTGTTCTGCCAGTATTGCTCTCGAGATCTGGAAAGAGCATAGCAAATACTTACACCGAATAACTCCAGGGAGAACTGAAGCTCACAACATATTTCTTGGCAAGTGTGTCCCCCGTATTACAAGTTTGGCCAGTTAATGTCCGAGCTTTCTATTGCAATTGTATAGGTGAGAGGAACGCAACAAGGGAGGCATGGATGAGGTGATCAAATGTCAAGATTAGTATTTAATCTTCTGTAAAAAAGAGTGAGCGGTTATTGGGGCAAAAACAAGAATTCAGATGCAGTGTTTTTGGTCACTTCCTGGCAAATAGGAGAAGCAGTTCCCAAGCACAGCTGGATAGAAATCCTGCAACAGATGTGCAGTGGCTACAGTTCCTATGAGAACAGGAGCTGTTTCCGCTCGCATTAAGGGGCAAGTGGTTTTTAGTATTGTAATTTGGGGAAAAAAAATGAAGATTTTATTTAGGGAAGACTGCTTGCTGGCTCGGAATTTAAGACCAAGTGGTAGATCCGTCAAACAAACTCTTCTACAAGAAGTGGAATATTTTATTACTTTGAAATACGACCTTTACATCCTGAAACATCCCATATAATCTAATTTAAATATAGAACGTGGTGGAAATGGTTGCAGCCCTTACATTATGATAGCTACTTCAATTAAGAACTGTGAATCGGCATTGTGTTCAAGTCGCTGAATACAAATCTAAACGTGAGAACATATGAATGGGGACACAAGGAACTGCAGATGCTGGCTTCACCCTCCCACTCTCCCCCCCCCCCCTCCCCCCCCCCCCCCCCCACCCCCCAACATAATCAGTGTGAAGGATCCTGATCTGAAAGATCACCTCTCTATGTTCTCCAGAGATGCTCCCTGATCCAGCACTTTGTGTCCTTTTTTAACACGTGAATGGGGGCAGGCGTAGTTATTTGGTCCTTGCAGTCTGTTCCATCATTCATTAAAATCGTGACCGACCTTCTACCTCAGCACCATTTCTCCTGTACTATCCCCCCATATCCCTTAATGTCCAGAATTCCACCAATCTCCACTGTATTGAAGGTGATGGCTGAGCCTCCTCAGAGCGCAGGGTAGAGAATTCCAAACTTTGTCACCCTCTGAGTGAAGAAACTTCTTCATCCCAGTCCTAAATGACCATGCCACTCGAGGTCAGGGGAAGCATTCTCCTTGCACTAACCGCACGATCATTTATTGATTTTTGTCTCAGTCATGGAGATCCCCTTTCATATTTCCAAATTCTAGAGCACACAGTTTCACTTGCCACTAAAGCCACGTCTCCTTGATCCAGTCTAGTGAACCCTCGCCGCATTCCCTCTGTGATAACTGCATCCTTTCTTAGGTTAGGAGACCAAACCCGTACAGAACAGTCGAGATGTGGTCTCACCAAGGCCCTGTATAATTGCCATTAAACTTTTCTAGTCCTGTTTTCAAACCCTCACAGAATTTGAGTTAAGTTAATTATGTGGCCTCTTAATCACTCGCCGGACCAACTGATATGCTTGTATGTAAGCTATTGGCGGCTAATATACAAGCATAGCTAAACCACTTTGAACAGCTCGTGAACAGCTGCCAGCATTTGACAAATTCTGAGTTTATCTGATGTGCACCAAAATGGATGACCTCATATTTTCCACACTACATTAATTTGGTATATTCAGAGAGGACACCGATATAAATATGTGCAGGAAGGAACTGCAGATGCTGGTTTAAACCGAAGGTAGATACAAAAAGCTGGAGCAACTCAGCGGGACAGACAGCATCTCTGGGGAAAAGGAATAGGTGACGTTTCGGGTCGAGACTCTCATTTCCCTTTCCCCTGACCCTCAGTCTGAAGATGCCTCGACAATATTCCCTTTCTCCAGAGACGCTGCCTGACCCACTGAGCTACTCCAGCTTTTCGTGTCCATACTAGATACAAATATATTATTTACTATGTGAGATCATTTTTGTTGTACACACTTAAATATGATCACGTTAATAAATTATGTGATTTATAATGGTAGCCCCTGAAATCCTGCAGCTGAATTTCAAGAAAGCTTGTCCAATTAGGCACTTGCAGATCCCATGGTAACCATGATCAGGATTCTGAAACATCTCAGTGGAATAGATCCAGCATAAAACTAAAAGTTCCATTGAGCATTCGGCACCGAAACAGCTGGTCTTCACAACCGGTTGATGTTCCGCACAAGCCCCCCCATCACATTTCAGCCGATATTTTCAGCTCATCGCAGTGAACCAAATAAAAAGGCTTCAAATCTGAAATGAGAATAAGAAGGTTCAAGGTAATCTGCAGCCCAGACTCCGCTGATGAGGGAAGCATCAGGGTTATGGGGCAAATATTCTGCTAGGGTTTTCACCTCCCTGTCTTTGGACATCACTGATTCCTCCAACGTTTCTGGGTACAGTCTTCCTTTACGAGGCCATTTCACAGGAGCATGGTCCAGATGTTTAGTTTAGTTTAGTTTAGAGATAGAGCGCGGAAACAGGCCCTTCAGCCCACGGGGTCTGTGCGCGCCGACCAGCGATCCCCGCACATTAACACAAGCCTACACACACTCGGGACAATTTACACATTTCAACCAAGTATATAAACCCAAGCCAATTAACCTACAAACCTTCATGTCCTCGGAGTGTGGGAGGAAACCGAAGATCTCGGAGAAAACCCACGTAGTCCCAGGGAGAACGTACAAACTCCGTACAGACAGTAGTCGGGATCATACCTGGGTCTCTGGCGCTGCGAGCGCTGTAAGGCAGCAACTCTACCACTGCACTGATATTTGAGTTACCGTACAGCCATACGAATAAAAAGAACACAATACACAATAGAAAATAGAATTCAACATAAACATCCACAACAGTGGGATCGAAACCCTTCTTCCGTCTGAAGAAGGGTTTCGACCCGAAACGTTGCCTATTTCCTTCGCTCCATAGATGCTGCCTCACCTGCTGAGTTTCTCCAGCATTTTTGTTTATCTTCGATTTTTCAGCATCTGCAGTTCTTCTTAAACACCACAGTGGGATCACTGTATACTTTGTACTACCACCGGCTGGATCGCCTCAGCGCAGAGGGAGATCAAGGAGAGAAGAAGACAAAGACTTTAAGACTTTTGCCTTCCACCACAGTGAGGAGGTGCTTGGTGAACTCACTGTGGTGGATGTTAAATATGTGTTTATTGTGTGTTTTGTTTTTTATTATATGTTATGACTGCAAGGTAACGAAATTTCGTTCAGACCGAAAGGTCCGAATGACAATAAAGGAAATTCAATTCTATTCAATTCAATATAGAACATGCGTACACAGTGCCAAAGGCTTAGACGGGGAAGAATTTGTTAGGTGTACCCAAGAGGGTTTCTTGAGTTAGATGTTGGATTTTCCCGAGTTAGATATAGCTCTGCGGGCTAATGGAATCAAGGGATATGGAGAGAAAGCAGGAACAGGGTACTGATTCCGGATGATCAGCTATGATCATATTGAATCGAGGCGCTGGCTCGAAGGGCCGAATGATATACTCCTGCACCTATTTTCTATGTATCTATGTTTCTATCTTTCTATGTTTCCTAGTATGATGTCCAGTGTGTTCCCTCCTTGAGGGCACTATCCTTGTAAGTGTTTCAAGAAGCCCTTCACATCTGTATTCACCAAGGCGAAGGACGTAGGCTGTGAGATCAGTGTGGGTGGTCTTTGTCTGCGGGAAGTCATGTCTTACAAACTTAATTGAGTTCTTTTGAGGAGGTGACAAAGGGATTAATTAATATATGTCCGACATGGATTTTGTATACATGGATTTTGTTAAGGCATTTGATAAAGTCCATCACAGTGGGCTGATCCAGAAGATTAAGATGCATGGGATTCATGGAGACTTGGCCGTTTGGATTCAGAACTGGTGGAAGGGTGTCTTTTCTGGCAGGAGGTCTATGCCCAGCAGAGTTCCGTGGGGATCTGTGCTGCAACCCCTGCTGTTAGTGATATATATAAACACCTTAGATGGAAATGGAGATGGGTTGGTCAGTAGGTTTGCAGATGACACCAAAACTGCGGGATAGTGAGGATAGTTGTCAAAGTATATAGTGAACTATAGATCCACTACTGAAATGGGCAGAAAAATGACTAAAGGCCAGATGGAGTTTAGGTGAGGTTTTACACATTGGGGGTTTGAATGTAAGTGGAAAGTGGAAGTTAGTGACAAGATCCTTAACGCCATTGAAGCGTAGGTGCAGGAGGAGGCCATTCGGCCCTTCGAGCCAGCACCGCCACTCATTGTGATCATGGCTGATCGTCCCCAATCAATAACCCGTGCCTGCCTTCTCCCCATATCCCTTGATTCCACCAGCCCCTAGAGCTCTATCTAACTCTCTCTTAAATCCATCCAGTGATTTGGCCTCCACTGCCCTCTGTGGCAGGGAATTCCACAAATTCACAACTCTCTGGGTGAAAACGTTTTTTTCTCACCTCAGCCTCCCCTTTATTCTAAACCCCTGTCTCACGGTGCGAGTCGACCGACGAGTGACCCCGAATTTTCACTCGCGGTCATCACGTACAATTAGCATAGCGGGAACGTCGGAACTCGCGCGCGCAACTTAGCGACTCGTGGCGCTAACGGCAGGTACCCGTGAAACTTGTTAACTCTTGAAAAAATTCAAACATGTTTGAGGTTTTCCACGAGTCAAAATTACTGTTCTAGTTAAAAATTGACACATTTAAACTCATTGTAATAACATAGTGGCCCGTGCGTTTACCTTAGTGATTCGTGTGGGCACTCTTTCACTCAGCGGGCAGGCAGCGTCTCTGGAGAGAGACCAGCATCTGCCCTTTCTTGTGTATGACATTATTTGTATCCGTAGCAGTTGATTGTCGCTCCCATCAGTTTCCCAGGGGGTCAGGACGGGACTGGAGTTGGGAGGGAAAGGTGGAGGGGGGGGGGGGGGGAATGAGTGAAGTGGGGGGGAGGGGGGTGGGGGGTTGGGGTGACTTAGTACGGGAGACAAGTGTACTGACTGTGTGAGCAGACACTTTGGTAGTGATTGCCCATGGGGTTCACTGTCGAGGACTTCATAATGCAGAGAGCATTATAAACAGTGGAGCGATTAATCCTGGAAAGGGGGGAAACCTCTCTGAGTTGGACCCAGGAAACTGAAGCAGGTATTTTCTTGAGATAAACGACAGATAAATGGATGGGAAGGGTTTAGAGGGCTATGGGCCACATGCAGGCAAATAGGACTACCCCAAGACACCAAATTGGACGGCACAGCCAAACTGGGCCGAAGGACCTGTTTCTGTGTTGAGATCTTGAGCTTCCTGAAAGTAGCAACACAAGTACATAGAGTGGAGAAGGCATACGCCATGCTAGTTTTCATTGGGTTAGAAAATCATGTTGTTGCTTTAAAGAACTTTGCTTCGGCTACTTTTGGAGTATTGTGTGTCGTTCTGGTCGCACCATTACAGGAAGGATGTGGGCACTTTGGTGAGGATGGAGAAGACGTTTACCAGAATGCTGCCTGGATTAGAAGGTATTAACAATGAGGAGAGATTGGATAAACTTGTAGATTGCTTTCTCTGGAGGATCTGAGGCTGAGGAAAGACCTGAGAGAAGTGTATAAAATGATGAGAAGCATTGATTGGGTAGATAAAGACTGGAGGGCATAGCTTTAAGGTAAGAGGAGCAAAATTTAAAGGAGATATGCCGGGCAATTTTTAATTTACAAAGAAATGCCTTCAACGCAGAACCAGGGATGGTGATGGAGGCAGACATGATAGTGTCATTTCGAAGGCATTTAGATATCCAGGAAATTGAGTGATATGGGTCACATGCAGGCAGAGGAGATTAATTTATCTTGGCATCAGGTTCGGCTCCAACATTGTGGGCCAAAGGGCCCGTTCCTGTGCTGTACTTTTCTGTGTTCTCTATTTGAACTGCTGGAGACACTCAGCGGGCTGAGCAACATGTGTGGTAGAGGGGGTGGTGGCAGGAAATAACAATGTTTTGGGTCGAGACCCTGCATAGTCAATTTATACTTAAGTCCATTAAAGATTCCATTTATCTTTGGGATTTCAAATTATAAAACATTTACAATTCATTCTTATTTCTCCCAGTCCCTTGTTCACATCTAACGTTCCACATTGCCAGCAGAACTTGAGTTTATGTCAACTTTGTGGTTGCTGCTGCTGCTGATTTATCTCCCCAGCTGTTTGATTAACATGGCTGCCCACAGGCCTTTGTGTTTTCTTAACTCCCACATTTAAGTGGATTCTGATGTTCCACAAACCATTCTGAGTGACTATTAATGGTCCTGTTAACTTCCATGTACGGCCTACAGTGGCCCACTGCTTCCTCTCGGAACAGTTCATTCAACACCCATTCATATTTGTATGGCCCAGCTAAATTTTTTGATGGCTGCTCTGAATTTCCGCTGAGGCTACTTAGTACGCCTGCATTTAAGATTCACACAATAATCTTGATAACGTTTAAAAGAGTTTCCCAATGATATCTTTCCTTCGCAGCATATCAAACCCCACTCCTCCTGCCTTCCCTCTCCCCATATTTTTCTCACTATTTTCAATCACTTTTATACTTTGGAAGGAAGGCGGATGCAATGTTAACATTCATTTTGAGAGGACTAGAATATAAAAGCAGGGATGTAATGCTAAGACTTTATAAGTAAACTAGACGGCCGGTGGACCCGTTGGATTCTTGTCACACGGAAGTCCCATACCCCCAACGCAATATTTCACCAAACTGCGTATGTGCGACTGAAGGACCCGCACTGTGCAGGCACGACTTCCGTGTACAAAGTTGTGTCGTTGACGGCAGAAATTAAGTTAAAGTTAATAAAGTGAAGAGAGGACCCGTGGAGGCATTTGTAAAATGGAACAAAACGTACCCGTGGAGCCGTTGGGTCCCCGTTGTGAGGGCAGGCAAGTATAGGTGAAAGGTGAAAAGGAAAAAAATAGCGATCTGAAAATCTGAAAAGGACCCAACTGCACAGGCGCGGTTGACGTGTTCCCATTGTGACGCCAGAGATCCCCGTTGTGACTCACATGGGAACCCTCCCCCAACTGCGCAGGAGTAGGCGGCAAGTGGCGGCTCTGTTTTAAATGTCAATAACATTTAAAATATAACATCAATCTGAACTTGCTGGAGTTTAGAAGGATGATGGGTGGATCTTTTTGAAACTTACCGAGTAGTTGGAAAGAATTTATGTTTCCACTAGTGGGAGGGTCTAGGACCAGAGGGCACAGCCTCAGAATAAAAGGGCGTACCTTTAGAAAGGAGATGATGGGAATTTTCTTTAGCCAGACGGTGGTGAATCTGCAGGATTCACTGGCAGAGACAGTTGTGGACAGGGGCGGAAAACCCGGGGGGGGGGGGCAGAGGGGACACGTCCCCTCCATGTTTTGAGAGGTGGGGGACATCCCCCCCCCCCCCACCCCCAGTTTTTGTCATCCAGATTTTAAAATTTCCACTTTCCGCGAGTCAGAGGAGGTGGGACTGTTGATCGAGGGTGCACCGATTAGACGAGAGAGACGTCAGTCAGCAGGCAATGGGGGCGGGACATGATGTTGGTGAGTGTGCGCATGCGCATGTGTGGGTGAGTGCGCGCATGCGCGCGCGGCCACCAAAAAATTGTGTCCCCCGTCCCCGCCATGTTTTATAGCGAGTTCCGCTCTTGGTTGTGGAGGCTAGATCTTTGGGTATTTTGAAAGCAGTTGACAGGTTTTTGATTAGTAAGGGTGAAGAGGTTACAAGGCAGGAGAATTGGGTTGAGTGGGAAAGATAGATCAGCCATGATTGAATGACGGAGTAATCTCTCTGGGCCAAATGGCCTAATTCTGCTCCTTTTGCTTATGAACGTGACTTTTTATAGTATTTAATTAACTGAAAAAATAATCTAATTCCATTTTTATTCCCAAGCCTACGCTCCCCCCCCAACCCAAACACATGTCTGACCATTTCCTGCTTCAATTTCTCCCGCTCTATCATTTCTCCTTCATCCGTAACCAGTTATATTCCTGTATTGCCCTTACTTAGTTCCCTAACACTATAGTGTTTGCTCCCTTCTTCTTGATCCCAAACCCTTCTCTAACCAGTCTGAAGGGTCTCGACCCAAAACGCACCTATTTCTTTTCTCCAGAGATGCTGCTGACCCACTGAGTTACTCGTGTTTTGTCTCTATAAACAGTAAACACTATTGACATGCCAATAGATTTCTCCCTTGGTGATTAAAATTAAATACTTTTCACTGTAAGAAGCACTGCTTTCAATTCCATTATCCCATCCAAGCTCACCTTCAAACTCATGGAACCTGGAGTCATCAGTCATCTCTGCAAGTGGTCTCAACCAAAAAAAGCACCTATTCCTTTTCTCCAGAGATGCTGCCTGACCCACTGAGTAACTACAGTATGTTGTGTCTATATTCTCTACCTTCTGAATACAATCCTCCACCCTATCCCTCCCCCACTCTATCAGATTTCCACCTCTCAAACAGCTTCAGTATCTCATTAGTCTTTATACGAATAGTTCCAATTTTCCAACAAGCATATTGAGCATTTACAATTTATTTACTTACAATTTGAGAATGAAGCAACAGGAATGCAACTGGAAAAAGATAAACATTTCAACCAATCAACATGACTCCTTGGGCCGATCAAAATCAAAATGGCTCCTTTTGTGAGACTGAGTTGTTTAAACTAGGAAAATTCAGTCAGACCCCTCTTCTCTTCTTCTTCTTGCGTATGGCGTGCACAGCCTAAAGTTGTCGGACAACTTGATCTATTTGATCTTATTTGATTGTGCATGTCGGGTTGATTGTATTAGTCGAAACAGGGCGGCCCACGTGAAGGTTGCAATCTTCCACCCCAAGTCAGACCCCTTAAATGAAAGAATGACAATTTCAATTTGTCCAGATTTTTTCTCAAATAAGAATGGGGAGGAGGAAACCATGCAAGGTCTCACTACTGATCATTGTCACAAAATTAGGAACTTGCCTCCCCAGGTGGACATGAAATATGTAGGATTTTGAACTGTATTTGGTTTGAATTGGTTAACACACATGCTGCAAAGGAGCAGCACACTTGGATCAGCGCCAACTTGAGATGTTATCGTACATCTTTGCCAATATTTATTGGCAAAGCATTCAAATGAAATAATGAAAGTATATCCGAAAAATAACTTGGTTAACTAGATTCAATTTGGTATCCATGGATCGATTGCCTGAAAACATTGGGTTTGTGTGTTACTCGAATGTGCAATCAACCTTGTGCACACACACACACACAATACATGTATGATCCATCATTGCAGTAGATGGTGATCCCATTGCATCTCCGGTACCTATCAGGTAATGGAATAGAATATGATTCCTCATCCTTTGGTGTCATCTCTCTCTGGAAGGAATCCCAAGACACAACCATTGATCCATTTCTGTAGTGCAATGTTGACAGAAGAGTCGCCTATTCCTAATTGGTGACTATTTTTAAAGGTCAACCCAGTAGTACAACCAGTAACTCCCAAAACAGGGGGTAGGCAGTGATAGAGCTGGTACAAGGTTAGCATTCATGGTTATCTTACATTCAGTAGCCATTGGATTTAATATTATTGCTTAACAATATTAAGTTCTGCGGTGGGAGATTGCAACCTTCACGTGGTCCCCGTTTCAACTAATGCAATCAACTTGGCGTGCGCAATCAAATAAGATCAAATAGAACAAGTTGTCCTACAACTTTAGGCTGTGCACGCCATACGCAAGAAGATTAAGTTCTAACTAATAATTGGTATGTACAGAATAATCAAGGTGAATCTTTTTTTTTAAAGTAATGCTGGAAACTGCTTAGGTTGCAGAAGATTTATATTTAGATGTTGCTTTGTGGGCCTTTTACAGAAGTTGTCGTATCTGAACTTCATGCATATATTTTAACAATAGCCCTAATGCAATTTGGGAGGTTCCAAAATTGAGCTTTCCAATTTTAATCGCATTAATTAATAGCCGAACTGTGTATCATGTTGAACTTATTTTAGTCAAACCAATTTTCCTGTTATTTAAGGTCCCAGAGATTAGCACCTTTGGGCAAGTCCAAAATTATTAATTCATATTTTACACAGCTGACTGAGAGGATTCTTAAATGTAGGAAAATGAAACATTTAAAGGTAACAAAATGAAGCATATGTTCATAAGTTGATGTAATACCACATTTATTTATTTAAATGGTACAATTTGATTTACAGACAAGAATGGTATTAAACAATAATCTGCCAGGCATTTGGCCACTGCAATTGAGTCAAAAGAGGTGTTAAGGAAAAAGCAGTGTTCAAGTCACATCATTACAAGAAGAATGTGCAACACACACAAGACCTGGATAAAGATTACAAATATTGTGTCTTATAAATAAGAAATACTGTTTTATACATAAAATTGTATAAGTGTTGCACGTCATTCCTAACAGTATGATGGCACTTTAAGGCAGAAGGCTAACAACAAAAGGCATGGGATAAGGTAAGTATGGATCTATTTCTCAACACAGAATGTGCTGAGTTTGTTGCACCTTTTCCATACTATGTCAATCATTCTGTACATGTTTGTTTTCTACAGGTAGGACGTTAACCTCATACTTTTGATTAATTGACTTCCTTACATGATAAATAAACAGTATTACTGCTGTAAAAGGTACAAAAACTGCTGTATTGTCTAAGTACAGTGTCAGGAGAGGCTGTTATAGTAAAACTTCAAAATAGAGATATCTTTTTTGCTTTAGGCACAAATTTGGGAAAGAGCGTGCAACCCTTTTGACCTGCTCAGTGCTAGTAAGACAAAGCCTGCGTCCCTCTTATAGTAAAACCACTTCAGCGATAGTTTCAGGCAGGAACTATGTGTACAATTATGGATGGTTAAGTAATTATCGGTAATAATGTTCATCTGTGATAATAATTACATGCAGTGAGTTGGCTTAAAACTGATTACAAACTGAATTGAACAAAGCCAAACACTGATTACATTTTTCATCATCAGTTTGCAGAGGCAGTTTGGTCTGGCTGGCATTGCACCATCAGGATTAAGGGCAAAGGGCACACACAGCCTGCCTCCCCTCCACAAGGCACGTGCTGGAAAAGATTGCCAAAGTTTTATTCTCTCCATTTTGTATAACAGACTTATTTTATGTATTTCCATTTGGGCCAAAATAGGAAACTCCCCCTGCTTTGAAAGCGTGGTATAAAGTGAAGTACAATTTAATATGTTTGGGCAGGGGAAGGTTTCCAAGGATGGCATTTAGGGGTGGGGAGTTGCAGGAAGATGGTAGGGAGGAAAGAATTTCAAATAACTACTTTTGAATATTGGACATTTGGAGGGTATTTACATGTCAGTAATAATCTTCTGGTAATTTTCCTCCAAATAATTTAAGACTGGCAGCCCTAAATAGAAAATAAAATCTAAGCTGTGTATACAAGCAAGCAAAATACCACAGAATTACTAAGGCAATCAGAAGGATGTCCATAAAAGTTACTGTTGGTGGCAGAAACTTGAGGATGGGGAGGTAACTCACAGAGCCAATCCTGAAACAATTATATAGAGTATATTTACACAAAGACAGACTCAACATTTCCTCATACAATAGTATTATATGATAAAAAACATTCACACAAAAATATAACATTTGAAATAATTAATAGCACCAGTGTATCAGGTAATTTTATTTTTTTGCTACGCAATGTACAAAGTTGCATAGAGTGTCGCTGTAAAAAATAGGTTTATGCTTTTGACTTTGATACAGATGAAGCAGCAGTCTTGGGAACAGAAGTAGTGTCATCCACACAAAAAGTGCAAGACATTTTTATGGGCATTTCACTGTTGCAAAATAGCTGAAAGTAAAAAGTAGGCAGCCGAGGGATTAGTGTTACATAACTAAACTGTTTACTAATGAGAAGACCAGCTTTCATGGTAATTTACAACATGAACATGTTGAATACTGTATAAAATGCTCTTAAAGTGACTCACTGCTACCCTAAAGTGATGTGATTCAACGTGCAGTTCGGAAGTGAAGTGGTAAAAAGTTAAATATTAACATGTTAACTAATCATAATCCTTCACAGCTAGTCTGGTCATTTATTAAAGTTTGGGGCAGGGATAGAGAGAAAGTCACATCACAAAGCTATGTTAATACTTGTGATTTGAATGCAATCAAGAACCAATGCCTCTGTGCAGCAGGGGGGAAGAGACAAACCTACATTAATAGCCTTAGTTATTTCATTTAAACACCATTATATTGATAGAAGCCGACCTTTTCTCCTTGCAGCAAAAGGAGCCTTTGTATTTGGCCACGGGAAATAAATGCTTAATAATTCAAGCTATTGGCGTGGAGTGATTAAATCTGGTAGATGGTGTGGCTTTCTCAGATTGTCCTTTTAACACAAACTTAGTTCTTCCAGGATCCCAGTATATTGCCATATAGGTATGTCACTCACACCCACCCCCGATGTCCACAATCGTGTGCTTCATCCAAACAGCTGCATTTTGATGCCTGAGGAATTTCAGTTATGAGCCTTGGAACACTTAATGATGTTGTGTCAGACAATGAAAAAGATTTGGTAATAAGGCAATTTCTGTACAATGTCACTTTAGCTTTTTGGGTAGGATGCGGAGGTGAAGAAGATAACTATGGGGTCTCCAGAGACTGGGTATTGTAACAGCCAGGAGGTAATGTTTGTTTGATGTCCTCTAGGTTTTTAATGTCCTTCAGGATATCTTCAATATCTCGCTCGTAGGTATTAATTGCATTAGCTTGCTCTTTCTCAGCCTTTTCTAGATCTGCCAACTTCCTTTCTAAATCACTATCTTTCATTTGACCCTTGGCAGCATTCAGAGTTCTTTCAATTTCTTTTAGCCGATTGACATCCACATTATCGAGCTGACCTGCAAAACAAAACCAAAATAATAATTAATCAAACGCAGTAAGAAAATATTTTGAAGTGTATGTTAATCAAATTAAAACATAATTTAGTTATTACTCCAGAGGGCAGATTAAAGACGATGCTGAGCAAGTAGATACAGTTCTTGCGCACACTGAAACTATAGAGATCTTCTCATAGAGGATCTTTTTACCAACGCAGATTAAAAGTGAATTCTAAACATGTCCTGTTTGAGGTGTGTAAAGAATCCTTTCATTTCCCTTGGCCAAGCACTTAATGTGTATCAATTCGAATGATAGCGTTGTAATCTTTCCATCACAAAACCAAAGTTTGCTTACCAATTAAAACATACCACAACATAGTGACACCTTTGTTCACTAATCTCTAACTATATAATAACCAGAAGGCATGGGTTATAAATCACTGCTGATGGAATGGTGCATGCCTTCCCACATAGGAGCTAATGTTACCAATGGTTGGAGGTGCCTCATGCTATTGGATCATTTCATGAAGAGAGTACAAATATGTCCAGCTGTGGTTGATAGCAGTCCCGTTCAAACATGGTACAACAATGCTTAGTTTGAATTTTAAATACATTCTGTTTTGTGGTATACAGTCATAGAGTCATACAGCACAGAAACAGGTCCCTCAGCTCCACTCATCCATGTAGAACAAGATGCCCATCTATGTTCCATATGCCTTTTAAATGATGCTTATTTAATCACTCTCTGGCAGCACGTTCCATAAATCCACCACCTTCTGTGTGACGAAGTTGCTCCTCAGGTTCTTATGCCCTATAGTACTTGATACCCATACCCTGAGAAAAATATGATGCTCATTTACCCTATACGAGCTCATGATTTTATAGGAATAATAAAGTTTCAGCCTGCCCAACCTCTCCCTATAACTCACTCCTTCGAGTCCTTGCAACATCCTTGTAAATCTTTCTGCACTCCTTCCAGTTTAATGGCATCTTTCCTTTAGCAGGATAACCAAAACTGAACACTGTTATCCATGTGTGGCCTCACCAATGTCTTGTAGAACTGTATCAATGCCCCAACTTACTACTCCATTCCCTGACAGAAGGGCAACAATGTGCCAAAAGTCTTCTCCACCAACTGGTCCACCTGTGACACCACTTTCAAGAATCACGTACTTGTACTCCTAGATCCCTCTTTTCTCCAACACTCCCCATAGGCCCCATCACTCACTGTGAAAGCCCTACACTGATTTGATTTCCCAAAAAGCTACACCTTTTCACTTGTCTGAATTAAACTCAGTTTGCCATTCTTCAGCCCACTTGCCCAGCTGATCAAAATCCTGCTGATAATCTTTCTCCTCACCATCTATTTTTCTGTTGTCTGTAAACTTACTAGCCACACCTTACACATTATTGTACAAATTGTTGAAATAAGTGACAAATAAGTCCAAAAAGCATCCTTCCATCACCACCCTCGGCTTCCTACCACCAAACCAATTATGTATCTATTTAGCGAGCTTTCCATGTGATCTAACCTTCCAGAGTAGCCTTCCATTTGGAACCTTATCAAAGGCCTTGTTAAAATCCATATAGACTATTACTACCACCCTGCCCTCATCAACCTTCTTGGTTACTTCCTCAAAATAAAAACTCAATCAAATTCATGAGACGTAATCTCCCACACAAACCCATGCAGGCTATCCCAAATCAACCAGTCTTTTCAAATACAGTAAACTCTCATTATTACGATGGACCTGCTGATCACATGACGAACCATCTACTAATGTTAATTTTGCTCACATGTATCTGTGGGGCTGAGAGGGGTATAGAGGAGGAAGGAAAGGGAGGAGTGGAAGAAAATAACTCAACTCAGCCTTATTGTCCTAAAAGTGTTAACAAGCCATTCTAAAAGTTTAATGTAAATTGTGCTCTTTTCAGAAGTAGGATATTTTGTCACGTTGACATAAATGGAGATAAAGCACATTTAGTACAACCCAGAGCACTTTTCCAGTGGCTGCCCTCGTCTCTCATTGCCAGGATGAGCAGATAAACATGAGGTTAATCGTGTTGAAAAGTCACAACCAATCTTCGATCCTTTAACCGCACACCCGATCTTCCCAAAAGGGTAGAAGGAACACCTCTCAGCCACTGATGGGGAAAGTAATTTGCTGGTCTGTATGATTGCTACCAATTGTGGGTCTGAGTCCATGCCCCTTTTTTAATTAAGAATCTATATAAATCATTTCACTACTAAATGGAGGCAGTTTAGGAGCATGCTGAAAAACTGAATTGGTTAAAGACAAGAGATTAATTCCAAGGCATCTCACAGATAATAAAATTTTCAGTGTTGATGGTAAAATCATAGGCTTTTGCCAGGTGAGAACTGAACAACAACCTGAAACTGAAAAGGACAATAATTTGGTGTCACCGAGAAGGGTTCAGCCAAGATCCATTTGCTATTTTCCTTCTAGTGCTCAACACTGGAATATGTAGCAAACTCTAATCTGTTAATACACATATCACATTAAAATTTGTGTGCATGCCAATAAAAATATAATTATCCTCAACAGTATTCAATGTCAGGTTGATTTATTGAACCCTAACATTTCTTCTGACCCCTTCATAAGTTCAAAACTACTTATTTTTAAAATAATATTTGGAGGCAAGTATCTAAGTGCCATTAGCAATAATATGAACCATTGGGTTGGAAGTTTCCCCACCCTCAATAAATAGAGTGAAGTACTCCGAGACACTATTACAGCAGCACAGTGGTGTAGTGGTAGAGTTGGTGTCATACAGTGCTAGAGACCCGGGTTCAATCCCGACTACGGGTGCTGTCTGTATGGAGTTTGTATGTTCTCCCTTTGACCAGTGCGGGTTTTCTCAGAGATGTTCCCTCCCACACCCCAAAGATGTACAGTTACATCATTAGATGATTAATTAGCTTGGTATAAATGTAAATTGTCCCGTGTGTGTGTATGATAGTGTTAATGTGCGGGGATCGCTGGACTCAGTGGGCCGAAGGGACGTTTCCGCTCTGTATCTCTAAGCTAAACTATCAGAGGATTGCCAGGCCATGCAATACCAGAAAATCCAAAATACCACACGTCATGATGAACATGCAAGATTTCCAGTAAAACCTACCCAGTTCACCCAGCAGCTTGTTGATAGTATTCAGTACACTTTGCACAGATTTTTTGGCTTTTCTTGCCTGCTCATCAGCTTCTTTTGCAGCTTGAGAAGCCTAGAGGAAACAATTTGAGAATATGTTTAGAATTCTAAAATAATGTTTATAAATTTCTTATCATATTGAAGTACTATTGAGTCAAAAACAATATTGACATTGAGTTGTCAAAAACATTAAGACACTAACCATATCAGCCATCATCATGTCTTGGTCCGCTTCATCCTTTTTCAGAGCCAGTTCATCTTCTGCTGTTTTCAGCTTTTTCATCATTTTTTCCACGTCTTCCTCCAAGTGCATGGCATCATCAAAGGTGTCGTCTGCATCTTGTTTTGTCTTAGCAGCACTCTGTAACAATGGCCTAAAATTTTAATTTCAGCTCAAAAATGTTTTGCTTAAAAGAGAGGACCACAATTTTAAATTGAAATTAGTTGATCATTCCAATTACCCAGTAAAATGGTGCCTTTATTATTCTTAATTTGATTGCAGCTTTATGGCTTCCATCAGCTGGCCAGTAATCAACAACGCGAGTCACATAGAATATTGTCAACATGCAACAATGCTGAGATATTTCTTCACCTTTCCCTGCTGTGCCTCCGAGGCAGGCTCTGATGCCATAGAGCTGACAGCTTCTGCTGTCTTCCTCTGGTCCGTCACCCCCCCCCCCCCCACCTCAATAGTATTTATTTGAGGGGAATGGCCACAAGGGATTCCTTCAAATTCCACCCACTCCTTTTCCCGGTGGTCACCCATCTACTTTCGGCCTGCACCTTAGATGTGGCTATCTCACGAAACATTGTATAACCAACATGCTCATTCTCCAGGATGGTCTCTTCAGGCTGGCCAACTGTAGCTACAGTTCACTCACGCGGTCAGTCAGGAACAGCAGCTCGACACACTTCCCACAGGTGAAGTCATCCAGGATACTGGAAGTGATTGACCTCCCGTATGCTGCAGGAAGCATCACTGTCCTAAACCCCAGCCCCTGTTTACTAAGAATGAAGAGGAACTGGAGGGGGGAAGAAATTCCTGCCTAATCTTATCTTCTACCCTGCGCAGCCTCATCGCCGAAGCCTCTCGAGCTAAAGCCTCAGCATTTACCCTCAAACACAGCAAATGGAGCTCATCACACAGCCTCTCCCAAAACAGCCTCTCCAGGTGCGCGGTTAAGCAGATTGGCCCTGTTCTTTCAAATTCAGAAGAATGAGGGGGCGATTTCATTGAAAGGCACACAATTCTTAAACGGCTTAACTGTCAAGATGCAGGGATGATATTTCCTTTGGCTGGAGTCTACAGAACAGGGGGAAACAGAATCAAAATAAGGAAAGAAATGAAAAGGTAATTTTGCACCCCCTACTCAGTAGGATTGTGGCAGTTCAGACTGAATATATTCTATGAAAAAAATTGACAAGTTTTCAAATCTTGAGAATCATGGAAGTTTTTGGTCATTGCCATAAAATGGTGCTGAGATAGAAGATCAGCCATGATCCTTGCAAATGAGAGAGCAGACCCAAGGAGATGAACAGCCTGCTGCTGTGTCCTCTTCTTATTCATTACCAAGAGTGGCTTGATTGTGTTCCGAGTTATTTTGCTGTAAACTGGACCTATATATAGCAGGTGTCAAGAGAATCAAGGTATGGAAGAGGTCCACCTGATCGTGCTCTTAACCATCCACTTGTTGCAACTGTGTTTACCCATGAAATAATTGGTAAGAGATATCACACAGTAATTTGTGACATACCGTTGCTATGTGAGGCACGGCATGTCTGTTAAATAGAATAGATTCTCTACATGCTTAGTAGCTCAAAATTAAGCACCAATGACATCCTTCATCAACAGTAGCATTATATTCCACAACAAAATTGTAACATCTTGGCTAGGCATAACCTTCTTCCTACCATTAATATCAAGTCAGTGCACCAAACAGCCAACATTCAGTAACAAAATGTGCAAGGTTCTGTGCAAGTCATAATTAAAAATGAGCTGATCAATTTACTGAAACTACAGGCTAGCAAAGCAGCAGGGTGAGGCTAAGCTAAGGGACTAGTAAACCCAGCAAAAAGTATTTAATATCCACTCAGCAGCTGCGCAATTAAAAGTATTCTTACTAACAGTAACTACGAAACTACCAGACTATCATAAAAACTCATCAGGTTCATTAACATAATTGGGGATGAAATCTGCATTATTAAATCAGTCATTGAGGTAAGTGAGCCCAGAACCTGCGGCAATGTGGTCAACAATATTTGCATACATTGGGTATGCAATCAAAGAATTTCACTTTGCCGAGTTACATGTGATAATAAAGTATTCCATTCCATTCCTGTCCTAGCAACAGCTTGCCATCTTACCAAGCCCCCTCAGTGGTTTTGTAACCACTACATTCTAACAAGAACCTATAATGCTGGACCAAGTATTCAGCAGCAACCTGGCCACCAATGTTGGGAATAGTTCACCAGAGAAACCGTAATGGTTAAAGATGTAGGCCACCATCACTTTCTCAAAGCCTGTTAGCGAAGAGCTGTCATGATTGCCATTTACCAGTGAGTTAATAATGTAATAGATAAAGCTAATCAATCCCATGATCACAGAGGGGAATGTTGTCTTGATATATCTAGTCATGGAAGGGAGTGAAAAATTAAACAATTAATCAGAAGAATAATGTCCGGAAGCATCCTCATTCCCGAGCCCACTGCATAGATATTATCGAGCATAGATTTGAAGGGGGTTGATGGAAGAATTTTTTTCAGCAAGAGTTTTTGAAACCTGCAGCGTGTAGCAGCCCAAGGGCATGGTGAGCACAGATACTCTCACATCTTACTTGTACTAAGATGAGCATTAGAAACACAGCAGCACACGCCAAGTGCTGGGAAATGGGGTTAATATTGAAGAATGATAGTCAGCATGGATACAGAGGACTGAAAGGCCTTCTTCCATGCTCCCCGAAATGTGATCAATTGACTCAAAACATCAACTATCAAGCAGCTTGCCCTACTCATCAACCCTCAGTTTGGTTTAGATCTAGAAATACTAAGCTTCACAACAGTACAACAGTCCTAAAATAGGCAAAATAACACAATTCCTGAGGTGAAGTGAGGCCATTGGCTCTTGATATCAAAACAACACACTGGGGGAACTTTCACACATCGAGACTGCATCAATCCAACTTGGAACTTACACGAAAACCCATCGAAGCCTGTGAAAGTCCAGGGCTCCAATGCACATCCAATCCCATCCACAACTTTAAATGAACTCAAATACATCTTGCAAATCTCTGCAAGATGATGTGTGAAACTACAGGACCAAAACTAGCAATGGCACAATTAATCACTCTATATAATGACAGTTACTGAAATAAACTAGGAAAAAACTTATTTAATATTTTCCTTTATTACAGGTCTTCACTAAATTAACATTTTACCTGCTGTAAGGCATTTGCAATTTGCTCTGCATCTTCTGCCTTTTTTTTGGCTTCAGAGGCATCCATTCTTGCATTCCCCAGTGCATCCTCGGCCTGTTTTGTCTTTGCATTAGCATCATCAATAGTCTTCCTAATGTTAGGTATTTTTTTCAAAGCTTCTTCTGCTGCAGTCTTGTTATCGTTCACCCTCTTGTCAAAATCTGCAGGAAACACAATTAAGTTGGCAATTGCAATGTCTCGATCTTCCCTTGGTTATTAATATTGGATTCCTATTAATCGTTGGCAAGAACAGCTCAAATGTTGTCTACTCTCCAATGTAATTTGGAACAGTAATCCACATTTATTCAATTTCTAAAATATATAAATGCTCCAGGTGACATGGTCATGAGAACAGGGAAAAGAGAGGGAGGCAATGATATCTTGATAACTACAGAGTTCTAAGTTAGTACAGCACCGAGGCACGTCTTTAGGTCCACCACATGGTCTGATAAGGTCTCGACCCGAAATGTCACCTATTCCTTTTCTCCAGAGATGCTGTCTGACTGGCTGCGTTACTCCAGCTTTTTGTGCCTATCTTCAGTTTAAACCAGCATCTGCAGTTTTTTACTACACATGCATGTCAATCTTTTGCCCATCTGCACTAACCCCATTTGCCAGCTTTGGGACGGCATCCTTCTTTATCTTGTCTTTGTAAATATTTGTGTAATACAGTTTGCACCTCTAATCTGCAGCTCCTGAGAAAAGAGCTGGTATAAATTGTTTCTATTTGTATTACTGCTGTATATCATCAATTTCTCCTGCAACATCTGTTTGCCCAATTTCTGCTCACAGTATTCCAAGCAATCCACAGAAAAGCAGCTTCTTTACATAACGTTTACAAGGTGATATCCAACTAATATAAGAATAAAGACAATACAATTACTGAGAAATGTTATTGTTCACAATTTGGAGAACTAGTACCTCAGCATCGCTACATAGTACCTATTTACATCCACAGACAAATCATTATTTTAATGCCTCACTCACACGTTGGCACTTCCAACAGTGTAGCTTGTTTCAGTGCCACACTGGAATGTTTTAGGAGATGGTGTACTGAAGCACAAAAGTGTTTCTACTAATTTGTCTGAAATAGAGACATTAGAGTAATTAGCAAAATCCCAGCAATGGTTTTGAAACTTAATTTCACTAACCTAGTATACTCGACTATTTTTTTGAGAAATTGGAACCCCAAAGCCCTCATAATTTAACACACCTCTCAGGTTTTTGAGAATATCATGAGCTTCCTGCAGGGTAGCATTTCCTTTCTTGGCAGCTTCCTCAGCCAAAGCGTGAGCAGCATCTGCACGGGCAAGCAATTGATCAGCTGTCTTTAGGGTAGAAAGAAAAGGTCAGGGTGAATATTTTCTTCACCATTAAGTTTTAGACAAAAAAAACTACCAAACAACTTGTCAGGTTAATAAAACAAACTAGTTCTACTGTAATTAGTTTTAGGTTTCTTAAGGCCTGTCCCACTTGGCCGTCATTTGCGCGCCATTTACACGACCTCCAGAAATTTGGTCGTCACGTTGTGACGCATGGGTAGCGTGCGACGGGCGCATGGAGAGGCGTGGAGAATGGAGTTGCGCGCGTTCTCGTGCTGCACAAAATCTTCGTATGCCACCAGCGTGGATTATCACTTACGCACGGGGACATATTGCGGTTGCACGCTGACGTCCTGACCTCATACATGTAGTGCGTGGTGACGCATGATTACGTCACCATGCGCCGCCACGTGCCGCACATACAGAGTCGACCACAATGAGAAAATAATTACGCCGTAAGCATCAATGCTTTCAGAGTAATGCCTTCAGATTAACACCTTAATAAGTATTTTTGAAAAATCCTTAGTTAAGGATGTTTCAAAAGTTAACATCCAGGTAAGCATTGCAGATTTTATATCCTAAAAGAACACTAACCAAATTAGTTTTTTTTTAAATAACCACCAACAATTTTACTAACACCATTTAAAAATAATTTTGCAGACTAATTCTTAAGCTGGGTTCAAACTCTTAAACTGCTATAATGGAATACAATTTTGTGTTTGTTGGGAGTAATTCAGAAAATTTAAAAGTAAATGAATTTTTCCAGCAAACAATAATTTTATCAATGTTTCACTTAACAAATGATGTCAATACGCTGACTCTACTTGCAGAGCAGATAAAATATTTGAAGGCGCATGATGACGGGTGATGACGCGCGAGACTACCGGCCTGTCGCGTAAATGACAGCGAAGTGGGACAGCCCTTTAATAGACATACCAAATCCAATCGTTTCATGATCTGTGTGCCATTAATTAACCCTTAACTCAGTGGTTCTTAACCTGGGGGTCGTGATCACACAAATAACATATCAATTTGTTGAGCCCATGTTTAGGAACCTAACAAAGGTACATACCACACACAGTATTTTGTTTGTGTATGCGCGTACTGGTGCCAAAACAGTTAACCATTGTCTTAAATGTTTATTTCTCCAAAGTTCACTAAACCAGTTTCACTTAACAAATCTCAAAATAGCTATACAGGTCCACCACCAATTTTTTGGCAACTAGTGGTCCGGCACCTCTTTTCAAAATTACAAGAATCCCCCCCCTTGAAGTCTCCCCGAAAATGTGACGCCTAGGCTGGGTGAGGCGGCCGATCTCAACCTCACTGGGACTTCCGCGGCTGATCGGCAGGTCAAATTTGCTCCCTGGAACTCCATTCCAGCTGGCAAATCCATTCCCATAGCCAACTTCCGAGGCCAACTCTTGGATACTCATCTTGGTTGGCGAGCATGCCCACCCTACAGCATTTTGGCAGATTTGGCAAATCTCAGGCTGGAGGGGGTCGGCCCAATAGTCCAGCCGCGAAAGTGGTGCCTCGGTCCCGCGGACAGCTACCGATCCAACCCTTATGAGGATTTCCGAGGATAACTAGTTAACTGGTGCCTGTGCACAAAATGCAAGTTTTGCTGTAAAAGTAATTCACATTTAATATTTGTTTTATTTAAGTTTCTAGCAGTCCGCAGTGCTTTAGAGACATGAGAGGGATATAATTAGTGGGTCAGAGGTGTAATGTTGTATTATTGTTACGTGACCTTTGTTGGTCCGGCAAAACTGATAATACAGCAAGGCTCTGGTTCAAAGGGTGCCAGAAATTCGGTAGTCAGTCTATACTTGTTGCCTAAATTTGTGTCTAATGTAAAAACTAAAAAACAAACCCTAGATGTTTAACCCAAACTGGGTATACACATCAATGTGATTAACCAAACCCTTACGTAACCTGTAATGGACTTAGTTTATTTATTGGGAAACACTACTTGTTTTCCCCATAACTGATAAAATGTTAATTGGTGGTTATACTGAGGCCATTTCCAGGTTTCAATTTAATTGGAAACAATTGACTAGTTATGGGTTAAGACTGCTGACGTCTTTGTAAGCAGGGAATTTACTTGCTCACAATGAACAACGTTTGCCATTGCCAGCTCATTCTGCATTTTCCAGCCCCAGAATGCTACTTTTTCTAGTACATACATCTTGAGTGGCCAGACTGTTGATACAATGGAAATTAAGAACTATTACGAATATAATGAACAGAAACATTCTGGAAACACAACTCCAATAAATTTCCCATATCAATAGGATCCAATTGTAATGTAACTTCCTGTGTAGTTTATGAAATTTAATTCAATCTCTAATCCAGTTTGTTATTTTTGCTTAGTGCTGCACGTCATTTAATATTTTCTATTTTTTATCTCAGGAGACCTTCAGCAAAACTTTCCTCCAAATTCAATGCCGAGCATTTCCTCAAACAACAATTTACTGGCACATAAACATTTATTTAGGGCATCTGATACAAAGCCCTTAGCTCATGGGTCATTGCGCTCTACAGAAAACAAGCCGGAATTGAATCTTGAATATGATGATAGGCCTTTGGTCATATACTTATCAACGCTTGCCTATTCTACATACAGTCCTGCCTGCCTGGCTTCGGAGGCCAATTGCCATGCACAACCTTTCACTCTCTCCTGCATAGCCCCAAGACTTTCTCCATTTTGTACTAAATGGTAAAAATAAATCACTGGAAAGAATGAAGATACAAATTACCATTCAATACATCACGTAGAGAAATTCCTTTGAACATTCACTATTGTGACATTGTCAAAAGTGTACAGTGAAAGGAAGAGGAGATGAAGTGAGGAAAGCTAGATAATTAATTGTGCTTGTTCTTTCTAAAGTTATATTTTTAATTAGTTACATAGAAGGCCAGGTTTTACCTGCTGTTCTGTTTTTCCCTTTTCCAAGAGGTTTTTCACTTCATTTTCCTTGGCTTTCAGGTCATCTCGCATATCATTATAATCCTTCAGCTTTCGGTCAATTTCACCATCCAGATCTGCTGCATCCTTTACAATTTCTTCTGCTTTATTCTAACAGACAGAACATTTCACTTCAAAATACTGTTTACAAATTAATTACTCAACAGTCAACTTCCCACAACATCTAGTCACGTAAAATACAGTCAACTATTGGTTATATAGCAGTCTCTCCGTCTTGTGAAACATTTTCTTATCGCAGTCTGGCATATCGTTCTCACGAGCTTCTCATGATCTGGTTAAAAATCATCCAAAAACAATTTCAAAGGTAGACAAAAATGCTGGAGAAACTCAACGGGTGAGGCAGCATCTATGGAGTGAAGGAGACAGGCAATGTTTTCGGGTCGAAACCCTTCTTCAGACTGATGTGATGGTGGTGGGGGGGGGGGGGGAAGAGAAGAAAGGAAGAGGGAGAGCTGAGAAGGGGAGGAGAAAGTAAGGACTACCTGAAATTGGAGAAGTAAATGTTCATACCGTTGGGGTGCAAACTGCCCAATCGACATATGAGGTGCTGCTCCTCCAATTTACGGTGGGACTCACTCTGGCCATGGAAGAGGCCCAGGACAGAAAGGTCGGATACGGAATGGGAGGGGGAGTTGAAATGCTGAGCCACCGGGAGATCAGGTTGGTTATTGCGAACCGAGTGGAGGTGTTCGGCGAAGCGATCGCCAATCTATGTTTGGTTTCACTGACGTAGAGCAGCTGACATCTAGAGCAGCGGATGCAATAGATGAGGTTGGAGAAGGTGCAGGTGAATCTCTGCCGCACCTGGAAAGACTGCTTGGGTCCTTGAATGGAGTCAAGGGGGGGAGGGAAAGCGACAAGTGTAGCATTTCTTGCAGTTGCAAGGGAAAATGCCGGGGAGGGGGTGGTTCAGGTGGGAAGGGACGAATTGACCAGGGAGTTACAGAGGGAGCAATCTCTGCGGAAAGCAAACAGGGGAGGAGATGGGAAGATGTGGCAAGTGGTGGGATCACGTTGGAGGTGGCAAAAATGTCTGAGGATTATTTGTTGTATGTGACGGCTGGTAGGGTGGAAGGTGAGGACAAGGGGGACTCTGCCCTTGTTACGAGTGGGGAGATGGGGAGTGAGAGCACAGTCACAGGGTATAGAAGAAACCCTGGTGAGAGCCCCATCTAGGGTAGAAGAGGGAACCCCCGTTCCCTGAAGAATGAGGACATTCTATGACATGAGAATTAAGGGACAGAAGTTTAGGGGTAACGTGAGGGGGAACTTCTTTACTCAGAGGGTGGTGGCTGTGTGGAATGAGCTTCCAGCAGAGGTGGTGGAGGCAGGATCGATTTTAACATTTAAAAGTAAAGTGGATAGGTATATGGACGTGAAGGGAATGGAGGGGTATGGTCTGAGTGCAGGTAGATGGGACTAGGGGAAAACAAATGGTCGGCACGAACTGGAAGGGCCGAGAGGGCCTGTCTCCGTGCTGTAATTGTTATATGGTTATATGGACATCTCCGATGCCCTGGTGTGGAACACCTTATTCTGGGTGCAGATGCGACGTAGTCAGAGGAATTGGGAGTAGGGGATGGAGTTCTTACAGGAAGCAGGGTGGGAAGAAGTGTAGTCCAGATAGCCATGGGTGTCAGTGGGTTTATAGTGGATGTCGGTCAGTAGTATCACTTGCGATGGAGATAGCGAGGTCAAGAAATGGTAGGAAAATGTTGGAAATGGCCCAGGTGTATTTGAGCGCCGGATGGAAGTTAGTGGTGAAATGGATGAAGTCAGCGAGTTGTGTGTGGGTGCAGGAGGTAGCACCGATGCAATCGTCGATGTAGCGGAGGTAGAGTTCGGGGATAGGGCCACGGTACGCCTCGAACAAGGATTGTTCGACGTGCCCTACAAAGAGGCAGGCATAGCTGGGGCCCATGCGCGTGCCCATAGCTACGCCTTGTATTTGGAGGAAATGGGCGGAGTAAATCGAAAAATTATTATGGGTAAGTACTAGGTGGAGGACAGTATGGGGATTGGTTGGTTCTCCAGTCGAGGAAGAAACTGAGGGTTTTGAGACCCTCCTGGTGGGGGATGGAGGTGTAGAGTGACTGGACATCCATGGTAAAGATGAGGGAATGGGGGCCTAGAAAACGAAAGTCCTGGAGTCGACGAAGAGCGTGTGAGGTGCCTTGAACATAGGCAAGGAGGGATTTAACCAGGGGGGTAGGATGGAGTCGAGGTATGTGGAAATAAAACAAAACAATTTCAAGATGGCTTGCTATCAGGAGATCCTGATATCCAAATGTACTGTTTAACTCTAATCTACAAACCACAGTAGTTAGTTTAAAAAAGGTATTATTGATGATGCGGAGATATACATACCTCTAAGGCTTTGGTGTCGACTTTAGGCAAGCTTGTCAGATTGGCATAGATCTGTAAAGCTTTACTACCAGCTTCATCTGCCTCGTTGTGCACTTTCGCAGCCTGTTTCTCAAGCTCTCTGGACATATTTTTAGCTGCATCATACCTGGTTGGATTGGATACAAAAGTATAAATACCACACAATGCATTGTGACATTTTAAGAAATAAGGTGCTTTTTTTTAGAATCCTTTATTAATAAAAGAAAACTAAAGCCTTTCTAATAAAATAAAGCCTAACTGTAACACACTTACCTTTAGTATGCTGGAATAAAGTTTCCTTTTGAAGCGAGATTAGAGACATTCCAGCACACTTTGACCACTATACAAAATATTCTTCCAACATCCATTTACCCACCAACCATACTTATTTACTACTAAAGAGGCATTGTTACAATCATGCACGTTTTCTTTGACGAATATCCTGAAATGGCTTGTTTTTTAATCCTAATTTAAGATTTCATTGTTAAAACATCACTTCAGATACTTATACTTATGTATTTTTTATTCTTTCATTTTTTGAAGGAAATTCTTAATCTCCGATACACAACAATAGCCGATTTCCAAACTTTTATAAACAAAAGCTATGTCTCAAGGCTTGCTCCAGGATCATTCATTAGATATAGAACATATTTGAATAATTAAAGAGATTTTAAGTTGTTGCGTGAAGAGGCAAATCATAAGCCCAGAAACAAGCTCTTTTGGCCCATCTCATCCATGCCAACTAATTTTTTACTGCAAAATTCCATTTGCATACATAGGGCCATACCTCTCCACTCCTTTCCTACCCAAACAATGATCCAAATGCCTTTGAAACAATGTAATTGTATCTGCCTTAGGGTTGCCAACTTTCTCACTCCCAAATAAGGTCAAAATATAGGTCAAATTCCCGACAGCAATACATTGACTGACTCGACCGTGACTGGGTGAATGATGAGTTGGCCCGGGTGCTGGACTGCACACAAAGCCCAGCCGGCGAGCCAGCTGAGGAGTTTTGGCCCGGGCGCCGGATGTTGCGCGCAAAGTCCGGCACCCCATCCAACTCATGCACCGATGATCAGCCATGAGAAGGAGGGGTGGTGGTGTCAGCAATAAGCAAAGGTCCGAAGGTTGGACAACTGGCTGGGCTGCCGACTGACAGGGCCACGGGCGTGGCACTCCTTGGGCCGCACATCAGGACGGGCGAGGCAGGGCCGGACACAGCGCTCCGACCCGACAGTCCCCTCGACCCGTGTAGTAACAGTCAAATACGGAACAAGGGCGGTCCCGTTTGGGACAAACAAATTAGTCCAATGTATGGGATGTCCCGGCTGATATGGGACAGCTGGCAACCCTAATCTGCCTCTACTATATTATTTTGTCCCTCAGATCTCCTTTAAATCACTCCCCTTTCACATTAAACCTGACCCTCTAGGTCTATACTGCCCCTGCTCCGGGAAAAAAATAGACTGATGATCACTCTTCTCTGAACCCTCATAATTGCACAAATTTCTATAGCGTCAACATATCCAATCTCTCCTTACCACAGCCCTCCATACTAAGCAACATCCTGGTGAATCTCTTCTGCACTCCCTCTCCCTCTATTGCTGCCATATCCTTCCTGTTGTTTAGTTCAGTTTGTCACGTGTACTGAGGTACAGGTGGTGTTGTGTGGTGACCAGAACTGCACTCAGTACTCCAAGAGCACTCTAACCAATGTTTTGTACACTCAAAGCTTCAGGCAATGAAGGCAAACTTGCCAAAAGTCACTACCATATCCATCTGTAATTCCATTTTGCAAAGTGCTATGGGCTTGCACCTCAATGTCTCTCTGAACATCTGAGCTCCATGAGGTTCCTATCATTTACTTGCTATATTGTACCAGAATTTAACTTCCCAACCTTCCCATTTCCTCACACTTGTCTAGATTATATTCCACCAACCACTGATCCACCCAACTCTCCAGTTGAGCAACACACCACTGTATCCTTAGGCAACCTACTTTGCTATATACAACTGCACCATTTTCATGTAGTCTGCAAACTTATCACTTTTCTAACCCCGAGTTTAACAATTCTCAACTCTTTATCCTTTTTGGTCTTGCACTTGTCCAATAATCTACCTATCAAAAAAAACCCTTGCATGTGTTAACCTATTATCTGTCATGCTCTCTCAAGCCCCTCCTCTTTTCCAGCTTTTTCTCCTGAGCCCCTTGTGTACAAGTGGTATCCAATTTGCCAACAGGCCTCTGATCCCTTGTCTCTACAACTTTCTGGACCAACCTACCATGGGGGATTTTTGACAAAAGCTTTATTGAAGTCCACACAAACCAATTACACTGCTCTGCCTTCATCAATATGCTTAATTACCTCCTCAAAAAACTCAGATTTATGAGGCATGATTTCTCTTGCACAGAACAATGCTGGCTCCTCCTAATCAGTCCCTGCCTTACCAAGTGAACATCAATCCCATTCCTAACAATTATCTCCTTTTCTAGGATTACATTTTGGGATTACAGCCTCTCTTTTACCAACAGAATTTGCTTCCGACAGTAACTTTTTGGAACAGCAATTGATACATCTTCTTTCTTGGACAGTAACTTCTTGAGCCATGAATACAATATAGTTATACATTTCCCCGCCATATTTCATAACTGACTTACTTTTTGTTTAATTCATCAATGTTATTGGTGATTTCACCTTCTTCTGCAAGTGTTTTGCGCAGCAGTTCATAGGCCTTGGTGGAGGTGTCATTGGCATTCTTGGCAATCTGCTCAATTTCATCTGCTTCAGTCTTGTGCCTGCAGGAATTGAAGAATGTTTATATATTAACAAGCATTATTCTGCTTTACAACAGACAAAGTTGACTTTACAAAGAATGCATTATCTCTCCAGTCATCTTCCACTGCTTCAGTATTCGTTCTTCAGTCAAATTGGGGCAGATGTGCAATATCAGAACCATTATTTGGAGCCTTAAAATGTATCACATACCATTACAATGGGGACCTGGCGTAGGGGGAACTGCTGTTGTGGGGGGGAGGGGGGACAAAAGGAGGAGCCGGTGTGCTTTGTAACTTTGTCAGCACCGTAGGTGGCTGCTATTTGCATACTTTTGTGCATGCAAGCAAAGAATCTCACTGTGCTCACATGTGACAATAAAGTATTCCTATTCCTAAAAAGAGTGCTTTTAAGGTTGACAAATTTCATGCTCCAGATTTATAAACCAACAAATAACTCTGCTCTCACTCCCCATCCCTCCCACTCGCAAAAAGGACAGAGTCCCCCTTGTCCTCACCTTCCACCCTACCAGCCGTCGCATACAACAAATAATCCTCCGACATTTTCGCCACCTCCAATGGATCCCACCACTGGCCACATCTTCCCATCTCCTCCCGTCTGCTTCCCTCCCATCTGGTAAATTCCTCCCTTCCCTCTCAAACCATCCCCATTCCTGGCACTTTCCTTTGCAACCGCAGTAAATGCTACACTTGTCGCTTTACCGCCCCCCTTGACTCCATTCAAGGACCCAAGCAGTCTTTCCAGGTGCGGCAGAGGTTCACCTGCACCTCCTCCAACCTCATCTATTGCATCCGCTGCTCTAGGTGTCAGTTGCTCTAATTTGGTGAGACCAAGTCTAGGCTTGGCGATCGCTTCGCCCAACACCTCCGCTCAGTTCGCAATAACCAACCTGATCTCCCGGTGGCTCAGCAGTTCAACTCCCCTTCCCATTCCAAATCCGATCTTTCTGTCCAGGGCCTCTTCCATGACCAGAGGCCGGCCCACTGTAAATTTGAGGAGCAGCACCTCATATTTCTTTTCGGCAGTTTACACCCCAGCGGTATGAACATTGACTTATCTAATTTCAGATAGTCTTTGCTTTCACCTCCCCTTCCCAGCTCTCCCTCAGCCACTGTCTCCGCCTCTTCCTTTCTTCTTCGCGCCCCCCTCCCTCACATCAGTCTGAAGAAGGGTCCCGACCCGAAACGTCACCCATTTCCTTCGTTCCATAGATGCTGCCTCACCCACCGAGTTTCTCCAGCATTTTTGTCTACCACCAATATTTACAAAAGACAGCTTTTCAACAAATTCCCTTCTTCCTCACTTGGGTTTTTAAATTATTTATTACGAATGTAACGACATAAGAGATGCATTGACATTGTCAGTTACCAAATGCTTTGGTTTGGTTTAGTTTATTATTGTCACCTATACTAAGTTACATACAGTGAAAAAGCTTGTTGTGTTCTATGCAGTCAAATCATACTATACGCGAGTACAGTCAAGCCATATAAAAGTATAACAAGTAAAGATAAAAATTATTAGAGCGCTGAATATTGTTACAGCGTTACAGTTACAGAGAAAGTGCAGGTTAAAAAAGTGCAAGGTCGCAATGAGGTGGGTTTCGAGGTCTAGACTAAACCCTACACTTACGAGAGGATTATTCAATAGCCTGATAACAGTGGGGAAGAGGCTGTTCCCGAGTCTGGAGATACATGCTTTCAAGCTTTTGTATCCACTGCCCAACGGGAGAGGGGAGAAGAGGGAACAACCATGGTGTAATTTGTCTACGATTATGTCAGCTACTTTCCTGAGGCAGTGTGAAGTGTAGATGGTGCCAATGCGGTGGCAGGGCTGGTTTGAGTGACGGACTGGGCTACATTTACAACTCTCTATAATTTCTTCTTGTTTTGCCAGAGCTTTGCCAAACCAAGCTGTGATGCAGCTGGATTATTTCTGTCTACATCTGCTTTATCGGTGCATCTGTACAGGTTGATAAGAGTCATTGGAGATGTGAAACAGCCGTAGTCTTCTGAGCAAGGAGAGGTGATGGCGTGATTTACTGGCTGTAGCTTTAATGTAGTAGGTCCAGGACAGATATTTGGTGATATTTACCATCTCCACCAGCATGACTGATACTGACTGGGGTATGTATACCACGTCGTTTCCTGAAGTCAATAACTAGCTTGTTTCGCTAGCTGACATTGAGGAAGACGTTGTTGTCTTCTCACTATATTATTTTCTATAATTCCTTCCTGTACTCCGTCTCATCGGTGACGTCATCTCCGGTCGTGACACCTGAACATTTATCAATGGAGTTAGAAGCAGAATTTGGCTGCAGAGTCATAAATGTTTAGGGAATACAGCAAGGGTTTGAGAACAAATCTTTGCAGGGCATGAGTGTTAATAATTATTGCGGAGGTCTTGTTGTCTGTCCTCACTTGGTCAATGGGCCAGGAAGTCGAGGACCCAGTTGCAGACAGGGTGCTGACTTCTAGGTCCAAGAGTTGAAGGCGTAGACGGTAGAGACATTGTCAATAAATAGATGTTCCAGTGCCAAGTGTAAGGCCAGGGAAACGGCATGGCTATGGGCCTATTGCGATTGTAGGTGAACTGCAGTGGATCATGGGCAACTTGGGAGGCTGGAGCTGATGTGTACCATGACCTGCATCTTGAAGCACTTCATGATGGTGGATGTCAGAGTCACTTGACAGCAGTCAATAAGGCACATCACCTCAGTTTTCTTTGGGATAATAGTGGTCTTCTTAAAAGCAGGTAAGGTCCTCAGAGTACCGTCAAGCAAAGTTAAAGATGTCTGTAAACTGCAGGCGCTGATGACATGGCTGGTGTCTCCAACCAGGCCATTTGCTTTCTACAGGTTCACTCCCAGGAAGGCTGATCCAACACCTGCGGCAGTGAACATGGGTAAAGGAGTACCCGAGGCTATTGCGGCAGAGATGTTCTCTACTCTCTAATGTCACTCCATATTCCTGTCCTCCAAGGAATGAAGTCCTAGCTGGCCCAATCTTTTCCTATAGCTCAGGCCTTCGGGTCCTGGCTACATCCTTGTAAATCTTCTGAGAACTCTTAATGACATCCATCCTAATGGAGGGTGACCAAAATTGAACACAATACTCCAAATGTGGCCTCACCAACATCTTGTACAACTGCAACATTACGTCCCAATTTCTGTACCCAATACTCCGACTGATGAAGACCAATGTACCAAACGCCTTCTTAACCACACTATCTACCTGTGATGCCCCTTTCAGGGAACCTGTACTCACAGATCTCTCAGCTATACAACATACACCATGGCCCTACTTTTCACTGTGAAGGTCCTGCCCCGGTTTAACTTCCTTAAATGCAACATCTCATGCTTTTCTGCATTAAACTCTATTAGCCATTCTTCAGCCTACTTGCCCACATGATCAAAGATCAAAAAGATTGATTGCACTGCTCTGAGGTTTAACAGAAAGTGGTGGCTTGGTCCATCATGGGTACCGACCTTCCCACCATGAAAGGGATCTATAGCAAGTGTGGCCTCATCAAAGACCCACAACACCCTGGCCACACTCTCATCTTGCTACTACCATCGGTACACGAGGCTGAAAGCCATGACCTCCAGATTCAAAAACAGCTACTTCCCAATGACCATCAGCCTCTAAAGCACTGGGCAATGCTAACCATAACTGACCTCAGCAACTAGAAATACTGTGGACATAGTTTTGGTTGCACTGTGTACTTCTGTTTTGCATCATTATGATGTTGTTATTGAGTATTACTAATTATTAATTTATTGTACTATAAATGTTGTGTGTTATTGTGTAATTAGGCCTGTGAAGCTGCAGCAAGAAAGAATGGCATTGTTTTGTTGCTGGCACACAAGGACGCTTGAATGCTGCATCGTTGGACTTCCGCTGGGAATGGATCTTAAGTGGTTCTCAGTTGGGATTGGGAAAATTGCCTTCTTTGGTGTGCATTCCTGTGCACGCTTACTGATGGCGTCTTGCAGATGGAGGCGTTTTCTGTGCTGCACATATTTTCTGATTAAAGCATGCATGGTTTGAGAATTATATTCTTAATGCAGCTGGTTCACCGGCTAAACAATGTCTTTACTTTGGTTGAATAGCTTCTGTAAAACGGAACTTGCGCTATTCACGCCGCAAAAATATTTGTTAAGAGTATTTTTTTTAAATGGACATTCTACCCATTAGAAAATGTTTTCCTCCTTACCCCTCTTAAAACACGCACATAGATAATCAGCAACCTTTTCACCCTACTGAAACAAATTTTAAACAGAGACAGTCAAATTTATAGGACACGAAGTTTCGCCGTAACTCAGCGGGTCACACGGCACTCCTGCAGAACATACATAGCAACATTTCTGGCCTCTTAGCAATTATGCTAATAAAATCTGGTTTGGTTGCAGGTGGTGGGGTGAAAGGGGAGCATCCTTACATCTAAACAATTTTCCTTTTCATGTTATTACCTGAGTAAATGTGTTTATGGTTTTATTTGACAGGATAAAGGAAAATAATTGTGGACCTCAAATTAATAATTGTGGACAGGATTCAAAATCTACCCATAACTTCAAAAAACTGAGTGTCCATGAATCTTTGAGACGTCCCATTACAAATACAATTTTGTAGATAACCTTGCTCTAAACAATTTAAGTTTGGCAAGAATGTAAACACACAAAAAGGAATTTCAAACAAAGATAGACACAAAATGCTGAAGTAACTCAGCGGGTCGGGCAGCATCTCCGAAGAAAACGGATAGGTGACATTTTGGTTCAGGACCTTACTTCCTTTTTATTACATTTTGTCTAAATGAGCATCTGCAGTTCCTTTTTATTACATTTTGTCTAAACCAGTGTTATATTGTTATATTTGAAACTGGTTGTGACATGCAAATTAAGTGCAGAATGAGAAGCCCTTAGAAGCCATTTTAATAGATGGAAATATTAAAGAGAAGTACAACACAATGTGCTGTCTCCGTTCTTTATCTTGAAGATAGACTTCAAGGCAACACAAAACATAACCAACATCTGCTGTTCCTTTTTATTACATTTTGTCCGTATCCATTTTTTCCAGAGATGCTGCCTGACCCGCTGAGTTACTCCAGCATTTTGTTTCCATCTTTGGTATAAATTAGCATCTGCGGCTCCTTTTTATTACTTTATGATAATTTCAACCATTTTATTAGACGGAAACAGTCTCCAAAGAGTGAGGCATAGACATGTAACATGAATCACTGAAAGTTCATCAATGAAATGTTTACCTTTCTGCAAGATTCCGAGCTTCTTCTGCCAGGAGTGTCATATTATTTGGATCAGCACTGGAATCTGGCATTGTTGCCGACTACAGAATAATAAGAATAATCAATTTATCACCCACAATTTACCATTTACACATCATGAAATTCCAAAGAAGGACATAGCCCCAGAAAATTAAGCAGAAAATTCTTAACCTTTTTGGCAACTCTCATGCACTAAACAATTTTTACTAGGAATCCAGAGATATGCAATGCGAGGCTGCTATTTTAAAATACCAATTTATTCCCTCTGCAAATAGAATGATAAAGCCAGTAATGGTCACACTCAAATTCCTCGTATGTTGCAAAACATACTTGGTTATAAAGTATGATTATGATGATGATTTTCACATTAACCGATGTGGCAGAGTTGACTGGCGCAGATGTTAATTGGGTTGCCAATAGTCCCATATTGTAAGGACATTTCCCTGCCTGATAAAGATGTTGCATGTCCCATATGATTGCACTGCTATTTAAGTCGTCGTGGCTGTCTTGTTGATACCATTTATGGCTGTCTTGTTACCAAGGGTTCTGGGGATTCTGTGAGAAAAATTTGACATTTGTCCCGTCACAAAATCCACAGAACTCTTGGGGATTTGACAGCCATAGTGCGTTAAATGGGGCAGCCAGTGGCATCATAAACGGATTTATCACGAGGCACTGCATCATGTCATAACTGGAGAAGCAGCATGGAAGCTGCAACTGAAGACTCACAGCGAGAACTCAACTTCACCCTCTGACTATACAGGCCTTGAAATTCAAGACACCTGCCTGGGCCTTGGCAAGTGTCTTGCAGGTACCAAATACAATTTCAAGAGCTCTGTTAAAAAGTTGTTATTGGCCTGATAGGTAGCAAGATTTTTTTAAATGATCCTTCCCTGCCATAACTCCCAACCAGGTATTACATTAATGACACCTTATGTACATTAATGTACCTTAACTTGGGGAATTCTCAGGTAAAGCCGACTGCGAGAGATATGGTTTTTGAAGACTTACAGAGGATAAATTGTTCAGTCTCTTGATGCAGGGGAGCGGGCGATGCTTTATTTCAGAGATCTAAGTGGAATCAATTAGCTCTCTGAAAAACACATACCTTTTTTTCTTCTTAACTTGGTATGTTTGCCTTTCTAGTTTACCAACCAAGTTTTGGGAATATCAGGCAAAATCTTGCTTTAATTTAATAGTTTCCTCTTTCACTTATTTAATACATTACATTGTTGCTGAAGCCCTATTCCTAACAGACTGCTCACAACCTGCCCCTTTTGGAAAGCATTGCTGGCAACCCTGCGTGGAGCATACTACTGTTTCATAATCCCATTGACTTTACAAGATGCTGTCCAAAAGGCAGTTGACAACAATGCAACCCACACGTGCAGCTTAGTATTCCTTTGCCAACTCCTACAGATTGGCAAAGTTTCACAATCCCCTGGTAGTGGCTATCTCAATGAATTATTAAATATTTAGGAATATTCAGTGGAATACTTCTATCATTTGGAAAATTATGAGTTTATGCACATCATTTATATTATTCTTCAGTTTCAATTCTCTAGATGCACAGTACATGTAGAAAAAAATAGATGATAAAAAAAGACTACAGGTTTACTATTTTGTTTCAGCTGCAATCTTCGGCTGAATGTACATTATTTTTTGTAAAAATGGGGAAATCAAACAGAACAATACATTTTGTTTAAGAGACCTCAATCAAAATGAAACATTTTATCTATGCATCTAGGTTATTCATGACTGAGATACATACACATACTTTCTAGAATGGAAAAGCACAGCATTTCTGGCAAGAATAATCATTAGCCTATCAAGTGGACATCACTCATGACAAATAGAGTAAATTATGTGAGTCACTATTTCTCATATCAATGTTATACAAAGTCAGTACAATGCTATTTAGACGACGCATTTATGAGCTACAATTTTTTTTAAAATCACTCTTCATGACGGGTCACAACATCCGAACAAGACCAACCATAAACAATCTTCCATTCTATAAAAAAAATGAAATGAAATGAACGCGATGAACTGGCCAATGTGAGCATACTAGAAAAACGGAAGCCCGGGAAAGAAGAGTATTTACACAATGGGATATCTTCTTTGATGATATTAAATGCGTAGGTATCAGAATAAAATTGTACGGCCTTGTTTATGTTTATATATTATGGTAAAGCAAGAATTATTCATCTATGAACTTGCTTTAGTGGCATTCAAGTTATTTGTAGAGAAGAACCTACCACATTTGCCATGTTTTCCTTGGCTTTTTCAAGCTCCGTTCGTGCATTTGAGATAATTTTCTCTGCATCCTGTATACGATTATTGGATCGTTCTGCTAAGTCTTCAGTATTATCTACAGTATCCTTTATATTTTGCAGACGTCCCCACTGAGTGGAGAGAGTGTTATTAATTTCGGCCAAGCGGTCCATGAGATTTCTGTCGACATCTGTTGAAAAGTTCCATGATGTTATTAAAGAATATTTCACACCATGTACACTTCAAAGAGGTACAAAAAGGTTTGGGCAGCACAGTGGCCCAGCTGATAAAGCTGCTGCAGGACAGTGCAGAGACCCCGGTTCGATCCTGACTATGGGTGCCGTCTGTGTGGAGTTTACTAGTTCGGCCTGTGATCACGTGGTTTTTCTCCGGGTGCTCTGGTTGCCTCTCACATCCCAAAGACATGTAGCTTTGCAGGTTAATTGGCTTTGTACATTGCACCTAGTGTGTAGGATATACATGGAACTAGTGTACAGGTGACTTGATGGGCCTGTATCTCTAAATTAAATGCTGCATCTCTAAAATAAACCAAACTAAGGTTCTGTTTTGGCTGGTGAGCAAATAAGATTAAAATGCTATAAAGCTAACTAGAGTTTGTAATTCTGCTATTAATGTCAAAATATTAGTTATTAAAATATATACCTCTCATGTTTTCAGCATCCCTGAGTAGGTCCATAATGGCTTTTTCAGCTTCCTTCAATCTCTCTTCAAAGGCCTTGTCACTCACTGTGTCCTGGCTCGTCCCCAGGTTTGCAATTAGATCTTCCAAGTCCTTAAGTTTCTGTCTATGTTCGTTTACCTGAACACGTGTTGAAAATAAAATATATCTACTGACAAACAATCACTCAGCCAATCGAAACAAGATAAACAAGGTAGACATTGGAAACTAGATTTGGCAACTTCAGTCAAACATGATAAATCCTGCTTCAAAAATGTGTCCTTGAAATGTAAATACTTAGCTTCAGAATTATTTGAATAGACAATAGGTGCAGGAGTAGGCCATTTGGCCCTTCGAGCCAGCACCGTCATTCAATGTGATCATGGCTGATCATCCCCAATCAGTACCCCGTTCCTGCCTTCTCCCCATATCCCCTGACTCCACTATTTTTAAGAGCCCTATCTAGCTCTACTTGAAAGCATCCAGAGAACCTGCCTCCACCGCCCTCTGAGGCAGAGAATTCCACAAACTCACCACTCTCGTCCGTTCTAAATGGCTTACTCCTTATTCTTAAACTGTGGCCCCTGGTTCTGGACTCCCCCAACATCGGGAACATGTTTACTGTCTCTATTGTGTCCAAGCCCTTTACAATCTTATATGTTTCAATGAGATACCCTCTCATCCTAAACTCCAGAGTGTACAAGCCCAGCTGCTCCATTCTCTCAGCATATGACAGTCCCGTCATCCTGGGAATTAACCTTGTAAACCTACGCTGCAATCCCACTCTGGCAGACTCTCATTACCAACAGACTGAAGAACCCTGCTCACACACACACACACGCACATACATACAAACACACACTACCACCTGCAAGCCAACGGGAACTTGCACCTGTTTTTACTGTATGCTTGGTGCTGCTACCTGCCAAACGAAATTTCGTTGTATATAGTACTGACAGGATTCTAAGTCTAAGTCTAAGTCAATAGCAAGAATGTCCTTCCTCAAATTAGGGGACCAAAACTGCACACAATACTCCAGGTGTGGTCCTACTACAGCTCTGTACAACTGCAGAAGGACCTCTTTGCTCCTATATTCGATTCCTCTTGTTATAAAGGCCAACATGCCATTTGCTTTCTTCACTGCCTGCTGTACCTGCATGCTTACTTTCATAGACTGATGTACAAGGATTCCCAGATCCCGTTGTACTTCCCCATTTCCTAACTTGACGCCGTGACAATAATTGATTAAAACAAATAGAATCTTTAAAACATCCATTTGAAAAGTTATTTTCTCTTTTTCTAGATATATTAACTGAATGGCTACAAATACAAGTATTCCTGCATACTATTAGTCAATTAATAATATGTGGTTGTTATTGAATGTAATTAACTATATTATAGCAAATTTTAGTGCATGTATAATCCTTTCCTTTCTTTGCTGCGTGTGGTAATTCCGGTTATTCACACTATCCACTCAAGGAAAGAAATTATTTTAATCTTCTGAAGACAGAGTGACATTCTACAAATGGATTTATTTTTACTTTCTAAGGAAATAATATCAAAATATGATATCTGCAAATTGGAACTTGCAGAACTGCAATTCAGACAGTGGCATGACAGGTTATTCAATTAGTTCTACACCTGTTCCACGCAGAGTCCCTTTAGGTTTAATAATATCATTCTTTTTCTTTGTCACACGTGGACTTTCTGTTACTCATCTCAACTGCTACAAATTTCCCATTGCAGTTATTCTGTCTGAAGATATTTTTGATTAATTTATTAATACATTGATTAGTGACTATTCTGTGCTGTGACAGCGCACCCTCCCTGGGATGCTCCTCTGTTCTCCATCACTGGCTGACTAACCAATAGAGGCCAATCCCCAGCATTATTGATAACCGCTGGGTCCAATTAGCTGATATTGGTTGGCCATTTAATCCTTGTCAGCCTACTCCCTATAAAACCCAGGCATTCCAGCCAGAGGGGAGATGGTGAGAGAAGCAGGAGAGAACGATTGCAGAGAAGCCAACCCTAATTTAGTTCACAGATTAATTTGTCCGTAACAAAGGAGAAACAATCATGAAGGGTGGGCACTTGGAGGAAGGTGGGGGGGAGTCTCCTGCCCCGCTGGCGGCAAGAAACGTGTGTTCTCACCACGGAGGAACACCGGCGCGGCTGTGGCTGCCGCATGGTCATTTGTAGGAAAGACTACTTGGCACCTCTGCCATTGGGGCAAACCCCAGACCACTAGTGCCACTGCATGGTCAAGATTGGGCTGCCGATAAGAAGTACTGGACTGCACTAGCTGCCAGGATAAGCCAGAGACCACCAGTGCCTCCTCTCAAGGCAAGGGTGAACGACAAGGAGAGGCCTGAGATCACCACACCTTCTCCTTGTAAGACCAGGACTAAGCTGCTGGCACAAGCCCGAGGTTTAAATTTACCACTATAAATAAATGAATCATGTGAATTCACCCTACTGCGAGCGTCGGTGTGGCCGCTATCAAACCCGGTGTCATCTCTGCTGCCAGTGTTTATGATCTATAGTTTTCATTTTCTTGTAAGTGAAATAAATCTATAACACAGCTTCTGATCTTGAGCTTCTGTTTGAATCCTCTCTGTTAAATTTTTTGTTTTCTCTTTAAAGCAACTGCCTTGCTCAATTTCAAAGATGAAGACAATTTTCTTATGAGATAAGTGTTGGATTTAACATCTTATTGTTTCACTTTCTTGTTATCTCAAATTTGTGCATTCAGTAGTTACATCCAGGTGGGGAGAAAAAAAATTGTGCCTCCATATATCTGTTATACTGGTATTAGCCTGTGCTGGATCATTTCCAGCAAATTACATCCATTGTATAATTGTGTTCCTAAGAGTTAACAAGAGTCTAGACAGGCGACTTAATGGAAGAAAGCACCCAGAGGAGATTTAACAGGGTGGAACATTTAATGATTCTAGGTGCAAGCCATCATTTGGTACCAAAATTCAACTATTAAACTCAGGAACTTGGTGACTATGATCTCACCTTTACAGACATTTAACTTTACAAAAACATCAAAAAAGCATCAATCCTGTGTCGTCTTTGAAATGAGGACACCAATTTAGAGGTTGCATGTAAGTTGTGTGGACTAAAAGGGTCCACTGAGGAGAGCCAAAACCCAGTTTGTGTGCACCAAGAAAGGTGCTTTTCATCCGAACAGAGTTGGAGGTCAAACCCAGAATAAGGAATGTTAAACACATTTTCTCACAGCCTACATTAGATGACTCAAATTCTCAATAATATTTTCAAATAGCTAATGATTTGGCAGGAAAGACTGAAAAAGATGACAATAAATTTCAACAATCTCTGATTATATTCACAAGATGAAATAATATGACTACGAAGTATAAAACTGAGATCCTACTTTATCTTTCACCAGTCTGTAGCAGGCAGGGCACTCCTGGCAGCCAGGTCTTGTGCGATTGTAGAAATAATTTTCTTCACACTGATCACAATGGGCACCCACAAATCCGTCCTTACAGTCACATTTTCCATCATCCTTGCACTGTAATGATCTTGAACCTTCAGGATCACAATCGCAGGCTGCAGAGACAGAAGCACAATTTATTGATATTTTCCCAGAATTGACAAACCTTGTTAATAACTTTCTTAAAATATGTCAAATAATTGTCACACTTACGTTTGCATCCATCCCGGGTAAAACCAAAATGATGAGGTTCACAACTGTCACACCGCTGACCAACAACACCAGGCTGGCACTCACATTGTCCATTTTGGGTATCACACTGTCCATTAACAGAGCCAATGGGATTACAGTCACAGCTGAGGGCAAGGAGAGAATTGTAGTCAAGCCATTCATGTTAAAGAGAACTGTTAATCGTTGGATTGCAATATTATAAAGTTAGCTAGATATTTCCAAATCCTATTACATACTCTGAAGCCTTGGTACAATCTATGCGCTTTTTTAGTTTAGTTTACTTTAGGGTAGAGATTCAGCGCGGAAACAGGCCCTTCAGCCCACCGAGTCCACGCTGACCTGCGATCCCCGTATATTAGCACTATCCTTCACGCACCAAGGACAATTTCACCAAGCCAATTAGCCTACAAACCTGTACGTCTTTGGAGTGTGGAAAGAAACCAGAGCTCCTGGGAAAAATCCTCGCAGGTCACGGGGAGAACATACAAACTCCGCACAGACCCGTAGTCAGGATCGAACCCGGGTCTCTGCCGCTGTAAGGCAGCAACTCTACTGCTGCATCACTGTGCTGCCCTCAAATGTTATTATATGTTATTAAACACATTATACTAGAAAAAATCAGCTCAAGTATTTTTCACTTTGTGTGGCATTAATGACACACAAGATTAGATAACACTGTGATGAGAGAAATAAATTATCCTTAATGATGGTAAAACTGTTGTTCAACTTCATCTCTTTACCCACCATTTAAAACTAAAACGTGTTATCATTGTGGTATATATAAAATGTGTAATGAGGACTGGCAGAACAGGATTATTTCACGTGCCATTATATTTAATTCATCAGCAAGGATCATAAATAACTTGCCAGCTGAGCTTGTTCATTGGCTGGCTATAAGCAAATACTGGATTAAAATTACTAAATCTGAATTCATTTTTAGGACTTTAAACATTTGTATTTTAGGAAATGTGGTGACTCCTATTACTTTTCAGAAACGAATGCCGGAGTTATTTTCATAAATGGTAATGATTTAATGAAATTTATTAGCCCACATTTTAGAGTTCATAGCAACAGTGGTGGTTGCTAATTACTATGTTATGTTGTACAATAACTTTGTGGGGTTTTGAAAGTCAACTTGTTGGGAATCAGATTCTGCAAAATCTTGGCCAATTTTTCCATTTGGAAACGCAATGTTATTACAAGATCTTTTAAAATCAGAATATGTAAATTATGTGTAAACAGACTCCACATTAAACCTGGTGAAGAGCAAATCATTTTACTATATGAAAAGCACTTTTGCTTCTCAATATTTTTAAATCCATTTCATGATGCTAATCATGAGTCTATAAAATAGCTATTTTTCATAGTATACATTGGTGAAATGCAATGTTTGGATAAAATGCAGAGTTGTGTTAACGGCCACAATCATATTATTTCTTTGGAACCTACGGCTGTTCTAAGGCCGTGTATCAAACTGCAGTCACTTTATTAAAAGATAACTACAAATTCTGTCTTTGATATTAAACGTCAATTTCCTTCAAATCTCTGCTGAACAGCTGTCAGCAAGCTACAAATTCAAGCACAATACTGGAGTATTATTACCATGAGGTAAAGATAAAAGAATGACAAAGGAAATGTTATACCCAAGCTGGGATTTATAGATCTTGATGCAAGCTGCTCGCTCACACTATCAACCCTCAAACAAGAAATGTTTGCCACTTCTCCCGAACATTATCTGCGTTCCTTTGTTCTGCTCGCCCTGTATCCTTCAAAGGTTCAACATTCTTTTCTAAACCTGATACGGATCAACTTGCACGCCTATAATTTCCACAGCAATCTTTTCTATACTGATGTTCACAATGTTGTTAATTATTATTCTCCTCATCACACTGCTGGCATTACTTTGGGATTTAATAATTTTGCACTTTACAGGACTGACATAGAAGGGGACAGGGCAACCACAGACAGCGGCAGCATTCATTGACAGGTCAGGAGATATCAGATGGCAGAGAGCATTCCTGATGTTTTAACAGAATGCAGTTCTTTGTTGGAATTCCCTTTGCACATTGTACACAGGCAAGTCTCAGATATTTCTTCACAACTTCCATAAACAGAACAGAGAAAACTGGCTTCATGCCATCGGAGAAACATAGACCACAATACAGTACAGCACAGGAACAGGTCCTTCGGCCCATAATGTCTGTGCTGAACATGATGCAAAGACCAAATCTAGCTGCATGCACATAACCAATATTTGTCCATTCCCAGCATTTCCATATGCCTATCCAAAAGTTCCTAAAGTGCCACTATAGTATCTGCGTCCACCACCATCCCTGGCAGCATGTCCCAGGCACTCACCCACTGTGTAAAAGATTTGCTCTGCACATCTCCTTTAAATTTTACTCCTCTTACCTTAAAGCTATGCCGTCTAGTAATTGAAACATCCATCCTGAGGAAAATAGATTGAGTCCACCTTATCCATGCAGCTCATAATTTCATCTATCAGATCACCCCATAGCCTCTGACATTCCAGAGAAAGCAATCTAAGTCTGTCCGATTTTGTGAAGCATCCATTCTTTGCTTTAATTTTACCCATTGTGGAGATTATAACATAATAAATATCTGGGAGTTATGTTTTAAACAGGAATTTAAATGTTTTATTTTATAGAAAGTTTTCTCTATCGTGTGATCTTTCACTTTATCCATATGATGATGAGTGGCCAGTTGCTTTAATTTCTCAGTGAAATGAATTGATTATTTTAGTTTAAAAAAATGTTCATAATTGCACCTGAGAAAATAATACGCAGAGCTTTAGCTCAAACACCATCAAGTGGAAGATTTTTTTTTTAATAGTGCCTGAACACAATATTAAATCAACTCCTTGCACTATCTTCTCTTCAGGCATAGTATAACGCAGGACTCTTAGGTGCTCACTGCTTTCAACAGCAACAAGGGAAATCCCCCATATATTACTCCATTGTAGATTTGATTAACATTCCAACAAATGTCTGATCCTCTATAGCCTCCAACTAAATTATATGATCACACAGAAGCAAACTGCCAAGTATTCAGCTGAAGAAGGAGGCCGAAAGTTCTTCTACATGACTTACCTTTGACAACCCTGGCCACTAAGAAGATTATAGAAGCCCGGCTCACACTGACTACAGTCTCTGCCCATGACATGACTTAAGCACTCGCACAGACCCGTGATCTGGTTGCAGTTTCTCTGCTGGCCCACTGTGCCATAAGGAGAACAGTTACAAGCTGGAAGAGAAAATAATACATTGTATGAATGGGTTAATGAAAGATAGGTTTTGAGATTGCTGGTGGGAAACTCAGATAGAGCAGAATGCAGCAACATAATTTTTTAAGAATGTCAAAGTACCCTTCTGCAACTCTTTTCTACTTCTCCAGAAATGGAAACGCAGTGATTTACTGCCGACAGACAAGAATGCATTTATACAGTGCTTTTGGTGTAGCAAGACATTCAAAGGCATTTTATATCTTCCTGCCTGATATGGGAGTATTTGAAATTCATTAATTTCACTGAGATTATAATAAAAGTATTTTAAAAGAAATCATTTGGATTAGTCTAGGTTCATTTAATGGAAGCAAAAACTCACCTTTGCATTTTTCTAATGGAATTGGATTTAATGCATTCCCATAAAATCCATCTTTACATTTATCACAGTAGAAACCATCAGTGTTGTAGATGCATTTTTGGCACTTTCCAGTCAGCCGATTGCAGTTCCCTACTGCATTTGGATCGATGTTAGCGTTACAATTGCACAGTTTGCATGATCTCGGAGGATCTTCTCCCAAGGGGTCACCGTAGTATCCATCATCGCAAAGTTCACATCTTTTACCTGAAAGATAATGCATCACAAACACTATTTAAAAGCAACACAGATGTGGGATATCTGCAACAAAAATGAGTTGCTGAAAATATTCAGCAGATGAGGGAGCATTTTGTGGCAATTGTAATAGACAACATTTCATCACAACCATAGTTATTCTGGAGAAGGTGCTTGGAACAATGGAATACTCTTGAAGGGTCTCGACCTAAAACGCCACCCATCCCTTCTCTCCACTCCAGAGATGCTGCCTGTCCCGCTGAGTTAGTCCAGCACATTGTGTCTACCAATGGAATACTCCAGACAAGCTAAGTGAAAAACCAAGATAACAACTTTCTATAATCAATCAATATAATTAATGATGTACGTGAACAATTTCAATAAATATAAATGACTTCTTTTTTGAGGAACTCACCAGTGGTCCCTACAGGGCAGTTTGTGCACACGATATTTCCAGTTTTCGGCACCATGGCACAGCTTGAACCACTTGGACATGGACATGGCTTACAGGCATCAGTGCCACCGACTGTAGGGTCACCATAGTATCCATCCTTACACCGCTCACAATTTGATCCTGCTGTATTATCCCTGCAGTAACATTCACCTGTGTGTCAGATTAAAATAAAGTTAATTATCCATGTGCGAACATAGGGAATTACATTCTGCTTTTGTTACTGGTGATGCTACAATATCAACCACCCATTATTTTCACTTGCTTCCACTGATCTCTCTTAAGTAAATACATCTTCCCAGGACGATTTGTCCATATTTAAACCAAAATCAAGGTGGAATAGGCCAGCAGCATTTAAAATACCAATAACTGAAAAGATTTAACGGATTAGAATATCTTTTTAAAAATCTCCCAGGATGTCCCAAGCTGATCATCCCAAAAGTGCCTTAACGTGATAATGCTGGGACTAAATTCTTGAATTGCCGCTACTACTCGCACGATATTAAGTATCAAGTTCCAGGATTTGAGCCCAGGAAAAGATGTCATCAACGAGAGCACTGACATTTACTATAAAACTTGTCTATTTACACATATCCTAAAATGTGAATGTTGAAGATAAAAAATTAAGTGGTAGTTCCTTGAAAACTCAACTCCCGCCAATTTAATCTACGTCAAAGATAAATACATTCACAATTTGAAGAACCTTCATTGGAAGCTGTGGGTATAATTTATGTTTAAAATACGATAACAGATTCTCACAAATGCTGAAATGCACTGTCAGTATATCTGCGGATTTATTGATAAGATTTAATACCTGACCAAAGACCACCCAGATACGATATCAGAAAATGACAGTTAGCAAACTGCAATAAATAACAGCTTCTGCAAAAGGTAGGAAAAATAATTAGTGAGAACGGCATTAATGTTATAAGAATTAACTGACCAACAGATGATCACAGCCTCGATAAATTTATTCGGATGTATGGAACAACTTCATTAGTTTATGAGTTGGAGGAGCAGAATTAGGCCATTCAGTCTATTGAGTGTACTCCGCCATTCAACCATGCCTGATCTATCTTTCCCGCTCAATCCCATTCTCCTGCCTTCTTCCCGTAACCTTTAACACCCGTGCTAATCAAAATCTGTCAATCTCCACTGTAAAAATACTCAATTACTTGGCTTCCACAGGTGTCTGTGGCAATGAATTCCCCCTCAGCTCCTTTCTAGGCACATATTTTTATTCTGTGTTTGTGCCCTCTGGTCCTAGTGGTAACATCCTCTTCACAATCACATCCAGGCTTTTCATTATTCAGTAGGTTTCAGTAAGATTTCTCCTCGTCCTTCTAAACTCCAATGAGTACAGGGCCAGTGCCATCAAATGCTCCTCTTACATTAACCCGATCATCGCCGGGATCATTCTCGTAAGCCTCCTCTGGACCCTCTTCAGCACATCCCTCCTCTGACATGGAGCCCAAAACCATACAGTACTCAAAATGTGGTCTGACCAGTGCTTTATAAATCATCAGCATTACATCCTTGCTTTTACATTCTAGTCCTCTCGAAATGAATGCTAACATTGCATTTGCATTGCTTACTATCGATTCAACCTGTAAATTATTGTTTTGGGAATCCTGCATCAGCACTTCCAAGTCCCTTTGTACCTCAGACTTCTGAATCCTCTCCCATGTTAGAAGATAGTCTATACCTTTATTCCTACGACCAAAGTGTATGGTCGCACACTTTGTTCTGCTGTATTCCATCTGCCACTTCTTTGCCCACTTTCCTAACCTGTCCAAGTCTTTCTGCACACACTCTGATTCCTCTACAATATCTGTCCCTCCACCCATCTTCGTATCATCTGCAAAATTGGCCACAAAGCTATCAATTCCATCATCCCAATCAATAATATACAACGTGAAGAGTAGCGGACCCAACACTGACCCCTGTGAAACATCACTGGGTCAACCAGAAAAAGCCCTCTTTAGTGCCACTCTTTGCCATCTGCCATTCAGCCAACCTTCTATCCATGCTAGTATCTTCCCTCCAATACCACAAAGAAAATTAGTGAGTCATTGAAAAGACATGGGAAAACTTTCAAATATATATATTTTTTTAATATTTTTTATTTAATAGAGGTAAATACATCAGTGTACATCACATATATATTGTTACAATCATTGTACCCCATAATTATATGGCTTTTAAAGAAAGAGAATAGACACGGAAAGAGTAAAGTAGATGAAAAGAGATTGAAAGTGAAAGAGCGTGCCAAAGGGGAGGAAAAAAAACCCTTGGACAAAGAGTTAGAGAAAGGGGATTAAGAGATAGACCCTAGAAAAGAAAAAGAAAAGAGAGAAAAAAAAAAGCCAGTTACTATATTATATATATCACGCAAAAGGAATTTACAAACTCAATAGTTTTTCATCTCCCTTTACTAAGGCCCAAGGTACTCTTGCACCCTATATTTGTAGCAATTCTATAAATGCAGACCACGTCTGATAGAAACAATCTGATTTTCCTGCCAGGCGGAGTCTCATATCTTCCAGATGTAGTGTTTCAAACATAGTTGAAATCCACATATTTACTGTTAGTATAGGGGCATTTTTCCAGAATTTTAAGATTAGCTTTTTTCCTATTATTAAGCCGTAATCAAATAGATTATTTTGATACACATTTAATTCCGAGCTACCTTCTGTCATTCCGAAAATAATCCATTCTGGCTTTGCTGTCATTTTTATTTTAAACAGTTTTGTGAAGATTTCAAAGATTTCAGTCCAAAACCTTTGAATTTTTGTACGAAAGATGAATGAGTGCGCTATAGTAGCTTCTTGAGACTGGCATTTATCACAAATTGGTGAGACATTGGGGAAAAATTTATTTAATTTAGTTTTTGAGTAGTATAATCTGTGTAAGATTTTAAATTGTATTAAAGTGTGTCTTACGTTAATTGAGCATTTATGCACATTTAATATGTACTCTTTCCACCTTTCATTGGAAATTTTTATGCTTAATTCGTTTTCCCACTCTCCTCTGATACCTTCAGTTGTTGGTATTACTGCATTTAGTATAATATTATATCTATTATATATATAAATTGAAGCAATTTTTTGAGATCATCACCACAATACTTTGGGAGCACTTGCTGCAATGTCTTTTACATTCATGATAAAGGCAGGCAAATACTGCCAATTAAAACAGCATACTCTTCAGAAAAAGGGATCACTTCTCTAATACCTTGCTTTCAACAATACTCAGACTTGGGCAGTATGCACATAACCAAAGATGCTATTAAGGATAAGAGCACATGAATGAAATAAATGGACTTTATTTTTAGTCCCATTTAGATCTTTGTTTCACTGTCGGGGCTACATCAGGGGAAATGATTCACATCAACCTATATACTTATCCTGTATAGGTTGATGTGAATCATTCCCCCTGATGTAGCCTCGACAGTGAACAAAAGACCTAAATGGGACTAAAAATAAATACATTTATTTCATTCATCTGCACTATAAATGAAGAATTCAACTGGCAAATGCAAACAGGCACCCTCCAGGCTAAGAATAGGATATTATATTGGCAGAAATAAGAAATAGAGGAAAATATACAAAAGGTTGAAGGCTGGGAACACCATTGCATAAAACATTGGAACCTATTTTCACAAGATTTTTCCAGCACAAACTCTCCTCACTCACCACTTTCAGGATCGCACGTATTACTATGTGCATTACAGCTGCAGGGCACACAGGGACTGAATGAGCCGCGATCAGGATCATCCCTCCTGTAACCCAAAGCGCACCGTTCGCAAAACTGCCCCTGATATGCAGTTGGACAAGTGCATTGTTCCACCCACTCAGCAGGGCTTCCGGAGCCAGGTCGAGCACTATGCAGAGTTACGTCATCTAAGTAGCCACGGCCTGCAAGGGAACAGACAAATGTTAGCCACAAAAAAACTAACATTCACTGCCACGCAAATATTTGAACAACAGTAGCAAAAGGTAATCATACTCCAAAACAATGAAAACATACAACAAAATTATAAAGACTTCAACATAAACTGCTCATGTTCATGAGATCAAAAGTGATAGGAGCAGAATTAGGCCATTCAGCCAATCAATCGAGGCTGATCTATCTCTCCATTCTCCTAACCCCAGACACCCATACTAATCAAGAAACTATCTATCTCTGCCTTAAAAATAACCATTGACTTGGCCTCCACAGCTTTCTGTGGGAATTAATTCACCACCCTCTGACTAAAGGAATTCCTCCTCATCTCCTTCCTAAAGGAACATCCTTTAATTCTGAAGATATAACCTCTGGTCCTAGACTCTCCCACTAGTGGAAACATCCTCTCCACATCCACTCTATCCAGACCTTTCACTATTCGGTAAGTTTCAATGAGGTCCATCCTAATCCCTCTAAACTCCAGCAAGTAGAAAGTTTCCCCACTCAACTTCTCTGCTTCTTTCCATCAATAATAACTGCTTCAAAGCTGTGCCATTTCAATAAAATTTTAGTCATGCAAAGAAATCTTTTCCTCCCTGGCTCAACATTAATTTTTCCATACCCATTTGAAAAATACTAACTAATGTTTCTTGAGATTAAAAGAAAATTACGTTGCTTTGGAGTAAAAAAAGAAATGTTTTAGATGTTTGATTGAAGTGTGATTGATTAATCTCACTGTGAAATGGGCTAGCAAAGCACTCAGTTGTGTCAAACTGCCACATCAAAGCAATAGAACCACCTCACATCTATGGTCAGGTCCAAACACTTGAGAGAGCTCAGGAGAAATTAAGGGCACTAAAATCAGACCAGTTCACTAGACTGGAGAGCTTGCCTTCACAACTTTTCAAAAGTAGGTGGCAGCGGTGATAGTGGACGCTTTCAAGATGTTTGTCTAAAATTCCCTTGATTTTTGAACTAGTCCCAGCAGACTGAAGATGACAGATATAACACCACTATGCGATAAAAGAAAGGCGGGGGTGAGGGGGGAAATGCATTGAAGCAAAATGATTTTCCTGATTAGTTGTCAGCACCGTGGACCTAGCAACAGCGTGGTTATAAAATTATACCATGATTAGACTAAACATACTTTTAAGAAAGGGAAATTGTGTTTGAGAAATCTACTGTGCGATTATTGAGAATGTAACTAGCTAACTAGATGACAAAAGTGAATTTACTATTTCAAATAACACTTGAAATGCAGACAAGGTATGGCAAAGGTTTGTTACATACAATTACAGCTCACAGGTATTGCAACATTATGGTATGGATAAAGGATGGGTTGGTTAAAAGCAGCAAAAACAAGGTAAGAAAGAGAGGAGGTAGACAAAAATGCTGGAGAAACTCAGCAGGTGAGGCAGCATCTATGGAGTGAAGGAATTGGCGATGTTTTGGGTCTAGACCCTTCTTCAGAGAAAGATAGAAAGGAGGTAATTACAAGTCCAATTCCATAAGGTACAGTATTGAGCTCCCAACTTTTCACAATTTATATTAATGATTTTATAAAAAGACAATGAGACATATCCACATGTGTTCATTGCATAGAGATAAGTAGGATATTGAAAGCAGGAATGGAACATTTAAAGATTAAGTTGGTAAGAAGATGACAGAGGAAACATAATGTGCACTAAATATGAAGTTATTAACTTTTATAAAAATAGAAAAAAAACAACTTAAATTCACGAGAACACGGACGTTTTGGGGGAGCTTGGTGTCATAAGTATGCAGATACTGCAAGCAATTAGGGTTAAATGGTACAATGTCCTTTTTTACAAATGTTTTGGAGTGCAAAAAGGAATAACGGTGCTATTATCTTGTCTTGGAGTAAGTGCAGCATATTCATTTTACTTCTTTGTAAAAAAAAGGATAAGGGACGGTAAGATTGTAGTAAACCCCACAAAGTTAAGGAGGATAAGAATCTCAATCCAAAAGATTCCAAAAGAGATTAAGAGTATTAATGGAGACCCTAGATTCCAAAACAGATCATGTAAATGTTGTGGAGCCATTTCCTAAAGCTGGAGAATATGGAATTAGGGGAAGTGAATTCAAAAATAGGGATTGACTGTTTAGGATGGAAATGAGCAGAATATATACTCAGTGTTACAGATCTTTGGAGTTCTCTACTTACAGGGTTAGGTCATAAGTGATATGAGCAAAAAGTAAGCCATTCGACCCCTCAAGTCCAGTCCACCATCAATCATGGCTGATTTATCTCTCCCTCCTAACCCATTCTCCTGCCTTCTCCCCATATTCCCTGACACCCGTACTAATCAAGAATCTATCTATGTCTTCAAAATATCCATTGACATGGCCTCCACAGCCTTCTGTGGCAAATAATTCCACAGGTTCACCACCCTCTGATTAAATAAATTCCTCCTCATCGCCTTCCTAAAGGAACATCCTTTAATTTTGAGGCTATGACTTCTCGTCCTAGACTCTCCCACCAGTGGAAACATCCTCTCCACATTCACTCTATCCAAGCGTTTCATTATTCAGTAAGTTTATCCAAGCCTTTCACTATTTGGTAAGTTTTGATTGCAGTTGGGTTGTGATTGTGCAATACTTCAAATACAATCAAATCTTAGACCAGCAGACCTACGAATCCAAGAAAATGGGCATTTCCAGAAAAATAGTTAATGTGCAGAATCACCCATACCGCATTGACAGGCAAGGCTTAAGGACAATGTGGTCTGTTTCTGTTTCAATTTCTTGCACCTTATGTGCATTGTCAACTGTGCTGCAAACCTCTTGGGAGTACTTACTATTTTCGTTGTATGTTCCACGAATTTTAATAGCTGTCAGATTGTGAAGAAGCCTTTGAAATTCAAAAGAGGAAAGTTGTGGCCTCCAGGGATAACTTGTCACTTCATGAAGTCTGCAAATAGAAAAAAAAATGCATTTTAAACATTAACATTTTCAGGTTACAAACAAAAGCATCCACGACTTCAGACTAGGTTTAAAAAATACTATTTATTTGGGGTATTTTACAAAGCTATAAGCTTCTTTTGAATTGGATTGTGTAAAGGAAAGCAGATTCATACAGGTGGTGAGCACAGTCTGTTCCTAATAAAACAGATATTGCTTTGAACACAAGAGACTGGGTGGTCCAGAGAAAGACATCACGTTTTCACTTCCAAAACGCAGCATTCAATTTAGCAGAAGCAGATGCAATATGCTTTAAATTATAACACTGTCATTTCCTTTTTTGGATTGATAAACAAACATATACCAATAAAGTTACAGAATGGGCTAAAGTGCAAATGCAGATCAACCAACTCTTCCTGTAACTTCCCTAGGGGTGGTGCAGGATAGATGAAAAAACAAAGGAAGTAAATACTCGGACTGTATTCAGCATTTCTTCCCTCCCTCCCTCCCTCCCTCTTATCTAACCTATACATTGTCACTACAAATATGATAAACATTTCAATGCTGCAACTGAGGAGTTATGGGCTTGTACCACTTAGGCGATTTTTCAGGTGACTGCCGGCGACCTGAAGAACCGGCGACTGTCAAAGTGGAACACACACACATCGCATCCTTCAGCAGCCCGTTATGCATGAGGGGGACAGGGCAAGCGGGGGAAGCGCTGTCTGAGTGAAATTCACACGATGCAAAGCCAATGAGATACAGACACACACCGCGATGAACAAGAAGGTTGGCGCTGTAATTAAGACGGTGAAAGCACAGTGTATGGGAAGGGTCACATAAGTCCTTTAAAAAGGGGGAGTGGAAGAAGCCAGAGATACACGGCTGTGAAGCTCGGCAGACATTAACATCACCGGTCGGTTATCCTTCATTCTGAAAACTACCGCTTACAGTTTTTTTTCCCAATGAGCCAATGAAATTCACGGTCAGCACCGGCGACAACCTACAAGAATCTTCAACCTCCTGGCAACCCACTATGACCTCCTGGCTACCCACCTACGGCACGCAAATTCTCGCTACTCTCCATGGCGGCTTCATTCTGGTCGCCGCTAATTTTTCAGCATGTTGAAAAATTTGCGGCGACCATTATGAGGCCGCGGCGACTAGTTCCCAGAATGCAGGAACTCCTCACGACCATGAAGGCGATTCCCTGGCAACTACCCGCGACCATGTGGCGACCGCATAGTCTCCTGCAGTCGCCTAAAAAGTCGCCTAAGTGGTACAGGCCCATTAGGTTTCCAACAAAGTGCGCAAGACTCCACTTCCCATTAATAAGCTACCAGAGTGTATGAGTACATTTGGAAAATAAAGTGCAGAACAGTTTCTATGCAATTCATCCTCGTTTGACGTTCAGCTCAGATTTCAATGGCTTTGACAATAATATCATTATGTTCTGTATTCTATTTCACCTGAAGACGTAGTTCTGACGGCTTTCTGTGGGATACTGGTTTCCCTGAGCAATTAATGGGACTGTCACTCTCAGGCCTGCTCCTTCCAGCACGATATCCTCAGCTGATAAACGGGTGTCGCTCTTGTCCACGCGGAAAGTGAAAGAGAGGTTCTGACCATAACTCATCAGCTGATCACCCCCAAAAATTGCTGGGGAAAAACAAAAGTGGGAAATTAATTACTCCGTGTGCAAGAGTCTACGAATGTGATGCAGTTTTAAAAATGCACATCAGCCTTTGCTTTCAGATCTTCAACTTTTACTGCTGATTTCATGAAAATTGTTCCGCATTATGAAATAACAATTATCAAATCAACTCTATTCATTTTCCCGGGGGAAAAAAGAGATAAACATTTGTGGATTTATTTAATTTACATACCAGGAGCAATGTAGTAAACGGGATAATAATCATTAGAGATCACAGAAATGTCATGACTCCCTGGAAACCTTTGCAGCGGAACCGCAGCACCATCTCGCTGTTCAGCCCACCATCCATCATCACCTACAAAGAGACAAATAAACAAGTTCTTAACATTATATTGCAAGCACAGCAATGTACTAGCCTCAGGCCTATCTTGAGTTTTTTTTTTAAAAGAACTACAGCTACCATTCAGGCAGCTGCGATTTTCATTTATGCATAACTATTAACTTCTAAAACACCCAAATATGTTTTACTAGAGCACCAGTGAACAAACAAAATGTTGATATTGTCCTATTATCACATTTGGTGATATTAGGGCAGATGATCAGATATGTGATCCCACAGGCAAATTTCAAGATGATTCTTAGAGAAGGATAAAAGAGCAGAGATTTAAGGAAAAGATTCCAAATTCCAAGGACTTGAAAACAGAGGATAGCCACTAAACGTGTTGGGGATATGTTAAAGGATAATCAAGAGGTCACAGCTAACAGAACAGAGATATTTCAAAGCTATATAGGGCTTAAGAACATTATGCAGTTAAGGAGGAATCAGACCCTAAAGAGGAGGAACTGGATCGGAAAGGTACTTGAAAATAAATGTGAATTTGAACCTTTTGAGGCATCGTTTTACAGGAATCTATAAATTGCTAAGAACATCAATAATTGTGGCATTGAGAGACAGGATGCAGCATATCATGGAGGTGCCTCACAGCCTCCTTCACTCCAGGGAAAACAGATCCGGCCTATCCAATCTTTCCTCATAACCAAGCCCTTTAATTCAAGCAACATCCTGTGACTTTTCTGCACTCTCTCGAACCTACTCACATCTTTCCAGTAATGTGGCAACCAGAACCACATTCCAACTGCAGCCCAATCAACATTTTATACAACTTTAATACGATGGTCTAATCTTGCATTGACCAAATGAGACAAGCAAGCCCTCTGTCACCACCATATCGACCAGTGTTATCACTTTTACGAAACGATGTACTTGTACCCAAAGGTCTCTACGTTCAACAATACTCCAGAGGTCCCTTCGCTGTTTATGTCCTGCCTGATTTAACGCCCCAAAATACTTTGTTCATACTTATCAAATTTAAAATACATCTGCCGTTCCCTTGTCCACTATCTCAGTTGATCTGTATCCTGTTGTAACTATAAATAGCCTTCTTCTCCGTATACTATACCATCAATTTTGGTGTCATCAGCAAACTTATTCATTCAGCAAACTTGCCATATTCATGCTCATCCAAGTCATTAATACACATGACAAACAACATGGGTCTCGGTATTGATCCCTGATGCACAACACTGGTAACAGGTCTCCAACCTCCTACCACAACCAAACCAATTTTGTATCCAATCCCATGTGTTCTAACTTTTCAGATCAATTACATGCGAGACCTTGTCAAAGACTTTGCTAAAGTCTTTGTGGACAACCTCTACTACACTACCCTCATCAATCCCCTTGATCACCTCTTCAAAACAGTCAATCATAAGGTGCTTCAGGTCACTATCACAGGCAATTAAAGGTGGGTGATAAATGATGGCCTTCCCACTAATGCCACAGAAATACGTAGATAGAAAAAAATAGAAGTCCTGCATGCCATCATTTGAAATCTGATTGTATGAATACAAACAATGCTCCAGATTAAGATGGTCAAGAGGTTGGAATAGATGCAAGTAATGATGTTGATGAGGAAGGCAAAAGTTGGAGATGCTGCTGTACCTCCAAGTTTGAGAGTGGAAATGACATCAGACCTGAAGGAGCGGGAACAACTCCAGAAGAGAGCTAACAGCTACTAAATGTAGTTTACATGACACTACAAATGGAAGCTGAGTGGTCAGCAATTTAGTTGGAGTAGATTCAAGGGAGATGGAAATAGGAGAATGCTGCAAAATCTGAACTGATGCTGAGAACTTTGGAAGTCTGGCCCAAGAGGAATGAGGGCAGAAGAAGATTATTTTGACCAGATGATCTCAATCTTAATGACACAGTTATCCATGAATATCTGACACTTTCTATTGGGTAGGGAGTATTTTGCAAAGGAGAACAGAGAACAGAGGTTGATTATGGAAATGTCTGCAGTTCTGAGCAGGATATGATTGTGCTTTATAGTCGGATTTATTCATAAATGACTAAACAGGTTGTTTGTAGAGTAAACTAGAGTAATGATTTTAATAGGCATAGGATTTTAATGCAGAGAAAAAGATTGACAATCAGATATGTAGTTGAAGGCACATCATGGAAAAGCAAAGATTAGTTAATTGAGATTATGGAAAGGCAGAAGTGAATCGAAAGGTCAATTCTGCTTAAAAAACAGGACAGATATAGGAGGCGTTAGGGCTGGCTGGCAGAGGAAGGATGTTGGTGGAGACAGATAAAAGGAAATGATCAAAGCCATCCTGTGTTTGAAACAATTATTAGCAGCAAGTCTATGTGAGTTGTACTGTTGGAACCCAGCTTATTGTCACGACATATTTACTTGGCCGTTCACCAAGAAATCAGTGAAGCAACTAAAAGAATCAATATAAAGTATAATATCTACATGAAAATACATCCATTTATAGTTGGTTCATGACATGTTTGACAAAAACAGTTCACAGAGAATGGAATCATTTTTCATCAAGCAAAGTTTCAACTGGGGCATGACCTGGATGTCGTTATATTTACCAACTCAGGCTCAAATCATTTTCAAAGTTCAGCAAAACAGTGTTTTGAGTATCAAACGTTAAAAATCTCATTAACACCTTCATCAAAGCTTGACGTGATCTGCTCTTTTCTGTAACCCTCTGCTTTGTTACAAACAGATGAATGGCCAAAGCAGAAGCAGGCAGTGCAGCCATGGGCGTTCTGGGGGTCCAGGTTGAAGAACCCAGGCTTGCATCTACAGAAAAAAGAAAGATAATTCTTGTAAACATTCTTATCGATAGTCAAATTGTTGATTTTATGAATAAATAATCAATTATTCAGATAATGCAATTCCCAAATCTACTTTTATATACAATCTTTACATGTTTGTGTTTTGTGATCTTTACCTTCAATCAAGGCAAGCCTCAATTAACCTGATTTAATTCATGCAAAGAGTTTCTTCTTCATAAAGGAACAGCAGATACTGGTTTACACTGAAAATGGACACAAAATGCCAGAGGAACTCAGCGGGACAGGCAGCATCTCTGGAACGAAGGAATGGGTGACGTTTCGGGTCAATAACTTCAATTTTCCAGGCCTCCATTCCCTCATCTTTACCCAACTCACACATCCTTCGTCTCTTCAATTATTTCCGTTCTCCAGGCCCCCACTCCCTCATCTTTACCAGTCTGAAGAAGGGTCTTGACCGAAAACGTCATCCATTTCATCTCTCCAGAGATGCTGCCTGTCCTGCTGAGTTACTTTAGCAATATGGTGATGAACAAGCCAGTCTTATACAAAATGAAGATGACAGAGGGCACGTTACTGATGTAGTTACTTTGACGTACAAACCAGCTGCTGGAAGATTCCATATATCCTGGGCCAGTTTTCAACGTGACAAAATTGCAGAAAGTGGACCTATCAACTGAAGTTCAATTAAATGTAAGTTAATCTAAAATTCAAAGCAACATTGACTTTGAGGGATGGTGTTAAATGACGAATAACTAAGGTAAAGTGATGACATCAAACATGCAGAGAACATAGAGAAAAGATAACACAGCTGGACAAGTTCCAGATCTTTAAAATGGAATTGAGACATGGTTGCAGATGCATGCAAGCTATTTGACTTGGAGTGTGTGCACAATGAGGAAATAGATTTCAAATTAATCGGCATCAAGTGAGAAATGAAATGAATGTTTCTCAATAGTGGATATCGCAAATGGACTGTGATCCAGTTAAGACACTGCCAGCAAAAAAGAAAAAATATTTGCATCTATAAAGCAGCCTTCCAACCTTGGGAATTGATTAATGAATTCCGTTGAACAAAGTTCAGGTTAAAACGACTATTTGAAATCAATTTACCAAACAATAAACCAGTTTATAATTATTGAAATGTAAAAACATTACAATACAAGAAATGTGGCAGCCAAGCCAAATTATATTACATATTTTAATCTATTTTTGCTTTTTTATCTATATTTGGATTTTTATTAAAAGCACAGGATTACAATTCTGTAAAAAGGCAACCCAGGAAAGACTGCTTGACTGGAGATATTTGTTAAGTGATCCCCCAATTCAAACCATTGTATTTACTCAGTTTGAAACACCAATGCAAAATTTAATCACAGGGGAAACAGGACCCACCAGCTGCCAGATCCTAGAGTAAGATTACCTTCAGATATTTGCAAGTGAAAATCAACAAAAAAATTGTGACCTAAAGATTTAGGCTGATACTCTTACAAATCTTGTGGAATCCAAATTCCTGCAGGCACCAAGATTTTAAGGCAATTAAAATACACCTTTCTTCAATTGTGAATAGACGCAAAATCTTTGTGTGACAAAGTAAAAAATACAAAATGAATCATTTGATAAGTTGTTCCTTAAATGGATCCCTTAAAATTATCAAAATGAACAAAACTAAATTAACTTCTTCCAACGTTCTGAAATAAGGTGACAACTATTCTTCAAAGATCAGTGACCACCACCTTACTTTTCCCTTCTAGTGCTGCAGAAATGAAGCAACTCCTTTTAGTATTGGAATCATAAAATTACGAAACTACAGGTGGCGGCTATTTAGCCCATTGACCTTTTTTAAGAACAAGTCAGTTGGTCTCCCAACCCCCAACCTATCCCCTGTAGACCTATAGTTTTCATTATTTCAGAAGTATGATAGCCATTAGTGTATGATAGCCAAAACTGAACCCGTTTCAAGCAGTGCATTTCAGATCCTATCCATGAGGTGTACGAAAAAAAAATCTTATCTCTTTTTTTGCCATTTTCCTTATCTGGGGCCTTTTGAAGTTTTTCTACATTTTGTCCAGACGCTGTGAACTTTGATTGCCAATTCTCAACTTCCATCTTGGGATATTTCAGGCTTAAGATGAACAAAATCAACTTCTCGGTTACCATGAATCATTTCAGAAATCCAATGCCTTTATATCGATCCCTCAATTTAAAGTTGCAAACATCTTTCCTTTGTCACTCTATGCCTCTTATCCATAGAGCTTCAAATAACATATGATACATTAACACAGTTCAATTTGTGCAGAACCTTCATCTATTTCCTTACTCACCTCCTACCAGCTTGTAATGGTATTTGCCCCTGTACTTCTGTGCACTTGTACCCATTGTATTATATTGCCAGTTTTTTTCCTTTATAAATCTTTCACTTTGCATTTGGCATTAAATTACTACAATCATGACCACATCTGATTTTTAGCAAGTATTTTTTGAAAACTCATGTACACAACATACACTGGATTGCCCTCAACCATCTCTGGTTTCCAAAGAACAATTAATTTACTTATGTAGAATTTGCCTTTCATCTATATTTAACTTACATTTCTTTATGCATACAGTACTTGCCTAAGTATTAATTTATCTCTCAGATTTTAGCGTCTAACAATATCTCTGCTGAAGTTAATTGTTAGGCCAGTTTGTCCTCACATCCCTTTTCAACAAATTGGAAATTTCTAATTCTCCAGTCCTCTGGTACACCCGATTATTAAGATGGATTGGAAAATTGTGGCCAAAATTAAATTCTTGCCTCCCTAAGAAATGATTTATATATCTTTAATAAAAAGGATTAATAGTACCAACAAGAAAAGCATATATGATTATGGAGAATAAAGAAGTGAACGGACAAGGATGGGCCCGGCGGTCAATTGAGGATGGCAGTCTTCGGAGAGCCGTGGCCCGCGAGAGTGCCGGCGGTCGGTCAAGGACGTACCGGCAAGAACAAAGAGGGACCCAGCCTGTGGTGGTGGTGGGGGGGGGGCAGGGGGAGAAGGAAGAGGGACCATCGGGACTATATTGAATACTTTTGTATCTTTGTCGGTGCCCTATACGTGACAACTTTTTGCATAATTGTGTATTGTATGCAAAACAAAGAACTTCACTGTACCAGGCACATGTGGCAATAAATTATCAATCAATGCACAACAATTTCATGGAATTTATCATAGGAAAACATGTCATTCATCACGGAAAGTCAATAATGAAGCTTCAGAAACTAAAACTACCCAATCCTCAAGCCGAAAAGTTGGCTCATTGGTAGCTGCTATTAATGTTAGTTGAATGAGAAATAATGGTACCCTGCAGACAAGGTTTTTACCCTGATGACAGGTTGTACCCTTTTTACAAGCTAGAAACTGAAAAACTGTTTCTCTCTCAATAATTTCACCTTAATGATACGTAAAAGATCATGCAAAGAAGATGATTGAGCCAATGCAGTTGGGGGACAGAGAAAGGGTGAGAGAAAAGGCAAAACCGTGTTAACGTGGAGATTTGGCCATAATCGTAATAAAACAATAACTATTAAAAGAAAGGAGGAATTCGGGTGAAGAATGTTATTCAGAGAGTGGCAAGAATGTACAAATCACCAGCACATGAACAGGCTGAAGCAAGAGTAACAAAATCAGGTAATATTTATGCACATTCATTATCAGATCATTCCAAGACACTATGTGGAAATGCGATCAAATAAATTAAACTAAATTTGACACAGCTAAATGTGTGACATAAGGGCAGATGACCAGTGCTTGGATCAAGTAACTTTTACAGGTTTGACATAAAGAAAGATAGTCAGAGAAAGATGGCGTTTCTACCAATAGTTATTGATAGCAGGGAGAAAAAAAAAAAATCAGTCCCTCACATGCATTCCAGAGCTAATAATATAACAACAGAAGCCATAGCCTCCGAAGTTAGATCAATTAAATTTAGATATGATCACGTTAAAATGTTTCTTCAGAACTGCTATCGGTCTATTAATGGGGAAACCAGGAGAACATGAGGTATAAAAGAAAACCAAGTATAAAGAGCAACATGAAGCCAATTGAGAAGATACGTGCGCATAATAATAAACAGATATGTCCCAGCGATGGAAATAGAATTGTTAGAAACGACCGCAGATGTGCCACGGGTTAACTAACTACTATGAATTACACCTTGGTATTGCTAAGTGACAAAATAATTAAGGGGAGGGTGGGGGGGAACGGTTCTGATAGGATTGTTCTATTGGGAGCTGGCATGCGCCCAATGGGCTCCTCCTGTTATAATTAATAAACTAAAATAACTTACCTCTCACAGTTGAATCCCTCCACATTATTCTTACATACGCAACGACCAGTATCGACACTGCATTCTGCTGTACTACCCGAAGGATTACAGGCACATGGTCTATCAGAAGGAAAAGCACATTAAACTTACAAGGTACACCAGATGAGCTACGCGACATTATCAAAATTATGTGCAAAAGAAAACCAGTAGGCTAACATTGGTTAAATCAAAGGGAAAATAAACTATGTAGATAGTGAAATTCTGAAATGCGCATGAAAAATGCCAAAAATATTCAACAAATTATGCAGCATTTATGGAAAATCAGTAATATTTCAGATCAGCGACTTTTGTTAGAAGCCAAAATCCGATGGGTTGGCGGTGGCAAGCACATTGTAACCACAGATACTTTATTATACAAAATTTAGGTAATAGAGTCTTACAGTGTGGAAACAGGCCCTTCAGCCCACACAGACTTACATGTCCCATCTACACTAATCCTGTCTGTGTTTGGCCCATAACCTTCTGAACCTGTCCTATCCATGTACCTGTCTAAATGTTTCTCAACGTTGCGATAGTACCTGCCTCAACTACCTCCTCCGGCAACTCGTTCCATACACCCACCACCCTTTGTGTGAAAAAGTTACCCCTCGGGTTCCTATTAAATCTTTCCCCCCTCACTTTAAACTTGTGTCCTCTGGTTCTTGATTTCCCTTCCCTGGGCAAGAGATTCTGTGTGTCTACCTGATCTATTCATCTCATGATTTTTTACACCTCTATAACACCACCCCTCATCCTCCTGTGCTCCGAGGAATAGAGTCCTACCTGCTCATCCTCTACCAATAGCTCTGACACAATACTCTAAATGCAGCCTCACCAATGTCTTATACAACTGCAACATGATCTCCCAACTTCTATACTCAATGCTCTGACTGATGAAGGCCGATGTGCCAAAAGCTTTGACCACCTTATCTACCTGTGATGCCACTTTAAACAAACTATGCACTTGCACTCCTAGATCCCTCTGCTCTACAATATTCCCCAGAGCCCTGCCATTCACAGTGTAGGTTCTGCCCAGGTTAGTACTTCCAAAATGCAACCCCTCACATTTCTCTGTATTCCATCAAGCATTCCTCAGCTGACCTGTCCAACCAATCCAAAATCCTGCTGCAATTTATGACAATTAATGAGAATTAAAAAATAACAGACGCATGAAATCCGAAATAAAAACAGAAATTGCTGGGTAAACTTTGCAGGTAGGACAGCAACTGCGGAAGAAGAAACAGTTAACATTACAGGTCTGAGGCTGTTCTTCAGAACTGGGATAGAGTATTTTCAAGAGAAAGCAAGATGGAATGATAGAATTATACAGCACTGTAACATTCAGAGGGTCAGGCAGCTATCTGTGAAAGTAGAAATAGTTAATATTTCAGATCCAGAACCAGCTCTCAAAAAAAGAAAACTATCAGTTTTCAATAACTGTTTAAAAATGCAGATGCTGGAAAATCGAAGATAGACAAAAGTGCTGGAGAAACTCAGCGGGTGCGGCAGCATCTATGGAGCGAAGGAAATAGGCAACGTTTCGGGCCAAAACCCTTCTTCAGACTGTTGTAGGGTGGGGGGGGGGGGGAGAAGAAGAAAGGAAGAGGAGGAGCCAGAGGGCTGAGGGAAAGCTGAGAAGGGGAGGAGACAGTGAGGACTACCTCAAATTGGAGAAGTCAATGTTCATGCCGCTGGGGTATAAACTCCCCACTCTTCCAATTTCCGGTGGTCCCCACTCTGGCCATGGAGGGGGCCCAAGACAGAAAAGTCGGATTCAGAATGGGAGGGGGAGTTGAAATGCTGAGCCACCGGGAGATCAAGTTGGTTATTGCGGACCGAGCAGAGGTGTTCGGCGAAGCGATCACCAAGCCTACGCTTGGTCTCACCGATGTAGATCAGCTGACATCTAGAGCAGCGGATGCAATAGATGAGGTTGGAGGAGGTGTAGGTGAACCTCTGTCCCACCTGGAATGACTGCTTGGGTCCTAGAATGGAGTCAAGGGGGGAGGTAAAGCGACAAGTGTAGCATTTCTTGTGGTTGCAAGGGAAAGTGCCCGGGGAAGGGGTGGTACGGGTGGGAAGGAACAAATTCACCAGGGAGTTACGGAGGGAGTGGTCTTTGCGGAAAGAAGACAGGGGAGGAGATGGGAAGATGTGGCGAGTGGTGGGGTCACGTTGGCGAAAATGATGGTGGATTATTTGTTGTATGTGACGGCTGGTAGGGTGGAAGGTGAGGACTAGGGGGACTCTGCCCTTGCTACGAGTGGGGGGGGGATGGGGAAAGAGAGCAGTGTTATGGGCTATGGAAGAAACCCTGGTGAGAGCCTCGTCTATAGTAGGGGAGGGGAACCCCTGTTCCCTGAAGAATGAGGACATCTCCGATGGGAGAATGGAACTCCTCATCCTGGGAGCAGATTAGGCGTAGACGGAGGAATTGGGAGTAGGGGATGGAGTCCTTACAGGAAGCAGGGTGGGAAGAAGTGTAGTCTAGATAGCCATGGGAGTCAGTGGGTTTATAGTGGATGTCGATCAGAAGTCGGTCATGTCGGTCAATAACTGTTATTTTCTTTAGCTTTTCCTATTTCTGCTCCTCCAGTGTATGGGCCACCCAGCTGGACCCAGTCCATGGTCATGTTATTAACAACACATTACAAGCACTTTATGCTTTTTCATCTGTGTAATGTCTGCTCTGTCACAGACAAACAAAGCATGACCCTTTCAATGAGCCAACAAGTCAGCTAAACATGTAAACCATTCATTACATAAATAAGGAGCTGTGCTCTAAAAATGATCAGATTTTCTTTAACCACAGTAAAGGGTCAGGAACAATACTATCCTAGGGAGGTTAGGAATTCAATGTTTTAAGACCTCTTCTCTAACATCAGAAAAGATTATCTGTGGAGCCTTTATCCCAGGTTGTTTGATTTACATATTAGTGAATACAAATGGAGGGTAAGTTAATAAGGACATTATGAAAACTAGTCTTGCACAAATGATAATCAGAGTTATTAATGCTGCACTAATTACTCTTTGCTATGAAGCAACCATTAGGAATTCCACAAACAGTTACTTTTTGGATGCTAATTATGCCAGTTTGAATGCCAATTCCCAGAGACAACGTTTAAATGAATCTTTAACATGTTTAAGAGAAAACAAAAACAACAGTAACATTTGTAATTATACAATTAGCAAGGGGGATCAGTGATAGACCATATCAGTTTAACTTCAAATGCATAAATACCCCCCCCCCCCCCCCTCCTATAGGAGAGCACTTAAAGAAATTAGGTGCACATAAATGGGTATTAAATATCCTTAGGAAATACTGTACGTTTTATGAGAATACTATGTGTACGTCAGAATCATGAAGGTAGCCAGCAAGAGAGAGGTTCCCCTTCGGGACTGGAGGAGGGTAATCTATGTGTAGAGCCAAGCGTTATGGGTGAGGTCCTAAATGAATAGTTCTCATCTGTTTTTAGCAAGGAGATGGGTGTGGGAAATAGCGAGTTCAGGGAGGGATCGTGTGGATAATCTGAAGCAAGCCAATATTCATAAGGAGGAGGCGTAAGATATAATGGTACATACAAGGTCTGATAAATTCCCAGGGCTGGATGAGATCTATCCCAGGTTGCTATGGGAAGCAAGTGGGTAGGTAGTAACTGGAACCCCAATGTGAATTTTGCATCATCATTAGACACAGGTCAGATGATAGGAGGATAGCTAATTCTGTTCCTTTATTTAAGAAGTGCAACAGAATAACTGCAGACTGATGAGCCTAACATCAACAGTAGGGGAATTATAGAGAAAATATGAAGGTATAAGATTAATGTACGGAAAGTCAGGGGGTGATCAAGCATGCAGCGGAAATCCTAGGTCATGAAATTGGCTGAGGTTTTTTGAACAGGTAAGTATGAAAATACATTAAAGGCTGTGCAATAGATGTTTTATACATGATTTATAGCAAGGTATTTGTCAAGTCTGGCATGGTAGGCTGGTGTAAAATATGAAGGCATATGGAATTGCACTTGAGCTTGAATCCAAAAATGGCTTGTGATGGGACACGGAATGGTGGTGGAAGAATGCTCTTCCGATTGGAAGTCTGTAATCAGTGGTGTATTACAAGAAATAGTGCTAGAAAACTAGCTACTTGTGATATCATAATCATATTTTATTAGCCAAGTATGCTTAGCAACATACTAGGAATTTCATTTGCCATACAGTCATACTAATAAAAAGCAACAGAACACACAAAATATATTTTAACATGAACATCCACCACAGTGACTCCTCCACATTCCTCACTGTGATGGAATCAAGCTCCTGCATCGGGGTGGGGGTGGGGGGGGGGGGGGGGGGGGGGAGGTGGAAATCTTAGCTCCCCCGTGCCGGGCGATCTATCCTGGGTCGGGGCTAGTCGAATGTCATGCGGCTTTTGGAGCTCGCAACGTCGGTCTCAACCTGAGATTGCGAGCTCTCGATGGTAAAATCAGCAGGCCGCGGTTGGAGCGTCAATCCCAGGCAAGGAATCGGCTCCGATGGTAAGTCCACGTCCCCGTGGTGGGGCTCAAAGTCAGTCCCGAGCAAGGCCTCCAGCTCCACCATGTTAGGCCAGACCAGAGATACGAACCGGAAAACAATCGCACCTCCAGCAAGGTAACAGATTGCAAAAAGGTTTCCCCCAACCCCCTCCCCCACATAAAACAAACCAGACAACATTAACACCAACTTCTAAAGCACACTAAAAATAACAAAAAACAGACAAAAAGGACAGACTGTAGGCGAGGCTGCCATCGAAGCACCATCCAGTGGCGTATATGTTAATGACTTCAATGTAAACGTAGGAAGCATGATTTGTAAGTTTGAGGATGACACAACAGTTGCTGGTATACACTGGATGTATTCAAGAGAGAGTTGGATTTAGCTCTTAGGGCTAACGGAATCAAGGGATATGGGGAAAAAGCAGGAACGGGATACTGATTAGCCATGATCATATTGAATGGCGATGCTGGCTCAAAGGGGCGAATGGCCTACTCCTGCACCTATTTACTATGTTTCTATTGTGGATATTGGGGAAGATTGTCTAGACGACAGCAGAGTACAGATCTGAAGCGAAGTTAGGCAGGAAGAATTTAATCATGATTATCTAAGGAAAGTAGATGAACAGCGGGACGTTGGGGTTCAAATACATTGTTTCTTGAAAATGGCAACACGGTAGATTGGACGATGAAGGCGGCATGTGGCATACTTGCTTTTATAGGTTGCGGCACAGAATATAAAAGTTGGTACTATATTTTGCAATTTCACGAAGAGCTGGGGATAGACTGCATTGGCAGTATTGTGAGCAATTCTGTTGGCCATAATATAGAAAGGATGTAGTTGCCCTGGAGCGTGCAGATTAGATTCACCAGCACGTTACCTGGATCGGAGGACTTCACTTCTGGGGAGAGAAAGGAAAGGTTGAGTTTGCTTTCCCTGGAATGGAGGATGATGAAGGTGACCTGAACAGTGGCATAGAAAATTGTGAGGGGCATATAGGGGTAGATTTCAGAATAAAGGGCATACATTTAAAGTGAGGTGAAGTTGCTAAAAGGAGATTTCAGATAATTTTTGTTTTTGTTAGACAGAGTGTGGTTGATATCTAGAATTATCTGACAGAGAAGGTGGTAAAATCAGATACCTTTACTACATTTAAGAGCTTTGGACAGGCATTTATTTGGAAAGACATGAAAAGACACAGATCTAATGGGGGTAAACGGGATTGCTGTCAATGAGCAAAAAGGTCAGCATGAACATTGTTTCTATGGTATATCACTATAACTCTACTGAAAGCTTGGGGTGGGTCTGCTGGGTGCGGAGAACAATCCACAACTAGAATGTATTCATTAATATTGTTGAGCAACAACATGACTACTACTATATCAAATATTTGCCTCATTACAAGTTATCTCAGTATGCTTTCTTTACAACAGCAAATTAATAAAAGGTAATGAAACTATTATCACCTGCATCCTGCTTCAGTTAGTGAATGGTAGGCAGGTTGGCAATGATCACATTTATCCCCCATCACTCCTGGCTTACAGCTGCAACGACCGTAGATATCACAATGTGTGCTAACAGAACCTTTAAAGTAAACAAAAGCAAATACATGTTGCCCATCTAAAACACAAATCATTTTCAGAATCCTGGTGAACAGAAAAAGAAAAAATATATATCTTAGCAGTCGCAAGACAATAAACAGAACTGTGACTTCGGAGAGGACAGGGAAGTACGCAAAAAAAAATCCAATGGATTCAAGAGGTTTAACTGCATCCTAAAGCAATATATAAACAATATAAATAGTATATAGCTGTTGATGGAAATATGTGCACAGGGATCATTGCATACCATGGAAATATGGAGAAAACCCAGCAGTATAATCTAAGCCCAGGGTCAAATGACATAATAACAATTATTTTTTAAATAATGCACGTCTGCGCACAAGCACGTGTGTGATGGTGATCACTGAGGAAGGAATGTCATCAATCACTTTAGTACTTCTCACCAAATTCTGCTCCAATCATTTTAAATCCAAAATCCAATGGTCCTGAGGATATGGATGGAAGTGAAATACAACCGGCCATGATCTCACTGCATGGTGGAATGACTTGGAGAACAAAATAGATTATTCCTATTTCCATGATTTCTTCATTGTCTTTTGACTACAGATGTTGCATCTATTTGACACAACCAGAGCATTCATCAGAATCTCTCTGACAGATCTTGAGTGATTTGCATTATAATGCAGGTATGTAACTTGTTATGGATTTTGTAGAGAGTAGCAGGTCAGAAGAGCAGGTGCTGGAGTCTTGAGCAAAAACAAAAGTCCTGAAGAACTCACTGGGTCAGGCAGCATTTGTGGAGGGAAATGGACTAACGATATTTCAGTTTGGGACCCTTTTTCAGACTGATAGCGTAGGGGAGAGAAAGCTGGAGGAGATGGGGGTGGGGGAAGATACTGTTGAGGGGATGTGATTGCCAGATGGATGGAGATGGCAACACAGGGTTGAGGCGACATGGACACAAAAAAAGGATTAAATATATTTTTTTAAACCACAGCTTAAACTTACCCACTGGGCTGCAATTGCAGGGTAAGCACGGAGCATCTGGAGCCTGGCGGTAGAAATTGTCCCTGCACCTCTCACAGTTGGGACCGTCAGTGTTGTCAATACAGTTGCGGCAGTGGCCACCTTGTCCTGTGGCTCGGTAAAGCTCAGAGTCAAAGTAGCATTCTGCAGATTTGCCATGACAATTACAGGCTGCAAAGAACAGAAATGTAATACAAATGAATTACAGGACATTTATAAAACAACATCTTTGCCAATGTTTATTCCCTAAACAGCATCACAAAAAACAATCAACTGATTATGACTGTGGGAATGTCCTACAATACCTTAGTGATTACACTTTAATTGAAAATACTTTCAAACATTAATGGACGATTGTCTCTTTTTACAAAACTTCTCCAAAAAACAAATTTTGAGCACATTATGATTTCCCTGCTGAGTTGCTAAAAGGTCTCAATAACTTTTTTTGCGTGATGGGGATGTGATAGGTTGAGTGGCTCTTAACTGTGCCGTGAACTTTTTTGATTTTGCCACTGAGTGTACAACCGGATGTCTCTATTTATATCCTCGTTATGCAATTTAGCTTTAATTTTAAATATTTACATGTAATGCTTCTAACATGTTATACAGCAAAACTCTTGATAATCTGCTTTTCCATTGTTCAAAAATCCAGATGGTTTGGAATCTGGCTTACCAGGTGCTCACTTCAAACTCACTGGGGTCATTTTCCTGCAATACCTGAAATGTATTAGGTTCACTTATTATACTACGTAGATGCATGTCCAATAAAGCGAATTAATACAGCATTGGAGTACGAGTAGGATTAATATTCTGGAAAATCTGCCAGTCTAGCAAAGTCCTGAGGATGCCAGATAATCTGACTTTACTGTAATTATTTTAAAATATGATATATCTAACTAGGTATTTAACATGAAGTTTCTTGTCCAACAAAGCAGGTTTGTTTCCAGCTCCTCCATATAAATTTCTCGCTATGCCTTTTGACAAGCAAACAGCAGAACTGATTCCAATGAGTAATTTGGACAACGATTTGCAGCTCCCGTGGAGATACGGACAGCTGAGTGCACGAGGACAGGCATCAAAAAAGATTACAAAGCAGATTCAAGTTAGTATCAAGTGAACATCTATTATCAGGCGACAGTGAGAAAAGCAATCAAGTTACATTCGGCTCTGAAAGTTATTTGAATTTTCTTCTACTTTCTCCATCCTTGGATTGATAGAAGCTGAAATGAGGCAGTAGTAGGCTGAAAACACTTAGTAGTAGAATTTAAACTTCAGGATAACTTCCAATAAATTAGAACTAGATAAAACGACAATACTAAATTAATTAAAAATTAGATTAGCTTCAATGATATTTCAATCAATTTCCGTGCTAAGAGAAAGGGGGGATTGCAGGGATTATTGGGAAAAGTTAATTGTACATTGTAAAGGAAGTTATAACAGTATATATACGTACATAGTCCCAGGTCAATTTAAAATACATATTTAACCAAGACTAAGCCTATAGAATGCGAGGCACAGCCTCCACTCTAAAATTAAACATCTAATTGACTTGAATAGTTACAAATTCTGCCAAATACAAGACTAGACAAATCAAATCATCTGCAAGAAAGTATTTCATTCCAGGGTCCTTTTCCCCAACAACATTTTTGAGATTTTTTTCCATGCCCACAAGTGTCTTTCGTGATTATGTCTATATGTGAACCTAGAAAATACGACTAAGCAAGCTCGTCAAACTGGAGACCATCACAGGAACTGATTTGGTTTCACCCACAAAGTTCACATGCATTTAATTTTAGTCAGCATTCACAAATAGAATTAGTGTCTAACTTTCTCTGGCTAAACAAGCAACATGGAGGAAAACTAAGCACCCACACAAACCCGACCTACAACATCCTCTTGGATAAAACGAAAGCTGACCCATGCAGAGGATTGTCATAGAGGGCGCTTCCTAGCATTTTTTAACAATGCAAGATATTAAAATGGCTGAACAATCAGGCAATGTTTTAATATCACTTTTAAATAAACAAAATACTGTAAAAAAAAAAATCACACATTTTGCTGCCTCATTCACCACCTTGTGAGTGGTAAGTTAACATGCCTTAACAACTGAAAATAGAACTTGAGCCCACATTTCTAATTATGCTCTTTCACATGTTGAGTACCACCTGTGGTTGGTACATTAACAATGAACAAGATGACCACTTCCTGAGCTGCTGTACAGGGACTACAAAGGGTGTTGAAATATCAACCAGGAAAAATGTCATTTGAAAATGTCCCCACTAATTAACTATCCCCACTATCTATCCATCACAACGCAGGAGGCAAAATCATGGCAGTACTGACGGAGACAAAATTGTATTTCTATAATGGGGATACTCTCCAGTATGTTCCACATTTGATTATAAATCTAGTCTACCTTAGATTTAAACCAGCATCTGCAGTTCTTTCCTACACATCTATTCTATCCAAACTGAGTATGCATGACGTGCAAGGAATGCATCTAAATATTTAGCCTCACGGGCTAGCATATCATTTCCTCTACTAATACTAAACCTGAATGAGGAGCACAATAAAGCATCTCGGTAGCTGCACCTAGTACAAGGTATCAGCCTGGCAAACTGAAATAAACAGCAACGCAACAGCATAGAATATACAGACAAGAAATTCCACAATAAAACAATCAGATCAAAACTCTGCTGTTCTGCCACATATAGTTCCCAATAGTGGTGGATGAATATACAGCTAGTGGCAGGCTGTGGCTCCATGAATCTGTTCATCTTCAATAATTGGGGGTTACATTATTGGGTAAGGAAGATGTCACGGCAGTGGTCAGGAGTGACATCATGGATGGTTCGTCCAGTGAAACTATATGGGTGGAGCAAGAAAAGAACAAGAAAGGGATGATCACCTTGCTGGGGGTGTACTTTGGCCCCAAAACAGTCCATGGGAATCAGGAGAGCAAATCTGCCATGAGATTGCAGGCAAGTCTAATAAGCTTGTCGCAGCAGGGGATTTAAATTTTCCTAACATTGACTGGGAATGCCACAGTGTGAAAGGTTTAGATGGGGTGGAATTTGTCAAATGTGTTTAGGGAAGTTTCCTCCGGCTATATGTTGGGGGATCTACACGGGAGAGGGTACGCTTGATCTAGTCTTGGGAAACTGGGAGGGGCAAGTGGGTGAAGTGTTCATGGATGCGTTTTGGAACGAGCGACCACCGTTTCATTAGGTTCAAGATAATTATGGATAGGGACAGAGTAGGCCCACGAGATCAAATGCTAAATTGGGGCAAGGCCAACATTGAGGGCATGAGACAGAAAATCGCTCCAGTTGATTGGAGTAGGTTTTGATGGAAAAGGAACGCCAGGAAAGTGGGATGATTATAAAAGTGTGCTGACAAGAGTTCAGGACATGCACATCCCTGTTAGAGTGCATGGCAAGGCATGCAAATGTAAGGAAGCCTGGATGAAGAAGGATATTGAGCCTTTGGTTGCGAGTAAGGAGAAGGCATAGGACAGGTATAGGCAGATGGGATCAAGTGTATTCCTGGAGGAGATTCGGGAACTAAGGAGTAAGCTAAAAAAGGAAATCAGAAGGACAAAAAGGGGGATGGGAGATAACTCCGGCAAATAGCATTAATGATAATCCCAAGAGATTTTATAAGCACATGAAGGATAAAGGGTAACCAGAGAGAGAGAGTGGGACCCCTCAGGAATCAAAGTAGTCAACTCTGCGTGGGGCCACAGCAGATGGGCAAAGTCCTCAAAGAGTGTTTCTCCTCTGTTTTTACCATGCAGCAATACAGGATGACGGGGGATCTTGGGGTTGTCCCTGTTGTCTTGAGAGCAGTCAGTATTCTGGTTAAAGGTCCAGACTGCAGGCCAGTGCCAACCTGAAACTCTCCAGGACTCAGTTTCCGGCACTCCGCTCAAACTTACAAAGTTCACTTGTAAATTATACAATGAAGTAACAAAATAAATAAAGCAGAATCAAAGTTGTGTGTAAAAAGGAATTGCAGGTGCTGGATTACACTGAAGATAGACCCAAAATGTTGAAGTAACTCAGTGGGACAAGCAGCATTTCTAGAGAAAAGGAATAGGCGACATTTCGGGTTGAGATCCTTCATGAGTCTGATGAAGGGCCTCGACCAAAACATCACCTATTCCTTTTCTCCAGCGATGCTGCCTAACCTGCTGAGATACTCTAGCATTTTACTACTATCTTCAGAAAAAATGTTATGTAGGTTAATATGAATAACATTCAATCACTTGGAAAATCTGCTACTCGGACCCCACCAAATTCCTCAGGGCATTGGAATATTTGTGCTTTACTATATATTTTTTGAGATAAATTTCATCCATTAACTATCTGCCCCATGCACCAATGTGCATACATCTTAAATCTTTTACTTAAATCTTCGTGAACCTCATCATAGTTCACGAAGCCTCCTGTCCTCAGCCAGTCTCCAACTCGGATAGACACAAATACTGCCTATGTCACTGAGTTATTCCAGCATTTTTTTGTCTATGTTCAGTGTAAACTAGCATCTGCAGTTCCTTCCTACACTTTCCAACTCCAGGATCATCTAAGTAGTTAGCAATAAGATTCTAAAATAGCTCAGTTTAAGGGGAACAGAGAAGGGCTGTAAATGCTGGCCTTGCCACTTACACCCAGATCATGGGACACAAATAAATAAAAACAAATTAAAAGGATTAATTGGATGAAGGGTAGATGGGTAAATGGATGGGATATTGCAACCGTACAAGGAGTGGCGTGGAGCATTGAAGTGCTGAACCAGTTCATAGCCACAGCACAGTAATTGGAATGCCGAACGGTGGATGGAAAGTGGCTACTTCAGCTTTGGCAAATGACAAAACGTGGGCTCATGGGACCTGGGCACTTCAGCTTAGGCGCCAATCAAAAAATTAGCCTTGATATTTTCCAGGATAATTTTGACTTTTGATCCCTTTCCATTTGTCGGGTGGATCTCATGTTATTGATTCCTAAATTACGTAGAATGTGTGAAGTTTCAGGAGACAAATTTCCACCGTTCAACAAATCCTGTTAAAACTACTAATTTTACGAACAATTCATGAATGTTGTACTTACGTAGACACTCGTTAGCATTCTCTGCGGTGGCTCTGCGCCAAGGTCGAGCATTGTAGAAAGGTTGACAAGTTTCACAGTCCACTCCCATCGTGTTATGTTTGCAGTTGCAAACAATCTTGTTGAATTCATTCCGTATACATTCACTGGCATGACCATAACACTTACACCTGAGATAGCAGGAAGAGATAAAGAAAAATCAAGCATTCTGAGAGCTTGCATGATCATGATCAAGGTTTAAATTTTAGAGCTTATAATTCATCAAATGTTACAATAAAGGTAAATAATGAAGGCACATTTTAACTTTATGATTATGATTATTTCACGATTTTGAGCAAATTTATTATATTTTGTCCCGATGTTTGTGGTGACCATATCTTGTTGTTGTTAAGCAGCTGATATTTGATATTAAAATCTGATCCTGATACCCAATCATGTCTGACTAGAATAAAGCCAGCATCCATCTTATTAAATCTGAACCCAACCTATCATGTTTCTTGGGATGGACAGCCCAATAGTGCTACACTGTACAAGTGGAACAAAAATATCTTCAAACTTTAATTTTTTTTTATGCGTCTCTTAAAAAGAAGAATCTTTTATGATGCTCCGTTGAAATATATTTTGTGGAACATACTTGACTCACAATAACATCAATGGTTTATGTTAAATGCTGTTGTGCGATTGGTGACCTTTTCCATTGCTCGGTTATTCAAGGGAAAGTTAATTTGGTTAAAAGTCTAATATATTTCAGGGCGCAAACAGATGAATGGAAGATACTGCAGCAAAATCAGTAAATATTCTGATTAAAAAATCCAACACACTTTTAGTCCAAATGGATACTGAAATTGATGTTATCCTTTCCTTCCCTCTTAATAATCCTTATTATTACCCATATCATCCATCTGAGGTATGCTTTTACGAAATTGTATTCCCTTCCTTTTTACTGCCAGCAGCGCTAACAGGGGAATATTTTCTTATATTCCCCTGTCTAGCCAACGCCTATGGACTTTACCTGTTTAAACAGCGGGGAATATAGTCTTATATTCCCCTGGTCTCACATCCGGGAACTTGGCAACGTGACGCTGCGTGACGGCAACGTGACGCTGCGTGACGGCAACGTGACGCTGCGTGACGGCAACGTGACGCTGCGTGCGAAATTTAAAATTTATCTTAAAAAAAAAAAAAATGGCAGCCGGTTGCGAGAAGAGGTTCGCGATTTAAAAGTTCGACCTTCACATTGTCACATAAATGAATTACATAAATTACATAAATGAAACATAAATGTTACATTGTTTTAGTACCCTTATTTACAATGTTGCAATGCATATTGCAAAATGTATAGATACATTCATATCATATGAGATGTTCAGATTTTCCTCTAGATGTCTGATAATGGGTAATAATAACAATATTGACTGTCCTCTTTCGGGAGATACGACATATATTGCCCTCACTAGATCCATATTGCCCTCGTCTTCGACTCGGGCAATATGAATCTACTTCAGGCAATATATGTCGTATCCCCCTCAAGGCCAGTCAATATTCTATTAATATTCTCTGCATAATCACTGCTTTTGGAAAAAGCAATGTGACAGCCAGACTTTAATATAATTACACTATTTACTGCATTTCAGTTTCCTGTTGCTCTGCAATCAGATTGGAAGCATCCGTTTTTAAACATTTTCAAGTCCTATTCTTGAAGCTTAAATTCCTCTAAAAATTACAAAAGTTAATCGCAGTTACTTAGCTAACTGAAGCTAAGTTAGCTACAGAAGCTAACTGAATATTTTTTTTTAATCTAACCCATTGGATCAATTAGGAATGATGGAATGTAACTTAAAAAAAAAAATTCCATAGTTGAAATGTTCTGAGCTCCTGAGTTGTTATTCACTCCTTAGGCAATACACTTGAAACGATCCAACTTGAAAATATACTGACAAGGATATTCACTGGCCACATTCCTTGGACTTTAATCGTGTACAGGCTGTTACAAAGCAACTTAGAAATGTTGTGTTACAATATGAAAGAAATGAGTAAACGAAAAAGTCTTCTTTATTGAATGTCAATGTGACCTTTTGTAAATTAGCTGAAATATGAGTTATTGAGAAGTGCTGAAAATAATATCCAAATATATTCGAATGGAACAAAATATGTCTGATAGCCTTATTCCCATTTTTCCTATTATTTTGACAATTATTTCCTTTTTTATCTACCAATACTTCAACAAACTCCACTGGCCATTTGGCCACCCACAAGGCCCCAATACCAAACCTTGCTGCACTGGCTCCCAATCCCTCAACATCTGGAATCTTTAGTCCACACTTTCAATACCCAGACTTGTCACATTTACCTCCAAGCATCATCCTTTAACTCTTCCTGTATTTTTTAGACCTCACTATTTATGCCGTCCTCAGCCCTTCTAATTTAATAGTTAAATAGTTGAAAATTGGTCAATAAAAGGAGGTTGAATGTATTTGAAGTTATTGAGAGGGATGAGAGGTGAGATTCATGGGGTCTTGACAGACATTTTTGTATTTATTTCAGCATAGGCAAGGTCCAGGAGACTGTAGCCAATGTTGTAAGAAGGGAAATTGAGACAAACCAAGAAATCATAAACCGTTGAGCCTACATCAGTTGTCAGGAAATTACTCTTCGACTCTCAGTGATAAGATCTACTATCATTTGGAAAAGTATATTTACTAGGGATGACCTGTGCAAGGTAGGCTATGTTTTACAAACTTCATTGAGTTTCTTGATGTGACAATGAAGACTGATGAAGGTAAGGCGGTGGATGTTGTGTACATGGACTTCAGGAAAACTTGACAAGATCCCTGACGGTAACTGATTCAGAAGATTAAGGCCCATGGAATCTGTGGATATTTTGTAGATTAAATTCAAAATTGGTTTGGTCATAAAGACAGAGCGTACCAGAGTAGGGGTGTTATTCTGTGACCAGTTGTGTTCCACAGGATCGGCATTGGCAACCTCGTTGTTTGTGATAGAGATATGGGTGTGTCCATAAATGCAGCACTCAGTAGTGAAACTGCAGGTCTCCAAACTTCCAGGTTATTTTCCTGTCTTTTATGTAATATTCCCAATGTTTTGTATCCTGTATGTTAAGTAGTATAGATCATGGTATATAGCCAAAATAATGAGATGAAGCAAAAATAAATAAATCTATTTTTACAAAGAAAAATATCAGATATGTCTCTGTGCTCTCTTGCCTTTTTTGTGACATTTTTCAAACAGAATTTCATCAAATCATGCTATTTTATACCAGAAAGTTTACATTATTTTTGCAATTAAATAACTCTATACAAGCCTAATTCTGATTATGCTTATGATTTTTATCATTTTATCACCCAATTAGATGGTTTTCTGATGTCCCAGTTTTTGCAGCAGAACGCGAGTATCCCCTTTGGTCATGTGTTAAATGTGTCACGTGTGAACTGTTTTTATATTTATTGTTTATAATCTGTGTTTAAGCTTTCCATTGAATAACTTAACAATGAATAGAACTTAAAATGATGAACTAAAATCTAGCTTGCTCACCTATTTTAGTGATGTCTCGTTCTGTAGTTCCTCCAATTGTCAATGCTATTTATAGCGCCATAACAGATTTTTTTTTTTTGCACTAGTCGCGATTAAACTAAAATTAAAAAAAACGATTATAATGATCCTGGTGTGAGCTACGGGCCACGTGCTGGGTTAGGTACCGACATTTTGTAAGGGAGCTTCGAAATATTTAAGCGTCCCATGTGTCTTAATGAAGGGATACAAACAGTGAAACTAGCAAGACAGTTTGGGTGGGGGAGGGACAGAGTGAGAGTGTATATTTTCTTTCTCATTACAGTCCTCAATACCCCAGCTAGGGAAGACAACACTCCTGCATCTACCTTGTCAACCCTTTCAGTGTTTGTATGATTCAATGATATGATCAGGAGCAATCCCCCAGTGCCCTATACAAATAGTCAACCATCTTATTCTCTACTTGAATCCACATGTAATGAATGATAATGTATTTTATGCCTTCCCAAATGTTCATTGCACCTGCATACTAATTTCAGTGAACCATTTTCAAGGACCTCTGAACATAAAAACCTCTCAATAACATTTTTTTTTTAAAATTACCCTTTTTCTGCTGGTGGATTGTGAAAAGGCACTTACAGCCCGACATAATGCTTCTTCCTACTCTTCATTTTCTATTCCATAATCAATTCTCAATCCATACCAATACATTCATCCTGCACTGATCCCCTCCATCCATTCTGCACTGATCCCCCCATCCATCCTGTAGTGAACCCCCATCCATCCTGTAGTGAACCCCCATTCATCCTGTAGTGAGCCACCCATTCATCCTGCACAGACCCCCCGATCCACACTGTACTGATCCCCCCCCCCATTCAACCTGCACTGATCCCCCCCATCCATCCCGTACTGATCCTCCCATTCAACCCCCAATGACATCCCCAGCGCTCTCCCCTCACAATTTTACCTACTCCAACCAACACGCACTAATTCCCCAGCCTCAATCCATCCATCCCGCACCGATCACCTTCTAAACCCGCCCCCCCCCCCCCCCTCCCATCTATCCATCCTGCAATGAATTCACCCCCCCACCCCCCAGCCCTACTGCACTGGAAATGATTTCAGACTATGTTTGATAACGGAATTCAATCAAATGTGTTTTAATTCCCATGTTATTATTTGTTTTAATCCATAAAGATGGATTAATTAAATTGTGAACATGTGAAACATTAAAACCGCAGTGTTCGATTGTCACAGCTACCGTTGATACGTTATTACAGAATTCATTTTAACGGCAAATCAATGTTCTTAATATGGAGCATCACTACTGTCATTATTTAATGAGCAACATTCACAACTATACGTTGGATTTATCCAGTTTTGCTTCTACAGTCAGTCATATACATTAGGTATGTTACAAAACTGTTCTGTTGCTATTCTGCAGTTCTGTCACTGGCCGTGTACGCGACTTTGGCGCCTTTGAGGGGGGGGGGGGGCGGGGTTAAAATGCGGTTTTCCCCTGTCATCCGGAGCTTTATTTTCTCGGAGTGTGAACTTTTTCTAAAGATTCGTTCTGACTGCCGGTAAGTTATTTTTTTTTATTTTTAAATCGCCCGACTGTTTCAGCGCTGCAGTAAATTAAAAATTAGCTCCTAATGCCGTGAACGCCGACAACGGGGACAGATTTTACATAGGGGACAAGTAAATGAAAGTTGTTTATTTTTTCATATAAACTTGTTTGTTTAGATGACTTTAATCAAACTTTCATGTTGCGAAACGGTGATTTATTCCCCATACGAACCGGCAGAATTTTTCCTGCCGATATGGGGTTTAAATTCACCGCAACCGCAACATTACAATCCATTGCGTTCCAGAACATCCTACTCGCAAGCTGATCTAAATGGCCATTAATCTGCAGGCATTAAACACTAAATTCCTTCAATTAGGCCTGTAAATTAATGACAATTAGATTTAGAAATCATGTTATATTGTGAATTCTTGTGTGAATGTTATTTGGATGCCTAGGCTTTAAAAAAAAAGTTATTTTTTTCTTAAGAAATGGATAGATGTTTAGATCTAGTAATTGAATTTTGTAATTAGCTACAATTGGGTAACTAACTAATTATATGCTTTAATTTCAGGTCATCCAAGTAACATTCCTTCATATTTGTTTCAGAATGCTTCACTCTATAATAACTGAACATTTATTTCAGTTCTCTTAATTTTTAATTTGTCTCAAAAAACAATTCTACGTGCCTTCCTCAATAACACACTCAGCAGCTACAAGGTCCAGTAAGGCAGGGAACACCATATATAAATTTAGAAGTCATTAGTGCAGTAGAGGACTTGAAATTTAATGCTTTGAATTGCAGCTGAGCTTATTAACACTTTCATGGGCTAAAAAGGGTAATGCAGATCTAAATAAGACATGTTTCATGATTTTCTGGCCAATAATCTGTGACGATAGAACAACACATTGTCCACAACTATTCTCAATGCTATTCTCAGTCCCCTATGATACTCCCTATATACTCATGACTGTACAATCAAATTATGCTCCATCTCAATCAACAAGTTTCACTGACACCACTGTGGTGGGTCAGAGCATGAAAAATGATGAGACGGATTACAAGGAGGGGATATTGAGTTTAGTAACATGGTGTCATGTCAACAACCTCTTCCCCAATGTCAGCAAGATGAAGGTGCTAGATATCAAGTTCAGGAAGCGGGGAGGAGTACATAACCCAATCAGTATCAATGGTACCAAAGTGTAAACGGTTGAGAGCTTCAAGCCCTTAGGCATAAATATTACCAATAATCTGTCATGCACCAACCATGTTGAAGCGACAGGCAACAAAGTACACCAAAGCCATTGCTTCTTCTGTAGCCTGAGAAAATTCGGCATGTCTCCAACCACACTTACAAACTACTACCGATGCACTGTAGAAAACATAATGTCAAGTTGCATCACAGCCTGATTTGAGAATAGACTTACCCAAGACAGCAGGAATTTGTAGTGTGTTGCGGATATAGCCCAATCTATTACCCAGACCAGACACCCCGCCATTGATTCCCTCTACACTTGACACTGTCTCAGGAAAGCAGCCAATAAAATCAAGGACCTTTCCTACCCCAGTCATTCCTCCTTCTCCCTGCAAGCAGAAATTACAGATGTTTGAAAACATAGACCGCCAAACTCAAGAACAGCTTTTTCTACCACTATTGTCAAGACTTTTCAACTGTGCTTCTACAAGTTCGATTACAGTCCCAATCCCCCAACCAACCTCATTGTGGATATTGCCCTTTTTCTCCGAAACTGTTATGCTACAATGCTGAGAATTATATTCTGCACTCTGGTATCTTTCACTTCGCTATACCTTTTGTACGTGTTTGGCTTAAATAAAGTCATGTATAGTATTATCGGATTTGATTGGATAGCACGCAAACAAAAGCTTTTCACCGTACCTCGGTACATGTGACAGTGATAATCCTAAACCGATTTGAACATAGGGATTCTCACACTGGAAGAATCTGCTAGAACTGGCATGAGCCTGACTCTTCCTACAGTCATGCAAATGGGCATCCTCAATCCTGTTGTGAGTTGGCAACTCCCTGCTGGTATTTACATCACTGATGGGAATGCTCAGTCTCCTTCACTAAATCCTGGTGCATTAACCCTTTTGCCTACAATTTCTGTCCTCGCCAAGAAAATCATAGCTTGTGTAGTTTGTATCTAACATGGGAACTGCACCTGTAAAGGATCCTGTGCTCTTTAGATAGGAATATAGTAAACTGTTAGAACTATTGTTTATTTCAGCCTAGTTCCACAATTAGCCAATTTCCAACTTTCTGCAGAGGATTCAAATGGGCTTCAGCACTGGACAGTTCATGTTGAAAACAACAACAAAAAAAGCACACGTCTTTGGCAATATTTGCTTCTATTCTTGTTTTTGACTACGATGGCACGAGCCTGAACTTTAACTAACAGGATTATTTTAGTACAGGTCGAACACCGATTGTCCGGCAACTGCTGGTCCGGACCCCCCTCTAATCTGGACAAAATCACAAAGAGAGAACCTGAAATGGCCCCCGGAACTCCCCCCCCCAAAACGTAGTGCATAGGCCAGATGAGGTGGCCAATCTCGTCTTCATCGACACTCCCGTGCCGATCGATGGATCGATTTTGCCGCCTACGGCTGGGGCTCTGGCCGATCCAACCCGTATCTAGACTTCTGGGGGCAAGTCAACAATGCCACCCAAGCTGGCCGTGCAAGAAATACGAGTTTTGCTCTAAACTTAATTTGAATTTGATGGTTGTTTTACTTAAGTTGCTAGCTGTCCATGGTGCTTTAGAGACATGGGAAGGCTATAATTAGTGGATCAGAGATGTATTGGTGTGTCATTATTACATGACCTCTCTTAGTCTGGGGAAACGGATAATATGGGAAGGCTTTGGAACCAAGGGTGTCGGAAAATCTGAGTTCAACCTGTATTTCCAATTTACATTATGAAAACACTCAGGTTGCTTCACAACTGATGATTCAGATATCAAGGCATGAGAGGTCGATCTGGGATGGGATGGTAGAAGGAATGCATTTGACATAGCTCTTACATGATGTGGTTTGGGAAAGGGATTCGAAGAAAAAATTCTGATGACTTCTCCCATCACTCTACTAATTCTTGTGAAGAGGCTGATAAAAATAAAAAATAAATTAACTCACATCTGAGGTAGGACATCCCAGTCACTTTGTTGAAAGGATGCAAACTAGGAATAACAACTACCCAAAAGTCACCCGCAACCGATCTCACCAGTAAACTTACATCAAATCACTAAGAGATTTCAGAATACAGTGACAAAGTTGAATAGGCTGAATAACTAATGACTCATTTTATCCTAAGTTTATCACTGCAACTGTTTGGGATCAGTGAATTGAATCATTACATTGTTGAAACAAGACTATTTGACATCTGATAATATTAACCATGAAGATCATGAAACAAAACAAAACACAAAATAATTGAGAACATCTTATATTATGGAACTGGCTAAACATCTTCTGCATCTCTCACATGGAGAATCATTTTGCTGAAGGTTTCAATCTGAAGGTATACAGTCTCTGGTTTATAGTGAAAGTGATCATTATTTATAGCTTGTTTACTCCCTGTTCCCAACACAAAAAGCTGAAATTATAATACCACTTCCCATTAATAAAGAAAACATATTGAACACCAATAACTACAGAGTTGAAAGTTTAGCCTAGCAAGACAGAACGTATTTAACAGAACCGACCAAGAAACTGATCATCAGGAACTGTATTTATTCCACTGATACATAAAATGTAATATTTTCCCTGACAAAATAAGAGTAGTAGAAGTTTATTGTAAGCGCTACAGATTGTAATAACATTTGCGGGGGGGGGGGGGGGGGGTCAAAATTCTTGAGGAGTGCCTATCTATCACCCCCTTTTCCTTGATGAAATCCTCAGCCACACCCAATGGCTCCAGATATAGATTATTCTTAGGTCCCTATGGAGCCCCACTCTATCTATGGCTACCTTCTTGTTCCTGATATTCGAATAGAATGTCTTGGGATTCTCCTTAATTTTACGTGCTTATGATATTTCATGGCCCCTCTTTTCCCCCTTAATTCCCCCTATTTCTCAAGTGCTCTTCTTTCTATATTCTTCAATTGCAGTTGCTGATTCCTGTCTTTCTTTTTCCTGATGAGACCCTGGTCACCCGGCACTCACTTATCATCCCGAATTTTGCTTTTCATTCTTTCACGTTGGCCCTAAACTCCCACTACTTCTATAAAAAATAGTTTTAATTCATTAAATGTCATTTTAACCACAAGCATCTGCTCCCAGTCTACTTTTACCAGTACTCTCTTAGGTTATATAGATCAGTAATGTAATAATACAAATATAGATGGATTATATTTCAGATGAAACAATTAATTGTTACTTAATTTCTGAGGGGTAAAACGCTTTGGCATCCTCCTCCATTTTCTTCAAGACTTATTTGCTCTACACTTTGTGCTTGCAAACTGAAAGTGTTTTCTTTGCATAACACCAATTCTATGCAATAGCATTGTGATCAGTTTGCACATCAGCGTTAGTATGCACCTGAACATAAGATGGAAAAGACTCAGGAGAGGATAAAAATAATTAACCCACAATTTTCTCAAACATTTCATCAAGTGATCAACACCCTCAATGGTATTTCTTTTTAAAAGACAGGAAATGTTGTTGGAATACTGAATTTATGGAGAGAAGCAGCTTTAATTCCTGGTCAACTTAAGGACCTGTCCCACTTTCATGACCTCTGCCGAGTTTGCCCTTGACTCATACTTGCAGCATGGTCGTCACGAGGTCGTAGGTAGGTCGTGATGCTAGTCGTAGGCACTCGTGGCATCAAGTATTTCGGGACGTTTTTCTAGCCGGATGAAAGATGCCCACGAGTAAAAAAGGTTGTGAATTAGGCCGTGAAAGTGGGACAGGCCCTTTAGAACTGGAAAAAGCTGAACAAGTTCTATGAGGGTGAAGGGGAGCAGAGAACAAAAGGATTCTTAACAATAAACATGGGGTGATGGCATAAGACAAAACATGATAAAAAGGGACGTAAAAAAACAAAAAGATCTCAGATTACAGATGAGCGTGGCAGAATCACCATTTAAATTAGTCGGATTGGTAAATTTTAAAACATAATTTTATAAATTGTTACTCCATTGATCTGCTCTATATCAGAGTTTATAATGTTACTGGTTTTAAAGTCTAAGTTTCCAATTAAAATAATTATCGGATTGATAACAATGGCAGAATCCATTGTATTTATTTAATTATTTTATTTATTATATAATTACAATAAAACTATTTGTGCACTAAAGACACTGTGGTATCATCTTTAGAACACAGTAGCTTTATTGCATTTATATAATTAACATTATCCAAATATCAATCTTGTAAGTTAGAACCTGAACAGCACAGCAAGAGGCCCTTCAACACAAGTCTGCATCAAACATGATGTCAAACTAATATCCTCTGCCTGCATGTGATCTGTATCCCCCATTCCCAGCATCACTTGCAACACATTCCAGCCACTTACCATTCTGTGCAAAATAATTTTGCCCTGCATCTTTAAACTTTCCCCTTCCTCATCTTAAAGCTAAGCTCCCTAGTCTTCAGGAAAAATCCCTGAGAAAAAGGTTCTGACTGTAACCTGACTGTCTTTCCTTGCAGCAGCCTCTAATCCAGGTAGCATCCTGATTAACATCTTATGCACGTTCTCCAATGCCTCCACATCCTTGCTGCAATGGTGCGACTAGAACTGCACCCGGTACTCCAAAAGCAACCTAACCAAACTTTTACAAAGCTCCAACACGACTTCCTCATACTTGTACTCACTGAAGGTAACCATTGCATAAGCCTTGAGCAATTCATAAAATGCTGGAGTAACTCAGCTCAGACAGCACCTTGAATTGGAGAATTCAATGTTAATACCATTGGGTTGGAAACTACACAAGCAGAATATGAAAACTACACAAGCAGAAGCTGTTCTTCCAGTTTGTGTGTGACCTCACTCTGGCAATGGTGGAGGCCCAGGACAGAAAGGTCAGTGAAACAATAATGTTGACTCCAAGTTTAAACAAATCAATTGAAATACAAAGATCTCGATGTAGTTCACTGGAGTTAAGAGTTTAAACTTTTTATGGTACCCTGGAGTTAAGCTGAAACCTTCCAGTCATGTGCCCAAAACATCACTCAGAATTAAATCTACTAAATTATCCCATAGAATGCACTGAGGCATGTAATTTTAGACTCTAAGTTGCATTAGCATCTTAGAGCTTGAAAAAGGAGCAACATTTTCAAATCAAAGGGAAAAATGTCATTTAAATCAGGGGATAATTTGAAGTACAATTCCTACATTAAAATTAGTCATGCAAAAAACAAGTGTTACATTGATGTAATAAAACATGTAATAAGTGGTTTAAAGGTTTATTGTAATTTATGCTTTTGCACTCTTTCCCATCATACAGCCAAATATCTCAATATATTACTTTACATTTATACATCACATAATATCTGCAATGTTGCTTGCCATTTCACATTTATCCTCTCCTGAAATTAGTTTGCATTCTTTTCAAGGTACATTTCTGTGTTCATATCTACAAACCTGGAAATTCTGCCCATATATTAATATCTGGAAATAATTAAAAACAGTTGTAATGTCATCTATTATGGCAGACCATTCAGTCTGAAAATCAAGAGTTCATTTCATGTCCCACCTAATCAATTTCCACATACCTCGACTCCAACCTATTCCCTCCTAGTCCAATCCCTCCCCACCTATGTCCAAGACACCTCACACGCTCTTCGTCTCTTCAATGACTTCGGTTTTCTAGGCCACCACTCGCTCATCTTCATCATGGATGTCCAGTCACTCTACACCTCCACCCGCACCCACCACCAGGCAGGTCTTAAAGCCTTCCATTTCTTCCTCGACTGCAGAACCAATCAATCTTGTCTACTAATACTCCCCTCTGCCTAGCAGAGCTGGTCCTTAACCTCAACAACTTTTCCTTCGACTCCTCCCACTTCCTCCAAATCCCAGGCGTAGCTATGGGCACTCGCATGAGTCCCAGCTATGCCTGCCTCTTTGTAGGGTACATCGAACAATCATTGGTCCAGGCGTACATTGACCCTATCCCCGAACTCTACCTCCGCTGCATTGATGACTGCATTGGTGCTGCCTCCTGCACCCATGCAGAACTCACTGACTCCATCAACTTCACGACTAATTTCCTTCCTGCACTCTAATTCATTTGGACCATCTTCGACATTTCCCTACCGTTTCTGGATCTCACCGTCTCCATCACAGGAGAGACTATTGACCGACATCTACTACAAACCTACTGATTCCCATAGCTATGTAGACTACACTTCTTCCCACCCTGCTTCCTGTAAAGACTCTATCCCCTACTCCCAATTCCTCCGACTACGCCGCATCTGCGCCCAGGATGAGGGTTTCCTTTCTAGATCATCGGAGATGTCCTCATTCTTTAGGAAACGGGGTTTCCCCTCTTCCATTATAGATGAGGCTCTCACTAAGGTCTCCTCGATATCCCACAGCACCACCCTTGCTCCTTCTCCGCCCATTCGCAACAAGGACAGAGTCCCCTTGTCCTCGCCATCCACCCCATCAGCCGTCGCATACAGCATATAATCCTAAACACTTGCCACCTCTGCAACTCCCTGGTCAACTCGTTCCTTCTCACCCAAACCATCCTCTCCCCAGATACTTTCCCAGGCAGCCGCAGGAGATGCAACACCGGTCCCTTTACCTCCCCCTTCGACTCCATCCTAGGACCCCAACAGTCTTTTCAGGTGAGGCAGAGGTTCACTTGCACCTCCTCCAACCTCATCTACTGTATCTGCTGTTCCAGGTGTCAACTTCTGTACATCGGCAACACCAAGCACAGGCTTGGCGATCATTTTGCTGAACACCTCCGCTCAGTCCGCCTTAACCAACCTGACCTCCCGATTGCTCAGCACTTTAACTCCCCCTCCCATTCCGAACCTGACCTTTCTATCCTAGGCCTCCTCCATTGTTCGAGGCCCAGCACAAATTGGAGGAACAGCACCTCATATTTCGCTTGGGTAGCTTATACCCCAGCAGTATGAACATTGACTTATCTAACTCCAAATAGCCCTTGTTTTCCCTCTCTCTCCATCCCCTCCCCCTTCCCAGTTCTCCCACCAGTCTTACTGTCTCCGACTACATTCTATCTCTGTCCCGCCCTCTCCCCTGACATCAATCTGAAGAAGGGTCGCGGCCCAAAACATCACCCATTCCTTCTCTCCAGAGATGCTGCCCATCCCGCTGAGTTACACCAGCATTTTGTGTCTACGTTCATTTCTCTACTCTGGTTTCTGTTCCATCATGTTCAACTCATGGACTTTAATATTCCTAACAAGTCCTTTAAATGAATCTTAGTAAAGTATCTTTTTAAAGTCCACAGGCAGGTCATAGACTCTCTCCTTCAACTTCAAATAATTTGATCAGGTTATCTAAAGACAATTTGCTTTTTAACAGATCAAAGCTTTTGTTTTTAAACTAACTAATTTTTCAAACATTTTGTTCCAGATTGAGGATCCAAAGAGTTTCCAACCAAAGAAATGAGTCATATATGTAGTCAATAATTCATGAAATAATCCTGCTTTTTAAATAAACCTTTATTGGGTGTCACAAATTAACACACACAACTAGCTTTCTCTCAGAAAACAGATTTTCTCTCAGACTATCTTTTTAATAAACATGGTGTTGGCCACGACAAACTTTGTACTATTTGATTTGTAATTATCTGGTTTGCTATTTCCTTCAGCACAATTAGCATATCCTAGGAGAAATGAAAAAAAACGTTTGGTTGTAGATGTATTGCTATTTCTTATCCAATATTCGTCCACTGGCTTGCATACACAATAAAGACGGATAATAGACTGTGAATTTTGCTAGCATGCATTGTAATTTCCAATAAAGCTTTCACACCCTATGTTCACATGCAAGTGCTGCATGATAACAACCAAATTCAACCACTAATTACCAATCAATGCAGAATACTCGTCAGGTCAGGTTATGTCCATCTATAAGCTGTGCACTTTACAATTTAAATACATTCAACACCAAACAACATCTAATGGCATGCAAAGATTTTGGATATTAAATAGCTTTTAACTTGCTGATATTTAATAGAGTCAACTTCCCAAAGAGCCTCCATGGATTATGAATCTATTATTATACAGAGAAAACACATACTGGGTGCAAAATAGCCTGATTCAGCAACTTAAACAAAGAATGAAGGTGATTACAGAGAGTGGCAGATACAGCCCAGTTAATCACAGGTACTAGTCTGCTCACCATTGAAGGGATCTGTAGGAAGTATTGCCTTGAAAAGACAGTCAATATCAGCAAACACCCAACACTGTCCTGGCCATGCTCTCATTTCGCTACAACCAACAAGGTGGTGTCACAGGAGCCTGGAAAGTGGTCTAACCTCAGCAAGTATGAACTGTAATGAACTGTGTTTTAAGTTGCCCTATGGACTTGATTTTCTTTCTTTACATGCCACTGCTATATGAGACATCAAGCCTGGCTTGCCTGCCGCGGAAGGGGGCAAACCAGGCTTGATGTCTGGAGAGGGAAGTCGTCGAGCCTGGCCCTTGCTCCCCCCATGGACCAGAACGGAGGGCGTCAGATGTGCGGACCGGTTGTCGGAGGCAGTGCAGTACACCATGATGGTGGAGTGAGCTGCTCAAGGACCTGCAGCAGCCTTGGGCTCAGCTGGACCGGCACCGCTCCAAATGGCTCCCTGTGGACCAGACATGGCCTGCAGTGGCACAGTGCGGGAGAGGACACCAATGGCCAGGCTTGGCCAGGTCAATCCTACACCAATGCCGTGAAAATGGGCTTTCATGGTCAGCTCAAGAACTCTTGGATATGGGGAGAAGGCAGGAACTGATTGGGGATGATCAGCCATGATCACATTGAATGGCGGTGCTGGCTTGAAGGGCCAAATGGCCTACTCCTGCACCTATTGTCTACACCTACAACAACTGTGACTTGAAAATGGCATCAAATCTGACTGTAAACTCGCAGTGTACTATTACTGTGTACTTCTACCATGCTTATCTAAGATGTACCTAATGCTTATGAATAATGATATCTATATGGAATTGTACACAAAAAAAAGTGTATTTCACTGTGCTTCAGTAATGTGACAAATAAAGTACCATTGAATTGAATAAATCATTGCATTTTTGATTATTATATATTACCTATGTATATTGTATTTATGGGCCTGTTGCAAGTACAAATATAATTGTTCCTTTGACAAAGAAACATCCTTGCCTCCTCCAAGGAGTGTTAAAACCATGCATGTAAACTTCAATCTTTGTTGATGTCACATGTTCCTGGACGTCACATGTCACTGTGGCACAAGTGACATCACAAAATAAACATAAACAAAGCAAAGGCATTTTGAAACATTTGAAATAATATCTTACTATTGGAAAAATAGCTGGCATCATGTCCAGTACCAACTCATTCACAGTATGGTAGGATTGTGGTGGGTGTATGCCAGAGGAGGTAGTTGAGGCTGGGACTAGCCTAACATTTAAGAAACAGTTAGACAGGTACATGGATAGTTCTGGAGGGATATGGACCAAACGTGGACAGGTGGGACGAGTGTAGTTGGGACATGTTGGGCCGAAGGACCTGTTTCCGCACTCTATCACTCCATGACTCTGATTAGATTTCTATCCTTTTCATGCACTTGCTTCAGAGAAATGTTTAGCCATAGTTTTTAAAAAAAAGCAAATGTAAGAAAGGAGAAACAAAAGTACCTTCCACCAACTGCAAAATCTGAAATAGCGTAATAGTAAGACTTCAGAACCTTCGGGTCATTAAAAACTTCGTCCCCAAAGGTGTTCAACCTATTCAAGGTCACTTTGATGTCGGTTGCTGTCACCCATTCCTGTAAGTGAGCAAAAATAATTAGCACTCTGCACAAAAAATTATTGGTCACTAGTCAAGAAAATACCCATCTTAAAACAGCCATTAAAATAAAACACTACAAAAACTATTACAATGCATCATGTTCTGCAATGAATTATATTAAAAAATAATTGTATAAGGAAGCAAAATGGAAAATCTAGCTTTGCCATTATTGCAAAGAGTATAATGTATGATAAGATTTGTTTAGTTCATGTTTAGATTGGAGAAATATTGTGTCAGTCAGAGTCTAGAGCCTGGTGACAAGCACGAGAAATGAACCTTTTCTCTCTCCATATACCCATCTAAATGTCTTTTCAATGTAATAATTGTACCCTTCTCCACTAGCTCCTCTGGCAATTCATTCCAGAAAACCCACCACACTTTATTTTAAAAAATCCTCCTCTCCCCACCCTGTCCCCTTTAAATCTTTCACCTCTCAACATTAAACCTGTGTACTCTGGTTTAAGACTCTCCCACGCTGGGGAAAAGAGTGTAGCCATTCACCTTCTGCCTCTTGTGATTTTATAAACCGTGAATAGATCATGCCTCATTTCCTATGCTCCAGGCCTAACCAGCCTCTCCTTATAATTCAAACCCTCCAGTCCCGGCAACATCTTTTATCAATCTTTTTTTGTATTTTGAAGTTTTGATTTTCAAAACACTTTGTTTCCCCCCCTCTCAGATACCCAAAGGCAAGTGATGAATCTCATCACTTATGCTGCTGCCTTTGCTGAGTGCTGGGTTCCTAGAAACAAAAAGTAGGTCATGTTTTCAGGGCTGCCAACATTGGGTGAGAGGTGAGAGTGAGAAATCGCGAGGGAGTGCAGCGACCGGGGCGGGGGTGGGGGGGATTTGTTAGGAGGTTTGGAGGGGGGTATCCCCCCTCCCACGGTAGAAAGCTTTTGCATTTTTCAGTTTGAAATTGTGGAATCTGGTGCATACTTTTAACTTACACTTGATGCAACATTTATGCTTCAAATTGGATTACGTGTGAATAAGGTTAAGCTAAATTACATTCCTAATTACATTCCACAGTAGAGCCAGGCTCTGATCAACAGGTGCAGCCCATGAATGAACTTAGTATATTCATGTATGGAAATCAGATTATAATTCATATATACTGTTATGCATATATAGAGAAACAAAAACATAGAAACACGGCAAGAGGAGCCAGACTTCCATCACTGATCTGCGCAAATAAATCAATTAACCTTACCCTTTGACTATCGAAACAAGATGAAAATAATGCCGCATATTCAACCGTACATGGTTCAATGAAATTAAGATATATCTGTAAAACATATATATGGAAACAGACCCTTTGGCCCACCAAGTCGACACCGACAAATACTGTACAGACAGCACCCGTAGTCAGGATCAAATCTGGGTGTGGTGCTGCAAGGCAGCAACTCTACCGATGTGCCACCTTGCCACCCCATTCATTTTTTTTCTGTAATATTTATTATGGTGACACGTCAATAAAGATGAACACATGATTCTGATTACTGCCTTTAGTTGGATAACTCACATCTCCAGTCATTGTATTTAATTGCTGGTTTTCAACCTCTTCAGTCTGAAGGTCTCAACCCGAAACATCACCTATTCTTTCTCTTCAGAAATGCTGCCTGTCCTGCTGAGTTATTCCAGCTTTTAGTATCTATCTTCAATTTAAACAATCATCTGCAGTTCCTTCTTACACTCTTTATTAAGCGAAACAGGTCCTATTCTCATAATATTATTCACCTCAACTAAGTCTCTTCTTCACCTCCGTTGCTGCAGAGAATACAATTCCAGTTATCAAATCTTTCTTCAAAGTGAAAGAAAAATTCCAGCCCTGCCAATATGTTCATAAATCACCTCTGGATCCTCTCCAGAGCAATTGCACCCTTTCTACAGTGTGTCATAGTCTTACAGCATGCAACAGGCCCTTCATCCCAACTTGTTCATGCAGATCAAGATGCCCCATCTAAACTGGTCCCATTTATCCGCATTTGGCCCAAATCCCTTTAAACCTTGTGTGTGCCAGTGTGTTTGTAAGTGTGCGTGTTAGGTTGTGTGTGAGACTGTGGGTCAGTGAAGCGGCGACAACACCCGGAGTGAGCGGAGACTTGGTGATGCCCGGGGAGCATTTCCCTCTCCCCCCCCCCACCCCCACCCACCTCCCCGGGAATGCAGGCCGGCCCAGGTGCTCTGTGTCCAGCTGGGGTCCTGGGGAGGTGAGGGTCAGTAGCCCTGGGGAGGTGAGGGTCAGTGACCCGGGGGTCGGGCATCGGAGCGGAGCTATAGCCCGAGATTCATCCCCGCGGCTCCGGAGGCGGCACCGACGCCCCCACTCACCCGGTCCGCTCCTGGCTCCGGGCCGGGGTTAAAACTCCACGCGGTGTGGACAGAGCCGCTGGAGGTGAGGGTGGGAGGTGTGAGCGGTGCCTCGGGGGGGGGGGGGGGGGGGGGGGGTGTCGGTGCTGGGACCACCGCCGTGTCTCACCATCTGCACAGGAATGTGAATGTGGGTGAGGCAGCATCTATAGAGCAGTGGACAAAAACGCTGGCAAAATGCTTGAGTCTGAAGAAGGGTCAAACTCATACATTGATGCTGCCTCACCCGCTGAGTTTCTCCAGTATTTTTGTCTGCATTGTCATTTTAAATTGTGTGCGATGGGCTTAAGCCATTTGCTTGTTCTTTACGGGGAACCCGCCGACAAAAAACTATTCTCATTGGTGAGTGTGGTGAAGTGTTACTTTATTTATTTATTCATACATTTTAAAAAAATTTTTTTGAGTGTGAGAACTTCTGTCATCAGCGTGAGAGCGTGAGAATTTCCTCAAATGCATTAGACTCACGTTCAACGCGTGAGAGTTGGCAGCCCTGTGTTTTCCAGAGTTATGCTCTGCAGCTTCTCTGTGGTGCAGAGCACATTTGGTTTGTGGATGTTTTCAGTGCACGGTCCATTCTCTCATATGTTTTGGGGAACAGGTCGACAACGTGCACAGAAGCAGCTGTTGTCTGCATATTGCAGCTCGGTGTCTCAGGTCAGATTGACCTTGATACTGGAGTGGGCGAACATTGTTTGAGATGAAGTCCAATATTGCAATGAGAAAGTATGAAGCAAGGGTTGGAGCAATAGCATAACAACACAGGTATTGCATCTGCAGTAGAATTGTAGGTTGGAATGGCAGTTTGCTTGCCAACCTGTAATAGTTGTAGAAATTCCTGAACAGAGACAAATTTGGGAAGAATTCTCCAGAGCACTTCTCAAATGCCAGTGTCAAAAGTCTCTTGTAAGGTTAAAACAAAAAGGCCATGAATAGTGGTTGATACTGCTTCCTGTATATTTCTTGAGATCTGCTGCTCCTTTTGAAGAATTGAATCTGCTGCTCGATTTGGGGCAGCTCTTCTGTCACTGGCAGGGGATGCTGGCAATGATTTTCCCTGGTGCAGGGGATAGTGAGGCCTGTCTATGTTACTGCAATTGGATATGTCTTTTTCCAAAAATGGTCTTGATTATGGCATGTGTGAGTTCTTGTGGCATAACCATATTGTCCCCAGATTTGGGGCTGTGAAATTGTAACTAAAGTTGCTAACTGTCAAATTTGGAAACTCGCAGGAATTTACATTCCAGAGGCCTTGTCTGTTTCCAGATGGCTTGTGGCTTTTCAACGAGACTAGAATGGGTAAAATTGATGACAAATGCAAAAAGAACATACTCTTTATTTCTTCCAATTGTTTCTTTCACCTGGTGCTAATTGCATTTATATTCTTGCCTTCTTCATTCCCAGTTCTCAATGCAGTGTGCCGTGAATATATGGGTCACAAATGGGCCTTGACAGTGCTGAAGAAGACACGCATGTCATGACTGTCAGTGTGCTACAAGATCGCCTGAACTCTGCCCACCCATTGGGTCACAAGCTTTTATTGAATGCTTGCCTTCAAATGCCCAAAGTGCAATTTTTAATTACATCTTGGAAATATTAGAATTCTGCGACTTGTAGGTGGAGATTTGGACTGTTTGTGTATCATTGAAACTAGTCCCATTTGCCTGCATTTGGCTTACAACTGCTCAAAACCTTTCCAATGCACGTACTTGTCCAAATGACTTTTAATTGCCAAGACTACTTCCTCAGGCAGCTCATTCCATATACTCACTACCCTATCTGTGAAAATGTCAACCTTCGAGTTCCCATTAAATCTTTCCCATCTCAGTTTAAACCTATGCCATCTAGATCTTGATACCCCTACCCTGGGAAAAAGATGTTGAGCATTTATCCTATTTATGCTCCTCACGATTTTATACACTGCTAAGATCACTCCTCTGCTTCATTCATATCAAGGAATAAAGTCCTAACTTGCCAAACCTTTAGGCCCTCAAGTCCTGGCAACATCCCCACAAAAATCTTTTCATCATTGATGATTAATGGAATCTTTCCTAAAGCTGGAGCTGGATGACCAAAACTGAATACAATATTCCAAGTGCGGCCTCACCAATTGCTTGCACAATGACACTCCCTTAGTGCTCCACTGGGTTTGGCTATATACTTCAAAATTGTAAAAGGTGGTCAATGCAATTATGCTACATTTATTTACGATTTTGTTATTTTTTAAATGAAATACTTTGAGCTGCATGGCGTAAAACTGACTAGAATGGAATTGATGGCGAGTGCCATGTCCAGCAACTGACTCACATTCGTTGAATTCACACACATGCAAAGCAGAAGCATTTATATATGAAAACAAGTCTCCCATTCACATGGTGCATAATATGGGTTCTATGCTGTCATCAAGAGAACAGAGACTAACTATACCACAAACTAGCATCCAGACCGATCAAAAATCTGCTTCTACCTATCATTTAGCATTACTGACTGCCAAAAAAAAAAACAAGTATTGGCTTTTACCCGAGGAATTTGTTCTATACTCTTCATTGAACACAAATTCTAGCAGTACAATTCATGTTACAAAATTAACATAAAATTTAACTAAAATGGTAATAATGCCCACAAGGTCCCCTGAAACATTGCATGGTCAAATAAAGTGGTCTTTATAATTACCACCAAAATTCATTGTGAAAATTCCTGACCATTGGACAACTGTAACATTTAACAGTAATAAACTGCAGTAATTCTAGGGGAAACATCATCAGCACAATTAATACGGCTCCACATTTGAAATGGGATTATGAGCAAAATGCAACGAGGTGTAGACATCCCAGTCAGCATCAATGCTGTCAAAGTGGAGATGATCGAGAGCTTCAAGTTTTTACACGTAATTATCAACAGTTTCTCCTAGATTAACCACATTGCTGCATTGACTAAAAAAGCACACCAACGTTTCTACTTTCTCAGAAGACTCAGGAGATGCAGCATGTCCTATGACTCATACCAATTTCGATAGATGCATTGTAGAAATCATCCTCTCTGGATTCATTACAGCTTGGTTTGGCAAAAGCTCTGACCAATATTGCAAGAAATTGCTGAGCGTTGTGGATGTAGCCCAGTCCATCATACAAAGCAACCTCCCATCGCCCCCACCCCCCAACCGCTGACTCCATCTACGCTTCACGCTGCTTCGGGAAAATAGCCAGCATAATCAAGGACCTATTTCACCCTAATCATTCTCTCTTCTCCCTTCTCCACTGGGCAAAATATATAAAAGCTTTGAAGCACATACCAGATTCAGGAACAACTGAATTCTACTGAAGTGGCCTCTCTCTCATAAGCCTAGGGTGTAGTCCTGATCTCCCAACCAACTTCATTTAATTTTATCGACACTTTCCCTGTAATTGCAATGCTTTAATACTATATTCTGTACTCTGGTATGTTTATCTTCGCATGACCCAGTGTCCATGTGTATTACTTGTGGATTGCTTTGATTATACTCACATCCAGCATGATTTGACTGGATAGGATGCAAACAAAGTTGTTCACTGTATCTCGGCACAAATGACAATAATAAACCAATACCAATAAAAATACAAACTGAAATTCTGGACTGAGGCTAAAAAGATTGTACAGTCATTCAAAACAAAACAAAAACAGCAAAAATACAACTTCTCGTTAAAGTTAAAACCATAAGCCCAATGCATAAAATAAGAATCAGATTAATTCTGCATCTGGCACTAGGTTAAACTGGACTCATTTCAAACAGGAGTCCCTATACAATATAAACAGTTCTGAACACCTTCAGAATTATCATCAGACATGTCCCCAGTGCAAAATTTGAAAGCATAAACCAGGCAACACTCCATTGGCTGTGACACTGCCTTGCAAATAAAACATTGAAGGCTGGTCAATGCATAAAAGCTATCATAACAGGAAAGCGGGGCAAGGAGCTTCCCCTCCCCTCATGCTTGAACCATTGTTTATCTTAATATCACCGGCATTAAGGTGCAGCTCTCTACTGGTCATTTATTTCCTGCTGTCAGAGTGACCATGCTGTGCAGACTTCTAAGTGCGATACGTTTCTGTACTCTGCTTGTGTAGTACTTTGGTATTCCCTTAGGACCAGTAAAGTGCAATGAAATATGTCAATTAATCACTTCATTGCATTCTATAAATGTACATGCAGGTTGCTGATCATTAACTAGAGACGTCTAATTCCTTTAACACAAATCCATTCCAATTAACATCCATGGACTTGGCCAGAACACTTTTCTGCATGTAACTGCAATAGCTAATATCCATTAATTATCTATTATGCATGTATCCTTTTTTTTACATGCTGCTATAGCATGTATCCTTTTTTTTACATACTGCTATAGCTATACTATAGGACTCGATATCTATACCTCCTAAATATGATCAACTCCATATTACACTTACCTTTCCCTCTTTTGCTGTGCATTTGTAAATACTTGTTGAATGTCCAATTTGTTAGGCAACCTGCTCTCTTCCCATTTCCCTCGCTTGTCATCAAGACTTAGAAGACAGACTCAAGGACAAAGTTCTCAAAACAGAGGTTTTCTTTATAAGCTATTAATAATTATGATATAGTTGGGATCACGGAGACATGGCTCCAGGGTGACCAAGGCTGGGAGCTGAACATCCAGGGATATTCAATATTCAGGAAAGATAGACAGAGAGGAAAAGGAGGTGGGGTAGCGTTGCTGGTTAGAGAGGAGATTAACGCAATAGAAAGGAATGACATTAGCTTGGAGGATGTGGAATCGATATGGGTGGAGCTGCGAAACACTAAGGGGCAGAAAACGCTAGTGGGTGTTGTGTACATGTCACCTAACAGTAGTAGTAGAGTTGGGGATGGCATCAAACAGGAAATAAGAAATGCGTGCAATGAAGGTAAAACCGTTATAATGGGTGACTTCAATCTACATATAGATTGGGTGAATCAAATTGGCAGGGGTGCTGAAGAAGAGGACTTCTTGGAATGTATGCGGGATAGTTTTCTAAACCAACATGTGGAGGAGCCAACAAGAGAGCAGGCTATTCTAGACTGGATATTGAGTAATGAGGAAAGGTTAGTTAGCAGCCTTGTTGTACGTGGCCCCTTGGGCAAGAGTGACCATAATATGGTTGAGTTCTTCATTAGGATGGAGAGTGACATTGTTGATTCAGAAACACGGGTCCTGAACTTAAAGAAAGGTAACTTTGAGGGTATGAGACGTGAATTGGCCAAGATGGACTGGCAATTGATTCTTGAAGGGTTAACGGTGGATATGCAATGGAAGGCATTTAAAGACTGCATGGATGAACTACAACAATTGTTCATCCCAGTATGGCAAAAGAATAAATCAGGGATGGCGGCGCATACGTGGATAACGAGGGAAATCAGGGATAGTATCAAAGAAAAAGATGAAGCGTACAAATTAGCCAGAAAAAGCAGCCTACCAGAGGACTGGGAGAAATTCAGAGACCAACAGAGGAGGACAAAGGGCTAAATTAGAAAAGGGAAAATGGAGAATGAAAGAAAACTGGCAGGAAACATAAAAACTGACTGCAAAGGTTTTTATCGATATGTGAAGCGCAAAAGTTTAGTTAAAACAAATGTAGGTCCCGTGCAGTCAGAAACAGGTGAATTGATCATGGGGAACAAGGACATGGCAGACCAATTGAATAACTACTTTGGTTCTGTCTTCACTAAGGAAGACATAAATAATTTGCAGGAAATAGCAGGGGATCGCGGGTCAAATGAGATGGAGGAAATGAGTGAAATCCAGGTTAGCCGGAAAGTGGTGTTAGGTAAATTGAATGGAATAAAGGCTGATAAATCCCCAGGGCCAGATAGGCTGCATCCCAGGGTACCTAAGGAAGTAGCCCCAGAAATAGCAGATGCCTTAGTGATAATTTTTCAAAACTCTTTAGATTCTGGAGTAGTTCCTGAGGATTGGAGGGTAGCTAATGTAACCCCACTTTTTAAAAAGGGAGGGAGAGAGAAAACGGGGGAATTACAGACCAGTTAGTCTAACATCGGTAGTGGGGAAACTGCTAGAGTCAATTATTAAAGATGGGATAGCAGCGCATTTGGAAAGTGGTGAAATCATTGGACAAAGTCAGCATGGATTTACGAAGGGTAAATCATGTCTGACGAATCTTATTGAATTTTTTGAGGATGTAACTAGTAGAGTGGATAAGGGAGAACCTGTGGATGTGTTATATCTGGGCTTTCAGAAGGCCTACGACAAGGTCCCACACAAGAGATTGGTATACAAACTTAAAGCACACGGTATTGGTGGTTCAGTATTGATGTGGATAGAGAACTGGCTGGCAGACAGGAAGCAAAGAGTAGGAGTGAACGGGTTCTTTTCAGGATTGCAGACAGTGACTAGTGGGGTGCTGCAAGGCTCAGTGCTGGGACCCCAGCTATTTACAATATACATTAATGATTTGGACGAGGGAATTAAATGCAACATCTCGATGTTTGCGGATGACACGAAGCTGGGAGGCAGTGTTAGCTGTGAGGAGGATGCTAGGAGGCTGCAGGATGACTTGGATAGACTGGGTGAGTGGGCAAATACATGGCAGATGCAGAAAAATGTGGATAAATGTGAGGTTATCCACTTTGGTGGCAAAAACAGGAAGGTAGACTATTATTTGAATTAGGAAAAGGGGAGATGCAGCGAGACCTGGGTGTCATGGTACACCAGTCATTGAAAGTAGGCTTGCAGGTGCAGCAGGCTGTGTAGAAAGCGAATGGTATGTTGGCATTCACAGCAAAAGGATTTGAGTACAAGAGCAGGGATGTTCTACTGCAGTTGTACAGGGTCTTGGTGAGGCCACACCTGGAGTATTGCGTACAGTTTTGGTCTCCTAATCTGAGGAAAGACATTCTTGCCATAGAGGGGGTACAGAGAAGGTTCACCAACTGATTCCTGGATGGCACGACTTCATATGAAGAAAGACTGGATAGACTTGGCTTGTACTCGCTGGAATTTAGAAGATTGAGGGGTGACCTCATAGAGACTTACAAAATTCTTAAGGGGTTGGACAGGCTAGATGCAGGAAGATTGTTCCCGATGTTGGGTAGTCCAGGACAAGGGGTCACAGTTTAAGGATAAGGGGAAGTCTTTTAGGACCGAGAAGAGAAAATCGTTTTTCACGCAGAGAGTGGTGAATCTGTGGAATTCTATGCCACAGAAGGTAGTTGAGGCCAGTTCGTTGGCCTTTTTTAAGAGGGAGTTGGATGTGGCCCTTGTGGCTGAAGGGATCAGGGGGTATGGAGAGAAGGCAGGTACAGGATATTGAGTTGGATGATCAGCCATGATCATATTGAATGGCGGTGCAGGCTCGAAGGGCCGAATGGCCTGCTCCTGCACCTAATTTCTATGTTTCTATGTTTCTTTTCTCCCACTTCTTTTCTTATCCTACCATCCCACCTCCAAAACAACTCCCAAAGAGGAATTTGGTTGGCAGTGTTTCGATATTTCTCCTGAAGATGCAATGACACTCATGTTATCTGCAAAAGTGCAGATGGATTAGAGCCAGATGTGACTGCGCCAAAGGTATAGGGAATATTAAGGAGCAGGAAATGCACCCTGTGGTTACCAGTGTTGGGAATTACTGCAGAGGATGGATTGTCGCCTATCCTCACAAATTGCGGTCTATGGGTCTGAATTTCAACGACCCAGTCGCAGAGGTAAATGCTGATTCCCCCTTTGGAGAGGAGTTTGGAATGCGTTACAGTGCCAGCTGTAGTCAATAAATAGGAGGCTGACGTACGCATCTGCTGTGGATCTGTTGTTACAGGAGGCAAAAGCAGTGGATAAAGGCTGTCTAGAAGGCTGCAGTTAATGTGTGCCATCACCATTTTATCAAGGCTCAAGGACATTCCAATTGCTATTAGAATGGGGTTCCATGGAAACTTGTTGGCCCCAAACCCGTATCACAGTCCTGATCCAAATTTGGACCCAGTTCTGGAGACCAAATAGTAAGAAGAATCACCTCAACTACAAGGTGTAAATATTTCCAACAACCTTCCTGGACTCAACTACATTGAGGCTCCAGCCAAATAAAGCACACAAACACCTCTACTTCCTCAGGAGATTAGGGAAATTTGTCACATCTCCATGATAACACCATGGATCACGTGAGTACAAGTAAAGGTGAAATCATATTAAAATAAAGCAGATTATTCTAAATAATACACCCAGATCAGCCAGTCTTGTGTCTGGTTTGCCAGTCAGTAAGATCATGCTCAATTCATTGTTCCACGTTCCTGCACTCTCAGAATATCAGTACCTTGATACTCAGTGCATTAAGCATCCAGTGTCCTTTTCAGCCGAGAATAAGAAAAAGACTCCATATCTAATCAGCAGACAATTTCATAATTCTTATGTTTAAGAAGGAACTGCAGATGCTGGAAAATCGAAGGTAGACAAAAATGCTGCAGAAACTCAGCGGGTGAGGCAGCATTTATGGAGCGAAGGAAATAGGCAACGTTTCGGGTCAAAACCCTTCTTCAGATTGATGAGGGTGGGGTGGGGGGGGGGGGGGGGGCTTGGGAAGAAGAGGTGGAGCCAGTGGGCTGAGAAGGGGATAACCAACCTGATCTCCCAGTGGCTCAGCACTTCAACTCCCCCTCCCATTCCGACCTTTCTGTCCTGGGCCTCCTCCATGGCCAGAGTGAGGACTATGCAGTGAAATGGTGGTAGTTGCTCTAATTGGGGAGGATCGGAACACTGGCAGTGTTGTATTGTTATCCAAATACTTCCAACCAGCTAATATCACATTAGATATTACTCATCAGAAGTAAATAGGATTGGGCTCAATGGGATAAATAGCTGTTCACAGACTACTTTGATTCATTAAAATCCACAACTTTAGAAGAAAAGATGTTCACCCAATTTCAGTACAGCCATCCAATGTCGAAGTACAAAAAGCCATTACAGCACAATTCACTTCACTGGTTTCTATCCACCTGCACTGAAGGGATTCAAACAGCCACTCTCTTCCCCCCCCCCCCCCCCCCCCAAAGAGGGGTAAAGCAAATTAAGAGAAATATTGGAAAACAGTGAGCAAATTGTTACATAAGAGTGGGCCGGCGGAGTTATTGGATTAAAGGGCAATGTGCAGCGATTTCGCATACATCAAAGTCATATATTTTGGATATGAAATGAATGAACCCGAACAGAGAATGGATTATACTTTGAATCTTATCTTGTGGGAATTCCATTCTTGTGCAATCAATTTATGAGTTAACTGACAGAAATTATTAGCTTGTCTGATAACATACTGTTGGTGTATAAGCAGGTTCATTCATACTCAAGACAAAAATTCTTTGAAGCTTTTAATCTATAACTAGGAATGGAGCTGAGAACACGATGTTATTTTACACAACCCATTTCCCTTCAAGATAATCCTCTATTTTGTTTCATGAGCCTCAATGCCATTCAGCCCATCAGGGGACACGCCAATACTATTTAAATTAATTACACTCATAATAAAATTATATTTTTGACCAGTCCTGAGCTCCACTGCAGTTTTGAACTAAATTCATATACTTTGCTATCGGCATTTCTTCATCCCCTACTCAGTCCAGGCACTTCACCAGGTCTTTCTTTGCATGATCGTCGTGACTTTTTCAAAATGTAGATCGAGATAGATAATTATTGTGGCTTTTATTCATGTTGTTTTAACTTAAGCTCATATGAAATTTCATACATCAGGTACTCCAATACCAAATTAATTTCTATTTTATTAAACCAAATTTTGGCTTGCTGAGAATGGAAAAATATAATTTGGCATGTAGTGTCACAAGGAGATATTGGAACAGGTGATAAAAATAATAGTTAAAGAGGTATGTTTTAGGAATTAAGTTACATTTCCTGGGAGATAATGTGTTGTGAAGAAATAATTCCAGAACTTAGGCTTTGGGCAGCCATAGCAAAGAATGTAAAGGGGAAGCGATGAAAGTCAGAGATGGGCAAGATGCCAGAATTAGAGGATAGGCAGAGACCTGAGAATTTAAAAGCTGGAGGAGTTTGCAAACAGGCTTTAACATATAGATTTCCCTCATTGGTAATTGAAGCAGATCAGATTGAATTAGCAATAAGCATGAAAAGACATGAAAAGACTGGAAGGCACATTTTGGCTTGGTACAAATCAATTCAGAATTAGTCGAAAATTCCATGAAAATGGAGACATCGAATTAAAACAACATTCCATACAACAGTCTCAAATTGCATAGATTATTTTAACATGATAAAAAAAAAAATCACAAATCGTCCACTATTTAGGTCATAAAAGCCGAGGAATGTATCTAACAAAAAAGGAACAGCTGCATATAGGAAAATAGCTTTACAATCGTACTCAAGTATTTTAGCCATAAACTGAACCGCGATCTGATTCTGATGGAGAAGTCAAAAGTTTTCTATTGTGATTTGTATTGGAACCAGAAGAATAAAATTCTTATGCTGCAGCATTACATCTTTAATTGCAACCAAACAACAAATAAACATACAATAAATTAATCCGTTTTACCAGTTTCTCACTTGCCTTCTGTCTGAAGAGCAGCTTGCATTGTAATTATGTTAATTTTCTGTCAGGATACTAAACCAAATCAGCAGCTATTTCATGTATTACGTCCTACTTAAGGCTATTTCCACCCAGTTACAAAAAAGTTAAAATTAGCTTTCTTTCCTCTTTCAAAATTCACCAGTTCATAGGGTGAAGCACCACTATCAGATAAGCATCTGCTGTAAATTAAGTGTGAATTCAAGAATTCACTTTTATACTGTTATGCTGGACATTAGATTGGTAGAACATTGATGCCAATTCCTCCACCTAACAAGCATTAATACTGATTGAACATACATTTAAAATCTTAGTTTCCTTTCACAATCTTCAATTCCAAGAGGAAATATGCCTCTCAATTACAACACCGACAAAATTTTGCAAGAAAACTGATCAATCAAACAATACATGCTCCACAAAGACTACATCATTGCCCATGAAAACAACCTTTGTGTCTTTTTATTTTATTCCTGCTGTGTCCCCAAACTCTTCCTTCATCCATCCCCACCTCCCATTCGAATGAGGAAATTTGGCTTTCACACTTGTCTGCCTGGTGATCCATTCCAATTACTGTAGTGTTTGTCTAACAATAACAATCAATGCATCGCTTCTCCTTTTACCATTCTGAGCCCAAATTGTATAAATACCATTTATCTATCTATACATAACTAAAGATCTGATCTTGTTATCTTCCGGTTTGCGCGGTCATTCTATTTGCGCAAAAACGGGGCGGGAGGCGGAGTAGGGGGAGTGAGGGGAGGAGGGGGATCAGAGGTGTCACGACGGGAACCCGTACGCCACGCCTGCGCAGTTATGGGCTATGGGCGAGTGGTGGAACATTGCAGTGGAGAACGGGTTGCAGTTATGGGCGAATGCGTGAGTGGTGGAATATTGCGTTGGGGAACTAGGCCTCCAGTGTGACTGGGACCCAACGGGTCTCACTTAGTCTATGTATTTCTAAAACCCATCAAATTCTAAATATTTTCATCATTTAGTAGGCATAATGTTCAAGTACAGCAAACTCTGTTGAAATTTATGAATTTACTTGAAACTAATGTATTTACAGTGCCCTCCATAATGGTTGGGACAAAGACCCGTCATTTATTTATTTGCCTCTGTACTCCACAATTTAAGATTTGTAATAGAAAAAAAATCACAAGCCGTTAAAGTGCACATTGTCAGATTTTAATAAAGGCCATTTGTTATACATTTTGGTTTCACCATATAGAAATTACAGCAGTGTTTATACAGTGAATTCAGAAAGTATTCAGACCCCACTCACTTTTTCCACATTTTGTTACGTTACAGCCTTATTTTAAAATGGATCATTGTTTTTATCATCAATACCCCAGAATGAAGAAGCTAAAACAGATGTTTAGAAATGTTTGCAAAGTAATTAAAAATAAATAACTGAAATATCATATTTACATAAGTATTCAGATCCTTTGCTAGGACACTCAAAAATTAGCTTGGGTTCATCATGTTTCTTTGATTATCCTTGAGATGTTTCTACAACTTGATTGATACAAGATACATTTATTTGTCACATGTACCAGTTGGTACAGTGAAATGTTTGATCACCAGTGGTAAATTAAATTGATTGGACATGATTTGGAAAGGCACACACCTGTCTATATAAGGTCCCACAGTTGACTGTGTGTCAGAGCAAAAACCCATGAAGACAGTTGACAGATTGTGTCAGATCTGGGGAAGGTCTAAAACAGCAAAACCACCATGAAGACGAACCCGATGGTCACTCTGACAGAGCTCCATAGTTCCTTTGTGGAGATGGGAAACCTTCCAGAAGGACAACTATATCTGCAGCACTCTACCAATCAGGCCTTTATGGTAGAGTGGCCAGACGAAAGCCACTCCTCATTAAAAGGCACATGACAGCCCGCTTGGAGTTTGCCAACTAAAGGACTGTCAGACCATGAGAAACAAGATTCTCTGGTCTGATGAAACCGAGATTGAACTCTTTGGCCTGAATGCCAAGCGTCATGTCCGGAGGAAACCAGGCACCGCTCATCACCTGGCCAATACCATACCTACCGTGAAGCATGGTGGTGGCAGCATCATGCTGAGGGGATATTGTTCAGCGGCAGGAATTGGGAGAATAGTCAGGATCGAAGGAAAGATGAACGGAGCAAAGTACACAGCAATCCTTGATCAAAACCTGCTCCAGAGCATTCTGGGCAACAGGACAATGACCCTTGGGCACACAGCCAAGGCAAGGCAGGAGTGGCTTTGTGACAAGTCTGTGAATGTCCTTGAGTGGCCCAGCCAGATCCCGGACTTGAACCTGATTGAACATCACCGGAGGGACCTGAAAATAGATGTGCACTGACGTTCCCCATCTAACCTGACAGAGCTTGAGAAGATCTGCAGAGAAGAATGGGAGAAATTACCCAAATACAGGTGTGCCAAATTTGTAGCGTCATACCCAATAAAAATTGAGGCTGTAATCGCTACCAAAGGTGCCCCAACAAATTACTGAGTAAAGGGTCTGAATACTTACCGGTATGTAAATGTGATATTTCAGTTATTTCTTTTTAATTACTTTGCAAAAATTTCTAAACACCTGTTTTCGCTTTTTTGTTATGGGGTATTGTGTGTAGATTGATGATAAAAAAAATAATTTAATCCATTTCATAATAAGCTGTAACATAACAAAGTGGAAAAAGTGAAGGGGTCTAAATACTTTCTGAATGCACTGTACAGTCTGCCCCATTTCAAGGCACCATAATGTTTGGGACACAGCAATGTCATGTAAATGAAAGTAGTCATGTTTAGTGTTTTGTTGCATATCCTTTGCATGCAATGACTGCTTGAAGTCTGCGATTCATGGACATCACCAGTTGCTGGGAGTCTTCTCTGGTGATGCTCTGCCAGGCTTGTATTGTGGCCATCTTTAGCTTATGCTTTTTTTTGGGGGCTAGCCCCTTTTAGTTTTCTCTTCTGTATATAAAAGGCATGCTCAACTGGGGTCTGAACGAGCGATTGACTTGGCCACTCAAGAATTGATCATTTTTTAGCTTTAAAAAACTCCTTTGGTGCTTTAGCAGTATGTTTGGTGTAGAATGAACTGCTAGCCAGTGGGTTTTGAAGCATTTGTTTGAACTTGAGCAGATAGGATGTGTCTATACACTTCAGAATTCATTATGCGACTACCATCAGCAGTTGTATCATCAATGAAGATAAGTGAGCCAGTACCTTCAGCAGCCAAAAATGCCCAGGCCATAACACCCCTACCACCATGTTTCACAGATGAGGTGGTATGCTTTGGATCTTGGGCAGTTCCTTCTCTCCTCCATACTTTGCTCTTGCCTTCACTCTGATATAAGTTAATCTTTGTCTCATCTGTCCACAAGACCTTTTATCCAGAACTGAAGATGTTCTTTTAAGTACTTCTTGGCAAACTGTAATCTGACCATCCTATTTTTGCAACTAACCAGTTGTTTGCATGTTGCAGTGTAGCCTCTGTGTTTCTGTTCATGAAGTCATCTTATGCCCCTGTCCCACTTAGAAATCTGAACGGAAACCTCTGGAGACTTTGCGCCCCACCCAAGGTTTTTGTGTGGTTCCCGGAGGTTTTTGTCCTCTGGCAACCACCTTCAACTAGCATCGCAACCGGCTTCGACTAAAAAATTACCGATTTTTAAAACGGAAACCACTTTCGACCATCAGGGAGACTGTCAAAAACCTCTGGGAACCTCCGGGAACCGCACGGAAACCTTGGGTGGGGCGCAAAGTGTCCAGAGGTTTCCGTTCAGGTTTCCTAAGTGGGACAGGGGCATTAGGACGTCCACCTACGACCACTACGTGACAACCGAAGTCAACCTACGCCCACCTGATAAGCTACGACCCTGTCAGCGACAACTGAAGACAACGTAGGTAATCGCCAATGGGATTCACCAAAGTCATCACCCGGCGATAACCTGCGTCATCCTGGCGACAACCTACGACAGCACCTACGACAGCACCTACGACAGGAGAAGACAAGCTATGTCAAGCCCACAGTCGCAGAAAGGTTTTGAACATTTCAAAATCCAGCAGCGACAAGGAAAAAAATTACGATTCTTTAGGCGACTTGATGAGACCATACAGGCATCACCCCGTGACCATGTGGCAACAGTCTCGTCGCCGAAAAAAAGTGGGACAGGCCCTTAACAGTTTTATTCTTGTTTCTCAGTCTCATTATGGCTTCTTTGACTTTCATTTGAAAAAGTTACCTTTAATTAAACAAACAGGTTCGCTTCTTAATAAACAGACAACTCACAAAGCGGTTAGTAGACCAGTTCAAAACTTTACTTATCATCGGCCGATGGATGTGACAAGGAAAACCCCAGTCAAGTCAGCAATACAAGACACTTGGATGTCCTCAGTCCACTTCTCCGAACAAAGCTGTGCAACGTGTTTTTATACAGTGTGTCACTTAATGACATTAGTCATGGCTACATCACTTAATCATATTCCAAAGAAGTTTGTCATGGTCACAAAACTTAATAACTTTCCAAAGAGGTCACAAGATTCAGTCAATACACAATGAATTTGAGCTTGTCTTCTCTTATCAATTGGTAGACACCGGTCATCGTCTCAATATACATCAACCCGAGGCAAGCCCAGGCTTGGCTTTCTGTATTAATCTACTAGACAAAAGCCTGCTTTGAGACTAAAATATAAGTGGTAAGCTGGCCCAGGAATCCATTTAATATTTTCTTATATTAAACATAATTCAGCCTTATCACATTGGCGCCCCTTTGGTCCTCATGTTGATAAACAGCAACAAAAGTTTCCAAAGTTGATGGAAAGACTGGAGGATAGACAAGGTGCTGAGAGCTCTCTTATACCCGCACGAAGGAGGCAATTAAACACACCTGAACAATTACAAACACCTGTGAAGCTATGTGTCCCAAACATTATGGTGCCCTGAAATGGGGGACTATGTATAAACACAGCTGTAATTTCTACACGGTGAAACCAAAATGTATAAAAATCCCCTTAAATAAAATCTGACAATGTGTACTTTAACCACATGTGATTTTTTTTTTCTATTACAAATCTAAAATTATGGAGTAAGGAGGCAAATGCGGAGGTTCACCTGCATCTCCTCCAACCTCATCTATTGCATCCGTTGCTCTAGATGTCAGCTGATACACATCGGTGAAACCAAGCGTAGGCTTGGCGATCGTTTCGCCGAACACCTCCGCTCAGTCCGCATTAACCAACCTGATCTCCCTGTGGCTCAGCACTTCAACTCCCCCTCCCATTCCGAATCCGACCTTTCTGTCTTGGGACTCCTCCATGGCCAGAGTGAGTACCACCGGAAATTGGAGGAGCAGCACCTCATATTCCGCTTGGGCATTTTGCACCCTAGTGGCATAAACATTGACTTCTACAATTTCTGGTAGCCCTTGCTGTCTCCTCCCCTTCTCAGCTCTCCCTCAGCCCTCGGGCTCCTCCTCTTCCTTTCTTCTCCCCCCCCCCCCCCCCCCCCCCCACCCACCCAACATCAGTCTGAAGAAGGGTTTTGGCCCGAAACATTGCCTATTTCCTTCGCTCCATAGATGCTGCTGCACCTGCTGAGTTTCTCCAGCACTTTTGTTTACCGGCAAATAAATAAATGATGGGTCTTTGTCCCAAACATTATGGAGGGCACTGTATATATAAAATCTTCAATTCCAAATTGCTGTTGACTGGTTAGCACGCAACAAAAGCTTTTCACCGTACCTCTGTACATGTGACAATAAATTAAACTGGAAATCCAAGAAGATACTGCATGCTCTGCATTAGTGGGAGGAAAGACGAGCGGATGCTCACCACCCATCGCACAAAATACCTTCATATAATTTCAAAAAAACAAGAAATTTAAGGAAACCAAAAGTGACCAAAAGCACTTTTTAGAAGCATCTGTGAACAATGCAGAACACTGCATTGCTTTTGCTCAGTAAAAAACATTTAATGACATCAGAACATATCAAGATGCAAATGAATGCCTCCCTGACCCTTATATTAACAAGAAAGTATTTGTCTTAAATTTGTCGGACATTTTTCAATATTCTTAACAAATGGCTATCGGACGTCTGATGGATATTTTATGTAAATGGCTCAATGTTCAACTAAATTATTTGCAAAAGATGGCCAGCTTCCATTTCTTAAAACCAAAAAGAGGAAACATATCTTCAAACAAGAATTTTCCAATAGTTGTTTGAAAACAAATTGTGCCAGATCTAATCCAGTGCTAAAAATGAATCTACTCTCCAAGGATCAGCTAGCAAGGACTTGCATGAAGATAATGCCTTAGAGTTAAGATGGCACATTTAAGAAGAAAAAATACTTATCAATGAACATTGGGATAATTTAACGTAACCATTCACAGTCCTTATGTCCATGTGAAGTTAGTTGATAAGCCCCAGTGAATTATACAAATGTGGCCTCAAAAGGGAACCAAGGCACATCTGCAATCACAGATTTTTTAACTACATAATAACTTGACAACTCAAAAATAATTTGGGAACATAGAAATATTCTAGATCCAATTTGGTCAGCCTGAAGAATCCTTCCAAGCCTGAAAACAGCAAGAGACTGAATAGAATCAACCAAGTATCACAATGCATTGCCATCTTTAAACATAAAACCTCACCGTACTATGACCGAGAAAATATACTCTGCCAATAAGCAGTTGCCGAGTAGGTCAAAGCCAAATATCGAAATGAATCCTTTGCTGGCGACCAGGCAGTCTTCCAGCCGATTAATGCCTTTTTAGGAGTGCAGTCTTAAACAGCGATGTCAGAAAGAAAAACAAGTAAAATTCCTTGACATTCTTAGCTGGTCAGGCTGCTTCTGTGAATAGGGAAAGAGTCATCCTTTTAGGTCTGCATTCCTTCGACAAAACCTCAAAGAAAAAAAGGTGGCTAACGTTGGCTTTATTTAAGAAGGGGTGCAAGAACAAGCCAGGAAGTTATAGGGCAGCGATGCTACGTCAGTTGTGGGAAAGTCAGTGGACAACATTCTGAGACGCAAAATTTGGAAAGGCAAAGTATGAATATCAAGTAAATTTGAGGTTTTTTTTGAAGAGGCGATTAAGAGGATTGACAAGAACAGTATGGTAGACAATGTCTTCATGGTCTTTAACAAGACAATTGTCAAGCTCCCGCATTTATTATTCGTGGGATCCAGGATTAACTAGCCAATTGATACAACATTGGCTTGGTGTAAAAAACAGAGGATAGTGGTGAAGGATTGATTTGCAGATTAAGAGTCTGTGATAGGAGTGTGCCATAGCGATCAGTTGGTCAAACGGGCAATCCCCAGATTACGACATAATTCTATCCGAGAACTATGCAGAACCTGAACTGCTCAGAAATCAGAAAGGACAAAAACAATTGTGTTTGAGAAGATCGGAGAAACAGCTGTGATGGGGGATAGCAGCAGCCAGCCGACCTCACTGACTCAGTGAACAGCTCTGTCCGGCTCAACCCTCCCACCAATTGTGGTTGCTTGGGGTAGGAAAGGCACACCACAATATGCCATTCCCTCCCAGCAGACGATGCCTGCCTATGTCCATAAATCGGATGTTCAAAATCTAGGAAGGACCTGTATATATTAATGATTTAGATGAGAATACAGTTGCATGGTTTGCAAGTTTGCAGATGATACCAAAATCAGTAGTATAGTACAGAGTGAAGAATGCTACCTAAGATTACGATAAGATCTGGATCAAATAGAAAAATGGGTCAAGGAATAGTAGATGGAATTTAACTTGGATAAGTGTTAAGTCTTCATTTTAGGAAGTTAAACAAGGGCAGGACTTGTACAGTAAAATTGTAGGTCCCTGGGGAGTGTTGTAGAAGTAAGACATAACGGAGTACAAATAAATAGTCCCAGAGGATCTAGGGTGACGGAGGGCATAGCCGTACATAATGCGAACTCCATCATCAACCGACTGACCAAATGGTGCCAGCACAACAACCTGGCTCTCAACATCAGTAAGACCAAGGAACTGATTGTGTACTTTGGTAGGGGAAGGATGAGGACCTACAATCCTGTTTATATCAACGGGATGATGGTGGAAAGGATCAATAACTTCAAATTCCTGGGCATGCATATATCAGAAGATCTTTCCTGGACCCAACACACTGATACAATTGTAAAGAAGGCACATCAGCGACACAAGATTACAGAGATTCGGCATGTCGAAGAGGATTCTCCTAAACTTCTACAGGTGCACGGTAGAGAGCGCATTCTGACTGGTTGCATCGTGGCCTGGTTCGGCAACTTGAACGTCCAAGAACAAAAAAGACTACAAAAAGTTGTGACCCCTGTCCAGTTCATCACCGGCTTTGATCTCCCCACCGTCGAAGGGATCTATCGCAGTCGTTGCCTCAAACAGGCAGCCAAAATCATCAAGGACCCACACCATCCTGGCCACACACTCATCTCACCATTGCCATCAGGAGGAAGGTACAGGAGCCTGAAAACTGTAATGTCCAGGTACAGGAACAGCTTCTTCCCTACGGCCATCAGGTTACTAAACACAACAATGAATAAGCTCTGAGCTCTGAACTGCAAAAAACTATTATTATTTGTTATTTGCACTATATTTGTTATTTATTGAACTTTTTCTTTTTTCCCCCCCAATTATGTACTATGTTCACATATTCTGTTGTGCTGCAGCAAGTAAGAATTTCATTGCCCCATCCGGGACATATGACAATAAAACACTCTTGACATGACTTTTGAACTGAAGGAAATGCACATGATGCAGGAAATGTTGTTGGGTAGGCTGATGGGACTGAAGACTGATAAATCTCCAGGGCCTGATGGTCTGCATCCCAGGGTACTTAAGGAGGTGGTGCTGGAAATGGATGTATTGGTGATCATTTTCCTGCAGGTACAGCAGGCAGTGAAAAAAGTGAATGGCATGCTGGCCTTTATCACAAGAGGAGTTGAGTATAGGAGCAAAGAGGTCCTTCTGCAGTTATATAGGGCCCCAGTGAGACCACACCTAGAGTGCAGTTTTGGTCCCCTAATTTGAAGAAAGACATTCTTGCTATTGAGAGAGTGCAATGTAGGTTTACAAGGTTAATTCCCGGGATGGCGGGACTGTGATATGTTGAGAGAATGGAGTAGCTGGGCTTGTATACTCTGAAGTTTAGAAGGATGAGAGGGGATCTAAATTAAACATATAAGATTATTAAGGGTTTGGACACACTAGAGGCAGGAAACATGTTCCCGATGTTGGGGGAGTCCAAAACCAAGGGCCACAGTTTAAGAATAAGGGGCAAGCCATTTAGAACTGAGACGAGGAAACACTTTTTCTCACAGAGCGTTGTGAGTCTGTGGAATTCTCTGCCTCAGAGTGCGGTGGAGGCCGGTTCTCTGGATACTTTGAAGAGAGAGCTAGATAGGGTTCTTACAGATAGCGGAGTCAGGGGATATGGGGTGAAGGCAGGAACGGGGTACTGATTGGGGTTGATCAGCCATGATCACATTGAATGGCGGTGCTGGTTCGAAAGGCCGAATGGCATACTCCTGCACCTATTGTCTATTATGTTCTATAGATTCAGGATCAGTTCTTGGGGATAGGAGGGTAGCTAATGTTATCCAACTTTTTAAGAAAGGCGGGAAAGAGAAAACAGGGAATTATAGACCAGTTAGCCTGACATCGGTGGTGGGGAAGATGCTGGAGTCAATTATAAAAGATGAAATAGCGGCACATTTGGATAGCAGTAGCAGGATCAGTCCGAGTAAGCATGGATTTATGAAGAGGAAATCATGCTTGACTAATCTTCTGGAATTTTTTGAGGATGTAACTAGGAAAATGGACAAGGGAGAGACGCAGTGGAAACGCATGGATAGGAGAGTGCTGACATGGATAGAAAATTGGTTGGCAGACAGGAAACAAAGATTAACGGGTCCCTTTCAGAATGGCAGGCAGTGACTAATGGAGTACGGCAAGGCTCAGAGCTGGGACTGCAGCTATTTTCTATATATATATATAGAAATGATTTAGAGGACGGGATTACAAGTAAACATTAGCAAATTTGCAGATGACACAAAGCTGGGTGGCAATGTGAACTGTGAGGAGGATGCTATGAGGATGCAGGGTGACCGACAGGTTGGGTGAGTGGGCAGATGCAGTTTAATGTGGATACATGTGAGGTTATCCACTTTGGTAGCAAAAACAGGAAGGAAGATTATTATCTGAATGGTGTCAAGTTGGGAAAAGGGGAAGTACAATGGGATCTGGGGGTCCTTGTTCATCAGTCAATTAAAGTTAGCATGCAGTGAATAAAGCGAATGGCATGTTAGACTTCATAACAAGAGGAGTTGAGTATAGGAGCAAAGAGGTCCTTCTGCAGTTGTACAGGGCCCTAGTGTGACCACACCTGGAGTATTGAATGCAGTTTTGGTCTTCAAATTTGAGGAAAGACATTCTTGCTATTGAGGGAGTGCAGCACATGTTCACAAGATTAATTCCCAGGATGGCGGGACTTTCATATGCTGAGAGAATGGAGCGGCTGCACTTGTATACTCTGGAGAGGGTGAGAGGGGATCTCATTGAAACATATAAGATTATTAAGGGTTTGGACATGCTAGTGCAGGGGTCTGCAACCTTGTTCTGCATGGTGCCAGGACACATGTCTGTGAGCGGATGGCGGGCCACATCTACCACGTTTACACATAGATCCCGCATATTCGAGGATGCGACCCGGAACACTGGTGCTTTGTGCAGGATGCAGTACAGCCAGAGCTCCCGCTTTCGGCGGCCCCGCAATTGCGGCCACCAGCGCAGGCCCCCTTGCGTCACCACACCTGGGCGCCTCAGGCCCGGGAGGTACCAGAGATGAAGGAAGTCTGCAGGCCGGGTGAAAGATTGGCTATAGAAAGATTGCCATGAGGCTGGAAAGGGTGCAAAAAAGGTTCACAAGGATGTCACTGCAGCTGGATAGGCAGATGTTTTTTTACTGGAGGCTGAGCAGTGACCTAATAGAGGTATTTACGAAGCATAGACAAATGGAATGGTCATAATTTTTTTCCCCAGTGCAGGGGAATCTAAAGCAAGAGATCATAGGTTTAATGTATGGAGGGGAAATATTAAAGGGGATCTAATATTTACGTCAATGAAGGTACGGCGGTGAATGTTGAAAACATGGATTTTAGTGGCATTTTTTGCGAGGTCCCTCATCCAGAAGATTACGATGTGTGGGATCCACGATGACTTGGTTGTAAGGATTCGGAACTGGCATATTCATATAAGACAGAGGGTTGTGGTGGAAAGTCGATATTCGTGCTGGAAGTCTGTGACCAGTACAGCTCTACAGGGATCTGTGTTGGGATCTCTGTTGTTTGTGATACATATAAATGACCTAGACGGAAATGCAGATGGGTTGGTGAGTAGGTTTGCTGAACAAACAAAAATTGGAGGAGTTGCAGACTGTGAGGAAGGCTATCAGAAGATACAGCAGGATATAGATCAGCTGCCGAAATGGGCGGAGAAATAGTTTAACACGAGTCCAGAGATGCCAACCTTCCAGAGCACAAATCAGTAATCATAAGGCTAAAAATCAGTAATTTGGAGACAAAATCAGTAATGTTTTGCGCGAAGCAATTTTTTTTCTGCATGATGACAAGCGCGGCTCCCACAGGCAAGCGATAGCGCATAATGTTAACATTAACATACCTGTATGTTCATTAGTTGGTATTACATAAACATGTATTAACTCACCATTGAAAATGCTCTATTGAAAGACTGGATGAACGAGTTCATTATCAATATGTCTTGATATGTTTATACACACACACTCACACATATATACGCGCACACACACACAGACACACTCACACACACAGACACACTCACACACACAGACACACTCACACACACACACTCCAGTGATGGAAATGGGTTTAGGAACTAAGGGTACTCTGGGTCCGTGAAGCTGAGGTTGGGAAGGAGGGGGGGGGGGGGGGGGACTCTGTCTCTGTCTGTGTGTGTGTGTTGGCTGCAGCCATCGTCTGCTTTAGTGAGGGAAGCAGGTCGGTGATTGATCAAAAGGCCCCTAGGAGACTGTCTGATTGGCTGCCAAGTGACCAGCGCATTATGTGATTGGACACAATGCCCTTGGAGACGGCGGCTGATTGGGCGGGAGGAGACCGATTTATTGATTGGACGGGAATTTTAAGGGTAGCTGGTCGGTGATTGGACGCAACCCCCTTAGAGACAGTCGTTGATTGGCCACCAAATAATCGGGCGCAAAAAAATAAAAATAGGAAAACAATAAAATCGAAATTACGATTTAAATCGGAAGAATATCATGCCTGATCTGCAGCAAAGATACTAGTATCCGCTCTAGTATCTTTGATCTGCAGTTCCTTCCCATTGAAGAAGAACCCTGGCCCGAAACAACTCGTAATCCATTCCCTCCACAGATGCCGCGAAGCCCGATGAGTTCCTCCAGCACTCGGTGTTTTTTTATTTAACTCTTGAAATTTAAGTTAGACATACAGCTGGAGTAACTCAACGGGACAGGCAGCGACTGGAGAGAAGACTCTTTTTCAGACTGAACTGAACTCTCGTCGGTGAGAGTACTTGTGATTATCTGCAGAAGGATCTCGACCAGAAAAGTCATCCACTCCCCAGAGCCGGCGCCCGTCCCACTGAGCCACCCCAGCCCCCCCCCCCCCCCCCCCCTTATAATTTCCGTACTTTTTCTATAGCTGCCACCCATTTGATGTCATCCTGCACCCTGCTCCTGGTCCCGGCCCGCGCCGATCTGCGTGTGTGCGTGTGCGTGTCGGAGTCTGAGCGGAGAAGCGCCGGCACCAAGAGTGAGTGAATGCATGGACAGACGGACGAAAGCAACCATCGTAGAGCGCAATAGGTGACATTTTGGGCAGAGACCCTTCTTCAGACTGACAATCAAGGGAAAGGGAAACGGGAGGCATATCTTCCATTCGTTTGTCCTTAGTGCCATCTATATCTATTGTTCCTCTTTCCCCTGACGGTCTGAAGAAGGGTCTCAATCCGAAATGTCATCTATGATCGTTGATCATTCCTTTCGCCCGTCTGTCCGATTGTTCGCTCGTCCTTGGATTAAGTAGCGCAGGATAAAGCTGGGAATTCATGCACAGGATGGAAACTGGAAACTGGAACGTAGGAGAACGTCGTCCCTCTGCGTACCCCCCCATTTCCATCACTGGCACTCACACACACACACTCACTCACACACTCCCAAACACACACAACAAGTATGTGCTAACTTAAAATCGGCAAAATCCGGGATTTACGATATGAAAATCGTACCGCCCGTAATTGGCCAATTTTCCGTAGAAATTACGGGAAATCCGTACCAGTTGGCATCTCTGCTGACGAGGTGTTGCACTTTGGGAGGTTTAACGTAAGGAGAGAGTATAGAGTTAATGGCAAGACCTTTAACAGCACTGACTAAGATGGCGCCTACCTGCAGCGACATTTTGCCAGCTGCACGACAGAAAATCTTCAAATATAGTATTTCTGAGCCCCCGTTATGTACTATGTTTACATATTCACATATTCTGTTGTGCTGCAGCAAGTTAGAATTTAATTGTCCCATCTGGGACATATGACAATAAAACACTCTTATTTCTTGTGCAGAGGGATCTTGAAGTCCAAGTTCATAGTCCACTAAAGATGGCTGAACAAGTAGAGTGGTAAAAGTGGTATGAGATATTGTTGTCTTCATTGCTTGGGGCATTGAATATAAGAGTCAGGAAGTTATGACGCAGCTCGATATCACTACGGATAGGCCAAATTTAGAGCATCGCTTGCAATTCTGGTCACCCCATTACAGGAAAGATGGGGAAACTTTAGATGGGAGTGCAGAGGAGGTTTAGCAGAATTTTGCATGGATTAAAGTGCTTCAGCTACAGTGAGAGGTTGGACAGACTTGGATTGCTTTATCTGGAACATCAGAGCTTGAGGGGAGACTGGATAGAAGTACACACGATTATGAAAGGCATAAATATGGGTAGACAGTCAGGGCCTTTTACCCAAGGAGGAGATGTCCAACACTGGAGGGCATAGCGATAAGGCGATGGTTTAATGGAGATGTGCGGGGCAAGTATGGGGAGAAGGCAGGTACAGGATACCGAGTTGGATGATCAGCCATGATCATATTGTATGGCGGTGCAGGCTCGAAGGGCCGAATGGCCTACTCCTGCACCTATTTTCTATGTTTCTATATCTATGTTTCTAAGTCTTTGTTTACACAGAGGATGGTGAGGACCAGGAACGCATTGCCAGGGATGGTGGTGGAGGCAGGTATGAAAGTGGCATTTATGAGGATTTTAGATAAGCACGTGGTAGTGCAGGGAATAGAGAGATATGGATCATGTGCAGGTAGATGAGATCAGTTCAGCTAGGCATCATGTTCAGCTTAGACATTGTGGGCCAAAGGATCTGTTGCCGTGCTGTGCTGTTCTTTGTTTTAGGAATCAACTTTTTCCACAAAGAGGGTGGTGCTCATGTGGAACGAGCTAATAGAGGAAGTGGTAGAGATGGGTACAATTATAATATTTAAAAGACATAATGATAGCTACAAGAAAAGTTTAGAGCGATAAGAGCCAAACGCAGACAAATGGAACTTAAAGAAAGCGATTTTGTTGGCATGTACGAGTTGGGCCAAAGGGCCTATTTCCATGCTGTCGAACTCCATGACTATGACAAAAGAAGCTCGTAAAGCTGCAGTGATGTTGTGGACAGGGGATAATGGGGATAGGTTGGAAGCAAGGTCATCTGGGCTCTGAGTGAATGAGAGCAGTTAGAGAGTGAGAGCAGGGACAAAGGATTGAGGCAGTTGCAAATGCCGAGCTGGAGTCATACGGAATTGGTGAAGCTAGTCATGATCTCCACTGCCCAAAAAAAGGTGAGATGACATAATGGGTTTGTTAATAGCAATGGGGAGGTCGCAGGTCAGAAAGATAAAGACATTTCAGAGGCACATGCATGGAAATTGTTATAATTGGAGCAAAAACAAGAGAAATGGAGGAAATGGAGAATGGGATAGCATCCCTAAGGAGGGAGGGTGGGATAGCAGTTGAGATAGCTGCAGGAGTCAGTACGTTTCGAATGGATGTTAGTAGCTAACCCATCTCCTGATATAGAAACAGAGAAATCCAGGACATGAAGGAAAGAGCTATAGATAAACCATGTGGGAAGCATGGAAATCTGCAGCTAAAGTGATGAAACTGTTGATTCTGAACAAGTGCAGGAAGAAGCAGGAGTTGCAGAGGTTCAATGCGAGAACAAGTTTGGCAGGCATGTGTGTTGGTGGGGGGAGATGAACATGGACTGGGTTGGCCCTGTGCTCGCGGAAGAAACAGAGTCTCAGAATAAGACACAAAGTGTTGGAGTAGTTCAGTGGGTCAAGCTGCATCTCTGAAGAACATGGATAGGCAATGTTTCAGGTTAGGACCCTTCGTCAGACTGAGTAGCATCAGACTTGGTGGCATACACCATCCACAGCTCCTTGCATCTCAGATTCCTCAGAATACCCTGATGTGAGATGGAGGTATAGAGAGATGGTACACCAGCAGCAATAGTGAACAAACAGTAGGCCCCATGTATTCCAACTCTGCATTTCACAACTCCCACATCCTTTTGTCCAGGTTATTTTGTCTATGTTTGCACTCTCTACTTGCTTCTATTCAGTCATTGACCAGATCACCTTGTTTAGTTTTCCCCCATGGTTACCCTGGTTTCACTCTCCCTCGCCCACAACCTTCTGTTGTCTCCTTTGCAGTTCTGACAAAGGATCTCTGAACTGAAACTTTCACTCTTGTTTCTCTTCCCACAGATGTAGCCTGATCTACTGGGTATTTCCACCATTTTCTGTTTTTATTTTAGATTTCAAGTATTTGGAGCGTTTGGGTGATGGATCGTGCCAAGCTTTTTCTCTGTTTCCCATCATTAGAGTTTTGTAAGAGATACAGTGAAATTCTCATCTCAAATACCAAATAATATGAATCACACACCTGAAAGTAACCCTTATTATGCAGGTGGATATCCCAAATTGAAATGCAACTTATAAGGATTAAAACGAAAAACAAAGAGCTGGACTCTGCAGTCAGGCAGCATCTATGGAAGAGAAATGGACAGACAACATTTCGGCTCAGGATCCTTCTTCAGAGTGTTGCACTTGCATGGATTATAGCTTGAACAGACTTCAACTTAGAATATGCCCATGAGTATGACATTAACCAAAACTTGGTTAGTTCTTTTAAAATCATTGCAGTATTTTAGAGATGCTTATGAATCAGGAACTACAAGGACAAATGACAATCAAAAGAGGCATGTTGTAGAATGATACTGGGGTATTTCCACTTAAGGAAAATATGCTGAGATTTCAAGACCTATTAGCAATGCAGGTGGTAACATCTTTGGTTCCACATAACATTTCCTTACTGGAAGTTGCCATTTCCTGTCCGGAAACAACTAGAACAATGTTACAAAAGCAGACGGGAACGAAACAAAAGAGCAGCAGGGAATGCATCCAATAACTGCTTTTTTTTGCTTAAAAAGTAAATTTTGACTGAAAAATCAGATCTTGCAATTCCAACAGTTGTCTCCATGCAAGAAATTAATCCAACAAAGTATTGTAACAGATAACACAAGTTTTCAATTTTTTGTAATAAAAGCAAATGCTTAAAAGTTAAAAACAAGTCAAAGAGCTGAAATATTCAACCACGACTTCCCCCTCAAATCACACTTCCAGGCATAGTTCTGCTTCCAAGATAAACAGCAGGAATTAAAAAATGTTGATCAGTGTGAAGAAGGAACCCGACCTGAAACATAATTTTGGAATTTTTAAATATTTATTGCTCTACTGTACAAAGATAATGCCGGTGCCCTGACTAAGGAACAACGATTAAATTGTTTTTGTGATCAACAATCTAGTCTGGTTTAGAAGGCAGACGGGATCCTTCAGGTTATCTTTAGTATTCTTGTATCATAACGAGAGATTTATAAACTGATTTAAATGAGTCAAGCAATCCACTATCACAGGCAGTCTATGGGCTCTCCCCAAAGACTCCATTCCTGTGAACGTCAGTTTGCTGTAGTTACCCATGTTGATTCACTCAACACACACTTGTTGCAATTATTTCACTTTGTTGAATAATCATCCCAACATCACCCATAATTAAAATAGTGGAATATGTATTGTATCCAGTCATTAAAGAATAGCATGAAATGTTTTATTCTTACAGGCTAAAAAATGCTTTAAAAGTATGGAAGAATTTGTATAAAATCAGATTTCCATGGGTAATTTGTTCATAAATTCATGCCATAGGAGCAGAATTAGACCATTCGGCCCATAGTAGACTCATTCCGCCATTCAGTCATGATCTATCCTTCCCTCTCAATCCCATTCTCCCACCTTCTCTCCGTAACCTTTGGCACCCTTAATAATTAAGAACCTGTCAATCTCCACTTTAAAAATACCCAATGACATGGTCTCCACAGCCGTCTGAGGCAATGAATTTTGCACTCGCCACTCCCTGGTTAAAGAAATTCCTCTTCATCTCCTTTCTAAATATATGTTCTTTTATTCTGAGGCTGTGCCCTCTGGTCCTAGACACACCCACCAGTGGAAATGTCCACTCTATCCAGGCCTTTCATTATTTGTTAAGTTTCAATGAGGTCCCACTTCCTCCTTCTAAACTCCAGCGAGTAGAGGCCCAGAGCTGTCGAACATGCATCATACATTAACTCAATCATCCCTGGGGTCATTCTTGTAAACCTCCTCTGGATCCTTAGATATGGGGCCCAAAACTGCTCACAATATTCCAAATGCGGTCTGACCAGTGCCTTATAAAGCCTCAGCATTACATCTATGCTTTTATCTTCTAGTTCTCTTTAAATGAATGCTAACATTACATTTGCCTTTCTTACCACAGATTCAACTTGCAAATTAACCTTTTGGGGATTTTGCACCAGCACTCCCAAGTCCCTTTGCACTTCCTTCTTGAGCAGTAGAGTAACATTTGCAATTTTCTCGTCCTCTGGGTCAACTCCTGACTCTACTGATTCTTGAAAAATCACTACTAATGCCTCCACAATCTCTAAAGCTACCTCTTTCAGAAGCCTGGGGTGTAGTCAATCTGGTCCAGATGACTTATCTACGTTCAAACCCTTCAGCTTTCCAAGCACCTTCTCTTTAGTAATAGCAACCTGTCTCGCTGATGCCCCCTGACTCTCTTGAAAATCATTGGCACATTGCTGGTGTCTTCTGCTGTGAAGACAGTTGCAAAATGCGTATTCAATTAATCTGCCAATTTCTTTATTGTAACCTGGAAAGCCTCCCTATATTCATGTTTTCAAAATCTCCAGAGTTTCTAATGTGTGAAGAGTGTGCAGCATTCATACCGTAATTTACATGGAAATGCTTGTCAAATCACTTTCCCATAGCATTAATTAAAACAATGCTCATTGCCCTACTGGGTTGTTCTAAAAGGTTCTTTTTAGACTTTCACCCTTTTTTATCTTTATTTTTAGTCCTGTCAAAAAACAAATGTTAGTTGGAGGTCTTTTATGTGGTGGGTGGGGGAGGGGAAGGGGGAAACTTTATTTCCTAATCCCTACCTGGCCGGAGAAGCGGCTTTCCTCCGAGCTGCTTCTTCGCCCCTTCCTCGTGGCCTACCATCGAAACTGGAGCGGCGTTTCCTGTCGGGACCGGCCGAGACTACAGCTTCGGCGGCGGCACAGCGCTGGGATACCAACACGGAGCGGGCGATGCCTTACCGGGTCGCCGTGCAGTAAGCTCCGGAGTGCGGACTCCAACATCCGAGGAGCTGTGGCTGCGGGCGCTGCTGGATTTAAAACACCGCGGAGCCTGGGATCAGAGCTTGCAGAGTCGGAGCTCCAACCAGCGCGGCCTGAACACTTCGGTTGCCGCGGTCTCCGGGGAGGAAACGGCCGCTCCAGACATTTTCCAAGCCGCTGAGGAGTGTTCACCCAACGCCGGAGTTCCAGCTTTCCGGCAAAGGGGGCCTGAAAACATCGGACTGGCTGCGGAGCCACAAATAGGCCCCGACCTCAGGTGTTTCACTTTCACTTTTTGATGCCTTTCACCACAGTGGAAAGTTTTGTTTCTGTTGTGGTGGGACGTACATGTTGAATTCTATAATGTGTTATATCTTTTTTTCTTGTTTTTAATTTTTCTATGGATATACGGAAACTTTATTATTTCCTTGTAAAGCACTTTGGTTTCAACGCTAGTTGATTTAAACGTGCTATATAAATAAAATTTACTTACTTACTTCTTGAATTTGCATTTACATCATTTGCAGTACTTTGCTTCCCTACAATGCCCTCCATAATATTTTGGACAAAGACCTATCATTTATTTATTTGCCTCTGTACTCCACAATTTGTAATAGAAAAAATCAATTGTGTATAAAGTGCACATTGTCAGATTTTAATGAAGGCCATCTTTCTACATTTCGGTTTCACCATGCAAAAATTTCAGCAGTGTTTATACATTGTCCCCCCCATTTCAGGGCACCATAATGTTTGGGATACAGCAATGTCATGTAAATGAAAGTAGTCATGTTTTGTATTTTGCTGCATATCCTTTGCATGCAATGACAGCTTGAAGTCTGCGATTCATGGACAATGGACAATAGGTGCAAGGAGTAGGCCAATTCGCCCCTTTGAGCCAGTAATATTGGCTGATCATCCACAATCAGTACCGCATTCCTGCCTTCTTCCCATATCCCCTGACTCCGCTATCTTTAAGAGCTCTATCTATTGGCCATGTCATCGGGTGATCGCCCATTGAGCATACCCTTTATATGCTGGAGAGAAAACTGAAGGAGACCAGCCCCTAAAACACGCATAAGCTAAAGATGGCTCAATACAGGCCTGGCAGAGCATCACAAGTTGCTGGGTGTCTTCTCTGGTGATGCTCTGCCAGGCCTGTATTGCAGCCATCTTTAGCTTATGCTGTTGGAGGATTTTTCTTTGTTTTTGTGACAATTCTTCTGTCATCAGCTGTGGAGGCCTTCCTTGGCCTTCAGGCCCTTTGCAATTAGTAAGCTCACCAGTGTTCACTTTCTTCTTAATGATGTTCCAAACAGTTGATTTTGGTAAGCCTAAGGTTTGGCTGATGTTTCTAACAGTTTTATTCTTGTTTCTCAGTCTCATAATGGCTTCTTTGAATTTCATTGGCATAACTTTGGTCCTCATGCTGATGAACAGCAATACAAGTTTACAAAGGTGATGGAAAGACTAGGTGCTGAGAGCTCTCTTATACCTGCATTGAGGCAATTAAACACACCTGGGCAATTAAACGCCTGTGAAGCCATGTGTCCAAAACGTTATGGTACCTTGAAATGGGGGGGACTATGTAATAAACACAGCTGTAATATCTACATGGTGAACCCAAAATATATAAAAATACCCTTTAATAAAATCTGACAATGTGCACTATAACCACATGTGATTTTCTTCTATTACAAATCACAAATTGTGGAGTACAGAGGCAAATAAATAAATGATGAGTCTTTGTCCCAAACATTATGGAGTGCATTGTATATTACAATTATAATATGGCGCTGTAGTCTGTTATTTTATTTACATCATAAATCTACATTCCACCACAACCAGATAGAGCACGAGACTGCAGATTCTATCCTACATCCCACACACTAGGGACAATTTACAGAAGCCAATTAACCCTACCCTGAGCAAAACAATTTGCTGCATGAACTCAGTGGTTCGAGCAGCACACGTTGAGAAAGAAGCAGACAATGTTTATGAAGATAGATATAAAGCGCAGGAGTAATTCCGCGGGTCAGGTAGCATCTCTGGAAAAAAGGACAGGTGACGTTTCAGATCGGGACCCTTCTTCAGACAATGTTTGTGGTCAGGCTCCTTCTTCCGATTGACGTTTATATGATTGATATCAGAACATTAATGCTGTTGTAAGCACCACCTGCTGTTGATCAATGTTTGAACAAGTACTGAGGTGCTTGTGAAACCAGGATTCAGCATTGGTCAGATCTTTCAGGAGAAAAACTGAACTTAAGAGGAAATTGGCTGTTAAACATTATTCACAATACAAAGCATTTAAAAATAGATGGAATACTTAAGACCTCTTTTAAAATATACTGGGGGTACAAGTCATTTCATATTTACCAATTATTCATTTTTTATTCTACTATACCTGCAGTACAGGGCTATTGTCAAAGTTGTAGGCACTGGGCCTCCCTTCCAGAGTCGAAAAGGCTACATTTCCTCCAGTGAGGGGAGATATATCACTAAATTCATCTGTACATAGTGCCTCTTGTTCATCATCTCCTGTTCGGATAAACCCACGATTCATTTTCTGATAGGTTTTTTCACAAGATCCACTGTAATACTGGTAAGGTACCCAAGTTCCAGCTTCACCTGTTCGCTTATAAATAGCAAAGCTTTCAGGTCGACTTGTGTGGAATTTCAGTCTTACGTATGTGATATCAAATGCTTTATCTGCAACAGAAAAAAAATATACAAGTTTACCAGTTACTTTTTGTGTCTCCATTTAGTGGCTTAAAATCTTTCTCTAGATTACAATCTTCCAATGCAATTCACAATCATGTTACACTTGAAGCCAAGAATTATGGCTGCTTATGAACCAGTCAATATTTGGCAGCAAGATCAACAAAACAAACGAGGTGAATGGAATTTTTTTTTTTGCCCATTTAAAAACCTTTTTTGGCCAGAAATTCTTACTCATTTCAAATTTCAACATGAAGATTTTGCTTACATCCGTACATGCAAAAAATTGGAGACATACCAGTTGTGCTTACAACTTATACCAGCTTAAATTTGTATAGGAATACCACAGAGGAACTTATTTTCAGAAAGTGCACATCTACTATATACCTAAATAAGCAGACGAAGCTACCCTGGGAAAAAAAGATTTGATTAGACAAGCAGAAAAATAAAATACTTTTTTGCATAAATATTATTAGAAGTAACCTCAGAATTGTACTTATGAAGACAGCATAACCGTATAGAATGGTTTAGCAAACACACTCAAGGATGTTTATATACAAGCTGAAAAAATGACCAGACTACTATGCAGATTCATTTTATGTCTGGTTTGTTTTGCTGATGTCCGCCAAGTCAGAGAAGGATTTTGCAGAAGTTTACCTCAACGTGACAACTTGAGAGTTTTGTCTTATTCTTTCCCCATAAGTCTGATTTTAAATCTATCCATCTCTCTATTGAAAATTGTGCTATTGAATGCGCACCCATTGATTTCAGGCAAGGCATTCCAGATCATAACTTATGGCGCAAAAAAATGTTCGTCTCAACTCTGGTTCAGTTTCCACTCGGCTCTCCTCATCCTCAGATTACCAACATACCTGCCATTGGAAAGTTTTTGCTTACTCTTTTAAAATAATTTATTATTTTGAACACATCGATCAAATCTAAACCTTCGCACCCTTAGCAAGAGAAATTGTAGAGATGGACCATTACTGCGGTGCGGGATACACCACAAGGCATACACGTTTTCCCAAGGTAGGTGGAGGGGCACCAGCTACAATGAGGATATTCTGATTCTGCAGCAAGATATAGATAGATGAAGAGAGTGAAAAATTTGGCAAATGGGAATTTGAAAATAGGAAAGTGTGAGGTCATGCACTAAAGTATCAAAAGGGTCTAAATGGAATTTTACTTCGGAGTCACGTGAGTGACTACGTGAAGACCCCGCCTGCACGCGTGCGCGACATATCGTCGAACGCATTGCGGAAGCGACAGTCGGGAGGAGCACCGCTCCTCCAGCGTAAGTTTAAAAAACCTATTGAGGTAAGTCTTACCATTCAGGTGAGCGTGGCGACTGCGCGTGTTTATGTTTCAGACGGAACGCCATTGGAGTCGCGCAAGTCTAGGAGAGGAGTGGCAAAAATCGCTGCTATGGAAAGCAGCCAGCAGCGTGCCGTTTCTCCAGAGCTGCAGGTGCTACCAGCAGCTCCCGACTTCCCGCCGCTACAGTCCGAAGGTACGCCGCGGCCCAGCGGCAAAGCCATCCGGAAGTCCAGCGTGACCTGCTTATGCAGGGGCAGAGTCACGGTGGGTCTCCTCGCAGACCCACTGCAGGATCCTTTCAAGGACTGCCAAATGTCTCACCCTCTTCGCAGGGGAGCATTAGGGGTCAAAGCTGGGCTGACCCTGAAGAAGGGGCAATGGCTGAACAGTCATCTGTATTAGGGGTGTCAGAAGAACTGCTGGGCATGGCAAATAAACATGCTGTGCCAACACAGAAAGGACTGCCTATACATCCAAAGCTGGCAGCCAGCATAAATTACATGGCTACAAACCAGCTGCAGGAGCAAGCCATAAACTCTACAGCTGAAAAATACCTTGCTCCAGAGAATTGCATTTCTCTCAATGTACCTGCAGTCAACAACCACATCTGGGGCAACATGAGCCCAACTATAAGAAGCCAGGAGGTGAAGCTCCAGAGGATCCTTAAACTGCTGGCTGCAGGGATCACAGCAGTAACCAGGACAGCTGATGGGGTGGATTTACCTGAAGAGCTACAAGATGCTCTAGCATTACTGTGTAATACTCAGTTTGAGATTAACAATTATAGGAAGAGCATCATTAAACCAGCACTTAATCCCAAATTTGCGGGATTATGCAGGACCAGTAGCATTCAGCCGCCAAATTTGCTGTTTGGGGACAACCTTCCGAAGCAGGTGAAAGACCTGGATGAAGAGGCCAAGGCTGTAGGCCTGATCAAGGTGCCAAACACCTCTAAACCCCACTATCAACAGCGGCAGCACCCCTACACAACCACCAGACATCGGTACAATGAAAGAACACCGGGTGGTGAAAGCTTGAGGGCCGGTCCACCTGCACAGCGGTCTTTTTTAGGCCATGGCCCAGCCCGGCCTTCTTGGAAAATGCGCCAACACCACAACGAAGCAACACAACACCAGAACAAACAAGGGCAGAGACAACCCACACAAACTCAGAGGTAACCATGGACGTAGGTGGGTCTGGTTGCCTCAAAAACATTGCATGTTTAGGTTCATCAAAAATTGGTGGACGGTTGCACTTGTTTCATCATGTGTGGAGCACTTTTACCTCTGATCCTTACATACTCGGAAATATTCAGGGTTACAAATTTGAATTTGTGTACGAACTCCCCATCCCAGTTCAGCATACGCCTAGCCGGAAGTTTATACTTTCACAAAAAGAGAGAACAGCAGGCCATGCTGAACTGTTGAGATTAAACAAAAAAGGGGTAATTGAGAAGACAATCAGAGAATCTCAAGAGTTCTAATATATTTACAAAAAACAAAAAAGATGGCGGTTGCCGCATCATTATAGATTTGACTGAACTAAGTACTTCCATTCAGTAAGCCCATTTCAAAATGGACACGTTTGTCACAGCCAAACAGCTGATTTCTGATAGGTACTACATGGCTTGCATCGATCTTAAAGATGCATACTATTCAGTACCAATACACAAGGATCATCGTAAATACCTGAAATTTGTCTGGATGGGACAGCTATGGCAGTATAAGGCCTTACCCAATGGGTTGTCATCAGCACCCAGGCTGTTTACTAAATTATTAAAACCAGCTTTAGCAAATATATGCAAATGCGTATATTAATCATACGGGTGGAATAAAGTCGATATCATGTGATGAATTGGCTAATAATATCTGGCACTGGTGTCTGGAAAGAGAGATTTGGATCTCAGCCACTTACCTTCCAGGTAAGCTAAATACCGTGGCAGACACCAGATCACGTAAATTCAGCGACAACATTGAATGGATGTTGGATCGGAAAGTGTTTACAGATATTATAGAACGGTAAGGGACACCAGATATCGACCTTTTTGCATCCAGACTTAATCACCAACTCCCAACATATGTTGCTTGGGAACCAGACCCAGGGGCAGCAGTGATGGACACTTTCTCGCTGCATTGGGGGGATTTGTTTTGCTATGCATTTCCCCCCTTCTGCCTCATCAGTCGGGTCTTACAAAAAATTAAACAAGACTCCGCAACGGGTATTTTAGTTGTTCCCGGCTGGCCTACCCAACCATGGTTCCCAGCAGTACAAAAGATGGCCTCAGAACCCTGCATTCGGATCAACAAACGGCCGAGTTTGTTGATACACCCGTGACAGGGGAAAGTCATCCGTGCCATGACCGCATGAACTTGTTGATTTGCAGATTCTGAACAGGCCATTCCTGGGATACGGACTCTCCGACAGGACGATCAATGCCATCTCAACGTCGTGCAGGGAGTCCACGAGGAAACAGTACCTGACCAATGTCAGGAAATGAGAAGTGTTCTGCACCAGGACGAACACTACATATGACTCAGCCACCATCACTGAAGTGCTGGAGTTTCTGGCCACCCTTCATTTTGATTACAGTGCCATTAATTCTGCAAGGAGTGCCCTTTCTAATTATCTGAGCAGAGGGAGTGATCACCTGGCTATAGGATCACACCCACTGGTATCTAAACTAATGAGGGGTATATTTAACTCCAATCCCCCCAGGCCCAGATACACCCATACATGGGACATAGGCATAGTATTAACAATGTTACGAGGATGGACACCCATATCTGGACAAACTAACGTACAAGATGGTAATGATAATGGCACTTGTAACAGCACAACGGGTCCAGTCCTTACACAAGCTAAATATGGACGCCATGTATGTCACAAGTGGCAAGATAACCTTTCTAATACAGGGGTTACTCAAACACGACCGACCCGGGTCCTCTGGCCAAAAATTAGAGTTTCTGGCCTATCCTGCAGATAGTCGGCTCTGCATTGTGACTCATATTTTGCAATATATAGAAGTCACCAAGACTCTTAGGGGCACGGAGAGAGCTTTACTCATAACCCATAAACGCCCTCACCATAAGGTCACAGTGCAAACTATATCCATGCAGCGGGGGTGGATACTATTGTTTTCAAATCTCACTCCACCAGGGCTGCATCTACATCGGCAGCTAGGATGATGGAAGTTCCTTTGGACCACATCCTTGCCACAGCGGGTTGGAGCAATGAACAAACTTTTCAACGCTTTTATAATAAACCCGTGGCCGCTCCTGACACGTTTGCAGGAAAAATTTTGAGTTCTGTAAAAAATATTTCCCAATGTGGGGCATATTGTTTAGGTATGAATAAATACCTTTCTTTGTTTTTCAGCACAGTGTCATGACTGAATTACGTTCATCCTCTTTTTCCTAGCATGGCAGGGTGTGAGCATGGACTCGTTCCAGGGCATGAAATCATAGAGCTTTGAAATCTTCACGTAGTCACTTACGTGACTCCGAAGTAAAATAGTAAGATTAAATGAGAACTTACCAGTTTGAAGTTTGATCTTTATTTTATGAGGAGTTACGATGAGGGATTACGTGCCATCCGCTCCCAAAATCTTCTATTATAAAGTTCAACTGCTATGGAAGTTCTCTCTTATCTTACTATATTAGTCACTCTGGTATCTGTGATTTCACACCACTGCTTTGAAGAATGTCATACATGCGTGCAGGCGGGGTCTTCGCGTAATCCCTCATCGTAACTCCTTATAAAATAAAGATCAAACTTCAAACTGGTAAGTTCTCATTTAATCTTACTATTAGACTGCAAATACATGCAGAGAGACCAAGATGTTCTTGCACATCATTCATAAGTTTGCAGGTAGGTGACACAAGTAGTTAAGGCTGTGAATAGCATACTAGTTGCTACAAAGGTTTGGAGTTTAAAAATATTGTACAGGATGTTGGTGAGGTCACATAAGGTGTACTGGAAATTGTAAAACTGAGGTACATGGAAGTTTCTTCTTGCAGAGAGTAGCGAGTCTCAGAATTGTAGATGCTATTTCATTAGAATGATTTAAAATGGAGGTATACACATTTTTGAAAGGATGAGGAATTGTGGGAAATGGGGCCTGGCTCAGAGTTGTTGTACCCCGGGGTAGATAAACCATAATATATCAAATTACAGAGCAGGCACAGGAGCCAGACCGCCTATCCCCTACTCTCGTTGTCTAAATAACAGTGCCATGAAGAATTACAGATTGTTTTACTCAGAAGGAGATATTCCAACGGAATACAGAGGTGTTGCAAATGCCATTGAAGTTGACAATGACATGCGTGATGAGCAGCATCTATACCTTTGTGGCAACATGAAAGAAGTTTGAAGTGAACCCAAAAATCACTACAGAAACCGATCAGGATGTTGTACCACCTTTGGATACATCAACAGACCAGTCTGTAATTGGAAGAATTGCCCACAGGCAAAACCTTGGACAAGTCAAGCTAATGATGGGTAATGCATGTACTCCAGCAAAGTGCCGCAAACATTAGAGGGAATGAGATCACCATAGCCCAAGGTAATAGAGAACGCACGAGGCAACAGATGCTGGAATCTTGGGCACAAAATATATTGCTGAAGGAACATCTGTTCATTTCCCTCCACATATGCTGCCTGAGCCTTTGTGTTCCTCCAGCAGTTGTTTTCCCTCCAGTCTATGTGACTAAGCAGAGAGCAACAACATGAAAGGCAACGTGAAGAGACAAAACAGGAGAGGAATCAGATTCAGTGCAGCATGCGTGGTCTTACTGCATCAGACCAATCCGAATGGAAAATTTCAGATTTTGGTTTAGGCCAAGTTTGAAAAGCCAGGAAGAAAAGCAGCAGTATGCAGTGTAGTCAATTTTACAAAGCTAAAAAATGCAATAAAGATAACAAGGTCTATGACATGGTTGACTGGATTGCACAAATAGATCAAATTGACTTCAGATGTTTGAGAAGATTTGGCATGTTGCCGAATGTTATCAAACCTCTACAGGATATGGTCTGACCATCCAGCACAAGCTTACCTAGGCATTGAACCACTACCAGACTTTGCACTACTATGGGTGCTCTTTGTACTTTATTTACACTGTCATGATCTGGTTTACTTACAATAACAGCTGATAAACAGCTGCATATTTATTTTGTCATTTTGTGTAATGTGTCTATAAAGCTGCAGCACGTTTGGAGATACAGCACATAAACTGGTCCTTCAGTCCACTGAGTCCACGCCGTCGATTAATTACTCATTCACACTAATTCTATGTAATCTCACTTTCTCATACACTTCCTACACATTAGGGACAATTTAACAGAGGCCAAAACCTACAAACCCGCACAGGCTGAGCCCTGCAACTCCAACTCTGTGCTGCCACCAGACCAATGTGCCTCTATGGCCAAGTTCAGGGCCTGACCCACTTGGGTGTCATTCACGCGTCACGCAGGTGACGTGCGAAGATTTTGTGAACCCCAAAATCCTGGGGCTCCGCACTCGACAGCGCGTCACCTCCTACGCTATCATGCCTCACCATGCGCAATGCATGCATGATGTTTGCGTCATGACTCGCGCGTAGTGCGTCATGACGCGTAAATGATGTCGCATAAATGACGCCCAAGTGGGACAGGCCTTTCAAGACTCTGAACTTGAAAGGTACAAGATGCTGCTGGAAACGTGGCAACTCAACATAATCTACTATTCTTACACTCTTGGACATAAGTGTGATTGTGCCTATGTAATGTAAGATTTTTACTGAACTATATGTAAAAAAAGAATTTCATTGTACTCAGGTACATTTGCCAATAAAATACTATTGAACCATTAAAAAGTTCAAGACTGGCAGGATGCAACAAATGCACTAGGTGCTCCTAACACACCGGGTGATATCACAGACAACTTCTTGAAGGAACAGATATCTGCTCTGCAGAGTAAATATTTTATTTATACTTTTCTGGTGCCAGACTAAATCACCTAAATATTATTCAAGACCCTTAATCTTTGGCAGCACCCCAATCTTAAGTGGATTACACAACACAGGTTGAGAACCACTGGTTTAAATGGTTCTGATGTATGTTCATAAATACAAAAAGGTGTTTGTGAATGTCAATCAATATATAACTGATACGAATCAGTGGCAAAAAAAAATCTACGGAAAGATCCAGAGTACAATGGAGGTACAAGACAAATTGATGCAACAAGAGAAACCTGCAAAGTATCTTGAAAGTAAATAATTGTGTGTATATGTGAATAAAGATTCTTGAATTAAACCAAATGAAATTACAAGCGATTACAAGAGATTAGTGTGCAAAATTAGCGTACATTGTATTAGGGGTAGGGTATTGACATGGATAGAGAACTGGTTGGCAGGCAGGAAGCAAAGAGTAGGAATCAACGGGTCCTTTTCAGAATGGCAGGCAGTGCCTAGTGGGGTGCCGCAAGGCTCGGTGCTCGGACCCTAGTTGTTTACAATATATATTAATGATTTAGACGAGGGAATTAAATGTAACATCTCTCCTAATTTGAGGAAGGACATTACTGCTATTGAGGGAGTGCAGTGTAGGTTCACCAGGTTAATTCCCGGAATGGCGGGACTGACATATGATGAAAGAATGGGTCGAATGGGCTTGTATTCGCGCAAGCCCACGCAACATCCACGCAAATCTTCTGTGCGCTCTTTCCAGCTTAATGACATCTTTCCTACAGGAGGGTAACCAAATTGAACACAATACCCCAAATGCGGCTTCACCAATATCTTGTGCAACCGTAACAATGTCCCAATTCCCATTCCCAGTTTGTTGACTGATAAAGGCCAACATGCTGAAAGCCTTCTTCACCACCCTATCTACCTGAAATGCCACTGTTGCAAGAACTATCTACTATAGATCCCTATAACACTCCCCTCATTCCTGTCGTTCACTGTAAAGGTCCTGCCCTTATTTGATTTTCCTCTTACTTATCTGCATTAAACTCCATTTGCTATTCCTAGGCCCACTTGCCCAGCTGATCAACATTATGCTGAAATTCTTGGTAAACAGCTTCACCATCTACCTATTTTACTGTCATCCACAAAATTACCAATCATGCCTTGTATATTCTCATCCAAATCGTTGATATAGATGACAAGCAGAAATGGACCAACGCTGACCGGAGGCACATCATTAGTTACGGGCCTCCAGTCCAAAAAATAACCTTTACCACCACCCTCTGCTTCCTACCATTGTCGATTCTGTTTTAGGTTAGCTTGTACTCTCAGTGTCTTAGTGAACTGACCTTCCCGAGTAACCTACCACATTATCAAATGCCTTGCTGAAGTCCATCTCTTCAATGTACTAAACCATGCTGACTATCTCTAATCAACTCCTAACTCTCCAAACGCATGTATATTTCATCCCTCAGAATCCTCTCTAGTAACTTTCCTAGACTGACTGGTCAGTAGTTACCTGGTTTTTCTTTGCAGCTCTTCTCAAATATAAGGGACAACATTAGCCACATTCCAGTCTTTCAGCACCTCGCCCATGGCTAACGATGATTGAAATATCTCAGCCAGAGCTCCTGCAATCTCTTCTCTAGCTTCCCAGTGTGCTGGTCTACACCGGACCAGGGCCCAAAGATTTAGCTACCTTCTTTCATCTTTAGTACATCCTGCACCTCATTGGTTGCAATGCGAACTATGTTCCCCAGTCTTCATGTTATACTCAATGGTAAAGGAGGGAAATATTCATTGAGGATCTTGTGCATCTCCTGCTATTCCACAGATGACCACTTTGGTTTCTGAGGGCCCTATTCCCTCCAATTACACTTTTAAAAAAAAATACACATCAATTATATATCGATCCTTCTTCATTTTATCTGTCAAAGATATCTCATACTCCCTTTATGCCCTGCATTTTCCATGACTAATTTAAAACTAATATAATTGCAGTTGCTGGTCTCAAAGTGCTTGGCCAGTGACAACTCAGTCACTCGTCCAACCTTATTTCCTAAGAAAAGTAGTTGAAGCTTTACACTCTCCCTTGCAGGGACCACTATATATTGCCCGAGGAATCATTCCTGATCACACTTGTCCAATTCCACTCCATCTAAATTCTTGGCACCGCGGCAGTCCCAGACCATACTGAGAAAGTTAAAATCCTTTACTATGACAACCCTATTAGTCTTATGGGTGTCTCAATTTCCCAGAATATTTGTTCCTCTAACTCTCGTTAACTATTTGGAGGCCTCTAGTACAATCTCCTCACGGCAATCTCTTTTTTATTTCTCTGCCCCACCCATCTGGGTTCATTGGAAGAATAATGTAATCTCGAATTATTACGATAATGTTCTTCTTAAGTAATAAACCAATTCCATATCAACTTATCCTCATCATTATTTCACTTGCATGTCACTGCCCTAGCATATTAAGCTGCCAGTCCTTCCTTCCCTTAGCTAGGACTTTGTCATGGCTACAATGTCTCAGTCCATGCCTCGACTTCATCCACCTTACTCATCAAGCCTCTTGCACCATAAAGAAAAGCAATTTAATCCAATAATCCTTCCTCATTCCACGCCTTGCTCCTGCCTGCCCAGTCTATTGAACTTGCTGTCATTGACATCTGTGTCCATTTCCAGACTCCCAGCTTAGCTACTGCTTTGGATCCCCTCCCCCTGCCAATTTAGTTTAAACCCTCCCTAGTGGCACTTGCAAACCTACCACCAGGACCCCTCCAGTCAGATGCAACTCATTCTTCTTGTACAGGTCACTCTAACCCAGAAGAAATCTCAATGGTTCAATAATCTGAATCCCTGATCCTGCACCAATTCCTCAGCCACGCATTTACCAGCCCTATCCTCCTACCTTCACGAATACATGGTACGGTGAGTTAATACCCTCGAAATTCTGTATTTTAATCTTTCACCCAATTCCTTACTTTCTCTCTGCCGGACCGCAACCCTTTTCCTACAGATGCCTTTTGTTCCAATAGGCACAAGGACCTCTGGCTTTTCCTATTACAATCATTATGACTGCTCGCTGAGCCTCGGAGCCAATCTTGATGTCATAGAACTGTTCGCTGCTGCTTTAGGCTGGATGATCAGGCCCACTAACAGCATCCAAAAGGGTCTACTTGTTTGCAAAGGGAATGGCCACAGGGTACTCCTGAAAGGGGCTTCCTCAGTGGTAACACATCTAGTTCCTGCCTACACCTTGGTCTTATTAAAACATTTATCTATGAAGCCCTCAACATCCCAAACGGTGCTCAATATGTCCAGCTCCAGTGGTCTGTAAGCAGCAGCTGTTGGGTGCACTTTCCGGAACACTAGAAGTTTCCCTGATCTCCCACGTCCTACAAGGGGAACATACCAGTGTCTTAACAAACATATTCACTGACTACTAATTGCAATTTTCATTGCATTTAGACTAAAGAGCAATCAGTCAAATATCTTTCACCTACACTAAGCCTTGTCACCAGTCTCTAAAGCCAATCCTCAGCATTTACGCTGAACCACAACTCTTACACCTCAGGCAGTCACACCCAAATATAGCCAGCCACTCCACTAGTGCCTGTCAGCCTTTAATATACCACCAGGGAGTCACTCCCAGAAACCAACATCCTTTTTAAAGTCACCTGTGCTGCTCCTCCTCTCATCTTAAGGAATTTGTTAAGTGGTTAATTGCTGAAAAATTATGATAATAGATTTTCAGCTTTAGTGAAGAGCAAATGCCGTAATTAAAAAAAAAATGTGCTTACTGATTCTTCATGTTTGAGTCTGAATGAGCAACAAAGCTTGACAGCTCTTGATTAGTTCAGAACCCACAATACATTTTTAGCATTATCAACCAAAATTAATGCCAAGACATAATGGGAAATATTATGGCTGATGACAGAACGGATATTTTTTAGCATTATAAAGGAGGAGAGTGCCAAGCATTCTGGACATGGTAGATTGGGCTGGTAAAGGGATTTGCAGAAACAAATAAAAGTTTACTTTAGCTTTTGGGAAATCACAAGCAAAAATGAACAAATGGAAGGATACATGTTCAATACCAGAAGTAGTTTGGCAGTAATTATGACACTGGTGTATTTTAAAGATATGTGCCCTCCTTCTGCCCCATTTACTTGGTATTCATACTGTTCCAAGGCAGTGACTAAGAATATTACAATGTTATTCAGAAAAGGCAATAACCAGGAAATGTTCATGGTTTCTCCTACCACAGATGCTGACTGACCTGTTGAGCGTTTCTAGCATTTTCTTATTTTATTCTATCCGATTACACTTCATATCCTTGTATTTCGATATCATGTCTCATTTTTCAAAGCTCCAAAGAATACAATGTTTGTTACATTTTCCAAATGTACACTGGCATCATCCACCAATTCTTTCTCTGCTACATCAATCAGGCTTCTTGCACTAAAATAAATGCACTTTAACCTATCAACCCATCATCACTCCCTGACACTCTCCTGCTTGTCCTGCCTACTAAACATGCCCATTTTAATCACAATCAAACTAATACTTTATTAGCCAAGTATTTTTGCAACATACAAGGAATTTCATTTGCCAAGTGAGTCATACAAATAAAAAGCAACGGAACGCAACAAAACATATTTTAATATGTTACTCCTCCACATTCCGTACTGTGATGGAAGGTGAAAAAAGTTCAAATCTCTTCCCTTAGCTCTCCCGCGGTCAGGGGCCTCGAGCCCTCCGTTAACAGGATGATCTTGACTCCCGCAGCTAGCGGCGTTTGGGCCCTCCACATTGGGGGGTGATCAGCTCCTGCTTCAGGGGGGATGTCAGCTCCCTTGCGCCGGCGATCAGACCCCGGGTCAGGGCTGGTCGAACCTTCTGCGACGTTGGAGCTTCCTGACTAGCCTCTCCCGAGACTGCGAGCTCACGATGGTAAAGTCCGCAGGCCGCAGTTGGAGCGATCCCCGGCAAGGGATCGACTCCGAGGTCAAGTCCACAGTGGGGCTCAAGGTCAGTCCAAGGAGGCCACCAGATCCATCGATGGTAGGCCGCAGAGCGACCGGATATGCGATCCGGAAAATCGCATCTCCGGCAAGGTAAAGAAAGTGAAAAAAAAAAGTTTCCTCCGACCCCCACATTTATACAAACTTTTACCACACACTAAAATAAAAAAAGAATAAAAAAACAGACAGACAGTTGGCGGGGCTGCCAATCGTGTGGCCCTTCTATATTTGCCTCAAATTTCTCATCTGTTACTCTACTGCTTTAGGTCCCATCCCATTACAGGACTAATTTAAACCTCAAATAGTAGACTCCCAAATCTCCTGCTAGAGTATTTGTTCCCTCCACTTCAGGTGCAGCCTGTCCCTCTTGTGCAGGATACCTCTGCCCCAAAAGAGATTCCAATGGTCCAAGTAACCCTCCCTTTTGTACTAGCTCCTCAGCCACATATTTATTTCCCTTGTCCTCTGATTCCTACCCTCACAAGCATGTGGCACTGCTAGTAATTCAGAGATTACATTCCTAGAGATCCTGCTTTTTAACCTTTTGCCTGACCCCCTATATTCGGTTTGTAGGTCCTTGCCACTTTCCCACACTTTGTCACCACCAGAGACATCCTTGACCCTGGCATCCATCAGGCAACCTTCCATCATGGAGTCTCATTTGCGGCCATTGAATTTCCTGTCTGAGGACACTGTGAATTGCAGATGCTGAAATGTTGTGCAAAATACAAAGTGTTGGGCATTGGGAAACCAGCAGCATCCTATTAGTAAATTCCCACAATTAATCCAACTCTTTTTTTTGTGTCCATTGATTGCAATGCATATTACACATGTCCCCACCTAGCACTCTAATTGTACTTAATAATCTCTTGAATAGGATTTAAGGTCGTCTGAAATTCCAAATACAATGCATCAATGTGGGCAGCCCAGCGGCAGAGTTGCTGCCTTACAGCAGCGGAGAAATGTGTTGGAAGGAACTGCAAATGCTGGTTTACACCGATGATAGGCACAAAATGCTCGCATAAATCAATGGGACAGGCAGCATCTCTGGATAGAAGGAATGGGTGACATCCCCCATTCCTTCTATCCAGAGATGCTGCCTGTCCCGCTGAGTTACTCCAGCATTTTGTGTCTATTTACAATAGCAGAGATCCAGGTTCGAGACCTGACCACGGATGCTGTCTGTACGGAGTTTGTATGTTCTCCCTGCAACCACGTGAGTTTTCTCCAGGTGCTCTGGTCCCTTCCACCGTTCAAAGATGTGCAGGTTTGTAGGTCAATTGACTTCTGTAAATTGTCCCTAGTGCCTAGGGTAAAAGGAGTGTGCAGGTGATCGTTGGTCAGTGCAGACTCAGTGGGCCGAAGGGCTTGTTGCAAGCTGCATCTCTAAATGAAATCGGCTTGCCCGTATCTATTCGGTTTGTTACAACTTCAAGAAAAAAAATGTTTTGATAGATTTTTCAGAGCCCGTTTCACTTCAATATATCCAATTAGATTCTCTGCGTGAAGGGAACAGGGAAGCATGTGCATTAGGTCGCATGGAAAACAAGATGGAAGCATCTGTATTTGCTGGATATTACCTTTAAATATCTAAAATATCTGAAGCTTTCTTCTCCTAAGAAATTATATTTTGCAACATTCCATGAGAGTTTTTGGTGTGACAGCATAATAAATTGGAAGCAGTCTGAATAATACTTATTCAAAATAGATTATTTGCCGGGCTAACAAAGCTGGCATGGTAACTTTTAATTTGATTATGGTTATTTTAATGTCCTGGACTCATTGACCTCACTACATTCTGGCACTGTTTTGCATTCACATAGACAGATTTTATGACTGTTCAAGTAGATTGGAGCTGTAAAATTGCGGTAGGTTGTCCAGTTTGTACACTTGGGACAACTCGTAAGTATTGTTAAAGTAACGTGTAGTTGTAAAGTCAAATTGTTTGGGCAAGTTGAATTTGTACTTCAAGTGCATTCTAAGAATAATAAGAAATTAAATACAAAGGAGAAGTTTCATGAAATACATTTATGGAATTTACAAATTCCAGCTTTGTTCTATATGTAGGCGGCAAGTACCCCAAGCACTTGACTTTAAATGAATACCCATTCACTATACTGGCATTCTTCTGACATGTTTGCTGTTGCTATACACTACCCAGTATCTTTCCTATTCAGGACGTATCATAAGCAATTCTGTCGCTTGGGGAAATCTCGTGTATACGTTAGCTTTATTGAATCTGCTGCAGCACAATGTACAAGACTCAAATGTCTCAAAAGACGCAATGAGTTTATTAATGCCCAGAAATCATTGGACACTTGATAATGTGAATGATAAGGATTGCATGGTTTTAGACCAAATGTAAATTGTTATAAACAAAACAAAGTGCTGGAGCAACTCAGTGGGTCAGTCAGCATTTCTGTTTTGGGTCTTGAGATGTTGTCACGTCATATTCTCCTCAGATGCTGCGTAATCTGCCGAGTTCCTCCCGCGCGTCATGTTTTGCTGAAGATTCGGTTCCTAGATGTACCTTTTCTAGCGTCTCTGTAAATGAGTGATGTTCTTTGGTGTTCAAACACTTCATACACGGCAGCCCATTCTATATTTATCCAAGAATGCCCTTTTGGATTTGACATGAATTGTTTTAATTTGCTGTTCTTTCCCACATTGTAGTTTACACTTCACGCATATTCATGTGGGGAAAAAAACAAACTTGTACAATCTTGTTTCAGATGCAGTGGAACGTATAATTTTCTGTTAGTTTCTCAAATGATGGGGCTGCCACCAAACATTTTGAGCAAGTATTAACTGCGAGAATAAGGAAACAACTATGGACTAACAAGACTATGGACTAACAACTGCAGCACAATAAAGATAAAACACAACAGTAAAGAATTTAAGCTTGGGAAGCCGCGGTCTCCGGTAAGGAGGCGACTGTTCCTGGCACCCCAAGCTGCTGAGAGGGTCTACCGACGCCGGCGTACCTTCACCCAGTGAGAACAGCCGGGAACATCAGGCCTCCGTAGCGGCAACTGTGGAGGCCTCAATAGGCCCGACTACTTAGGGTGGATATGGGGATGGGGATGGGGACTGGACTTTGTGCCTTCCCCCACAGTGGGAAATATTGTGGGGGGGGAAGTTTTTAATGTTTTATGTTTACTGTTGTGTTTTATCTTTATTGTGCTGCAGATGGCTCTGGAGACGAGAGTGAACCCTGGCGCGATTGGCTGCCGCTGCTCTCTCTCCGAATTATGTATTGTTGCTGTATATGTGTTTTTGTTTTATGCTTGTGTTAATTGTAAGGTGTCCTTGAGGGTCTTGAAAGGCGCCCTATAAATAAAATGTATTATTATTCATTATTAACTGTAGAAAGCTGGAATTGTCCAGCACACAACTATCCAGATTAACAACTATCCTGGAAACCAATGCCCTGGATGAGGAGCACATGAACCTGTTTCACCTGGAAAACCTGCTGGGGCCCCTGGATGGAAGGGAGAGGAGGTATAGGGACAGATGTTACATCTCTTACAGTTGCAGGGGAAAGTACCTGAGGAGAGGTTGGGAAGGGATGTGAACCAAGGAGTTGCGGAGGGAGTAGTCTCTGTGGAATACGGAAAGGGATGGGAATGGGAAGATGTGACTGGTGGTGGGCTCATGTTGGAGGAGGGGAAAGGAGGAGGCTGGTGGGGTGAAGGTTGAGGGCTGGGGAACTCTATCTTTGTTCTGTCTGGGAAGAGGTGGAGTGAGAGCAGACCATGGACAGAATAGATGCAGGTGAGGGACCCATCTATGACAGCGGGGGAGAAACCATGTTTACCAACAAAAGAGGACATCTCTGGTGTCCTAGAATGGAAAGCCTCATCTTGGAAACAATTGCAACGGAGATGGAAAATTTAAGTAGGGAAGAGTATCTTTGCAAGTGGCAGGGCGGTGGAGGTTTAGACCCAATACTGGTGGAAGTTGGTGGGTTTTCTGTAGATGTTAGTCAATAGTCTGTCCCCTATGATGGAGACAGAGATCAAGAAAAGGGCAAGAGATGACACAGATAGCCCAAGTGAATTTGAGGACAGGTAGTGGTAAAGTTAATGAAATCAACAAGTTCTGCACAGATACAGGGACATTATAGATATTACAGAAACATGGTTGAGGAAGAAGCAGGGCTTGCAGCTCAATGTTTGGGGCTACATGCCACAGGCAGGATAGATGTGGGAATAGGAGGGGAATTTTCAATTGGGGGAACGTCATGGCACTACTGACGGTAGATATTCCTGGAGGATCATTCAATGAGGAAAATTGGTTGGAATATAGAAATAACAAAGGGATGATCACTTTGATGGGATTGTGCTGCAGCCCCCCAAATTGTAAGTGGGATTAGAGGAGCAAATAATTAAGACAAATCGTAGACAGCTGCAAGAATAAGTTGTAACATTAGGCATTTAAATTCCCTAAGGTAGACACAAAATGCTGGAGTTTCTCAGCGGGTAAGGCAGCATCTCTGGAGAGAGGGAATGGGTGATGTTTCGGGTCGTGAACCTTCTTCAGAATATTTAAATTCCCTAATATTGACTGAGACTCGTATGGCGCTAAGAGCTTGGTGCCGTGGAATTTGTTAAGTGTATCAAGGAAAGTTTTATCGATCCAGCAAAGGGTAGGCAACACTCAAGCTCCTATAAGGAAATGAGGCAGTGGAAGAAATTGAAGTATTAATGGAGGAGTAGTTTGCGACCAGTGGCCACAATTGTATTAGTTTTTAAATAGTTATGAAAAAAGATAGGACTGGCTCACAATTTTTACAACATTAGACAGAAACCTGGGGTGGCATGGTGGCATAGAGCTGCTGCCTTACAGAGCCAGAGGCCTGGGTTTGATCCTGACCACAGGCGCAGTCTGTACATAGTTTGTATGTTTTCCCTGTGAATCTTGGGTTTCCTCTCACACTCCAAAGGAGCGAGGGAGCGAGAGAGCGAGACTTGGTGGGCTGAAGGTTCTGTTCCCCACGCTGTATCTATAAACTAAACTTGGTTGACTGGGAGAGATTGTAGCAAGTAATGGACATCCGACAAGTGCAAAGCTTTTACAAGTGAGATAGGGAGAGTACAGGCCCAACAGGTTCCTATTAGAATGAAGGTCAAGGCTGGCAGGATTAGGGAACCAAGTCAACAAGGAATATTGAGACTCTAGGCAGGAAAAGGAGACATATGTCATATACATGCTGCTGTGAACAAGGGAATCTTTCATGTACCAGAGATGTAGGTTAACATTTAAAAAGGACACAAGATATTCCTGTTAGAGAAAGTTCTATCAGTAAATTAAAATCAAAAGGGTAACAAGGTAAAGAATAAAGCTCCTTGATGCTCAATGTGGTCGTCTACGTGTGTAGACTCAGGTGATGGGCAAGTCTTAAATATTTCACATCTGCATTTACCATGGAGAAGGAAATGGAAACAAGAACATTCAGATGAGATTAATGACTTCTTGAAACATGTCCATTATTAAAACAGAGGCAGTCTTAAAACACAATTGTGGATAAATTACACTTGATCAGCCCCTTCGAATTTAAGACATTGTGGGAAGGCAGAGAATAAATTGCTGGGCTTTGGCAGATACTTGTATTGTTTTAAACCACAGGTCAGATCAGAAGGTTGGAGGATGGGCAATATTGTGCATTTATTTAAGAAGAGCTGCAAGAACAAGCCAGGGAACTACACACCAGTAAGCCCAACATCAGTGAGGTACCAGAGGAGACTCTGAGAGACAGAATGGGTCTGCATTTGGAAAGGCAACAAATGATTAGGGATATTCAGCCTGTTTTTTTTGTATTGGAATTATAGGGTCTCATGAATTGATTATATTTGAAGAGGAGACCAAAATGGTTTGACATGTTGTCTACACAGATTTTAGGAAGGCCTTTGACAGGGTCCTACTAGTAGCACTATACACATACTTCAAATGTTGCCTTACCACTGTCATGCACAGCAGTAACACATTGTCCCAATCCCTGCACTTAATAGCAAAAAAAACAGCTGGAGAAACTCAGAGGTCAGGCACATCCGTTTCGGATTCAGACCCTTCATCTAGGCTGAAAGAGAAGTGGGGAAGTAAGTGAAGGCAATAAAGAAGGTGTTGATTGGAAGATAATGTCAGATGGGGAAGAGAAGAGTGTATAGTGCCATCCATAATGTTTGAGACAAAGACCCATCATTTATTTATTTGCCTCTGTATTCCACGATTTGAAATTTCTAAAATAAAAAAAAATCACGTGGTTAATGTGCACATTGTCAGATTTTAATAAAGACCACTTTTATACATTTTGGTTACATCATGTGTACAGCAGTATAGTCCCTACATAGTCCCCCTATTTCAGGCACCATAATGTTTGGGACACAGCATGTCATGTAAATGAAAGTAGTCATGTTTAGTATTTTGTTGCATATCCTTTGCATGCAATGACTGCTGGAAGTCTGCATTCATGGACATCACCAGTTGCTGAGTGTCTTCTCTGGTGATGCTTGCCAGGCCTGTTTGCAGCCATATTTAGCTTATCTTGTGTTGGGGATAGTCACAATACAATACAATTTTTATTTGTCACATTGCACATAAAGTGCAAGTGAAATGAATTTTGTCAGCAGGAACACACAATACACAATAAAAATGTAACAAACATCCACCACAGCAACTGTGGGAAAGGCACAAACATTTGCCAGGTTTTCTCTTCAGAATATAAAAGGCATGCTCTCAGATTGGGTGATTGACTTGGCCACTCAATATGACCATTTTTTAAGCTTTGAAAACACTTCTGTTGCTTTAGCAGTGTGTTTGGGATCATTGTCTTGCTGTAGAATGAACCGGTCACTGAGTTTTGAGGCATTTTTTTGGACTTGGGCAGATAGAGTGTCTACACACATCAGAATCCATTATGCTACTCAGCAGTTGTCATCATACATGCCCAGCCATATACACCCCCACCACCAGTCACAGATGAGGTGCTATGCTTTGGATCTTGGACAGACAGTTCTTCTCTCCTCCATATTTTGCTATCACTCTGATATGTTAATCTTTGTCTCAGTCCAAAAGACATTTCCAAAGAACGTACTATAAGTACTTCTGGCAAACTGTAAATTTGCGGCTAACCTGTGCGGCTGCATCTTGGTTCATTAGGTCCTTCTGCAGACAGTGGTCATTGGCAAATACACACCTGACTCCTGAAGAGTGTTCTGATCTGTCGGAGAGATATTTGTGGATTTTTCTTTGTTATAGAGAGAATTCTTCTGTCATCAGCTGTGGAGATCTTCTTGGCCTTCTATTCAAATCTCAAATAGTGGAGTACAGAGGCAAATAAATAAATATGGTCTTTGTCTCAAACATTATGGAGGGCACAGTAGTTGGCAACAGTTGCTGGTAGGTGATAAGTGGGAAAACCTGCTGCCTTTCATCGAATGTCCCACTTTCTTCCTAAATGCGGGCAAATTGTTAAGGTAAATGATGAGCAATGCATCCATCACAGATCCTTGGTGAACATCACTCATTACAGGCCTCAGGCTGAATAACAAATCCCTACCACCACGCACAGTGTTCTACCCACAAGCCAGCTTTGCATTCAATTGGCATGTGCTTGCCCTGGTTTCCCATGTGATAACCTAGATCAGCGTACTAAACAGTAAAACACAAAGTGCAGGAGGAACGAACAGGACTTTGTCAAGGCCTTGCTAAATCCCACACAAAGTCTGCAGCTCTGCCCACAATCTTTTTGTTCATCTCTTCAAAAGCACAATTAAATTTGTAAGACACTGCTTCTTATCCACAAAGCCATATCGACTATCTCTCATCAGCCTCTGCTTTTCTTCATGTTGACAGACCTTTCCTTTCAGAATCCCTCCAATGAGCTAACCCATCAGTGATCTTAGGCTCACCAGTTTGTAGTTCCCGTGGCTTTTCCTCGCAGCCCTTCTTAAATAGAGGCACAACATTAGCCACTCTCCAGTACCTCACGTGGCTATTGTTGATGTCAATAACTCTGCCAGTGACATCACAATTTCTTCTTCAGTTTCCCACAATGTCCTAGGATACACCTGATCTCAACCTCATTGAGTTAAGACCTCCAGCACTTCAGTTCCGGACTCTCTTCAACATCTCTATTAACGCCCCTGTGTTCCCTGTTTCTTTACGGTAAACACAGATGAGAAATATTCATTTAATACCTCACCCATCTCTGACACTTCCACATATAGTCAACCTCATTGATCATTAATGGACCCTAGTCTTTCCCGAGTTACTCTTTTGACCTTTATAAATTTAGTCTCTTTGCATTCTCCTTAACCTAATCTGCCAAAGTTTTCTCACATCCCCTTATGCCTTCCCAGTTTTCCTATTAAATGTACTCCTCATGACATTCACTTGATCCCAGTTGCTTATCCTTCCTATCCATAACCAGAGTCTCAATATCTCTCATCCTGCAGGATGCCAGCCTTGCCCTTCACTCTAACAGAAGCATGTTGATTCTGAACTCTCCCTTTTAAAAGCCTCTCACTTGCTAGACATCCCTTTACCTGCAACCAGCCATCACCAACCAACTTTTGAAAGTTCCTGCCTATTAGCATCAAAATTGGGCTTGCCCCAATTTAAGACTAATTTTCCTTTTTCACAACTGTTTTATAAAATTATTAAAATCAAGGTAATTGGTCCCAAAATAATCTCTCCACCACGCTGCACTAATGGGCATGTCCCACTTAGGCAACTCTTTAGGCGACTGCAGGAGATTATGCAGTCGGCAGATGTTCGCGGGTAGTTGAGGGGAAGTCGCCTTCATGGTCGCTAAGGAGTTCCCGCATTTTGAGAACTAGTCGCAGTCTCATGTTGAAAAATTAGCAGCGACTAGAATGAAGCCACCATGGAGAGTAGCAAGAATTCTCATGCCGTAGGTGGGTCGCCAGGAGATCCTAGTGGGTTGCCAGGAGGTCGAAGGTTCTCTTAGGTTCTCGTAGGTTATAGCCAGTGCTGACCGGTGAATTTCATTGGCTCTTTGGGAAAAAAACATCAGCAGTAGTTTTCAGAAACAAGGATAACCGACCGGTAATGTTAAATGTCTGCTGCGCTTCATAGCCGTGTATTTCTGGCTTCTTAAAAGTTGTCTCCACTCCTTCTCCCCCCTCTTTCCCCCCCCCCCCCCCCCCCTTTTGAAAGGACTTACTGTACACTGTGCTTTAGCCGTTTCAATTACAGCGCCACCCTTCCTGTTCATCGCGGTATCACCTTGGCTTTGCAACGTGTGAATTTCACTCAGGCAGTTGCCTGAAAAATCACCTAAATGGGACAGGCCCATGACTCTTCAGTCACCTGCCCTGCCTTATTTCCCAGTATGACCATCTACACATTCATTGAGGAAACGTGGGAGCACTGTGTGCAGTTCTGGTCACTTAGAAATAGGAAGGATGCATAAGCTGGCGCAGAAAAGATTCACAAAGATGACACTAGGACCAGAGGGGTTTGACTAATAAGGAAAGACTGGATAGCTTGGGATTTGGAGTGTTAGAGGCCAAAGGGTGAATGGACAGAATTATTAAAAATCTTGAGATATAAATAAGATGAACGTTCACAGTATTAGAAACGTAGAAAATAGGTGCAGGAGTAGGCCATTCGGCCCCTCAAGCCAGCACCGCGATTTAATATGATCATGGCTGATCATTCTAAATCAGTACCCCATTCCCACTTTTCCCCTCCATATCCCTTAATTCCGTTAGCCACAAGAGCTAAATCTAACTCTCTCTTGAAAACATCCAGTGAATTGGCCTCCACTGCCTTCTGCGGCCGAGAATGCAACAGATTCACAACTCTCCGGGTGAAAAAGTTTTTCCTCATCTCAGTCCTCAATGGCCTACCCCTTATTCTCAAACTGTAACCCCTGGTTCGGGACTCCCCCAACATCAGGAACATTTTTCCCTGGGTAAGGAAGTTTCCAACTATAGGGCAGGGATTTATGACGGGACATATTACAATGGAGGGTGTGGAGCAAAGCCTCCGCACATTGATATTGATTTTCGTAGGTGGCAAAATTGAGTAGATTGGACCCATTTATCTTCTAAAGAGGAAGAATGAGGGACAATCTGATTGAAGCATACAATATCAATACAAGGCTTGATAAGGTAAAGCTTTATAACTATTTGGATCAATGGAGAGAAAACATTTATTTACCTAGAGGGTTATAAATCTCTAGAACTGCCTGTCAGAGGGTTCTTATGTAGATGCTGGTTACTCATGTTTTGTGTGATCAGTACAGGAAAATATCATTGAGATGAAAGCTTGGCCGTGCTGTCACCAAATGACAGAACAAGCATGATGTACCAGCTTCTAAGATTTAATGTTTTCCCAAAACTGTACCATCACACCCACACCCAGCAAGTACTGAGATTTCCGAAAAAGAATGTGCACTTCAATGATAGTCTGCAGACTAGCAGTTGAATATACACCTTGTCAAGGTACAAAACCATAATTATGTACTTAATGCAACAGAAGAACTGCACCATAATTGAGAAGAGTATTTAGACCCTAGACACCAGGATAGTTCAGGAAAATCTAAGCTTTGATCCCTAGTTGGAGTACATTAGCTGATGCTAGGTTAGCATTAATAGGCTCTCCTTCTGAACCATAATATCTCCAATGTAACTTTTTTCTGTTTCTTGTAAGGATGGAATATTTATTTGCTGAAAAAGGGGATAAAATAACCATTGCAAATGGTCACATCTAAGCCCTTAATTTACACTGAAATCCAGCAGAACTGTTACATGGGTAGAAACATAAGTAGACTTTTTTTTCCCCCCTTCATGGCAGGTGTAATAATTTGTACTGTTTTAGATCGTATTATTCGATTCATAAACATATAACATTTTCAAAAATGATTCAAATTCCAAAAGGTTCAGGGAAAATTTACGAGGATTTTGCTAGGCCTTAAGGATTATGATAATAACGGCTGGGCTGATGTTTTCTACTTGGGGTTTGCAGCCCCCCACAATTTATTTTTAAATAACCAAATGAGTACATGAAGAGCCATAAACTAAAAGACAATTGGAAAATGAACCAGAAAGTAAGATTACTTCCATTACATACCAGTATGCATGTAGTGGGCCGAATGGCCATTGTGTGGCATAAATCAGATTTCCCCATCTATGCTGCTTATATAGCATAACCAGTAATATGTTCCCCCCAAACAAAGAATCAAGTTGTTTTTTTAAATAACTGACTCACTATTATCCGACAACCTACATAGAAACTGCAGCTATCTGACTGAAAAACCTAACCTGTTGGTTAGATCAGCTTGTAGATAGCAAAGAGAGAGTGAATTCCTCTACACCCCACCTAATCCCAGGAAGTAAAATGTCTTGGGAGCTGGGATACCAAACTTAATGTGGTATGGGGAAACAATCCACAACACCCTCACATTTATTAATTATATGCACTTATCTGTAGGGGATGGGAACCAAGAGCATGAACAGATGTTTCAGGTCATTAGCTAACACACTCAATTGTGGCTCGACTAATGACTTTACTTCTCCAAACAGGCAGTAGAAAAATATAAATGTATAGTCTGATATATTCTAAAATCAAAAGGATAGTGGTGTGTCAAAAGTATTGATTTCAGCTTGTTTAAGAAGGAACTGCAGATGGAAAATCGAAGGTAGACAAAAGTGCTGGAGAAACTCAGCGGGTGCAGCAGCATCTATGGAGCGAAGGAAATAGGCAACGTTTCAGGCCGAACCCCTTCATCAGACTGATGGAGGGTGGGGGGGGGAGAAGAAAGGAAAACGGAGGAGGAGCCAGATGGCTGAGGGAGAGCTAGGAAGGGGAGGAGACAGCAAGGGCTAACGGAATTGGGAGAATTCAATGTTCAGGCAGACTGCCCAAGTGGAATATGAGGTGCTGTTCCTCCAATTTCCGGTGTTGCTCACTCTGGCCATGGAGAAGGCCCAGGACAGAGAGGTTGGATACGGAATGGGAGGGGAAGTTGAAGTGCTGAGCAACCCTGATTTCAACTTCTCAGGAATTTTTGTACATCTATAATCTAGGCATAAAGCTGCACCCACTTTGTAGAGATTTAAAATTACAATTAAGGAGAAACTGTATGAACAAGCGAATATCTATTTGGTTGTCATCCTCAGAGTGCAACAGTTGTCAAAGCGATCAGGGAATTGAGGTAGTAGGAGCTTGCAACATTGGGCAGATTTGATAACTGCAGTAGTGAAGGAATGGTATGCATTCCTACACCGTTGCACAGATGTATTTTATCATTATTCCAATTCCAATTATTTGCTGCTGAGTCAATTATGCCAAGTTTCTAATAAAGATGCTCGACCAAATCTATCCAGCATTTAAATTACACTTTATTGCTCCATTGATTGGAAAACCAAATGTGCCTGCAAAAAAAGAACCCTGGAGGAGCAAGCTCTTGCACTACCATTATGGTTGCATCATTACTGCACAATGAGTCAAACACAAAATAAAATGACAGCAAATAATTGGAAATCCAAAATAAAACCAAACAATGCCGGAAATGCTCAGTGTTCATTAAAATATTTCAGATGAACAGAAGTAGTGGTTCAGCTCTAAAGTTCCATTAAGAACCCTAATGATTAGTGTTAGTTTTCCTACGCGTTGGCGATCAATCAAGTTGAAATGAATTATTTACAGCAGCGGAAAGTGCAGATATTTGTAGAACAATTTGAGCTCTATGAGCAGACATAGCCCTATTTGAAAACTATTTCCTCTTTAAAATCACGAGCCTCAAAAGAACAGCATCATTAACTGGGAATAAAAATGTAGATTTAGATCACCCTGGCAAGTTACAAATATTATGATGGCAACATCGAATGAAGCAGAACCTACAAGAAGGTGCCCATGCCAAAGTTTCTTGAATGCCGCTTTAATTAGTAATGACCAACAGTGACATATGACAAGAAAATGTGACTGCATCTCAGCAATCCAACATCAAGAGATAGCAAAATATGACTGAAAAAGGAGATGAAAAGGGATTATAGACAATGTTAACTACCTACAAGAATACATGGGGATAACGTGGGGATAGCATGGAAGTCTTGAATAATACTTTTATCAAGCTGGACTTTTAAAAGTAGTAGAACCCCACTGTCTCAAATTTTGATCTTAATAGAATAATAATTCTTCCTGTAGGCAGGAAGAAGCAGCACCGCGGTATGGTCGGATTTACCGAAGTGAGGGCGAGGAATGGAGCGATAGGCATTCTTGATGGTGGTGTAGCAGTGGTCGAGGGTGTTTGGTCCTCTGGTGCAGTAGGAGACATGTTGGTGGAAGTTAGGGAGCGATTTCGTAAGGTTTGCTTTATTGAAGTCCCCAGCTATGGTGGGAAACGCCTTAGGGTAAGACGTCTGGTGTTTGTTGACCACGGTGTGCAGCTCCTCCAGTGCCAGACGGACGTCTGCCTGAGGTGGGATGTAGACCGCGGTCAGGATGATGGAGGTGAATTCCCTCGGAGGGTAGAAGAGATGACACATCACCGGCCAGATGTTCGAGGTGTGGACAGCAGGAGTTGGACAGGACTGCCATGTTTGAGCACCACGCAGAGTTGACCATGAGGCAGACGCCCCCTCCTCTCCCTTTCCCAGATGCCTGCATAGGGTCCATATAGTGGATGGAGAACCCTTCAGGCTGGACCGCTGAGTCGGGGAGCTGGGGGTGAGCCATGTCTTTGTGAAACAGAACACAGAGCATTCCCTTAGCTCCCTTTGATAAGGCAGTCTTGCCCTTAAGTCCTCCACTGTATTTTCAAGGGACTGTCTGAAGATCTCTCCTGGTCCGAGAACACTTATGCTATTATAAAGAAAGCACATCAGCGCCTCTACTTCCTGAGAAGATTACAGAGAGTCGGTATGTCAAGGAGAACTCTCTCTAACTTCTACAGGTGCACAGTAGAGAGCATGCTGCCCGGTTGCATCGTGGCTTGGTTAGGCAACTTGAGTGCCCAGGAGCGAAAAAGACTACAAGTAGTAAACACTGCCCAGTCCATCATCTGCCCTCCCTACCATAGAGGGGATCTATTGCAGTCGCTGCCTCAAAAAGGCTGGCAGCATCATAACGGACCCACATCGTCCAAGCCACACACTCATCTCCCCGCTACCTTCAGGTAGAAGGTTCAGGAGCCTGAAGACTGCAACGTCTAGGTTCAGAAACAGCTTGTTCTCCACAGCCATCAGGCTATTGAACTCAACTCAAACAAAACTCTGCACATTAATAGCCCATTATCTGTTTATTTGCACTTTATCCGTTTTATTTATTAATGTGTGTATATATTTATAGAATGGTATATGGACACACTGATCTGTTCTGTATTCATGCCTTCTATATTCTGTTGTGCTGAAGCAAAGCAAGAATGTCATTGTCCTATCTGGGACACATGACAATAAACTCTTGAATCTTGAAACAATTCTGGGTGAAGTAAAAGGTTGTATTAAAAAGTAGTTGCCCATGTTCTGCATGGATTATCGCGAGACAGTGCACCAAAACGGGCAGAAGCAAAGTCCTAGAGGACTTTTTTGTTTTTATATTGAACACTTTATCCAAAGAATCATAACTGGTTACCATCACAAATGGTACCTCACCTAGTTATAACACCACAATAAATTACATGGTTAACCCGAAAACCAAAATTAAGTTGCATTGTAATTGATTCCCTATATCAATACAAAAATGCATTATCTGGTGAATAGTCTGTCCACAATTTGGTTGATGTGCTTCCTGCAATACAATAACACTTTCAAAAATACTTTATTAGCCATAAAGCATTTGAAACATTTTCAATTCATGATGGGTAATAAAACAACCCCCCCCCCCCCGGCAAATTGTTTTTTTCTAGAATACATCTTTATCCTTGCAACATTTCCTAGCTTAACAGTTGGTTTACTTGTAACCTTTACTTAATAAAACTGTGCAATAGTTGAGAAATGACAGACACATTCATAAGAATCAAGCACTCATCCTACATGGGAAAATTTGGAGTTCCATCAAGCAGCACAGCAGCATTGATGTCAATGTCATTCCATGCTGAAATTTACAAACTTTATGCACCATGAAAATGACCACTTTCTGCTGTCTAGTGCAAGAGCCATGGTATTAAATAATAAAATTATTTAAATACCTTCGGAGCTATTGCATTTAGTGTCAGAATCAACTAATCATGCTTAAAAAGATCTGCAAATTTCCACAATCTCATGTTACACAGCACATCAGGATGTGATCCCACAAGATCAAACAAGATCAAGGTCAAAATTTGTCATCCCACTCACTCAACGTATAAAGGAAAAGTTTGTCAAAGTGCTTGGTGCCTGGAATGCTGGATGTATACAGAAAGTGGGAGTAACATCAGAGGAGAAAAGTGGAAAATAGTAGCAATGAAAAAGAACCTTTGTTTTGTGATTGAAATGGTACCATATATATTTTTATATTCCCAAATACAAACTAAATAAAACTATAATAGGGTTCTTATAGTGCCAGAGGTTGTGCTAATGATGCCAAGAAATATCTTTGTTCAAAGCTGAAAGTAATTTCCCAACTTAGTTGATTTCATAGAAATCACGATTGGGCCATCATTTCTACAATGAGCCCATTCTTAGTTTCATTCACAAACGCCTGGATGTAGCACAGACACCCCACCTAGTCCCCTTCACAAGAAAACTAACTAGTCACTTCAAAAAGATTTAAATGACATTTATTTTACAGAGGATCAGAGCAAACAGGTAAACGTTGATGTTTATCAGTACAATTTTGGTCTGGAGGTTATGGAGGAAGGGAATGAAAATGACTTTCTTAAAAGCTATTCTTTAACAAAAATAATGAAAACATACAAATGTGCAAATTTTGCTCTGAACAAAATCAACTTAAGGGTCTTGACCTGAAACATCACCTATTCCTTTTCTCCAGAGATGCTGCCTGACGACCCGCTGTTACTCCAGTTTTGTGTGTCTATAAACAGCAAACATTATTGACATGCCGATACATTTCTCCCTTGGTGACTAAAATCAAATACTTTTCACTGCAAGAAGCACTGCTTTTAATTTCATTGTCCCATCCAAGCTCACCTCCAAACCTGTGGAACTTAAGAGTCAGCACTCATCTTTGCAATTGGATCAGAGTGAGGATAGGTGACAAACCATCGTCTGAAGAAGGGTCTCAAACTGAAACGTCACCCAATCCTTCTCTCCAGAGATGCTGCCTGTCCGCTGAGTTACTCCAGATTTTTGGGTCCATCCTCTACGATAATCCTCAACATTGGTGCACCGCGGGATGCGTTCTCAGCCTCCTTTACTGCTTATACACCCACGACACTTCGCGGACGACACCACCGTAGTGAGCCGGATATCATATAGTGACAAGATGGAGTACAGGAAGGTGATTGAGTACCTCACAATCTGGAGTCGAGACGACAACCTTTCTCTCAATGTCAGCAAGACAAAGGAGATAGTGATCGACTTCAGAAAGCAAAGCAGTACACATACCCCTGTATATATTGATGGCGCTAAAGTAGAGATGGTTGAAAGCTTCAGGTTCCTAGGAGTAATATCACCAGCAACTTGTCCTAGACTGGCCATAGTGAAGCAATGGCCAAGAAAGCACACCAATGACTACTCCCTTAGAAGGCTTAGGAAGTTCATCATGCCCCCACTAACTTCTACAGATGTGCCGTAGAAAGCGGAGCATGGTTTGCGCACAGCTCCATCCAAGACCTCATGAAATTGCAGAGAATTGTGGCCACAGTCCAGACCATCACGCAAACCATCCTCCCTTCCATTGACTCCGTCCTTATTTCACACTGCCTATGCAAGGCCACCAGTCCTTGCACACTGCCTCTGCAAGGACGAGTTTCGCCACAGACACTACCTCTTCTCCCCTCCCCCATCAGGCAAAAGGAACAGAAGGAAAACGCATACCTCCAGATTCAGGGACAGTTTCCCCTCAGCTGATATCAGGCCACTGGACAATCCTATCAAAAACTGGAGAGGGATCCCAAGCTGCCATATACCTCATTGGAGACCCTCGGATGATCTTTAATCGAACTTTATCTTGCACTGAACATTATTCCCTTTATCCTGTATCTGTACACTGTGGGTGGCTTGATTGCAATCATGTTTTAATTGTTACTTTATGAACTTCATGCAAACTAAGAATGTCATTGTGCCCTGCTGTATATGACGACAAACTGATCTGAATCAGTAATTCATGAAGACCCTATTTAAGGCAATTTGGAGATCATTTTCAGAGGCCCAGAAATATGGGGTCTCGTTCCCTAATCTTCTGTTCTGTTACTTCCCCACTCCACCTATTACAGTCCTTTCTCGTTAATTTCATTTTCTACTCTGCATCTAAATTTTACTCCAATTCGATTCCTCTTTGATGCACAATTTTCTCAATTATAGAAATGTAAAGTGCACAAACCCAATCAACTCACCGCACTTGTACTATCGCCTGGGAGATGTCACAAATACATCTATAAGTTCTGTATCAAATACCTGTCTGACTCCCTTTCTGGTATCAGCTTCCATAAGAGGCACAAAATTAAAAACCATTTTTATACAATCAAGGTTAGTTTATTGCCCTACCTAATACGTTTAGGTTGGTTCTGTTACACTCTCATCAGGCAAACTCTATGATTATATGGATAAGTTTAGATGTTATTAGTTTCCTATGGCAATTAAATCTCATTGACAGCAATTATGTTTTGGTACACAAAAACAACATGCTCTCACGATAGATAGAAAATGCTAGAGTAACTCAGTGGGACAGGCAGCATCTCTGGAGAGAAGGAATTGGGTAACGTTTCGGGTTGACACTCTTCTTCAGACTGCGCAGTTATCTTTTTCCACAATCTCAGTTTTGTCAACTTAATGGGTTTACATAACACAAGCCTATGATTTTGAAATTAGGTTACACTACATGTGAACTGTAAACTTTCAACATAATTGATTAAAAAACATTAACTGCATTCTTGCATGTACCCTAGTATTTTGGGCCCAGTTATTGTTTTCCTTGCAAACATTTCTCAAACAGAGGCCCTTGAGCAACATTCTCCCTTAACATCAGAAGCAACCTTTCTTCTATGTGCAAGTGCCTATTATAAGTGCAGTCAAATCTTTTTGACATAATTGTCTCTTATAGTTAGGGGATGCTGCTGCTATAAGACATGGCATAACATCAGCGAGTGACAATGTTAAGCAGCAACAATTTGTTTACAAAGAGGTGGCTTTACCCGAGCAAGGTCAAGTCAAGCCCGAACATTATACTTAACATGTTTAGTTGGGACTAGCGACTACCTACCAGGTTGCCAGGTCTCTAAATTCTACTGTACAACCCAGATCCCAACAACCCTATGAAAATGTTTTTTTACTTCCACACTACTAGTTTCCCCATCACAACTCATCATTTTGGAAAAGCTTAATTTGATCATTTCTTACTCATTCTTCCCAGGGTGAAATATTTCTGCACTTAAATGCTTTTTAATATTGTCATTTTTAAAACAATTTCTATTTAAATAATGCACAGGATCTGAAGAACGGTTCTAACCCAAAATGACATCTGGCCATTTCCCTCCACAGATGCTGCTTCTCCCACTGAGTTCCTCTGGCTGTTTGCTTTCAAACTTCCCTTTATATCATCTTTTTAATATAGCAAATATCTCCGCTGCTGTTTGATAGGGGTAAAGTGTTCAAAAAATAGGATCATAATACATTTCGCAGTTTCCAAAAGGAAGGACGTAAAAAATCCAATCCAATTACATTGTTTTTATGTATGGTATATCTGATCTGTGTTGGAAAGAACTGCAGATGCTGGTTTAAATTGATGGTAGACACAAAATGCTGGATTAACTCAGCGGGACAGGCAGCATCTCTGGAGAGAAGGAATGGATGACGTTTCGGGTCGAGACCCTTCTTCAGGCCTATCTGTATATCAGTATATCTGATCTGGTTGGTTAGCATGCAAAACAAAGCTTTTCACTAAATCTCAGTACATACAACAATATACCTAAACACGGCACCAAAGCACAAAGCAATTAAATATATTAATAGCATAGTAGAAAGATCATAGAGCAACATAGCAAAAGATAAAGATTTTTGTAATTATAACATAATACTTTTAAAAATGAGATGACCAGTCTATTCCTGTGAACTTATTCATTGCATTTCGCTCCTCTTGAATATTTCTGCAGCTATGGAATGCAGCACTCCTTTCACAACACTACAAGTATACATTTCTCTACAGCTATGGCATATTTCAAGAATCGCTAAAACTCCTCCCAAATTAGTAACACATTAAGTCATAATCAAAATATCTTAATGGTATATATTCCCCGCACACTGACATACCCAAATCGTTAACCTACTGCTTACTAGCAATAGGAGTAGCAGAAGTTAAAACTGAAATCAGAAACTAATCATAGAGATTGGAATAAAAAGTGTAGGAGTAAAAATAAAAGCAAAACTGAAAAAGGAGAGATTATAGGAGGTATTAACAAATAAGATGAAAGAAAATCCAAAATACTAAATACATAAAGAACAAGAGGATAACTCCTGACGACAGATCTTACTGTCTCCGACTACATTCTATCTTTGTCCTGACCACTCCCCTGACATCAGTCTGAAGAAGGGTCTCGACCCGAAATGTCACCCATTCCTTCTCTCCAGCGATGCTGCCTGTCCCGCTGAGTTACTCCAGCATTGTTTGTTTATTAAGGATCCAAAATATAACCTGTGTGTGGAGACAGTGTACATGTGCAAAGTTCCTTGTGAATGTTTTACAACTGTCGTCACAAAAGAGTGGGAATGATTCTGGTGTAATACTTAAAGTAATTGAGTTAGAAATAATGGATGGGTAAATAAGAGGTAATATCGAAGGGGTGATCACCTTTGAAACAGATAAATTACCAGATCCAGATGAAATACACAGCATCCTCAATAAGGTAGACGCATGAGACCGCAGATGCTGGAATATGGAACAACAAGCATGGGTGTCTGAGGACAACCACAATACACACTTCAACTATACATAGATATCTTCAGGGGTACACAAAATGCTGGAGAAACTCAGCGGGTGCAGCAGCATCTATGGAGTGAAGGAGATAGGCAACGTTTCGGGCCGAAATCAGACTACATAGATATCTTCAGACCTGAAGACTGGTCGCTCGACCCGAAACATCACCTATTCCTTTTCTCCAGAGTTGCTGTTGGATCCGATGAGTTACTCCTGCTTTTTGTGTCTATCTTCAGTTTAAACCAGCATCTGCAGTTCCTTCCTACACACATCAACCACACTTTAATATGTAAAACTAACAATTACTTTAAACAGCCCTTAAATAGGCATGCTACATAGAGGTTGAGGCAGAGGCTGATCACAATTTTTAAATTTTGTGTTGCTATAGTGCTAACATTTTACTGTTATGTTATTAAAAAACACAAAGTCAATGAATTTGACTTTGGTCCTGGCAAATTATTATAATCCTCTTCAATTTACAGTATTAAGTTGCAGATTTATCATGGACATTGTTGTGTTGTGTGAAGGTTGTGTCTGACTTGAATTAAGAAGGGCAATTTGGGCAAAGCATAAATGGTCATCTGCATAAATGTTATCAAGGTTTTAACAGGGCGTATCCTCTCTACATGAGAGAATAAACCAATGGGAACCAAGGAAATATGGCACATCTGATCCAAAATTGGCTCAGTACCAGGAAGACAACAATGGCTCATAATTACTTTTGAGACTTTACAGTTGTTACAAGGAAAGTACAACAGGGCTCAGTTATTAAGTATTTAAATGATAAAGCTGTTTATAGATGACAAACATGTACTGTTTTGAAGAATATTTGGATAAACCAGGGTTTTCATCTGCGCAACAGAGAAGGCCATGGGGAAACAAAATTGGCGAGTTTAAATATATAAGACTAGATGGAATAAACAAGGAGATCATTCACTTCACCAATGGATCCGAAACATCAGGGGCAATAGAATTGAAGGTATACTAGGATTACAGGAAAGATGAGGAAAATATTTCAAAACCCAAAAAGACGGTACAAAGAATTTGGAAATGAACACTGAAAATGTGTGACTTGGGGAATTGATTGGCTATTGCGAATACCCTGAGCATGTAGCTGAGTTGTAGAATATGGGGGAGGTTAATGGGACTGAAAGAGTAAAACAGGATCAGGTGCAAATGGTGCTCGAGCATTGGCACCAACCTCGTGAATGTCAAATATCACCCAACCAGATTTATCCATTCCCACTGAAAGGAAGAGCAACGCAGCCAAGGTTAAACACACTCTCCCTGGTCAGGAGACTACTTTTAAGACAGACAACACTCAGGGTACGTATTTATGCTACCCCCCACTCCATTTTAAGTATCCTAACTCAATGAGATTAGAAACAATGAGTGCCTAACTGCAATGCTGCTGCGCAGTGGCTCTGCCAATGAAGCGGTCAAAAAAGAGAGGTAAATTACATCAGCAAAAGATTCCATAAATAACTGGTCTTAAATTCTTTGAATATTCCTTTCACTGTGACTTACAGCAGAGTAACACATTAGATACAGATCAATTTGCATGGCATTACCTTGTTATATCAATTCATAAAGTTCTATGAACTATGAAAAGTTGTATTGAGCAAAGCAATAATTGGTTTTTTTTTTAAAAACATGCCTCTATTGTAAAATTGAGCTGAAAGATTGGATCCATTAGCTCCTGTTCATATGGACAAATTCCCATTCTATTACATTAACAACCATTTTGGGGTGAAATTGGGCCAACAGGAAATTGGCCTGCAAATCATTCTAGAATATATGATGTTTTTCCCAGTCTCGGTTGCATACATAACAATGTTGTGAGACTTTCACCACATAATTACTCCAAGTTGGTTTTTACTTTTTGGCATGCTAAGCTTGTGCTGCATGGTTCTAATATCGAAGTGAAACATCTAAAATAAAGTAAAGAAAGATGCTATAAATACTTTTAAGGACAGCCCAACGATGGTTTACAACCAGAACCATATGCTGAAATGGGATCTGTGCAGTTCCTCATAGCAGCTGGATGAAAATATCCAAGCTGCCACTTCACAGCAATACCGATCACCTGGCAGTATCAAACCTTAAACGAATCTCCCTGTTGTCAGAAAAAGCGAAGAGTGGTGAATTTTTACAAAAATATTATTTCATACACCTCCAGTCCCAACTCATGGTGCTGACCAGCAGGGGGCGCAGGGGGAGATGGCCGCCCTGCCGGCAGTCTGTTCGTTTTTTCATCTTTAGCGTTTGTTGAAAGTGTGTTTTAATGTTGCGCGGTTTGTTTTGGGGGAGGAGGATCGGGGGAAACTTTTTTTCGGGTTCCTACCTTCCCGGAGATGTGATAATTATTTCAGATCACATTCTCCGGGCTCTGCGGCCTTCGATCGATGGAGCTGGAAGCCTCCTCAGACTCCCCACGCGGGGTGCGGACTTACCGTTGCTTGGGATCGCTCCCACCGCTGAATCAACACCAAGGGCTCGCAGTCTCGGGTGAGGCTAGTCGGGAACTCCAACGCCGCAGAAGATTCGTCCAGCCCCGATGCGAGGTTCGATCGCCTGCCGTGGGGGAACTGACATCCCCCGATGCGGGAGCAGATCGCCTCAACGCGGAGGGCCCGCACGCCACCGGCTATGGGAGTCAAGACCGTCCCTTCAACGGGGGCTCGAGGCCCACGACCGAGGAAGAACTAAGGGAAAGGACTTGAACTTTATATCGCCTTCCATCACAGTGAGGAATGTGTAGGAGTCACTGTGGTGGATGTTCATGTTAAAATGTGTATTGATTGATCTGTTGCTTTTAATTGTATGACTGACCTGGCCAGTGAAATTCCTCGTAATGTTGTAAAACATACTTGCCGAATAAAATCTGATTCTGATTGTAAGCTACTAAATCGCATACTTTTTAACATGCCAATTTGAAGGTCATTGCTCTTTCATATTTAGGAAATATCATTATAAAATCTGCAATCCACATTGGCTGTTTTAGTTTAATTTTGTTCCCATGGCAATCTTCCAGCCATCCCGTTTCAAAGACAGGCTGTTACACTTTTAATCAGGCCAATTATGATTTACGAGAATGACATAACAAAGTTAAGACATTTTTTATATCCCCTCCCTGTAAGCAAATGCCTTACCACGATAAAAACAACTGAGATAGATAACAAAATCCATTGGAAGTAAAACAAAAATCGTTCAGCTTCAAAGTGTAGGCAGTAATTCTTAAGCAACGTTACTTCGAACTCCACTTCATTGTAGGTATATAATTTGTATGGTATAGGTATGTAATTTGTATGGTATTTTAGCAACAAATGGAGACTCTATTGAAATTCTTCATTCAATTCTTCACTCATCCCATCCACCCCCCCCACCTCATCCTCCCCTTCCTCTCTCCACCCCCCCCCCCCCCCCCCAATAGCAATTCACCACAAATTATTCAAATTAAGCATGTCAGTCGGCATACTGAAAGAAACAAATTGCATGAAAATACTATAAAGGTTAAATATATTAAGTGAACATTTGAACTTAAGTGAATCTAATGGGTGGATATACTGTGACATATTTCAGAAATTAGCTGCATTAGTGCACCAGTTTACTCAACAGCAATGGTCGAGACTCAACCAATATAGCATGCATTTTCATAGAGGGTGTATGGGCATTATACAGAAACCAACGGCTCTAATTTCTATCCTGGTGGATGAAGGTGCTCAGTGACAGATGGCAGTAGTGAAGGAAAAATTCAAGTAATTCTTTTGTGTTTATTGTCGAGTTATTTCAGGAAATTTGAACAATACGGGTTGCTGGATAGTGAACAGATGGTATCAAGTTCTCTTTATATTATTAACAAAAACGCCAGCCATCACCTGCAAACATCTGACTCTCAGAATTCATTAGCATGTTAATTTGACACACAATACACTCCCTCCCTCCCGCCTCCCAAAAAAAAAGACAAGCATTCTTAAATAATCCTGCAGGCAACCAGGTGAACCGACAATTCCTTCCCGCTGTCTCAATTCTAATAGTAATCCTATTTCAGCATCTATTGCAATCAGCCTATTAAGTACATATCAATTCTAGCCCTATGCAAAGTTTTGGTTTGAATTCTATTTGCTCTTTATAGAAACATAGAAAATAGGTGCAGGAGTAGGCCATTCAGCCCTTCGAGCCTGCACCGCCATGCAATATGATCATCCAACTCAGTATCCCGTACCTGCCTTCTCTCCATACCCCCTGATCCCCTCAGCCACAAGGGCTACATCAGGCTCCCTCTTAAATATAACCAATGAACTGGCTATATTTCTGACTACCTTCTCTGGCAGAGAATTCCACAGATTCACCACTCTCCATGTGAAAAATGTTTTTCTCATCTCGGTCCTAAAAGACTTCCCCCTTATCCTTAGACCGTGACCCCTTGTTCTGGACTTCCCCAACATCGGGAATAATCTTCCTGCATCCATCCAGCCTGTCCAACCCCTTAAGAATTTTGTAAGTTTCTATAAGATCCCCCCCTCAATCTTCTAAATTCTAGCGAGTGCATGTTAGCATGTGCTACATAAAGTAGCTCAATAGTACTTTATTGACAATGTTTTTGCATTACTATAACCCAGGAGATCCAGACACCATTTGGGTATATGACAAGATGGGGCCACTTTTGACAATGACACTTGAGGCACAAACATGTTACAAGACTGGTAGGATTCCACAGCTGTGGAATAGCGAAAGGAGGATTTTTTAAATCTTGTGTCACTTCTTTTTTTTAAATCATTGTGCCTTCAGCTGTCCATTGTCCAGGTTTTCTTTAAACTGCTTCACCTCCTTTTCATCTGAAAGCATCTCAAAATCCTTTTCCTTTGCACTTCCACGAAAAATGGGCATATTTTATACGGTCATGTTTATCACCTCAACATCTCAGATGAACGATTTCAACAAATTGCGGTCAAATTTTAAAGATTAAATGAAGTGATATACAAGGATATATTTTAAATAAAAATCAACAGCAGTTGGATTGATGTTTTAAACTAGATCACAAAAGCGGATTTCATTACTTCCCGGCGGCCTTCAGGCTAAGGCGCCGCGCCACCCCTGCTTTCCCCCCACCCTGAAGCTCTTCCCTTACCAAGCCACTCCAACACCACCCTGCACCCCCCTCTCCCATGGGTCCCCTTCCTTCCATGACAATACTTCCCCCTCATCATCCAAGCTGCTTTGTGGTCTGGCAGACTGACATCTTCCTTGTCGTGGCTTGTAATCAGCTCGTGGACATTATCCAACACATGACCATTATCCCACCAGCAAACACCTTTAGTCACTAGGATGGCCTGGGGCCCTTTGTGCTTCACTTAGCTGAGCTTATCTTTAACCTCATCAACTATTCCTTTGATTCCTCTCACTTTCTCAAATCAAAGGTGTAGCCATTGGCACCCGCATGGGCCCCAGCTATGCCCGTCTTTTTGAACTGCTACATTGAAACACACCCTGGCACTACTCCATATGTTTTCCACTACATCAACGACTGCACCAGGACTGCCTCTTGCATCCATGCAGAAATCTGATTTCATAAACTTCACCACCAACCTCCACCCAGACCTCACATTCACTTGGACTATCTTTCACAACTCTCTCCCCTTTCTTGATCTCTCTGTCTCCATCTCAGAAGACATGTTTCTTGACTGCCACCTACCACAAACCCACCAACTCCCACAGCTACCTAGACAACACTACATCTATAGTGTTTGAAGAAGGGTTACGGCCCGAAACGGTGGCCATTTCCCTCGCTCCATATATGCTGCTGCACCTGCTGAGTTTCTCCAGCACTTTTGTCTAACTACATCTATATAATTCCCTGTAAGGACGCCATCTAGTGTGAATCGAATCCCTTCCACTGATGCTGCCTGACCAGCTGAGTTCCTCCAACAGTTTTTTTGGTCAATATTCTAGCATCTGCAATCAGGGCTCTCACTGAACTTTTTTTCCCTGTTGTCAGCCGGGCAATAACCAACCTGATCTCCCGGTGGCTCAAACTAAATCAAATTGGTTACTAAAAATAATTTTCGGTCATAAAAGTCACGCTATGTACCCCTTTAAGCTACTGTATGTTTTAATTTAGTTCAAGACTATCGCTGCCTAAAAGTGCCAGAGACCCGGAATTGATCCTGAATATGGGTGCTGTCTGTATGTAGTTTGCTCCTTTTCCCTCTGATCGGGGGGGGTTTCCTTCCACATTCCAAAAGGTGTGCAGGAACCTTTTTCAGACCCAACCCAAAAAACGTAATAGTCCAAAGATTCTGTCTGAGAAGAGTTCCTTCCTACACACCACAATACTATAGATTTTGGCTACCTTAACTAAATTTAAGGTAGCCAAACATGCTGGAGAAGAGGTGAGCAGATGGAGCAAAGGAAATAGCAGAGAGAGAGAGAGAGAGAGAGAGAGAGAGAGAGAGAGAGAGAGAGTTTTTTAAAAACTTATTTACAATTATTCTCTCAATCATCTAACGTATCACAGATGAATGGATACACTAGGGGAGCAGGAAGATGCCAAAAGTTTTCAGCTGCTCATAGTGCTGTGTTGTCACAAGCACGAGATCAGAAACATTGAAGTTTCTCTCACTAGCATAACCGTTGACAGATCTGCACAACATGGGACAAAATGTGATTGGAGTTATTTAGAGCAGATGGAAAGGAAGTGAATACAAAATTACAAGGCTGGTAATACAACAGCTTACAATGACCTGTTTCCTTTATCATCGTTACTTTTTTGCATATCGTTCATTCATTGTTCTTTATCTCTCCACATCACCGTCTATATCTCTCGTTTCCCGTATCCCCAAGCAGTCTGAAGAAGGGTCTCGACCCAAAAATTCACCCATTCCTCCTCTCCAGAGATGCTGCCTGTCCCGCTGAGTAACTCCAGCTTTCTGTGTCTAACCCAAATGATCAGCTGTAATATAGACCTGCAGCACAACACATTAAAAAAAAATACATTTTCCAATCCTCACCTCACTTCTGCTCTTTCACCATCATCTAATTAGGTACTGATATTGTTCATATAAATATGTTTTTATTTGATATGCCACTTTACCCAATAAGCACAACCTGGTCACTGCTTCCAAATTATTTTATAATTAGTAACAGGGGAGTCAAATCTCCAAACAACTAAGTGATTATGGCACTGGGCAGTTCAGCAGATCAGTCGTTTTAGCCAATTTATAGTTGAGCACGGAATTTGCCATTCTGATTGTGATTTAAATGCATTGGTCATGACAACAGCAAACACACTGCATCAGTATTCACAGAAGTTCAAAACACAAAGTGCTAGAGGAACCCTGCGGTTCAGGCAGTATCTGTGGAGGGAATGTACCAGCAATGCTTCCGGTGGGGCCCTTTTTCAGTCATTGTAATAGTGGGGGGAAAGCTGGAAATGATATGTTGGGCAAAGCAAGGCCTGGCAACTGATAGGTGGATACGGGTGAGGGGTGATTGAATGACAGATGGGTGGAGTAAATGACTTTTGATGTAAAAAGGAGAAAGTATGGTTTCAGAAAAAGAAAGATGAGTAAAAGCCAGGGAGAAGGAAATAGCTGGAAGAGAAGGAGACAGTGGAGGAAGGAAGGATAAAAGGGATTTGGGATGGGAAATTAGTGTACGAAGGAGAGGAAAGGTTCAGGTGGGGGCAGAGACAGACATGCATGTGCACCAGTACGGGAGGGGGCAGAGGAAAAAGAAAGTGGGTGGAGAGATAAAATTTTAAATTGGAGATTTCCATTGGTAGTAAGCTACCCAAGCAGAATACAAAGTGCTATTTCTCCCGTTTGCTTGTGAACTTGCAAATGGGAGGCAAAAGACAGAAGGGTCGGTATGGTGATGGAAAAAGGAGCTAAAATAGTTAGCAACCATTCACACAGATTCAATAGGTTTCATAATTATCCAAGGAAAGCTTTTCAGTGAAACTCTCCAAAAAAGATAACATTTAGCAAGCACAATTACTTACATACGTCCCAATTTATTCAATTATTAACTCTGGTTGGTCAAGATTGCTGAAATGGGGAACAATTAACTTTTCAGATTCAAGGCCCTTTGTCAGATGCCGAATGAGCTGTTGAGTGTTTTTAGCATCCTTTAGTTTAATTTCAGATTTCCAAATATTGCTATTTAGATTTTCATTTTATATGCCTCGCCCTCCAACAACAAGCAGCCACCCCCAGTATTTCTGTAACAGCTTTGAAGGCCATGTTCAAGTTATGCAAAATTTCCCAAAACTCAGGTTTCTCTTTTCAGCCAATGTCTCCAGAATTTGACAATAACTGGATGCTATATTATCCATTTAATATAATCTAGACTTTGAGTTAATATTACTAGCAACCAAGTACAAATTTGTGGCCCACTTTGCACACACTCAACCACCATAGTTTTTTCCAGGCAGATGGTAGTTATATCAATCACAACTTGACAAACATGTTTCTTCTTATCCTTTATCAAAATATTCTGATCATATCTCCTACAGGCATGTAAGGGGTCACTGCAGCATAGCAGAACTATTTGTTTTCATTTAGAAATGGCAGCAACATTATCATTACAACCTAAGAGGCCATTTGGCCCATTCAGTCTGTACTCTTTGAAAATAATTATGTTCCTCCCACTGCCTATTCTTTTCCTGTAGATCCAAAAATATTGTACTTCATATATTTATTCAATTTCCATTTGATGCCGCAATTTAGCATGCACCCTGTAAAGATTCAGGCCACCAAAGCAATGAAAGAAAATCACAAGGTTTAATAATGACTTATTTCTGCCATAACAGCTCTTACACCAATGCACCTTTTGACCATTAGTTTGAAATGCTTCTTCTGGTTTACACAATTTAAAAAAATCTTCCAAGGAATATGGCATAAGCAGGACACGGTGCTGCATTTAAGTCAATCATGTCTCTTGCCTTCTCTTAACCTATCCACGTCTCTATTTTCTGATCAATTATGCAGCCCCTTGTACTTCATTCATACTTATGCTAATACCATTTCAAGAAGTATATTAATGGTACAGCAACAATGCAGGTATTTTTTGTCCTTCACATTGCAAAAGTACATACAAATCGTCCATCAGAGAATTGTTTCATTTCATTATATGCAATAGGTCTTAATAGCATTGCCTGGTGGTGAATAAGCAGGCATTGTTTCGAAACGTGAGGCCATCACATTGCAGTTGGAGTTGCACCTGTACAATTCATGAGCTCAACCCAAAATCATCATTAAATTATACTTCTGAAGAACCTCTAAAAAAAAACCACAAAATTCAAAATGGTAAAAAATAATTTTAAAAATGGTGCTCATCCTGAAAATACATGCAACAATAAACCTGATAACAAGCAGACTAAACATAATTTACAGCAGTAGTGATCCAAAATGATAAAGAATCAGTCGCACACTTTCAAAAAGGTTTTGCATTAAATAGATAAGCAAAAAGAAAACCACACCATATGACAAAAAAAGGCCTTTATTGACCAGATTTAAAATATTAATGTTTGTGGTGCTGATTTTATCAGAATGTCAACTAAACAGTAATTGTTGAGTCTATCAAGTTTTCTAATGTTAGAATTATGACAAGACACATGGTACTGTACTGTAGAACGATTCTCACAGAAAACAATTTTAAGCGATACCTGTTGGGAAAATATGCAAAAGCACTCACTATACAATGATGGGGGAAAATAAACACAAAACATTTGGTTTTGGCATTGCTTTATTACCATCTTGTAAACCGAGATAATGTGAATAAATGTTTTGCATGTTATCCAGGTAAATCATACCACACATGGATGCATCAGAATAGTGCAAAAGAGAAAATAAGGATTCCATAATATAGAGTACTGACTGGAGAAAGTGTAGATTTAAAAATGTACCAGGGCCTCAACGAGGACAATTGAAAGGTTAGGCAATGCATCCAGAGCATCAGAAGGATCCATCCACATGTTAGATAATAGAGAGGAAGAAGCCGTTTTTAAATCTGATGGTATGTGCTTTCAAGCTTTTGTACCGTCTGTTTAATTGGAAAAGAGGGGAAAGACTGGCTGGGGCATATGGTCTTTGATTAAGTTGGCTGCTTTTCCAAGGCACAGCATGAAATGTAGGTGGATGACTAGCTTGCGGAATGGACTGTGTCCACAACTCTGCAATTTCTTACATTATTGACCAAATTAGTTGCTGTACTAAGCTATGGTGCATCGAGATACAATGCTTTCTGTTGTGCATGTGTAGAAATTGGTAAAGCATGCTAAATTTCCTTAGCATTCTGAGTAAGTAAAGGCGTCGATATGCTTTCTTATTTGCACACGTGATCATTTTATGGACTTGTGAATATAGTTATAAGTAATAATTTAACAAAGTGAACAATGCCAATTGCAACCAACCAAAATGCTAGAATGTAAATAGAGGGAACTGTAATTTGGAGTACTGACGCCACAGCCTAAATATAGTAATTTCAAAATAAAATCCAAACCATGTTATGATCCCACATCAATAATGTTGCTACAATCCCAAAAGACTATGAATTCTACCTACACTGCACAGCCTTTTCCAGAGTCAGCAGCCATGTGAATACATTCAGCCAAATATTTCATAAGCATCATTTTTCTTTTAAAATTTAAACATGTCAATTTTCTATTTACCTGAATGAGCAAAATATTTAATTGCAAACGATCTGCAATCAAGTCTGCCAGGTAAATCTGTAACTATGTATTTTCAATTCCCTAATCTCATGGCCATTTGTGAAAATATATTGAAAAAACATTCCAAGGCTGGGCAAAGGAGTTTTCATACGCCTATTGGGTCATTCAAAAAAGACTGTACCTCTGATAATCCACTTTAACACTTCAACATTAGCAAAATGTATATATCCCTGGTATTGAGCATATATCAAAGCACAACAAGGTCCAAAAAGACAACAGAATTATTATTTTTTACATAGATTCGCACAGAACTTAAATTTAAGTGCAAGCATTATTCTAAATCTTACATAATTTCAGTAACTAACTTTCAAATTATATTGACAGCAACTACATTTAACTAGGATTAATCTCATTGTAGACTTAGCACAACTAGAATAATGACAGCACACTGTAAACAATGGTCAACATTACCAACATTGTCTTGAACTGTGACATCAAGGATTTAAAACATGATTTGTTCACTTTGCTTTCACCATTTGATTGAAAAAATAAACAAGATACAAACGAACATCTCATAGTTCTCCTTTGCTCCAACTCCAAATGACACTGCACTGGCCCCTGAAATACTAAAGCAGGAAGAATACAGACAACTTTTAAAAACAAAATGAAAATGATAAGGATTTCCAAAACCATCGTTAAGACAATGGATGTTATTAAAATTATGGCATCCACATGCTTATACGAGGGAAGTATAACTCCATCATTTATTTTCAGAGATTGTAGGGCCACAGTTATAGTTTATTGATGCAAGTTTTTGTCATTAGTTTGTAGTGGGTTTATGCACATACACAGTCCTCCAAGTGAACTGATGCCATTATAAATCCTATAGGAAGTAATCTATTATTGTTATTTAATCACATTTACCTAGCATAACTTATCTTTTTTTAGTTTTACATAACAAACCCTTCGTACCATCTGATGTTGGAATACCAGCACAACAAAGGAGACTATTCTACTCAACCGATCCAGGTGAGTTTCTGGGAGCAATCCTCTCAGTTCCATTCCTCTCCAGGGCTCGAAATTAACTGTTGCCCGGGGGCCAATGGCCACCCACAGTCCCGCCGGGCAACCTAAAAGCCGTGCCATTTTGCCCAGCTTGGCAAGCACCCGGGACACCTATCGTTCAACTCTGAGCGGGCCCCCCTCTCTATCTCTCTCTCTCTGTCACTCTCCATCTCTGCCCGCCATCCATATGCATGGTTCTCTGGCCTGCCCATCCTCCCCCTGCACATGCGCACAACCACGGCCAGCACATCATCGGCCACCCTGCACATGCGCACTGCCACGGCAACTGGTCGGCACCGGGCATTTTCTCCCTCCCTTGGCATTGTGGGAGATCTGGGCGCCATTGCTGTCCAGTCGCCGCGACTGCTGAAAACCAAAGCAGAATCACTACCTGGAGCTGGAGAATCACTACCTGGAGCTGGAGTTCTCCAGCTCCAGGTAGTGATTCTGCTTTGGTTTTCAGCAGTCGCGGCGACCGGACAGCTTCTCAGTTTCCTGGTCCTCCAAAAATATGCCAATAGAATTTAAACTGGAGTGGATCCTCCACCACCAAACTCCAAACTCTGAAAAATAACAGCCTATTGCACTTTATCTGTTTATTTATTGTGATTATTTATGGTCTATGGTATGTAGACACACTGAACTTTTATCTCCTGTTCTGTATTATGTTTATATATTTTGTTGTGCTGTAGCAAGCAAGAATTCCATTGTCCTCTCTGGGACACATGGCAATAAAACTCTCTTGACTGGGACTTAAGCAAAAAAGGGGTTTTGGGAAAAAAGAGCTACCTTAAATTTAGTTGCACCTGGTTGGGTAACTATGGAAGGGTGAAGACTATTTTAAGTGTGCGGAGAAACTCCATGGAGCAGCCAGCATCTCTGGATAGAAGGAATTGGGTGACGTTTTGGGTAGAAACCCATCTTTAGATTTCCTCTGATATGTGTTTTTAGTTCAATTTAAAGATCCAGCGTGGAACCAGGCTCTTCGGCCCACCGAGTCCACGCAGACCACTAGTTCTATACCATACATTAGCGACGCAAGTCAAAAGTCTAGAGTGTTTTATTCTCTCACGTCCCAGTTAGAACAATGAAATCCTTACTTGCAGCAGCACAACTGAATGTGTATTCATAGTACTCTGTAAACAATGTTATAAGAGAGAGAGAGCTTATAACATTGAGCATAATTCCGACTGATAACTACACACTTCGTCCGAGCACATTATCGCACACGTCATGCAAGTAGTCTTAAATGACCACCTAAACTGTCATTTGGCAACCTAAAAAGCTGCCAAGGAGAAAAAAAGTTAAGCAAGAGCCCCGTCCTCTCCCTATTTCTTTACACCCTCACAACTATTCCCTCTCGTAAGTTTACTTTGATTAGTTTTACCATTAACCTGCACAATATATTTGCAATATGTTAACAGCGACTGACGACTATTAAAAACCTACAGATGCCCACATTAATCTTGACTAAGGGGATACCTGATAAAAGTACAAAAATTATGAGAAGTGTAGATTGAGTAGACAGTCAGAACCTTTTGCCTAGGGTGAAAGACTGTCAAAGACTGGAGCGCATACCAGAGAGGAAAGTTTATTGAAGCAGTGCAGGTTGGTTTGTGCGGGGGTACGGATTGAAGCAAATATGAGGGTGGCTTTTTAAGAGTTTTTTTGCATAGCCACATAGATAGATATGCTTCACATGCAGGTAGAGGAGATTCGTTTAAGTTTGCAGCATATTCAACACAGACATTGTTGGTTGTAGGGCCTGTTGCAGCGCTGTATTTTTTGTTCTGTTGTTTTTGTAAAAAGCATAATTTTCAAAATTAGTGAGACTCAGGGGATGGCACTTTCACCCATTAGAAGGCTGTGTGTGCATACAGGTTACACTCCCAAAGTGAGCTAAAAAAAAAAATCTAAGCTGACTTTCCAGTCCAATACATACAGGAGACAGCTGTTGGATGAGAGGTTAAGCTGTAACTCTAAGTGAGTGTAAAAGATCTCACAACATTATTTCACAAGAAGAGCGAAGGACTTATTGGTATCCGTGCTAATATGCATTCCTCACTTAACGTGACAAAACAGATCTTTTAGAAATATCATGATAGTACTTGTGAAGGCTTGCCATTTGAAAATGTGCTATCTTATTTCCTACATATTATTGGCAATACATTAAAAGTATTTCAACTGCTGTTAGATAATCTCTTAGGTAATCCCTCAGGGTGGAGGAAATCTTACTTCCACTCCAGTGCTATGGGTTCAGAGCTGACTTGCAAGGCTAATCTGGATCCTGGACTAGGTGGTGTTTGATCAGGTGGATGTAATTTTGGAAGTGTTATTTTCCTTCTAATTTTCATTGTGGACCATGCTTCCAAAGGGCTTTGAATTTCCACCACATTGGTGAGGAGATTACATTTTCCAAACTGGCTTCAAGAACCTTCCCGAGTAGCTTCCACTCCCAATTGGGGAATCCATGATATAGGTACTCGATTCTGAGCTATTTCAGTGGTCTAATACCAGACATGTGAATGACATGGCCTTCCCATGGGAACCAACTGAGTGTAATTAAGGCCTCTGTGTCGACACCTCAGCCTAGCAGTGAAGGTCGATCCACTATAACCAAAATCCGTTATAAAGAGGTCCGTAAATATGAAGATTTATTGTGTTTGTACTCCTGGTACAAGTACAAGTTATATGTATTGATATAGTATCAACCAATGATTATATTCCTGTTATGTTTTAAAACCAACTACCTACTACCAAGAGTTAAAGCCCTTAATTCAGAGCCTGAGGTTACAAGTGCCCATCCTACATTGACATTGCCAGACAGGACAGCATATCAAATGACATATGAAAAGAGAAACTGTGCCGTGAAAACAAATACCTTGACCGACTTCATTCATGTTTTAAGCTTTATGCGGTTAATAATAATGCAACATCCAATTGTGTGAAACATATGGTTGTCATTAGCAGGATCAACAGCTGAGTGACAGATCTTCCTACAATGGTTATTTCCTTAAATAATCAGTTGAGGTTCCCACATTTAAAAAAAGTGACACCAAATGTGCAATTATACAATGAGTTAAGCGGTGATAAAATACATATTTTCCCCTTAATCAAAGGGACTTGTGCTCGAGAATAAACAGTCTACTCTCAGAATATAAACTCAATGGCTGACAATAAATTTGAAAGAGGCTGGATTATGTCAGCCCAACTTCTTGCACTATGCCGGCTGACCCACACACGATTAGATTACTGGAAACTCAGGGATATTACTGGAAACTCAGTGCAGTTGCTCTTAGCAACACAGTAGTTACTTAAATTCATAAATAATATTGGTGTTTACAATATCGTGATAAAACTAAGGTAGACACAAAATGCTGGAGTAACACAGCGGGACAGACAGCGTCTCTGGAGAGAAGGAATGGGTGACGCTTCGGGTCGAGACCCTTCTTCAGACTGATGTCAGGGGAATGGGCGGTACAGAGATAAAATGTAGTTGGAGACAGTAAGACTGGTAGGTGAACTGAGATGGGGAGGGGATAGAGAGAGAGGGAAAGCAAGGGCTACTTGAAGTTAGAGAAGTCAATGTTCATACCGCTGGGGTGTAAGCTACCCAAGTAAAATATGAGCTGCTGTTTCTCCAATTTGTGCTGGTCCTCACTCTGGCAATGGAGGAGGCCCAGGACAGAAAGGTCCGTGTGGGAATGGGAGGGGGGTTAAAGTGTTGAGCAACCCGGAGATCAGGTAGGTTTAGGCAGACCCGAGCGGCGGTGTTCAGCGAAACGATCACCGAGCCTATGCTTGGTCTCGCTGATATAAAGTAGTCCACACCTGGGATAGCGGATACAGTAGATGAGGTTGGAGGAGGTGTAAGTGAACCTCTGCCTCACTGGAAAAGACTGTCGGGGTCCTTGGACGGAGTCGAGGGGAGATGGGTATGACAGGATGGACAGGTGAAGTTGCATGAAGTCCGAGTTCTGCATGGGTTGCAGGGTAGCACCAAAAGTATAGTGGGAGTCAGGGATAGGGTGGAAACAGTGATTGTTCGACGTACCCTAGGAAGGCAGGTATAGGGGGTCCAGTTGTACAGGACCAGCTCTGCTAGCGGAGGAGGTTAGCAGACGGAAATTGGCTAGTTCTGTGGCAAGGAGAAACGGAGGGGACATTGGAGGTGTAATGTGGTAGTAAGATGAGGTAGTGGGGGATTCTGTTGGGGTGGGGGGAACAATGTCTTCCAGGGCAGTTCTGTTTGTGTATTTTGGGGTGAAGATAAAATCGGGCCGTGTGGGGCTGTGGAATGATCAGGTTGGAGACTTGAGGGCAGACAGTCGGAAGTAATGGAATCAGAAATGGTGTGCGATATTAAGGCCTGGTGCTACTCTGTCGGATCGTGTGATATTAAGGCCTGGTGCTCACTGTTTGATCTGTCCTGATAAAACTGGGTATTTTTCCCACAATTTTAATTACATAAAAGCTTATGGACAAAGCAAAATATTCCGAAAGTAGGATTATATCATTGCATCAGTTAAAGTCAGTGGAAATTTTTAATTACTCACAATTTTTCTCTGTCTTCTTCCACAACTCATTCTCTCAGGTCTTCCCCTTTTAACCTCAGTTTACCTGTCTATTATTATAAATCAGTAACAATGATGACATCCACATTTACACCATAATAATACACCATATTAATTTGTATCATATAATTATTTTCATATAATACACAATATTAATCTTAGGTAGGATCAACAAGCAGATAAAAGTTCTATGAAGGTCATCATACTTATATATTTGCCCTGAAGTTTATCCTAAAAAGTATATCCTCAATATTAAAAAAAAAAATGAAGGTAAAACCAAATGTTCCAGGCGTACCGTGGCCCTATCCCTGAACGCCTAACAAAAGAGCAAAGACAGTTTCTAATGGGGGACAATTCTCAAAAATAGCTGGCATGAAAGGCAGGTGGGTATTTGACTTTTTAATGGGAATGGAAAGGGGAGATAAACAAAAACAGGAAGTGGTCTGAGAAATGAATGAGGCAGAATTAAAATAAAGATCATAAGGTAAATGATTAAAACCCACCAGGGAAATCAAACTGCTCTTTAGTTTACTCCTCCATACCCAAAGCTAAATCACTACATAGAGGCCTCCTCAAGTTAAATATTCAGTGGGAACAACTTGCAGCCCTTCAAAAGATAGTTCCTTTTACATTCAAAATTAATGAGTTTAGACAAAGTAGGCAGGTGGTTTATTTTAGAAAGGAAACAGAAAATAGTTCAAGGGAATAGAGTACAGCTGCTTCTCAAGGCCAATTTTCTATAAGCTATCCTGTTTAATCATCAATAACCCAATAATATTAACACATTACAGAAGATAGGGCAGCGCAGTGGCGCAGCGGTAGAGTTGCTGCCTTACAGCGCCAAAGACCCGGGTTTGATCCTGACTACAGGTGTTGTCTGTACGGAGTTTGTACGTTCTCCCCCTGACCGCGTAGGTTTTCTCCGAGATCTTCGGTTTCCTTCCACATTCTATAGACGTACAGGTATACAGGTTAATTGGCTTGGTATATGTGCAAATTGTCCCATGTGTGGTTAGGATTGTGTTAATGTGCAGGGATTGTTGGTCGGTGCGGACTCAGTGGGCCGAAGGGGCCCATTTCCGTGCTATATCTCTAAACTAAACTCAACGCAAATCGCTGTTGGCTGCAAGAATACACAAAGTAATATTTATCAGAATTCCCCCAGGTTTTCATACCTATAAAGAAAACCACCATGTCTGCAATAACTGGTTTAAAAAAGTGATAAATCTAATAACAGTCACTCTGTTATTTGCTGCAAAAGCTTTTTCCCCCATAAAAGAGCAACAGTGACATGTTTCAATTCTTTGAACAAAGTGACCACAAGAAACAGAAGCCAAGCAAGCAATAAATAAAAATGGAGGAAGAGTTCAGAATCTCTCAAAACAAGTAACTAAAACATATTTGAAAGTAGAAAATAAATTGGAAGATTTATTTTACTGCTCCCTTCAAATAGTAGGCGTCATTGACTGCTATGAATACCTTAACTCTTCTGCTTATATGGCAAGAAGTGGAAATAGCTCGAGACAACACTGCTGCAACAACTTTAAATCAGGCTTGGCTTTCCTGGCATGCAGAGTGTACAGCCTTTTCCTGGAATCATTTGTCACTTTGTATACTTAGTGAATGGTATCCTGCAGCAAAGTACCACCAAATCGCCCATCAAGACACTAAGATGTAAGATGGATCCTTCATAATTCCATTTGTAATTTATTTACTGACTTAAACCAATCATAAATGCTAACTCAGCATTTCTTGAACCAAAGATAGTGCTACGAGAAAATAATGGATTTGGATGAAAAATATTTTCAAAAGGTTTTTCAGGTTTTTGCAACTGTTTGCTCAACCACTTCAAATAAACATATTTTCCCGTTTAGAACAGAATTGGCCAGTTTTAATGAAAGATCATTCACCTGTAATAAGAAGTGTTTCTCTCTCCGCAGCTGCTGACAGATCTGCCAAGGATCTGGCTTTTTCTTTATTTCAAATTTTCAACAGCTGTTTCATTCCACAGTTCCCACCTGCTGAACTGCTCCGCCCCATCTCTTTCTGCCCTAAATCATCTCCCACTATTTAAACATGAGAAGTGGTCAGCAAATATTCAACCCCTCTCTTGGAGCAAACATGTCATCGGGGCAAAAATATTTCCAACAAACTACAGATATTCTCTTCCCTTTCTGCGATTTAAAAACACTTGTTTGCTTATATTTCTAGTTCAAAAAGACAGAGCTGAAATGTTAAAGGGCATGTCCCACTTTACGATTTTTTTCGGCGACTGCGAGCGTCAGTGACTGACGCCCGTAAAACCGTCAAGTTGTACGACATACACGCTTACGTATGCTGCCTGCGGGTGGCGCCCGGTTAGGGTTAGGGCTAGAGTTAGGGACCACAGATGGGCTGTAAAATACTCTTCCTTCAATGCATGGATTTTAAATATTAATATATTTAAATTAATACAATAAAATCAATTGTGCAAATGAAAAGATGTCCAAGTCGTTCAGTTTTATTTACAGATGTATTGGTCCACTTCCCGATCCAATCACCGTCTCTAACTTTTCATAGGGATGGATTCAATGAGTGCAGACTGCACACCCCTCTCCCCTCCCATCTTCCCCCCTCCCTCTTTCTCCACCACCCCCTACCCTTCTCCCTTCCCCCCCGCACCATTCTTCTCCCCTTCTCCACTCTCCCCTCCTCTTCTCCCCCCCCCCCCCCCCCCCCCCCCCATTTGTGGACCCAGCCTGCGACCAGCGATCCCCCGCACACTATCCCACACACGCTTGGGACAATTTAAACCATCGAGTTGTCCCAGAGGCTGATCTCTCATCCAATGGTCTCTCCAAACACCCAGAGGCAGCGGGCTTTTCAACTGGGTACTGGCAATGTTGTTAATGTACCAGTGCCACCCACCTGCTCTGGCCACAGAGTCTAAATACCCACCACCCATTTTGAAGCAAGGCGCGGGGGGGGGAGAGAGAAGGTGTGTTGTTCCCAAATTCTGCATTTATTCCATAATTTAACCATGGTAATAAAACAGATGATGTGGCCTTTATGCAGTACTATTTGTGGGATCTAGCTATCACAGGCAGAATCCACAAATGGGGCATTGGGGAAAGTTGGGGGGTGGGGGGGGGGGGGAAGAGAGGGAAGAGTGGAGCAGGGGGAAGGGAACAACGGGGGGAAATGGGAGTGGAGAAGGGATGGGAGCAGGAGGGGCAAAGTGGAGGGGAAAGGTGAGTTCAGTCTACACTCACTGAATCCATCCCTGTGAAAAGTTGGAGATCTTCGATTTCCTCTCACACTCCAAAGACATACAGGTTTGTAGGTTATTTGGCTTCGTGCAAATGTAAAATTGACCCTTGTGCTAGATAATGTGCAGGAATCGCTGGTCGGCACAGACTAGGTGGGTTGAATGGCCTGTTTCTGCACTGTAGCACTAAACTAAACTAAAGCAGAACTGGTGAGTTATTGGGCAATACTAATGTTCAATGAGGCTTCAGTGTCTCTGTATACGATTCACTGAAAGTCAACTTGCAGTTGCAGAAAGAAATAGATCAAATGGTACACTGGCCTCCATTACTAGAAGATTCATGTGCTGAAGACATAATGCTTTTACACAAGGACCTGGTGAGGTAACACCAGGGAGAATGTTCATTCTTCTTAATAGACAAAAGAATATGTTTACCATAAAGGTGATTAGACTGGTTCCAGGGATGGTAGATTGCTATATGGTAAAACAGTAGATTACTCTCGAATCAAATTCAGTATAATAAAAGGAGATCGCATTGATTTTTCTTGAAACGGGGCTCACGGCTAAATGGAGGGCAAATGTTTCCCTGGTTTCAGACTGAAGAATCAGGGACCATTATCACAGATTAAGGAGCATGGCATTTAGGATTGACATGAAACTTCTGCAAGGAAATGGTGGTGAATCTTTGAAATTCTTTACACAGAATGACTGTGGAGGCTCAGTTCCCCCAAGTTTAATCAAAAAGGAAATCTATACATTTTTGGATATTTAGATAAAACGGCAGGAAAAGAGTGTTGTGGAGAAAAATCTGCCATATTTCTGTTGGACCAAATGGTTTACTATTCCTTTTACCTTATATTAATTGTAGACAGATTTAATGTTTTCATGAACTCTGAAAGAGTAAAGATCTGTACCTGCATTTTGTCTGAAAATAAGGTTTCTATTTTGTAACAGGAACAAACCCATAGACAAGCAAAGTACTTCTCATTCTGTAACTATTTAAGAAGTCAGCTTATATAAAAGAATGCTTGATGCCGAGCTGACTTTATTATACAAAGCTGCACCTTGTAGTACACCAATTATAATAAACTTTATTTCGGACTAAAGGTCCAGACAAAGGAAAACATTACATAAAAATACATTGCATATTAAAAACATCATAAAGTACATATAAAATCTTAGTATATCACTTAGGCGGCAACACATAGTGAAGTTGTACAGCTGTAAATGTTATTAATTCTAAAGTTCTCCATAACTTTATCTGTTGTGTGCGTGGACCTTGGATCTCAGTCTGGACCCAAGTTCGATCCTAAACCAAGGTGCATTCATTCCGTGTGGAGTTTACACATTATCGTGACCACGCGAGTTTCTTCCAGGTATTCGTTTTCTCCCACATCCCAAAGACGCGAGGGTATGTAGGTTAATTGGTCTCTGTAAAATTGCTCCGAATGTACAAGGGAGTGGATGCTAAAGTGGGATAACACAGAACTAATATGAACAGTTGATCTATGCTCAACATGGACTCAGTGGGCCAGGAGACCTGTTGCCAAGCTACATCTCTGAACTAAACCTCTCTAAAAAGCTCCTTACCTGGCACCTCATGAAATGAGAGATGGTGAAGAAAGAAGTATTGAGGAAAAGAAAAATGGGAAAGGGACAAGAGTTGAAAGACAACACGTGTAGGAAAGAACTGCAGATTCTGGTTTAAATCAAAGGTAGACACAATGCTGGAGTAACTCAGCGGGCATGCAGCATCTCCAGAGAAGGATTTTGCTTTTTTTTGCTTCTTTTTTTTAGTATGGCTGTATGGTAATCCGAATATCACTGTACCTTAATTGGTACAGGTAGATGGGACTAGGGGAAAACAAATGGTCGGCACGGACTGGAAGGGCCGAGAGGGCCTGTTTCCGTGCTGTAATTGTTATATGGTTATATGGTTATGTGGTACACGTGACAATAAAAGCCCTTTGAAACCCTTTGAAATAAGTTATCTAGGACTAGATTGTACATTACTCATTAAAAGCTACTTCAGGTGAATTGAATCGTATTGAAATATCAATTAAAATAATCAATTTATTATTACAGTCTACATATAAAAGAGGCTTTTCAATGCCACGGGACATAGGTAGGCATGTTTTAAAAATCTTTGCTGACAATGCTCGTGTCGTCATTTCATGGCTCTAATCCAATCTACAAGTTTGTGGATGACAGGACTGTTGAGGGAAAGATCACGAACAATTAAGAGACGGCATACAAGATGATAAACAAAGTTAGTAACATGGTGCCTAGGTAATGACCTCTTCCTCAATGTTACCAGGACGAAGGAAGCATGTTGGAGTACATGCCCTAATCCGCCTCAATTATGCCATATTGGAAAGGTTGAGCTCTTCCTTGGCATTAATATTGCAAACGATCAGTCGTGAACCAACGATATTGAAGCAACAGCCAAGGCTGCACACAAAGCTCTCTAGTGTTTGAGGAAATTCAGCATATCTCCAATGACTTTTACAAACCTGCCGGTCACCATAGAAAGCCTAGTGTTGGGTTGCACCACCGCTTGGTTGGGGAACAGCTGTGCCCAAGACTGCAAAAATTACAGTGTTGCAAATGTAGCCCAATCCATCACACAGGCGAGAATTCCCACCTTCAGCTCAATTTACATTTCACGTTCCCTCGGAAGAACAGCCAACATAATCAATGACTTGTCCCACCAGTCATTCGTTGTTCTCTCTGCTCCCGTTGGCAGAAGCTTGAAAGCTAACACCACCTGACTCAGGAACAGCACCTTTCCCTCTGTTATCAGGCTTCTGAAGGTTCCTCCATAAGCTAGGGTACTGTCCAATTCATCTCTACCCCATTGGACTTTGTCCAGGAAGATGGTGTGCTACAGTGGCACAGCATTGGAGTTGCTCCTTTACAGCGCCAGAGACCCTGGTTCGATGCAGATGACTGGAGTTGTCTGTACGGAGTTTGTACATACTCTCTGTGACCACGTGAGTTTTCTTCAGGTGCTACGGTTTCATCCCACACTCCAAAGATGTACTGGTTCGTAGGTTAATTAGCTTAGGTTAAAAAAAAAAGTTAATTGTCCCTGGTATGTAGGATAGTGCTAGTGTGATCGCTGATCGGTGTGGACTTGGCAAGCTAAAGGGCCGGTTTCCGCACTATATCTCTAAAGTCTAAAGCGTTGAGAACTATAATCTGCACTCTATCTTTCCCCTTGATCTATCTATTATATGAGAGATTGACGATTGTATTTAGCTTAACGTCTACGGCTACAATTCCCACATCTTCAATGAGCTATTAATTTACAGCTCACTGTTGAAAGTCTGCATGTATATCCTGCCAGTCTTTGGAGGATCCATTGGAATATCAGATCATAAAAAACATTACATTTGCAAGTTAGCTTAGCACTGCAGGAAACACAAGTTTTGCTTAATGCTATTTGCAGGATTGACTCCAAAAGTAAAATTGTGGCAAACAAAGAGTACTATCTTTTAAAATGCCTCCTATGATAGTTACGTTTTGTTTATTCTCTTTTAGCAGCTGGTTGGAGCCATAAAGGAAGTAAAAAGATAGTACTGGAACATCAAAGTTTCAGGCAAGATACAGACAACAGACATGATGAAAATCTGCACAAGATGAAAGTAGTGACATCAGCCTTTGCCTTACTGCACTTTCTTCCAAATACTGAAAACAGTTTAGCTTGCAGCTTTGTTATGTCTGGTCCTCCAAATGGAGAGGATAGTTTCAACAGTCTTCAAAGTTATGCAATCTTATCTGATATAGCATTAAAAAAGAGAAAGACACCGCTTTTCTGATCACCACACAAGAAATATTGCAATGCGTTTGTCCAGGGTCTTGAACAGGTGATATTTGGCGGAGGAGGGGGAGTGGGGAAGAAAAGTTTGCTAATCTTGGTTTTGCAGGAATGTGAAATGGGGGAAAACATCAAAAGACAGAATGGAGGAGATACGAGACAACCAAAACTACAGCACGAATTGAACTGCATGTCTGACAATTTGAAAGAACACTATCTGACTTCTTAATTATTTTACCTGCTTTGCTTTTGAAGACAATTTATGGCAGGCTAACATTCCGCAGTTTCGCTTCAGACATAAATCAATTAGATCTTATTTGCTTGCTAACGCACCCTATTGAGATTGGTTGGAAGGTAGGATGACTGCAGCTAGGATCCAAATTTTGCCCTCGCCTTGGATCTGCACTCAATAAGGCAATACATGGAAAATGTTGAATACCCAAATGCCCTTCACATCCTCTTCATACTACAAGTTAAAATGATAAACATTTTTCATACCTGTGGTGGGTGTGGGGGTCTGAATAGAATGGTCAGAATGTGGGACATTGTCTTTAGGCTACATGGCTCCTCTGCACAACATTCTATGTCACCCTCATTCTATGTCACCCTCATTCTATGTCACCCTCATTCTATGTCACCCTCATTCTATGTCACCCTCATTCTATGTCACCCTCATTCTTGATGCCTCTGCCAAAAGGAAAAGCTTCAGTGTATCTATTCTGACTACACCTTTTCGGAAAAATAAAAACTAGATGGTAGAGTTTTAAAATGGAAAGGAAAAGATTTAATAGAAACCAAAGGAGCAACTTTTTCCAGAGAGGGTGGTACATATATAGAATAAGCTATCCCAGAAGAAATGGTTGAGGCAGATACTATAACAACATTTAAAAAGACATTTGGACAGGTGCATAGATAGGAAAGGTTTGGAGAGAGATGGGTCAAATGCAGGTAAATAGGACTTGCGTAGATGGGCATCATATTTGGCATGACAAGTTGAGCCACGGGCCCTATTTTGTGCTGTACAACTCAATGCACCGCCAGAAGGACGGACTGGCGGGCGCGGCCTGTAGGGGAAAGCCACCGCGCCGGCCCCTGTTCGTTCCCAGAGGACTGGAGAGGAAGATGGCAACTGCAAACTCAAGAGCAAGGTCTAGTAAAAGAGTGAATCGCATTCAAGGTGCCTGCAGGTGAAGTTGGCCGTGCAAGGAGAGGGACGATGATTCGCTTGACAATCCAGATAAAGGCGACGGCTGGAGGCCGTGCAGTAGCCTGGGTCTCAGATGGATAGAGCTTTGCTCAGAAAAAAAACGCAGAGACTGGACTTAGAAAATGGCGCCAAAACCTGGCGACTTTTGCATGTGGTCTTGGTGAACTATTTCTATGTACTTTGCACTAACCGGGGTTTGTGCACAAGTACAGCAATACTTTACTAAACTGTATGCAAAAAAAGAATGTCACTGCATCTGTACATGTGATAATAAAGAACCATTGATTAACAGTGGGGAATAAGCTATTTTGGAATCTGGTAGCAATTGTTTTCAACTGTCTTCTGTCAACTGGGAAAGGGAGAAGAGAGAATGAGAAAGGTGTGAGGAGTCATTGAAAATACTGAATACTTTCCCCAAGCATGGTGCAGATGTAGCCGGTGGGGGTTAAAGAGGGGTTTCGCAAGGTGATGGTGGCGAGGCTGGTTTGCAATGATGTTCTGGACTGCATCTACAAATCTCCGCAGTCATGCGCAGAACTGTTGCCATACCAAGCTGTGATGCATCCCGATGGATGGTTTTTATGGAGCGCCTTTAGGAACTGGTAAGAGTTATTGCGGACATGCCAGATTTATTTTGTGGAAGTAGGTGCATTGATGTGCTTTTTGGCCTTATCGACAATGTGGCAGACTGGCTCAGGCACAATTGTTGGTGTTATTTGAATCCACAAAATTGAGGCCCTCAACTATCAACACTGCACCATTGGTACAGATTGGGGTGCACAATTAACCTTGCTTCCTGAAGTCAATGATCATCTTATTTGATTTGTTGATAGAGAGATTTCTTCATAACTTTCAGCCAAAACATTCCAACACAATTTTATAGCAAGAGAGCTACACTATAAAAGTTTCCATTGACATTAATATTGCTTGTATCAGGCCCTAACCCCTGAACTAAAGGCTCAGCACCAACCTCTTCTTGACCCATAAATGGCAATCAGTAAGAATGGGCGACAAAACGTCTTCCCCAATAATCCATAATACAGGTGTCCCGCAAGATTGTGTTCTCAGCCCCTTACTATACTTCTCAATTGTGTGACCACATTTTGCATGTGACAATTGAAGTCTAAACCCGACTCAATTTCCATCAGGAAATAACATTGCTTGCACCTCTAGAGATGTGTTTGCATACTTATCAGTTTATTACATGGCAAAAGACAAACTGCTCTACGTCATTTATTTGAGACTGCCAAATTAGTTTGCAATAACACAATTTATGAGCACTACTTTGGTCTTCCAGGAAAAATATATGGATAGCAATAGAACTAAATTAGGATAAAAACATTTTAAAAGTTATTTAAATCTGAATTACTGATCTAAAAATCAACATATTAACCATTGTATGATTTCAAGATGTAAATTACGAGTCATGTTAAAATCAACTCTGAAGATTTATAGGAAACTAGACCAAGTGGGACCCGTTGGGTCCCTGTCATACGGGAGACCTGCTCTCCCAACGCAACTTGTTCCCCAACGCAATATTCCACCACTAGCCCGCAGCCCCCACGGGAGGCGTAGACCCCCAACTCAACCCGTTCCCCAAAGTAAGATTCCACCACTCCCCTGCCTCCCCCAGCACTGGACTTTAAAAGAAAATGCAAATGGACTTCCGCTGCCTGCCCAGCACTTCTAATTGCAATGCCAGAAGCTGGAGTAAATGTGCATGATGGCAACATTGTTGCAAATGTCAGGTGGAGGACTGTGATATCCCTTTCTGGTGAAAAGTTGGTGGAAGCACAGAGTGTTCCCGTATTGCAACTTTGTAACCTTTAAATATCAATAACGTGAAATAACATCAAATGTGAAGAAACTTGATATGAATGACCATGGGAAAAAGGCGACTGAAATTCTGCAAAGAATTTCACGCCATTGTGTACCGGTTTTGGCAGAGCTCCTGAGATCAGACAGACAAACAAGTCGAGACTTTTAATATCATATAGATAAAGGAGGCTATTCGGCCCTTATGATACAATATAACTTTATTTATCCCAGGAGGGTAATTAATCTGCCAACAGTCATAAAACACAAGATACATGAAATTAAAGAGAGGAGTAGGAAGGATTGGGGATGTGCAAAGAATGGGGAGGGGTGGGAGGGGCATGGATGGGGAATCATTCCACCCCACTACAGAAGGGGGAGGAGTTGTACAGTTTAATAGCCACAGGAAAGAAGGATCTCCTGTGGCGTTCTGTTCTGCAGCTTGGTGGAACCAGTCTTTTGCTGAACATCATGTCTGCTCTTCCACTCAAGGGTCATCATGGCTGACATTTCCTAGTCGCCATACTCTGCATGGAGAAAGCCCTTCTCTCCTGTGCAGAATGGCTGACTTTTACACTGTAATCCTGGTTCTAGGCACCTTAGCAGAGGCAAATGGCAACTACGTCAAGCCCCATAAGAAAGTTATATTTCAATAGAACTTCCTCTCATAGTAGAATAAAATAAAAATAAAAATAAAAAAAAGGCTCAGTCTGCATGGCTTCTCCTCATAACAAACCCATCATCCCGGAAATCAATCGACTTTAAGATGATTTTTCATTCCAAACACATGTAAATAGTAAATGCAATGTACGCATTTTTCTCTACATTCCTAAAGTCTTCCGTTATCAGCTCTTTGTGGATGTTGCACTTATCTGTAACTTCCCTGCATATTTGCCCTTTCTATTCTGCCATTAGTTGGCAACTTATTGAAATCTTAGTCATGTAATGGCACCTCTACTGTTCCTTAATAAACTCTGTCCCTGATCACTACAAGACATCCACTCTTACATATCCCCCCTCAATAATACTGTCAGCCACCTCCTTTCATTCCTAGCTTTCCCCAATCACCTTATATCTAGGAATATTTAGTAATTTTAATATTTTTTATACTAGTCATTAGTCTAGCATCACAATACCAAGTGATTATTTAAGTGTAAAGGTCGTTTAATGTGCTTTATATGCTTACATGTAAATCTCATGTCATCTTGTATTCTCTCTTAAGCTGACGTTATTTAAAACCTTACGGTCACTTGCTGAATAACTACTCATCTCCCATGTTCTGTGTACTTTTCATCTTTTCAATGCTAAATTCTGGTGGTCATCACATTGCTAAATTAGTTTAGACCATCAAAACAGAAAAGGAGCATTGAGGTGCAGAACTAGTAGCAGTTATTACGTCTGGTCAGCATTCCCAGAAGATAGACAAAATGATGGAATAACTCAGCAGGTCAAGCAGCACCTCTGGAGAAAAGAAATACAGTGGCTTGCAAAAGTATTCATACCCCTTGAACTTTTCCACATTGTGTCACGTTACAACCACAAACGTAAATGTATTTTATTGGGATTTTATGTGATAGACCAACACAAAGTGGCGCATAATTGTGAAGTGGAAGGAAAATGATACTTGGTTTCCAAATTTTTTTACAAATAAAAAAAAACTGAAAAGTGTGGCGTGCAAAAGTATTCAGCCCCCTTTACTCTGATATCCCTAAATAAAATCCAGTGCAACCAATTGCCTTCAGAAGTCACCTAATTAGTAAATAGAGTCCACTTGTGTGTAATCTAATCTCAGTATAAATACAGCTGTTCTGTGAAGGCCTCAGAGGTTTGTTAGAGAACATTAGTGAACAAACAGCATCATGAAGCCCAAGGAATGCACCAGACAGGTCAGGGATAAAGTTGTGGAGAAGTTTAAAGCAGGGTTAGGTTATAAAAAAATATCCCAAGCTTTGAACATCTCACGGAGCACTGTTCAATCTATCATCCGAAAATGGAAAGAGTATGGCACAACTGCAAACCTACCAAGACATGGCCATCCACCTAAACTGACAGGCAGGGCAAGGAGAGCATTGATCAGAGAAGCAGCCAAGAGGCCCATGGTAACTCTGGAGGAGCTGCAGAGATCCACAGCTCAGGTGGGAGAATCTGTCCACAGGACAACTATTAGTCGTGCACTCCACAAATCGGGCATTTATGGAAGAGTGACAAGAGGAAAGCCATTGTTGAAACAAAGCCATAAGAAGTCGCGTTTGCAGTTTGCCACAAGCCATGTGGGGGACACAACAAATGTGTGGAGGAAGGTACTCTGGTCTGATGAGACCAAAATTGAAGTTTTTGGCCTAAATGCAAAACGCTATGTGTGGCGGAAATCTAACACTGCACATCACCCTGAACACACCATCCCCACTGTGAAACATGGTGGTGGCAGCATCATGCTGTGGGGATGCTTTTCTTCAGCAGGGACAGGGAAGCTGGTCAGAGTTGATGGGAAGATGGATGGAGCCAAATACAGGGCAATCTTGGAAGAAAACTTGTTAGAGTCTGCAAAAGACTTGAGACTGGGGCGGAGGTTCACCTTCCAGCAGGACAACCACCGTAAACATACAGCCAGAGCTACAATGGAATGGTTTACATCAAAGCATATTCATGTGTTAGAATGGCCCAGTCAAAGTCCAGACCTAAATCCAACTGAGAATCTCTGGTAACTTGAAAATTGCTGTTCACAGACACCCTCCATCCAATTTCTCTGAGCTTGAGCTATTTTGCAAAGAAGAATGGGCAAAAATTTCAGTCTCTAGATATGCAAAGCTGGTAGAGAGATACCCCAAAAGACTTGCAGCTGTAATTGCAGCAAAAGGTGGTTCTACAAAGTATTGACTCAGGGGGGGCTGAATACTTTTGCACGCCACACTTTTCAGTTTTTTAATTTGTAAAAAAATTTGGAAACCATGTATAATTTTCCTTCCACTTCACAATTATGCACCACTTTGTGTTGGTCTATCACATAAAATCCCAATAAAATACATTTACGTTTGTGATTGTAACGTGACAAAATGTCACGTTACAATCACAAAATGACAAAATGTTCAAGGGGTATGAATACTTTTGCAAGCCACTGTAGGTGACATTTTGGGTTGGAACAATTAATTAACTCATTATCAATTGTCACATTTTGCTTTCAACTTTTTTGGGGGGGGGGGGGGGGGGGGGAGGTGGCTACATGGGAATGAGAGGTTAAAATAATTTCACGTCAGAATGTGCATTTCACATGATCAAAATAATTATAGGATAGTTGGATAACTGCAGGGCTAGCAGAGTTGTGAAATGAATGCTTTAATCTTCAAACTTTGGACACATTTTGTACCCGACTGGTACAACTTGCAGCACCTGGCAAACACCAGAAAAACAAAAGGCGATTTTGAAGTATATTTGGAAAAGGTCACACTTTAGCATGGCTGGTAATACCACTACACACTTAGCGCCCAAGTTAATTATTACATTGGGGGTAAACAAAAAGCTGGAGAAACTCAGCGGGTGCAGCAGCATCTAAGGAGCGAAGGAGATAGGCAACGTTTCGGGTCGAGACCCTTCTACAGAATGTAATGTTAATTATTACATTAGTGGATGCAGAAGCAATTCTGTTCCCACACTCCACTTTTTCATTTGCCTTTGGAGGACACGTCACCGGCACCAACTGTCTACTGCACTTCCAACCACGCTAAAGCTCAAACAAAGATCCCCAAATTATTCACTTACTTGCGAAGTACAGAGGAAAGCAAAAGCAGAATTCTCCAGTGGTTTTAACACAACTTCAAAGCAAGGAAATGTGTAATGCTGTTCACACGTCCGATGTGACAAAGGGGACCTTTGCATGTTTGAATTGCAACAGTGAAGGAATGGAACAGTTCCAACCACAAAAAAAGCACAACTGCTGCTGCCAAATTCACAGCATTGTTAGCTTTCCACATTAGCTGATTTTTCAAATACTCCACACTAACATTAAAATGTACTTTCTTCAAATCAGCTTCAACGTTAGGATTAGAGGCAATGTCAGTCAAAAATCTTGTAACATCTGCGTGATGTTATTCTGCCAAGAAATGCATGACTAAAATCCTGCAGATATTATATCATTTACAATTGGGAAAGGAAAATAAAATTGTAACAGGATGCCATGTTTGCATTGATTTCAATTGTCAGTTATATAAAGCTGGTGGAAAAGGGTTGCCAAGATCCCATAGGGGATAAATTGAAAGTCAGAAACATACACCCCTATTCTGGAATAAAGAGTTTAGCAGAAATTTTGGAAGTAACATGCTGAGAGAGCAGATGCTAAGAGTATATTTCCCCTTGATAGCAAATCTAGAACTAGGAAAAGGGTGGGGATAATATGGGATTAAAGATTGCCCTTTTCTGGAGGCGAGGAAGAACTACATTTTTCACAGTATTGTGAATCTTTGGAATTCTCTACTCTCAGTGAGCTGTGGAGACCATTGAATTTATTTAAGGATGAACCAGACAGAACTTTGGAATTTTGACGTGTGGTGAATTATAGGGAACAGGCAAGAAAACAGAGCGAAAACTGCAGGAGTAACTTTGTGGGTCTAGCAGCATCTGGGGAGGGAACAAAAAGCTTGGCAAGGGATAGTGGATAGTGGTTTGATTGGCAAATGGGTGGACAGTGGTTGGAGATGATAATTAGTCAAAGGGTACAAGGAAAAGAGTGAAATGCAACGCCAGAGTGAGTGAAAAATATGAAAGCGCTTTCTTCCCCCTTCTACAATCAGTCTAAAGCAGACTTCTGGCCTAAATTGTTGCCTTTCTATTTTCATCCCAGATGCTACCTGATCTGAGTTATTCCAGGAAAGAATAGAGTTGATCAGCTATGATCCTATTGAATAGCTAAAAGCCCACATGGCCTAGCCCAAATTTTCTTGGATTTTTGTTGCGTAGCAAAGTGCGTAGCAAAATAACAGCAGACACAAAAGACTGGAGTAACTCAGCAGATCGGGCAGCATCTCTGGAGAAAAAGACCATGTGATGTTTCGGGTTGAAGCCCTTCTTCAGATTGAGTCAGGAGGGAACAGAGAGATATGAAAAGGTACATAGAACAAATTAATGAAAGATATGCAAAAAGACACATCAAAGCCAGCAACAATGATCAAGTAAAGGTGGAACCTATAATGGTCCATTGTTGGCTTAGGAAAAGTGATGTGAGCAATACAAATAGTGAAACTCAGCAGGATGACAGTGAAACTAGTAGTACGATGACTTGGGAGGGGAAGGATCGGAGAGAGAAGTGATACAAGGGTTGGACTAGTTCAGGAGACCAAGTTCAATCTTGCCCTACTGATGGGATTGCTCTGGTGAGGAGCCAGCATAAACGTCAAAGGTCAAATAGCCTTCTTCTGTGTCACAAATAATGGGTTATCTTTTTAGTTATTTGACTGGAAATGGACCGTTGCATTCAAAACTAGATAATGTAGTTACACATGAAACATGAGGGATACAAGTATATTTCTGTTTCTGCCTGAAATATACTTAAATTCATTATCAAGGAAGATAATTTCAAAACTGGCACAAACATTTGTCTCAAAGATTAGTTTTGTGATGGCACAAGTAAATATGGTAAATGAAAGATCAAAGGATTGGAGCATAAAAGAGAATGGAAGGAGCAGAAAGTGAAGTTAAGAGAACAGGGAGATGTAGGTGGTTGGACATTGACAGTCAAGGCTTGTATTGTCAGTCATCCAGAGGATGAGAACATGAAAGTCAACCAATATGATACATTGATGGATACATTGATGGATTGCCAGCGGGGAAATATATCTGGAAGAAAGAGTTGGAGGACTGTAGTAGAATCAAATCGACGTAAAATGTAATTATATATGAAATTATATATGAAATCCTCTTCTTTCAAATGGAATTGTTTTTAAATGTTTTACTATGTTGTTGATTCTCATGCAAAAAATAGTTAATTGATCATACTGCCAAATTCCAATTAAAAAAAACAAACACATTTATACAAATGTTTAACGTGGCAAAACATTAACACAATAATTTCTTGAAAATGTACAATTAAACAATTCTCAAATACCACTCGTCATCAAATTCATCACTATAACCTAAAATGTGTATAAAAGCGTCAAACATAAATATTTTCTGCTATGTTTAAGGTTCTGATGCCACAGATCCCAGACCTCCAGGAACCACACCTTGGATTCCAGCCTCCATTTAGCCGAGCCATGTCATGTCTGCTGTTCTAGTTTGGGTTTTTTTTTGGGGGGGGGGGGGGGGAAATTGGATAATCATACCACAAACACATAGCTGCTGAGAGTAATCACACAAAATATGCATGTAAAAGAGTCATCTCACTTATTTTCCTGTTGAACTCACACAATTAAACAAGTTTTGCAAAAAGGCATGTCACATCAATGTGATCTTTCAACAGTAAAATACTTTATTATAGAATTTAAAGTAAACCATTTTTGGAGAGGTCAATGAACACTAAATTTTACAGTAAATACATAAAGCTTATGGTATGTATTTTGATGACGTGTAATCTGAACCAGTTTGATTTAATTAAGTATATTTTACATTCTTCATTTATTATACTGTTAATTTATGGACTCTGGTTCACATGTACAATGCACTAAGTGTAGTACGTGCAACTGAAGTAATCAAATGCCCTTTCAAGGGCAGGGAAGTGCTCGGGAATTCAGATGAACAACTACAACACCTTATTTAGAATTGAGAGCCATGCATGATAAGACTCGCTTTGGGCAGTTCTCTAAAAACTGTCAGCTCAATAAAACATGATAATTTCTTTATAACAGCATTGCAGCTTTTTATAATGGGGGTGTGCAGGGGAAAAGCTTCAAATGAATTGTTTGGAAAACAACCTTTTCTGTTTCAAAGTAATCAGCCTACCAAAAATAAATAGTATTAGCTGCTGCTATGGTTTGACAAAGTTAAAAAGGGCTACACACAAAATCATAAGTAACAGGCCAGGATTAAAGGCTTTTGGACTGGATGAGAGATTTAAAATTTTTCATTCATTCTGATCCAACATTTTTACAAGACGATTATCATTGGAATAGATTGGATTTATCGTCTTCAATATAGGTTCAGAAAGGTATATCATCGGCAAATAATGTGTAACATATTATGTGCAGCCAAAGGAACCTTGCTCAAAGCATCAGAATTGTTGAAACAAACTAATTTGTTACAATACATCAAGGAAAAGAAAACTGGTAACGACAAAACTGCCTAATTCAAATAACTCAATAGCCTACCACGTACACATTCGCTAGCTTCTCTTGTTGGGAATATAAAAAAATGTACCAAGATTTTTGATGTCCATATGAAGTACAATTATTAAGAGCACTCGCAGCAACAAGCAAAGATACACTAACTATAGCTCAAATCTACACTTTCTATAGCTCAGGGCAAGTTTTTAAAATATATAAACACACAGACGGTGGCAAGTACCAAGAAAGGGTGAAGGTTGAGGCAGACACGATAGTGGCATTTAATGGACTCTTGGATAGGCACATGGATATTCAGTCAATGGAAGGATATGGATTATGTGCAGGCAAAGAAGAGTTGGTCTTGGCGTAGATGTTCAGCACAGACATTGTGGGGCAAAGGGCATGTACCTACACTGTGCTGCTCTATGGATGGAAATGGTAGAAGTTGCAACAAATGCACAATTTCTCCAATAATTGTAAAGCTAATTAATTGTGGCAGTCAGAAACTTTAACACATACCTTCCCTTTCACAAGCCTAAAAATAAAATCACCAGATTGTAAATGGTGTGTGTGTGTGTGTAAAGCACGTGCACTTCATCGCTTTCCCAATAGTAATGTATACACTAATATTAGCAAACTATGCAAACCATACATTACGACTAACCAAAGCGCATCTATGAAAATAACAAATATTTCCAGATATGTAATTTTAACCGCAGACCTTCATATTAAATATGATTAAATGTGACTGATGTCTTGACAATATTTGATTGACACAAACTGCACTGACAACTCAAATCGGTTGTGATAGGTAATTTACTAAGATTTCTTCTTATTTACAAACAAGTCGCAGTGCCAAATAGGAAGGAAAGCTAAAACATTTAGCTTTTGCGTTAAACAAACAAGAGTTCCATATCGCTACTTGTCAACTGTCCACATCTCTCCATCGTCCTTCACCTCACTGATCCCCACCAACAAACTCCCAAATCTCCAAAACGTTCCATAGCCTCTAAACCTTTTCCATGCTTGAATTTCTATCCGTACCACCCTAGTAAGTAACCCATTTGGTCATTCTAAATTATTGGATTTTAAAAAATGTAAAAAAAATTTAAAGAGAGTCCTCCACCAAGGCATGTTGCAGCTCTCCAATGACAAAAGACAATTAAATGTTTTGATATCCTACATTAAAACATGCTTGCATATGATTCAGAAGAAAAATCAAAATTATTCCAAATTCAAATGCTAGTGACACCCGACTGGTGAAACTCAGTCAGAAAATCCACAACAATAGCCCTTGAGGTTTATCGAGGTTACATCAGCATATTTCCTGACTATGTCCTTGAGGAAATGCTGCACCACTCCGATAAAATCCTAAAACAATACTACAATAGTACTGAAAACATTACATCATACTCAACCACACAGACATCCAACTTTGCCTATAAAACAAATGGTCAGATGATAATAAACAGAGTTCAATAGCCAGAGTGTAAATCAAAACCAGAACTGAAGTATTGGTCCAATTGGTAAACTGTCATGGATACAAAAGATAACTTTAAATGTCAAATCAGAAATGTTGTTTGTCCTTGTATATTACTTTGAGAGACAGACAAGGGGGAAAATCCGACATCTAAACCTGATAATTCAGGATGGGTTTTTATTTAAAAAAAAATGTTTTTTGTATTTACAAAATGACAAAAAATACTTAAAAAGTGCAGATAGCCAAATGAGAATTCCTAGCCATTTACACATTTCACAAATTCAACACAACACTCTAGTATAAAAAAATACCGACGATGCTGAAAATCTAAAATTTACAAAAGATGCAAAAAACACCCATTAGGTCAGGCAGCAATTATGGAGTGAAAAATAGAGTTAACTACTAGACCAAGTGGGACCTGTTGGGTCCCCGTCACATGGGAGGCCTGGTCCCCCAACACAACCCATTCCCCAACGCAATATTCCACCACTCACCCATAGCCCCCATGGGAGGCCTGGCCCCCCAACGCAATCTGTTCCCCAACGCAATATTCCACCATTCACCCATAGTGTGCAGGAGTGCTCATTTCACCTTATGCACCCTCCCTCATTTTTAAACTTAAAAAAAAATGCAATTGCACTTGCTAGCTAGCAGAACTCAGTGTACTGTGACTTTTTAAAAAAATGCATTTGCACTTGCTAGGGCTAGCGGAACTCGGTGTACTTGGATAGCAACAATGTTGAGAGCAGGGCTACAATCCCATTGTGACATTACAGCTGTAAGCGCAGGGAATAAGCGGTTATTTTTTTCCAAGTTTCCTCAGATCTTTGAACATTTTGATCAATAATTCGAGAAATAATGCATGAATTTTTCAGATAAGGTGAATTTTTACCACAGGATAAATCTATCGGAATATGTAATTTTTTTACCGTTAGCACATCAAAGTGGTCGCACACAAACAAATAAACACACAGAGTTTTAATAGTTATAGACTAGATATTTCAGGGCAATGAACTGTCAACAGGACACTCAGTAAACTGTTAAGATAGTTTGTAAAAGTATGGAAGAAGAACTCTTGTTTATTGCTTCGACTCAAAATCATTGAAAGTTATGTCACACAATGGGAGAACATGAGTGACTGCTTTTTAAAGAATGCGCAAATTGCCTTTTCTGAAAAACTTTAACCTTTGAGTTATCATGCCAAAGATAATTACAATTTCTTGCTGGTTGAAAATGTTACCCCTCCGGCAATACTTAAACATGATCCAAATACTTTCTGAAAAATATCAGAATTGTGCAGCCTTTTAATTTTCATGTTCATATCAAATGTTATGTGCAGTTATGGCAAAAGGCAATTCACAGATCTCCGCCCTCAACCTCAAACCCCCCTCCCCCCCCCCACCAATGTTAAAAGGAAATCACAGCTTTACTGGTTTGATATACTAATACCTCAAATAACCTTTACAACAATGGTTTTTAGAATCAATAAAGGGCAAAATAAAATGTAGAAGAATTATGATATTATGGGAGCACAAGATTAAATGTTACCCATATAACATTGCAGCAAGACTAATCATGTGTTACAAGGCAGCTCCTGTTAACCACCAAAGGGACATCCAAGATGGTGCCTCATCTAGGAACAGGGAAAAAAAATCACAGAAGTAAAACCCAGACTTGCAGCCTTAATCAACAGTACAACTTCACTGTCATGAACTAGAAAACCATTGCAAAACTATGCCAGTTTACTTCATCAACCAAGAGTTCAGTTTTCTCCCCTCAACACACAGGATCTCTTTTTTTTTCCAAAACCGTGCCTTGCATTAAGCCAAAATTATCCAAACCAAATATTTGCTCTGGGACAAATGTAAATAAATAATGATAGCAACCTCTAAAAATTTGTATGTCAAATTAAACATTTGTCATCAACTTTAAAAAGCCAGTGACTCACGAAAAGTGTGGTTTGCAAGGCAAAGATACACAGGATTAGCAAGCAATCAATTGGACCTTCCATTCAAATTTCCTCGATAGTTATACTCCAATCTAATAACTCTTCCATCTTGTAAAGATGTTACTCCATACATCTTACCAAGCTTCTCCTCCATTCACAATTCGAAATTGTGTTATGTTTATCTCCATATTACTAAACTCACCCGTGTATTATTTTGCTAATTCCTTGCCGTTTCCCTGCATTTCCAGCTCAAAAACTGCCACTCTTCCTCCAACATCTGGCCTCAAAAACAATTATTGATTGCACTTAAGAGACTGCAGATGCTATGATGAGAACACTATTTTGCCTCTTTCCTCCACAAACCAGAACAAGATACATAGAAGGAGGGGACTTTTAACATTGGGATTGGTGAACAAAGATCAATCACTTCAATTGTCAGGGTTTATACTTAGATTAGGTAAAATGGAGAGTGGCAAAGGGTTTTGGGTGGAGAATGGACAGATCGTGTGTGTTGTCCAATGAGCACGCATTTACACCAAACATTTTTAGAGTTCTCCATATTCCCATCAACCTCTCCCTGATTCTGCCAGTTGCTTTCATGCTAATTGCAATTTACAGGGTTCATTTAACCTGTCAACCCTCATTGGACAACACACACGATCTGTCCATTCTCCACCCAAAACCCTTTGCCACTCTCCATTTTACCTAATCTAAAGTATAAACCCTGACAATTGAAGTGATTGATCTTTGTTTGCCAACCCCAATGTTAAAGGTCCCCTCCTTCTATGTTGTGCAGGTTCTAGAACTCCACCATCATTAAGAAGTGGTGCCCAAAGTGCACTACTTCTGTCCAGCAGTGAACACTGACAAGCACAAAATAAACTAATGCACTACATAACAATTGGAATCAGAGTGAAGAAAAAGGTTGGCCTTCTATTAGGTAGCAACTATACCTAAAAGTATGATTCAAGTCAAGTCAGATCTATTCGTCACATGCACAATAAAGTGCAGTGAAATGAACTTGCCAGCAGCGGTACAATTGAAAAAAAAAACACACAATACACAATAAAAATTGACCACAAACATCCACCACAGCATTCATCACTGTGGTGGAAGTCACAAAGTTTAGTCAGTCCTCCTTTATTTTCCCCGTGGTCAGGACCACAGCCAGATGTGCAGACAAGGTAAGTCCTGAATCTGTGCTTCCCTACCGGAGACCGCGGTTTCAAGGTGGCGTAAGCCGCAGGCCGACGATCGAAGATCTAAAGTCCCCGCCGCACCACAGTTAGAAGCAGACCGCAGGACCGGCGGTCGGAGCTCTTCTCCAGGATTCCCCAGCAAGGGATCCCGCTCCGGATGGTAAGTCCCCGCCGCTCCCGCGGTTAGAAGTAGGCCGCGGGCCGGCGGTCGGAGCTCTTCTCCTCCGGGATCCCCAACGAGGGATCCCAGGTTCCTTCGCCGCGCCAGCTGGAGCTCCACAGACCGCGGCCTCAGGATGCCATGGGCCAGCGAACGGAGCACTTCCGGCGAGGGCTCGCCCGTTCCGCGATGAAAAAGTCTATGCTGCGCCAGCCACTGAAGCCCCGTGCGTGTCTCCAGGAAAGGCCGCACCGATCCTTAGTGTTACGCCGTGAGGGAGACGACATTGAAAAAGTCGCCTCTACATGGAGGCGACTGAAGCGGTTTCCCCCTTACCCCCGCTCGCAGCGCCCCCACTGACCAAGTTGTGATCCAACATGGAAAATAATCCTCAAAAAAAGAATTGATGGAAATCAAGCTATTTTCACCCATGCCATGTCTGGTTAAATACAGAATTAACGCAACAATTTGAGACAAGCATTAACCAATGTAATCACCAACTTATCCAGAAGCAAACATCAGTTACTGAATTCCCACAAAATCATAACCTGTCACAGTACTAGAACTCCGTACACATAATCTTCATTTTAAAAAAATGTGTGGTTTCTAAATTGGTGTTGTTTCATTTTACTACATACTTATCGAATTCCCCAACACAGGCCAACAGGTAACAAACTGCCCTGAGCAGACCCAACATACAATAAAAACCAAAAAGGTATGTCACAGATTGCCACCAACAAAAATTGCCACAAGGCCATAGAGGCTTTAAAGCTAGATAGCCAAACATTCAATCAGAAATATATTTGTAGTCTGAACAAAAGAAAAAGATTGAAGTTCAGGGACAGGAAGATAGATAATATGGTTTTGACAGCTGAAGGCATCACACAACAGTAGACCAGAGAAGCTCAAGAGGCCAGGATTGGAACAGTTACAAGTTAAGCTTTATTGCTACAATGCTCAGAAAAATTACATTAATCACTCAGAAAGTAATAGATATTAACCCCAATTGAGGTAATTTAAGCAATGTGGTCATATTAAATCAACCTAAGTGAATTTAATCTGGGGAGAAAAGGATCCTATTAAAGATATCCAATATGTTCATTACTTCCTGGTGGTTTTCCATCCATCTCAAGCAAACAATAATAAACAAATGGTCTGTTTAACTTAATATATCAAATACAGAGCCTTATTACAAGGAAAATTGCCATTTATCCAACAAAAGCAACAAATGCATAAACCATGTACCACATAACAAATCCAATTTACAATTTTTACTGGAATTTGATTAAACCATCAGCAAAACCTCAGAAGTAGATTTTGAAGGAATACTATATGATGTATCGATTAAAAGTGAATGCGATTTAAAAAACAGCACATTACTGATAGCAGATTTTGGTCAGGAAACAGCAAAGGCCATTCTATTTCAATGATGAACTACCAAATGAATGCCCATTATACATTTCAATCAGATATACCAAATGAACAACTGATTAATATACCATTTGTTTTACATCTTTAATGCATGCAATGTTACTTTCATTGTTAAGTAAACTAAACAAAACCTGAATGAACTTTGATATTCCATGATACATCCTAATTTAAACAGCATGCATTTTCTGGTTTCCTGTGCCTTTCACAGCAAGACATCAAATTAATTGAAAACAAATACCAACTTATTTCTCACATACAAGACTCTAGTATATCTGTTGTTATTCGACTAAATGGAAAAGCTTACAAATGTTATAGCTGCTGCTTTACAGTGGCAGTGCTTGATCCATCAAACAAAGTGGAATAAAGCCTGAGATCTGGTCAACCTAGCAGGAAGTGTAATGAGTGTGCAATTAGCAAATCCAAATCAATTTAACAAGAACAAAATGAGAGCTGTAAAAAACTTGCAGGTCTAGCCTGCAAAGGCACAAGAACATTCTGGATGCAAACTATGTCCCAAAAGCAACATTAGTTCATCACAAGGTAGACAAAAATGCTGGATAAACTCAGCGGGTGAGGCAGCATCTATGGAGCGAAGGAATCTATTCAGGAGTTTCTCCAGCATTTTTGCCGACCTTCGATTTTTCCAGCATCTGCAGATCTTTCTTAAACATTAGTTCATCACAAAATGACTTAACAACCACCTCAGATTTACCTTATCTCAAACTGTGCAAATTGATTTATTTCTACTAGTTTAAAGCACAGTGATTAGTTAGCAAAACCAAAGTAAAGTTTTCAAAGCAGTTTTAAAGTTCACTTTATAGTATTTAGTTTTACTGATTATTAAAGCTAGCTTTCAAACCAACAAGTCTGTACCAGTTCAATAATTGTTTCCTACTTACAACCATTTACACACAGTTTGACCTCCCTAAACCTACCAGGTACTTTCTCTACATTTTGGTCCATAACTAGCCACCAGAGCAAGTTACAAACAAATGTTGAACTTGCATTCCAATTGTTTTGCAGAAGATATACTACAAAGGATGAGAACAAAGTCACAGGCATATTTTATTTATATATGAACATTAAAAGGATTAGAAAACTGATTCCCCCCCCCAAAGAAAGTAATTAAATTTACCATCTTACAAGAGAAAGGAAACCAGCAACATTCCCTAGTGACCATATAATCCACATCTTTCATGTTCCAAAACACAAAGAACTTGAATTTACAGTATTTTGTATAATCATTATCAAACAGCATGAAAATAGGCCAAATATATCCATTACAACCATTGAGCACTCACTTTTTTCCATCTTGCATTCCCATCAGCTCTGCCATCACTCCTGATTTTCCTATCACCCACCTACACCAGGGACCAACCAACCAGTAAATGAAAGGAGGGCAGCACAATGGCACAAGTAGAGTTGCTGCCTCACAGCACTAAAGACCTTAATTCAAGTCTGACCTACAGTGCTGCCTGTGAGAACCCTGCATATTCTTCATGAATGTGTGGGCTTTCTCCAGGTCCATGGGGTTTCTCCCACATCCCAAAGACATGCAAGTAATTGGCCACTATAAATTCCCCCTAATGTGTAGATATTTGTTATATATAATATCGGGAGTGTTGGTGAGGATATGGGGCAAATTGATAACATGGATTTAATGTAGTATTAGTGTAAATGGGAACGTGATGGTCAGATTTTTAGTCAACTTAGGGCCTGTTTTCATGTGGTATGTCTCCATGAACACGCAGCATCCAGGGGAAATCCACACAATCGCATGGAGAATGTGTAAACCCGACAAACAGAACCGTGGGCCAAGATTAAACCCAGTAGGCTGGAGTTGGGGTACAGTGCAAACCGACACAACATGCTATTTTGTTCAAATATGAGATATTATTCTATTGATTTGGTCTTTTCGTTATAGCATTTCTAAAAAAAGTGCAACTAAATCGAATCAAGTAATAATAATTAAAGATTAGTTTGGTCTTTACCTTATACAACATTGTTATTTTCATTCATGCAAACACTTTCTCCTGCACCACTTCTATGAAAGCTTTCTCTCTTCTGGCAAATTGTAACTGGGTCAACATGCAAAACTGACCACTGCATTCAAACAAGTGGAATGTCATTATTCTCAGAACATCATGAAATGGATGAGCAGAATTCTTAAAATAAATGACTCCAGGTTTTGAGATTTATTGACAACAGTTACATTGATGAAACAAAGACAGATTTTCAAGGCAAGCCTCTTTCACAACAACGAACCTCAAGAACTAAACGTATAGACCTTAACTAAAAAAAACTTCCACTCATGAGGGGGTGGGTGTGGGGGGGGGGGGGAGATCAAAGAGCAGATGGGCGACAGGGTTAGGGATGACTCATAATTATAAAAGTGATTAATTATCCAATGTTTGTTCGAAGGAAAAGGAAATCTCTCCGTGGGAATAAAAATAGGAGTCTCTGCCAACTCGATAACCAGAATCCAGTGTATTGTAAAGGGTGCAAAAAAACTATTGCCTTAAAGCAAAGAGCGCTTGTGAGCCAAACATTGTGACTTAACTGGCAATTATCAGGTTTATATACGCGACCCCTAAAAGTCTCAGCTGCACCATCATTCTCAAAGTGATCACGTGAAGATGATTATATTTTAATTGTGGAGAAATGTCATGTTAACAGCAGTTGTCTGCGGCAGTTGAAGTTGTCCAAACTCGCCCGATTTGGCCTTTCTCGTAAACCAGATGAAAGCGAGTGTTTCAACCAAAATTCTCAACTCCTTTCGTGCAATACAAGTCAACGCAAAGGCACAATCTGCCAAGTTCAATTTAAGATCGCAGCAACGGAGGACGCGTTTTGAGAAAAGGCACGACCACCAGCGTGAGAACGAACGGAGGCCAGGGGGCATCGTCCATCTACTGTAAATCCACTTAACCAATAAAAGTTCAACCAGCGCAGATTTACAGCGCGAACAAGTACACCGATTGTACAGTTTGCTCAGTTTTATAGGAGTTCCCACCCTAGCCTTCCTCCCGCCTCTATTATCCCGTCTATTTAATCTTATCCTCATTAACGTGCGGACTGCAATCAACCCGGCACTCCCTGGAATAAAATGTCAGCTCCTTCTCTCTGTTGGCCCGTCCGGCGGCTCCCGCTCGGAATTCCCCCTCCTTCCCATCCACATCTAAGTATTGACAAAACTCGCCGCCTAATGGTGTTCAAACTGCGCCATCTTGGAGCAGACAAGGAATTTTAAAACTTTCCCAGGAAGAAAGAATAAGCGAAAAAAGAAACTTTTTGTAGGAGCAACATCGCGCAGAAGTTAAACGCCAGCAAAGGCACGTCTCCCCGTTGAAGCGTACTTAAGGTGTACAATACCGCCAGGCTGATTAAAATGTTATACCCTGGGGGCAGTAAAACTGACTTCACCCGTTCAACTGGTCGGGAAAGTTAGGTATCGCGGCCCAGATGCACCGTGGCCACCAAAGATCCTATAGCGGAACTGGTGGCCGCTTATCACGGGATCGGAGGGGATGGGTCAAACGAAACATACTTGGATTATTTTAAATTGTAAATTGCAATCGGCCGACTGAGCACTTCTTTCTGACCTGCATATTCGCTTCAAGGTTCAACCCTGGTCCACAGAGCGGTTCTATAAGTTTTTCTAATAATTAAACTGACATCCATGTCTTCTGCAACTCCTCTTCCCCTCCCTCCCCTCGTTTTCTACACACCATTTAAACTGGACTTGCCTGCCGACCCACCTTCACAGAGACTTTAGTGTGGGTGGGATTTCTCACGTTTCCAACAATCGTGAACTGAATGCAATTTCAGGATATTTACAATAATAACAATTATTTTGCTGGCTGCATAACTATCATGGATCCGACACCTTTAATGTAAAATGTTAGAAATTCATTTGCAGTGATTTAAGGACCTGGTGCATTCTACAAACAACTCTTCAATATTAAATAATTGGTTCCATTTTTCTTTAAGTTCTTTAAGGGGGGGGGGGGGAGAGGACAAACTTACCCAAGTGCAAAGTCAGGCTAATTGAATTGGGGTACTGGATCCCAGCGAGCATCGTCTGACTTTGCCACCAAGTACTATCGGCTTGGTTATTATAATCGGTCAGGTAGACGGCGCCGTGCTGAAGCCGGGGGTTGTTTGAGTTGCAGGTATGGCAAGACTTGGTAACCCCCGTCACTCCGGTCTGGACACAATATTCTTCGGGAGGCGAGCCGCAAGTGTTGCTTGCCACCACAGTCACGTTGAAAGCGGCGTTGACGAACTCGGGCATGCAGCGCTGAGCCCGTGTGTGCTCGTCGTAGCACTCGTCCATGGCTGCTGGGCATTGCAAAACCAAACAGCCGAGCAGGACGGCCCGCAGTCTCCAGTGCATGGTACCGACAGACAGCGGACGTTTCAATTCATTCGGCGCACCTTCCTTCGAAGTCCTGGCTCGTCCCAGCGCCATTGAAGACTGCACATAGAAACATACACAAAAAAGGCAACAGGTCCACACCCTCGCGGTGCAATCTGGGACCACACTCCCTAAACGTGACCCACTTCCGCCAATAGAGGGGAGAGTCAGGGGGGAGAAGACCCATGAAAGCTCAGTCTGAGACCAGCTGACACCCGCCGTGACTTGCTGCCCTCGCACCTCACATCTCCGTCGCACTACAACTAGTTGGCACAGAAATCAACCCCTCGATTTAAGAATCATATTATTTTCAACAAGGTGCCGATGTTAGCAGAGCCTCCAAGCATGGAATAAATAAACACAAAATACTGGAAACACTCAGCAGGTCAAGCGGCATCTCTGGAAAGAGAAATGGTGTTAGCGTCTCCCACCTAAAACTTTTTCTTTCTACAAATGCCGCCTGACAGCTAAACATCGGCACCTTTTCTGAAACGAATACGATTTTTAAACGTACACATGTATTCATTTCAGATTTCAAGCTTCGGTAAGTCACGATTCCCTTAAGTATGGTACTGCAGTACATATCTGTATAAAGATTTCGGTTGTTCAAATTATGTCCGGATGGAGCGGGAGCAATTGATGAATATCACTGCGGCGTTAGTAGCTTGCAAGAGAGATTCTGGTTACGTGTTCGACCATTCTATGTTAGAGAGCATAACCACTCATTTTAAATCAATAATGTAATACTTTTTAAGTTCACACAATAAACGGTACCTATTTACATTGTAGGACTCAAGTAATTAAGTAACCGTAACACTAATTGTCATTGTCAGGCTATGTGAGCACGTGAAATTTCGAAAATAATAACCCTAGTCAGAGTGATAGTGTGGAAACAGGCCCTTCCACCCAACTTGCCCACACCTGCCAACATGTCCCGCTACACCAGTGCCACCTGCCAGCATTTGATCCACACCCTTCCAAACCTGCCCTATCCATGTACCTGTCTAACTGCTTCTTAAATGTTGGGATCGTGCCTGCCTCAACTACCTCCTCTCCTCTGTTGGATGATCACATCAAAGTCCATCAAAGTAACGTCTGAAGAAGGGTCTCGACCCGAAACGTCGCCTATCTCCTTCGCTCCTTAGATGCTGCTGCACCCGCTGAGTTTCTCCAGCCTTTTGTGTACCCAACGTCTCAAAGAACTTTGGAGAGATCGATCAGATAAAAATAGAGCAATACCAAAGAAAATACTAGTGAGCATGACCAAAGGCATGCTTTTTTTCTTTTTAAATCATATGGAGAATATTGGGGAGGGCCTTCCAGCAATGTAGGGGACCCATAAATGGATTTTAACGTGGATAATAAATTAGAGATATTCATTGACAGGGAGCCAATATTGAACAGTAACATGGAAATAATAAATCAATGAGTGATTATGTAGAACAGGATATACTAGAATTTCCCATTCAATATTGCCACCTAAAGAGGAGAGATGAAAGTCCAGGCTCAGAGAACACCAAAATAATCATGTCTGGAAGTGAGAGAAGCATGGGCGAGGGTCTGATAACCAATAGAACAATGTGAAGATGGAAAGACGATATTACAAAGGTGGGAATAGACAATTTTTGTGATCAGAGATAAAATATTAATTTTGAGTTTAATGATGTCGACAACCATCTTTAACTTGAAATTGTGGCAGGGAAGACGAGTGGCATTATGTATATACGGTTGACTGGAGAAAACTGGCTCATCCAAGAATGGATACATAAGAAACAGCAAATGCTTGAATATTGACCAAAACACAAAGTACTAGAGGAACTCAGCAGCAGACACAAAATGCTGGGGAAACTCAGCGGGTGAGGCAGCATCTATGGAGAAAAGGAGTAGGCGACGTTTCTGGTCAAGACCCTTCCTCAGACTGATGTCAGGGGTGCAGGAAAAAGAAAGGAAGAGGCGGAGGCAGTAGGCTATGTTGGAGAGCTGGGAAGTGGGGAGGGGAAGGAGGGAGAAAGCAAGGACTACCTGAAATTATAGAAGTCAATGTTCATACCGCTATAATGGCAGCATCTGAAGAAGTTCCTGACCTGAAATGTCACCAGTCCACTCCCTCCCCAAAATGTGATCTGTCCATTCTCTTCCCACATGCTGCCTGACCAGCTGAATTACTCCAGTATTTTCTTCATCCAACAATGCATAATTGGACAGTCTGACACCAACAGAAGAGAAGCTAAGAGAAAATCAAAAATTGGAGAAGCTGGAAATCTGAAATAAAAACAAAAACGATGAAAACACTCAGCAAGTTAAACAAATCAGTGAAAAGAGAAAGAGTTTCTCTGAGATGTAAAGCGAAATGCAGAGAGTAAATATTGCACCCATTAGCATGCATTTGCAGGCCATTTCCATGTCTTAAGATGATATCATCAAGATATGTAGGAAAGAACTGCAGATGCTGGTTTAAATCAAAGGTAGACACAAAATGCTGGAGTAACTCAGCGGGTCAGGCAGCATCTCTGGAGAGAAGACTCTGGAGAGTCTGAAGAAGGGTCTCAACTCGAAATGTCTCCCAATCCTTCTCTCCAATCAGATTGCTAATATGTACCATTGTTAGTAAGGAGAAAAATTAGAGAATAATGTGATTTTACACATTGGCTATAAGCAAATATTTAAGTATAGTTGAAGATTTTGAACCATTTTTGATTTATGCTTTCTCACAGAAGTGAACAAATTAAATGCCCCCTTTATTCTTTGACATAAAGCAGTGATACTCTGTTGATTTCACTATTACATTTACTATTAGCCTTTACACACTATATATAGAAAAAAAAAAGTCATGTAACAATTCAATGCCGTGTTTAGAACAGTTTGGTGTCATCAGGAATGCAATGAGTAATTGAAGTCTGGTTTCAGAGTCAACATTTTCATAATGATTAAAGAAACATGACATATCTCCCATAAATAATTACATGAGAATTAATTTAAAACTAACAAGACTAGAAATTGTTCCAGATTAAATAAATCTGAGCTAACCAAGGGGAGACACAGTGGTAGAGTTGCTGTCTTACAGCGCCAGAGACTCAGGTTTGATCCTGACTATCGGTACTATCTGTACTGAGTTTGTATATTCGTCTGAAGAAGGGTCTCGACCCAAAACGTCACCTATTCCTTCGCTCCATAGATGCTGCCTCACCCGCTGACTTTCTCCAGCATTTTTGTCTACCTTTGTTTATTCTCCCTGTGCTGTTTGGGTGCTCCAGTTTCATCCCACACTCCAAAGACATGCAGGATTGGGGATAATTGGCTTCTGTAAATTGTCCTTGGTATGTGGAATAGAACTAGTGTATGTGTGATTGTTGTTCAGCGTGGACCCAGTGGGCCAAAGAGCACATTTCCACGTTGTGTCTCTAAACTAAACCACTATAATATATGCAAATAAGTTCATCAAAGACAACTTGCAACACAGAGGAGACCTTTTGACTCATTGTGCCTGTGCTGGTAACCTTTTGCGGTAATTTCGCTTTGACTCGCTCACAAATATTTTGTGAATATTTTACCTAACAAAATCCACCACCCATAAATAATGCAGATTTAGTGATGTGCTTCATTTTATAGAGGGTAATTGAAACTTAAATTCCAGTTTGAAAAGTTTTGAAATGAAGACATTGTGGTGTAAGCAATCTGTTGAAAACCCCAGTTTATTGTCTGACCAGAACTGCAACTCGACATGTTTAGACCCACAGTCAGGAAAACAATTCAGCCAATCAAATCTGTTCCATGGCTCATTTACCCCTTGGGTGTCCAGTACCCTAACTCAGTCCCCCTATCTTGGTTCTAGCTAATGCAACAAATCAACCAAATTCTGCAAATGCTGCTTTCCACATTTTTACTTGGCAATTTTGAAGAAGCATTACTAACTCTCCTGTTTGAGGCATAAACTGAACCATTCTAATTGTTGCACGCAATATGAATAGGGATTCTAACAATCTCAGCCCAAATCAACAATAGATTTTTCTACACTTAAGATTGCAAACAAAACTGAGTGAAGTGATACATGGTGGCTCCTAGTGGCCAGACTATGAATGGCATTAACAGTTCATGGTTCAGCCTTTTTTAGGGACTGTGGAGTATCTATGAGCAAGGCAGCTGAATGAAGAGCAACAAAGAGAAAAATACAAAATCATGAAAATAATTTAATAAATGACATTTGGTTAATTCACATCCATGTTGCAGCAAAAATATATACAGTATACACATTAGTGAGTTAAATAAATTAAATGAACAATTCACAAGCAATCTTTGAACTATGAACCTTACATTCTAAAGCTAAGTGAGTCTTTCTTTAGTTCTTCAGCCAATGGATTCTGAAGTCAGGGTCAAACCCGAATCTCTGGCACAGTAAGACAGCAACCATACCTGTAGGTTTGGCCTCAGCTTGGCAATGGATAAGGCCAAGGACAGATGGTTCGGTGTAAGAGTGGAAAGGGGAGTTGAAATGATATGCAACTAGAAGGACAAAATGGTCATTGCAGATAGAGCATAAAATGGTAATCTAGTCTATACTTGGTTTGGAGAAGAGGCCATATTGCAAGCACTTATCACAGACCAATTTGGAGGAGGTCCACCCTGTCTCATTTGGAAGGGCTGTTTAGTTCCCTGAACAGTAGTGAGGGAGGATTTGGGTTAGTGTAGGGACAAGTGTTATATGTCCTACGGGGAGGGGTGGGTGAGAAGGGATATACGGATTAGGGAGAGTAATCCCTACAGAAAACAGAAAGAGGATCGTGGATAAGAGGGAAAAACACAGCTGATAGTAGGATCACATCGTAGGTGATGTAGGTAGCAAAGTATCATGTGTTGGATGTGGAGGTTTGAGAGGTCAATGGCGACTACCAAGGGAACCGATATAGAGTCGATATCTGTCCTAATACAGGGTCTTAATGTAAAACATTGTCTGCCTCCACAAATGCTGCCTGACCCATTGTTCCTTCAATAGTTGTTTTTTGCTCCTGATTTCGCCATCCAGTCTCTTGTATATTTATCTGTTCTGTCCTGTCTATGTGGCTATAGGAGCAGACATGTGGCAAAGGGCAGTAATACGAGAACTCCAACTGCTATGGTGGGGAAAGGCCACATTTCCAGAAGAATGCAGACATTTAATAAATTGTACACTGGAAATACTCATCATGAGGACATTTCATGAGAAAAATGCAAGGGCATGGCCATGTCCATGATGTGCCTAGAAAGATAGCAGACTTTGGATATGAACAATGTAAATACATGAAAGTTCCTACACATGATACTATTATGTAAATAGATTTCTGCCACATTAAGCCACATTCCCAGTTCACAAGTGTGATTATCCCCCAAATGGGACTTGTTCCACAGGATAAGGACCCTTAATATTTCAACCATAATTTAAGATAAAGCAGAACAATAATTCTTCTGGTTCTTAATTAGACAATTTTGAACATATTTTTAATGTATCCTTTTATTTCTCTTTACTAATTGAAGGTATTTTATAGAGCAAATACTGTATATCATATTTAATGTTAAAAATAGTTTTCTGCAAATTTAATAATAATTAGTATTTATACAGTACTTTGAATGTGGCATGATATCCAATGCTTCATTAAAGCCTGGCAACAAATCAAATGAAATTAGTCTGGGTGGCCAAATGCTCAGTCAAAGTGGCAAGCTTTAAAAGGTATGTTTTCACAGAGTAAAGATGGGTGAGGAAAGGTTTAAGATTCTATGACCTGGAAAGCTGAAAGCTCTTGCTGAGGTTCACTTGCATCCTCCAACCTTGTTGATTGTAGTCTGTGCTCTCAATGTGGTCTCTTCTATATCATTGTGACCAAGCTCAGATTAGCACCTGCTTTTCCAAGCTGTCTGCTGTGGCCACCTGCATTTCCCGGTTGCCAGCCATATTAAATCATCTTCCCAAAACCACACCAACCTACCTGTCCTCGGCTATCTCCATTGTCAGGGCGAGACCAACACAAACTAGAGGAACAGCACCTTATATTTTACTTGGGTGGTCTACAACTCAATGGAATTTACATTGACTCTCCAATTTCAGGTAACCTGCTCACCCTCTGTCCCTTTCTCTCTCTTTTTGATCTACCCTGGTCCTTTTCACACATCCTTCTTTTCCACCCAGTCACCCAACTTCTCCCAACTACCTTCCTCATCCATCCACTCTATCTGTCCATCACACACATACTCCTCTTACTGTTCACATCAGCTCACCCTATCTCCCTTCATTGGTTTAATGCTTCACCTGCCTTTTGTATCATCTGTGGCCCTTTGATGCACGCATATCACCTCCCAGCCTCTGCACTATTTCCATCCTTCTCTCAATGCAGATTTCAATGTCATTAGGAAAGAGCTAACAAGGGTAGATTGGGATCAGTTGTTATTAGGTAAATCCACAGAGGACATGTGGAATTGTTTAAAGGCTAGCTGATCAAATCAGCATGTTCCAGCAAGGTGGGATAAGAACACCAAGGCAAGCAAACATTGGATGACCAAGAAGGTTGTAAACTTCGTCAGGAAGAAAGGGGAAGCGTGGCAGGCTTATGAGAAATATCAAGCAGACAATTAGAAGGGCCAGAAAAGGCCATGAAATGTTATTGGTGAGTAAGAATAAGGAAAATCTCTTAATTTTTAAAACATGCTAAAACATTGCTTGGAGTCAGAGAATGTAGGTGAGACACTAAATTAGTACTTTGGATCAATATTAACTGAGGAGGACTTGGACAGCGAAGTCAGTGTGGAGAATACAAATATGCTAAGGCAGTTTGAGATCAGAGGAGGTGGTGCTGAGGCTCTTGAAGAACATTAAGATTGATACATCCCCAGGGCCTTATATGATCTATCCCAGGTAATTGAGGGAGGCAAGAGAGGAGATTGCAGTGCCTTGACCAGGATCTTTGTTTCTTCTCTAGCCACAAGCGAGGACCCAGAGGACTGGAGATTGACCAATGTTGTTCCAGACAGAAAAGAGGTGGAGAAAATCCAGGGAGCTACAGACCAAGCACGTGCCATGAGTAATTATTCAGGGTAGGCACTGTCGGCTTTTAAAAAATCTTGAAAACTGCATGCGCAGATTGTTCTCCTCTCCGTAAGCTGTCAGTCGACTTTTTAAAAAATCTTTAAAAATCGTGCATGTGCAGATTGTTCTCTCTGGTAGGCAGTCAGTCAACTTTTATAAAGTAATTTGTCATCAAAAGCCTTATCTCTTAATAAAGTATTTAAAAACATATAGCTCAAAGAAATTTACTTACCACATTCTTAGGTCAAGATGGCGGCGCGCACAGTCGCAGAGGCTCGAAGCTCTCCCTTTCAGTGCTTTTTTTGTGCGTTTTTGTTTGTATGCCTGTTGGACAATGTTACGTTTTGTCGTACGTATCTCACCGTCAGCCGACAGGATCTTCGGATTATGGAATAAACAGGCAGTTACGAGTGTTTTTCTGCATCACACAACATACCGGAAGAGATAGCCAGTACACCAGGCTCTCCGTGGATTGTTGTCGGCCCCAGCAAACGCCGGAGACGGAGGAAGCACAGGAAGCAAAAGCATGGTTGCCGGTCCGGACTGTTCGCTAGGCTAAGGCGACAACCACATAAACCACCGCTACCCAGCATCATTCTCACCAACGCTAGATCCATCACTAACAAAATGGACGAATTAAGACTACAGGTCGCCACAAACAAATTCATCGCGGACAGTTGCATTCTGCTAATAACAGAGACGTGGCTACACACACTATAACCGGATGGGGCTATTGAGCTAGCAGGCCGCACAGCATTTCGCTGGGATAGAAACAAAGACTCCGGTAAGAGCAAAGGAGGGGGGTTATGCATCTACGTTCACAACAACTGGTGCACAAATACCACAATCATAGACAGACATTGTTCTGCTGATTTGGAGTACCTGATAGTTAGTTGCAGGCCTTTCTACCTTCCACGTGAGTTTACCGTTGTCGGAGTTACAGCTGTGTATATCCCACCGGATGCTAATGCTAGCATAGCCCTAGGCTACCTCCACAGCGCTATCAGCAAACAAGAGAATACCTACCCCAAAGCAGCCCATATCATAGCTGGTGATTTCAATCATGCAGACTTAAAATCAGTTCTCCCCAAGTTTGAACAACACATCAAATGTGCAACCAGGGGGAAAATAAATTAGACAAGGCCTACTCAAACATCAAGAAGGGGCTTAGAGCCACACCACTACCATACTTAGACCAGCCGGGTCACCTATCCATTCACTTAGCACCTAGCATACACCCCCCTCAGGAGAAAAGTTCAACCCACCACCAGGACTGTTAAAACTTGGCCTGAAGGAGCTTCCTCACAGCTACAGGACTGCTTTGAAAGGACATTTTTGAAAATCAGGATTTGGAGGAGTACACATCCACTGTACTCTTTTACATCCAGAACTGTGTTGACAACGTCACCGTTGACAAACTCTTCTGGGTGTTCTTCTGGTCCAACCAGAAGCCGTGGATGACAAAAGAGGTCCAAATTCTCCTCGAGGACCGCAACAACACCTTCGGGTCTGGCGACAGAGCCCTGTACAGCGCTGCTAGAGCCAACCTGAAGAAAGGCATCAGGGATGCCAAAGCGGCCCACAAGAGGAAGATAGAGGACCACTTTAACAACAACGATCCACGGCGGGTGTGGCAGGGTATCCAGCACATCACCAACTACAAGCCCAGTAACAGTACGACGGCCGACGGCGACGCCACACTGGCAGAAGAGCAGAACTCCTTCTTTGCTCGCTTTGAGGCAGAACCAGAAGAGCTCGTCACCATTCTCCCACCAGCCCCTAACAACAACGACTACACCCTCACTGTGCAGGAGCATGAAGTGAGGCGGGTGCTCAGGGCGGTGAACCCGAGGAAGGCTGCCGGACCGGATGGCGTGACAGGAAGGGTTCTGAAGGAATGTGCAGACCAGCTCTCCGAGGTCTTCACGAAAATCTTCAACCTGTCCCTGTCCAAATCCATCATCCCACCGTGCCTGAAGTCTGCCACAATCATCTCACTACCAAAAAAGCCTGTTATCAGCGGCCTTAACGACTACCGACCGGTCGCTCTCACACCAGTCATCATGAAGTGTTTCGAGAGGCTGGTTCAGCAGCACATCAAAGCCAGCCTACCATCCATCTTCGACCCACACCAGTTTGCCTACAGAGCAAATGGGTCCACTGAGGATGCCATCGCCACTACTCTTCACACTGCACTGACCCACCTCGAACACCAGGGGAGCTATGTGAGGATGCTCTTCATTGACTTTAGCTCTGCCTTCAATACCATCATCCCCAGCAGACTGGTCACCAAACTCATGAATTTAGGACTTTCCCAACCCATCTGCCTTTGGATCAAGGACTTTCTGTCTAACCGCCCCCAGACCATCAGACTGGGCCATCACATCTCCACCCCCATCACACTCAGCACTGGCTCCCCACAGGGCTGTGTGTTGAGCCCCCTCCTCTACACACTCTACACCCACGATTGTGCCCCCGCCCACTCCACCAACACCATCGTCAAGTTTGCAGATGACACGACTGTGGTTGGACGTATCCCAGAAGGAGATGAGTCCGCCTACAGGGAGGAAATCCAAAGACTGGCAGCATGGTGTTCAGACAATAACCTCATCCTAAACACCTCAAAAACAAAGGAAATTATCATAGACTTCCGTAAGAACAGTGCAGCCCTCCAACCCCTATTCATCAATGGGGACTGTGTGGAAAGGGTCTCAGACTGGGCACACAAATTGCAGAGGATCTCTCCTGGACTACAAACACCACCACAGTAGTCAAGAAGGCCCAGCAGCGACTCTACTTTCTGAGGATCCTCAGGAAAAACAACCTGGAAGAGAAGCTGCTGGTGTCCTTCTACCGCTATCGAGAGTGTGCTGGCAAACTGTATAACCACATGGTATGCCAGCTGCTCTGCAGCGGACAGAAGAGCCCTTCAAAGGGTCATCAACACCGCCCAAAAAATCACTGGCTGCCCACTGCCCTCCCTGAAGGACATCTTCAGCTCTCGCTGCCTTGGCAGGGCAGCCAACATCCTGAAGTCCCTTCCCACCCTGGACACAACCTGTTCCACCTGCTGCCCTCTGGCAGATGGTACAGGTCTTTCAAAACTCGCACAAACAGACTCGGAGACAGCTTCTACCCCATAGCCATACATGAGCTTAACAATGCAAAATAAGAAATAACACCCACATTCAACTGAATTGTTTTTTTATATGTATATATTTTTATCCTTCCTTATATTTTAAGATTGTTCTTGCGAATCGCACCGTTGGATTGACTTTTTAAATTTCGTTGCACCATGTGCAATGACAATAAAGAGATTCTGATATTTGTACACAAATTCCATTCTTCTCTTTGTTTCTTAAGATACTCTTAAGATAATGACAATCCATGTTTGAAAAACCTGCCAAGAAACGTGCACATGTGCAGTACGCTGCGCAGCGCACGCACGCAGTCCACGGTGCAAAGGCAGAATTTCAGCTGCACAAATGGGTGGAGAAAAGGTAAATGAAGTTTAACCCGAGCAAGTGTGAGGTGTTGCACTTTAATGGCAAGACCTTTAATAGCATTGATGTGCAGATAGATCTTGGAGTTCAAGTTCATAGCTCATTAAAGGTGGCAACAAGTTGGAAAGACTTGCATTGTATTCTCTGGAATGTCAGAGGTTGTGGTAGACTTGATATGCGTATATAAAATGATGAGAGACATAGGGTAGAAGATCAGAACATTTTTCCCACGGTGGACAGACAAGGGACAACATTACATTAAAAATACATTCCATATTAAAAACATCATAAAATACATATAAAATCTTAGTATCACTTATAAAAGCATCATAAATTATATATATTTTTTAAAAACACAATACATGAATTAAAATCCAGAATAAAAAGAATGATCAATGTCCTACAATGATACCAGTGTCTAACACCATTGCTAACCCCAAATGGGGCTGAGACCCGATTGCCCCATTTTATTTGCATAGTCTTGTGGGCATACCAGTAAGCCAGAATTCTCACAATGTATTTAGGCACCCCTCTTTGACTCATTTTAACAAACAGCTTTCTGTGATTAACATGATCAAAGGCTTTGGAAACATCAATAAAGCACATAAGGATTGAAGAGGTTTTGCCTCTATATTTATTTACAATCTCCTTTAGGGCATATGTGCATAAATCAGTGCCATGTTTAGCTTTAAAACCAAACAGGTTATGTATAGAGTTAACAAACTCATTTACTCTATCCTGCAGAACTCTTTCTAAGACTTTTGACAATGTGCTGGCTAAAGCTATGGGCAATGACCAGTGCCGTTGAAATGTGTCTACCAATTGATAAGACAGGCAAGCTCAGACTCGTCCTGTAGTGATGTATATTGGCTGCATCTTGTGACCATGGCTAACATCTTTGGTATGTGATTAAGTGATGTGACCTTGACTAACATCTTTGGAATGTGATTAAGTGACACATACTATAAAACACCTTGCAAATCTTTGTTCATTGAAATGGTGGCGTGGGGAAGTCAAATGTATTTTGCTTACTTGATTGGTGTATCCTCGTCACTTCCGCCAGCTGATGATCAGTAAAGCTTGAGTTGGCTTACCTAACGTTTTGTGAGTTGTCTGTTTATAAAGTAGTGAACCTTATCAGTGTAAACCAGCATTTGCAGTTCCTTTTTATTACATGTCAACTGACCATTTACCTCCACAGATGCTGAGTTCTGCCAGCAATTTTTTTTTTTTTTTTGTTTCCTTCAACATCTATAATCTCTTGTGTTTCGAATCTGGATAATCTGCCAACCTAGCACCACCATAGTCCTAAACCTCCAAATTATTTGGCTTTTGCTGTAATTATTTATCTGGTTGAGACCGTATGGATATATAAGTGCACACTATTATCTACAACAATTTAAGTAAATTTGTACCTCAGGATGATTTTGGTGACCCAAGGAGACTACGAATCTTGGTGTTTGGGCAAACAACATACATCTGTAAATCTGTTACAATAATATTTGTCAATTAGCTATGTGTATCAAATGGTACCAAAAATAAATGTTTTGCCATACGGGGGTTACATCTCTGCATTACTGATAAGTGAACAAACACTATTTAATGATATTCACATATTTTTACATTGCGATATATAAAGACAAGCTGCAATGTAGCAACAAAAGATAGTGGAATATTAAGACCCAATATCACAAAGCACAGAAATTATTTTTCCACTCTTTTTAATCATTATTTAAATCATTTGTTCCTTCACAGTTACAAGGTTCTTTCAAATGGTAAAATACTGCCGGTCTGCTCAGTGTCTATTCTTGCGCAAGCCAACACAAAGTGCAGGCCAGATAATAGGATATGAAGATATAATTCTTAAATCCAATCCTCATCCATACCCAATGTCATTACAGTATAGTTTGCTGCACAGGTATTATTACCATCCACTGCAGCAACCTATGATTCACTGCCCTTCACATCTGCCCTCATAAACCCTACAAAGAGGGCAATTGGATCACTCATTGCTAATGTTAGAGCTGCTAGGCTATGGATAGTTTCTAAACCAGTTAGATGCCCAGTGGAGGGAGAGTATATTGTTATCTGAAAGACACATTCAAACAAGAGTACATTACTATAGCAGACTGTATAGTACTATAACACTACACTCCGGCGGCCTGTGGGCTGCGACCAATGACTCCGTCGGTCCTCACCTCTGCCCCAGCTGCCAGAAAGCTGGGGCGGTCAACTCACCAGTTCCGGACTAAAAAGGGTCTCAACCCGAAACTTCACCAATCCATGTTCTCCAAAGATGCTTCCTGACCTACAAAGTTACTCCAGCCCTTTTTGTCTTTTTGTGTATTAACCAGCAACTGCAGTCATTTGCTTCTAATACTTATACAATGATAATACCGTACTCAGTTGTAATGAACAATCAGCAATAACAGACACCAATCCCTGTCCCCGTCCACAACATGGTCCATTATGACAAGGGTCTTCTGTAGATAGTTAAGTATAGCTGACTGGACTATGCTTCACCGACCTAAACCTGCAGAGTACCAGAGACAATAAAATAAAATAGTAAGATTAAACGAGAACTTACCAAGTTCGAAGGTTGATCTTTATTTTATGAGGAGTTGCGGTGAGTGATTTCGTGAAGACCCCGCCAGCACGCATGCGCGGCATCCTTCAAAGCAGTGGTGTGGAATCACAGAACGCACCATGACTTATGAAAATAAAAGATCAATGAATGGTAAGTTCTCGTACTTCGGAGTCACGTTGACTTCCAGCTCTGTGTTCTTGAAAGGCTGATAGGGGTTTCCTCACTGGCCCAGCAGGTGGGCACGATGGGCAATTACAACTGTTAGTAGCAACCTTCCAGCACCACCCTCCTGGCAGTCTGTAAGTCACCCGATGATACAGGTTTGTGGCTGAAGATCATCCTGATGGCTCCTGTCGATGGGTGACTATGCAGAGAGTGGCATCTACAGGGTTTCCAACTATGCGCCCCTGGCCTGTGCTGCTTCAATAAATTTGGACAAAGAAATTTATTTTGACCAGGGGTGGCCACCTCCAGTCGCAGTTTTTGTACGTCTTCGTCAGTGCCATCAGGTGACTGTTTCTGGAGCCCAGATATCAGCACGATCCCCAAACGCAGTATATCTGTGAGGGTTGGTGTTTTCATGCCGGGTGGTTGGAGCTGATACCTATATCCACACGCCTCCTGGCGCTGTTGATGGCACTGTAGCTGCCAGCATCGAAATGGAGGCCAGCTAGAAACTCCAGGACATCGGGTATCGTTGCCGAGTTGGAAGTCTTGTTGGTCCGAGCACAGGCTGTTAATGCAGTTCAGTCGAAACAGGCTGAAAAAACAATGCATATTTATTAACCAAATAATAATAAACAAATAACCCCTAATTCGGGGACAAACATTCACTGAGCGGCTCCCAGCACAGCTTCTGCGAATGTCGCGGGGGCGACCAGTGGCTTATTGTAAAACCTTTGGAAGGTTGCTTCACTGGCCCAGCCCGCAGTGGCGAGGATGTGGTCCATGGGCACCTCCATGGCCTTCGCCGCTGATGTGGATGCAGCCCTAGTGGAATGAGATTTTAAAGTGTTAGTAGCGACTCCTGCTGCACCCAACACCGCCCTGAGCCACCTGGCGATAGTCTGTACAGTCACCCGGTGATGCGGAGGTTTGTGGCTGATGAGGAGCCCCAGCTCCTTCTTCCTGATGGTTCTGGTAATTCGGATGTAGTGGTGGAGATGGGTGACTATGCAGAGGGTGGCATCAGTAGGGTATGCCCGAAACCCCAACTGCAGCCCATGAGCCCCAGGCCTGTGCTGCTTCAGTAAGTCCTGGACAAAGAAATTCACCTGTGCAGGGGTGGAGACCATGCTATCCAGCCGCAGCTTTTGTAATGCCTAGACACGTTGAGCTGTAGTCGGTGCCATCAGCATCACCGCTTTGAGGGTGAGCTGTTTGAGTGGTCATTGGAGACCAGCTCCTCAGTAGGGTCAGAACAATCCCTACATCCCAGGTGAAGGTGTATATGGGCCGTGGAGGGTTGGTGTTAAACACTCCCCTCATGAATTTTGACACCAGGTGGTTTGAGCCTATACCTATGTCCAGGTATGAGGCTAGTGCACTCCTGACGCTGTTGATGGCACTGTAGCGAAGGCCAGCTAGGAATTCCAGGACATCAGGGATTGTTGCCGTGTTGGTACGAGAGCAGAATGCCTCCCACTTCCTGATCTGTGTGAGGTACTGCCTCCGGTTTGATTCTCGGCATGATGCTGAGATGAGTTCCATGGCTCGTGGTGAGATGCCCGCCTTGACGAGTGGTCTTTTTAGAACCTGCAGGCCAACAAGTTTAGGTGACCATGGCATGGGTGACTGTCCCCCGTAATGGGATGTGTAATTAATTTGGGGTGTTTCCCAATCGGAAGCCATGGTCGTTTCAAAATTTTAAGGACCATCGGGTACCATGGCTGTGTAGGCCAGTCGGGAATGATCAATATGCCAGTTGCAGAGTCCAGTTTAATTTTCTGCAATACCCGACTGATGAGGGAATGGGGGAAATGCGTAGCAAAACCATTTCCCCCAATGGATAGAAAACGCATCAGGGTTTTATTGCCCCAGGGTCTGGTTCCCAAGACACATACGTTGGTATCTGATGGTTCAACCTGGACGCAAAGAGGTCAATATCTGGTGTCCCAGAGTGAGCTATAATGTCTCCAAAAATTTGGGGGTTCAACATCCACTCGATGTTGTCATTGAATACTCGTGACCTGGTGTCCGCCACTGTATTAAGCTTCCCTGGCAAATAGGTCGCTGTAACCCAAATATTTCTCTCGATGCACCAGTGCCAAATTGTGTTAGCCAATTCATCACAAGATAGCGACCTGATACCACCCATATGTTTTTATTTATTTATTTTTTTCTCGAATAACGATTTAGTCGCTGTAACTGCCCGTGTAGCCAATTGGAGGGTATGACCCACAATAAGGATATCATCTAAATATGCCATGACAATGTAATTTTGTTGTCGGAGGAGGGCCAATATAGGTTTCACTAATTTAGTAAATAGTCTGGGGGCTGTGGTGAGACCATTGGGCAATGCTTTGTATTCCCACAATTGTTCCTTCCAGACAAATTTCAGAAACTTTCTGTGAGATTCAGTGATGGGCACTGTATAGTATGCATCTTTTAAATCGATGCAGGCCATAAAGTACCCGGGTAAAGCATCTGCTTGGCTGTTTCAAAGGTATCCATTTTAAAGTGGGTATATTGTACAAAAGTGTTCAGCTCAGTTAGGTCTATAATAATTCGGCACCCCCCATCTTTTTTGGTTTTGTGAAGATGTTGGACACAAACTCAAGGGGTTTGTGCGTTGTTTTCCCAATCACCCCTTTTGCGGCAAGCCGTAAAATTTCGGCATGTCCTGCTTCAACCTCTTTTTGAGAGATGTAAATTTTCGATGAGGCAAATGCTGGGTAGGGGATTTTGACCATCAATGAATTCTATGACATAACCTTGAACACTTTGTAAAATAAACTTGTCAGTGGTGATGGTGTCCCAAATTCCCCAAAAGGCCCGCAACCGTCCACCAATTTGTGCAGGAAGGGATGCTACTGTCCGAGAGGAACCAGGCCCCTTACCTCCATGGTTAATGGTGGATCCTGGCGTATGGCATTTTGGGAGGACGTTGTGGAGGTTGTCGGGATGGCGGCCGCATCTTCCATGCAGGCCGCTGTTGGCCTTGCCCTAAAAAAGGCCGCTGTGGTTGGGGAAGTGGAGGGGGATAGGTCCTTTGTGTCCTATCTGTCTGACGTGGTTTCCAGTTGGTGTATGGTTGTTGCCGGTGGTATGGGTGGGTCTAGTCGGAGGAGGTTTCATAAGGCCCGCTGTTTTGGCCTCCTCGTCTAGTTCCTTCACTTGGTTTGGATGGAGAGATCTGTGGTCTAACAGTTGATGAGGCGGTGGTTTGAGCGGGTAGATGGACGGAACAACCCTGCAAATTTGGGTTGGGAGAGTGGGCCTTTATGGAGCTCTTGCGGCAGGCATTTCCGGTTGATTTTGTACTGGGCGTTGGCATATCTGCTCCCAGAGTGCCAGGAGCATTCTGTTGCTCGCTGGGACACATTTTCCCACCCCATCAAGGGTCCTCCCTGCATACGCCAGTTGTTATGCCCGTGGAGAGGAGCTTCAGGAGCTGGAGACTGACATCCTGCATCTTGGTGGCCGTGCTCAAATGTCCCCAGATCTGAGCATTGACCATGGGAACACTGAGGTTGATGCAGTTCTCAGGTGGTTTGACTTTTCGATCTATTGCATATCTTTCACTCATTGAGTACCTGATCCCTGACCAGTCTGAAGAAGGGTCTCGACCCGATCTCCTTCGCTCCTTAGATGCTGCTGCACCCGCTGAGTTTCTCCAGCTTTTTGTCTAACCCTCGATTCTCCAGCATCTGCAGTTCCTTCTTTAACAATCAATGGTGCCCGCCAGTTTGTGGTGCAGGGGTTCCCCTGTTTGTGTGGTCGTGGCAAACGTGCCTACCACGTCCAGCATATCGTGCTCTGGTTCTGCGGTCTCCGGCAGTCCCCGGTCGTCTTTGAAAACAGCGGCCGGGCAACTGCCGGCACTTCTGGCTGGTGAAGACGAGAAGCTGAGTGGACTCCTGGCGTGGCTTGTAGAGGCCCGCGAGTCCCGTTCATCCCGGTCCCTGTCCCACTGGAGGAGTTGTTCCACTAAGAGCTCCAACCGCTCAATGCGACCGTCCCTGCTATTTGCAGCGGACACTGGGGCTTCCACCATCGGACCACACCTCCGTAAGATGCTGACTAGGGTCCGATGGCAGGTCGTCGTGGCCTACCGCCCGTGTAGGCTCATACGACTCCGCTAGTCTGTCTCCTCGCAGACTGTGGCGGCCCACCTGTCTGGTACGAAGGCAGGTGAGTTTGATCGGCGCCGGCCCCCGAAACCTGGTTCCCCGGAGTCCGTGCAGGCTTACCTCCATTGTTGCCCAATAATCGGCATGGAGGCGCATGGTCGGCTGCTCCCAGAGCTAAGCTGACCGACCGTCTACTGCTGCCACCAACGCCCTTGACCGCAGCCTGACGAGGTGTTTTGTCGGCAGCACCTGCTCCTGCAGGCCTGCTCGACGCAGCAGTAGTTCTGCCAGACTGCCCTACGACAGATATCCCTGGCAGTTGTACGTGGCGGCGTGCAGCTGCAGGGTTCCCCTGCAGCGCAGCTGTCCCCCGGCCCAGTCCCCGTGGGTCTGCTGCAACTCGGGGTGAGGTCGCTGGTGACAAGCGAGGCTCCTTCCCACGTACCTGTTTGCCCCCCTTCTTCCTGGGGGATGGGGGCTCGATGTCTGGGTCAGCAGGCTCCAGCTCCGGTGCGGTAAACCATTCAGGTGATGAGTCGGGCGCTGGTGTAACGGGAGCGCCTGACTTCTGCATTCTTGCCCCCGACCGTCCCGAAGCTGCCGGTGGTGCTTGCAGCTCCGGTGACAAAGGCCGCTGGCTGGTCGATGCCCCGCGGCTCCTGGGGAGCGTTGCCTTCCGTTTCCCTTTCTCCATCCTGTAGGAGTAAGGTTCTACTTACCTGACGGTCCTTATGAAGGAGCTGGTGGAGAGAGCGCACTCCCCCCCCCCCCCCCCCCAGCTTGTCGATGCTAATGTGCGCGACGATATGTCGCGCATGCATGCTGGCGGGGTCTTCATGAAGTCACTCGCGTGACTCCGAAGTAAAATAGAGAACAAAGGAACATCTCTGGTCAAAACCAAAAATGAAATATATTGTGACATCACCCTCTCCCTTGAATGTTGCTCTGATCCCTTTAACTGGCTGACAGGAGCCAATTTCCAGCATCATTTGTAACAGCTGGGGCCAATTAGCTGCTAATGGTTGGCCACCTGAATTTGGCAGCCTACTCCCTATAAAACTCAGGTACTCGAGCAAAAGGGACAGATTGGGAGAAGATGAGAGAGGGTTCTCACTGTTGCAGGTGTGAGGAAGACTGAGCCAAACCAGAGACCACCAGTGCCACTGTGTGGTCAAGAGCGGCTGGGGCAAGTCTGAGATACCAGAACCTCTTCCTGCACACAGACAATAAGGGACTGTGCACATGCACGCAAAGACTGTCTGCCCACAATACCCAGAGCCCACCAGTGTTGCCTTTTCAAGCCCAAAGCTGAGCCGCCAAGAAGAAACCTGTACTGTCAGCAACTCTTCGAGGCAAGGGTGAACTGCAGGAAGAAGCCTGAGATTACCATGCCTCCTCCTTCAAAAAAACAGGACGAAGCTACTGGAACAAGCCAGAGATTGCTAGTGTCATTATACACATAGAAAGCGCTGCTGGAGTTTCTTACCACTGTAAATAGAATACATTCTATGAATGCACTCTACTGAGAGTGTCGGTGTAGTCATTGTTGAATCCAGCATCATAGAAACATAGAAACATAGAAGTTAGGTGCAGGAGCAGGCCATTCGGCCCTTCGAGCCTGCACCTCCATTCAATATGATCATGGCTGATCATCCAACTCAATATCCTGTACCTGCCTTCTCTCCATACCCCCTGATCCCTTCAGCCACAAGGGCCACATCCAACTCCCTCTTAAATATGGCCAACGAACTGGCCTCAACTACCTTCTGTGGCAGAGAATTCCACAGATTCACCACTCTCTGTGTGAAAAACGATTTTCTCATCTCGGTCCTAAAAGACTTCCCCTTATCCTTAAACTGTGACCCCTTGTCCTGGACTTCCCCAACATCGGGAACAATCTTCCTGCATCTAGCCTGCCCAACCCCTTAAGAATTTTGTAAGTCTCTATGAGATCATCCCTCAATCTTCTAAATTCCAGCGAGTACAAGCCGAGTCTATCCAGTCTTTCTTCATATGGAAGTCGCGCCATCCCAGGAATCAGTCTGGTGAACCTTCTCTGTACTCCCTCTATGGCAAGAATGTCTTTCCTCAGATTAGGAGACCAAAACTGTACGCAATACTCCAGGTGTGGCCTCACAAGACCCTGTACAACTGCAGTAGAACCTCCCTGCTCTTGTACTCAAATCCTTTTGCTATGAATGCCAACATACCATTCGCTTTCTTCACAGCCTGCTGCACCTGCATGCCTACTTTCAATAATGAACTGGTGTTATTCAATGATAGGTTGCATTCCCCTTTTCCTAATCGGTCACCATTCAAGATAATAGTTTACCCCCCTGTTTTTGCCACCAAAGTGGATAACCTAACATTTATCCACATTATACTGCATCTGCCATGCATTTGCCCACTCACCCAAGTCTATCCAAATCATCCTTGCAGCCTCCTAGCATCCTCCTCACAGCTAACACTGCCCCCCAGCTTCGTGTCATCCGAAAACGTGGAGATGATTCAATTCCCTCGTCCAAATCATTAATGTATATTGTAAATAGCTGGGGTCCCAGCACTGAGCCTTGCGGCACCCCACTAGTCGCTGTCTGCCATCCTGAAAAGGGCCCGTTCACTCCTACTCTTTGCATCCTGTCTGCCAGCCAGTTCTCTATCCACATCAATACTGAACCACCAATACCGTGTGCTTTAAGTTTGTATACCAATCTCTTGTGTGGGACCTTGTCGAAAGCCTTCTGAAAGTCCAGATATAACACATCCACAGGTTCTCCCTTATCCACTCTACTAGTTACATCCTCAAAAAATTCAATAAGATTCGTCAGACATGATTTGCCCTTCGTAAATCCATGCTGACTTTGTCCAATGATTTCACCACTTTCCAAATGCGCTGCTATCCCATCTTTAATAATTGACTCTAGCAGTTTCCCCACTACCGATGTTAGAATAACTGGGCTGTAATTCCCCGTTTTCTCTATCCCTCCCTTTTTAAAAAGTGGGGTTACATTAGCTACCCTCCAATCCTCAGGAACTACTCCAGAATCTAAAGAGTTTTGAAAAATTATCACTAAGGCATCTGCTATTTCTGGGGCTACTTCCTTAAGTACCCTGGGATGCAGCCTATCTGGCCTTGGGGATTTATCGGCCTTTAATCCATTCAATTTACATAACACCACTTTCCGGCTAACCTAGATTTCACTCATTTCCTCCATCTCATTTGACCCGCGATCCCCTGCTATTTCCGGCAAATTATTTATGTCTTCCTTAGTGAAGACAGAACCAAAGTAGTTATTCAATTGGTCTGCCATGTCCTTGTTCCCCATGATCAATTCACCCGTTTCTGACTGCAAGGGACCTACATTTGTTTTAACTAATCTTTTGCGCTTCACATATCGATAAAAACTTTTGCAGTCAGTTTTTATGTTTCCTGCCAGTTTTCTTTCATACTCCGTTTTCCCTTTCCTAATTAAGCCCTTTGTCCTCCTCTGTTGGTCTCTGAATTTCTCCCAGTCCTCTGGTAGGCTGCTTTTTCTGGCTAATTTGTACGCATCATCTTTTTCTTTGATACTATCCCTGATTTCCCTCGTTATCCACGGATGCGCCACCTTCCCTGATTTATTCTTTTGCCATACTGGGATGAACAATTGTTGTAGTTGATCCATGCAGTCTTTAAATGCCTTCCATTGCATATCCACCATCAACCCTTCAAGAATCAATTGCCAGTCGATCTTGGCCAATTCACGTCTCATACCCTCAAAGTTACCTTTCTTTAAAGGACCCGTGTTTCTGAATTAACAATGTCACTCCCCATCCTAATGAAGAACTCAACCATATTATGGTCACTCTTGCCCAAGGGGCCATGTACAACAAGGCTGCTAACTAACCCTTCCTCATTACTCAATATCCAGTCTAGAATAGCCTGCTCTCTTGTTGGTTCCTCCACATGTTGGTTTAGAAAACTATCCCGCATACATTCCAAGAAATCCTCTTCCTCAGCACCCCTGCCAATTTGATTCACCCAATCTATATGTAGATTGAAGTCACCTATTATAACGGTTTTACCTTCGTTGCACGCATTTCTAATTTACTGTTTGTCATCCCCAACTCCATTACTACTGTTAGGTAGCCTGTACACAACACCCACTAGCGTTTTCTGCCCCTTAGTGTTTCGCAGCTCCACCCATATCGATTCCACATCCTCCAAGCTAATGTCATTCCTTTCTATTGCATTAATCTCTGCTCTAACCAGCAACGCTACCCCACCACCCTTTCCTCTCTGTCTATCCTTCCTGAATATTGAATATCCCTGGATGCTCAGCTCCCAGCCTTGGTCACCCTGGATCCATGTCTCCGTGATCCCAACTATATCATAATTATTAATAGTTATCTGCACATTCAACTCATCCACCTTATCACGAATGCTCCTCGCATTGAGACACAAAGCCTTCAGGCTTGTTTTTACCACATTCTTGGCCGTTTTGCAATTATGTTGAAAAGTGGCCCTTTTAGATTTTTTCCCTGGATTTGTTTTCCTGCCACTTTTCAACTTGCTACCTATTGTTCCTATCCTCATTTTACACCCCTCTGTCCCTCTGCTCACACATTTAAGAAACCCTCCACTTCTTATTCTCCGCTTGTTATTTTTTTCTTCTTTCCTCCCTACGTGTTGCATCTGACTGCTTCTCTTCTCTGCCTCCTGCCTCACAAACGGACTACTTGCCTTCTCTATTTGAGCCCCCCCCCCCCAACTGATCTAGTTTATCATCCCCGACGGCAAAGTATGGAGACTACTCAAACATTGACATATCTGAGTAAATGATTCAGCAGGAATCCTCCTCTGATGATTTGCGTGCTAATTCTCAATATTTAGGATCACATGTTAAATAAATTTTCATTAGGCGAGAAATAGTATTGGGTAGGCTAATGGGACTGAAGGATGATAAATCCCCTGGGCCTGATGGTCTGCATCCCAGGGTCCCCAGGGAGGTGGCTCTAGAAATAGTGGACGCATTGGTGATCATTTTCCAATGTTCAATAGATTCAGGATCAGTTCCTGTGGATTGGAGGATAGCTAATGTTATCCCACTTTTCAAGAAAGGAGCGAGAGAGAAAACGGGGAATTACAGACCAGTTAGCCTGACTTTGGTGGTGGGAAAGATGTTGGGGTCAATTATTAAAGAGGTAATAATGGGGCATTTGGATAGCAGTAAAAAGATTAGTCCAAGTCAACATGAATTTATGAATGGGAAATCATGCTTGACTAATCTTCTGGAATTTTTTGAGGATGTGACAAGTAAAATGGATGAAGGGGTGCCAGTGGATGTAGTATATCTAGACTTTCAGAAAGCCTTTGATAAGGTCCCTCACGGGAGACTGGTGACTAAAATTAGAGCCATGGTATTGGAGGTAGGGTGTTGACATGGATAGAAAATTGGTTGGCAGACCGGAAGCAAAGAGTAGGAGTGAAATAGCCCTTTTCAGAATGGCAGGCAGTGGCGAGTGGAGTGCCGCAAGGCTCGGTGTTGGGGCCGCAACCATATATATTAATGATGTGGAAGAGGGAATTAGTAGCAACACTAGCAAGTTTGCGGATGACACAAAGCTGGGTGGCAATGTGAACTGTGAAGAGGATGTTAGGAGGTTGCAGGGGGACCTGGACAGGTTGAGTGAGTGGGCAGATGTGTGGCAGATGCAGTATAATATAGACAAATGTGAGGTTATCCACTTTGGCAGCAAAAACAAGGGGACAGATTATTGTCTCAATGGGGTTAGGTTAGGTAAGGGGGAGGTACAGCGAGACCTGGGCAGTGACTGGTGTACAAGGTAGTCCTTGTACACCAGTTACTGATAGTTGGTGTGCAGGTACAGCAGGCAGTGAAGAAAGCTAATGGAATGTTGGCCTTCATAACAAGAGGATTTCAGTACAGGAGTAAAGAGGTTCTTCTGCAGTTGTATAGGGCTCTGGTGAGACCACATCTGGAGTATTGTGTGCAGTTTTGGTCTCCTAATTTGAGGAAGGACATCCTTGTGATTGAGGCAGTGTAGCGTAGGTTCACGAGATTGATCCCTGGGATGGCGGGACTGTCATATGAGGAAAGATTGAAAAGACTAGGCTTGTATTCACTGGAGTTTAGAAGGATGAGGGGGAATCTTATAGAAACATATAAAATTATAAAAGGACTGGACAAGCTAGATGCAGGAAAAATGTTCCCGATGTTGGGTGAGCACAGAACCAGGGGCCACAGTCTTAGAATAAAGGGAAGGTCATTTAAGACTGAGGTGAGAAAAACTGTTTTACCCAGAGAGTTGTGAATTTATGGAATTCCCTGCCACAGAGGGCAGTGGAGGCCAAATCACTGGATGGATTTAAGAGAGAGTTGGATAGAGCTCTAGGGGCTAGTGGAGTCAAGGGTCATGGGGAGAAGGCAGGCACGGGTTATTGATAGCGGACGATCAGCCATGATCACAATGAATGGCGGTGCTGGCTCGAAGGGCCGAATGACCTCCTGCTGCACCTATTTTCTATGTTTCTATGATGTCAACGGAAATATAAAATTGAAAGATAGATTGGTGGATTGTCAATTAATAATATTAATTCACCTCTTAAGCCTGGTTTAAATCCAGGTCACAAAGCAAATTTAAAAAGATTGCTTTTCAGGTTAATATGGTTTAAATTATTGTAAAGCATTTCAACCTAGTTTCCTAAAGGGCAAATCAGCAATACAAATCTATCCCAAATTCATCATTAAATATGTTATTTATCAGAAATATGTGCTTAAGTGCATCATTAGGCCCTACATGGCTACTTGGTCATTCAATAAAGTCATGGCTAATATAGTAGCTCAAATCTACTTTCTGAGAATTCCACATCCTTTCAATCCAAGCTGTGACATTCCAACAATCTTAATCTTGCTTTTAAACATACTCATCAACCAAGTGTTCATAACTCTTTGGAGTAGAAAACCCCCACATTTCCAACCTTACTTACTGTGATATATGCCTCCATGAGCCTACCTCAGTCGTATATGCTGAGACTATTCCTCTATCTGTAGATTTCCAGTCTGTGGAAACATTTTATTTTGCATCTGCGCTGTTGAAAAATCAGAAATATCTCAATGTGATCATCATCTTAATGCTGGTGTATTTATAGAAATCTTAATTCTTTCTATGATATGATCCTACATCTGGTGTATGGAAGTGCAGTACAATAAGAAAACGGTACATTTTTCCAGTTTCATCTGCACCGCTACCTCTTTAGAATGTTTTTATTTCTGCCATTCTGGAGCTAGATGCATGTCCTTCTAAAGGATACAAATATGAAAAAAAACTTTAATACCTAGGCATTCCAAACTTTTTGGAGCCTTTTTATAAAAACAATCATACTTGTATTCTCACTTGTATTAGTTTAAAAAATAATTTTCACATTTAATCACATTTTTTTTTATTCAAGGACTATCGCAAAGGGAATCTACTAACTGAACATTGTAGGGTAAATGATCCCCCTATATCTAAAGACCTGAGGTACGAATGCACCGCAAGACACACAGGTATTAAATCTATTCAAAATGCAAGACGATAACCAAAATAAACTGGGAAGAATCTCATTTTTCTCACGTAGTTGGAACGTTAGGGGTGTTAACAAACGCATTAAAATGGGTAAGATTCTAGCTCAGCTGAAAGCATACAACACAGATATTGCTTTTTTACAAGAGACCCATCTTAAACTTCAAGACCAAGCTAGATTGACCGCGAACTGGATAGGACAAACTTTTCACTCGTCATACTCGTCGAAATCTAGAGGAACGTCTATTATTATTCGCAAAGGCATTCCATTTAAACCCAAAACTACCTTAACAGATAAGGACGGGAGATATTTGATAGTTACCGGGGAGATCCATGCTGCCCCAATTACTTTGGTAAACATACATGCACCCAACTTTGACAACCTGCACTTTTTCAATAATATCTTGAATATAATTGCAGAATATAACTACCAAAATGTCATAATCGGTGGAGACTTTAACTGTGTCTTAAACACTTAGATAAATCCAATCAAAAACAAAGAGGTATTACGAAATCCAAAACTAGCGAACTTCTAAACACATATATAAAAAACACAAACATAACAGATGTCCGGAGGATTGCAAATCCGACCGGCAGGGATTACTCGTTCTATTCTATGGTACACAAGACATATTCACAAATAGATTATTTCCTGGTGGATACAAAACTAATACCCCACACTTCTAAACCAAAATACCACACACATACGATCTCAGATCACTCCACAATAACTTTTTTTCTAAAAATGGAAGGAATGACTAAGAACAAACCGTTTTGGAGGTACAATCCTCACATTTTAAAAGACCCGCAAGGGAGTACATATTTAAAGGAGCAAATGGACCTTTTTTTTGAAATAAACGACACGCCAGACATATCACCTACACTATTATGGGAATCTTTGAAAGCACACCAACAAAGTTACAGAGTTCTTGGATAATTGTAGCCTTCCTAAATTAGAGTTGCAGGAACAAGAGGAATTGGGAGCACAAATCTCAAATAAGGAAATGGAAGAAACAATAATCTCATTAAAAAATGGAAAAGCACCAGGTCCCGACGGATTTAGTAATGAATTCTATAAAAGTTTTTATGACATATTTACTCCTCACCTACAGAAAATGTACACTTATGCCTTCAAAGAACAAATACTACCTGAAACACTAGCAGAATCCACGATCACATTAATACTTAAGAAAGATAAAGATGTGGAAGAACCTGGATCATACAGAGCTATTGCGTTGTTAAACACAGATCAAAAAATATTAGCGAAAATACTAGCTAGAAGACTAAGTAAATATGCTGGTAAATTAATACATCCGGATCAAACTGGGTTTATCCCTAAGAGACAATCATTTAATAATTTGAGACGTCTGCTCAATATAATGCATTCACACCAAGCGGAAGATCAAAAACTATCAATCATATCGTTGGATGCAGAGAAAGCATTCGATCAGGTCGAATGGGAATATATGGTCAGGGTATTGCAAGAATTTCAACTGGGAGAGAATTTTATTCTATGGATTAAATTACTATATAATAAGCCAACGGGCAGAATATTAACTAACAATAATTTATCTACGAAATTTCATTTGTCAAGGGGTAATAGACTTGACCCCAGGATGAGGTGTTCCACACCAGGGCATCACAAATGGCCTCATTCTTCAGAGAACGGGGATTCCCATCCCCCACCATTGATGAGGCGCGCACCAGGGTCTCCTCCATACCTCGCAACACTGCCCTCTCTCCCCATTTCCCCCACTCGCAAACAGGGCAGAGTCCCCCTGGTCCTCACCTTTCACCCCACCAGCCGGCAAATACAACACATAGTCCTCCGCCAGTTTCGCCACCTCCAACGTGACCCCTCCACTCGCCACATCTTCCCATCTCCCCCCCCTGTCTGCCTTCCGTAAAGACCGCTCCCTCCGCAACTCCCTTGTCAATTCTTCCCTTCCCTCCCGCTCTACCCCTTCCCCGGGCACTTTCCCTTGCAACCGCAAGAAATGCTACACTTGTCCCTTCACCTCCCCCCTCCACTCCTTTCAGGGACCCAAGCAGTCCTTCCAGGTCCGACAGAGGTTCACCTGCACCTCCACCAACCTCATGATCTATATCGGTGAGACCAAGCGGAGGCTTGGCGATCGTTTCGCCGAACACTTCCGCTCGGTCCGCAAAAACCAACCCGACTACCCGGTGGCTCAGCACTTCAACTCCCCCTCCCATTCCGTGTCCGACCTCTCGGTCCTGGGCCTCCTCCACGGCCAGAGTGAGCAACACCGCAAGTTGGAGGAACAGCACCTCATATTTCGCTTGGGGAGTCTGCATCCTTTGGGCTTGAACATTGAATTTTCTCAATTCTGTTAACCCTTGCTGTCTCCTCCCCTTCCCACCTCTCCCTCAGCCCTTGGGCCCTGGCATTCCCTCTATCTCTATCTCCTTCCCCCACCCTAGTCGCACTAGCTTCTCATTTTCACACCACAAACCGCTTACAATGGCTTGTTCCCTTTATCATCGATACTTTTTTGCATATCTTTCATTCATTGTTCTTTATCTCTCCACATCACCGTCTATATCTCTCGTTTCCCTGATCCCTGACCAGTCTGAAGAAGCGTCTCGACCCAAAACGTCGCCTATCTCCTTCGCTCCTTAGATGCTGCTGCACCCGCTGAGTTTCTCCAGCCTTTTGTGTAACCTACAATATAAGGGATGTACACTGATGTAACTTGCGGTACCTCTAATAAATAAAGATATTAAAAAAAAACTAAAAAAAAAACTAAAAAACCTAGCATTCCAAACTTTTTGGAGCCTTTTTATAATAACAATCATAATGTTAAACCAGAAACGGCAGAGATATAATTGTTTTTTGTACTTTTGTGTATGACATTTCTTTTGTCTTCTCTGATCTATTAGGTGGTTAAATACAATAAAAGTATCTCCATCCCAGTAAATTAATCAGGAAGAGAAAAGATCGGTAATTACATTTCCTAGCTGGAATGTAAATACGCACTATTCAATACAATCACATTGTCTTCAACTCAAACCTTTTGTTTGCTTCTTTATCTTTGCAACTAATTTTTATCTTTGCTAATTTCTTTGTTTTGACAAATACAATGAGAATGTCAAAATAAGCTAATTCAAGATTTCTTCACATTATATTTTAAACATGTCTATTCTAAAGTTACTCTCTTTTTCAGATGTACCAAACAATATTTGAGTTTAGAATATTGTCACGTGTACAGAGGTACAGTGAAAAGCTTTTGTTGCATGCTAACAGGTCAGCGGACAGACAATACATGATTACAATCGAGCCATCCGCAGTGTAGAGATACATTGTAAAGGGAATAACGTTTAGTGCAAGATAAAGCCAGTAAAATCCGATCAAACATAGTCCGAGGGTCTTCAAAGAGGTATATAGTAGTTTAGGATTGCTCTGTTGTTGTTGTAGGATGGTTCAGTTGTCTGATAACAGCTGGGAAGAAGCTGTCCCTGAATCTGAAGGTGTGCGTTTTCACACTTCTATACTTTTTGCCCGATAGGAGAGGGGAGAGGAGGAAGTGGCCAGGGTGCGACTTGTCCTTGATTATGCTGGAGGCCTTGGCGAGGTGGCTCAAGGTATAATTGGAGTCAATGGGAGGGTGGTTGGTTTGTGTGATGATCTGGGCTGCATCCACAATTCTCTGCAATTTATTGCGATCTTGGATTGAGCTGTTCAGAAACCATACTGTGGTGCATTCCGATAAATGAAGGAGTTATTAAAAGCACAAGATATCCGTGTCCAAATAAGTGTTGCTGTTTCTAGTATGGTGCAGTCATGCTGACATCCTTTTTACAGCAGTGACCATTATTAGCTCCCTTCAACAATTCGCACTGTCCTAAAAAGGTATTCAGCCTTTGAAAGGTATTCACCCAGAGACGGTGGACCTGATTTAATTCTCCATTGCAAAATTTTGCATTGATGTGTTTTCACAGCAGACTGCAAATTATTAACCAAAAAATGGTTTATTTAACATTTGATCTGAGATATGCATGAATGAAGATAATTGTTTCTTTCCTTGACAAATCAGACTTAAGAAGCTTGAACCTACTGTGCCGGCTCAAAGCCAGGCATGACATTTAGATTATATTATCTACAATAATATCAAAGATCTGAAGGAAGAAAAATATTTTTACATATGTGGTGTTTTCAATTTCAGAACATTTGTTTCACAATATTTAAGATAAATGAAGACTTACCACAACAATAAAGTTTAGTCACACAGGAATACAAATGTTCCAGTGTATCTATCATGCAAGTACAGTTTCATGCCTTTTCTTCTATTTCAGTATTGAATATCTTGGTGAACTTGCACATGAAGGACAACAATTTGGATAAAATAATGGATGGCTGGCTATAAAACAGCAAACAAGAATTGGCATCTTCCAAAGAATTGCAAAGCAACAGGAAATCAATGAGGATTGCAACAATAAAAAAATTATACATTTTCTAAATTAACCTATCATGGAAATCTTCCACTGAAGTCATCGCTGAACAAATTAAGGGTATTGTAAAGGTGCCAAAAATTACAAGTGACTCATGCAGTCCCGACATCAATCCTTTTCTTAACAGATACACAGAAACAGAATAGATATTATAATTTAAGTAAAGTGCTGTTTAAATGCGGAGAATATGGTAGGCAACGTGTCATGTTTATTTTTAATATTACATCTGAAGGAGAATATAAATAAGCTATTTGAAAAAAATAAGTATTTTGTGGACCTTAATCTAAACAATTGAATAATTTCCCAAAAGGAAAAAGTTTATTCTATTGAAATGCTGCATATCTGGTGGTCCTCTGCAAAGTCCATGCTATTATACTTTTATACACAAAGATAACATACACTTCAAGGTCACTTTTAATAGGGGGATAGGAAGAATATGGGCAGCACCCTAGGTAAATAGCAAACCATTCTGGACTTTGTTGTGTGAGAATTTAAGTCCTGGAGACAAATCCAATTTAACTCCTGGAGACAAATCCAATTACAGCAGCTATAGATTGAAGCCTTGTTGTCTGTTCCAAAGAAATGATTAATCAGAATTCTCCTCAAACACCTTCTCCCATAGGCCAGAGTGTCCATAAGTTGAACAGCAGATTGCATCCAACTCGAGGTACAGTTAACATTATCTTTGTGATGGAACAACTTCTAAAGGAACAGAGCGCAGTACTAAACATGCCATTGTTTATTCAAAAAAGCCTTGACTCCATCAATCAAAAAAGCACAACAGCACATTCTAACGATAAAAAAAAACTCCACAATAAGATTGTGGGAAATATAAATCAGATTCCATGGCACAGGATCCACTTCATGTCAAAGACAGCCATCAATGATGAAACTCCAATGTGCCACACAGCCTTTAACCACCTGAGATAAAGAATATTCTGAAACCCAGCATAGAGTTCTGGGTTTACCAGGTAAAAGTGATCCTGGTCTTTCTGTACACCTCAGACACTCAGACTATCTACAGCAGACACCTCAACTACAATAATTATTGTACCAACACTATCTTGACAAAATTCTCCAAATCCATTTAATATGACATGCAAATCAATATTACTTCATACGCAAGCTTAATGCTAAACTTCTAAAACCAAATTCTACTCTGAGCTCAGAAAGAGCAGACTGAGCAAATACTTCAAAGACATTGAAAAATGTGGATATCTCAAAACATGTTAGATTGCTTGGCATGTGACCAATTAAACTGAAGGATCATCCAGGAAAGCATTGAGAACCTCGAGGCACTTCATCAGGACTATGCAGAGGCCCAGTGGAAAACAACACTCTCAAATACCACTCATCCACTTGCCCTGTCATTACTTCCTGTCGCACAAGTGGCAGATCCTACACTGGCCTCATCAATCCCCTCAGAATCCATGTAAATAGATCAGAAGGAAGCCATCCAAGAACCCAAAGGACCACCAAAGAAGAATATGTTTGAGACAGAGGACAAGTGACTAAACAATGGGGGAGCAAGGTTTAATGCAAAGCAGTATGCTCTGTGTGCATTTCTTGTGCACGTGTGTTTCTGAGAGTGAGCGAGCAAGAGAGGGAAGAGCGAGAATAAGAGAGAATGGGATAAAGAATTATGGAAGTTCGACACAAAATGCTGGAGTAACTCAGCGGGACAGGCAGCATCTCTGGAGAGAAGAGATGCTGCCTGAAGAACGGTCTCGACGCAAAACATCACCCATTCCTTCTCTCCAGAGATGCTGCCTGTCCCGCTGAGTTACGCCAGCATTTTGTGTCTACCTTTGATTTAAACTAGCATCTGCAGTTCTTTCCTACACATAAAGAATGATGGAAGCAATCTGTGTGTGCAAATGAAAGATTGTGTATATGATAATGTAATGGTTCATTTCTACTTCAAACAGATAACAACACTAAAGTTAGTAATAAAGCAGTAAAATCTTTATTTTGTCCGGGCGGGTGTGGCAGTCAACTCTCACAGTATGTAAAATACAGACTATAGAGTCACTCTATTCCCACACAAAGAGATCAGTCAGATATATTTGTACCCCAATAATCAGCAATTCATTATTTTACAGAGCATTGTGCAGCCTCTTGCCTGTTAGGATTGACAGGTTCTTCCGATAGAGGAAAGGTTAGCTCATATATGGTTATGCTGAAGAAGCTATTTTTTTGCAGATTCAAGCACTTGTTTTTTGACGTTCTTGATGTACATTACTATCTGTGGAGTAAAGGGCAGGAACGAATCCTGAACATTCTTCTAATTGTTTATATCATAGAGCAAAAACATTCATGTAATCTCGCAAGTGTTATAGAAGAAGGGCGAAAACATTTCTGTTATTTTGCTGTACTCTTGTTAGTGTTAATAGGAAAAAGGTTAAACATTCATTTTATTGCTTCTAAATCTACAGCTGAACCCATTTTGTAACTTTAAAATCTTTAAACTTTCTGAATAAGAAAGGGTGTTAGTAGATTTAAACAGAGATGAAAGCAAAGGCAATAAATATAATGCTCTTATGTTCTAAGAATTCACCTTAACAAACCTTACCATTGTGATTTTTCCCACCTGAACACTGGTCAACACTGCAAGGAATGCACTCCTAATAAAGGCCTCCCTGGTAGCATCTATTGCATGTAGCCCTGGAGGGTCTGTATTGGCCTTCCATGCACACATATGTTCTTTCTGCAGATAATATGGTCCAACAGTCTCCACAGTTACTCTCTCCAAACAGTGACTACTAAGAAGAATGGAAGTGAGTGGTGGAGTAAGAACCATATCAATTTTTATTTAAAAAATGTTCGAGAATATTAGTATCTGCTTATGTACAGTTAAAGTAAAACATGCTCTTTAGCAGCCCTCATAAAAAGTGTTTATGTTATAAAAAGAACCTTAGGAACTAGCTGAAGATATCTCAGTTGCAAGACTAAATGCCAGCAGCCATGAGACATTCACTGAAACTGAAACATCAGACCTAAATGTGATATATCCACAATATTTTTTATATCTTGGAGTAAAATATAGTGATTTTTGTTTTAGCATAAGAAAACAGCGTTCAGCGGGACAAACATCATCACTTTAATGGCAAAACAAAGACACTAGTTTAGTTTAGAGATAGTGCGGAAACAGACCCTTCGGTCCACCAAGTCCACACCGACCAGCGATCCCCACACATTAACACATCCTACACACACTAGGGATAATTTATACTTATACCAAGCCAATTTGGATGTGTGGGAAGAAACCGAATATCTTGGCGAAAACCCACGCGGTCACGGGGAGAATGTACAAACTCCGTCAAAACAGCACCAGTAGTCGGGATCGAACCCGGGTGTCTGGCGCTGCAAGGCAGCAACTCTACCGCTGCACCACCGTGCCACACTAAGGCAGACACTTTCCAGCAGCAGTACATCAAAAGTAGGAACCTTTGCTAACTCATTTGTACAGAGGTTATTTGTGATGCTACGGTTCATCTGAAATCAGTTATATCACACAGAGCAAAATCAGAACCTGGATCTGCACAGTTGAACACATGTTTTGGTGGAGCGAATGAGGATTAACCCAACTAGCCCTCAAGAAAGGACATAAATTGTTTTTTAAAACAATATTCAATTGATTTACTATAAACTCAGAGACAAGTCTTGGTTACCAAACAAATCAAAGAGATTGGATTACAAATATAGATCAAAACAATTTCTCCTTTTATGCACTGTTTACATTTTGATTTAAGAATTCATAAAGATCGAGAATGACTTAAATCTTAGCAGTCAATTTGGTCAAATATATCACTGCAATATGTGATATTATTGTGAGAAAGTGGTTTGTGATATCTATTTGTCTTTAGATATTAGTATCATAGACAAATAGAAAAAGTCTTACCTAATTGTTTGCAGAATGAAAGAATGAATGAGTAAATGAATGTTGCTATCTAGAACGTTCCTCCCTGCAAGTGAATACTGGATACAGAAAGGTTGTGGGTGGAGAAAGTTAATATTTAGCTTTTCTAGTTGTCATAACGGGAACAGGGAGAATAAAATCAACTTTTAAAAAAAGCTACTGCATTCTATTGTGGAGAAGCAATTGGTTTGTTATTTCAAAAGAAACTCAACTCAATAACATACAAATAAACACAAATTCTGCCTATCAAAGCCTGCAGGATCCAGAGAAAGTATTAAGTTTTGTCATTATCATGCTTGTTGCTCAATCAGGCAATTAATACAGCTGAGCAGGAAAGATAAGACAGACAGTGAGTTCTCAGGATGTGCATTTTGGACTGCAATCCACTTGCCCAAGTGTGTAGGAAGAAACTGCAGATGCTGGTTTAAACCAAAGATAGACACAAAATATGGAGACAGTAACTCAGCGGAACAGGCAGCATCTCTGGAGAGAAGGAATGGGTGACGTTTCGGGTCGAGACATCAGTCTGAATGGTATCGACCCAAAATGTCGCCCATTCCTTCTCTCCAGAGATGCTGCCTGTTCCGCTGAGTTACTGTCTCCACATTTTGTGTCTATCTTTGGTTTAAACCAGCATCTGCAGTTCTTTCCTACACATAAATAATGATGGAAGCAATCTGTGTGCTCAAATGAAAGATTGTGCATATGATAATGTCCCACTGAGTTACTCCAGCATTTTGTGTCTATGCACTTGCCCAAGGGTAGATTTGGCAATTATTTTGATTGGCTAAGAATAATGACAAATTATAATGCACTACCATAGTGCCTAACATTTTTTCTCTTTATGACATGGAATTCTGAAAAACTGCTGGAGGACAGATTACTAGAATAATCTAACAAAGCACCTGTGTTTGTTGGAAACCAGAGCCATATTTGATTAACTTTCAAGGATTCAGGCAATGCTTCCACAATGAACTCAACAAATGAATTGTTTCTGTCAGTGCTGCAATCGAGGCTGTGATTTCTGTCATCAGATAATGCAGCACAGTCAGATCCATAAGCAACGATGAAGAGCTGGACACCATTACCATGCTAGAAACTATGTAATATAACTACAGTGCAAAACTAGTTATAAAACTAAAGCTACAGTGTTCTGCTGCATTCTTTGTCCACCCTTTTGACTAGGATTTGCAGTGAATATTATCTTAATGAAATGGTGTACCTGGCACGATCCGATTTTCAGTCACTGAAACCAGAGATCAATGAGCATACTTCATTTTTTTAACCCAGTTTTTATCCCTCTTGATTGAATCTCATTTTAACAGACTCTAAACACTGGTGCAATCAACAACACCCAATCTTCAATATTGTTTCCAAAGGATCATTATTTTTGATCCTGGGCAAGTCAGTAGACTTCTTGAAAGAATTGAAGGAGAAAATGGCAGGCGATTAATTCACTACAGTTTTTATGGATTCCAATATAGATTACTGATCTGAAGGTTACAGTGAAGTATTTAACAGAACAAAAGGCCCCAACTACAAAATCAGAATTAAAATTTAAACCACTACTATTCCTTGTAGTGACAGATTATTATATCGTTCAAGGAATTTCTTCCTCTAGTCACTATATTGAAGACAAAGGAGATAAGGAGATAGCCTCGTTTACGCATGGGAGCTCTCCACGAGACATTCAAAGCCATCCAAAGATAAATCTTTAAAACACAGTCTCTTTATTAATAGTTTCTTTATTGTCGTAGTAAAAACATTGAGATATTCATCCAAACTTCTTCTTGTTTAAGTACATTTTAATCTTACTCATAGTCAAACTCGTGCATAGTCAAACTCCGGCATGGTCCAAAGCTCCGGCATGGTCAAAGGTTCTAACATGGTAGAAAGCTGTGACCTCCCCCATGCTTTCTTCGACTAAATTAAAAACTACCAGCTTCTGCGCAAGAATCCCAGCAGCAGATACGCCTCCGACTATGTAATAAATCCCACCCACATAATTACAGGTAGACAAAATTTAAAGGCAAATGGCCATAATTTATAACATACTGAGAAGCCAAATGGCCACTACATACCAGCCCCTAATTTTCTGAGTATATAACGAAGCAATTACTTATAAACATCAAAAAAGTAGCTATGGAGGTTTAACATATATAAAAAACAAAAAATAGCATGCATTATATATCAGTATTCAAACTTCATCCATCTTCACCTTCGCCTTCTAGAAGCAAGCATAACTCGCTTATTGGTCTTATTAAAACATTGTTCTTAGTCTGCAGTCGTACCATGCGCACCAAACCCTTAACATCAGACACGATACGCAGTATATCGTCCAAAACACAAAAGTCCAAAGTTTTGACAGCATGAAACTTCTTCCTCCATGTCCGATCAATTCATAGATGTGTTGTAACAATAATGTTGAAGTGTGAAAATCCTTCAAGAGAATAATAGGATTTTTAGCAATAATGTTCACTGATGTTTTGTTTAATTTCCGGATCATTAGTAGAGATTTCAAATCCCAGCTCAAGTTTTGGCCATTCTGTCTGGCTTACAGAGAAACTGATCCATTGATTCATCTCTTATTGCTTAAGAAGCGATCTGCTGTCAGTCCTCTGGAAGCTTCCTCCACAGGATCTTCTTTTGTGTTAACATATTTCCATTGTGAAACATTGGTAGCTCCCAATACAAAAGAGATTCTGTTTGCTATAAATGTCAAAAAAACATTTGTTCTCATTGTTGAAGTATTTAAGCACTGTAGTACTATCGGTCCAGAAGATAGATTCTTCCAGTTTAAGCTGTAGTTCTTTTTGTAGCAATATGTCAACTTTAACAGCTAAGACTGCGGCAGTAAGTTCCATTCTGGGAATTGTCATTTGTTTCAATGGTGCCACTCTGGCCTTTCCCATTAAGAATGCAACATGTACTTCTTTGTTATCATTTTCCAGTATTAGATATGAAACAATACCGTAACCACTTTCACTGGCATCTGAGAAATGATGCAGCTGTGCATCTCTGATCTTAGCAAAGCATGTAGGCTTCATGCACCGGTCCACTTTGAATTCTGAGAACTTGTTGAGATCTGCTAACCATTCTGTCCATCGGTGAGAGGAAGTGTGTGTTAAGAGCCTGTCCCACTGCAGCGATTAAAACTCGCAGCATGGTCGACACGTGGTCCTAGGAGGTCACTCTAAATCTCCTTCATGCTCGAAGGAAGTTCCCGCATACTCGCGGCCTCAGTTTGGTTCTTGGTTCTTTTGAACTCGTAGTGCAGTGGAGTGGGGTCGCTAGGCAGCCGAGGTAGCCATAGGCAATCTCCTTTGCTGACCGGGCATTTTAATTGGCTCATTGGAGTTTTCAGAACCAAGGAAAACCAAGAAAATGTTAAATGCCCGCTAAACTTCATTAAAAGTTGTCTGGCTTCTTAAAAGTGTCTCCACTCCTTCTCCCCCCTTCTCTCCCCCCTTCTCTTCTCTCCCCCCTGCTCTCCTCTCCCCTTCTCTCCTCTCCCCTTCTCCCCGCGCTCTCTAAAGGACATACCGCACACTGTGCCAGCCGTCTTTTACCTTCCTGTTCATCGCAGGTGTGAATTTCAGACAGCGCTCCCGCCCTTTCCCTGATCTGATGGTCGATCCAGCTCGAGGTTTTTCAGGCGAGTGCTCTCAAGCTTGAAGGTCGAGAATCGCTGAAAAGTCGCTTTAGTGGGACAGGCCCTTTATACTCTCATCTCATCTAAGTTCTTCCTTACAAAGATCCTGCAAAATCAACTTGGCTGGCAGTATAAATGGTGCAAGAAAACCCGAAGGGTCGTAGACGGAATCAATCACAGATAGGATACCCCTTCTAGTACATGTTCACTCTTGAATCGAAATTCTGAACTTGAACACATCCGTTTCAACGCACCAGTGCAGTCCCAATGCTTTTTCCATTGGCAAATTGTCTTTGTCCAAATCCAACACCCTGGTCTCTTTGGCTCTGTCATCTGGTGGAATGCTTTCCAATACAACACAACTGTTGCTGATCCACTTGGAAAGCATGAATTCTCCCTTATTGCAGAGGGAAGTCACATGTTTTACAATTTGAATTGATTCCTGCTCAGTAGGCATGGATTTTAAGCAATCATCCACATAGAAATTATCCTTCACAGTGGATATCACTTCTTCTGGAAAGTGATCTTTATTGTCCTCTGCAGTCTTCTTTAATGCAAAGTTTGCACAACTTGGTGATGACACTGCACCAAAGAGATGTACCTTCATCCGGTATTCAACAAGATCTTGTTGTGCATCCTCTTCAGGCCACCATAAGAATTGCAAGTAGTCAATGTGTTTTTCTGAAACTTTGACGATGAAACATCTCTCTAATATCAGCCATCAAAGCAATTGGTTCTTGTCTGACTTTGCGTTTCAAATTCTGGGTGTGTTGCTCTGCCATACGATGTTTATTCGGCAGACTTTCTTGTTCGAAAGGTAAGTCCAGACAATAGTGTATGTCTATCACCTTTACTGAGTAGTTCATAATATCCAAGAACGTTAACTCTTCCCTGGACATTTCTTCAGATTCCTTACTGGTGTTTTCATTGAAGTCATGATTGTATTGCTTGATCAATAGCTTTTCTAATTTACCAGTAGATATTTGATTAACAGCAGTGGCAGGGTAGTCCTTCTGGTTTCCGCTTTCGTTGTTCCTTCTCAAGGATCCATAGATAACCCATCCTAGTCAAAGTCAAAGCCAAAAGAGTTTATTGTCATGTGTCCCTGACAGGACAATGACATTCTTTCTTTGCATAGCACAACAGAACATAGAACATAGTAGGGTTTTCACAGCAAATGGTCCATCCCCTTGGCTCCTCACAATCTGTATAGGTTCCAATGCCTTCAAAGCATTCGTTCCGATAAGTAGGTCAATACCAGAATTTAGTCTGGATATTTTAACATCCTTCAAGTAAGGCCATTGTCTCAAATCCTCATGTCTGGGTATATTTTGATGACCAACAGGCATAGTCTCATGTGTAAACACTTCAGATATTGGTATAAAATTATCTTCATCCAGACTAGATATTTCCACACTTGTAATGTAATGACTAACGCACTCCTTCTCTTCATTCATGGTACGCAATAGAATCTTAACCTCTTCTCCTGTAATGTTCAGCCTTCTCATCAAGCTTTCTGTGCAAAAGGTAGCCGAACTTCCATGATCTAAAAATGCATATGTTTGCAATACTGTATTTGTCTTGCTATTCTTTACCTGCACTGGTAAGATAGAGAAGGTACAGGCTTCTATCCCAGCCCCAATATGAGCAGTTATCTGAGGTGAGGTGACAGCATCACTAGTAGCTGGCTTCTCCCTCTGTTCTATTTGCATTGGCTTCTTCTTTACAATGTGAAGTGCTTCAGGATGATTTTGCTTGCACTTATCACAAGTTATAGGACTCTCACGGTCTTTAACCATGTGTTCTTTTTTCAAACATCCAAAACAGATTTCCTTCTCCTTTAAGAAATCCACCTTTTCTTTATATTCCTTCTTCTTAAATCTTCGACACCACCTTATGGTGTGACCAACTTCATCACATAACAAACAAAATCCTTTTTGCTTGATAGTAGATACATCTCCTTTAATTCCACCTGTCGTTTCCACAGGTATTATAGCGGTAGCAAAACTGCCTCCCTTAGGACCTGATCTTCCTTTAGTTTTACAAAAGGTAGAACCTTTGACAGTTGCAATTGGTTTATGATCTTGAATACTCCTGTGCTGTGGATCTAACATGAACCGTACTTTGCTTTCCAAGTCAGTTTTCAGGTCTGGTAACATGGCTACTCGGTTCTTCTTTTCCATTATTCGGCCTGCTTTTCTCTAAGTTGAACGGGCAGTTTTAGAACGATGGCTCTACAGGCCCGTACGAAGCTTTTCAAAAAGGGGGGTGGCGTGACAGGATTCCAAAAATGTTATGTGAAATAATGTGCACGCAGCGCACATCACAAGCGGGAAGCCCCTCACGTCCGGGTTCCATTGCCCGCTTAAGGGCCCTGAAAGCTCTGGAGTTTTAGATGCTCTCTGGTGCAATCTGAGCCTTATTTTGGAACCTTTTGCACCAAATGTATGACCAATATTTCAGAAATATTTTTGGTTGAGTCAAGAGTAATGAGTGGGAGGAAAGGTTCTTTAGCAACTTGTCAGTTTCTTTGTTGAACTAAATTAAGGCGCATGTTGCAATCAAAAGCGTTTGAACAATGGGTTGGGAAGAAAGCAAAACTGTAAGAAAGAGGATGATTGGGATCATTGTTGTATACATTTTTTTTTTAAATTAAGAATTGTTGTCCTTGTTTTAATAATCAAGTTGTACTGTTGTAAAATGTTATGTAAAATGTTATAAAGGAGCATGCAAAAACTGCAAATAAAATACTGTAAGTTTTTGAAGTAAAGAAAACTTTTTTTTAGAAAATGTTTTGTGTGTTGATGTGATTGTCGGTTATTGTTAGACTGTGTTAGTGTGTGCAGTGCACTTTTAATGGTCCTTACAACTTCACATCAGCCTCAACATGAAATAGTTCAATTTTCTGAGAATGCAACTGTGCAAACCTACTCACCACTTTGTCAGAGTCATGGGCAAAGCCATAGTGAATGTGCATTAAAGCGAGCGCAGACAGCCTGTCATTGCTCATGGAAGTTCTGGTGTGGTGATGCAGGCGACGGACACTCATGTACACTGCATATATTGCCATTTAGCCATAAATCATGTTTTCCAGTTCCATTTTCCAAGAATGTAACTGCTCAAACCTAGTCACGGCTTTGTCCAAGTTATGGGCAAAATCATAGGGAATGTGGATTAAGGCAATTGCAGACAGCCTGTCATTGCTCATGGAAGTCCTGGTCTCTTTGCGGATGTGAAAACATGTTTGTTCTCGTTGGCTGGATCAAAGTAAGATGCCGAGCGAGATCGGGCCCACTGCAAGCATGTCGCCTGAGGCGAGCATTTCTCTGCCGCTCAGGCTCATGTCCAAGGGCCCCGGCTACCTCCGCAGTCAAATGGAGGGGGACAGGCGGGGATGGCAGAGTGCTGTGGAGAGACTGGCTGTCGACAAGGCCAAGAACTTGAAGAGCCAGATGGCGAGGGGTGCAAAGTGGAGCCCAATGGTTTGGGCAACTCTGCCCCCGAGGAGGGCAGTGGCAGCAGGGCCAGCAGCAGCATGAAGACTTACCTGGTCTCCGGCAGCCCCCAGCAGAGCGGGCAGCTGGGGCTCCCGCAGTTTCAAAGGCACTGGCTGCCTGGTCCGTTGGCTGCTGCCCGGCTCTAGCGGCCGGAGTGACAAGCAGCAAGGGCTGGCAACAGGAGCAGCAATGTCGGAAGGGGAGAATTAGCAGAGGGTACAGAGGCTGCAGCACCCCAGGGTGCACAAGTAACCACACAAGCAGCACTCCAGAGTTCACAAGTAACCACACGAGCAGCATTCCAGGGAGAAACAGCAGCCTCGCCAGCAACACCCCAGGGTGCACAAGTAACTACACCAGCAGCACCCAAGGGTGCACAAGGAACTACACCAGCAGCGCCCAAATGGTGCACAAGTAACCACTCCAGCAGTATCCCAGGAAGCACCAGTCGCCACACCAGCAGCATTCCCAGGGTGCACAAGTAACCATGCCAGCAGCGCCACGAGAAGCAGCAGCAGGTCGCCCCCAGGTTGGTGAAGGCGGATTATGGCGCTCACACTCTGACCTCAGCTGCCGGTTCTCCCGAGCCTGCTCGGGCTTGGACAGTTTCTTTGAGCACTGCGGACTCGAGCCTGAGGTGATCGAGAATCTGGCCAGGGAGAAGTTTGCTGCTGACGCCGCCTTCGAAAGCCTTGCCCTCATGTTTCGCAACGTGAAAGGCCTGTCCCACTTAGGTGACATTTTCGGCGACAGCCTGAAAAAAGGTTGTCGAGTCGTGAAGCGGCCTGATGCGTGATGACGCATGTAGTGACGCGCGGTGACTCCCTGTCACCTCCGGATTTTGGAATGTTCAAAATCCAGGGGCGACATCTGGGTGTCTCATCATGCCGTGCGCCCTGTCACACGCTGACGTCTGCTGCCCTGCGGGTGACGACCGGTTAGGGTTAAGGGTTGGGGTTAAGGACCACAGATGGGCTGTAAAATATTCTTCCTTAAATGCATGGATATTAAACATTAATATATTAAAATTAATACAATAAAATCTATTGTGCAAATGAAAAGATGTCTGTCCAGTATTATTTACAGATGTACATAGATGCCAACCCTAAATTTAGTTCACAGTAACATTCAACCCATTTGTCCGTAACAAATGGGGTTAAATGCATTTCTCTCCGTAACATACTCACTTGGGGTTGTTGCCGGCGGCTGCGCACTGGTGCAGATCAGCGGGCTGCCGGCGGGCGGGTGCGGCACATGCGCACTTGGCAAGGTTGCCGGCGGGTCTGCGCCTGCGCACTGGGTGGGGGGTGGGGGGGACGCCCGGTGATGGGGCTCCCGCGAGCGGCCGGCTGGCGGCAAGAAAGTGCCGCTGATCGCGCGGGCCGGCGCCACCCGGGCTCTGGGCCGGGCGTGGCGTGGCTCGATATGGCGCCAGGCCCGGCAACCCTCCCCCACTGCGCACGCCCGGCCACTGGGGCCCGGCAACCCTTCCCCACTGCGCACGCGCGGCCACTGGGGCCCGGCAACCCTCCCCAACTGCGCAGGCGCGGACACTAGGGCCCGGCAAAGTGCCGCTGATCGCGCGGGCTGGCAAACCGGGGGCACATGGCGCCGGCGTTCACCACGGGAGGAACACCGGCGCGGCGGTGTTCCGTAACAGCATGTTTGGCTGCCGGAACACCGTAAAAAGGTTATTTCGCCGGGACAAAATACGGCGAATCCGGGACACTTGGCATCTCTGGATGTATTGGTCTGCTTCCAGATCCAATCACTATCTCTAAATTTTCACAGGGATGGATTCAGCGAGTGTAGACTGAACTCCCCTCTCCCCTCCACCCCCCACTTCCCTTATTCTATTATTTCTTTCAGGGGGGGGCGGCTGGGTGAATCAGTGTGGGATGGATAGATGGCGGGGGGGGGGGGGGGGTGGTTTGAGAAGGCAATCGGTGCGGAATGGATAGATTGAGGCAGGGGAATTAGTGTGTGTTGGTTGGAGTCGGTAAATTTGTGAGGGGAGAGTGCGGGACATGTCAGTGGGAATACAGGGTGGAAGAGGGGGAGTTAGTACAGGATGAATGGGAGGATCAGTACAGGATGAATGGGGGTGGGTCAGTACAGTGTGGATCGGGGTTCTGTGCAGGATAAATGGGTGGTTCAGTACAGGATGAATGGGTGGGGAGCAGTGCAGGATGGATGGGAAGGGGGTCAGTACAGGATGAATTGGGGGACAAGTGTAGGATGGATGTGGATGTGGCAGGAGAATCAATGCGAGTTGGATAGGGAGAACAGGATGAATAGATGGGGGGGTGGTAGATGGGTAGGGGAGCACAGGGGATGTCAGTGAGGACTGAATAGAGGGGGGAATGGGGATCAGTGTGGGATGGAGAGGAGAGGTCCCAGGATAAGGGGGGGGGGGGCGTAGGGGGGTGTACAAGAGAGAGAGAGAGGGGAAGGGGCAGAGGAGGTGGTGAGGAAGAAGGTCAGCACTCCTCGGACAGGGACAGCATCATCTCCCCGCAGCTTTGGCCGTCCCTGTCCACTGCCAAGTCCACTCGGGACTCCTCGCCACCGTCTCCCCTCCTCTGCCAGCCATCAGAAAGGTGCGGGGCCGAGCGGTGCAGGTGCTTCAGACGGCGGAAAGGGGCCTCCCCCTTCTTTCCTCGCTCCCTCCCTCCTCCCAGCCTCGGCGTGTTTTGAAAGCGGGTTCAGATTCCGTCAGATTCCGTCCTGCCCGCTTCCCTCGGGAGAACGGTCTACCCGGACCTACCGCCAGCAGCGGACGGGACCCGCTGGCGAGGCTCCGATGCCGCGGATAGATCCCATGGATCAGGCGGGCAAACACCGCAACCCCACCCCCCCACGAGAAACGGGAACTTTTTTTTTCCAAACCATCCCGCGGGGCGGATTGGACCCTTCGCGGGTAGTTTAATACCCCCGATATAAAATAAACAGTTTCCCCCTCCCTGCAATGCAACGCAATATTTCACGGTCCCACTCACCCAAACTAGGCCCGGAGCATCGAGGCGATGCATTGAAAAAGGGGGGTGCAGTCGCACCCAATGCACCCCCCCTTCGGACGGCCATGCTCTAGTATTACTAACAAGATTCATCTCCTCCATGTGGTTGAGACTTTGCATCGAGCTACAACAACCTCTAAGAAATATCGCAAACTCACTTAATGCCGCCACATCTTCTGACTTGGTATCTTTCCAAGCATAGGCCTTCTTCTTATATGAGTTAGCAATCCTCTGTTCGTGACCATAACATTCTTTATGTAACCTTCTTCCCTCTCGATAGCCTTGGCTTTCAGGCCTATTTAGACAACTTTATACAAGTACCTTCGCACTTCCGCTTGTGTAATACGCCAGAAATCGCAAGCACTCTTTATCATCAGTAATTTTCATTTCTACTACTTCGTCAAACGCCATTATGAAAGCTTCATACCGCAAAGGATCACCATTATATGTAGGAATTTCTATTGGTGGTAGGGTGAAAGAGAGATTTCTTTGAGCTATGAGCCTGTTGAATTCAGCTTGATTCTTTGCCAATTCAAAGAATCCATCTTAGGCGCAAACGAATGATAGACAGGCCTCTGATAATCATACTGGCTTGCTCGAGCCTGTGTATCAGACCTCAGAAAAGCGTACTGAGTTGTTGGTTTGTCTGGAGCCTCAACACGCGCCCCATAAGTAATTTGCTTCGGTCTAGCAACCAGTTGCTGAGATTAAGTTTTGTCCATCTTTTGGCTACGTGCTAGCTCTGAGTCACGAGGCTGGATATCCTCTGGCTGCAGATTTGATTTAGCTGTTGTTTCCTTTTGAGCAGTTCCTTTTCTCAAATAAGAGTTCATCTCATCAGATGCTTTAGAGCCACATCTTGGATCCTCACTTTCCATTATCTCCTTCTTCGATTTGACAACCGCCAACTTTGTGGCTAGTTCCAGCTGTTCTTTTCGTCGCTTCATCTATTCTTCTTGTCGCCTCATATCTTCTTTCAGCTGTTCTTCTTGTCTCCTCATTTTTCCTTTCAGCTGTTCTTCTTGTCGCTCAATCTCATGTTTCTGCTCCAAGGCATCCACTTCTATTGAGAGAGCGACTAGTTCAGCTTCAACTTCCATTCGAGCAGAAGCCCTTGACACTGAACTGGCTATAGAACCAGATTTATGTCTTGATCTTCGTGAAGATACATTAGAGATACTATCTTGTGGTGTAATCTCCTCTTCCATTTCCACACCTTGTTGCATAGTTCTTTCAATAGAGTGCGTAAGTTGTGGTACAATTTCAGATAACCACTCCTCCACCTCTTCTATGAAACCATCAAACAATTCCGTTGTCTCTTGAAACCACTGATTTTGCCTTTCGCGTTCCTCCTCAGGCAGTGATAAAGCCAGCAATGACGTGGCTTTTCCCACCTCATGGCAGAGATTGATTCATTGAACCAGATTAGATTGCACTTTCTTCACGTTCTCATCAGATTCCATTAGTTTCTTCTGGTTTTCAATTGATTTGGTAACCTGTTTCCATAACTTGTTTCTCTCCTTCTGGGTTTCTTTCAGAAATGCAACTCGGGCCTTTTAGGTTAAATTAACATCTCTTCTCATATCTTGGCTTTTCAGCTGCCACCTTGTGGCTCCTCTGACTCACCTGCTCCATCTTGCTCCATAGATTTAAACAGGTCTTGGCAGATGCCAAATCAGCTAATTGGACAAACGGGACCTCTTCAGTTTGCTTCAGTCACTATGGATAAACATTGAATGCTGTGTGTTGCAAAACACCAGGTAAGAAACTAAAACAAACAGGATGTTCAGAAAACATCCAAATATTTTCAAAGTATAGAAGTGACCTCAGTTCAGAAAGAATGTCTTATCTCAACTTCAAAACTTCAGTCACCCTCTCGCCCTTGGCTGTCTTCCAAAACTTAGCAGAACTTGCTTCTAACGAGTACCTGCGTTACGAGCCGTTAAGAGACGTCCCGAGCTCTGACGTAACCTCTGCGTACATTCTATGCGCTTACGAGTTTGATTTTTTTTTTAAACTCGGGAGAGCTCTTGAATTACCTTGTACAGTGGGACAGGCCCTTAATAGGTTTCCAGGTAACTTTTAAAAAACACAACGTCCATCTTTACTTTTTCAGCCTCTATTAAGAAGCTGTTCTGAATTAAAGCGTTTCAGCTTTCTAATTCACAGCATAATACAATAGCTGGTCTACTCACAATTTTGTGGTTATGTTTTCCACCCTTAGATAAGTTGCGTGGCTGTCCATAAAACTCGAAGCCAATCCCTGGCTGAGATCTATCTCAGTTCCTCTCCTCAGGAACTGGACTTCAGTTCCTCTTCGGGAACTAATTCTTCTACCTCCTGTCTGTAAGGTAGCTTTCAACTAGATGTAGTGGCAGATTATTATATCGTTCAAGAAATTTTTTCCTCTAGTCACTATGTTGAAGACAAAGGGGGTAAGGAGATAGCCTCGTATACACATAGGAGCTCTCCACGAGACATTCAAAGCCGTCCAAAGATAAATCTTCAAAACACAGTCTCTTGATTAATAGTTTTATTGTCGTAATAAAAACAGTGAGATATTCATCTAAACTTCTTCTTGTTTAAGTACATTTTAATCTTACTCATTGTCATACGTGCATGGTCAAACTCTGGCATGGTCCAAAGCTCCGGCATGGTAGAAAGCTCCGACATGGTAGATAGCTATGACCTCCTCCATGCCTTCTTCGGCTAAACTAAAAACTACCAGCAACAGACACGCCTCCGACTACGTAATACATCCCACCCACAGAATTACAGGCAGACAAAATTTAAAGGAAAATGGCCATCATTTATAACATACTGAATTAAGTCAAATGGCTACTACACTCCTTCACCAAGATATACCAAAGAAATATTTGGTATATCTTGGTACCACTTTTAGAACTACCCCATGCAACAGCTAACTACATTGATGTACAAATTAAATCATAGATCATCCTGGTGTTTAGAGAAGTAACTTCATAGTCAGACGAGCTCTTGCTATAATTCCACTAATTGAAGAGATTACCTTTAAATGCAATAGAATGGTGACATCTCCTTACCGCCTTTGTGGTGACACAAATTAAATGGTGACATTATTCTGGACCAAAGCTGAGGAAAATAGAAACATTTAATTCAAGGTTAATTATGCAGTATAGATTTTTTTCTTGCATCAATGTTCACATAAATATTGCATGCAAAGTGCAACTGCAAAGACTCATCAATAACTATATAAATGTAAAGTATGTTTGTCAGTCTGTCCTTGATCCTCATTATCAAGTAATTTACTTTCATTCAACCTCCATCTTGATTAGCCACTAGTAAAATAATGCTGCTTGATATCCTGGATTCAATCAAATGGTGAATCCCACCTTTGCAAAAGAGCAACATTTGAGGAGGATGAAAAGTAAACATTGAGATCAAACTTGGAAATTCTTTAGAACCTCCACAATGAAGCTCCAATCAATTAGTGAGATCATTCCTAATTTAGGAGGTTGAAAATTAATCTATCTTTGCCTGAGGACTTGCAAACAACTCGTACAAGACTAATTGTTGATTGACGACTAGGGTATGGGTTGGTTAGTAGATTTGCAGAGGACATCAAAATTGGTGCAGTCACAGACAATGAGGAAGATTGTCAAAGTATAATGGGATATAGATCAGCTACAGAAACGGGCAGGACACAGAGGAGATGGATGCAGATGAGGGATCATCTATGACAGCAGGGGGGAGGGGGGGGGGACCACATTTACTAAAGAAAGAGGACATCTCAGATGGAAAGTCTCATCTTAGGACTAGATGTAGCAGAGACAGGGAAAATGAGAGGCGAGGATACCGTCTTAGCAAGTGGCAGGGTGGTAGGAGGTATAGTCCAAATAAATGTAGGAGCCAATGGGTTGTAGTCTGGTTCTGTGATGGTCCATATAGATCAAGAAAGGGGAGAGATACTCCAAGTAAATTTGAGGGCAGGGTGGAAGTTAGTGATATGGTTAATGAAATCAATGAGTTATGCATGGGTGCAGGAGGTAGCACCGCTGCAGTTATTGATGTAGTGGAGAAAGAGATGGGGAAGGGTGCTGGTGTACATTTGGAAAGAGAGTTCTATTTTACTTCAGAGTCACGTGAGTGACTTCGTGAAGACCCCGCCAGCACACATGCGCGGCATATCATCGCGCGCATTTGCATCGGCAGGCTGGGGGGGGGGGAAAATGCGCTCTCTCCTCCGGCTCCTTCATAAAAGGCCGGCAGGTAAGTACTTACCTTCACTCCACAGGATGGACAAGGGCAAGAGGAAGGCGACGCTGTCGAGGAGCCGAGCTGCATCGACCAGCCAACGGCCCTTGTCCCCGGAGCTGCAAGCACCACTGGCAGCATCGAGGCATGTGGGGGCAGGAATGCGGAAGTCGGGCGCTCGCGCCACTGTAGCTCCCGACTCACCTGAGTGGTTTACCGCCCCGGAGCTGGATGCAACGGATCCAGACTTCGAGCCCCCTTCCCCCAAGAAAAGAGGGGGGAAACACGTACGTGCTAAGGGGCCTCGCTCATCACAAGCGACCTCTCCCCGAGTTCCAGAAGACCCGAGGGGGCTGGGCCGGGGGACAGCTGCACGACAGGGGAGCCCTGCAAATGTGCACCACCACGTACCACTGCCAGGGAGATCTGCCGTAGTGCAGTCTGGCAGCTCCACTGCTGTGTCGAGTAGGCCTGCAGGAGCAGATACCGCCGACAAAACACCCCATCAGGCTGCGGTCAAGGGCGGAGGTGGCAGCAGTAGATGGTCGGTCAGCTCAGCTCTGGGAGCGGCCGACCATGCGCCTCCACGCCAAAAGATGGGCAAGTGTGGAGGTAAGCCTGCACGGACTCCGGGGAGCCAGGTTCCGGGGGCCGGCGCCGATTCAACTCACCTGCCTTCATATCAGACAGGTGGGCCGCCACAGTCTGGGAGAAGACAGACTAGCGGAGAGTCCGTGCGGGAGTCGTATGAGCCTACTTGGGCGGTAGGTCACGACAACCTGCCATTGGACCCAAGACAGCACCTTACGGAGGTGTGGTCCGACGGTGGAAGCCCCAGTGAGTTCGCAGGGCCTGGGGAAGTCGGCTTGTCCGCTGCAGATAGCAGGGACGGTCGCATAGAGCAGTTGGAGCTCTTAGTGGAGCAACTCCTCCAGCGGGACCGGGAATGGGAAGAGCGGGACTCGCGGGCATCCACTAGCCGTGCGAGGAGCCCACTCAGCATCTCATCGTCACCAGCCAGAAGTGCTAGCAATTGCCCAGCTGCTGTGTTTGAAGACGACCTGGGACAGCCAGTGACCGCTGAGCCAGAGCATGAGGAGAATATGCTGGATGTGGTGGGTAAGTTTGCCGCTACTACACAAACAGGGGAACCTCTGCACCACAAACTGGCGGGCACCATTGATTACCTGACTACGCACCAACTTCAGAGTCAGGTTCTCAATGATACCATGGAGAAAATAAAACCGCCCGAGAACTGCATCAACCTCAGTGTGCCCTTGGTTAATGCCCAGATCTGGGGACACTTGAGTACGGCCACCAGGATGCAGGATGTCCGCCTCCAGCGTATCTTAAAGGTTCTCTCCACGGGCATAACGCCGTTTGCTAGGACCCTGGACGGGGATAATGTGTCCAGTGAACAACAAGATGCACTGGCACACCTATGCAACGCCCAGTATGAGATACAATGCCTGCGCAAGAGCTCCATAAAGCCCACACTCAACCCCAAATTCGCGGGGTTGTGCCGACCATCAACCGCTCCACCGCAGCATCAATTGTTTGGAGACTTGTCCAAACAGGTGAAGGAACTGGACGAGGAGGCCAAAACAGCTGACCTCATGAAATCTCCGACGGCCAGACTTCACCCATACCACCGGCAACAGCCAAACACAACCTGGAAACCACAACTGCCGGACAGGACACAAAGGTCCTACCCACCTCCACTTCCGCAAACACAACGACCTTTTTTAGGGCAAGGCCAACAGCGGCCTGCATGGAAGATGCAGCCGCCACCCCGTCAACCTCCACAACGTCCAACCAAAACACCATACGTAAGGAACCGCCGCTAACCATGGAGGTAAGGGGGTCTGGTTCCTCTCACGCCGTAGCATCCCCTCCTGCACAAATAGGTGGGCGATTGCGGGCTTTTTTGGACAGATGGAAAACTGTCACCACAGATGAGTTTATTTTACAAAGTGTTCAAGGTTATGTTATAGAATTCATTGGAGGTATAAATCCCCCTACCCAGCATTCGCCTCATAGGAAGTTTACACTATCCCAAAAAGAGGTGGAGGCAGGACATGCTGAAATTATACGGCTAGCAGCAAAAGGGGTAATTGGCAAAACCAAGCATGAACCTATTGAGTTTGTGTCCAACATCTTCACCAGAATTAAAAAAGATGGGGGATGTCTGATTATAACAGACTTAACTGAGCTGAAACATTTTTGTACAATATACCCATTTCAAAATGGATACTTTTGAAACAGCCAAGCAGATGCTTTACCCAGGGTACTTTATGGCATGTATCGATTTGAAAGATGCATACTCTACGGTGCCCATCTCTGAGGCTCACAGGAAATTCCTAAAGTTTGTCTGGAAGGATCAATTATGGGAATACAAGGCATTGCCCAATGGAATCACCACAGCCCCTAGGCTGTTTACAAAATTGGTAAAACCTATATTGGCTCTTCTCCGACAACAAAATTATATGGTAATGGCATATTTGGATGATATCCTTATAGTGGGTCAGACCCTCCAATTGGCAACACGGGCAGTGACTGCAACTAAGGCTCTCTTTGAGAAGCTGGGGTTTGTAATCCATCCAGACAAATCAAAATTGCACCCGGTACGGGTTATGGATTATTTGGGGTTCACCCTAGACACCAATTTAATGAAGATTACCATCCCAACCAACAAAGCTACTGCTATAATAGAAGAGTGCCACAGTCTTACTTGCGCCAGGGTACCGACCATTCGGCAAACAGCAAAAGTTATAGGGAAATTGGTAGAAACATTCCCAGCTGCACAATTCGGACCACTACACTACCGAAATTTACAAAGAACAAAGATCACAGCATTAAAAACAAATGCTGGGCACTTTGATCGGCCAATCCGGTTACCAGCAAAGGCTAGAAATGAGCTACAATGGTGGGTTGACAATATTAGAGAGTGTCACAGACCCTCATAGTAAGCAACCCTAACGTTGTGCTACAAACTGACGCAAGCGCACAAGACTGGGGAGCAACTGATACGATGTCCAGTTGTGGTGGCAGATGGAACTCTCGTGAGTCTACATTCCTGGAGTCACACGGGATAAACTATATAGAAATGCTGGGGGCATTTCATGGACTGCGGGCTTACTGTACTAATTCACGGGATTTACATGTCCGCCTTCAAATAGATAATACTACAGTGGTGGCTTACATCAATCATATGGGTGGTATCAGGTCGCTATCTTGTGATGAATTGGCTAACACAATTTGGCACTGGTGCATTGAAAGGAATATTTGGATTATGGCGACCTATTTGCCTGGGAAGCTTAATACAGTGGCGGACACCAGGTCACGAGTATTCAATGACAACATCGAGTGGATGTTGAACCCCCAAATTTTTGGAGACATTATAGCTCACTATGGGACACCAGATATTGACCTATTTGCGTCCAGGTTGAACCATCAGATACCAACGTATGTGTCGTGGGAACCAGACCCTGGGGCAATAGCAATGGATGCGTTTTCTATCCATTGGGGGAAATGGTTATGCTATGCATTTCCCCCATTCTGCCTCATCAGTCGGGTATTGCAGAAAATTAAACTGGACTCTGCAACTGGCATATTGATCATTCCCGACTGGCCTACACAACCATGGTACCCGATGGTCGTTAAAATTTTAAAACAACCATGGATGGCGATTGAGAAACATCCCAAATTGATTACTCACCCCATTACGGGGGATAGTCATCCTTGCCATGGTCACTTAAACTTGTTGGCCTGCAGGTTCTGAAAAGACCACTCATCCAGGCGGGCATCTCATCACGAGCCATAGAACTCATCTCCGCATCATGCCGAGAATCAACTCGGAAACAGTACCTCACCCAAATCAGGAAGTGGGAGGCATTCTGTGCTCGGACCAACAAGACTTCCAACTCGGCAACGATACCTGATGTCCTGGAGTTTCTAGCTGGCCTCCATTTCGATGCTGGCCTCAGCTACAGTGCCATCAACAGCGCCAGGAGTGTGCTGTCCTCATACCTGGATATAGGAATCAGCTCCAACCACCTGGTGTCTAAACTAATGAGGGGAGTGTTCAACACCAACCCTCCACGACCCAGATATACTGTAACGTGGGATGTGGGGATCGTGCTGACCCTACTGAGGAGCTGGGCTCCAATGAATGAGCTACCACTGAAACAGCTCACCCCCAAGGTGGTGATGCTGATGGCACTGACTACAACCCAACGAGTCCAGACGTTACAAAAACCGCGACTGGACAGCATGGTGGCCACCCCTGGTCAAATAAATTTATTTGTCCAAGATTTATTGAAGCAGCACAGGCCAGGGGCGCATGGGCTGCAGTTGGAATTTCGGGCGTACCCTGTAGATGCCACTCTCTGCATAGTCACCCATCTCCACCACTACATCAGGGTTACAGGAGCCATCAGGATGAAGGAACAGGGGCTCCTCATCAGCCACAAACCTCTGTATCATCGGGTGACTGTACAGACTATTGCCAGGTGGCTCAGGGTGGTGCTGGATGCAGCAGGAGTTGCTACTAACAGTTGTACGTCTCATTCGACCAGGGCTGCATCCACATCAGCGGCGAGGGCCATGGAGGTGCCCATGGACCACATCCTCGCCACCGCAGGCTGGGCCAGTGAGGAAACCTTTCAACGTTTCTACAACAAGCCACTGGTCGCCCCTGCGACATTCGCAGAAGCTGTGCTGGGAACCACTCAGTGAATGTCTGTCCCCGAATTAGGGTTTATTTGTTGTTTATTTGATTAATAAATTGTGTTGATTTTTCAGCCAGTTTCGACTGAACTGCATTAACAGCCTTCCTCCATCAGACTTGTGGCAGTGTGATAAGCATGGACGTTGTCCAGGGCGTGAAATCACAGAGCTTTGAAATCTTCACGAAGTCACTCACGTGACTCCGAAGTAAAATAGTAAGATTAAACGAGAACTTACCAAGTTTGAAGGTTGATCTGTATTTTACGAGGAGTCGCGGTGAGGGATTTCGTGCCCCCCGCTCCCACCCTCTATCATAAGGTCAACTAGGAAGTTCTACGTTCTTCATCTTACTATTTTAGTCATGATGTGTTTCTGTGATTCCACACCGCTGCTTTGAAGGATGTCGCGCATGCGTGCTGGCGGGGTCTTCACGAAATCCCTCACCGCAACTCCTCGTAAAATACAGATCAACCTTCAAACTTGGTAAGTTCTCGTTTAATCTTACTATTAAATGTCAGATGCACTTTCTTATTTTGTGTGCAAATTGCATTAACACCAATTGATGGATTTTAATCAATGGACGGAGGCTCCTTCAACTAAATGTACATCCTTAAACTTTATTTTTGCGTGTAAACAATATATATTTCGCTAACGAGCATAAACATTAAGAGGAACTGTGGAGTAAATCAACAAATTCAGCTGTGACAGAAATCTCAATCTTGCATGTTCTTCATGATGGCATTGAAGACCACTGCCAAACAAGGCGGTGACATTGTCCACACAATTTTGTTTACCTTTCTCACCACAATGCTGTGCCTCACCTCCAGAGGATGTGTAGTACTAATGGGAAATTATTCAACCTGCCACAATCATACACCAAAACCGAGGTCACCCGCAATAGATAAGCAGGATTATGCAGAAGGCACACAAAGACCAAAATCTAAGCAATTGTTGACTCTTTCACAGACCACTGAAGAAAAATGACCTCAACACGTGCAAGACAAAGGTACTCTACCAACCTGCTCCCACTGTACAATACTACCAACCATTGAGGTTCACAGAAACATCCTAGAAAGTGTGGACTACCTCCCATACCTTGCAAATCACATCTCAGCATAAGAAGTTACCGATAATGACATTTGCTTGGTTTCACTACATCTGCACAGTCTTTGATCATTTGAAGAAGATATTTGAAGTCAACACCTGAGATCTAGCATGGAACCCGTTATTTACCAATTATTTACCATGCAGCAGTGACCCCGAAGAGAAAAGCAGAAATGCCGGACAAAGTACTTAGCCAATCAAGCAGAATTCTGAAGAAGGGTCTCGACCCGAAACGTCACCCATTCCTTCTCTCCAGAAATGCTGCCTGTCCCGCTGAGTTACTCCAGCATTTTGTGTCTACCTTCGGTTTAAACCAGCATCCGCTGTTCCTTCCTACACATTTAATCTGTTCCACTGCAAAATCTCCTCAAGGTATGTCTACTTTGAAGAAGTTCTCCTTCTCTCACCGACGAGAGTTCTGCACCATTCTCTCTCGCTGCTCCCCCTCTGTGATTACTCCTGCCCTCCGACTTTACAACCATGTTTTAACCCAGACTCAATACCACAGCCACATGTGTTTTCTCGGTGCTTGCTTGCGCTTCCATCTTCTACATCAGGGATTCCAACTGTGGCTTCAGACATCCAGGTTCGGACCCAACCCGATTATAGGTACAGACAGTCGATCCGTCTCAACAGTTCTTCTTCCGTGCCCTGCCATCTACACTGGCTGCGATGAGACGACACCAGAAGGCCCTCGCTCTGACTCTCCCGCAGTTCTGGGCCTCGCTCACCCAGACCTGCAATGGACCCCAACTTTACTTAATTCAACACCAGATCCACACCCTCAACAAACGCGTCCTTGCATACTTGACCTCTACTAAGGATCATAAGCTTGCCCGCCTCCAGACTGGTCCCTCCACCGACAATTCTCAACTCGACCGCAGGCCTGAGGCTCCACGGCTGGACCTCGCCGCATGCCCGACTATCGCCGCCATAAGGACTTGCACCAACATCAACCGTCTCTCCAGTCCTCATCGCCTTCCCAACTAATCCCAGGCCCTGACCACCAGAGCTGCCGCTGCTGCTAATTCTCATCGCATCCCTGGGGCCACCGCCTCTATCACCGACTCTCATCATGTCCCCTGGACCCCTGCTGCCGTTGCTACCGACCTTCACCACCTCCCCGGGGCCACCGCAGCTGCTGCCTCCAACCTTCACTGTCTACCCGGGGCCACTAATGCTGCAGTGACCAACCCGTATCTTTACTCCAGCCCCCTGCAAGCCTCCACAAGGAACTCTGTTAACCCCTGCCTCTCCACCGCCCACCAGCATGTTGGACGGTCACCTCACCTGAATTCCAGGCTCAGCACCAGGCACACAGCCTTCAGGCTGCAGACGCTACACCATGTTCCAGTGGCGACCTGGCTTCAGAAGACAAAGACTTTAAGACTTTTACCTTCCACCACAGTGAGGACGTGCCTGGTGAACTCACTGTGGTGGATGTTAAATATGTGTTTATTGTGTGTTTTGTTTTTTTATTATATGTTATGACTGCAAGGTAACGAAATTTCGTTCCGACCGAAAGGTCTGAATGACAATAAAGGATACTTTACTTTAGTTTACTTTATGTGGTCTGACTCTCCTGGGTCCTACTACTCCCTCCCTACCACAGGACTCCTCAACAACCCCGACAACCCCCACCCATGCAATAGTCCTCACAGCCCCCACAGGACCTCGCCTCAACCTACCTCCACTCCCCGGCCCTCTTCTGACCCCAACCCCCACCCTTGTCGTGTCTTCACCATCTCCCCTGACCCCTCCAGTCTGAAAAGGGGTCTTGACCCGAAACGTCACCCATTCCTTCTCTCCAGAGATGCTGCCTGTCCCGCTGAGTTACTCCAGCATTTTGTGTCTACCATCCCAATTCACGCCAACCAAGGTCAGGGTCGTCTGCCAGGAGGTCTTAATTATACGCAGTTATTTCCCTTGGAGAGGGCGTTTTGTTCTCTTGCCTGCACCAAAACAATGTAGCCAAAGCTTTGTAATGGGAAGAGGCTATAAACATAGAACAAGATTCACTGATTTTTCTCAAGTCTTGAATAACTGCAATATCGCTATTGACTCAAAGAATCCTTGATCCATGATTAATCATAAAGGAGAATAGGCGAGCGGTATTTTAACTGCGCATGCCCAGGTCATAGGTCACTCGAGATAAACATTCTCCGCAGCTGAGCTGCTGTGTGTATACAGACCTTAGTCAGGATCGAACCTGGGTCTCCAGCGTTGCAAGCGCTGTTGAATTCCTACTGGAGTTAGATAATGTAGAACAAGTACGAACGGGTGATCGGCATGGACTTGATGGGCCGAAGGGCCTGTTTCCGTGCTGTGTCCCTAAACCAAATGAATCTAACTAGGTAAAAGTAAGTCATCAGTGGACGCAGGGAGGGTGACACGGGAACATGTGGGGTTGAAGGGAGGAAGGAAGGTTGTTTGGGACCAAAAACCTCGCACTCCTCTCCTGCATAACCCCAGGAGTCAGATTTGTGTCACTACCGACCCTTTCCGAGTGTCCCATCCCTGTCAGGGGGCGGCCGGATATGTCCGGGGGGACGGGACACCGGCCCTCAGGCTTACAGCCAGCGCGGAGAAGAATCGCTAACTTCAGCTCAACTCTGCTCTAACACCCGAGGAACCCATCAGCTGCACCTCTCGCCTTAACCAGTGGCTGTCAGTAACCCCCTCAGAGAGAGAGAGAGAGAGAGAGAGAGAGAGAGAGAGAGAGAGAATGTCCTCCGGGAGAGGTTCTGCGAAATTCCAGAGTGTGGGTTTGTGAAGTGAGATAGAAATAAGATCAAATTAATGTTCATAAAAGAGCGACGCCAGTCCGCTATTGAGTTGACAGAATTCTAGATGTTCATTGGTAGAATGCTTAACAATTTATACACAGTTTACGCAGCCAGCGCTTCGTTAGCTTTTTCCATATCACGAATGACCTTTGACAAATCTCATGATTCCTTGCGTTTTTTGCAATACCGAACTCGGGATGATACTGAAAATTCTAATCCAGGCATATAAGCACAAAGAAGCTCAGTGTAAATAGTGCAAGGAGCACATCAACTACTCACCCATCAGGTGCCTCCTGGCCAACTGTGGAGGGGGCTGCAATTGGCCTCATTGGTCTCCTCAGAATCCACAAAATTGAATAAAATGAGTTATCTACATTCCCAATGGAATCTATACATACAATGGCTTGCAAAAGTTTTCATACCCCTTGAACCTTTCCACATTTTGTCACGTTACAACCACAAACGTAAATGTATTTTATTGGGATTTTATGTAATAGACCAACACAAAGTGGTGCATAATTGTGAAGTGGAAGGAAAATGATACATGGTTTCCAAATTTTATTACAAATAAAAAACTGAAAAGTGTGACATGCAAAAGTATTCAGCCCCCGAGTCAATACTTTGTAGAACCACCTTTCGCTGCAATTGCAGCTGCAAGTCTTTTGGGGTATGTCTCTACCAGCTTTGCACATCTAGAGACTGAAATTTTTGCCCATTCTTCTTTGCAAAATAGCTCAAGCTCAGTCAGATTGGATGGAGAGAGACTGTGAACAGCAATTTTCAAGTCTTTCCAGAGATTCTCAATTGGATTTAGGTCTGGATTTTAACTGGGCCATTCTAACACATGAATATGCTTTGATCTAAACCATTCCATTGTAGCTCTGGCTGTATGTTTAGGGTCATTGTCCTGCTGGAAGGTGAACCTCCGCCCCAGTCTCTTAGCGGCTCGTAACGCTAATGGCAGGTACTCGGGAAACGCGGTAAGCTCGTTAGATTTGTGATGTTCTAAAAAGACTCGTTGAGATTAGGTTGAAAAATGTCCAAGAGAGCTACGAGTACCTATGAGCGGCTATTACCGTAATTCTCCGAGTTCGAATTAGGTGAAACTAGGGAGAACTCTTGAATTAGCTCGTACAGTGGGACAGCCCCATTACCTTTAAAATTATAATTTTCTTACTTTTGCTTCCTAAGATTTCATTGCTGGCTGTTAAGTGCTGTGCAAAATGTGCCCTCTGGTGGCAATCATTTATGTGAACGTTTTTCCAAAATATTAATTATCATGTTTCTGTTCAAGTAAAGGGGGAGGAAACAAATTATATTTCCATCTACATTTTGTACTTCATTTCAATTGCTTAAAGTGTTATGCTAAAAATTAGAACTGATGCAAATGGTTTGTAATTTTTGTCCCATTTCCCCAACTTGTGGTAGCTATCTCATTCATATAGTTAAAAAATATTGTTTTGCCATTTAGGTATTTCATCACACTAACAGCAAAGTATTATTCATTTAATCCAAAATGCAATTCATAGAATCATAGAATCATAGAAAATAGGTGCAGGAGTAGGCCATTCGGCCCTTCGAGCTTGCACCGCCATTCAATATGTTCATGGCTGATCATCCAACTCAGTATCTTGTACCTGCCTTCTCTCCATACCCCCTGATCCCTTTAGCCACAAGGGCCACATCTAACTCCCTCTTAAATATAGCCAATGAACTGGCCTCAACTACCTTCAGTGGCAGAGAATTCCAGAGACTCACCACTCTGTGTGAAAAATGTTTTCCTCATCTCGGTCCTAAAGGAATTCCCCCTTATCCATAGACTGTGACCCCTTGTTCTGGACATCCCCAACATCGAGAACAATCTTCCTGCATCTAGCCTGTCCAACCCCTTATGAATTTTGTAAGTCTCTATAAGATACCCCTCAATCTCCTAAATTCCAGCGAGTACAAGCCGAGTCTATCCAGTCTTTCTTCATATGGAAGTCCTGCCATCCCAGGAATCAGTCTGGTGAACCTTCTCTGTACTCCCTCTATGGCAAGGATGTCTTTCCTCAGATTAGGAGACCAAAACTATACGCAATACTCCAGGTGTGGCCTCAACAAGACCCTGTACAACTGCAGTAGAACCTCCCTGCTCTTGTACTCAAAATCCTTTTGCTATGAATGCCAACATACCATTCGCTTTCTTCACAGCCTGCTGCACCTGCATGCCTACTTTCAATGACTGGTGTTATTCAATGATAGGTTGCATCTCCCCTTTTCCTAATCGGCCACCATTCAGATAATAGTTTACCCCCCTGTTTTTGCCACCAAAGTGGATACCCTCACATTTATCCACATTATACTGCATCTGCCATGCATTTGCCCACTCACCCAACCTATCCAAATCATCTTGCAGCCTCCTAGCATCCTCCTCACAGCTAACACTGCCCCCCAGCTTCGTGTCATCCGAAAACGTGGAGATGTTGCATTCAATTCCCTCATCCAAATCATTAATATATATTGTAAATAGCTGGGCTCCCAGCACTGAGCCTTGCGGTACCCCACTAGTCACTACCTGCCATACTGAAAATGACCCGTTTCACTCCTATTCTTTGCTTTCCTGTCTGCCAGCCAGTTTCTCTATCCACATCAATACTGAACCTCCAATACCGTGTGCTTTAAGTTTGTATGCTAATCTCTTATGTGGGACCTTGTCGAAAGCCTTCTGAAAGTCCAGATATAACACATCCACAGGTTCTCCCTTATCCACTCTACTAGTTACATCCTCAAAAAATTCTATAAGATTCGTCAGACATGATTTACCTTTCATAAATCCATGCTGACTTTGTCCAATGATTTCACCGCTTTCCAAATGTGCTGCTATCCCATCTTTAATAACTGACTCTAGCATTTTCCCCACTACCGATGTTAGAATAACTGGTCTGTAATTCCCTGTTTTCTCTCTCCCTCCCTTTTTAAAAAGTGTGGTTACATTAGCTACCCTCCAATCCTCAGGAACAACTCCAGAATCTAAAGAGTTTTGAAAAATTATCACTAATGCATCCACTATTTCTGGGGCTACTTCCTTAAGTACTCTGGGATGCAACCCATCTGGCCCTGGGGATTTATCGGCCTTTAATCCATTCAATTTACCTAATACCTCTTCCCGGCTAACCAGGATAACTCAGTTCCTCCATCACATTTGACCCCTGATCCCCTGCTATTTCCGGCAGATTATTTATGTCTTCCTTAGTGAAGACAGAACCAAAGTAGTTATTCAATTGGTCTGCCATGTCATTGTTCCCCATGATCAATTCACCAGTTTCTGACTGCAAGGGACCTACATTTGTTTTAACTAACCTTTTTCTCTTCACATATCTATTAAAACTTTTGCAGTCCGTTTTTATGTTCCCCGCCAGTTTTCTTTCATAATCTATTTTCCCTTTCCTAATTAAGCACTTTGTCCTCCTCTGCTGGACTGAATTTCTCCCAGTCCTCTGTTAGGCTGCTTTTTCTGGCGAATTTGTATGCTTCATCTTTAGTTTTGATACTATCCCTGATTTCCTTTGTTATCCACGGATGCACTACCTTCCCTGATTTATTCTTTTGCCAAACTGGGATGAACAATTGTTGTAGTTCATCCATGCAGTCTTTAAATGCCTTCCATTGCATATCCACCGTCAACCCTTTAAGAAGTCTATCTTGGCCAATTCAATTCTCACACCCTCAAAGTTACCTTTCTTTAAGTTCAGAACCCTTGTTTCTGAATTAACAATGTAACTCTCCATCCTAATGAAGAACTCAACCATATTATGGTCACTCTTGCCCAAATGGCCACGCACAACAAGACTGCTAACTAACCCTTCCTCATTACTCAGTACCCAGTCTGGAATAGCCTGCTCTCTCGTTGGTCCCTCTACATGTTGGTTTAGAAAACTATCCCGCATACATTCCAAGAAATCCTCTTCCTCAGCACCCCTGCCAATTTGATTCACCCAATCTATATGTAGATTGAAGTCACCTATTATAACTGTATTACCCTTGTTGCATGCATTTCTAATTTCATGTTTGATGCCATCCCCAACTCCACTACTAATGTTAGGTGGCCTGTACACAACTCCACACTGGTGTTTTCTGCCTCTTAGTGTTTTGCAGCTCTACCCATATCGATTCCACATCCTCCAAGCTAATGTCCTTCCTTTCTATTGCGTTAATCTCCTCTCTAACCAGCAACGCTACTCCACCTCCTTTTCCTTTCTGTCTATCCCTTCTGAATATTGAATATCCCTGGATGTTCAGCTCCCAGCCTTGGTCACCCTGGAGCCATGTCTCCGTGATCCCAACTATATCATATTCATTAATAACTATCTGCACATTCAAATCATCCACCTTATTACGAATGCTCCTTGCATTGAGACACAAAGCCTTCAGGCTTGTTTTTGCAACACTCTTACCCCTTACACAATTATGTTGAAAAGTGGCCCTTTTTGATTTTTGCCCTGGATTTTTCTGCCTGCCACTTTTACTTTTCACCTTGCTACCTATTGCTTCTACCCTCATTTTACATCCCTCTGTCTCTCTGCTCATGCTCCCATCCCCTGCCACATTAGTTTAAATCCTCCCTGACAGCACTAGCAAACAATTGTTATTTATCAGAAATAAAGGTATGGTAGCTCAGGCATCAATATTAATTGGTTAATCTATAAAGGCTATTCAGCTTCTCCAATAGGTAGAACCTCAATAATAAGCTGCATTTATACAGCACCATAATAGGGAAAAATATCCTGGTTAAATTCAATTTAATGTAAAATGCCTTTGTTCCATAGTGACCTGCTATAAATATTGTTTTCAGGTTTGATTACCATTGAAGCCTTGGTTGCCACATAAAGCAGCAACACCTAGCTTGTTCCCAATTGAAAACATTAGATAAAATGACTTCCGGTGGCACTATGCAGGGCTAGAGACCAGCGCCAGCTATCTCCAAGCAAAATCCGCAAAAAAACGGGGAAAAGAACGGGACCTACCTGCTGTTACATCACCGGCTGCGTGCAACGCGTGAGTGACGTCATTAGGCGAGCGACTTCGGTATGTCTATACAACATACCCCCCCCCCCCAAGGCGACAAAACGGCCCGTTAAGCCTAAACAAGCATCGGAAGAAGTAGGCCCGACTGAAGCCTCGGGCTCAGGTACAATGTCGTCCCAAGAAGATGTTTCAAAGAAACCAAAGACTAAAAAATCTGAGATAGAAGATCTTTGGAATTTTCTATCTCAAGAAATTAAAAATATAAAGGAACAACTGAAGAATTTTAATGAGAAGTTGAACTTTAAAGAAGAATTTCAAACAGGAGGAACAATTACAGCATGGAGAAAGTCCGTGCCGAAGTCCCAAACTCAGATGTTAAAATCGAACATTTCTGAGTAAAGACGACGAACTTCTGAATTCTCATGTCAGAATCTTCCCTACCCTCAATAGCTTATCCACGTCAACTCTGAAGACCTCAATCAGAACCTTCTGCGCTCCAAAGACTTGTTCAACCTTTTCTGTTGGAAGCATCATTCTAGTAAAATGAAAGAAGAAATTAACTCCACCGTCCTTGAACTATTGGACACATGGAAGAACGAAACAGAAGAAAAGCTGGCTCAACAGATTGAGGAGATGGATGTCAAAATCAACTTGATGGAGTCCAGCTTTAATGACAGGTTGGATCCCATCGATAAATCATTGAACCAACAGAATATAGCAACAACCCATTTAGAGGTGATTGCTTCAACAAGCGCCGATACCACAAAACAACTTATCAGAGAGAATCAACGCCTATCAGATTTACTGAGTAAAATAACTGAAAAATGCACTGAATTGGAAGGATTCCAACGTACAGACGCCCCACCAAGACAAATGATAGTGAAGGTGCAATACGACCATGTACTGGAGGATATGATGAAGAAAATTGTTTGTACCAGGAATCTCATATATGAAGGATATAAGGTCAGCATATACCGAGATTATCCTGTGGAGGTCTCCAGGAAGAGAGCGCTGTTTAAAGAGACAAGAATACTTAAGGAGGTGTCAGGTCTGAGGTACGGCTTGATGTACCCGGCAACATTAAAAGTCACCTACAGGCAGAATGAACACATCTTCACTAACCCTAAGGATGCATTGGATTTCGCCCAGAACATCGAGAAAATGCCCGACGACTGAACATTAGTCACAAAATACCTGACATCAACAAACAATGTGATTCTGTAAAGATCTGATGGAACTTAAGCTGTTATACTTAAGGACAAATGACAAGGGTTGTTGAGCAAGGTTTTCCCTATGGACATACCACACTCATATTTACTATTAACATTAACAACTGACAAATACTAACCATAACTGCTCGTTACTACTAATTATTACTAATGGTTACTAATTACTTATAATTTGATTATTTAGAATTAGTTAAAATGGTAACTATAAGTACGGTTGGATTTAAAGCTTGATTTCACTTTTTTTTCTTCTTCTGTTCTCTCTTTTAGATAAAGATGAGACTTATACTGTATGTTGATAATAGTTGCCTTCTTATTTTGTACTTTTTACTAATGGATTATGAATACTTTGGAACTTAAAATGTTTTCCACCTCCCCGGTAAAATATTGTTATTGAAATTTCATCGTAAGGAGAGCATGGAGCTAGTTACGTTTTTTTTTTTTTTCAAAGGCTACGGAAGTCTGTAGATGGCTAGCCATCTAAACATGGCCATGTTAGTATGGCTATCACTAACTGCACTAATTATAGATGTAGTTTTTTTCCTTTTTTTTTGCACTTTACTATCCGCCTACCCTATCGTTCTTTCTATATAATACTTTATTATAATTTTAAGTTTGAATGGAATTATAAGTTTTATCAAAGGAGATATGTATGGGAGAAAGACCAACGAGATTCAAAATTCATCTATCTGACGTTCGGGTGTAATGTCGGGTTTGTTGCGCTGAACCATCTGCTCTTTTATAGACCACCCTAAACAAAAGATGCAAGATTTGAATATGAAGATTGGGGGTGAAGGAATTACATTTTGTAGTTGGACCATTAAGGGTATTAATGAACCAATCAAGAGAGGTAAAGTATTAGCACATTAAAAGCACTCAAAACAGATATAATATTCCTTCAGGAAACTCACCTTAAAAAGGAGGCACAGCATAGATTGAAAGCTAAATGGATTGATAAAACATATCACTCCTCATTTTCGCATAAATCTAGAGGTGTTGCAATACTAATCCGTAAAGGGATACCTTTTAAACATATATCAACTATAACAGACAATGATGGTAGATATATTGTATTAATAGGTGAATTACATGCAAAAAAAGTGACATTAATATTTATGGACCAAATTTTGATAGTCCCTTGTTTTTCAAGAAAATATTTAATACAATTCTGGAACTTATACAACATAATTTAATAATTGGAGGAGACGTAAACTATACACTAGACCCCTATTTAGACAGATCATCAAGACAACGGAAAATAAAATCGCCGTCAAGTGAATTATTAAATGCATATATAGACATTAGTAATATTAAGGATGTCTGATGAATTGAAAACCCAACCGGACGAGAATATTCATTTTACTCATCGATACATAAAACATATTCAAGAATAGATTCTTTTCTAGTAGATTCCAAGCTTATCGCATTTACTTATAACTCAAAATATCACAACATTATAATCCCAGACCATGCACCTTTAATATTTATGATTAAACTAAATGGAAGGACGGAGAAACAGTCACAATGGAGACTTAACCCACAAATCTAAAAGGAAAAAGTATGCCAGGAATATCTTACTAAACAGATTAATATGTTCTTTGAAACCAATGATCACCCTGGAACGTCCGCATAGCTACTCTGGGAAACATTTAAAGCATTTGCTCAGGGAGCAATGATCTCCTCCCGAGCATTTCACAATAAAGAGAATCGGGTTAAACAACAGGCACTGGAAAGGGAAATAAGACAATTAGACATAGTTGGACAACATGGCTGCACCAACCATGATAAAACACAATAAAATAGCAGCATTGAAATATAAATTAAATAAAATATATTCAGACCAAGTTATAAAATTTTATCAATATACTAAACAATTACATTTTGAATTCGGTGACAAACCACAAAAACTATTGGCTCGCCAACATTGGAAACTGGACGGGGAAAAAAACAATTCACAAAATTAAATCAGAAACAGGAGAACCATTAGTACAGTCTAAGGATATTAATGAGAGATTTCTGCAATATTACCAAAACCTCTACTCAACTAAACGATATATCACTTGACAGGAATGGAAGCATTCTTACAAAAATGTAACCTTAAAGGCTTAGATTTGAAAGATAGAGAATTAGGCCCAGGAGCCGTTGGTGAGGGAGGAGCGACGTCCGAGTGGTAAGCTTAAAACCCGAGCACGGGGCTTTGTTTTTACAGAGGCCCAGGAGCCGTTGGTGAGGGAGGACCGACGTCCGAGCGGTAAGCTTAAACCCGAGCGCGAGGCTTTGTTTTTATAGAGGCCCAGGAGCCGTTGGTGAGGGAGGAGTACTGAAATCCGTAACGTTCTATTCAATTAACTGGGCTTGAGGAAGCCGCTGATTGGTGGACTGAGTACGCAGCTCATTGGCAGTCAGATTCCAGCAGTTTGTAGTGTACTGTAGTTTATATTTTGTATTGTATTTTTGTATTGTATATTGTATTTTGTGTTGTATCTAGGGTAAGGGAAGTATGAGTGCCAGGGCAGCTTACTGTTCTGGATGTCAGATGTGGGAGGCCATGGAGTCGGGTGGCCCTACAGAAGTCCACATCTGCGCCAGGTGTGTCGAGATGGGGCTCCTAAAGGAGTGTGTTAGGAACCTGGAGCAGCAGCTCGATGATCTCCGTCTGGAAAACGAGAGTGAGGAGGTCATAGAGAAGAGTTACAGGGAGGTAGTCTCTCCAAAACCACAGGAGGCAGACAAGTGGGTCACGGTTAGGAGAGGCAAGGGGCAGAGGCGGGTGCTAGAGAGTACACCAGTGGCTGTACACCTTGGAAATAGGTACTCCTGTTTGAGTGCTGTTCGGGGGGACAGACTACCTGGGGGTAGCAACAGCAACCTGGCCTGCGGTACAGACACCGGCCCTGTTGCTCAGAAGGGTAAGGAAAAGAAGAGGAGGGCATTAGTAATAGGGGATTCTATAGTTAGGGGGTCAGATTGGCGATTCTGTGGACGCAGTCCGGAGACCCAGATGGTAGTTTGCCATCTGGGATGTGTCTGAATGTGTCCAAGATATCCTGAAAAGGGAGGGAGAGAAGCCTGAGGTCGTGGTACATATTGGTACCAATGATATAGGCAAAAAAAGAGAAGAGATCCTGAAAGGAGAATTTAGGGAGTTAGGAAGAGAGTTAAGGAAAAGAACCGCAATCATAACAATCTCAGGATTACTTCCTGTGCCACGCAACAGTGAGAATAGGAATCGAGCAAGGTGGAGGATAAATGCCTAGCTGAAGGACTGGTGCAGAGGGCAGGGATTCAAGTTTCTGGATCAATGAAACCTCTTTTGGGGAAGGAGTGACCTGTATAAAAAGGATGGGTTGCACTTGAACCCGAGGGGGACCAGTATCCTGGCAGGGAAATTTGCAAAGGCTACCGGAGGGACTTTAAACTAGAACGGTTGGGGGGGAGGGACTCAAATAGAGAAAGCCAGTAGACAGGGTCTGAGGCAGGAGGCAGAGAAGGGAAGCACTCAGACCCAACATGTAGGGGGGGGGAAGAAGAAAAAAATAATAAACAGAGAATAAGAGGTGGTGGGTTTCCAGGGCAAAAATCAAAAGGGACCACTTGTCAACATAATTGTATCAGGAGGAAGAGTGTTGTAAAAACAAGCCTTAAGGCTTTGTGTCTCAATGCAAGGAGCATTCGTAATAAGGTGGAATGTGCAGATAGCTATTAATGACTATGCTATAGTTGGGATCACGGAGACATGGCTCCAGGGGGACCAAGGCTGGGAGCTGAACATCCAGGGATATTCAATATTCAGGAGGGATAGACAGAAAGGAAAAGGAGGTGGAGTAGCATTGCTGGTTAGAGAGGATATTAACGCAATAGAAAGGAAGGACATTAGCTTGGAGGATGTGGAATCAATATGGGTAGAGCTGCGAAATACTAAGGGGCAGAAAACGCTAGTGGGAGTTGTGTACAGGCCACCTAACAGTAGTAGTGGGAGTTGGGGATGGCAATAAACAGGTAATTAGAAATGCGTGCAACAAGGGTAAAACAGTTATAATGGGTGACTTCAATCTACATATAGATTGGATGAATCAAATGGGCAGGGGAGCTGAGGAAGAGGATTTCTTGGAATGTATGCAGGATAGTTTTCGAAACCAACATGTAGAGGAACCAACGAGAGAGCTGGGTTCTAGACTGGGTATTGAGTAATGAGGAAGGGTTAGTTAGCAGTCTTGTTGTGCGGGGCCCCTTGGGCAAGTGTGACTATAATATGGTTGAGTTCTTCATTAGGATGGAGAGTGACATAATTAAGTCAGAAACAAGGGTTCTGAACTTAAACAAAGGTAACTTTGAATGTATGCGAAGTGAATTGACCAAGATAGACTGGCACGTGATTCTTGAAGGGTTGATGGTGGATATGCAATGGAAGGTATTTAAAGACTGCATGGATGAACTACAACAATTGTTCATCCAAGTTTGGCAAAAGAATAAATCAGGGAAGGTAGTGCATCCGTGGATAACAAAGGAAATCAGGGATAGTATCAAAACTAAAGATGAAGCATACAAATTCGCCAGAAAAAGCAGCCTAACAGAGGACTGGGAGAAATTCAGAGATCAGCAGAGGAGGACAAAGGCCTTAATTAGGAAAGGGAAAATAAATTATGAAAGAAAACTGGCAGGGAACATAAAAACTGACTGCAAAAGTTTTTATAGATATGTGAAGAGAAAGAGATTAGTTAAAACAAATGTAGGTCCCTTGCAGTCAGAAACAGGTGAATTGATCATGGGGAACAAGGACATGGCAGAGCAATTGAATAACTACTTTGGTTCTGTCTTCACTAAGGAAGACAAATAATCTGCCGGAGATAGCAGGGGACCGGGGGTCAAATAAGGTGGAGGAACTGAGTGAAATCCAGGTTAGCCGAGAAGTGGTGTTGGATAAATTGAAAGGATTAAAGGCCGATAAATCCACAGGGCCAGATAGGCTGCATCCCAGAGTACTCAAGGAAGTAGCCACAGAAATAGTGGATGCATTAGTGATAATTTTTCAAAACTCCTTAGATTCTGGAGAAGTTCCTGAGGATTGGAGGGTAGCTAATGTAACCCCACTTTTTAAAAAAGGAGGGAGAGAGAAAACGGGGAATTACAGACCAGTTAGTCTAACATCGGTAGTGGGGAAACTGCTAGAGTCAGTTATTAAAGATGGGATAGCAGTACATTTGGAAAGTGGTGAAATCATTAGACAAAGTCAGCATGGATTTACGAAAGGTAAATCATGTCTGACGAATCTTATAGAATTTTTTGAGGATGTAACTAGCAGAGTGGATAAGGGAGAACCTGTGGATGTGTTATATCTAAACTTTCAGAAGGCTTTCGACAAGGTCCCACTTAAGAGATTAGTATACAAACTTAAAGCACACGGTATTGGGGGTTCAGTATTGATTGATAGAGAACTGGCTGCAGACAGGAAGCAAAGGGTAGGAGTAAATGGGTCCTTTTCAGAATGGCAGGCAGTGACTAGTGGGGTACCGCAAGGCTCAGTGCTGGGACCCCAGCTATTTACAATATATATTAATGATTTGGACGAGGGAATTGAATGCAACATCTCCAAGTTTGCAGATGACACTAAGCTGGGGGTAGTGTTAAGTGTGAGGAGGATGCTAGGAGGCTGCAAGGTGACTTGGACAGGCTGGGTGAGTGGGCAAATGCATGGCAGATGCAGTATAATGTGGATAAATGTGAGGTTATCCACTGGTGGCAAAAACAGGAGGGTAGACTTTTATCTTAATGGTGGCAAATTAGGAAAAGGGGAGATGCAACGAGACCTGGGTGTCATGGTACACCAATCATTGAAAGTAGGCATGCAGGTGCAGCAGGCTGTGAAGAAAGCATATGGTATGTTAGCATTCATAGCGAAAGGATTCGGAGCAGGGAGGTTCTACTGCAGTTGTACAGGGTTTTGGTGAGACCACACCTGGAGTATTGCGTACAGTTTTGGTCTCAAATCTGAGAAAAGACATTCTTGCCATAGAAGGGGTACAGAGAAGGTTCACCAGACTGATTCCCTGGGATGTCAAGACTTTCATATGAGGAAAGACTGGATAGACTTGGCTCGTACTCGCTAGAATTTAGAAGACTGAGGGGGGATCTTGTAGAGACTTACAAAATTCTTAAGGGGTTGGATAGGCTAGATGCAGGAAGATTGTTCCCGATGTTGGGGAGGTCCAGAACAAGGGGTCACAGTCTAAGGATAAGGGGGAATTCCTTTAGGACCGAGATGAGGAAAACATTTTTCACACAGAGAGTGGTGAGTCTCTGGAATTATCTGCCACAGAAGGTAGTTGAGGCCAGTTCATTGGCTATATTTAAGAGGGAGTTAGATGTGGCCCTTGTGGCCAAAGGGATCAGGAGGTATGGATAGAAGGCAGGTACAGGATACTGAGTTGGATGATCAGCCATGATCATATTGAATGGCGGTGCAGGCTCGAAGGGCCGAATGGCCTACTCCTGCACCTATTTTCTATGTTTCTATGTTTCTAATTACTAGACACTGAAATAACAGTAAAATAAATTGAAGAGTCTATCAGATCTCTAAAAAACGGCAAGGCCGCAAGTCCTGACGGTATGAGCTCTGAATTCTATTAAAAAAATTATGATCTGATTTCTCTACGTTTAAAGACACTTCTTTGAACACCTCTATACCCAACAGAAATGACCAGAAACGCTAAATGAATCTATAATAACACATACCAAAAACAGATCCAGGTTCATATAGAGCTATAGCTCTCTTAAACACTGATCAAAAAATATTAACTAAAATCCTTGCACAAAGATTAAGCGGAGTGATTAATAAATTAATACACCCTGACCAAACAGGGTTTATACCAAAACGCTACTCTTCCTATAACCTGAGACGATTATTCAATATTATATACTCAAAGAGAAGTACTAACGAAGATCAAGCAATTATTTTGTTAGATGCTGAGAAAGCATTTGACCAGGTGGATTGGCCCTATTTATTCTCGGTCATGGAAAATTTTCAATTGGGCGAGAAGTTTAGTACATGGGCAAACTTTTATATACTAACCCAACAGCTAGAATATCAACAAACCAAATGTTATCAGCTAAATTTAATTTATCTAGAGTAAACAAGGATGTCCGTTATCCCCGTTATTATTCACACTCGCAATAGAGCCACTAGCAGAAAATGTTAGGTCCCATTCTGAAATATATGGGTATAATACTAAAGACACTGAGAATAAAATGTCTTTATATGCAGACGATGTATTAATCTACATTACAATACCTGAATTTAGTATTCAAACTTATTAAATTTAATAATCCAATTTGGCTCGTTCTCGGGATACAGAATTAACTGGAATAAAAGTGAAATCATGCCAATAATGGAAAGCAATCCACATATATTACAACAATTTCCCTTTAAAATAGTTAATGAAAAATTTAAATATCTTGGAATTTATGTAACAAAGACATATACTTCTTTATTTAAACTAAACTTTCCACCTTTATTGAACAAATTGCATAAGAATATTCAATATTGGAAAAAACTACCTATCTCAATGTTTGGTAGAATTAATGCAATAAAAATGATTTTTCTCCCGCAATTATTGTACCTCTTTCAATCAATTCCGATATATCTTCCAAAAACTTTTTTTTAAAAGGTAGACTCTATCGTCACTAATTTTATCTGGAATTATAAGAATCATAGAATAAATAAAAAGCATTTATTTAAATCAAAAATAAATGGAGGTTTAGCCCTACCGAATTTTATGCTCTATTTCTGGGCAGTTAACATTAAAAATATGAACTTTTGGTTGAAAGAATTAGACCAGCAACTAGATTGGTTAAAAATGGAAAAGAGAGACTGTTTACCCTTTGAAATTGGTTCGATTTTGTTTGCTACTACTAAATTAAGCAAAAAAAACTATAGTGAAAACTCTATAATATACAGTGGTATATGCATTTGGAAACAATAAAAAAAGACTTTAAAATTGGATAATCTATCACTACTTCTTCCCATTGTAAACAACCCTGCATTTAAACCCTCAATGTTGGATAAAGGTTTTCTAGAATGGAAAAATTACACAATTAAAAAGATGGGTCATCTCTATAGGAAAGGCATATTCCTCTCATTCCAGGAGTTACAACAAATTTATGGACTTCACTCAAATTACTATTTCAGATATCTACAACTTAGAGATTATGCTAAATCAAATACACAGGACTATATAAATAGAGAGCCGTAAATTCTTGATGAATGTTTGAACAAACACCCTAATACAGAAAAATTAATATCTTATATCTATAATATCCTATTAGACAGTGATGCACCCTCGATGAAAATATATAGGCAATCATGGGAAAATGAATTATGCCAACCAATAATGCAAGATATTTGGGACGAAAGCTTACAACATTTACATCACTGTTCGTTAAATGCTAGACATTCCTTAATACAATTTAAAGTATTACATAGATTACATTATTCAAAAATGAAATTAAATAGAATTTTCCCAAGTATTTCTCCTATCTGTGAAAAATGTCAGCACTTAAGAGGCTAACCTAACGCATACATTTGTAAATTGAATAAAAATTAACAATTTTTGGATGGAAATTTTAAAGATAATTTCGGAAGTTATCAACACCCGATTGGACCCCGACTCAAAACTAATAATATTAGGAATATTAGAACAAATTCAAATATTTACAACAAGCCAAAGAAACTTTATCGACTACAGTATAATAATTGGGAAAAAATTAATATTAAAATTTTGGAAAGGTCCTATAACCCCCACAATCAAAATGTTGATTATGGAAATGTCGGAGACCCTACATTTGGAAAGAATAAGATTTGTCTTAATGGACAAACAAGAACTTTTTATCGGAACATGGTCTCCATTTATTGACTATTTGAAGGGGCAAACTGGTTTGGCACGAGAACCTGACTGAAACCCGAATTAAGGATTAGATGAAGAGCTACATTTTATAATTTACGGGCAAATCTCCAATGATGTATTATTAGTTAATTCCATTCTCTTTTATTATACCTTCTGGTTTTATTTTTTGGGGGGTTTTTCTCTCTCTCTCTTTATTATTTTCTATCTATATTAAAAAATATATATAGAAGTAGAAGTATTAAATAATTGATAATTTTGACAATATTAATAATGTATGAATACCACAAACAAAATGTTTTTTTTAATATATACTTCTAATAAAAAAATAAAATTAAAAAAAGAAAACATTAGATAAAAAGGATAAATAATCGAAATACCCTTCGTAAAGGAAGGTGCAAAACTAGGCGTTATAATATTAAAAACTATAGATTTAGTGGGTCTCCATTTATAACTGTACTAATGGCAAAAATATCAGTGTTACTGTCAATATACTGAAGCTAACTTATGGCTTTACATATGCCACTGCACAGTGAAATCTGTTTGCATATATTACACATGCAGGCGCCGCCATTTTTGGCGCCATTATTCAAAGTCCGGTCAGCCCGTCTGGCCATCTTTATGTCCCGGGGGACGCCACCTACCTGAAGGCACTGGAGGCATTACTCCGGTTCACCATCCTACCAGCCCAGTCCTCACATCCAACATCTCCAGCTCACTCCTGATTATGCTGTCTGACGAGCCTTCAGGCGGGATCCCAGCCCCACCGACTGATGAGCGTTCAGGTGGTTTTCTGGTCCCGGTGACCAACGAACCTCAAGGTGGGCTCCCGGTCCCGCCGACCGATGTGCCTTTGGGTGGGTTACCGGCCCCGCCAACTGACGAGCCTTCGGGCAGGTGACCGGTCTCCCTGACCGACGATGTGTTTTTGGGTGGGCTGGCTGTCTGAAGAGCCTGCAGGTGGGTTCACAGTCCCATCGACCACTGAGCCTTCGGGAGGGGTTCCCGGTCCCATTGACAAGCTGAGCCTTCGGGCAAGGTCCTGCCGACTGCCCAACCTTCCGAGCAGGCTCCACGGCCGCGGCATCTTGGGAAGATCTTCTCTGCGAGGCATCTCAGGAAGGCCTCCGCCGCCTATAGAGCTTCCTCTTTAAAACCGGTGCCCCTTCTGCTTTCTCTTGTCTCTCTCTTTATCTTCAAGGTCCTAAATAAGTATTCTGTATTTACCAAGGAGAAAGACAGTAGGATGGAGGAAATTGGAGCAGTTACTGGAAGTGTCTTGAGAGCAGTCAGTGTTACCGTCGTACTGTCTGATCCGAGGACATTGCGGGAAACTAGAGGGGAAATTGCGGGAGCCCTGGTTCAAATTATGAGCCGTCCTTAAATACAGGAGAGGTGCCGGAAGACTGGAGGGTGGCAAATGTTGTGCCTCTTTTCAAGAAGGGATGCAGGGAAACTGCTGGAATTATAGGACGGTGGCCTTAACATCTGTAGTTGGTAAATTACTGGAGAGTATTCTGAGGGATAGGTTACACAGGCATTTGGATTGGCAAGGGCTGATTAGAGATAGTTAGCATGGTTTTGAACGTGGGAGGTTGTGTCTCACAAATCTGATTGATTTTTTTGAAGACGTGACCAAAAAGATTGATGAGGGCAGAGCTGTAAATGTTGTGTAAATGGACTTCAGTAAGGCATTCCACAAGGTTCCGCATGGTAGGCTGTTCTGGAAGGTTAGATCGCTTGAGATCCAAGGAGAGATAGCTGAACAGATAGCAAATTGCCTCCATGGAAGGAAGCAGAGGGCGGTGGTGAAATGTTGCTTCTCGGACTGGAGGCCTGTGACTAATGGTGTGCCTCAGAGTTCGGTGCTGGGCCCGTTACTGTTTGTCATCTACATCAATGATTTGGATGAGAACATACAATTAGCAAGTTTGCTGATGATCCAAAGGTTAATGGTTTTGCAGATAGTGAAGATGGTTGTGAAAGATTGCAACCTGGATCTGGATCGATTGGCAAGGTGGGTGGAGGAATGTTTGATGGAATGTAATACAGAAAAGTGTGAGGTGTTGCATTTTGGTACGTCGAACAAGGACCTACACAGTCATAGAATCGCTCCTATATTAAAAGGAGAACAATCCTCTTTCTCCATTCTTATCCAATCTACTTGTTGGGCAGAACTGTCTAACCAATAAATTATATTTTTAATATTCACTGCCCAATAGTAGTACAACAAATTAGGGAGTGTCAGTCCCCCTAATTCTTTAGATTTACACAGATGTTTTCTTTGAATTCTATGTGATTTATAGTCCCATATGAAGGACCTACACAGTAAATGGTAGGCCTCTGAGTAGTGTTGTAGAGTAGAGGAATCTAGGTGTACAGATGCATTGTTCCTTGAAGGTCGAGTCGCAGGTAGATAATGTGGTCGAAAAAGGCTTTTGGCACTTTGGCGTTCATCAGTCAGAGTATTTATTTATTTATTTTTAATACTAAAAGAGCAGTGATAGAAAAAGGAAAATAAAGAGTGTCGAGATAAATAGACAAGCGAGTAGAAACAGATAGTGAGAGAGACAGAGAGCAGAGATAAAAGGCTAAGAAGATTGAGAAAAAAAGAGAAAATAGAAAGAAAATAAATTAGAAGAGATATACCTATTTAGTATCTTTACCCATCCGTCACCCAGTTCTGAACCATTTAATTTCTAGGTTTATGTAATGTTGCACCATATGCTTGTAAGAAGTCGATAAAAGGAGACCAAATCTTTAAGAATTAATCTACTTTGCCTAGTAGGAGGAATCTCATTTCTTCAAGATGTAGCATTTCTGACATATTTGAAATCCACAATTTTGAACGATGGCGTGGTTGCGTTTTTCCAAAATTTAAGTATAGGTTTTTTTGCTGTTATTAAATCATAATTAAAGAGAGCTTCTTGGAACGTAGTTAATTTACATCCCTCTTCCATTGATCCGAAAATAATCAGTTCTGTATTGGGGTTCAAATTTGTGTTGAATAGTTTTGTATAAGTTCCAAAAATTTCATTCCAAAATTTATGAAGTTTTGTACAAGAGACAAAGGAATGTGCTATAGTGGCATTTTGAGTTAGACATTTGTCACAAATGGGGGAAACATTTGGAAATATTTTATTCAATTTGGTTTTCGAGTAATATAATCTATGTAAAATTTTTAAATTGAATTAAGTTATGCATTACATTAATCGAACAAAGAGAGATATCTACAATAATTATAGGAGGCATGGAGTAAATGAGGTGCTAGAGGAGTATAAAGAATGTAAAAAGAATCTTAAGAAATAAATTAGGAAGGCTAAAAGATATGAGGTTGCTTTGGCAAGAAAGGTGAAAGTAAATCCAAAGGGTTTCTACAGCTATATTAATAGCAAAAGGATAACGAGGGATAAAATTGGACCATTAACCCTAACCCTAATGGACAGCTATCTGCAGAGCCAAAAAGAGTTGGGGGGGAGTATGGAGATATTGAACATTTTATTTTCTTCGGTATTCACCCAAAGAAGGATATTGAACTCTGTGAGGTAAGGGAAAAAAGTAGAGTAGATATGGAAAACTATGAGATTCAAGAGGAGAAGTATGACACTTTTGAAAATATAAAATGGATAAGTCTCCAGTCCTGACAGGATATTCCGGACATTGAGGCAAAGTTAGTGTAGAAATTAGCAGGAGCTATGACAGAAATATTTCAAATGTCATTAGAAACGGGATATAGTGCCGGAGGATTGGCGTACTGCGCATGTTGTACCATTGTTTAAAAAGGGTTCAAAGAATAAACCTAACAATTATAGACCTGTTAGTTTGACCTCAGTGGTGGGCAGATTAATGGAAAGGATACTTAGATATAATATATGTAAGCATCTGGATAAAAGCGGTCTGATCAGGAACAGTCAACATAGATTTGTGCCTGGAAGGTCATGTTTGGACAAACCTTCTTGAATTTTTTGAAGCGGTTACTAGGGAAATTGCTGAGGGTAAAGCAGTGGATGTTGTCTATATGGATTTCAGTAAGGCCTTTGACAAGGTTCCCCACGGGAGGTTGGTTAAGAAGGTTCAATCTTTGGGTGTTAATGGTGGAGTACAAGATGGATTCAACAGTGGCTGAATTGGAGATGTCAGAGAGTAATGGTGGATGGCTGTTTGCCAGGTTGGAAGCGGTGACTAATGGGGTGCCTCAGGGATCTGTGTTGGGTCCACTGTTGTTTGTCCATGTACATCAATGATCTGGATGATGGGGTGGTAAAAATTGGATAAGTAAGTATGCAGATGATACTAAGAATAGGTGGTGTTGTGGGTAATGAAGTAGATTTTCAAAGTCTACAGAGAGATTTGGGCCATTTGGAAAAGTGGGCTGAAAGATGGCAGATGGAGTTAATGCTGATAAGTGTGAAGTGCTAACATTTGCAGGACAAAATCAAAATAGGATGTACATGGTAAATGGTAGGGAATTGAGGAATGCTGTGGAACAGAGAGGATCTAGGAATAAACTGTGCATAGTTCCCTGAAGGTGGAATCGCATGTAGAGAGGGTGGTAAAGAAAGCTTTTGGTGTGCTGGCCTTTATAAATCAGAGCATTGAATATAGGTGTAGGGAAGTAATGTTTAAAATTGTACAAGGCATTGGTAAGACCAATTCTGGAGTTGGTGTATACAATTTTGGTCGCCTTAATTATATGAAGGATGTCAACAAAATAGAGAGAGTACAGAGGAGATTTACTAGAATGTTGCCTGGGTTCCAGCAACTATGCTACCAGAGAAGGTTGAACAAGTTAGGTCTTTATCTTTGGAGCGCAGAAGGTTAAGGGGGGACTTGATTGAGGTCTTTAAAATGATGAAAGGGATAGACAGAATTGATGTGGATAAGCTTTTCCCATTGAGGGTAGGGAAGATTCAAACAAGAGTGCATGACAAGAGCATTAAGGGACAGAGGTTTAAGGGTAACGTGAGGGGGAACTTCTTTACTCAGAGGGTGGTGGCTGTGTGGAATGAGCTTCCAGCAGAAGTGGTGGAGGCAGGATCGATTTTAACATTTAAAAGTAAAGTGGATAGGTATATGGACGGGAAGGGAGGGGCATGGTCTGAGTGCAGGTAGATGGGACTAGTGGAAAACAAATGGTCGGCATGGATTGGAAGGGCCGAGAGGGCCTATTTCCGTGCTGTAATTGTTATATGGTTACATATAATAGGTTTTTTTCCCATCTGTCTTTTGGGATTTTTATCAATAACTCTTGTTCCCAGTCCCTTCTAATTGCCTCTGTCGTTGGTGTTTCTATATTTAAAATTATGTTATATACATACGATATTAAATTGCTTGATTCTGCTTTTCTGTTCATTCATTCCTCTAATAAATCTGAGGTTAGAGTTTGATATCCTTGTATATATTTTTTCAAATAATCTCGAATTTGAAGTTATTTGAAATATTGGTTACTTTTCAGGTTGTATTTTAGTTGTAATTGTTGGAATGATAGAGGTTTTCCCATTTCATATATATCTCATCATTTTAATTCCTATTCTTTCCCAATGGATAAACGTTTTATCAATAATAGATGGTTTAAATGAGGGATTGTTAGCTATTGGGGAAAGAAGTGATAAGTTTCTTAATTTTAAAGTTAATTTTATTTGTTTCCAAATTCGTATTATGCTGTGAATTGGATTCTTCTTATATATTATATTGTTCAATTTCATCGGGGAAAGAAGAATCGCTCCTATATTAAAAGGAAGAAACAATCCTCTTTCTCCATTCTCATCCAATCTACTTGTTGGGCAGAACTGTCCAACCAATAAATTATATTTTTAATATTCACTGCCGAATAGTAGTACAACAAATTAGGGAGTCCCCCTAATTCTTTAGATTTACACAGATGTTTTCTTTGAATTCTATGTTATTTATAGCCCCATATGAAGTTTGTAATATCAGAGTCTAGTTTTTTAAATATTTTTTTTGGTAAATATATTGGTATTGATTGAAATAGGTACAGTATTTGTGGTAAAAAGATCATTTTTATAGCATTTATTCTGCCTACTAAGGACATCGGCAGTGTTTTCCAGAATTTAATCAACCCATTCAATTTAGTTAATAAAGGCATATGGTTTGCGTTGAGTATTGATTTATATTTCCTAGTAATTTGGATACCCAAATACTTGAATGTTTCTGTTGCAATTCTAAAAGGGAATTTCAACAGATGTGTCGGCTCCTGAGGTTTTATCGTCATAATTTCGCTTTTGTTCCAGTTTATTTATATCCTGAAAAAGAACCAAATTCCTCTGTTAAATTTAGTATATTTGGTATGCTAATTTGCGAATTTGTAATATATAATAATATGTCGGCTGCATATAATGAAATTTTTTTATTTGAGTGTTTGGTATTATATCCATGAATATTCGGATGACTTCTTATACTTTCTGCAAAAGGATCTATCACAAGTGCAAATAGCAGGGCGATAATGCACACCCCTGTCTATTGCCCCTTGATAATTGGAATTTCGGGGATAATATATTATTAGTCAGTATTCTAGCCGTCGGCTTATCATATAATAATTTTACCCATGTGATAAAATTATCTCCCATATTAAATGTTTGCAATATTTTGAATAGATATTGCCATTCTACTTAATCAAAAAGCTTTTTCTGCATCCAATGAAATAATTGCTAAGTCTTCCTCTTCAGTTTTATGTGAGTACATTATATTAAACAGCCGTCTCAAATTGTTGAATGAGTATCTCTTGGGTATAAAACCCGTTTGATCCGGATTTATTAGTTTGCTAACATATTTACTCAATCTTCTCGCTAGGTCTTTGCTAATATTTTTTGATCTGTATTTAGGAGTGCTATGGCTCTATATGAGCCCGGGTCTTCTCGATCTTTATCCTTTTTAGGTATAAGTGTAATAGTTGACTCGGTTAGTGTTTCTGGTAATATATTTTCTTTAAAAGTATGTATATATAAATTTTATAAGCGTGGTGAAATTATCTCGCAGAATCTTTTACAGAATTCATTACTAAAGCCATCTGGTCCTGGCATTTTACCATTCTTCAACAAATTTATTGTTTCTTCTATTTCCTTAAGTGTAATCTGAGCTCCTAATTCCTCTTGTTCCAACATATTAAGTTTTGGAAGATTACAATTGTCTACGAAGTTTGTAATTTTAATATTGTTTGCAGAAGTTTTAGATGTATATAGATTTTAGTAAAATTGAGAAAATCTTTTATTAATGTCTTTAGGTAGTGTTAGTAATTCACCTTTATCTGATTTAATTTTAGTAATTGTATTTTCTGTTTCCCGTTATTTCAGTTGACTTGCTAAGAGTTTATGTGGTTTATCACCAAATTCAAAATTTTTTTGTTTTGTAATTTGAAATAATCTTATTATTCTTGCCGATAAAATTTTCTTTAATTTGTATTTTAATATTGTTATCTTATTATGTTTAACTATGGTTGGTTCTTTGGCATTTTCTACATCTAATTGTCTAATTTCTTGTTCTAACTGCAATTGTTCAGTGTTGTTCTTTTTATTTTAGAAAGCTTGATATGAAATTATAGTTCCTCTAATAAATGCCTTAAAGGTTTCCCATAATAAGAAGGGTGAAATATCTGGTGTATCATTTGTCTCAAAGAAGAATATCATCTGCTGTTTGAAATATGTACAACATTGTGAGTTGTTTAAGATTTGGGGGTTAAACCTCCAGAACGATTTTTTATCAGACATTCCTTCTAATTTAAAAAAAAAGTTAACGGGGAGTGATCAGAAATAATACTATTATGATATTTAGAGTTGTGTGTATAGGGAATTATTTTGTGTCCACTAAAAAATAATCAATACGTGAATATGTTTTATGTACCGTTGAATAAATTGAGTATTCCCTACCTACTGGATTAGCAGGTGCAGGAATAGGCCATTCGGCCCTTCGATATGATCATGGCTAATCATCCAACTCAGTATCCCGTACCTACCTTCTCTCCATACCCTCTGATCCCCCTAGCCACAAGGGCCACATCTAACTCCCTCTTAAATATAGCCAATGAACTGGCCTCCACTACCCTCTGTGGCAGAGAGTTCCAGAGACCCACCACTCTCTGTGTGAAAAAAGTCCTTCTCACTTCTGCCTTCTCGCATCTTCAACCCCTGGCACAGACTCTCCACACGCTGTGAAAAGAACTCTCTCTCCAATTGGACCCTTGAATAATATTGTCATTCAATAAGATGACAACTGGTTCAACGTCCCGGTGTGCTCCAGTTTTTCCCACCATCTCTCCACCTGCCTTCATCCTCCATCCCCCACCCATTCAGTAATTAAAAAATGAAGGAGATTGAGAAGCCTTGGGGAAATTGAATTGTTACTTATTTTTTATTTTTTACGAAGAGAACAATCTTCGCATGTGCGTTAAGATTTTTTTTTAACACCGGCTGACTGTCTACCCTGAGTAATTACTCACAGCACGTGCCTGGGTGCAACCAAGTACCTCAGAACTCTAGGTGATGAGTGGTCATCCACAGGTGTTAAATTTTGTTGGCATCTCCCCTTCAAAATAGACCTTAGAAAAGACCAGGTGTACAGTGGTGAAAAGATGATTGAAAAACAAAAAGTGATCTTATATCTAAAAATAGGGATATTATAATGTTTAAAAAGCCACTAAAGGGTGGTAGAAAAATTCTTGTCGACTTCCGTAGATGTTGTTATACATTTCGCTCTGACCCCTTGACCAATTATCATTAAAAGGAAGAGAGGCCGGTTCAAAATTTAAAACTATATATAAGATAAAAAGCATTTCGAATATAACTTTTGGACAGCATCTTCAAAAAAAATCCAACATTAAATATACACTCAAATATAATAGTGACTAGTGTTAGTTATATGCCCGTGTCTGCCAATATACCGACAATTATTACAATTCACTCCCCAATTAAGTCCCATTCTTTTGTATTAGACAGCAGCAGGTTCCAAGGGTTTAACCAGATTCAGACGCTTGGATAATTTCCAAGTATCTGAATCTCCTACCCCCCCTCCCCTTTACGCACAATTTAAACTAGATCTACTATATCCATAGAATTTGTTAGTATATTGTTAATACTTATCGATCATATTTAACTCATTATTCTTATACTTAGAAATTAATGTACATCATGAGATAAAAATCAGTCATTATTACGCTGTGCATTAATATTACACAATAGTGGGTTATTGTTGTTGAGTTAGTTCTATTAGTTAAATGTTTTATGTTAGTATATAATTGTATGTTTCTTAAGTCATAAATTTCTGTATACAAGTCCATTAATATTGGTTTTTCGTATTCCGTTTTTTTTCCACCACGGTTTTTCTTGTTTTCCAAATCCTTCATTCAGAGTGAAACATAAAGTTCGAACTTGAGTTAACATTCCAAAGATAACGTGTCCAGACAGCACCTCGTGGAGAAATCTGCCATCTTAACAAGAGCAGGCTTTTTTATTAAAAAGTCCTTTCTTCGCCGCTTCTCCTCTGTATTGTTGTGGGAGACTGACTCCTGATAATCAGTCGGCCTGCCTTGTGCATATTTAAATGTCTCTTCTGAGTCCGTGAAGGTGCGTTCAACAGAGTTATAAGTAATACTCATCTTTGCAGTTAACATTATTCCATATCTTACGCCAGAAATTTCTTTCAAAATCATTCTTGTCTTTGTGAACATGTCCCTCTTTTTAACAATTTCAGCTGAATAGTCACGGAAGAATCTTATATTATCCTCTCCAAACATCAAATTCGATCCATATGGAATCCGTTTCATAATTTCTACCAGGGTAGAGATGTCATAAAATTTCACAATGATCTGCCTTGGGGGGGGGGGGGCAGCTAAGCTTGCTTGAGCCTTACGTTGAACCCGGTGAGCCACGTCTATTCTCGGGGTTTCAGGCAGCTTGAGTACTTGTTTAAGTAAGTTGGCAGCAAACTCCTGAGGGTTTTGTCCACTCTCCCTTCCCTTTTTTACTCAACTGTTCTTAAATTCTGCCTTCTTGATCTTGCTTCCAAGTCCAGACATTTATGCTTCATTTTAGCAAGTTGCCTCCCAGTACTTTCTTGTTCCTTTCTCAGTCTCTCTATCTCCTTAGACATCTCGGGCATCGTATTATCCATTTCTTCCATAGCCGAATCAGTATTCTTGAAAATTGTATCCAACTTCTTATTACAGTCTTTTTCAACCAGTTTAATTTTTTTGTTTAAATCCTCCTCAATCTCTTCAACACGTTTATTTAAGTTATCAATTTTCACCATCAGCTTCTCATTACCGTGTTTAATTTTTTCAGAGATACTTTTGTCCAGCACGGCATTCCCCTCTAGTATCAATTTAGAAATGTCTTGGGTAACTGAAGCTCTTACCGACTTTTCCAGTTGTTCCATCTGTCCATCCTTTGAAGTCATTTCTGCAGGAGGACTTCGGGAGTCAGCTTCTTCTTCCGAGCTTTCAGCTGATGTATGAGGAGTTTAAGGAGTTTTACCAAGTTTTTTCATGTAGAGTCTTGTAGCAGGTCTTGCAGCAGGTTTTGCAGGCTTCTGGTGAGGTTTCCCTTTTTTCATTTAAAACTGCCGTTAATCTCTGTTTTCTCGCAGCGATTTCTGATCACGTCACTTACGCAACGTCAAACAGCTCCGGTGAGGATTTTTAAATCGGTCCCGTCTTCCAAGATTTAACGGGAGCAGAGCTCGATGCTGCACCCTTGTTACTCCATGGCTCCACCGGAAGTCCAGTCACAGTATTGAGTATAGAAGTTGGGAGGTTATGTTGCAGTTGTATAAGACGTTGATGAGACCACATTTAGAATATTGTGTTCACTTCTCGGCACCATGTTATAGGACAGATATTGTCAAGCTTGAAAGGGTTCAGAAAAGATTTAAAAGGATGTTGCCAGGACTAGAGGGTGTGAGCTATAAGGAGAGGCTAGGCTGGGTCTCTATTCCATGGAACGCAGGAGGATGAGTGGAGATCTTATAGAGGTATTCAAAATCATGAGAGGAATAGATCGGGTAGATGCACAGTCTTTTGCCCAGCGTAGGGGAATCGAGGGTCAGAGGACATAGTGTAATTACCAGTCTCGTACACGGGTAAAGGTATAAGCATCTTTAATAGACTCCTCAGTGTCAGATATGCAGTACATTATACGTCCAGGCTACTGCATCTACTAAAAGCAATGAACGAGTTCTTAACACTATAAAGCATGCACTAGGCGGGGTTATTACTAAAAAGCATTCTGATTGGCTAATATGCAATAGCCAATCTACATCTCTTTACATAGAAAATGAAAAGCAACTATGCTTTAATATGCTGTGGGAATATAGTAGAGTTAAACAAAATCGCAGTATCAAGTGGGTGGCCTACTAATCCGCCCGGCCCTCATGCGGTAGGAGGCCCCGCCTCACCTCCCTCTTTGGAAGAAAAGATTGGGACTGGGATTGGTGACACCGCTGACGACCCGATGGGCTTGTAGGGCGAGCCCACCACAGGGGAACTGTGGGTAGGCCAACAACGGAAGACATAGGGGCGGACCGATGCGGGGAGTGTGAGGTATTAGTCGCAACAGGTGATGGGATAGCTGCAACAGGCGTCAGTGCAAACACGAATGGTGGGACATCAGGACCCGCAGGGGCGAGACGCGGTTCCTTCACTGGAAGGATATGTTGATGGTTGTGTCTGTAGAGAACACCATCCACTTCGACCAGGTAGGAACGCGGTTCATTTGAGGGGCCATGAATGTGCCCTAGTCTGGTATGTCCCTTGTCGGTTTGTAGGCATACCACTTGTCCTTGTACCAGTGGTTTAAGCGGCTTGCTCATAAAATCGCTTTTGGGTGTCGCGTTTAAATTGCGCTCGCTTTTGTATTTCGGTGGGAGAGCGGGCGCGCGGCTGAAGCTGTTGCTGGGAGATAGGCAGTGGTGGATGCGTCTGTCGAGACATTAGCCGCTGGGCGGGGGAGCCAAGAACGCTGTCCCTTGAAATGTTCCGTAGGTTGAGCAGGTCTAGCTAGGCGTCGGATTTTGCTAGGTAGGAGCGCTCCATGAGTGGTTTAGCGCTCGGCAAGTCCGTTGGACTGTGAGTATTCTGGGCTGCTTGTGACCTGTTGAAAGTTCCATCGTTTGGCAAAGTTCTTAAATGCCTGACTGGTGAATTGATTTCCATTGTCAGTTTGAAGGCGGACAGGTGATCCATGTATGGACAGGTGGCGTTGTAGTTTCTGGATCACTGAATCAGAGTCAGACAGTTCTTGTTGTAACAGGTGCAGATTTGTGCTTGAGATAGCGTTCCCATGGGACCGACAACACATCGCAAAGTGATTAAGCTTCTTGCAGTGGTGACAAGTTTTCCCATGGGCTACGCAGAACTGGCGCCCTCTAGAGTTGAAATAGTTGCAGTTGGGGCATCGCGTAGCAAACCCATTAGAACTTTTCCGAGGCACATTTGAAGCGTTATTGGGAGAGTAGTTAGCAAGACTCTCCGTGTTGCTGACGTGGGCTGGCAAGACAATCGTGTTGCTGACGTGGGCTGGGAGGTGCATAGCCTGCGAGTGGGGCAACATGAATGAATAGCTTGATCTAAAGTCAGTTCTGGGTTTCGAAGGAGCTCAGCCCTTAGCTTGTGATCGCTCATTCCCCCCACAATGTTATCATGCACCAGTTCATTAGTCAACTCACCGAAGCGGCACCGTGTAGCCATTTGTTGTAAATCACTGATGAAACGTTCCACTAGTTCATCGATCTGTTGATGACGGGCGAAAAACTTTGTTCTTTCAAGCATGCAATTCGAAGGCAGGTCACATAACTCTCTAAATTTTCTGAGTAGAACAGTTGGATTGTCAATAGTTTCTGCAGGCACTAGGACCTGGCCATTAGCTTAATTGATAGCTGGGGCAAACTCGAAGTTGTCTGCACGAATCATTGCCTCTGGACCCGCTAGATTGAGCAGTAGCGATGCCTTCAGACCATCTGCGTCATTTCGGTGAACGATGCGAATATAGTGAGCATAGTCACGTTCAAACATACGCCATCGCTCGGCTATGTTGGAGTCAAAAAGAAGGGGACTTGGCTTACGACAGGAGTTGGCCACAACGGTGAAAAATCGCAAAATAAAACTGATAAAGAAAATAAATCGCGGTAAACAAACAGAGTGGGTTAGACCAACTTTTCTGACACCATGTAATTACCAGACTCGTACACGGGTAAAGGTTTAAGCATCTTTAATAGACTCCTCAGTGTCAGGTATGCAGTACATTATACGTCCAGGCTACTACATCTAATAAATGCAATGAACGAGTTCTGAACACTATAAAACATGCACTGGGCGGGGTTATTACTAATAAGCATTCTGATTGGCTAACATGCAATAGCCAATCTACACATAGGATTAAGATGAAGTGGAAAAGATTTACTAGGAATCCGAGGGGTAATTTTTCACACAAAGGGTGGTGGGTGTATGGAACAAGCTGCCATAGGAGGTAGTTGAGAAACAGTTGGACAGGTCAGATTTGGAGGGATATGAACCAAGCGCAGTTAGGACAGATTTGGAGGGATATGAACCAAGCGCAGGTAAGTTGGACTAGTGTAGCTGGGACATTGTTGTGTGGGCAAGTTGGGCCAAAGGGCCTGTTTCCATACTGTATCACTCTGTGACTCTATGCCATGCACCCCAGCTCTGTTGTACCCGATTCACCTCAACCCTTCCCCTCGTCCTTGTGATTCTCTTGTTCCAGGTCCAGAAGGCACAGTCATCAAAGCTCCCCACGTATAACCACAACTGACGAAGACACAGGATTGAATTCCATTCACTTTTCACTATGCTACAACATTCAAGCATAGAGACATAGAGCAGGTTGTTCATCCTAACTAATCCATGCCGACTAAATGTCCTTCTAAGCTAGTCCCTGTCCTGCCTGTGTTTGACCCATATTCCTCAAAGTGTTCCCTATCCATGTACCTGTCCAAATGTCTTTTAAATGTTGCTATTGTATCTATCTCAACTTAATCTGGTGGCTGGTTTCATATCGATAGTCAATAATCAATAGTGTTTTTTATTGTCACGAATGTTAATTGTTAACACAGTGAAATTATTTTCCTTATAATCAGTCCAGTAGAGTATCACCATACTCTGGTCCCCAATGAGCGTGTGTACAGAATAATCTACTGGCTGTCAACATTATTGGTTTCTCACCTACTCCAAGAACTGTTATGACTGAAACAGTAAATATATTAACACCTGTCTATTGTGCCTCCCTCAGGGTGCAACAGTAAACTCAGTAATTTGTGTGTTACGATGCGAGGGCAAAAAATATGTTTCCAGCATGTCCTCTAGCTGATATTCAGTTGGCGTCACTGCATTTGGGGAAGACATACAAGGGTCGATAAATGTCCAAAACCTATAAGACAGGCTTGCGTTAATCTGCAGTGCCTATTCAAATCTAATTGTATGATGAAAATTGCCATTTGGCCAACATTATACCCAAAAATGCAGGACTATATAGGACAAACAATAACCAGATTAATTATTGGTTCTAGTTCTAGTTCAATTACGGAGGTACAGTAACTTTATTCCATCACACATAGAATTTCTGGGGTACAACCTCTGGTTGGGTGTATGATTACAATTGTTTTATAATGAATGATGCTGTATAATATTGATCGGTTTGGTGTTTGCTGCACCAGAAACTCGTCAGGTATAAAATATATCCCAGACAGAAGAAGATGGGGGTTGCAGAATCATTCTGGACCTCACAAATTTAATTCATATGTTCAGTATAGGCATTTAATAAAGTACACCTTCAACACTGTAACGCAGTTGTTGTCACAAGGCTACTATATGGTTACTATAGACGTTAAACATTTTTTTTTTTTAAAGATACCTTATCATTCAGTACCAATGCATCATTATCGCAGGTACTTTAAGTTAATTCAATGGGTCAGCTGAGGCAATTTAAATAATTACTTAATGGGTTAACTTCAGCTCTCAGGCTGTTCACATAATTATTGAAACCAGCACTGAGGGCTCAGAATCACATTGTAATGGCTTATCTAGAGGATATGTTAATTGTAAATGCCACTCAGGAGACAGCTGAAGAACTGGTTTCAGCAACCATAAGCCTATTGAAAGGCTAGGATTCTATCCATCCAACAACATTTAAGTTACATCCCAAACAATTGATTATTTGGGGTTTGTCATTAATTCAGTAATGATATGTCAGTAACTTGTTAACAGATAAGGTTGGGGATATTACAAATGTCTGTACTTGTCTCGCTGAGAGACCTTATCCCTCCATCTGAGAAGTAGCTACGGGTATTGGTAAATGTTAGCAGCATTCCTGCTGTTGAGTTTGGACCTCTGCATTATCAAAGTCTGCTAAGAGCCAGAGGCCAAGCACTTAAAATAAAAAGTAAAAATAAATAAATTTTAAAAATAAATAAATAAATAAATAAAGCGTGCAGGTCATTGATAGGTCCATGCAGTTACCAACTAAAGCTTTAGCTGAATTGCAATGGTGGATTCTCAATGTTGCACAAGCTACTAGAATATATTTTGGTTCAGCAACCTTCAGTGGTATTACAAACTGATGGGCGTGCTCTCGGATGGGGAGGTAAGGACAGCGCCACCAGTTGAGGTGGTGATGGACTGTCCAAAACGATTAATTCTCCTAACACATGGTATAAATTATTTGGAGTTATTGGGGGTGTTTTATGCATTGATAGATTATTGTCCTACAATGAATGACATGTTCAATTACAAGTAGACAATACCACAGCTGTGGGAGAGACAATATTGTGGCAGACAACAGATCACAGAAGTTCAATAACAATACAGAATGGATGGTAAATCCAGAAGTTCAAAAAGATTGTCAGTCGGTATGGGTACCAAATATTGATCTGTTTGCGTCCAGATTAAATCTCCAGTTGCCTAAATATGTCATAGGAGCCAGACCCAGGAGCAGTAACGGTGGATGCATTCTTGCTACGTTGGGGAAGTATAATTTTCTATGTTTCCCCATTTTGCCTGATTAGGCAATGTCACCAAAATAGAGCAAGACTCCACCGCAGGCGTTTGGTGGTTCCAAACTGGTCTACACAGCCTTTGTTCCCATTGGTGCTCAGAATGATGATTCAGCCATTCATGACAATCCCCAGCTGCAGTAATTGTGGTACATCCAGTACAGGAGAAATCATCCATTACACGATTGTATTAATTGTTAATCTGCAGGTTCTGATGGACTGTCGGATAGGACAATGTATGTTATAACTGCAGCTTGGAGAGATAGCACTAAGAAACAATATATGTCTCATATAAGGAAATGGGAAATCTTTTGTAGACAGTTAGATATATTTTATCATACTGCAAACATATCGGATGTATTGGAGTTCCTTGCTATGTTGCACCTGAGATATAGTGCCATTAATAGTGCTCGGAGTACTTTGTCCTCCTATTTAGGACAATTTTCAGAATGACAATCTAACGGGTTCATCCGTTAATATCCCGATTTATGAGAGGAATTTTAATAAAATCCTACCAAACCCAGATATACAGAAATCTGGGATGTCAGTATAATTCTCACATTGCTTCGGCAGTGGGCTCCAATTACGTCACTGTCTTTTCAGAACTTAATATTTAAAGTGGTTATGCTCATGTCATTAGTATCAGCACAATGAGTACAAACATTACAAATGTTGCGCTTAGATTGTATGCAGTTGTCTGTAGAAAATAATATTTTTTATGTCTATGATCTAAGCAAGCCAGGGAAGGCTGGAACCAAGGTAATCTTTAAAGCATACCCTGTTGACCAAACATTGTGTGTGGTAAGCATCTGACTCAATATATTAAAGTAACTAAGAGTCTCCGAGATTGTGAGACACCAATGCTCATTACCCACAAAATAAAAAATTTAAATAATTTTGTTTTTTTTAAGTGACAGTACAAACTATTCTAGATGGTTAAAACCGGTTCTGTATTTAGCTGGAGTTCACACTCATGTGTTAAATCTCAACTCCACAAGGGCGGCATCAATGTCCGCGGCGAAGGCACAGGACATGCCGCTCGACCAAATTCTAGAGGCCGCAGGATGGTCTAAAGATTTATGATAAACCTGTTGTCACAGTGGCAGGGTTTGCACATGCTATGTTGTGTTCTATTCAATTTGTTTGCTTTGTTTCCTATCATTGTTTCATATCATTGGTGTAATTTTCCCCTGGGATAGAGGGATTATTACTTTCATTGTTATTATTATTATTAACATAGTTATTGAATAATTCAAGCAATGTTCAATAATATTACTTACTCACTACTGTGTCAACTGAAGCAGTGTGTCGTATGGAATGAATCTATGGCATGAAAATCAGAGCTTCAAAATCTTCACGTAGTCACTCACGTGACTCCGAAGTAAAATAGTAAGATTAAACGAGAATTTACCTGTTCGAAGTTTGATCTTTATTTTATGAGGAGTTACGATGAGGGATTACGTGCCCTCCGCTCCCGACCCTCATAATCTAAACGATCATCTGGTAGTTCTAGTCTTCTGTAAGCCTTACTATCTTACTTCGGCTATTGGTTTCTGTGTTTTGCACGCCGCTGCTTTGAAGTATGACGCGCATGCGCCTGGCGGGGCTTCTTCACGTAATCCCTCATCGTAACTCCTCATAAAATAAAGATCAAACTTCGAACAGGTAAGTTCTCATTTAATCTTACTATTTTGTGTCCAATCCAGAAATCTGATAACTGTGTGAGGGTCAATACAGAAAAGTATAACTAGGCAACCATTGGGAAAGAACATTGTTAAACAAAAATATGGAAATGGGTTGCAATCTTTTTGAGAACTCGATGGTCTAAAATAGCCATCGATACAGCCGTACATGTTAGATATAAGGTACAGCTCCAGCTTCAAGCAATCATATACCCCCGAGTAGCTCTTGACCATCCCTAAGTGTGAAGTGGTGGAGAAAAGTGGGAGGTCGTTATTGCTTCTGCAACAAATAAGGCAACAAACAACCTGAATGCTTAAAATACAGCACTGGGGATCTGGTTTGGATGGCACCGAGCCATATAGCAAAAATTGGCTGGAGCAGATAGCCATGGTCATAAAAAAACTGGGTCTGTGGAAGCAGAAAACGTGGAAACATTTGGTCATCAGGTGTGAAGTGCGGTGTGTCCCCTGCTCCTATGCCACAGCAATCACCTGGGCCATCTTCTAGCTCATCTAGGGGTCAAAGATGGAGATGGTCCAACAGCTCACAATGTATAAGTCAGCAGACAACGGGAGCAAAAGCATGCCCAATGTCGCCCTCATCATGATGTCCACCTTTGTGTGTGGCTGCATCAGGCTGTGTAAAGCCAAAGCACGTAGGCACTAAATGTCACTCCTAGCAGATGTTCCCACCTGTCCCCCATGTTGCAAAGGATGGGCCTGGCAGCACAGATTCCGCGCAATCCTTTGTGGAAAAGTTATTTTCACAAGCCCATCAAGCAGTGGTCAGCAGGGAACATCCTGCTGTCAGTGCTGGGAAAGAACTGGATAGATCCTGTGGCGAGGTTCCCTGAGCAGACATCCCAGCTTGTCTGGTGAAATATCTCATCGCCAAAACTCACCAACAAGCACCAAGACCTTGCTTGGCTGGAGGTGAGAGGGGCCCACAGTCAGATCCTTCCTGCACTGTCCGAATCTTACTAGCAGCGCAAGTTGCCCTTGCGAGGGCTGCAATGGAGAGGGGACGGTTGGCCACCCCTTTGCAGCGTGTGGATTTGCAGAGTCTGGCGAAGGTTGCCTGTCACGGTTTATCCCGAACAGCTCCGCAACAGAGGGCTCTCCGATTTATGGACTGTTCCCAGGGATGCATTCAGAGACAAGCATCAAGTGCTGCTGGAAGATCATCAACTCGGTGAAAGACGCTCTTTGATCAGCCCCAACCTTGTTGATCTCCAGCAGAGTGAGATGTCTGTCAGCGAATGTTGCTGACTGGCCCGCTGCAGACTCCAGTTGTGTTTTCACTTTGAAGGAAATTACCCAAAATTCGGGAAATTCTGGTTGTCTTCGGGTAAATTAAATAATTTCGGGAAATTTCTGCATCCGGCCCGCCAAGGGTCCAATCCGGCCCGTGGAATGATTTAGCGGAAAAAGTATATTTACGACCATCCGCGCCTGCGCAGTTGGGGTAGGCCTGTCAGCCACGTCACAATTGAAAATGGAGCCGGTGGCGAGGTAGGGATGCAAAATGAACCCGTCTCCCCGCACGTGCGGAGTGGGCCTGGTATCCGCGCTTGCGTAGATGGGGCGGCAGTCGCACATGTGCAGTTGGGGAAGTCTTAGAAAATTTCAGGAAATATCATCAAATTCCAGGAAATTTGGGATTCTATTTAAGGAATGTTTTTTTGAAGTGTGGAGCAGGAGTATGTAGGTATGTTACAATACTTACCTTTAGCGGCGCTGCAGTTCTGCCACTCCCCGTGTGCGCGACTTTGGCGCCTTTCAGAGGGGGGTGGGTTTAAAATGCCGTTTTTTCTCCCGACTGTTCAAGTCGATCCATCTCGGGGGATTTCGTCGCTAAAGAGAAATCGCTCCGACATTTGTTTTATGAAGGTATTTTTAAACTACACTAGATCATTTAATAGCTAGAGTAATTTAAAAATCATCTTCTAAAGCCGTGAGCGCCAACAACGGGAAGGATTTTACGTAGGGGATAAAGAAGGTACACAGTTTATTTATATATCAATCTATAATAACTTAAATTTTTCATTGAGTTCTCTTAATTTTTAAGAAAGTTATGGGCTTTTGACTGTCCTAGATCGCAAGTCAAGGGAAAGGCAATGGGGAACAAGGTGCTAATTTCCGAGTATGAAAATAGCCTTAACTTTTTTAATACTGAAGATATGAATGTGAATTAGGTGTCAAGTTAAACTTATTTTTATGCTTTATCTTATGGGATAAATTGCAGACTTGATTTTTTAAATCTCAAAATGTTGTAACGTTGAGGGACCACACCGAAGCTTTGTGCAGCCAACACCAAGTCTCTGTGAAGGAGGACCGTTGTCTAGGGTCCTTCCTCTGCTTCACATTGGGGGGCAGGGTGTGGTGGAGACACCCCTCAAACAAGGGAAGGGATATCACCCCAGGGCGGGCACATGAGTGGCAAGGGCGCTGGGTAGAATTATGGTTTTTGGGGAACACTACCAAATTTTACGCTAACGAATGTATGTATAGCCGTGGAGGAATTTTGCACAGTTCTTGTTCTGTACGTGGGTACACAAAAGGCTGGAGAAACTCAGCGGGTGCAGCAGCATCTAAGGAGCGAAGGAGATAGGCGACGTTTCGGATCGAGACCCTTCTTCAGACTGGTCAGGGATCAGGGAAACGAGAGATATAGACGGTGATGTAGAGAGATAAAGACCAATGAATGAAAGATATTCAAAAAAGTATCGATGATAAAGGGAACAAGCCATTGTAAGCTGTTTGAGGTGTGAAAATTATAAGCTAGTGTGACTAGGGTGGGGAAGGGAGATAGAGAGAGAGGGAATGCCAGGGCCCGAGGGCTGAGGGAGAGGTGGGAAGGGGAGGAGACAGCAAGGGTTAACAGAATTGAGAAAATTCAATGTTCAAGCCCAGAGGATGCAGACTCCCCAAGTGGAATATGAGGTGCTGTTCCTCCAACTTGCAGTATTGCTCACTCTGGCCGTGGAGGAGGCCCAGGACCGAGAGGTCGGATACGGAATGGGAGGGGGAATTGAAGTGCTGAGTCACCGGGAGGTCGGGTTGGTTATTGCGGACCGAGCGGAGGTGTTCGGCGAAACGATCGCCAAGCCTCCGCTTGGTCTCACCGATATAGATCATCTGGCATCTGGAGCAGCGGATGCAGTAGATGAGGTTGGTGGAGGTGCAGGTGAATCTCTGTCGGACCTGGAAGGACTGCTTGGGTCCCTGAAAGGAGTGGAGGGGGCAGGTGAAGGGACAAGTGTTGCATTTCTTGTGGTTGCAAGGGAAAGTGCCCGGGGAAGGGGTAGAGCGAGAGGGGAGGGAAGAATTGACAAGGGAGTTGCGGAGGGAGCGGTCTTTGCGGAAGCTTACAGCTCTTTGCGGAAGACAAACAGCTTACAATGGCTTGTTCCCTTTATCATCGATACTTTTTTGCATATCTTTCATTCATTGTTCTTTATCTCTCCACATCACCGTCTATATCTCTCGTTTCCCTGATCCCTGACCAGTTCCTTAGATGCTGCTGCACCCGCTGAGTTTCTCCAGCCTTTTGTGTACCCTCGATTCTCCAGCATCTGCAGTTCCTTCTTTAACACTTGTGCTGTACGTGTTTTTTTAAACCCTGAATAAAGTTTATTTTGATTTTGTTATGAACGTAGCGGTTAACGCACACATGCTCCCAGTCCCACCTGTTGCATTGTGTCGTCGCCATCGGGCTGCCCAGGTCCGTTGGGTTGGGCGTTTGGCGCCCGCCGGTTTAAATGAGAGAATGCCTGTCGCGTGTCTGCCGCCCGTGCCCATTGTCTCGTGCCTGCGTGCCGTTGGTTTGCCCGCTGTGTCTTTAACCTGCGGCCGGGTCGGGGTTTTCGCGCCGATTGTGACATCCCCTCCCCTCCCCTCCCCTCCCTTACCCCACCCCCTCCTCCTCGCGCTCCCGCGGGCGGTTGGCCACAGCCCCAGAGCAACGGGCGGGTGCGGTCATGGCGTCGGCCTCTACCGAGACGGACACCGCCTGCGAAAACAGCCAGAGCCAGGCGGCAGAAGTTGAGCTGGATGATAAAAGTGCAGGAAAAAACAGTGGAGCCAGTTCTGTTCGCCCGTTGTCTTCGTCTCCTCGGCCGGTAAAAGCGGCACAGCGGGAGCTGAAGCGCAGACCGACGGAATCGGAGGAGGTGGAAGAAGCGCACGTTCTGCCCTCGGTTTACGTGTCAACTGTCAAATTCACCCCAGAGAGCAGGATGAACCTGTACTGCGATCAAATTTTAGCTTCTTGCAAGGTACTGACATGTAAAGCAACGCTGGAGGGAAAGGAGGTGCATATATTAGCAATGTTACAACATTTTGAGATTTTAAAAATCAAGTCTGCAATTTATCCCAACAGATAAAGCATACAAATAAGTTTAATTTGACACCTAATACACTTTCATATCTTCAGTATTAAAAACGTTAAGGCCATTTTCATATTCGGAAATTAGCATCTTGTTCCCCATTGCCTTTCCATTGACTTAACACAAAAGTTGTGATCGAGGACAGTCAAAAGCCCATAACTTTCTTAAAAATTAAGAGAACTGAAAGAAATTTTCAGTTATTATAGATTGGAGCATTCTGAAACTAATATGAAACAATCTTCTTTGGATGACCTGAAATTAAAGCATCTAATTAGTTAGTTACCCAATTGTAGCTAATTACAAAATTAAATTACTGGATCTCAACATCTATCCATTTCTTAAGAAAATATTAACATTTTTTTAAAGCCTAAGTGTCCAAATAACATTCACACAAGAATTCACAATATAACATGATTTTAAAATCTAATTGTCATTAATTTATAGGCCAAATTGAAGGAATTTTGTGTTAAATTAATTGGCATTTTAAACAGCTTGCGAGTGGGTTTTTCCGGAACGCGATGGATTAGAACGTTGCGGTTGCAGTGAATTTCAACCCCATGTCAGCAGGAAAAATACTGCCGGTTAATATGGGGACTAAGTCACCATTTCGCAACATGAAAGTTTGATTAAAGTCCCCTAAACAAGCAAGTGTATATGTAAAAATAAACAGCTTTCACTTACCTGTCCCCTACGTAAAATCCGTCCCCGTTGTCGGCGTTCACAACATTAAGAGCTCATTTTTATTTTACTGCAGCTCAGAAATAGTCGGCCGATTTAAAAAAAAAAGAACTTACCGGCAGTCGGAAGGAATCTCCAGAAATAGATCGCACTCCGACAAAATATTATTCCGGATGGCAAGGGAAAAACCGCATTTTAACCCCCCCCCCCCCCCCCCCCCCACCCTTGAAGGCGCCAAAGTTGCGCACACGGCCAGCGGCAGAACTGCAGCACCACTAAAGATAAGTTTTGTAACATACATTCATATATGTGGTTGGTGGCAATCAGTTCCTTTCACCATTCCTCAGCAAATGAAACAGCCCATGCCTGTTGAGTGCAGCAGACCTGGACGACAATTGGCGTAACTTTCATGCCACAAAAGTGCCAGGCAATGACAATGTTCCACAAGAGAAAATACCACTGAATAAAATCCTTACCCCACACATCTCTGTTAAACTTTGCCCCAGTCACCTTAAAGTTATGCCCTCTACTCTTTGACATTTCCAATTTTGGGTAAAAAGTTCCAACACTAGTCTATAAATACCTCTCATAAAAGTCTCCTAGGCCTCCAACACTCCAGAGAACACAATCCAAGTTTGTTCAATCTCTCCTTGTCGCTAATACCCTCTAATCCAGGCAGCATTCTGTTTTTTTAAACGGCTCGAAGTCCGGGAGTAACTCAGTGGGTCAGGCAGCATATCTGGAGAACATGATAAGATGATGTTTGGGCTCAGGACCCTTCTTCAGACCTGCTCAGTGGTTCCAGCACATTGTATCTTTTTATGTAAACCAGCATCTGCAGTTCCTGTTATCCAGCATCTTAGTAAACCTCTTATGCACGTTCTCCAAAGCCTCCATATCGTTCCTGCAATGAGGCAACTAGAATTGGCCACTATATTCCAAATGTGGCATCTGGAATATCAAAACTCAGGAACATTGAATTACCAGTCATGTCCCTCTTCCAACCAATGGCAGCAACATCACAGTTCCAAACACTGATCAGGCTCTAAGTTCATCTGCTTTCCCCACGATACTCCTTGCATTGAAATAAGCTTATTCTTCAGTGCATCAGTTTCATCATATTCCTTAATCTTGCCTTACCTGTCCTTCCTTTGAGACTTACTGATCCTAACTTCTACTTCCACATCAGTCCTCCCATTTGCTGACTTTCTACTCTGGTTCCCACTCCCCTACCACTCTTGTTTAAATTCTCCTGAGTTGCACCAGTAAATCTTTCTGTAAGGATATTGGTCCCCATGGGTTCAGATCCAGCCCATTCCCCTTGTACGATCCGATATAACTTTATTTATCCCAGGAGGGAAATTGGTCTGCTAACAATCATAAATCATAAAATCATAAAACACAACATGATACATGAAACATTAAATTAGAGTGATGGTGGATTGGGGAGGGGATGACCTTGGTTGGCCTTCAAGGTTCAGTGAGTACAGCAATTTGGGTAGGGTCTGAGTTATCCATAAATGAAGCTAATGTAATGAGAGGTGGCAGAAGGGAGAAAACAAGCAAGATAACAACTATTTTCCTTTACAAATAAGCCTAGCCAAAGGCAGGGTGGATATTCGTTGCGAAAATCTCCATTTTACTCTACATTAGCTTAGATAGGTGGCATAGTGCCAGGAAATGTCTTTGCCTATTCACTGTGACTCGCCATGTCTACATTTTAAATTACCCTAAAGAAATACCACACTTGGAATTTTTTTAACTGTAAGCAAGATTTAGAACAAGAATAAAAATCGCAAAGAAAAAACATTTTGGCCTGTTGTGATAACAGCTCTTTAACTGTTCCCAGTTTAACTTCCCTGTTTTCAAATCACTGCAGAAATAACCTTGGTACTACCTACATTTACTATTTTTATGACTTACTGCCTTTGACATTACTATTAGTATTTGGTGTGTTTGCCATCTACGATTCCTTTGATCCTCGTCCCACTCAGATTCACAACTTTCAGATGATATGTGTATTCTGCATTCCAATGTAACTGATATGAATTTCGTTGTCAGTTATTGACCATTTGCAAATATATTAATATCCTCCTCTAAACTGTTCCAGTCCTGCTTGAATTCACTATCTGCACCCTATTTTGGTGTCATACACCAATTTAGAAATTGATTTTAATCCCATAGTCTACAATGTTATTTTTAATTCTCATTGGGCGGAGGTGGTATCCACAACTCAAGGGCATAAGTGAGAGTAAGGAGGTTGAAAAGAGATCTGTAAGAATCCCCTGCACTCTAAGGAATAAAGACCTAAACTACACGACCGCTCCCTCCGCAACTCCCTTGTCAATCCTTCCCTTCCCTCTCACTCTACCCCTTCCCCGGGCACTTTCCCTTGCAACCGCAAGAAATGCTACACTTGTCCCTTCACCTCCCCCCTCCACTCCTTTCAGGGACCCAAGCAGTCCTTCCAGGTCCGACAGAGGTTCACCTGCACCTCCTCCAACCTCATCTACTGCATCCGCTGCTCCAGATGCCAGATGATCTATATCGGTGAGACCAAGTGGAGGCTTGGCGATCGTTTCGCCGAACACCTCCGCTCGGTCCTCAATAACCAACCCGACCTCCCGGTGACTCCCGGTATCCGACCTCGGTCCTGGGCCTCCTCCACGGCCAGAGTGAGCAACACGGCAAGTTGGAGGAACAGCACCTCATATTCCGCTTGGGGAGTCTGCATCCTCTGGGCTTGAACATTGAATTTTCTCAATTCTGTTAACCCTTGCTGTCTCCTCCCCTTCCCACCTCTCCCTCAGCCCTCGGGCCCTGGCATTCCCTCTCTCTCTATCTCTCTCCCCCACCCTAGTTGCACTAGCTTCTCATTTTCACACCACAAACAGCTTACAATGGCTTGTTCCTCTTTATCATCGATACTTTTTTGCATATCTTTCATTCATTGTTCTTTATCTCTCCACATCACCATCTATATCTCTCATTTCCCTGATCCCCGACCAGTCTGAAGAAGGGTCTCGACCAGAAACGTCGCCTATCTCCTTCGCTCCTTAGATGCTGCTGCACCCGCTGAGTTTCTCCAGCTTTTTGTGTACCATCGATTCTCCAGCATCTGCAGTTCCTTCTTTAACAACCTTTCCCTACAGCTCAGGTCCTGGCGATATTCTTGTAAATCTTCTCTGTGATCCTTCTAGCTGAATGGTATCTTTCCTACAGTAGAGTGAACAAAACAGAACATAACACTTCAAGTAACACCTCACCAACATTTTGTACAATTGTAACATAATGTCTTTACTTAATTCCCTGACAGACGAAGGCAGTATGCCAAAGGCTTCGTCACCTACCTGTGATGTCGCTTCCAGGGAACTATGTACATACTCCTCGATCCCTCTGGTCTGCAATACCTTCCAGGGCCCTGCCATTCTGTGTGAAGATCCTGTCCTGATTTAATTTCACAAAATGCAACACCCTTCACATACTTGAATTAAACTGCATTTTCCATTCTTCAGCTCCCTTGCCCAGTTGATCAAGATCCTGCTATATTTTTTTTTATAATGATCTTCACTATAAATGGTGCCATCTGTTTTAGTGTCATTTTCAGATTTACTAATCATGTCTTGCACAATCTCATCTAAATTGTTGATATAAATGACAAACAGCTGTGGGCCTTCACTGACCCCTGAGACACCACTAATCACAGGTCTCCAGTCCAAAATAAAAGTTTTCACTGCCACAACTGCTTTCTACCAGCAAGCCAATTCTGTATCCATTTAGCTGGCTCTCCCTGGATCTCATTCGATCTAGGTTTTCAGAGTAACCTATCATATGGAACCTTTTTCAACCGTACTGATGTTTTGAGTTGGTAACAGAAAGAGTAAACATCAATAACGTAGTAGAATATTGTAGGAATTCCCAATCTCACTCGGTGCCCAGCTCCTTCTGGGGCTCCGCAGTGGCATTCTCAGGGGGATTCCATGCGCAGGGCATTTGGGTCGTTCCTGGAGGGCAGCTTGGTGCAGTCCAGGGAGTCGGGCCAGCTAAGGTTAAATTGAGTCTTGATGGGGTTGCAGCGCTGGCATGCCTAATCACACAGGGGTCTACAGGCAGGGATGGAGGTGGACCATTTGATCGATGCACATGGGGGTGTAGAGCGAGCACAGGAAGAGCCGGAGGTGGACGTGACAGCCGTACTTGACTAGCAACGCAAACTCGTGCAGTCTGATGGCGGCTTCCCGCTGATTCTGGTGGCCCATGTAGTTAGGCATGCTTGTCATGTTGTAGCCTGCTGTCTATGTTCATGGCATATGGACTTCAGCAAGGCCTTTTTGTAAGGTTCCATAAGAAAGTGTTTTTCTTTTAAAACGTGCACTTCGCCATATCTACTTGTTATTAAACTGGAAAGTCTACAGAGCAGATTTCAAAGGGTATTGCCAGGACTCAAGGGCATGAGCCATAAGGAGAGGTTGGGCAGCCCAGGACTTTATTCATTGGAGTGCAGGAGGCTGAAGAGATATTGTAAAGGGGTATAAAATTATGAGGTGAATGCAGTGTTTACCCAGGGTAGGCAAATGAAAAACTAGAGGATGTAGGTTTAAAGTGAGAGGGCCAGGATTTAATAGGAGTCTAAAGGGCAACCTTTTCATTCAGAGGGTGGTAGGTATATTTAACGAGCTGCCAGAGGTGGAAGTTGAGGCAGATATTATAACAGCATTTAAAAGGCACTTGGTCAGGTATGCAGGCAAATATGACAAGCTTCGATGGGGATTCTTGGTCAGCATGGACGTGTTGTGCCAAAGAGCCAGTTTCAATGCTGTATAACTCCATGACTCTACTTTCTACTGTACTTAATTGGGTTTTTTTCCTACCATTAATTATAAACTGAATGTGTTGATATGCAAAATATATGTTCTCTCCCAGCTTCTGTTCTCAGCCATGAATATCATGATTTCTCCAATGTATTTACATCATGGTTTACATCATAATTATGACCTTTTCTGCCCATGGTACAAAAACCCTTCTCCATATCATAAATATACCGATTCACTTCAACCAATCTGTAGGGGTGCATTCTTTATTCTCACCATTCTTTGGATAAACAAGATTCTTCTGAATTTCTTACTACTTTTTGGGGACAATCTTGCAATGAAGACCTCCAGTTTTGTATGAACCCTTTCAATATATATTTTAATGGTCAACATTGCCGAGATAGCTATCTGCTTTTGTGTTTTTATCTGGTCTAATTCATTCCCCATTGCTAGAAGATCCAATAGTAATTTCTCCTTCACTAGGATTTATACAGCTTAGGTACGAAACATTATGTTGAAACTGCATTCCCTGATTCCTTACCTCTTCAGTTCAGTTAATATTTTGTCGTTGAAATCCCATCATTATTATTCTGCGTTTTCTCTTTTCATTGATTTATCTGCATATTTCTTTATCCACCTTTCATCTGTTATGTAAACAACTCAATATGTGATTGTTCCTTTATTACATTTTGTTTTGATATCTATGGATTATATTTTTGCCTTCATTATAGCTGTGTATCGATTTCCATTGCTTTCAATTTAGCCCTTACAGGTACCACCATTACATCTTTCCAGTTACCTACTGTATCTTAAGTTTACATTCCCTTACATCGGTGAGACCAAGCGTAGACTAGGCAACCGTTTCTCTGAACAGTTCTCTGAATAGTAGAACTTTTTGTTCTACAATGTGCAAAATATGGAAAATCTCAGCATTGAACAACATCTTCCAAGACCCTGATTATCTCTATAATTATAAAACTCTGATCTTGGATGTGGATGTATTTTGTGTATTTGTTCGTTCGTCTGTGATTCACATCTCCTTGAAAACACGATGCGCTAACGGTGAAATCTTTACATATTCCGATAAAGATTTACACCATGATGTCAAAAATCGCTTTGTCTGAAAATTTGATGCATTATTTTCCAAATTATTTATGAATATGTTCAAAAAATTCAAATAACTTGGTAAATAAACGAGATGGTCTCGCTGATGACGTCACAATGGCTCTGCATGCCTGCCTCTGCTCGCACTCACAATGGATCTGCCTGCCTGCCTCTGCTTGCGCTGCAAGTGACGTCACCCCGTTACTCTCTTCTGTATTTCTTGGCTTCTTAACTTTCACTTCTTTAAATTTGTCATTTAGTGTTTTTAAACTGCTGGTCTGGTCGTGCTGCGCTCTTCTCTGGGCTCCTTGAAGTTCTAGAACAATGCGGCGGCCATTATCGCCGCGTGGGTGAGGTTGCGGGACAGCGCAATGGGAAGTCGATCGTGGTGGCCATTACTCCGTCTGGGAGAGGCCATCTATGGAGACCTGCGATTCCTCCGTCGATCGTAGGGACTCGGGGAATCGTGACGCCTTTCCCAACTGGTGATCTCTGGCCGTCACAGAGAACGACCTCCTTTCTGCCTCCCCCCGCCCGATCGTCTGTCACGCAGGTGGGTGGGCTTCCCCTCGCGGAAGCCACGATCGGCCGCCGCCGCCCCCCCACTGCTTTTGACCATCCTCAGGTCGCCCCGGGCCTCTCTCGGTTCCACGTTGGCCGCAACCTAGCTCGGGCCCGGTGCCTGGTGGGGAGTCTGCTGCTCTATGACCTGGGTAGGTGCTTCCTCTATCCCCTCTCCTTCCCTCTCGAAGAGGAATCGAATATAGGAGCAAAGAGGTCCTTCTGCAGTTGTACAGAGCCCTAGTGAGACCACACCTGGAGTATTGTGTGCAGTTTTGGTCCCCTAATTTGAGGAAGAACATTCTTGCTATTGAGGGAGTGCAGCATAGATTTGCAAGGTTAATTCCCGGGATGGCAGGGCTGGTATATGCTGAGAGAATGGAGCAGCTGGGCTTGTACACTCTGGAGTTTAGAAGCATGAGAGGGGATCTCATTGAAACATATAAGATTGTTAAGGGCTTGGACATGCTAGAGGCAGGAAACATGTTCCCAATGTTGGGGGAGTCCAGAACCAGGGGCCATAGTTTAAGAATAAGGAGTAAGCCATTTAGAACTGAGACGAGGAAACACTGTTTCTCACAGAGAGTGGTGAGTCAGTGGAATTCTCTGCCTCAGAGGGCGGTGAAGGCAGGTTCTCTGGATGCTTTCAAGAGAGAGCTAGATAGGGCTCTTAAAAATAGCGGAGTCAGGGGATATGGGGAGAAGGCAGGAACGCGGTACTGATTGGGGATGATCAGCCATGATCCCATTGAATGGCAGTGCTGGCTCGAGGGGCCGAATGGCCTACTCCTGCACCTATTATCTATTATCTCTCTACCCCCTCCCCGGGGCAGAGAAAGAGAGAGAGGGGGGAAGGGAGGGGGTCGGGGGGAGGGGGTGAGGAGGCTGCTGCTCTACGACCTGGGCAGGTGCTGCCTTTACCCCCTCCCTTTCTGCCCCCCCCCCCCCGCACTGCCCCCCTCCCTCTCTTCCCCTCCCTCTTCCTCCCTTCCTCTCTGCCCCTCCCTCCCTCTCCACCCCCCCCTCATCTAGCTGCACCTGCGCAGTTGGGGGTTATGCGTGAGTGGATAGGGCGGGGGATGCGGTAAAAGGAGTGAATGAATAATATTAATATGATATCAAGGGGGGGTGGTTAGTGTGTGTGTGTGTGGGGGGGGGGGGGTAGTGAGTGTGGGGGATGGTTAGTGTGTGTGTGTGACTCTGCAGGCAGCCTCTCCCCCACCACCACAACCGTGCGTTGAGGGGACGGGACACAACAGGTCCCCTTTGGTCTAGTAAATCTATAAAGCTACGCTGACCCAACTGCCATACATCTTCTTGCAATTTGTGCTCTTGCGCTAGATGACATAATCTGAAATCTCTTGCAGGGTTTTTCAAAAAAGATCTCGGCACAGAACTTAGGGGGTCACTCAAAAAATTGTAAATAAACTTGCTGCGTTCTACAGTTTCTCTTCTTGAAATTATTGGATGAGATCTTCCTGTGCCAAGTTTAACCTAGTTCAGATGCAACAAAATAGATTCCCCAGCTAATTTGAACTAGTGAGCTACAAGAGAACACATAGGAAATATCCAGTGAAGAAACAAAGCAGTTTTGGGACTGGGTGTAGCTTGGTTGTGATTCCACAATTCTTTAGCCTCTGCAAATGATAACTTGATTGATGTAATACAGTGTTGCCTTAGAGGAGAACACTGCAATATGTAAAATATTCTGTAGTGTGACAATTTTGATTAAATTGCATGAACTGGGCTGTCATATTGCAAAGGGAGTAGATGGGGCAAAATTTCCTTAGTATCCCCAGGAAAGATTTCTGAAGCATTATGTGGATGGCCCTGCTAGAGAAGGGGCTACACTGGACTTTCTCATAGAGAATGAAACTGGAGGAGCACTGTGGGATCAGTGGCTATAATTCTTTTAGTTTAAAAAATAGTTATGGAAAAAGATAATGCAGGTTTGCAAATTAAAATCCCAAATTGGGAAAAGGCTAATTTTGATGGCAAAGGTAGCAGGTAATGACATGTCTGGCAAGTGGGAGGCTTTTAAAAGTAAAATCGGGAGAGTTTGATCACCATGTTCCATTTAGAGTGATGGACAATGCTGGCAAAATTTTGGAAACCCAATTGATGACGGATATTGAAATATTGAAGCATGTGTAATGTAAAGGCAGCTAGGATGAAGCAAATCCCTTAAGGATTGTAAGAGATGTAGGAAAACACAATTAAGAATGGGATATGAGATATTTCTGCCCGACAAGGTAAAGAAGAATCCTAAAAGATTCTATGAATATATTAAAAATAAAAATGTAGCTATGGAGAGAGTAAGTTTGGTTGCATATGTGTGGAGCCATTGGAGATGGGGTAGAGCTCAAATGAATGCTTCTTGCCTGTATCTTGGAAAAGGACATGGGCAGTCAGTTCACGGAAGAGAACAGTGATGTCCTGAACATTCAATGTGGTGTTGGGGTTCTTAAAACATATAAATGTGCATGTCTCTGGGGTCTGACCAGGTGTACCCAGGACTTTGTGGAAACCAAGGGAAGAAATTGCTGGCAGGGCAGTAGACTTTGGCTACACAGAATTTAGCAAAGCCTTTGACATGGGATAGGCTGGTCTAGCAGGTTTTTTTGCAGGGTGAGCTAGCAAAATTGGCTTGGTGTTAAGTGTCAGGTGGTAGCGGAGGGTTATTTTTCACATTGAAGACCTTGGACATGTGTGCCACAGGAATTGGTTGTTTGTCATGCAGATGATTTGCATGAGAATGCAGGTGGCATGATTAGTAAATTTGTGGATGACACCATGATTGGTGGTATAGTAGACAGTGAAGAAAGTTGTCTATAGTTGCAGGTCTAAAACAAGAAGGCATAGGTTTAAGATGAGAGGGAAAAGATCTCGTTAGAGGAGAGATTTAAAGGGGATCCGGGGGGCAAGTTTTCAGAATGTGGTAGGTATATGGAACAACATGCCAGAGGAACTGATTAACTGATATAACCATGAAGTGTAAAAGACATTTAGACAGGCACGTGGATTGGGTAGGTTGAGTGGGAAATTGACGAAATGTATGCAAATGGAACAAGCTTTGGCAGATACCTGTTGGCAAGAATATGAAGGGCTAAAAGGCCTGTTTCCGTGTTGTGTAACATTGATTTAATATTAATTAGAATTTAGCTGGAATAAAATATTAAAAAAATAATACATTTGTCATTTCTACAAAGGCAGAAGAAGCAGATGAAGCTATGAGCAAGTACCTCACTGAAAAGCTACGTGCCAAAAGCACATGGTTGGGAGTATGGAAAACAAATCCTGAGCTTTTCTTCGTAAAGTATGATGAAGGATCTATACCATATGTTGGTATTTTAGTTGAGGTAGGTTATATAATTTTTTTAATTCCAGACGGTTCTAAAGCTAGCTCACTAAAATTGTTCTGTTTGTTGAGAAAGAGGGAGAAGAAATACTATCATCCATCGTCAGTTGTAATGCTCCATGTATCACTGGTAATTAATAATGACTACATCTACAATTCTCACTGTATGTTGAAAATTCTGATCAGTCCCAATCACTTAGGTACCTCTTCCATTCTTTTTTTATTTCCAGTTGGCACAATTTTTATTCTCCTCACATTTACATTAATTCTTACCAAATTCTATAATTCACCTACACATGAGGGACAATTTACAGTGGTCAATTAACATATGCTTCTTTGGGATGTGGAAAGAGGAAACCCAGGCGATCAGAGGGAGTGTGTAAATTTAACACAGATAGCACCTGAAGTCAGGATTAACCCAGATCTCTGGCTCTCTAAGGCACAGTTTTACTAGCTGTGCCACTGTGTCATTTAAATATTTATTTTTATATGGGTTGTAACACCTTAATGTTCTATGGTAGGAGGGCTTACAGATTTTTATTTTACACATAGAGCTTTTGTGGTGGCAGTATCACACTATTATGTATCTCACCATGTCATCTTTGATTATGTAATGTGCAAGATTTAGTCATGGATAGCTTCATGTCCTAGAAACGCATTTGTGATGCGAGGGTGTCTTTTTTATTTAATGATCTTCCAGCAGCTGTTTATGTTTGTCCTATTGCGTGTCTCTGGGAACAACCCACAATACTATGAAGCACAGTTGTTGGAGATGTACATTGACAAAGACCACTGCATCTCTTTCCAGAATGTCTTGGCAAATGCGCATTTAAAAAGTAGGTGGATGAATGCAATGAATTATAAGGGTCCTGACCCGAAATGGCATCCACAGATGCTATCTAACCCGATGTGTTCTGCCAGCACTACTTGTTTTCCTCAAGATTCTGATCGTGTGCAGGCAAAGGAAATTAGCTTGGGCACAGACATTGTGGGCCAAAGGGTGTGTTCCTGTGCTTTACTGTTCTATGTTCTATTAATTGGGATGTATTTTGTTATGTTTTTGGTAGACATATTGGTTTATAACTAGACATGGCAAGTCAATCCCAAATGCATTGAGATTAAATAAATACTTGAGACCATCTGCAATGCAGCACCGTTGATCATTTTGGTGAAAGGTGATTGATCCAAAACATTGACGTGTCTGTTTTCATAAATTCTGCTGACCAGTTTGACGTTTTCCTGCATGTGCTGTTTATTTTACAATCTACATTATTTTGCATTTGAGAACGTTATACTTTTCACAATGAAGCTCAACAATATGTGCTAAAGTAGTGTCTTCATGTGGTAAAGCTTCCCATATTTCACAGAAATACAATAAACAAAAAATTTAAACTAAGAGACTAGACCAGGTGATTCTGGAGTGTTGAGACACATTTTAAGGAGAGTTTTAAAAGAGGAGGAACCATTAGAACACAGAAAGACCAGTGAATTTCCAGTCTCAGCCTTAAAAATAGTTTGTGGTGATGGAATGAAGGAAGCAACGAATAAACAAGAATCCAGAGTTGGGGGAATGTAGAGCACCTTGAGGATTAGATGACATTACCGAAGTAGGGAGAATCAATACCGTAGAGAATTATAAATATGGAGATAGAATTAATTAATTGTGATGTAAGCAGACCAGGGCACATGTAAACAGGAGTGATGATGCAGCATGATTTTATGAGTTACAATATTGATAGGAGAGACTGGATGAGCTTAAGTTTACGAAGGGTGAGAGTCACACAAGAAACAATTAGAATTTAAAAATATGAAAATAATATAAACATTGATGAATGATTCTGCTGCAGAGGTAAACATAAGTTCAGAAACTACCATCTGTTTTATTATAATTTTGAGAACACCATCAAGAACACCACAGAGGCAGCGGAGAAGGCCTCGAGATGGCTCTGGATCTGGAGAGAAGGTCCTTGGGGAAGAGCGAATGCCACCTGAACACAAGTTGTGATCTGATCAACCACAGCTGGGTCGTCTGGGCGAGGGTGTCTGATGTTGAAAGACCCGAAACACCCGATGGCCCCAGGTTGCATCACTGATGATGTGTTCAGGAGCATCAATAGATGTATTTGTATCAATCATTGTGCTGGTGAAACCAGTGGCGACCAGGAATAGACTGGTTGACAACCAAGAATAGGGTGGTGACGATTGGAGAGACAGTGGACAGCTCGGAAAGACGGCAACCAGGGCGGGGCGGGTTGGCAGCCCAAACCGCATCCTCTGAGAGGAGGAGACCCGAAAACACATGGAAAAATACCCCCAGGGGTGCCCGAGAGGGGGGGAGGATGAGCACCTCAATTTGAAGGATCAACGACTAATGGCAGTGGACAACCGACTATGAGTATCAAATGCAGATGTTGTAAGGTTTGCAGCCGAGGCCTGAAGATTCACCAAACCCAGATGAAGTGTTTGGAGGGACATGGAGTGTCACATCGCGCAGGTATTTTACCTGGTGAGACGGAGGATGCGCCGGGCCCGGAATCACCCCATACAGCCTGAAGCCTCAAAGTGGCACAACTAGTCCCTCGGAACAGTTCTCCGGAGAAGGTTCGAGCCAAATAGCCTCAGGCCTGCAAGACGGCTGTCTGGCATCAGTTTGACGAGGACATCGACAAGGTGCTAGAAGCAACTGCGAAGGGAGACGTGGACCGAAGGCTGCGGACGATGACGACAATCATCATCAGCCTAGCTGTGGAAAGGTTTGGAGCAGTGGAGAAGAAGCCGGCCAGAACACCTTTCACCTTGAACCAAAGAGCAACAAAGATCCACAAGATCCGGCAGGAGCTGAAGTCCGTCAAGAAGCAGTATAAAGTGGCCAGCGAAGAGCAACGTTCCCCCCTTGGCTAAGCTGTGAACCATCCTGAGGAAGAAGCTGCTGACCGACCATAGAGCTGAGTGGCACCGAAGACGCCGGAAGGAAAGAGCCAGGAAGAGAGCATCCTTCATAGCCAACCCCTTCGTCTTCGCCAAACAACTGCTAGGGCAAAAGCGCAGTGGAAGTTTGGCTTGCTCTAAGGCGGAGATTGACCGGCACATCCAGACGACCTACAGCAACCCCATCAGGCAGCAGGAGCTGGGCCAGTGCAACATCCTGATAAAACCACCTCCACCCACCAAGGAGTTTGATAATAGAGAGCCACTCCTGAAAGAGGTCCAGGACGTTGTGAAGAGAGCAAGATCTGGCTCAGCCCCTGGCCCGAGCAGAGTCCCCTACAGGGTCTACAAGTACTGCCCCTTGTTACTGAAACAGCTGTGGAAGATCCTGAAAGTCATCTGTAGGAAAGTGGCACAGCAGTGGCGATTCACTGAAGGAGTCTGGATCCCAAAGGACGAAGATTCCAAGAAGATCGATCAGTTCAGGATCATCTCCTTGCTAAGCATTGAAGGCAAATCTCCTTCAGCATAGGGGCGAGGCGGGTGACCAACTTCCTCTCCAGCAATGGCTACATCGACAGCTCAGTGCAAAAGGGAGGCTTGTCTGGAGTGCCGGGGTGTCTAGAGCACACGGGAGTGGTGACCCAGCTCATCAGAGAAGCCAGGGAGAACAAGGGAAACCTGACAGTGCTCTGACTTGACCTGGCCAATGCCTACGGCTCCATCCAGCGCAAGCTGATTCAGACAAGTCATGGCCAAGCATCATGTGCTGGGCCAAGTGGCAGATCTCATCCTGGACTATTGCAACCGGTTCAGCATGAGAGTCTCATCAGGGTCAAGTAACATCATCAGTGGCACAGACTGGAGTTTGGGATCATCACAGGCTGTACCATCTCTGTGATCCTTTTTGCTTTGGCGATGAACATGATCGTCAAGTCTGCTGAGCCAGAGTGCCGGGGCCCTTGGACCAAGTCAGGAGTGCGCCAACCACCAATCAGAGCCTTCATGGACGACCTGACTGTCACCACTGAGTCAGTGCCAGGAGGCAGGTGGATCCTGCAGAGGTTGGAGAAACTGATTGGATGGACAAGGATGAGGTTTAAGCCAGGAAAATCAAGATGACTGGTGCTGAAGAAGGGCAAAGTCATGGACAGGTTCCGCTTCAGCATCGAAGGGACACCAATCCCAACTGTTTCCGAAAGGCCAGTGAAGAGTCTTGGCAAGGTGTTTAATAGCAGCCTGAAGGATACAGCAACCAGTCGGGAGCTGGAGAGTTGGTTAACAGCAGTGCACCGGTCGGGGCTTCTCGGTAAGTTCAAAGCATGGATTTACCAGCATGGTATCCTGCCAAGGATACTCTGGCCACTGCTTGTCTACAAAGTCCCAATATCCATTGCAGAAAGATTGGAGAGGAAAGTCAGCAGCTTTCTCAGGAGGTGGCTGGGACTGCCCAGGAGCCTTAGCAGCATCGCCCTGTACTGAAATAACACCAAGCTCCAGTTGCCCCTGAAGTCCCTGGAGGAGGAGTTTAAGGTGACTCGGGCCAGAGAGGTGATGCTGTACAGGGACTCCAGCGACCCCAAGGTGGCTCAGGCAGGGGTGGAGGTGAAAACTGGGAGGAAGTGGAGAGCCGGCGTAGCCGTGTTGCAAGCGGAGTCTTGGATACGCCACAGAGTCCTGGTGGGAGCAGTGACTCGGGGAAGAGCGGGACTGGGAATCTTCCCAACTCCCCAGTTTGACATGGCCAAGGGGAAGGAGAGGTGCAGGCTGGTCCAGGAGGAAGTGAGGGCAGTGGTGGAGGAGGAGAGGTGTACCAGAGCAGTTGGATTAAGGCAGCAGGGACCCTGGACACGGTGGGAGCTGGCCATGGACTGAAAAGTCACATGGACTGAGCTCAGTTTGGCTGAACCGCAGCGCATCAAGTTCCTGGTCTAGGCAGTGTATGATGTCCTGCCCAGCCCATCGAACCTCTTCATCTGGGGCAAAGCGGAATCTCCAGATTGCCCGCAATGCTCATGCAAGGGGACGTTGGAACACATTCTGAGCTGCTGCCCAAAGGCTCTTGGGCAGGGCCGGTACACCTGGCGTCACGACCAGGTTCTTAAAACTATTGCAGAAGCCATCAGCATGGGAATCAGCAGCTGCAGACGAGCACGCCCCACCACCCAGATGATCACCTTCGTGAAGGCCGGAGTGCAGCTGCCAAGAACCACAGCAGCCAGGAATCCGTCAGGAATCCTGGCGACTGCGCAGGACTGCGACTGCGCAGGACTGGCTGCTTTCTGTAGACCTGGTGAAACAGCTGAAGTTCTCACAGCACATTGCCACGACTGAGGCCAGGTATCCTCCTTGTCTCAGAGACGACCAAAAATATTGTCTTGTTGGAACTGACAGTGCTGTGGGAGGACTGTCTGGAGGAGGCCCACGAGAGGAACTTGACCAAATATGAATAGCTGGTCATAGACTGCCGTAAGCAGGGCTGGAACGCAAGGTATATGTCCATCAAGGTTGGCTGCAGAGGTTTTGCAGGGCAAACTCTCTACAAAGCCTTGAGTGCACTGGGCATCAACGGAGTGGCAAGGAGAAGAGCCATCAAGAACACTACTGAGGCAGCGGAGAAGGACTCGAGATGGCTCTGGATCAGGAGAGAAGATCCATGGGGAGGAGCGAATGCCACCTGAACACAAGTCGTGGTCTGTTCAACCACGGCTGGGTCGCCTGGGCGAGGGTGTCTGATGTTGAAAGACCCGAAACACCTAATGACCCCAAGTTACATCACTGATGATTTGTTCAGGAGCATCAGTAGATGTATTTGTATCAATAATTTTGGTGTCGTTATTATCGTGAAGGTTGAATTAATGAATGAAAAATGAAGAATGTTGGGCTGTCTGCCTTTGATATAGTCATACAGGCTTTGAAAGGTTAATTTTCTCCAAGACAGTCACTTTGTATTTTTTGTTCTACTTTCTTACCTTGTTACCTTTTCAAGCTCTTCAAGTTACTTAAAGGTTATAAAATCAAAGTATGCAATGAACAAAGGGTTATACAAAGGTACGTAGAATACCTGTTCATGCAGAATTAAATAGTGTTGAACAGATGTTGCCTTAAATTATTTTCTCAGTGTATGATGATAATCTTTTCACATATAGAACATGCACTTCTTAATGAAAATTGAATTTCACATTCTAGGCAATAACTTTTCATGTTGCATTTAATGCTTTGTAGGTTACATGTAGGCCACGACAGAGCCAATCTTCTCATCTGCGAGCTAAGGTATCAGTTATAGAACCATATTCTTCTAATATCGCTAATCTACCAAGAGAACTTGTTGAGGAAGTTTTGGATGAGTTAGACCACTGTGTTCCATTGTTGGAAGTTTACCCAATAGATGATCAGGATCCTGTTGTATGCAGTATCGCTCACGCTCTGGAAAATGTTAGGTAAATAAAAAAAGTGCTATATCAATAATTACTTCAATTTCTGTTCATCCTTTTTTCCAATTATATATTTATTAATGACTTTTCAGGTTTTTTTATGATTTTCTATGGAGAGATTGGGATGATGAGGAAGGCTGTGAAAATTACACTGCACTAATAGAGGAGCGCATACGTTTGTAAGTTGTTTCCATAAAATTGTTTCCAACAGTAACAACTAAAGACCAATGGAAAATTTAGAGAGCACAGAAATTCAGCAGTATATTGAATGTGCGTGAAAATTAACTAAAACATTGAATTGATTTTAAAATAATCTATGAATTCCAATCACTGTGGGCAGAGAGAGTCCAAATACTGATGCCATTTTACCTGCCAGCACTATTTCTGCCTCTGAATATATTCATCTTTACATGAGGCTCTTATTCTGAAGAGGCTTGGAGGAATGTTCAAAACACATTCATAGTTGCATTTGAAGCAAAAAAAACTGCAAATTATGTTTGATTTGGTTTAATATAGTTGTGGGTAGAGATAGAGCGGGCACACAAGTTATGCAAAATTGGGGTACAGCCAATTTTGAGGGTATGAGAGTGGGACTTGCTCAAGTTGATTGGAGTAGATTGTTTGAAGAAAAAGGAATGTCAGGAAAGTAGGATGTTTTTAAAAGAGGGCTAACAAAAGCTCAGGACATGCACGCCCCTGTTGGAAAGAAGGGCAAGGCAGGCAAATGTAAGGAAGCTTGGATGATGGGGGAAATTTAAACTTTGGTCAAGAATAAGAAGGAGTAGGAAGAAGAAGGAACAAATATAGGCAGCTGGCATTAACTGTTTCCCCGGAGGGGTTTCGGGAACTACGGAACAAACTAAAATGAGAAATCAGAAGGGCAAAAAGGGGACATGAGTACATTCTGGCAGATAGCATTAAGAATAATCCCAGGAAATTTTATGTACATAAAGGGAAAAACTAGAGAGTGGGACACCTCAGGAATCAAAGCAGTCAACCCTGTGTGGAGCCACATGAGATGGGCAAGGTCCTCAATGAGTATTTCTCCTCTGTTTCTACCATGGAGGAGGACTGAGGAACTTGGGGCAGTCAATGGAAGTGTCTTGAGAGCAGTCAGTACTATAGTCGAAGAGTTGTTGAAGGTCCCGACACATATGAAGGTAGACAAATCTCCCAAGCGAGATCCGATATATCTGAGGACACTGGAAAATTAGGGAGGAAATTGCAGAAGCCCTAGTTGAAACTTACGAGTCAGCGTTAAATACAGGAGGTGTAGGAAGATTGAAGGGTGGCAAATGTTGTGCCTCAAGAAGGGCTGCAGGGAAAAGGCTAGGAACTATAGGCGAGTGAGCTTAACATCTGTAGTTGGAAAGTTACTAGAGAGTATTCTGAGGGATAGGATATACATGCATTGAGGTGGACAAGGACTGATTAAGGAGAGTCAGCATGGTTTTGTACGTGGGTGGTCTTGTCTCATTAATCTGAATGCATTTTTTGAAGATGTGACCAAAAAGGTTGATGAGGGCAGAACTGTAGATGTTGTAAATATGGACTCCAGCAGGGCCAGCCTTAGGAGGTGCGGGGCCCAATTGGGAACAATTTTGGTGAGCCCCAGGTTCCCAGCCAAGGTCTGTAGAATTATAGAAATATAAATTAAGTCTATTAGAGACTTTATATCTCCATGGCAGAATGGAAAGTAATCAAAATGTGCACTTAAAAAGTGCCTGTGAGTTAATGGACCAAACAGATCTAAGCTACGTTTTAATATAAAATTGCATACACGTAAGCCTACAAGTAACAAACAAAATGTGTAGATCACCTCTGAAAAGTACATAGTTACAATACCACTTGTTTTAGTGACTGTGAAAGGAAAAAAAATAAATTTAATTAACTAGATCCTGGCAAACCAATAACTATTGGTGAAAAAACAGTCCAGGCATTAAATTTTGAGCTTCAGCCCCATCCTACCCTTTGGGCTTCAACCGCATCCTAACTTAGTTGTGTGTGTATGTTAGTTGTCTGCAGGGGCGGAAAACACGGGGCAGGGGAGGGCAGAGGGGACATGTCCCCCCCATGTTTTGAGAGGTGGGGGACATCCTCCCCAAGTTTTTGTAATCCGGATTTTAAAACCTCCGCTTTCCGCGAGACAATGGAGGTGGGACTGCTAATCGAGGGCGTCGATTGGACGAGAGAGACGTCGGTCAGCAGGCAATGGGGGCGGGACATGATGATTCAGCGCGATGATTGGAGAAGGGAGGAGTGGGACTGAGGATAGAGTGCGGTGATTGGAGGAGGGAGACGTGGCACAGACCAGTGCCTCATCCACAGCCAGGATCGATCCCGGCCTGTCCTCCGACGCTGTCCCGTCCCCACCCGAGTGCCCCCCCCCCCCCCCACCAGAGACCAGGGAGTCAGACGGGTGGCCAGAGACGTCGGGAGTCAGACGGGTGCGATGCCCCCAGGACCACAGCCAGCGCAGAGAAGCAGCCCAAAACCCGGCTCACTCTGCCTGTCCCGCCAGGTTAACTGGCCTGGACCTGCGGGAAATATGGCCAGCGTGGAGAAGCAGCGCTGGTGTTCCGTCAGTCCAGTCAGGACTGTAGTTAACCCGGCGAAACAGGCAGAGTCGAGCTGAATTTAGCGCTGAATTGAGCCTCCGAAGCCTCGCGCATGTGTGTGTGAGTGTGCGCATGCGCGTGTGGCCGCCAAAAAATAGTGTGTGTCCCTGTCCCCTCCATATTTTTATAGCAAGTTCCACTCTTGGTTATCTGTGCATAATGTGTGTGTGTTAGTTGTCTGTGCGTTGTGTGTGTGTGGGAGAGAAGGGAGGAAGGAGAGCAGGGAGTGAGGGAAGCAGAGAAAGAAGGGAGGGAGGAAAGGAAGGAGAGAAAGAAGAGAGGGAGGGAGGGAGGGAAGGAGAGAAGGGGAAACGAGAGAGAGGGAGGAGAGAAAGAAGGGAGGGGGGAAGGAGAGAAGGGAAAAGAGAGAGAGGAGGGAGGGAAGGAGAGGAGGGAGGAAAGAAGGGAAGGGTGGGAGGGAAGAGGAGAAGGGAGGGAGAGGGCCAGCGGCGGGAGCGGATGCCGGGGTCCAGGCGAACGCGTGCGAGCTGAAGTCGAGGTTTGTAAACGTTGCTCCAAACCCCGGCCCGGCCCTCCCTGTATTCACAGCATCTCCCCGGGGAGAGAGAGGGGTGGAGCCGGGGCTGTGTGCGTAAAGCACAGCGACTGGAGGGGCGGGAGCGCTGCCCCGCGACCGTGAGGAACCTCCCCCTTCTCCATTCCCCCTCACATCCCCCTCCCCATCTACCCCTTTCTTCCACCCCTCTATTCTCTCTCCACCCCTCTCCCCCCCCCTCCACACGAGCCGAGAGTAGATTACTCCAAAGATCCTAGAACGGAGCTTTGGATTACTTTGGATTATTCTACCCTTAGGCACGGGGCCCAATTGGGAGCAATCGGTCCAATCGGCTTAAGGTCGGCCCTGGTCTCCAGCCAAACATTTGACACGGTTCCACATGGTAGGGTGCTATGGAAGGTTAGATTTATGGATTCCAAGGAGAGATAGCTGAATGGGTAGAAAATTGGCTTCATGGAAGAAAGCAGAGGGTAATGATGGAAAGTTGCTTCTCAGATTGGAGGCTTGGGACTAGTGGTGTGCCTCAGGTTTGGTGCTGGGCCCATTGCTGTTTGTCATCTATATCAATGATTTGGATGAGAACATGCACAACAAGATTAGAAGTTTACAGTTGATACAAAAGTGAGTGGTATTGCAGATTGTGAAGATGGATGTCAAAAATTACAGCAGGCTCTTGATCGCTTGGCCAGGTGGGCTGAAGAATGGTTGATGGAATTTAATACAAATAAATGTGAGGTGTTGCTTTTTGGAAAGTCCAACCTGGGCAGGACATGCACAGTGAATGGTAAGGCTCTGGGGAGTGTTGTAGAGCAGATGGATCTAGTAGTGCAGGTACATAGTTCCTTGAAGATGGTGTCACAGGTAGATTGGGTGGTCAATAAGACTTTTGGCACATTGGGCTTCATCAGTCAGAGTATTGAGTATAGAAGTTGGGAGGTCATGTTGGAGTTATATAAGACGTTGGTGAGGCCACAATTAGAGTATTGTGTTCAGTTCTGGGCACCACTTGACATATGCTGTCAAGTTGGAAAAGGTTTTAGAGAAGATTTACGAGGATGTTGCCAGGACTCGAGGGTCTGACCTAAAGGGAGAGGTTGAGCAGGCTGGGACTCTATTCCTCAGAGCGCAGGAAGATGAGTGATTTTATAGAGGTGTACAAAATCATACGAGGAATAGATTGGGTAGATGCACAGCGTCTCTTGATCTAAGTAAAGGAGGCAAGAACCAGAGAACATAGGTTTAAGGTGAAGGGGGAAAGATTTAATAGGAATCTGAGGGGTAGCTTTTTGACACAAAGGGTAGTGGGTGTATGGAACAAGTTGCCAGAGAAAGTAGTTGAGGCAGAGACTATTGCAACATTGAAGAAACAATAAGAGATGGATACATGTTACATGGATTGGGCAGCTTTAGAGGGATATTGGTCAAACGCAGGAAGGTGGGACTAGTGTAGATGGGAAATGTTGAGCAGTGTGGGCAAGTTGGGCCAAAGGACCTGTTTCCATCCAGTTATGGCTCTATGATTATTATGTAAATCTGAAACAGAAACAAAATATACAGAAACAGATCAGAGCAGCTGAGTCATTCTGATATTTTTTGCTGCTGTTTCATAATAGACCACCATTTGGATGATAATAAGAATCTGTACCAACAATACATTAAAGAGACACAAAGGGAGCAAAATACTGATTTCATCCTCCAGGATTAGGTAATAAATTAAATGGTGGAGGAATTCAGCGAGTCAGCCGGCATTTGTAGAGGAAACAGACAGGCAACGTTTCGGAGGAGCAACAGACAAAGAAAGATCCCGGCCCATAATTCTGCCTGTCCATTCCCTCCACAGATGCTGGCTGGCCTGCTGAGTTCCTCCAGTACTTTGAGTTTTGCTCAAGATTATGGCATCTACAGTTCCTTGTGTCTTTGTTATACTTGTTGGCCTTAATTTTGTCCTTGCATGAATACATTGGCCCTGAACTTTCCCTGTTTGAATGGCTCCCACTGATCTCAAGTAGACTTACCTGCAAGCTGTTCCCAGCTGCATTTACCTAACATGTAACAGTTATAAAAAACCTTGTTTGAAAATGTTAGCCAACAATATAAAAACTCAGTGTGCTTCTTACAAGATTACGGTATATTCTGGTACCAATCAAGTTCATGTAAAAAATTGCAGTTATGCTGAATTTTATTTTATATATATATAAGCTATTTCATAATTTGAAGTTAGGTACTGGGATAAATTATCCATTGAACTGTAATTTAAATCTGATTTATTTAAAAATGCTACCAGATGGGGAATAATTGTAATTGTTAGTGACCATATGGTGGCAAGCAGATTTTTACCAAGCTGCTGTTAAACTGCTGTGTTATATTATTTTTTTGTTGGCATATATTGACCGATTGATCTTTGTTAACCATTTTTAGATTTTATGATATTCAAGACGGTACAATACCAGGCCCTGTAGGACAAAGATTTAAAAGAACTCTGGAAAAATATAGGAACAAACGGGTAGAGCTGATTGAGTACCAGAGCAATATAAGAGAAGACCCATCAGCAGCTGAAGCAGTGGAATGTTGGAAAAAATACTATGAGATCCTAATGATTTGTGGATTATTAAAAATCTGGGAAGATTTGCGTCTTAGGTAGTAACATCTAAATAATTCTTTAATATGTAACATTTTAATACTAAATCATATGTTGAAAACTTACTTTGTATTTTGTTACTCCTATTTTACAATAATCGTTCCCCTGCTCACTGCACAATTAGGAGACCAATGTACAGAACTGCACTGGCACACACTTGACCAACTAAAAGCTTATTTCTGAGGTATAATTTTCAACTCCTTTTTCACATTTTCACAAGATTAATCTTGGCTTCTGTTCCTCTTTTCTTATAATTTCAGGCTTATGTATGTTGTTGTATCCTTTCCCCATTGTCTTGTCAACTTTGAACTTTTTATAGATTACATTATGGCAACGTGAAAATTCTTCATTGATTTTCTCTGACTATCCTAGAAGCTACATCGTCTGACATCCTAGAAATCACGGTTCTTGTTGATTTTTGTTATTAATTCTGGTTCAAGTCAGTTCAATGTTTTTGATGTTTGTTTTAATTTGTTTATTCTTTTGTTTCTGCAAAGACAATTTTACTTTCTTGGTTGTCATATTTATTCTCAAACTCAAGCTTGAAAGCAAGCAGTCAATATAAATCCTGTACCTGCCACAATTTTACTGATACCTTGCAAGCGTCCTTATTATTCAGGGATTATAATCCCAAATAGCTAAAATATATATCTCTGAAATTCATAAAGCACATAAGCATATTCAAGTCAGGAGCAGGTACTTTCTTCTTAAAATATATCTTCCGTTTAAACTTATCTTAAACATTATTTTTTTGAAAGCTCAACTATTTTATGGTGTAACTCTCTGGTGGTTTTGTAATCATTTTCTTGCAGTTTTGCATATTGATTGGAGGCAAGTTTGGAAAAGTCCTTAACTTTTCAATAGTGCAACAGATCCAGACCAACATGCCAGGGGTCTCTATCAACAAAGGATTTAATTCTATAGGAAAGCAGTGCCATCAATACCCTTCAACCTCTTTAAACCTGGATCAATGTGGTCTTCCTTAAGAGAAATCGATAACCTCAGTTATTCTAAAGTTCATACTTTAAATAAATTAACAATTGATGTATCATTTATTGCTCTTCCAAGAATATCCCTAAACAGCTGGTTTAGACTCAGTTTCACACAGGTTGCGGAACTCCAGCATATTCAAGGTGTTGTTGACTGTTCATAAATTACCACGCTGGCTCTTTGAAACAAAGTTGTCACATCATAAATTCAGTCATATAGCATGCAACTGTTATTTGATGTAAACATTCTTGCTTTTCTAGAAACTGCCGTAATGTTTGTATTTCTATGAATTCTGCACTTTCTCACTATTTGCAATGATTAGTAAGATAAAGTGTGGCTGCTTGAACATGTAACTAAATGTGCACTCAGCTTGTATTATCTCCTCTGAATCCAGACTGGACAATGAGATTCTTGTTTGTTTCACTAGAGTCATCTGATGCCATCATGTAGATGATTAATTATACTTTTCCCCGAATGGAGATTCGAAAACCTGTCATAAATCCTACATCAGAGACTGAAGTGAGGAAAAATGTCTTCCTTCATTTGGGAGTGTTTGAATTTTCCATCTCAGTAGCCTATGAATGCTTGGTTGCAGGGTTAATTCAACACCTCTAGATTTTGAACCCTAACATTATGGAAACAGCCATACAGTTCTGCATGTAAATATAAGTAGAAGTCTTATAATTCTCCCATTTGGCCAAAGGAACAATTACATGGGGAAAGAAAATATTGGTGTTGCTAGTGCAAAACTAGAGTCATGTGGAACAATGCAACAAACAGGAATAATGTGAAGGAAAATAAAACCTTGGAATGTCAGAGAATTCATTCCATTTATTTATATACTGCAGATTAATCCTGGACATATTGCATATTATGATCACATGGCCATCTTTTGCCATGCGCGTTTGCCAGTTTTGTTTGGTTTAGTTTAGTGTGAAAACATTCCACCTTTCTCTTTTAAATATACTGCACCAGTAATTTTTACAGTTGTATCTGAAAAATTTGGGGACTTATTGGGTCTTTTCTTCCTGCACCTTGAATACATTCCTTCAACAGTGAAAATAAAAGTCGTCTTCAAGATTCCATAGGCATTAAGAACTCGGAGTAATGCTCAAATTGATAACTCTTAAATGGCAAACCACTAGTTTTGTGCTTGCTGTTTATTTTAACTATGCAAAGCAACCACACATTTTGGAAATTGATTCAGTCCCTTTTTTGAAAATATAATTAATCACATCCAATTCTCATCTGCAAAAAAACAAAGTGCTGGAAGAACTCGGCAGTCAGGAAGCACCTGTGGAAGGAAATTACAAACTTTTTTGTAGGGTCGGGACCCTTCTTCAGACTGATGGAGTAGAGGGGACATATCTGAAATCAAGAGGTAAAGCAGGTGTGGGGCAAGACCTAGCAAGTGATAGGTGGATCCAGGTGAGGAGAGATTGATTGGCAGATGAATCTGGGGGAGAAAAGGATGTCGTAAGTCTCTTGTGTCTCCATCTGTCATCATTTTTTGTTACAGATTAATGTTGACCCCAATATCTTAATGATTATTCTATCATCTGATTTTATTTCCCTTCTCAGTAATATTGAGTTAATAGCTAATGCAAACACCACATAATATATCTGTGGCCCACAGTTATTTTAAAGATTTTTTTAACAGAAGCTCTGAACAACCAATGTATGAATATTTTTACTATGCTACTTTTGGAGCATGGTGTTCCGTTTTGGTCACCCTGTTATAGGAAATATGTTGTTAAGGTGGAAAGTGTGCAGAGAAGATTTACAAGGATGTTGCCAGGACTCAAAGGCCTGTGCTATAGGGAGAGATTGAGCAGGCTAGGAATATATTCCTTAGAGCGCAGGAGGATGAAGGGTGATCTTTTTCAGGTGTATAAAATCATGAGGGCGATAGGGTAAATGCATAGAACCTTTTGCACAGAGTAGGTGAATCAAAAACCAGAGGACATAGGTTTAAAGTGAGGAATATTTAATAGGAACCTGAGGGACAACTTTTTCATACAAAGGATGGGTGGGTATATGAAACAAGCTGCCAGTGGAGGTAGTTGAGGTAGGTACTATCACGACAGTCAAGAGAGATTTGGACAAGTACATGGATAGGAAAGATTTAGAAGAATATGAGCCAAACGCAGGCAGGTGGGACTAGTGTAGGCAGTATCTTGGTCAGCGTGGGCAAATTAGGCTGAAGGGCTTTTTTAAGGATTAACAAGGCTATAAAATAGTAAGATTAAACGAGAACTTACTAGTTTGAAGTTTGATCCTTAGTTTATGAGGAGTTATGATGAAAGATTTCGTGAAGACTCCGCCAGCACGCATGCGACATTCTTCAAAGCAGCGGTGTGAAATCACAGATAGTAGAACTGACTGGAGATAGTAAGATTAAGATAAACTAATATACCATTTGACCTTATGATAGAGGGTTGGGAGCGGAGGGCACGAAATCCCTCATCGTAACCCCTCATAAAATAAGGATCACACTTCAAACTCGTTTAATCTTACTATTTTACTTCGGAGTCACGTGAGTGACTTTGTGAAAATTTCAAAGTTCTGTGATTTCATGCCCTGGAACCACATCCATGCTCAGACACTGCCGTAATAACTGATGGAGGAAGTATGTTAACGTATTTCAAACTTGAAACAGAGCTGAAAAACAATAATGTATTTATTAACACAAACAAAAAAACCCTGACTTCGGGGAACGTTCAGGGAACAGAACTTAAAACAATCTGCAAACGTTGCGGGTGTGGCCACAGGTTTATTGTAAAACCACTGAAATGTGCCCGCATTGGCCCAGCCTGCTGTTGCGAGGACATGGTCCATGGGGCACCCCCATGGTCCTCGCCACTGATGTGTACGCAGCCCTAGTAGAATGAGATTTAAAAATGTCAGTGTCTACCCCTGCTGCACCCAACACCACCCTGGGCCACCTGGAAATAATCTGCAGTTACCCTGTAATGTGGGTGATTAAAACTGATAAAAAGACCTACTTCCATACCCCTGATATTCTTGGTGACATCTATATAATGTTGGAGGTGGGTGGCTATACAAAGACATACATCAATAGGATATGCCAGGAATTCCAATTTAAGACCGGTTGTTCCAGGTCTATGGTGTTTTAGTAACTCGTCACTAAAAAAGGTTACCTTAGTGGGGGTCGAGACCATTCTGTCCAATTTTAGTTTGTGGAGGGTCTGGACCCGTTGAGCTGTGGTAAGTGCCATCAGCATCACCACTTTGTAGGTGAGTTTTGCCAGTGGGAGATTCGAAACTGGTGACCAACTCCTGCGTAGGGACAACACTACCCCAATATCCCAGGTCATAGTGTATCGTGGCCTGGGAGGGTTGGAATTGAAAATACCCCTCATTAGTTTCGATACGAATGGATGGGATCCCACTCCAAGTCCAAGGTAAGATGATAATGCACTCCTTGCACTGTTGATGGCACTGTAGCTGAGGCCCTCATCGTAGTGAAGGCCCGCGAGGAATTCCAGCACATCTGTGATGGTGGCAGAGTTGTAGGTGGTATCAATCCTGGAACAGAACACCTCCCATTTCCTTACATGGGTAAGGTATTGCTTCCTTGTGGACTCTCTGCAAGACGCCGTGATGATGTCCATGGTCCTGTTCGACAGCCTGAATTCCAGTAATGGTCTCTTCAGAACCTGCAAGCCAACAGGTTCAGATGACCATGGCACGGATGACTCTCCCCTGATTTGGGATGTGTCAGGAGGTTCGGGCATTTGGGAACCGAAAAACACGGTTCCTTCACCATGTCGAGGACCACCGGGAACCATGGCTGTGTAGGCCAGTCGGGTATTATCAGTATTCCTGATGCGGAATCTAACTGGATTTTCCGCAATACCCGACTGATGAGGCAGAAAGGGGGAAATGCATAGAAGAACAAGTTCCCCCAATGTAGCGAGAAAACGTCCATCGCTACTGCACCAGGGTCTGGTTCCCAAGAGACATATGTTGGTATCTGATGGTTCAATCTGGACGCAAAAAGGTCGATATTTGGTGTTCCATACTGAGCTATAACGTCAGCAAATATTTGGTGATTCAACATCCACTCGGTGTTGTCATTGAATATCCGTGACCTGATGTCTGCCACTGTATTTAGCTCACCCGGAAGGTATGTAGCTGAAATCCAAATGTTTCTTTCAATGCACCAGTGCCAAATTGTGTTTGCCAATTCATCACAAGATATCGACTTGATACCACCCATGTGGTTTAAATATGCCACCACTGTGGTATTGTCTATTTGTAGACGGACATGCGTATAAAGCATATTTGTACAGTAAGCCCATAGTCCGTGAAATGCTCCCAGCATTTTCAAATAGTTTATACCTCGTGATTGAAGCAATGTAGATTCATGCAAATCCCATCTACCGCCACAACTGGAGGTGGTGTCGGTAGCTCCCCAGCCGTGTGCGCTGGCGTCAGTTTGCAGCACGACTGAAGGGTTTGTAACTACGATGGGATTAAAACAATATCGAATGCTGCTAATCCACCATCATAGCTCATTTTTTGCTTTGGTTGGTAGCTGCATAGGTCTGTCAAAATGCCCAGAATGAATTTTTAGTGCTGAGATTTTTGCTCTTTGCAAATTTTGATAATGCAACGGTCCATATCGTGCAGCTGGAAATGTAGCTACAAGTTTCCCAATTACCTTAGCAGCATGTCGAATAGTCATTTTGTTGGCGCAAGCAAGGCTATTACATGTCTCTGTTATATCTGCCGCTTTGTTATTCGGTAAGTGATAGTCATATGATTTGTGTTAATCGTGAATCCCAGATAGTCCATAATGACAGAAGGTGTTAAATTAGATTTGTCTGGATGGATGACGAATCCCAGCTTTTGGAATAGTGGCTGTCACCTTTAATTTAGCCAATTCCACAGTTTTCCCCACAACCAGGATGTCATCAAGATAGGCCATGACTATGTGGTTTTGTCTTCTTCGAGATGCCAATGCTGGTTTCAATATTTTGGTAAATAACCTTGGGGCTATTGTTAGTCCATTAGGCAGTGCTCTATACTGCCACAACTGCCCCATCCAGACAAATTTCAAATATCTGCGGTGATCTTTACGTATAGGTACTGAATAGTATGCATCTTTTAGATCGATGCAGACCATGAAGTACCCTCTGGAAATCAGTTGTTTGGCAGTTTCAAATGTTTCCATCTTGAAATGGGTACATTGCACAAAGGTATTCAGTTGAGTTAAATCAATAATAATACGACATCCACCATCTTTTTTGGTTTTGGTAAAGATGTTAGATACAAACACAAGAGGTTCATGTACGGTTTTCTCTATTACATCCTTGGTATATAATCTGAATAGTTCAGCATGTCCTTCCACTTTCTCTTTTTGAGAAAGCACAAATTTTCAGCTGGGTACATGTTGAACTGGGGGGAGTTGTTTGCTAATAAATTCAATTGCATAACCTTGAATACTGTGCAATATAAAGAGGTCAGAAGTTATGGAACTCCATGCATTCCCAAACGGACGCAACCTACCTCCCACTTGTGAGGTTATGCATGCAGAATTCCCAAGGGAACCAGATCCAATTACCTCCATGGTTACCGGTGGGGCTTGGTCTTCCGTCCTTGGCTCTTGGGATGTGGCGGCGCTGTGGTGTGGAGTTGACGCATTTTCCAAGCGGGTCGCTCTGGGCCTTGGCCTAAAAAAGGCCTCTGTGGATCAGGCGCGACCTTTGGGTTTGCACCCGTCACCCTATTGGGGTGAAAGCGGGGCCTGTTGGGTGTTGCGTAGGGATGCTGCCGTCGATACGCTGGTGGCCTGCTAGAGGAAGGTGGTTTTAACATGCCAACCGCTTTGGCTTCCTCATCTAGGTCCTTGACCTGTTTGGGCAGCAAACTCGGTGGCGGCGTAGCGCTGGCTTTACACAACCCCATAAATTTTGGGTTGCGCATGGGACGGATAGAGCTTTTCCTGAAGCAATTGATCTCATATTGAGTGTTGCAGAACAAGGCTAACGCATCCTGCTGCTCTTTCGTCATGTCCGCACCATCAACAGACCTGACAAATGCAGTAATCCCTGAAGTCAGTAGTTCCAGAATTTTCTGAATTTTCAATTCTTGTGCCCTTATACCAGGGCTTATGTTCCCCCATATGGGTGTGTTGACAGTGAACACATTCAGCGACACGCAATTCTCCGGGGACAGGTACTTGGCTGTGGTCTCGGATATTACCTGTTCCTGTAGTTGGTGAGTAGTCAGGTAATTGATGCTGGCCGCTAGCCGTGGCTGAAGTGGTTGCCCTTTCTGGGATGGCTGTGCAAATTTGGACACCATCCCCAGAAGTTCCTCTTCCTGCATCCCATGCAACTTTGGGTCTTCGGTCAACCCTTCCTCAAAGTCAGCTAATCCCTGACTTCTGGCACTCCCCTCCGAGGAGGGAGAGATGTTGGACAGTCCTGGAAAAGGAGCTGTCGTGGACCTGTGTGATCCTTGGGATACATGCTCCTGCTGGAGTAGGTCCCTCTGGAGCAGCTGCTCCTTCATTCGCTCCATGCGGGCAATGTGATCGCCGTCACTATCTGCGAACGGCAGGTTGTCTTCCCCAGACTCGGCTGAGTCAATGAGGCTATGACCGCCAATCCACACCCCGTTGGGGTGATGACTCCCGGAATGTTGCGGTAGAAAGTTGGTGCCTGCCACTCCAGTGGGGCTACGTGACTCCCGCGCGGATCTGCCGCCTGTCCACGGTCTTCCGGACTGAAGCAGTGGGGAGTCTGTGCCTGCCGCTTCTGCGGGGCTACACGACTTCCTTGTAGATCTACCGCCAGTCCATGGTCTACCAGACTGATGCGGCGGAAAGTCGGTGCCTGCCGTAAAGACGGGGCTGCCCGATTTCCGTGCGGTTTTACCGCCAGTCTGCAGTCTTCCGGACTGTCCCGGTGGAGAGTCGGGGCCTGCCGTATGAACGGGGCTGCCTGATTTCCGCACTTTTTTGCCGCCAGTCCGCGGTCGTCAGGACTGTTGCGGTGGAGAGTTGGGGCCTGCCGTATGAACGGGGCTCCCCGACTTCCGCGCTGTCTTCCCGATCCGAGGTACGGGTGCTGCCGAAAACTCAACGGCCAGCTCTGGGGAATTTGGCCGCTGAACTTGCTCCAAAGTCCCGCGGTCCTCCATGGCATGCTTAGAAGCAGCCCTCTTTTTGCTCCGATTTTTATCCATTGCGAGTCTCTGTAAAAGATTTAACTAATACAGAGCACAACCAGCTCAAGGTTAGTAAAACTTACCTGATGGTCCTTTTTTAAAGCTGCCGGCAGAGGAGCTGCGCCCCTTCCAGCTTGTCGAATGCAATGCGAGCAACAATATGTCGCGCAAGCGTGCTGGCGGGGTCTTCACGAAGTCACTCACTTGACTCCGAAGTAAAACAATTAGCTTATGGATTCTACTGTACTGTGAAGACAATTGCAATAAAAAAGCTTATTGACTTTGTCTGTAACTAAAATTTGAAAAGACATAATAATCCTAATTCTCTCAAATTTCATACCAAGGCAGATTTCTTCAAAAGGAGATTTCTTCAAAAAATCTACTTCTTTGGAGTGTGGGAGGAAACCAGAGCACTCAGAGAAAACCCATGCAATCACAGGGAGACTGACTATCGGTGCTGTCTGTGCAGAGTTTGGATTTTCTCCGAGTGCTCCGGTTTCCTCCCACAATCCCACACTCCAAAGAAGTAGATTTTTAGGTTAATTGGTTTCTGTAAAATTGCCCCTAGTGTGTAGGATAGTGTCAGTGCATGGGGTGATCGCTGGTCAGCACAGACCCAATGGGCCGAAGGGCCTGTTTCCGCGCCGTGTCTCTAAAGTCTTAAGTAACTCCTGATCACTCTCCTTTATCACCCCTATTTCCTACCATTCCTTAGAATCCGATTATAGGCCTGATTCATGTGGACTCACTCAATCTACTGTGCCCATCCCAGCAAATAATCATGAACTTCCCACTCAACTTTTCCTTGCACCAACCCATTGTAGGAGATCCAAATTCCCTATCAAACTCGACTTCACCTCCAAAGCAATCTGTTTCACCGCTCACAGCTACTACCCTCATCTTCCACCCAGAATCTTCAAGCTACGCTTCACACCTACCTATTTTCATTCACATAAAGAAATATTTTACATAACAAGGTAATGTAACTTTGGTTAAAAAATACTGGTATAGATATTTAATGCTATGGAGTTAAAGCAGTTTAATTTGCTTAATGTTCCTTTCAGAGCACATGGACCTTTCTTCCCGCGCATACTAAGACGCAGGAAAGGGCAAAGACCTTCTGGAAAAGTTGTTACTCATATTGTGGCAAATATGATGACAGCTGACATGGTGAGTTATTTCACCTTGATGCAATTACCAGCTATTTAAATCTTTCAGTCTGTCCCTTACAAGTGTTGAATGTTAGCCTGGTATTGTGCATCATTAATCATCAATGTTCCTGATACAAAAAGTAAAATAATTTATTATAAGTTGCTTTTTCAAATACCATGACCAAATGCAATCGCATGCTATTGATTCTGATCTTCTAAACACAGTTAACCCATTTGCGATTCACATAAAATCTATTAGAGCATCTCTGAACTTCGTAACACGATGCATTTCCAGGATTACATTTTGTGCACTATTTCTTTGAATAATTGCTATGAATAATTTGCACTATCAATTCTGCAAGATTTAATGAATGGCTGATGCCCATCATTTTCACTTGTATTCATTAAATCTGGCTTAGCTTACTCTTATAGCTTATCTTGATTTCTTGGAAGTGTAATCATCAGAACTGCTGATTTTTAATTCATCTCGGAGTTTGCACTGAATAAGTTATAATGAATCCTCATAACATGTGGAACATTATGATTTCAATGAAGATTTCAATGATTTCAACAGCATGGAGGAAAGGAACATAGAACAGTACAGAACTGGAATTTCAGATAATAATGTTTGTGCTGAACATGATGCCTAGTTAAACATTCTCATCTGCCTGTACATGATCCCTATCCAGGCACGTGCCGTGAGTAATTACTCAGGGTAGGCATGCAGTCGGCTTTTTCAAAAAAATCTTAAACCGCGCATGCGCAGATTGTTCTCTTCGTAAAAAATAAAAAATAAGGAAGAATTCAATTTTCCCAAGGCTTCAAAATCTCCTTCATTTTTTAATTACTGAATGGGTGGGGGACGGAGGATGAAGGCAGGTGGAGAGATGGTGGGAAAAACGGGAGCACACCGGGACGTTGAATCAGTTTTCATCTTATTGAATGGCAATGCTAATTCAAGGGTTCAATTGGAGGGAGAGTTCCTTTCACAGCATGTGGAGAGTCTGTGCCAGGGGTTAAAGATGCGGGGAGGGCAGGAGTGTTGAGAAGGAAGGGGTCGGAGATCATATCAGTAACTCACTCACCTCTGCCGCAGCGCTCCGGGCACGGACAGCAGAACTGGCCCCCACTTCCGGAGATAGAAACAGCTTGGGTGACTGCGAGCGGCCGTCGGGACCCAACAGCAGAACTGGCTGCCACTTCAGCGCCTTCTGACGGCCCGCTCACCTCTAGCAGTGCTCTTCGTCTGAACATCTCTCACCTGCCGCTCGCCGGCTTAGCTCATGTCAACTGCGTCCCGCAAATCCTTAAATTCCCACAGCCAAGTAACCTCAACTGGTCCTGTGAACACGCTGTCGGAATTTAAAGATTTGCGGGAAGCCGGCCGGCGAGCGGCAGGTGAGAGATGTTCAGACGGAGAGCACTGCCAGAGGTGAGTGAGGTCCAGCAGAAGGAGCTGAAGTGGCAGCCAGTTCTGCTGTTGGGTCCCGTCGGCCGCTCAAAGTCAGTCACCCGAGCTGCTTCCTTCCTTGGAAGTGGCGGCCAGTTCTGCTGTCCGTGCCCGGAGCGCTGCGGCAGCCACCCAAGCTAATTCACTGCTGAAGAATTAGCGTCTGAAGAAGGGTTTCGGCCCGAAACGTTGCCTATCTCCTTCGCTCCATAGATGCTGCTGCACCCGCTGAGTTTCTCCAGCATTTTGCGTACCCTTGATTTTCCAGCATCTGCTGTTCCTTCTTTAACAAGCTAATTCACGCCCCGGCCACAATAAAACCATATAGCAATTACAGCACGGAAAGAGGCCATCTCGGCCCTTTTAGTCCGTGCCGAACACTTACTCTCACCTAGTCCCATCTACCTGCACTCAGACCGGAACGTGGCAAGTGGGTTACTGACCCCAACCCCGTCCTTCACAACACCAGACTTCCCAAACACTGTGAACGGAGCTCTCCCCCCACCCCGGGAAATACAGTATTTAATAACATAAAGCACCAAGAAATGCACTTACCACGTTATTGGTACATTGTCCATTCTTCTCACTTTGTTTCCTAAGATACCATTAAAATAATGGCAATCCATATTTGAAAATCCCGCCAAGAAAATCGCGCTGCGCATGCGCAGTAGGCTGCTGTGCATGCGCAGTACAGCAAAGGCAGAATTTATGTTGCCTTCAGCTCCCCTTGAAACTGACGGCTCAGGCAGCGCTGACGGCACGTGGGCTGCACAGACCTTCCCGTGTTACAAGTGCTGCGGGTGAAAAGCACAGAGAATTATGCCTACATAAGAGATCGATCTCTTAGATAGGCATAATTCTCCCATGCCATAACTATTTATATTTAATAATTGCCATTTCATAATTTTAGTCAGATTAGGCAGTGCCTACCTTGCCTAACCTGACGGCACGTGCCTGCCCCTATCCCTCTATTCTTTGCACTTCCAAGTGCCTATCTGAAAGCCTCTCAAACACCACTATCGTATCTGCCTCCACCACTAGCCTTGGCAATGTGTTCCAGGCCTCCACTGCACTCTGTAAAAAACTTGCCCCGCACATCTCCATTAACATTTTCCCTTCTCACCTTATCGCTGTGCCCTTAAGTGTTAGTTATTTCTAGTTTAGTTTATTGTCACGTGTACCAAAGTACAGAAAAAAGCTATTGGTCATTTCTCACTCTAATTCTTGACAATCATCTTACTGTTTACGATATCACCTATTTTACTGTTAACTGCCAACTTACTAATCATGCCTTGCTCATCCAAATCTATATTACTAAAAGTAAGATCTTGACGACAATCTGTTTTTCTGTTTCATGATTTTTGAATAAACGCTGCCACTTACGGCTGTTATTTTTGGCCATCTTAGCAGTGGTGGTAACTTTTTTGAAATGCTGCACGGCAAATGGTTGTTGGTGGAGATAACTGCTTTGAAATTCTGCACTGCAAATAGTTGATGGTGGTAACTTGACAACATCCTGTTTGCACTGTATATTGATTTTAGATAAAACGCTACCACTTACGGTTGTGATTTTTGGCTATCTTACTCAGTCCCCCTCCGCTCACCAGGTGCAGAGGATTCTTCCCATCAATGAAAAATAAAAGTGTTATTAGTGTTTAAAAAAATGTTGAGAATCTCTCTCCTGTCAATCACACCATGAAAGCCATGCCCCTTCCGGTGGGAGGGGGAAGCGATTATAAAACCTGGAAGTGTGGGTGTGGCTGTCTCTGCAAGATGGGGGAGGGAGAGGTCACAACTCTGTCTGAGCTGTGAATCAGCTGAACACACTGAATGTCTACTGAACTGTGAGTGTGGTGTTTATTTGGTGTTTTGAGTGGTTTTACGGTGGTTTCACCCTGCTTGAAATGGTATGAAACTGCATTTGAATGTTGTGGCCTTGCACCCTGCATGAAATGGTAAGAAACTACATTTGAATTTGGTGGCCTTGCACCCTGCTTGAAATGGTTTGAGACTGCACTTCAATTTGGTGGCCTTGCACCCTGCTTGAAGTGGTATGAAACTGCACTAGCATTTGGTGGCCTTGCACCGTGCTTGAAGTGGCATTAAACAGCACTAGCATTTGGTGGCCCTGCACCCTGCTTGAAGTGGCATGAAACTGCACTTGAGTTTGGTGGCCCTGCACACTGCTTAAAGTGGTAGGAAACTGCACTTGAGTTTGGTGGCCCTGCACCCTGCATGAAATAGTATGAAACTGAACTTGAATTTGGTGGCCTTGCACCCTGCTTGAAATGGTATGAGACTGCACTTCAATTCGGTGGCCTTGCACCCTGCTTGAAGTGGTAGGAAATTGCAATTGAATTTGGTGGCCTTGCACCCTGCTTGAAATGGTTTGAGACTGCACTTCAATTTGGTGGCCTTGCACCCTGCTTGAAGTGGCATTAAACAGCACTAGCATTTGGTGGCCCTGCACCCTGCTTGAAGTGGCATGAAACTGCACTTGAGTTTGGTGACCCTGCACAGTGCTTGAAGTGGTAGGAAACTGCACTTGAGTTTGGTGGCCCTTCACCCTGCTTGAAGTGATGTGAAACTGCACTTGAATGTTGTGGCCTTGCACCCTGCATGAAATGGTAAGAAACTACACTTGAATTTGGTGGCCTTGCACCCTGCTTGAAATGGTATGAGACTGCACTTCAATTTGGTGGCCTTGCACCCTGCTTGAAGTGGTATGAAACTGCACTTGAGTTTGGTGGTCTTGCACCCTGCTTGAAGTGGCATTAAACAGCACTAGCATTTGGTGGCCCTGCACCCTGCTTGAAGTGGCATGAAACTGCACTTGAGTTTGGTGACCCTGCACAGTGCTTGAAGTGGTAGGAAACTGCACTTGATTTTGGTGGCCCTGCACCCTGCTTGAAGTGATATGAAACTGCACTTGAATGTTGTGGCCTTGCACCCTGTATGAAACTGCATTTGAATTTGGTGGCCTTGCACCCTGCATGAAATGGTAAGAAACTACACTTGAATTTGGTGGCCTTGCACCCTGCTTGAAATGGTATGAGACTGCACTTCAATTTGGTGGCCTTGCACCCTGCTTGAAGTGGTATGAAACTGCACTTGAGTTTGGTGGTCTTGCACCCTGTTTGAAGTGGCATTAAACAGCACTAGCATTTGGTGGCCCTGCACCCTGCTTGAAGTGGCATGAAACTGCACTTGAGTTTGGTGACCCTGCACCGTACTTGAAGTGGTAGGAAACTGCACTTGAATTTGGTGGCCCTGCACCCTGCTTGAAGTGGTATGAAACTGCACTTGAATTCGGTGGTGGTGCACCCTGCTTGAAGTGGTAGGAAACCGCAATTGAATTTGGTGGCCTTATACCCTGCTTGAAGTGGTAAGAAACTGCACTTGAATTTGGTGGCCTTACACCCTGCTTGGAATGGTAGGAAACTGCATTTGAATTTGGTGGCCTTGCACCCTGCTTGAAATGGAATTTCAAGGAATAGCCGTGAGTCAACTGCTCGCCCACTAGCCGTGAGTGAGCTGCCAGCACATCAGGCTTGAGTGACTGAGCTGTCACCCCAAGAATCCATTTGGCACACAATGTCCATGCTAGCCATCTGGAAACCAGTCCTTTCAGCCCACAATACCCATACTAGCAATCCAGAAAGCCCTCCCCTGCACATGACAGCGAACTGCGGGGGGTCCAGGTAGGGTTTAACCAGGGGTCACAGGTGAGTGAGCACCAACCTCTCCAGGAACTTCATGATGTGTGAAGTTAGCGCCACCGGTTTATAGTTATTGGAGGAGCTTGGACGTGTCCTCTTTGGTACAGGAATCAGGCAGGATGTCTTCCATATCATAGGAACCCTCTCCAGGCTCAGGTTGAAGAAATGCTGGAGTACTCCGCACAACTGGCAGACACACGCCTTGAGTACCCTAGGGCTGACACCATCGGGACCCGTGGCTTTGCCTGGGCGGAGTCTTGATGGTCAGGTGTGACGCTAGGGGCGCCGCATTGATGGCAGTCTCTGCCTACAGTCAGTCTGTTTTTCTATCTTTTTTTATTTTTAATCTGTTTTAAAAGTGTGTTTGGAGGTTTCTTTAGCTTTTCTATGTGGGGGAGGGGGTGTAGGGTAAGGGGGAAACCGTTTTCCAGTCACTTCCTGGCGACAATGCAACTATTTTCCAAGTCGCGTCCCCCCCCCCCCCCCCCCAACTGGATTGGCGCGGCCTTTCTTGCCGGGGACCGGACCAAAGCTTCAGCGACGGCGGCGCAGCACTGAATTCACCGTGGAGCAGGCAATGCCTACCTGGATCGCCGTTTAAAGTTCCGGAGTGCTGGGCCTGCTGCTTCAACATCTCGGGGCTGGGGTTTGGAGAGCTCCCAGTGCAGACGGCGTTGACCAACATCGAGGAGTCCTGGGTCCCTTTGACGAGGGCTACCAGCGTTGAATCTTCGACCAGCTTGGCCTGTGGACTCTGGTAGGAAGTGGCCAATTCGGATGTCCAAGCCTTTGAGGTGGTTCTCCCATTCCGACCGGAGTTCCATCATCCCGGCGAGAGGGCCTGCCCGTGGCGGCGACTGCGAGTTCAGGAGCCCCCCGACCACGGGTGAACAATGGAGGATGACTGTATTTTTGAGCCTTCCCTCACAGTGGGAAATTTATATTCCGCTGTGTGGGGATATCTGTGTTAAAGTCTATCGTGTTCTGTGCTCTTTATTATTCATATGGCTGTATGGTAACGACACATTTCAGTGTACCAATTGGTACATGCGACAAATAAATGTATCTTGTATCTTGAAAGAAACATTAATTACTTCATCATATGGCAATCAGAAAGCAACACATTTCATTTTTTAACATTTACAAGTGTTTATTTGGTTTACTGTTGTAAATGTTTTTTGCAGGTTAAGGATTTCTCTGCTCATACACTGATTCAACAACATGATAACTTGGACGCATCCTTGGATAATTGTTTCAGTGGTGACACGGTAGTAATTTTTCCAGGAGAGTATCATGCTTCAGGATTTGGAATGCTAACAGATGATATCATCATAAAAGGTATATGATGAAATAATTAATGTACTCGAAAATATCACCATTTTGTTATGTTAATTACATCTGCAGGTTGATGAGTGTTAAGTATGGTGTATTCCAGATTGTATAATATCTGCCCTTTCAACGTGATCCCTCATTGTACTCTTTCCTATTGCAGTTTCACTTGATATTTCTACATTTGATTATTGAGAGACCTACTATCTTCTCAAATGAAAGGGAAACACTATTGTGAAAACAAATTGCGGAAATCACCGCTTTTTTAATGTATAATTTTTATTACAACATATTAAGATTATTTCATAATTTAGGTGGTGCAAATCCAAACACGGATTTTGAATTACTTAAGTGGACGGTATAGAAATATTATTGAGTTTTACGCATGAAAACACATTTATATATAAATTCCTATTTTCACATAAATTATTTTATAGCATCGATGTACCTTTGTTTATTTAGCTGCTGATAGCTCTGCAAATGGATATGTAAATATCAATATTTTGTTTCTGTATGAGGTGCTCAGGTGGGAGTTATACCTCTGGTTTGGAGCGGGGGTGTTTTTGTCAAGCCCCTATTAAGCTTCTTGGCCATAATGCCACAAATGGCTCCTCTAAACAGCTGTTGCGTGTGACAGCGGCCTTACCCTAAAAACAATGCAGGTCCGAAATTGACATTTAACCAGCATAGATCATTAAAATACCTCGAACAGCTATAGAAAATAAGCAGGTTTTTCCCCCTAAAATTTTAGAAGATAGTGGTAGAAGTTATAGCTTTGTAAGGTTCCTTGACAAATTCTAGTAGTGTATTTTGTAGGTAATGCCTACCTGACTCTACCGCTGATAGATAGAGAGTGAAAGATTAAAGGGCCTGTCCCACTTGGGCGTTATTTGCGCGTCATTTACGCGACATCATTTACGCATCACGCACATGGCGTGCATTACGCACACTTGGCGCGTGGTGAGATGTGGTGGCATAGGCAGTGACGCGCGGTACACCAGGCTTTTGGGATCCACAAAATCTTCGCACACCCAAGTGGGACAGGCCCTTAATATACTACCCAAGCTGGCAATCAAAAGAGTTGCTTTGTCCTGGAAGATATTGAGTTACTTGAGCATTATTGGAGTTACATTCATCCTGATTGGTAGAACGTTCTCCATCGTATTCCTAACTTGTGCCTTTAAAACGATGGGAAAGGTTTTGCAAATTTAGTGGTGAATCAACTTCTACAAATAACATTTCCAATAAGGAATGATTCCAACCATTGGTGAGTTTAATTCCTGATTTCCATTAACACAGGAAGGTAATCATTCACTCTGAATTTAGTCTTCCTTATATAGAGACTACATTTGGAACAGCAATGCAGCATTACATTCTGCATACTGCAGCTCAACAAGCGACGCTAGAATGTCCGTGATTCTGGGGAGCAGCTCAATAGGTTGAACAGTTATCCCTTTGTTCTCAAGATAAACTTTACACGTGTAGCATTTTTTTCAGTGGTAAAATGTTGCATTATAATATGAAGGATTATAAAAAGCATCTGGACTGTGTCTATGTTTGATGACAGTCTTCTCTGAGTTTACATGTTTGGAAGCATGAGTTCCAAGCCATCATCAGGAAGATGCTTAGTCAGAAATAGGAAATTAAAAAATAAGTTAAGTTTAAGTTTCAGATAAGATGGAAAAGGAATAGCTAGAACAATGAATATCTCTAATAGGATGAGCCTATCGTGAGAATAAGCAGCAGATTAAGTGATCTGGTTGATAGGTTAATGACAGAAATTAGGGACAAAACATGAACAGAAGATTGTAAAAGCATTCAACCGAGGGCAGTTAAAACACAAAGGAACACAAAAGCAGAGCTGTATGACATAACCAGTGAGAAAGAAAAAGAGCCAATTTTACAGATGGTTGACCTGCAGCAAAACTAGCCAACTCTGACATGATCAACAACAATTGAGTTGTTGTAGAATTAGACTTTCCTTTATTTACTTAAATGTTGACGTTTCTCAGATATGCCTGTTTAACTTTCTGAATAAAGTGGTCAGTTTTTCACACATGTAGAAATAAATATTATTACATTTCCAAATATTATTGATATTTAATCGATGTATTGTCTGAGTAATACTTGGAATTATATAATTACATCTGGCTTTCCAAAGCACCCAATTAAGGTTCCATGATCCAGAGAGATTAAACAAATCTGTATAACTGATGGGAATTATTTTTTTAGAAATTTGCAACAGTAGTGAGATTGAAATTGATAGAATGTATTTATAAAGCGGAATTTGAACGTTGTCCTAATCAAAGGTGACTAAATTAAATAAATTGTTAAAACAAATTCAGGGCAAAAATGTTTGTTTCACTGACAGGCGCTGGAAACCGTGAAGAAATCGTAATCTTATCAGATCCTACACAAGACAATTTTGTCGCATCTAAATCCCAAAACATTAGCTTAATTCACCTTACTTTAGTACAGAGGGGAACTACTGATGGCATTGTGGTAGTAGAATCAGGTCACATGATGCTTGAAGACTGTCTTTTGAAATGCGAAGGAACTGGAGTTTGTGTACTCACAGGAGCAGCCTTAACCATGAAAAACTGCGAATTGACAGGAGCTCAGGTTAGTATACTTAAGTGACAATATAGAAACTGCAATCTGCGTAAATACTTAACTGCCACAAGAAAAATATGTAACTTGATACAGGATTTTGCATTGTTAAAGACAGGACAAATGTATGTTTGTTGCCCTAAGTTTGGGAAGTGATCTATATGCAAATAAATATATCCGATGTTTCTTTGTAGAAACGAATTAAAGACTTACTACTCGATAACAGGTTCAGATAAGATTTTTTGTTGATTTCAAGCCAATATATTGCACCCTCAAATGGAAATGCATGGGAATCACCATGCTGTCCTCCAAGTCACCTATCTTCCTGACTTGAAAATATATTGTTTCTTCTTCAGCATTACTGAATTTAAATCCTGCAATTCCCAACTTGAGGCATCAGCTGCTTGGACCCATTGGGAACCATGCAGGTTGGCTCTGTGGCATTTCTTTTGGGGCAGAAAACATAATTGTTGCGCATTTGATTTTCATAAATGTCACTTTTGTTTTGAAGATGCTTGTAACAATATTATCAAAATCAAAAAGGTGAAACCATCTTCCCCATAATCATTGCAGATTAATATTTTGTGCTATGGTGACCAAAGCTATTAAGTAATATTGATTTGGTTAGTCTAAACCCATTGTTTTTTCATGTGACTTGAATTAAGCATGTAACACAATACCAATAAACATTTTGTTTTAAAAAAGCGAGTTATAAAGCAGTATGTCTGAAAACTAATCCAAGTATTCTTGATGTGATCTGTTCAGTTCTTTTTAACATCTTAGTAAATCTTCATTTAATTAGTGTTCTCATTCTAATTTTGACATTCTCTAACAAGTAAAGATAATTATTTCTGGGATAATATGGATGGGATACATTTTCATAGTGTTGGTGATTGTGTTCTTTCTATAATGGGTAAATAATTAATCACGTAATATGTCTCCCAAACCCATGTTGAAAATGAATTTTGACACGTCTATTATTCCCAGATGTTCCCATTTCTTTATTAATTCACTGTAAATATATTAAAACCACATTTTTCAACTAAGTGCCCCGCAATTCATGAGAAGAACAAATTAAATGGATATTTTTTATTAATTGCATTTTCCCCTAATTTATCTTTGAAATTTCATTGGTTTGTTTGATTAATTTAAAAACATTACATCTAAATGTAATTCAATTTTGCATAGGCATTGATAATTTCATTATCCATAGGTTTCAGTGACCACATAAATATTAGATACTTGCTGAAATATGTTATGTTGAAGTTAAACTTAAAAACCTTATTTTTAACAGGGACCAGGTGTTGAGCTATATCCAGGAAGTGTTGCTTCTTTAGAAGGAAATGATATACACAAATGCAGTAATATTAAAAGTTCTGATGTCCTCAAGAGCATGTTAGGTGGAATTAAACTGAAGGTAAGACTTATCTATTTTACATTCCTTTTAATACTTCCATATTTCACAAGAGTAATTTAATTTTGGAGAAATGACTGTAAACACATTAGCTGTTGACATGTAATTAAATGATATTTTATGATGCAGAGGCTGCTGTTTTTGTTAAATAATTTAGCAAAATATGAGTTATGAACTGAGCCTTCAGTTATAAACAGTTTAAATATATTTTACACTGTGGTAATACATTAACAAGGTGGAATTTAGATTTCTTGCACAATGTTCCGTTATTTACCCCACTTTCATGAAGGTGTTGCTGTTGCCAAGTAATCATCATAATCTTTGGATAGTATCCCAATTAGCTAAATCCTGGTGAAATAACAAATTGTTGGAGGAACTTGAGGTCAGGCAGCATCTTTGCTTCACACACCTACCAACTCATCTCAAATTAACTTTGCACATACCTTCATATTTTCAAATACCATACTATTACTAGGCCTAAGAATTGCAGAAGGCTAGGAGGAGACCCACATCATTTTCAAACACAAAGACAGATGCAGACATTTTGTATCATGTAAAATTTAGCTTAGCATGCCATTGGACTGTCTGTGTGGAGTTTGCATGTTCTTCCTGTGACCATGTGGGTTTCCTCCCACATTCCCAAAATGCGTGGGTTTGTAGGTTAATTAGCCTCTATAAATTGTCCCCCTTGCGTGTAGGAAGTTAAAGCGAAAGTGGGATGATAGAACTAGTGTGAACAGGTGATCAATGGTCAACGTGGGCTCGGTGGGACGAAGGGCCTGTTTCCACGCTGTATCTGTAAACTATCTCTAAACCAAAAAGGTGGATTAGGTAGCAAACATACCAGTTCTACAAATAACTCAGCTAAGGATTCGAGTGGGACAGTCTACTGCTGCAGCTGATGTGTGTGCACTATGAATATCCTGTTATTTTGGCAGGAATATTGGGAACCATCTGTTTAATTTTAGGGAGCATGAAAAAATCCTTCATTAAATCCTTTGTGGTTAGGTTTGAATTTATTCTCAGCGTGAAAGTTGTTACCTACTCCATCAGCAAACATGCAGTCCAGTCATTCTGCCAGGTCTTCAGGCCAACATCTCAGATGCCAAATCAGAAACGCACCAATGCTTTGCTATGTAGTTCAGACCTCATTCAAACAAAGTACAGCTTTCTGCCATTTTGCCAAGAGTGGTCGCCACATATTGCTGGATTGAGAACTTGTTGCCAGAAGCCAGATATGTTAGGCGTGGAATTGCTTAAGGTCATTTGCTGCCTGCATTTGGGCAGTCAGGGCAACAACGGCATGAAAGACAGGTACAATATAACTTTTAATGTTATTTGATTCATAGATTTGATTTGAAATATTGATAAGTCAATGGCTCTTATTTTGCCAATGTGATCAATTGGATCATACAATGTAGACTATAAATTTGCATACTCAGTTGGGAAATCAACGCTTAATGTTATTGTGGTTGGTCTCAACAGCCTAGCCAGAAGCCTGGCTCCATATATTGCATCATCCTCTTCTTCCTGCTCTAGCGTTTCCCTAGATCTGTTGGCAAGAACTAAGTGGCTATGATTTCAAGTTGTGTGCTGTCATTTCATCCTGAGTCTTGAGACCCACTGTGCTGAATACTGCATGTCTCTTTGGAGTGATCCGGGCAACAAAATCACTACTTCAGTAACTGAAATGTGAAATCTCCAAATCAAAGGTATAGTCATGGGCACTCGCATGGGCCCCAGCTATGCATGCCTCTTTGTGGGGTACGGCGAACAATCCCTGTTTCAGGCATACACTGGCCCTATCCCAAAATTGTATCTCCTCTATTATTGTTACATTGTAGGTATCTTTTGGTCTGTAAAGAGATTGGTGACAGAGTGGTCTTCTGCAAAGTTTTTGCATTATTGGTGTTTGGATCCCAGAAATTGATATGCTGTGTAAAACAGGTACAGGCAGTGTCTCTGGCTTCATCAGCTGAACTCTATGTTTAGGAGCTGGAGTGTTAGCTGGAGCCGTGCGTGGATAGCACAGATAGGAAAGTGGTCGCACTACAATTTAACAGGAGCAAAGAAAGCACCAGGAAGAACAGGAAATGGTGCAGGAGTCATCTAATCAGTGCCAATCTGAAACCGATTTTCCCCTGTAGATAATATGGTAATTGTTTTAAAGGGATTATCCTGTCAAACACGAGTGATCTTCCATTACAGCAGCTCACGTTGATTCCCTAAAAAGCAAGCACACGTACGACACTAAATTGGAAGCATATTAGCGTCCATTGTTGGCCAAATAAGCAGCCAAATTCCGTGTCCAATTTCTCATACCGAGTGAATCATTCTTTGATAACGTATCTGCAATGTCTTTCAGGATAGTTTACTCTACTCAGGGTCTCGACCCGAAACGTCGCCTTATCTCCTTCGCTCCTTAGATGCTGCTGCACCCGCTGAGTTTCTCCAGCCTTTTGTGTACCCTCGATTCTCCAGCATCTGCAGTTCCTTCTTTAACACAATAATTTACTCTGATAGTGGATATATACAAATGCATGTTGTTTGTTTGTCTTCTAGGGAAAGTATTTACAAAGGTAATGAATGTGATTGAAGAATTGTTGAGATAGGACCTGATATTTCATTGTATGAAAACTGCTTTTTATTCCTTTAGGTTCTGCCACCACCAAAACTGAAGCTCCATAACAATTATGTTCATTCCAACAATGGATACGGTGTTACCATAATTCAGCCGGATGATAGATATTGTCATGATGCAGATGAGAATGTATTGGAATGTGCTGCAGGAGGTGATAAAAGGGATGATCTTGTCAAAGCAATGCAGAATATGAGTCTTGAAATGAACAATAATAAGTTTGAAAACAATTCAATGGGAGAAATAGGCGTAATTGTTTGTTAATTACTCTGATGGGAAATACTGCAAATTAGAAATGGTTGAATTAGTCTTGAGTCAAAAACAGATCCGTAATTAACTGTTAACAAAATTTGTTCAATATTTTTTATTTGTAATGAATACATCATTTAAGAAAGCAGTATACCTCACATTTAAACTCAAAAACAAAAATAAAAAACGGTTCATAAGTTCTGTATATTAAAGCTATTTAAGCTAGCTTCTCCATCAACATATTGGGCAATAAGAGTTAATCTGTTTTAAAACTTTTTAAAAAAGTTTCCAGCCTGCTGCCAGGTTTTTTTTAATTCTCAATTAAAAGCTAATTAAAGACTTGGGGACAACCCTCCCCCAGAGTTCATGATCTTTCCACACTTGTGTTGGATTGACTGTTTATATTTAGAAACAGGAAAGTTGAACATAGAGTAAGCTTATGACAAATTCCAAATGGCATTGAAATGGTGCTGATTTTCAGAAAAACATCAAACGTCTGGGAAAGTTTGTGCACACAGACACACAAGTTCTTAGAAGATGGAACCATCTCTGTAAGGCCCATGGAGCTTAATAGTCTTTCAAGCCTAACATTTAACAGCACTCAGATCTACAAAATGAAATAATGTACTTTTCACTACAGGTTGTAATTGTATTTAAGGGTGTAATGGAGTATGTATGTATTTCATTAAATTACGTTTCATTTTGCAGTGTCTATTGACATTGCATTATGAACAAGGCATGTGTATGGGTGTAAATCCTCTGCAGAATTACAAGCTTTGTGCAGATTGATTTGAAAGCCTTAAACTTTGAAACAAAATAAATCTGCATCAAAAGAAGAATTGCTTGACTACTTTCAACATTTAAAGTTTCAGTCGCTTTTACAGACAAACAGGAAAATGGTGTATTGATTTTTGAATTTACACAATGATTGTTTCTGCAATATCATCACACATACATGATATAAAAATGGCAAATAAAATTTGGTGTAGAGTCTCAATTAAAAGAACATGTTTCTCTTCCTCTGGCAAGAACTAGGCTGTGGTCCCTACTCTTGGCTGAATATTCCAAAAAGAAACATTTAACCACTAAATTGGTTCTACCACAAATCAAGGTGCTGATATGACATAATATGCCCAGTTAGCTGAAGACTTCATTTCCACCATCTTGTTGGTCAATTAAGTGAAATAAGAACTTCCATGGAATCCTAAAATTAGAGAAGATAAACTTCTTATCTGCTTATTTTATTGGATCAAGAGAGAATTCCCCAAACATTGTCCATTTATAAATATTTCAGTTTCAAAAGTCATATAATATTATTTCTGTTCTACTTTTACCCATCACTACCTCTACAATTCAACAGCGTCACCGTTTGTCTTGGACACTAAGCACCATCCTCTAATAATTCACTAGCTGTATTTATTATGTCCCACAAAAACTCCAATTCATCTATTATTCTACCCTTACTGACTGATACTGGTTTGCTGATTCCCATCATGTTAACATTCAACCAAACCCCATCAGTGCTATCATTACTCAGCCTGCAGAATATATATTTATTCCAAATTAATGAATTCACCCCTCATCCATTTGTTGGTAGCATAAAGATAATGTGCTCATTTCACGCTTTCTGGAGATTTATTTAACTCTTCTTTGCCAATTTGAAAACTATCAAGAACCACAATAATGTCTGACATATATGTAGTTGATGCCCAAATTAAAATTGAATAGGAACAAAGGTCTATCATTAAATGACAACTCTGCCACTCTGTTGTTTAAGAATGATGAGAGAGGTAAACCATGGAATTATAAACCAGTTAGCATTCATAGTGTTCAATTATAGAATTTATACATATGGATAACATGGGTACCTTGAAAGTTTTTAGGTAAATCAGTGAGATTGACATGTTTAGGAAGGAATTGCAGGTGCTGGTTTACACTGAAAAAAGATAAAATGGTGGTGTAACTCAGTGGGTCGGACAGCATCTCTGGAAAGAAGGTATGGGTGAACGTCTACCATTTTGGGTCTATCTCCGATGATTGACATGTTGCTTTCTACCCTATTAAATTTGCCAAGATATGAAGTTTGGCAGTTTGGTAAGATTATAGTTAGAAGCATAACATCAGAAGGAAATAAATGGTAAGTGCCTGGGCAAAATTGGAGCAAACAAACGTTTTAGCTAAATCTTTAATTTTCTAGAAGACTAGTGTATTTTCTAAATGGTGAAAGGTTGAAATCCGTTGCTTGGACTTTAAATTTTCATGCAGAGATCATTAAAAGTATCATGATCTGTACAGAAAATAATTTAAAATGTTAAAGATAAAAGCTGCAGACTTTTGAAATCCATATATACAGGCTATTTGTTTTAACATTACTGGAATAAAAACATCCCTCAGTCTACACTTCTCAAAACAGAACACTGTTCATTGTATCTACCCTTATAAATTCTGATGCTGCAAATAAAATAGTAAAATTAACAGCTACAGCACTTTTTTCAACAACTCACTATCACCCATTCTATGGGAAAAATAAAATGAATGGTTCTCTACCACAAGTTCAAAAAAGTGTGCTTTGTCTTCAACTGAACCTTCCTTGAATACATATTATTACCCTTTGCTCAGCAATGATCAGCTATTATTTGATCTCCATGTACTAGAAGGCCTGGGTCTCTCCCTTACCATATTCCCTTGGCTCACTGGGTGCAGGACTCTTCACAGCAAAGTGAAGGACACTGCAATCTCCAGTTTACAAAACTCAATTAATTTTAAAATAATGCAACAAATTATCATTAACAGGCCATACGATAATGCCTCTCCTCTGAATTCCTGCCATGGAGCAACATACACCTCGATTGAATTAATCTAAAAACAGCCATTAAAGAGTTTGTTTTCATTTTGATATTTCTCATTGATGCTTTTAATGTATTACTTCATTACGCAAATACAAATCCTTCCAGTTTTTATTTCTTCTGCAATACAATTAAAATATGAAGACATTCAAAACTAGCTATTCACTATATAAACGTTAATGTGCTTGGAAATTTTAAGTTGGTATTTAGATGTGTCATAAGTATATGCCCTCCCTGTACGACTGCACCTTAAAATGCAGACCATGTAGAAAACATTTGCATTAAAACAAACTGAAACTGATTACATTTGCAATGTGCATGCACTGTTGTTTTACTTAAAACAATTAAATACAAAGCTGTGTTACTATCAATGCATATAAATTGTGCACAAATGCAACTTTTGGTCATCTGTATTTTTCTGAATGATACCTCAGTTTTCATATCCTCCTCCATACCCTCCACCACCCCAGTTACCACTGTATCCACCACCTCGGTTATCACCATATCCATCACCACCAAAGTTACCACCATACCCACCACCACCACCTTGGCTCCCACTGTATCCACTGACACCCTGGTTCCTACCATATCCACTGCCACCCTGGTTCCCACCATATGCACCACTACCCCTGTTATCAGTGAAACTATCACCACCCTGATTCCCACCATATCCACTGCCACCCAGGTTCCCACCATATCGACCACCACTGGTCAGGTTACTACCGTATCCACCTCCCCCGGTGTCATTGCTCTGGTGTCCACTGTATCCACCACCTCGGTTACCACCGAGTCCTCTTGCACCACCACGAATACCATCATTATTATCACCACCATAGCCTCCACTTCCGCCTTGATAGGCACCATATCCTCCACCTCTACTTTGGTAGCTACCATATCCTCCACCACCACTATTTTGGTAGCTGCGATATCCACCACTTTGGTAGTTTCCCCCACCACCTCGCCCTCCTCCAAAATATCCAGAGCCACGGGAACTACCATATCCATTTCCTCTTCCATAACCGCCTCCTCCCCTATAACCTGAAGCACGACCGCTCCCTCTTCCACCATATCCTTGACTGTCAAAACGTGCCATCTTGGGAGGACGAGGACCATCACCAAATCTGTAAAAACAACAAAAAATATTTAATTGGTCAAATTAATATGAAGAAAAAGTTAGTGTGTAAATAATTTATACTTTTCTATTTTCTCTCCAAGGTAAAGCTTTCAATCCTGTTAATATTCAATACACAAGCATATATACTGCTTATAAACATACAATAAATGAATTATAATTGCAGTTATGTTCCCCTTAAAATAAATTATTAAATTAACTTCTGTTTCATGTTCTAAAACCATCGACGTTAATAGTTGCAAAGCAAAAGACAGACATTAATGAATAAAAGGCAGACACTAATGTCTGCCTAAGAGGCCATTCATACAAAAAGCTTTCAGAGAAATGATAGGGTGTTTGATGAATGCGTAGCTGCTGTGCTTAGTCCTCTCTTCGCACAACAGCCACATGCTGAAGAACCAGAATGTTGGCTGAAGTCGATATGAAAGTGAAACAAATCAAGCATATACAGGTGAAAAGGTAAATTTGGTATTTGCTTTTTATTGTCAAGTGCAGCAGTGTCATAGAGTAATAGTCAGTGAAAAACTTAATTTTGCTATTCAGTCAAATCATATTACATACGAGTACAATCAAGCCATACACAAGGTTGTGCAAAGCAAAAAAAAAAAAAAAAAAATGCAGAATATAGTGTTATAATAGTTTGGGTGGATTGCATATTGCTCATGGTAGATAGGAGATTAATTTGCATGCAATTAGGATGTCCTGACCACAAATTAAAAAAATATTTTAGGGTGCAATAGTGACAATGCAGGTGGTGGTGCTGTCTAACTGTTCCATGCGCTTGGTATTGGTTTCATTCTCCAGTGTTGTTTTTGTAATATTGACTAATGTGTTACGGTGTGGGGGGAGTCTTATTGACAATGGTATTGTTTTATTATTTACACGTGTACTGAGAGACAGTGAAAAGCTTTTTTTTGTGTGCTATCCAGTCAGATTATACACAACCACTATCAAATAAATAAATAATATAAACACACAAATAAAAGGTAGTGCAAAGAGAAAAATATGTGTAAACGAGAAATAATATGAAACAAAAATAACCGCTCATTATTTACTTTGGAGAGGTTTAAGTTTAGATTAATGCTGTTACGTGTACCGAAGTACAGTGCTGCATGTTATTCAATCAACTCGGATTCATAAATACAATCAAGTACAATAGGTAGAGCAAAGGGAAAGATACAGTGTGTAGAATAAAGTTATCAGCAGTGCAGCTTACCAGTTTCAGAGACAATGTGCGCAATTGGGTAGAGGTGAATTCGGCCGGTACCCTACCTTATGGAAGGATTGTTCAAAAGGGCAAGGACCCACTGCAATCTCATCCCTGTCAATGCACAGTCCTCCACTCACTCAGTACCAATTATAATATTATTTCAATCTCATTGACGAGGCACATCCTCATATCTACCCTCTTGACCATGACCCTACTGACGAACCAGGCCACAATCTCCCAACCATCACCGATTCTATCACCTTCAGCGATCTCTCTTGCACAGCCTCCCAGTTTATTGCTCCCCAATTGCTGTCCATTTCTATCTCCTTCCCAAAATCCACAAGCAAGATTGTTTCTGCCTGATCATGCCCCATCACATTTCTCCAAATACTTTGATTCTATCTTGTTGACCCTTGTCTCGTCCTGACCTACATCCAAGACACCTCGCATGCTCTTCGCCACCTCAACAACTTCCTATTCCCAAGACCCTATCGCCTCATCTTGACCATGGACATGCTTCTGCACCTCCATTCCCAATCAAGGATGCTTCAGGGCCCTCTGGTTCTACGTCAAACAGAGAACCAATTAAGTCCCCTCAACTAACACTCTTCTCTGCCAGGAGGAAGTTTGTTGTCACCATTAACCTCTCTCTTCAAGTTAAGGAAGCAGCAAAAGGCACTCGCATTGGGTCCCTGTTATGACAGCCTTGTTGCTAGTTATACTGAACATTCCTTGTTCCAAATATATCCCGGTACCATTCCCAATTTGCTCTATTACATTGATGAATGCATCAGGGCTTCCTATCTGAGTTGACTGAAATACAAAGCTTTTCACTCGACTGGTGACAATAATAAACATAAACTTAAAACTCTCCAAAGTAAATCATAAGCAATGATTTTTTAAAAAAAAGTTTCTTCCATGCAGAATTAATTGATTTCATCAACTTTACTACTAACTCCCACACTGCCCTCAAATACACTTGGACTATCACCAACCCCACTCTCCCCTTTCTCGATCCCTACCTCTTCTACTATACTTATGTCTCAACAGTATGAACATTGAATTTTCCAATTTCAAGTAATGATCCCCCTTCCCCCGCGTTTCCCTCCTCCCTACCCTGGTGCCACCATCTTCCCCACTACCCCAGTCCTGCTGCTCCCTCCCCCCTCATCCCCCACCCATACTCACCTTTCCCATCCCCATCCCATATTTCCTTTTTATTCCCCTCCCGTCTTCTACCATGAAAATAATAGAAAAAGCATTAAAATCCCCTCCAAAGTAACACCACCCAAGCCTCGCCACAACACTAATGCTGCCTTGATTGCCCAGGTTGATTATGAAGCACATGGATAAAACAGTAGTTAACTGCCTGTAAAGCTTCTTCCAAGTACCAAGGTGGTGAGACTATGTGGGTGCAGCAGCAGGAAGGGGTGCAAAAGTAATTCGCACCATCCCATTTGAGGTAACACTTATATGATAATCGTGGCGTGGTAAATACTGTAAAGACTGTCCCTCTTTGCAAACCTTTTGAAGAATGCAAACAACGTTTTTGACTGTAAAACACTTGCCTTGAAATACTAGCATTCACATTGATCATAATATGCATTCTAATTCATGACCACGTGAACTTCAAAGAACCACACTTAAAGTGCTTCCTAAAACTTAACATGCAGTTCACCTTGAGTTTGCCATAAGATTAATGCCAGCTGCTCCAGGTTTTGAAATCTGCCGGATCACATTCAGCAGCCGTTCATGTGTAGGGTCCAGTTGTCGTACAAATTCAGGATCCTTAGCAACTTCAACAACCAGTGCCTCCATTCCTGCACGCAAAGCAACAATTGCAGCTCCAGCATAGTGCGGCATCTTCAACTTTATCCTACAAAGCAAAAAGGGGCTAACTTTAATTTTTTTTTTTTTAAGGCAGAAGACTTAAGTGTACAATGGAGGCAAATCAAGGTAACAGAGGGATAAGCATGAAATGTAATTGATATGGTGCAAATTGATTTTTAAAGGGTCGTTTGATAAAGTTCCACATAATTTGATTGCGAAAAAAATTGACGCCCATGGCAATAACAGGAGCAGTAGCAGGATGCATTTTTAAAAAAAAAATCAGGAACACATTAGTGGAAGACTGCAGTTTTGGATGAGAGTGGAATAAACTGTTAAAATGAATCCCAGGATTGGAAGCATGGCCAATACACGTTTTTAATATATTACGACAATGAGATACAGGAACAAAGAGATTTGGGAAATTGCATGCATAAATCATAAAAAGGTAAGAGATAAATAAGAGCAAACAGGACACTGAGAAGATGGTAAAATGAGCCTGTGGGACCCAAGAACATGAGCAAAGAAATCAGATGAATCTTGTTTTGTGTCCAATTCTGCACCGTTTTAAAAAAAGAACATGTCTTAGAATGGATGCATGAAAGATTTACCAGAATGATTCTGGGGATGAGTTACAGGCATAAACTGGAAATGCTGGGGTTGTTCTCCTTGAAACAGAGGAAGCTGTAATAAAGGTATTATTTATGTTCCCATTGGGAACATGGGTCAAAACACAAGAAGCTTAAATTAAACTGGGCAAAAGAGCTAGAAGTGGCATGAAAACAGCTATTATGCAATGAGTGGTTTGGGTCAGGAATGCACTGCAAGGGAAAATAGTGGAAGCATATTCTATTATGGTATTCAAAGACGAGCTGGGTAAGTACGTTAAAGTAAAAATTTATAGGACTATGGGAGAGAACTCTCGTAGAGCCAATTCAGGACTCTAGCCTTTCACACCGCAACGGGTAATACCTCAATTATCTTAATTAACTAGCATATTACATAGCTAAATTATAATATTTCCAGAACTCAAGTTTCTTTGGGTATCATTTTTTGAAACTTCTATTTGTCTTAACTGTGACAGACAGTGGATGTTGCAGTCATTTATCTCACACAGGATTGGTAACAATTCTAAACCAAAAAGTGAAATTAAATTAACAGAATCAAGTCAATGCAGTAAACTCTCATTAGAACTAACCATGGGGGGGGGGGGGGGGGCAGAGTCTATTATTGCCCACTATAACCGAGTAATAGAGTATCATTATTTATGAAGTGGAAATAAAGAACTGCAGGTGGTAGTTAATACAAAGTGCTGGAGTAACACAGCAGGTCAGGCAGCATCTCTGGAGAACATGGATACGTGATGTTTTGGGTTGAGAGCCTTCTTCAGGCTCCTGGTTTGGATGTGGGCCTGGAATCCAGGTAAGTTGATGGCCCCGGCCTGCTGGCGACCAGGGGAGTGGCAAGGATTGGTGGAGTCATTAGTCGCAGCCCGCAGCAGCTGCAGAGCAGGTAAGGATCAGTGGTGGCAGGTGTGGCCTGGAAGCGACCAAGGAACCTGCGTAGGCAGCCAGGTGGCGTCAGCCCAGCCTGTATGCGGCCGGGGAGGAGGTGCAGGTCAGAGGTGGCATTAACAGCCTGGCCTGGTGATGATGGTCGGGAAGTCCGTCTGCTGTAACTGAAATCTGTTATAAAGAGGTCTGCAATAACGAGGATTGCCTTTCTGAGACACAAAAGACCCAAGCCAGCAAGCAATAATTCTCCAGATTTTTCAGGAAACATTGAAGACTATATCACAATTTTAAAATTATGAATCACCATGTATGTCTTTAACACCTGGATTATAACAACACTACCAAGTGTCATTGTCATCTTGCTGAATTATCAACATTGGAAGAAAATATAAAAACTGGAAATCATCACTAAAAACAGAAAATGCTGCAAACCTTCTGGAAAAAGACACAGTGGAAGAAACTTTACTGCTCAATTGAGGTTTGCAGCTCACCATCACCTCAAGAGCAATTGGGATGCACAAAAAATGCTGAGCTTGCCAGCAATGTTTATAATTTTAAAATTAAATTAACATTTTTTCATAATACTCCCATCAATAACAGGTTGCATTTGGAGTATTGTGTTCAGTTTTAGTCACCCTGCTCTAGGAAGGACGTAATTCAACTGGAAAGAGTGCAGAAGATTTACGAGGATTTTGTCAGGACTTGGGATCTATAGGGAAAGGTTGGACAGGCTAGGATTTTATTCCTTGGAGCACAAGCGGCTGAGGTGTAATCTTTTAGGTGTATAATAGGGGAATAGATCGGGTGAATGCACAGTCTTTTACCCAGATTAGGGAAATCAAGAATCAGAGGACATAGGTTTAAGGTGACGGGAAAGATTTAATAGGAACCCAAGGGTAAACCTTTTCAATTAGAATATGGTGGGTATATGGAACGTGCTGTCAGAGGAGGTAGTTGCGGAAGCTACTATAATAACATTTTAAATACATTTGGACACATGCAAGGTTTATCGGGATATGGGCCAAACACAGGTAACTAAGTCTAGTTTAAATGCAACATCCCAACTCGGCATGTATTAGTTGGGTCGAAGGGCCAAGTTTGACTGAATACCAATATAATATTCTTCTTTAACAGAGATAAAAATTAAATTACTGTAAACATCAAAGATACGTACCACTCATCCATCAAAATAATTTCACCATTTCCTGTCACCTTCTTTGAACCATTAAAGAGTAACTGGAGTGGACTAACCAAAGTCATCGCCTTTGCAGATACAGCACGGGTTCTGATCTAGAAAAGAAATAACCAATCACTAATGCCCAAGTAATAAGAAGCTGCCAATTTTTCAAACATCTTATTTTTTTTTTAAAGAAAAATAATAATTGTAGAACTGAACAAAGTTTCCCTACAAAGACTATCCGGTGAACAGATTAAGATTTGATACTGAATGCAAATCTTTCCAGGCAACCAATTTCAAGGTCCACTAACTTTTATGAGGTTAGAATAGAATTCTCAAGTACAGTTCTAAAACAAGTTTTATTCACATTCTCTGCTTCTTCATTTTGGAATAGCTTGTGCTTAACATGTTGCATGCACAAGTTTAGACTGCAGCCCTCCAAGAAAGACCAAAGAAGGAAAAAACATTCAAGAGGGATCTTTTGCATTAAACTACATGGGTGCATCCATTGTTTAAACTTCCTCCATTAAAGACTATAATTCAGCAAGAATCAGGAATCTATTGTAACTTTATTATCTTACACCAATAGCACTGGAACCAAATTGGGAAATTACCTCTTCTGGAGTGCTCAATTTTAAATAACATTTTAAGATTGCCATTTTTACTGAACATCGCCTGGTGATTGGGTGAGGTGTTGGAATATTGTGTTGGGGCGGGGGACCCAACGGGTCCATGCCTGGTCTAGTACCTTACTAAAATCCATGCAAGCTCAACATCCACTGCCTTACCCTCATCAATCACTTATGTTGCCTCCTCAAAAAACGTAACTTAATAAGAAGCCACCTGCCATGCACAAAGCCATGCTGACTGTACCTAATTAACCCATTCTCTTCCAATTGAGAGTAGATTCTATCCCATAGAATTCTCTCCAATAGCTTCCCTGACACTGGCATGAGGCACACCAGCCCATAATTCCCTGGATTCTCTCTACTTCTTCTCAACAAAGGAAAACCACTGGCCTCCAGTTCACCTGCGGCGAGAGAAGATGCAAAGATCATCCAGGATCACACTGTTGCCTCTGTCAATAATCTGGGATAGATCCTATCAGTCCAGGGGGTTTATCCACCTTGATGCTCTTCAAGGGCCCCAAATACATGCGCATCAAATTGACCTTTACATGCTTGCTAAAATATTGGAAAAGTGCAAAAAAAAATCAAAATAATTGCAGTTCCCACAATGTTTCCAATTTGTTTCAAATACCGTATCTCCCGGCAATGAAGACGCTATTTTTTACCTCAAAATAAGGTATTAAAATATTCCTGTCTGGCGGCCGAAGGTTAGTTTGTTAGCCAAGAAATATAGACTTGGCTATCCCTCAAGAACGATGTTGCTGTACTGAGAGATAGCCAAGTCTATCCCTCATTGCTGGCAGCTGATGGGAAGCGGCTGTAAAAGGACAGCGCCGCTGGGGGGGTAAGAGAGTTTCTTTCACAGCGTGTGGGGAGTCTGGCCCGGGTCGGCACAGACAGGGGTAAAGTTGAGGGGAGGGCAGGAGCATTGAGAAGGAGGGAGTCGGGGATCATGCCAGCAACTCACTTACTCAACGCTGCGCTCCGGGCGTGGAGCCACCGCATTGTGGCCGTGGAGGGAATAGCTCGAGTGGCCGCCCACCAGCCAGCCACGGTGTCCTTCGGCACAGGCACAACCGGTGGAGGTGGTCGTTGGCTCGCTCGCTCTCTACTAGTCCCGGGGCAGGCGACCTGTGCGCTACAGCCAGTCCCGGGACAGGCGACCTTTGCGCTGTAGCCAGTCCTGGGGCTCGCAGGTGACCTGAGAACTGCAGCTAGTCCCGGGGATGCGAGAGATCTGGGGACTGAAGCCAGTCCCGGGGACGCGAGGGATGTCGGAACTGCAGCTCGTCCCGGGGCACACAGGCGATGTTGCCGACCTCTGGACTAAACCAAACCCTTGATCCTGTCCCACCATCCTTTTCTCAAAATTTAGCAACTTAAATTGGGGGTGCGTCTCCGACGCAGGTGCGTCTTCATTGCTGGGAAATACGGTACTCCGCAAAGGGAACCAAGGGGAATATGGCAACAAAGCATTTGAATGTAAAATGATTCAGAATAGGTATTCATCTTGCTCTGAAGTGTGTAGCTGGTCTTACTCACCTTTTCTCCAAACACAAAGAAAGGAGAAGGATATTTTGAATCCTGATTGCTGAAGGGACAATTGACAGAAGACTTGTGGATAAGTGCATTACGACCCTCTGTTGTTAATATTTTTCGTTTTTCCTTGTGGTAGCACACATTTGGATAAAGTCCAAAGCAAAGAAGTGTGATAACCAGATCAAGGTTATTATCTGGTCCAGTATTGTTAAACACTTGAGTCATCAGACAATCTATTTAGAAGGAAAGGGAAAAAGCATTGATCAATAATGAAGTCATACGGATTTAAAAAAACATCTATTCTATCCCAATTTCTATCAAATCAAGGAACACATCAGATAGCATGAACCAGGGTCAATATCACAATATAAAGGATCTGCCATTCAGTACCAAAATTAAAAAGAATCTTCAGCGAGAGGGTAGTTAACCTTTGCAGCTTTCTCAAGAAGAAGTAATCATTGAGTATATTCAAGACAGGAAATAGTCAGCCATCCAGTGTGGATACAGATCCTTTGGCATAACTTGCCCACACTGACCAACATGCATCATCCAAACTAGTTCCACCTGCCTTATTATCTGGTCCAGTATTGTTAAACACCCGCAACCCACAAAACCTATCCTTTCCATGTGCTGGTCTAAATGGTTTTTAAACATTATGACAGTACCAGGGTGACATTATGACAGTAATAGGGTGCAACATAACTTTGGAAATAAATGTTTTCCGGACCTGGTGAGGGGTGTATAAAGATATGAAGGTACATCCCTTTTATCTTATCTTATTTTCTTATATCCTCCTTTTTTTAATTTATTTTTTATTTTTTGTTTATTCTTCCTCGCGTTCTACGTCTTTATGGGCTCTTTCTTTTCACTTTCTCACGTACTAACTATCTTATCTAACTTTCTCTATTTCTTCCTTCTGTTACTTTCCTATTATTAAAGTTTAAAACAAGAAGTGGTACATGAAATGTATTATGTTATTTTTGGCTTATACTACTGTACTGTACATTACTTCTAATAAAAAGAAATGAAAAAAAAAATAATAATAATAATAATAATTTTAAAAAACCATTATGACAGTGCTTGCCTCAACTATCTCTTCCGGCACTTTGTTTGATACACACACCACTCTTTGTGTAAAAAGGTTTCCCCTCAGATGCCCATTAAATCTTCCCTCCATAGGTCTCCTGGTTCGCGATTCCCTTAGTCTGGGCAAATGACTGCATCTACCCGATTTATTCCTCGCATGATTTTGTACACCTCTATTAAATTACCTTTCATCCTCCTGCTTTCCAATGAATAAGTGCTGGCAACATCCTGGTAAATCTTCTTAACCATTCCTCGGCTTACTTACACAAGCGATCAAGAACCTGCTGCAATTTATTTTTGACAACCATCTTCACTGTCCACACCACCCACTTTAGTGGCATCAGCAAACTTGTTAATTATGTCATGTGCGTTCTCATCCAAATCACCGATAAAGAGGACAAACAACAAGGGCCCAGCACTGAACTCTGTGTGACAGGCCTCCAGCCAGAAAAATATCTTTCTGCAATCATCCTCTGCCTCCTCCCATGAAACCAATTTGGTATCCATTTCACCATCTCTTGTTGGATCCCATGCAATCTAACCTTCCAGAGCAGCCTACCATGTGAACCATGTCAAATACCTTACTGAAATCCATATATACACCTGCAGCTCTCCTCTTCAAAAAACTCAATTAGGTGTGTGAAACACAACCTCCCACGTACAAAACGATGCTAGTTTAACACAGATGTTAGACTCACTGGCCTATGGTTCCCTGGCTTTTCCCTGCAACCCATCCTAAATAGAGGCACAACATTTGTCAACTTCCAGTCTTCTGTCACCTCACCTGGATTTAATAATGACTCATAAATCTCAGCCCGGGTTCCTGCAATCTCCTCTCTAGCATTCCACAGTGTCCTTGGATATATCCGATCAGGCCCAGGAGATTTGCCTACCTTGATCAGCCCGCATGACCTACAGCACTTTCTCGACCGTAAAACTGACTGCTTCCTCATGTCTACCTACACAGCAAAAACAGGGGAGAAATACTCTGAGGACCTTGTCTGTGGCTCCACAGAGTTGACCATGTTGATTCCAATGGGGTCCATTCTCTCTCTAGTTACTCTTTTCCCCTTTATGTTCATAAAATCCCTTGGGATTATCCTTTATATTAGCACACATAGCTATCTCCTGTCCCCTTTTTGCCCTTTTGATTTCCTTTATCTTGCTCCTTAGTTCCCAAAATTCCTCTAGGGACACATTTGATGCCAGCTACTTACACCTGCCCCATGTCTCCTTCTTACTCTTGACCAGAGCCTCAATTTCCCTCGTCATCCAAGCTTCCTTACGCTCACCTGCCTTTCCCTTAATTCTAATAGGAGCATGCATGTCCTGGACTCTCGTTAGCACACTTTTTAAAACATCCCCCTTTCTGGATGTGCCTTTTGCTTCAAACAATCTGTTCCAATCAACTTGAGCGAGTTCCTGTCTTATACTTTCAAATATGGCCTTGCCAAACTTTGAATTTTAACTCATGGGAGCTCCCTGTTCCTATCCATAATAATCTTAAACCAAAAACAACAGTGGTCGCTGGTCACAAAAGGCTCATCCACGAATACTTCATCCACGTGCCTGTCCCAATTTCCCAATACTAGATCAAGAGATTCTTAATATTAAGTGAATCAAGGGATTGGGAACTGGTTCATGCCACCAAAGTAAATAAGAAAACTCAAAGAATAGTGAAAGTAGATTTAACCGTCACATTTCAAAAAGAAGCTGAAACATATCTGAAGGAAAAATATAATTTTGAAGAGAGGAAAACAAAACGTGCAGCTACGTCAATAGTTCTTTTAAAGTGGTGGTATAAATTAATTGCAAATTGTTATGCCCTAACTTTTTAAGATTCCATGATTCCTGTAATAATTTGCTTCTCTGACAGACTGAAGGCATTTATCCCGGTGCTCACCCACAATGCACCCTATCAAGACCATTGTCTAAAAAAAGCAAGAGATATTTGTTTTTCACTAAATTAACAATTATATTATTAAGCTCTATTATTCCTTTTTCTTGAAAAAAGTCTTCACTAAGATAACGTACTAGAATGCATAAACAATCCAGAAAAACGATGCATCAACTGAAATGTACCTTTCTACTTGACATCACAATGACAAGCTACTTGTAATAGTTACATAGGCATTCAACTTTTGATTTGATATGATCAAAAAATATATAAATTTACCTTCAGGGAAGCCAGAATTGATGAGGATGTCCTTCAACTGAACCTTAGCTTCCCATGTCATCCTCAACGTAGCCATGTTTAATCTTTTATGCTCACAAAATCGTATTTCTGCATCTTCTCCTCCCATTCTAGAAAGAGGAAAATAGAAATGCTCAAATTAAATATATTTCACATAATTACAACAGCCCAATACAATAATGGAAATGCAGTTGGCTGATCATCAGTCTCCCTATTCATCATTGGAATACCTTGCATCGTCCCAGGACTGGAAAACTGACAGCAGAGCCACGTGATCTGAATATCTGGTTCCTGAAAAATTCCTGTGCACATAGCCAAGGCGTTTGCCTTCATTAATGAAAGGCTCTGGAAAACAGGTAGCAGCAGATATGGTGCACACAGCATCGCCAACACTGCAACAAAGAAAAACAATTCACTATAAAATTTTCATTGACTGGAACACTTTTCCAACCTCATTCGTAACTAAAGAAATTTGAATACAGATTGACACATTTGTCAAACTAAGAACATTCAAATAAAATCAGAAAGGCAAAAAGGGAACAAATTTCCCACACACGGCTAATGTTTATGGAGCTATATCATTAGTTTAATTCAGCTCCAAAACAAACACTCCACCCACAGGGAATAATTAAAAACGTGCTCCAAACCCAAACCTAGCTAATTATTCTTGCAACCAAAGTTGACGATTAGAAATTCATATCATAATTTAAGTCTCACATATATCAAATTTAAGGAATCTAAAAGTAATATCCCTGAACTTTCTTGATCGTGTGCAAAATACTTCAAAGAGTTTTTGTGTTCCCACATAATCCCACCATTTCCTGCACCATTTAGGGATTAATTTTTCCATTAGAATGTTATAATTAAAGCCTTATGCGTGTTTAATGTTTGTCCATTTGGAGCATTTTGTTGCTACCTACAATTACGAAAGGAATACTGGAGTATAAACATTCTCAGAAACCAATAATTCAAATTATCGAATTAGAACATATGGATCAAGGTGCATATTATGCTATTATATCAAATATGTATGTCTAGAACTTTCTTTGGACTGACAATCTCACAATAGCAATATATTTTGATAAATGACCATTGGGCATGTTACAGACACATAACCACCGTACTGTTGAAAGGTAAAGTAATGTAACACAAAAATGCCAGAACTCCAAGATATCCTTCATTGCTTTCCACTCTGTAACAGTAGGAACTGTGTATTTCCATTTGTGGGGTGGTTTTGTGGAATGGTCTTGACGAAACGATTAAACAAAGTATGAATATAATGCAATTTTAAAAAATGTACAAAACATATATCCTTGAAAAGTACAGTAATGAGGAAGGAGAATGTAAATCTCACAGATGTTAATGGTGCTTGTTCTTTTGTTCTTTTCTTTTTTTTATTTTTTTTTATTAATAGCTTGATTGGAGTATTATTTGAATTGTCTATTTAGTTCAATTTATTGAATTTTGCATTTGTTAATGGTGAAGAATGGGGGTAGGACTTGACAAGCATAAGCTTCTTCCTATCCCTTTTCAAACGAGTCTAATGTGTATTATGTTGAAATCGGCTTTTGATTTTTTTAATTTATGTAGGTACATATATGTTATGTATATGTGTATGTGTGTATATGTATATGTACATGTATATGTATGTGTGTATGTATTTATGTATATATATATATATGTATACATATAATTTTCCTTTTATTTATTCATTTTCATCTTTTCTTTTCTTCTCTTTTATTTAATCGTTCGAAATAAAGATAAAGATAAAGATAAACTATGTACACAGAAACAGAATAAGTGTTGAAAATATATTAAAGACTTCAATATGTCACAACTAACAAGACTTCACGTGGGTTGGATCTGTCCGAAAATTTCAAGTTTTATAAATGTTCAACTTTGAACAATTATTCAATAAGAATCTTGCAGTAACATTCAGAAAGTTTATGTCAGGGTGAGGGCTTATCCTTTATCTTAAAAATGGTGGATAAAGTCTCAAAACTCAGGTTTCCATTTGCATATCTTTAATGTGATGTATAACAAGAGTATGGTAAATGTGTCATCTATGGACAAATAAGCCGATTATTATTAAAGAGGAGGTTTGTTTCAATAAATCGCTCATCAGTTCCACAGTTCCAATTCCTGGGATCCAAATAGTAGATCATCCTCGAGTTACAAAAATTATGTCCATAAGTTGATTTGTGTTCCTAACTCGGAAAATACACTAAATCAATCAGTATGGTAATCGTACCTCCATAGTATTGTGATGAATCAAAAGCACATAACACTGACAAGAAACAGATAGTAAAAGTGGAGAGAGGAAACTAACTCAGCTTTAGGTAATTAATATATGTAAAACTAGTAAATTTTGTAATAAAGGGAGCTCCTTCGTATGTACAGGTGCCCATAAGCTGGGCTTTCATAAACCAGAGACAGCCTTCGATTGTTGCATTCGATTCAGGAATACAATACTTTCCAAGTAATCTTCGGTGTTAACTTACTGGAAGATGCAGCCCATAATCATCATTTTGCCTAGGCGTGGTTCAATAGGAAGACGAGCCAAGATACGGCCCAATGGAGTCAACTCATCATTAGTATCCAAAGCATCAAGTTCTGAGAAAGAGAAAAACATTTATTAAGCCACATCACATCCAATATATTAAATGCATGTGTGTCTTTTTACAATATTGCACACAAATGAGACAAAAGGGGTCAAATTTCAAATTCCTTCCAAAAAGTTGACAAGCACTTTATTGGGTTCATGACTAACATAGTATCAACAAAAAATAAGACAGCATATTGATGGCAAGTTTCCGAAAATGGCATCAGAATACACAAATACATTTTGTGTGGTGCTTGTCACGTGGTGTCCACCAGTGACCTGGTGGACACAGTAAGTGCACGTATTTTTTATTCCTTTCTGTTTATGAATACCACATGGAACAATAAAATTGCAAACACCATTTCCACTTCATTCACCTGATCACGTAGTAGAATACTGCATCCATCTGGGTGTTTGCAACGCGCGTTACACATCACACACACAAAGGTACGTTGCGGTGGACACTAAAAGGTTTGGTGTCCCAGAAAACGAACGTTACATTATTAGTGAAAACCAAACATTTTTACCAATGTAATCTAAACGGTACATTACCTTATGGATTTGAGCTATCGATGGCCAATGATTCATCAGATCTTTTGATTTGGGCTGTTTTTTTTTGTAAGTAAAATGTCTCCCTAACGGTCGTTGCGGAGCTTCGCGAAGTTGACATGAAGGAATGAAGTTAGTGACTTGGTCCGTACGAACGGTAAACAAGCGACAGTGATGCCAAATTAAAGATTGGCTCAGTTTCTTCATTCTGATAACCAATTTATGTCCAAATAATGGTTTTTAATTGATTTTAAAAAGTTGGAAAATATATCGTAAACGGTCGTTGCGTTTTTGACACCACGATGTTTTTGATATATTAAATTGGAAAATAAAAAAAATAATGAACTCACCCAAAAATCGCTGCTACCATAGGATACCTCGTTGGCTTTTTGAAAAGCATTAGAGGTTTGGAGCCTCCGTGATTTAACGGAGGTACCAACCCCGATAACGGTCGTTGTGACAATGAACACCAAGCACAATGACCATTACGGGATCTTTACTGTGCTGTATTATCATTATGCATCTGTAATTTTTCTCATGATATTGATGAATATATTTCCCTACATCATTATCAAAATGTATATGTATGAGAGGCCATATGAAGTTTATTTATGAATTAAATATCCATGATTAAATGTGGCAGTTTTTTTAATGTCACATTTTTGGTGTCCAAATTAGTGGTAAAATGATGAGTCTGTCATAAAAAAAGTTTTTGACTTAAAGTCTTAAAGTTATCTAATTTATATCTGTTATTTATAAGGTTTCACATGAAGGGTAGATTTTTGTTAAGAACAGTGTATTGGTGTAAAAAACTGAATAATAATCTTTTTCCTCAAAATCTCTCCAGTATTGTAAAAAGACACATATTAAATGCATTTGGTGTGCAGTCAGTAGCTATAGAGTACGGGAACAGTAACCTTGTCTATACTAATCAAGTTGCCATTTGGGTTAGTTCCATTTGCCTGTTAGAGAGAGCATGTCAGTAGATGGACTTGGAGTGGAAGATTGCAACCTTCACGTGGTCTGCCCTATTTCTACAAATGCAGTCAACCCGGCGAGCAATCAAATAAGATCAAATAGAACAAGTTGTCCTACAACTTTAGGTTGTGCACACCATATGCAAGAAGAAGTAGATGGGTTGTTTTCAAATAGTTTAGTTTAGATATACAGTATAGAAACAGGCCCTTCAGCCCACTGAGTCCATACTGGCCACTGATTACCCGCTCACACTAGTTCTGTTATCCCACTTTCTCATCCACTCACTACACAATGGGGGCAATTTAGAGAGGCCAATTAACCCACAATCCCACATGTCTTTGGTATGTATGAGGAAACAGGAGCACCCAGAGGAAACCCACAAAGTTACAGTGCAAACTCCACACAGACAGTACGAAAGGGCAGGTTCATATCCAGGTCTCTGGAGCTGTGAGGCAGTAGCTCCACCATGTATGGAAGAACTCGTAACAACCCATATCCCAAAGACATGGGTTGTTTGGCCATTGTAAATTGCCAATAACATGTGGATGAGTGGTTGAGGTTAAAGTGACAGGGATCATTGATGGGAGCAAGATGGGTCAAGGTAGGATTCATGTGAAAGTGGATGCTTTGTGTTCAGCATCGACGCATTGGGCTGAGGGGACTGCTTCCATGCTGTATCAGATTCTAATAATCTATCACAAGGTTCAAGATATTAGAAAAAGTAGTGGGACTGTATAATTCCTAAGGCTTCGAAGGATGTGTCTAAAAGAGAGTGGCTGTATATGTAACGCAGCAATTGGTTGAAAAAGCTCAAAGCTCACCAATTCTGGGAGCATATCAGCGGATTGGGGAGCAGTGATGGGATTACCTAGAAACTTTACGCTTGTTAGCATATTATCTGTTGTGGTAAAATTCTGGAAGAAACTAGCTATTTGTTTAGAGAAGGTTAGTACAATCATAACAAGTCAGCAAGGGAATTTCATCTGAAGGGTCATCTGAAGAAGTCTTTAAGAAGGGTCTCAACCTGAAAAGTCGCCCATCCCTTCTCCCCAGAGATACTGCCTGACCTGCTGGGTTATCTATCTAAGGGAAATTCATCTTTGACTAATGTGTTAGAGTTCAATGAGGATGTAACAAGCGAAGTTAATAGACGAAAACCAGCATGCCGTGTTTTAGAATTTTCAGAAGGCATTTGATAAGATGCAACATGGTACACGAGGCAAGAGCTCGTAGTATTAGGTGAAGTGTGTGAAAATGAGCAGAATACTGGTAATCATAGAGAAATCTGAGTTAGAATGAATAGAACATTTTCAGATTAAAGTCATCATGTCATACAGCGTGGAAACAGACCTTTCGCCCCAACTTGCCCACACCAGCCAACATGTCCCAGCTAAAGGTTCCGCCTGCCTGCATTTGGCCCATATCCCCTAAACCTATCCTATCCATGTACCTGCCTAAATGTTTCTTAAACATTGCAATAGTACCTGCTTCAACTACCTCCTCTGGCAGTTTATTCCATACACCCACCTTGTGTGGAAAAAGTTACCCCTCAGGTTCCTGTTAAATCTTTCCCCCTTCACCTTAAACCTATGTCCTCTGGTTCTCGATTCCCCTACTGTGGGTAAGAGACTACCGCTTGGGTAGTTTACACCCCAACGGTGTGAACATTAACTTCTCTAACTTCAGATAGCCCTTGCTTTCTCTCTCCAACCCCTCCCCCTTCCCAGTTCTCCCACTAGTCTTAATGTCTCCGTCTACATTCGACCTTTGTCCTGCCCCCTCCCGACATAAGTCTGAAGAGGGGTCTCGATTTGAAACGTCTCCCATTCCTTTTCTCCAGAGATGTGGCTCACCCGCTGAGTTATTCCAACATTTTGTGTCTACCTGAGAGACTCTCTACCCGATTAATTCCTCTCATGATCTTGTACACCTCTAGAAGATCACCCCTCATTCTAGGTGGCAAGAAAACGAGTGCTGGTCTTCTCAACCTCTCCTCAACCAGGCCCTCGAGCCCTGGCAATATCCTCATAAATCTCGGCTCCCTTTCCAGCTTGAACGTTCTCCAGTACTTTCTCCAGTTTTGATTTCACATTTTTTCATTACCTCCTCGGTTAACAGTGAATGGTTCATCCTTCCCATTGAGCCCCCCTTTCTAATTGGGATAACATAGTAATTTGGGTTATGATGAACACTAGTTTCGATAAATGTATAATTCAATCTATACTGATGTTAATCCAACAGTACTTTACATTTAGGTTTTCAATGTTTCAATATTACTGAACAATCTACCGGTGATTAAATAGAACAGAATCTCACAATACAAATCACAATGCAAGTGTATGAATCTTAATTTCTTTCTAGTATTTCCCATTCAAAGTTGCACAACTTTTAAATACAATTTACTAGTAATTTACAGCAAGGTAGTTTCACTCTTTACATGTAACCATTAGTTTTATATATAAAGCAGCTTTTATATCATGTAACTAGGATTCACCTCGCAAAGTGTGTTCTGCCTCGATAACTGCATCCAAAGGTGGGGGTTCAATAGCTTTAGCCAAGAATGGTCCAATTCCTCCCAGACGAAGAAGTTTGATGCTCAAAGCCACTTCGTGAAGAGGTGTGCGGAATATCTCAGGAGTCATGTGAGTCTCAAGTCTGAGAGTAGACAAAGTTAGACTGTTAGTGAAACACGACCAGAAACTAATACAATCCAGTAATTCATATTTTTCCATATTAATTTAGAATTAATTCTGAAAATGTTGTTAACCATTTCAACTCCCCTTCCCATTCAATGCCAGAGTGAGGTCACGTGCAAACAGGAGGAACAGCAAACAGGAGGAATGTTGGGTAGCTTACAACTCAACGGTATGAATATTGAATTATCCAAGTTTAGCTAACTGCCAAACACTGCTCCTCCCCTGAGCACCAGCTGACCTTACACGTATCGGTCGGTGGGGGGCACAGCGAGGCGGCTGCCCTGCCAGCAGCATTTTAGTTATTTCTGGGGTACACAAAAGGCTGGAGAAACTCAGCGGGTGCAGCAGCATCTAAGGAGCGAAGGAGATAGGCGACGTTTCTGGTCGAGACCCTTCTTCAGACAGATCAGGGACCAGGGAAACGAGAGATATAGACAGTGATGTGGAGAGATAAAGAACAATGAATGAAAGATATGCAAAAAAGTATCGATGATAAAGGGAACAAGCCATTGTAAGCTGTTTGCTGTGTGAAAATGAGAAGCTAGTGCGACTAGGGTGGGGGAGAGAGATAGAGAGAGAGGGAATGCCAGGGCCCGAGGGCTGAGGGAGAGGTGGGAAGGTGAGGAGACAGCAAGGGTTAACAGAATTGAAAAAAATTCAATGTTCAAGCCCAGAGGATGCAGACTCCCCAAGCGGAATATGAGGTGCTGTTCCTCCAACTTGCAGTGTTGCTCACTCTGGCCGTGGAGGAGGCCCAGGACCAAGAGGTCGGATACGGAATGGGAGGGGAGTTGAAGTGCTGAGCCACCGGGAGGTCGGGTTGGTTATTGCGGACCGAGCGGAGGTGTTTGGCGAAACGATCGCCAAGCCTCCGCTTGGTCTCACCGATATAGATCATCTGGCATCTAGAGCAGCGGATGCAGTAGATGAGGGTGGAGGAGGTGCAGGTGAACCTCTGTCGGACCTGGAAGGACTGCTTGGGTCCCTGAAAGGAGTGGAGGGGGGGAGGTGAAGGGACAAGTGTAGCATTTCTTGCGGTTGCAAGGGAAAGTGCCCGGGGAAGGGGTAGAGTGGGAGGGAAGGGAAGAATTGACAGGGAGTTGCGGAGGGAGCGGTCTTTGCGGAAGGCAGACGGGGGGGAGATGGGAAGATGTGGCGAGTGGAGGGGTCACGTTGGAGGTGGCGAAACTGGCGGAGGACTATGTGTTGTATTTGCCGGCTGGTGGGGTGAAAGGTGAGGACCAGGGGGACTCTGCCCTAGTTGCGAGTGGGGGAATGGGGAGAGAGGGTAGTGTTGCAGGTTATGGAGGAGACCCTGGTGCGAGCCTCATCTATAGTAGGGGAGGGGAATCCCCGTTCTCTGAAGAATGAGGCCATTTGTGATGACCTGGTGTGGGACATCTCATCCTGGGAGCAGATGCTGCGTAGACGGAGGAATTGGGAATAGGGGATGGAGTCCTTACAGGAAGCAGGGTGGGAGGAAGAGTAGTCCAGGTAGCTGTGGGAGTCAGTTGGTTTGTAGTGGATGTCAGTCAGGAGTGTATCACCTGCAATAGAGATGGTGAGGTCAAGGAATGGTAAGGAAATGTCGGAAATGGTCCAAGTGTATTTGAGTGCCGGATGGAAGTTGGTGGTGAAATGGATGAAGTCAGTCAGTTGTGTGTGGGTGCAGGAGGTGACACCAAAGCAGTCGTCGATGTAACGGAGGTAGAGGTCGGGGATGGGGCCCTGGTACGCCGAGAACAAGGATTGTTCGACGTACCCGACAAAAAGACAAGCGTAGCTGGGGCCCATGCGTGTGCCCATAGCTACGCCTTGTGTTTGGATTCTACTTTTTTGTTTTTTTAGTATGTCCAAATGTATGTTTTAATATCTCTCGGTGTGTCTTGTGTGGGGGGTGGTGAGGGGGGATAAGGGGGAATCCACTTTCGCTCGCCTCCTCCACGGAGAGGCAACTTTTTCCATGTCGCCTCCCTCACGGCCTAACACCAAGGATTGGTGCGGCCCTTCCCGGAGTCGGGCCAGGAGCTTCAGCAGCGGGCACAGCGTGGACTATTTCCGATCGCTGGCCCACGGCCTACAACATCTGAAGCTGCGTCCTGTGGAGCTTCGAGCCGTGGGTGCGTCGTCCGGAGCCTGGGATCCATCGCTGGGGATCCCCAGAGAAGAAGAGCTCCAACGCGACGACCTGCAGCCTTCAACATCTTGAAGCGGCGGACTGCGAAGCATCTAGGCGCGGCGGTGACTTACGACTTACCATCCGGAGCAGGATCGCTCGCCGGGGATCCCTGGAGAAAAGCTCCGTCCGCCGGCCTACGTCATCTTGAAGCCGCGGTCTCCGGTATGGAAGCACCGATTCGGGACTTACCTTTCAGACAAGAGGGCCTGTACATCTGGCCGCCCGCAGCTGCAATTGCGGAGGTTTATGGCCCCGACCACGGGGGAGGAGAACTGACTGTACTTTGTGCCTTCCACCACAGTGAACAATGCTGTGGTGGATGTTTGTGTTAAATTTTTATTGTGTGTTCTTTTTTGATTGTACCGCTGCTAGCAAGTTCATTTCACTGCACTTTATTGTGTATGTGATGAATAAATCTGATTGATTGATTGATCTCTCCCCTCCCCCCCTCCATCTACATTCCTGAACAATTCGCACCTCGCCAATCTTTCGGCTACACAATTTCGCAACTCTCTAACCTTTTGTTTCACACCTTGTGTGTGTTCATCTCTGGCTTTTGTCCAACCAACTGCCTACCAAATCCCCACCTCGTCTTTGTTCACGTATAACCTGCCATGCTTTGTCCTGCCCCTCCGCTCATCTTTGCTCCCAATCCTGCAATCAGTCTGAAGAAGGATCTCAACCCAAAACATCAACTAGACATGCTCTCCAGCAATGCTGCCTGACCCACAGAGTTACTCCAGCATTTTTTTTGTCTGCAAATGTAAACATATTTCAACCAATTTAAAACAAATACAAATCTATTGAAAATCAAAGTTCAGTGACCTATAATGCAAGGCTCACATAAATACTTCTGCTCATTTTAATCTTTAACGGTCAATTATTTCATTCATACCTCTCAAATCGTGCCCTGCTGCAGAGGTGGAAGCAGAAGCCAGGTCGGACACGACCTGCTCTACCCCGTCGCTGCTCCAAATTGGTTTTGGAAGCCCACACTGTGGCGTAGTTGGTCATATTGTTGTGAGATGTAAAAAGCTTCATTTTTTGCCTGAAAAATACATTTAAATAAAATAAATGCAGTTAACATGTGAATGATCAATTTAAACTTGTTAATGAACTTAGATTTCTGAGTATTTCTTTAGGTATGTTTAATGCACGAGATCATGTCAAAACTCTTAGAAATACAATTCAGGCATGTAAAAGATGAACCATCAATTGAAGCAATGGCAAATCGTTGATCAACTGCTTATAAATTCTTCATTAATTACAAGCAAAAAAAATGTATGTCTATGCTACACAAGAACTTTGTTTTATTAAATGCACAAGAGGATCACAGCAGTCAGTGCTAAATTATGGCAAGCTTATTTTTTCTTGAATTACAGGGCTGCTGAAAGAGGGATTTATGTTGAAGCTGATGTGATAGTGGCACTCTGACATGAATGTATGAGGATACCAATCATTTCTTAACCTATGTGGAATAGGAAGTTCAACTGTTCGAATTAATATTTCTTGACCGTTGTGTACCAAGATCATTGTATTAAACGTGCAAACTTTCGCTTTCTTAAAACGTACCCCTCTGCCCTCGCTTTCTTCCAAAATGTTCTCCAGAATATCCAAATAATTTTTTGCACCCTTATTTAAAAACTTTGCATCCCATCTAGTTCAATACCTTATATGTTCATCCCTTCACAAATAAGGGATCATTCATTCAGGACAGATGCAAAATAAAATCACTTCACCCAGAGGATAATGAGTCTGGATTACTCTACGTATCAGAACAATGGAGGCTTACTATTATGTTGAGAAATGTTAAGGAAATCATGGGATAGAGGGTTAGTACAGGAATGTGGAACTGATGGCAAATATCAGCCTTGAACTTATGGAATTTCAAAGCTGGCATGTGGACGAAAGGCTTATTTCTGTGGTTTATTATATTTCTATGAGGTATTTGGAAGGATTCATATAATTGTTGTCATCTGGCCAATCTTTCATCCAAATACAGGAACAGAGCAAATGTCCATTGACAGTTGTTATGCAGATTTTGTTATATCTTCTTTTCAAAATACATACAATATTCTAAAAAGACTCTTCTAGAAACCACTTTAGGAAAGGTTTAGAACAGGAGTCAAAAGCAGGCAAATGGGACTAACAAGACAGTCATCTTGGCTCGAAGGGCCAGTTTGGCATGCTCTATGATTCTAGAGAGATTCTGAAACATTAAAGTTGTTAGAAACATAGAAACTAGGTGCAGGAGTAGGCCATTCGGCCCTTTGAGCCTGCACCACCATTCAATATGATCATGGCTGATCATCCAACTCAGTATCCCGTACCTGCCTTCTCTCCATACCCCCTGACCCCCTTAGCCACAAGGGCCACATCTAACTCCCTCTTAAATATAGCCAATTATGGCCTCAACTACCTCCTGTGGCAGAGAATTCCACAGATTCACCACTCTCTGTGTGAAAAATGTTTTTATCATCTCGGTCCTAAAAGACTTCCTCCTTATCCTTAAACTGTGACCCCCTAGTTCTGGACTTCCCTAACATCGGGAACAATCTTCCCGCATCTAGCCTGTCCAACCCCATAAGCATTTTGTAAGTATCTATAAGATCCCCCCTCAACCTTCTAAATTCTAGCAAGTACAATCCAGTCTTTCTTCATATGAAAGTCCTGACATCCCAGGAATCAGTCTGGTGAACCTTCTCTGTACTCCCTCTATGGCAAGAATGTCTTTCCTCAGATTAGGAGACCAAAACTGTACGTAATACTCCAGGTGTGGTCTCACCAAGACCCTGTACAACTGCAGTAGAACCTCCCTGCTGCTATACTCAAATCCCTTTGCTATGGTATTTGTTACACATATGAACACATATACACATATGAACTCCGGCAATTTATTTTCTTCAAATATTTACAAATGAATATTTTGCTTAAAAACCAAAAAGTAAATTATCACTTACTTGCATGAATCAATGACATAAACCACATCATTGATGGTAATACTGGTTTCTGCAATATTTGTGGCCAAAATGACCTGGTGAAGAATAATTAAAAAAGACCATTGCACATATATTTGATTTGTTTCATAGAATTCCACACTGCTTAATATTTATTACAAGGATACTGAAAAAGCTTCATCTACCTTGCAGGTCTTTTGCCAGTACAATCTACTCTGGGTACTCTGAAAATTCAGTGCTGAATATGGAAAAGTCTATTTTATATTCCTTCTATAGGTCCACAACCCACCATTTAACCCTCATTCCACCCTCACCAGAATTCAGGTTTTTTTTTAAATTTGTAGTTGTATAACCATATAACAATTACAGCACGGAAACAGGCCCTCTCGGCCCTTCCAGTCCGTGCCGACCATTTGTTTTCCCCTAGTCCCATCTACCTGCACTCAGACCATACCCCTCCATTCCCTTCACGTCCATTGTACTCTGAATACAATATTATGAACTAATAATAATAGTAAATTCACATTCGGATCTAAATTAAAAATATACTACTGTATCTAACCTTTCTCACTCCTGGTGGTACAGGATCAAACACCCTGCGCTGTTCCTCTCTTGGAATCTGCGAATGTAATGGCAGAATTCTGTATTTGTGGCTTCCTGTTAAGTAGAAAAAGGTTTTAGTGCTTCAATAAAATACTTCAATATTTCTCTTTAAAAACATATTCTATCTTTAAAAAGTATTCTACAAAATGCTTCAATAAGTCAGGTAACTTTCTTTAAGTATTAACATTATTTTTTGTAGTTTACGTATACATTTAATAATTAACAAGTTTAAGATTCGGAAACTTATTTGATGTTCTAAATATTGTTTTACTTAGTTATCTTATATCAGAGAATTTTTATGAGAAGGATTATTTCCATAGTAAGTTGCATAACAAAATGTCTCAGCTGAACACAATTCTCAACTATATTGATATCAATCAGGATAGTCATAATAGTTATTCTTAGTAATTACTGATCAAGTTTATAAAATTTCGGAAGATAAAATACAACAATACGACTTTTATTTCATACCTTTCTATGTTTTATGAATAAATGAATGTGGATAATATTTTTTTTTTAAACTATGGACAACAAGTTTATTACAACAAGTAGGAAAACAATAATCACTCTCAAATCACGTCATAAAAGTTGGACTGAGGATATAAAACATTATTCAGATCAGTAAATAAATTGGAGAAAATAGCTTGCATAAATAGTAAGATAAGCACAAACCAAAGTGTGAATTAACTTCCAGATGTCTTTGCATGGCAAAAATCAAGTTCCACCCAGGCAAGAAAATAAGAACTGCCCCATCTACATCCAATGTTTCAATATACTTGAGCAACGCTTCAATTAGTTCAAATGGGGTCTCCTTTTCACTCATCTGCGACAGAGCACGTTTGGTTTCTGGCCCATAATCATCACCACAAATGTTGTTGCAGTTAACCTGTAACAATGTAGACATTATTATAATTCAACAAACTTGATTCAATTTAAATGAAAAAAAAATTCTACTTTCTTCTAACCAATTGCTGGTTTTAATGGACAATGTGGAGATTTATATTGATAGTTTAAATATCAATGACATTCCAGATTTGTTTATACCTCCTCATCATCACCACCACCATCCTCATCTCGGTCCTTTTTCTTCTTGTCCCTCGGAGGAGGAATAAAACGAGTCATCTGGATACCGTCTTCTAAGAAATATTCTGGAATAATCAGCAAAAGTACTTGAAGTAAAAAATGAATCAAGGCAGAAATAACACAAATCTGCCATAATTTGGAATCGAAAAAAGCAGGTCACAGATTACAAATGGTAAAAATCTGTAGCTGTGGGTTAATAGTTTAGGCTGATTTCAACACAGACAAACCCACGAATCAGACAGACGTAACAATTATGCATATGCTACTAAGATGTACTGAATTGTTTGAATGATCAATGCAGGGATGCATCTACAACCCAGTCAGTCTTAACATAAAGGGTCAGCCAACTGGGATTGAATTAAGAAACAATTATTTTACACAACTATTTGCAAATCTTCACACATGAAGCATTAAAATAAGATACTAATAAGTCAGTCACATTTGTTACTATTCTCCTTGGGAGAAAAATATTAAAGCTTTTAGCTTTATATTTTAGTAACTACATTAATTTATCTGTTAACTAAAACAATACGCGCACATTGGAGTAAAACACAAAGAGCTGGAGCAACATTTGTGGAGAGAATGGATAGGTGACATTGTGGGCCAGGATAGGTGACATTGTGGGCCAGGATAGGTGACATTGTGGGCCAGGATAGGTGACATTGTGGGCCAGGATAGGTGACATTGTGGGCCATAACCTTTCTCCAGACATTGTACTTGGAAGGAGAGCTGGTAAAGAGGCACGGGTGGAACGAATCCTGCCAAATAGATAAATGTGAGAAGGTTTGAATGGCATATTGATGGAGTAAGTGACAAAGGCTCGAGATGAAAAGGAGATAAAGGGGTATCAGATGAAGAGGAGTGAAATGTAAAGCCAGAGGCAGTGATATAGTTCCGGATTCAAATCTAATATTAACAGTAAACCAAAGAAATTTCTTGGATTACTGTTTGATAATAGGGAAAAAATTAATATTGAAATTTTGGAAGGGAACATTATCCCCCACAATTAAAATGTGGACAGTGGAAATGTTGGAGACGTTGCATTTGGAAAGAATCAGATTTGTCCTAATGGACAAATACGAACCCTTTGAACAGATATGGTCACCATATACAGAATATTTGAAGGGGTAGCTGTTCTTGGCATCACAACTCAATGGGTACCCGGCAGGATTAGATGAAAATAACTCTCTGTTTTTCTTTTTGATTTGTATACATGTCTCCATTGATATCGCTATTTGAAATTGTGTTATTCACTATTAAGATATATACTATAATCTCTCTTTTTTTTATATATACTTTATTTTAATTAAATACATATAACAAGAATATATACATATATTTTTTTCTCCTCTTTTCTCTTTCTCTTTCTTTATAATCAAAATTATTATTTAATCACCATTCTTATTGATTAAAATCTATTCTTTTCTTTTTCTACTTTAAAAAAAATAGAAGTTTATAAGAACTATTCGTAACATTCGTATACTTATTGAAATAAGTTGGTTGTGTATTTGAAAAGTTGTTATACCATTGTTATGATGGATTCCTTTTAATAAAAATATTATTACAGAGGCAGGGATATAGGTGGAAGGGGATGTGGGGAGATGGGCTAGAGAGTGAGAAAAGAGAGCAAGATAGTGGGAGAAATGGGTATACACTAAAGTAGGGAGAAGGATTTGGGACACAAGAAAGAGAAAGGGGGAAGGGGAGGGAGATGTTACTTAACACTGGAGAATTCAATGTTCATACCATTTGGGTTGGAGGTATGGAAGTTATATAGATGTATACATGTATACATAATAGCAGATGTCAGCTATTTTACGTAATCAGACATCAGCTTATTTTACTCAAACTCACGTGATTGTTAGTCATTTAGCAGCACTTAGTTAAATAATTTATCCAGTAAACAAGACACTAAACAAGTTACTTATTTCTACTTTTGTATCTTTGTTATCTTAATAAATACATTTGTATCTTTGTACTCAACTTATAAACTAGTATGTAACTTTATAATATGGTGTGTAACCTTCAGCTGTAGCTGGGAAATAAGAGTGGCAAAGTAGACACAGCTGGGAGATTAGAGTAACAGTTGGGATTTAAGGGTGGCGAAAGAGGAAGAGATATGAGGGGAAATGGAAGAATCTAGAGAAGTTTAATAAGATTGAACCAAGTTCAGAAGTTAATGGTGGCGAGACAGAGAATGTTAGAATCGAAGATAGGAGTACAGCATGCAAGATATGCATAGAAGAATTATGGCTGTAAAATTGTAATAAAAAGCAGTCTTTTTCTGTGACCTGAGAGCAATTAGAGAACGGACAGATGGTTGTCGTCTCTAAGTGTTCCAGCCAATATGTGCAAATAAAGGCTCTCGTCTTCTTGAAAAATTCTCCGTGTCTGTGTCATCTTATCCAACCCTGAGTCTCTTAACCACGACTGAGGCTACCCAAGAAAATTTACTTCTCAGACTTTACGTAACATGAACCCTTTCCTATGCCCCAAAACCCATTGCAACCCCGCCCTGATGCGTACCCTGTTCTCCCACACTATCGTCCTCTTTCCCTCCAATCTCTTCCACCTATAACCCTCCCGCTGGCTTTACCTTTCTCTCCTGATCTGACATTCTTTTGTCTAGCCTTTGTCAATTACTCCACTCATCTGCCAATCAAACCCTCCTCATCTGCACTCACCTATCATTTGTCAGGCTATGTCCAACCCCACCTTTTTTCCAGGTTTTTCCCCCTTACTACAATCATTGTGATGACCCAAAACATCACCTATTCTTTCCCTTTGTAGATGCTGCCTGACCTGCAGTTAATCCAGCACTTTACATTTTACTAAGACCATTGCATCTGCAGTTTCTTGTGGCTCACGCACAAACAGAACGTGCTTTAAAAGATGCACAAATCATTAGAAAGGACAAAATTGTACCTTGAACGGCGAATGTTCTTCCATGCACTTCAATTATTGGACAGTTAAAATAATACTCTCTGAACATGGTCGTGTCAATGGTGGCAGACATGAGAAGAACATGGATATCAGGGTATGTTTGGACAACATCACGTAAAACCACAAGAAGAAAATCAGTCTGAAAGAAAATTATGGATAATTTTTATTTACAATATCGAACTGCTCAATACAACACAAAGATTATTGAACTTTGAAAAATAATCAAAGATGTATAATTACACTGGAACTGGGTTAACAAACTCTTCATATTCAAGGGATATTTTGCACACTCATTGAGAAATGTAAAGTAGGGAAAATCCTAAACTATGTAGGGAAGTATCTACAATCAAGCCTTGGTCAAGGTTCAAGACTTGAAATTCAATCCACAGATATATCCCAAACAATTGATTTAAGCATTTCAACATCACACCTATTTCTCATCGATTGTCCCAAGGAGAAAATTTGTTCTTTTACATTTTGCCAAAAATATCTTGTTGATGTAAAAAAAAACCACCATTACCCATATTACTGTGGTGATTGACAAATAAGCGAGGATCTCTAAATCATGATCTGGCATATACTCATTGGTAATAAATCTTTCAAAGTTCAAGGGAAAAAAAATCATATACACATGAAACTCTATTTTTCAGGCTGTGGGGAAATTTATGGATATAAGATGGCATATAATTGGTAAACATCAAGAAATGGGAAAATTGAGGCAATACTGCTAAATTATATCAACCATGCCCTTTATCACATCAAAGTTTGTAAAGGCAAAGGGATAGATTCTAAAAGTAATACATGCACTACATTGCTAACTGGTGGCTTGTAAAATCAACAGAATATCTGCAACAAAACAAAACGAACATGCCGGCAAATGATATTAGCAAGAATAGTGGCAATGGGAGTACGCACTTTCCTAGTCAATAAAAAGTATTAATTTAAGATGCTGCAAGGTTATAAAATAATCACTGCCACTGTGGGGGGGGGGGGGGGGGGGGGGGGAGACAAAAAGAATATCAATAATAGACAGAGCCACTACCTAGACATCCCATAAATAGTTTGTGTACTTACATTAATATCTCTTTCATGAATTTCATCCACAATTACATGACTTATGCCACGAAGGCCAGCTTCTAACTTCCTCAGTAATACACCTAAAATAATATAAAATGTATCATATTTACTAAGAACAAAGCATTACATTGATGTCGATCTTTGGGAAGACTGCATGGTTTGGTCCTGACCCATATGGTGGTGTAGTTTTACTTATCTGCACACTGCTCAAGCTCTGTTATTAACTGTGATAATATACATCTGACCCCACGTCATTGCCACCTCACTAAAGGCTCACCACATTGAAATTTGCAAGGTGAAAAAACAGCAACTTTCAACCTAATCCTTTAACCAGAAAGACAATAGTGCTAATTTCTCTTCAATGTTGGACTTTTACATTTCTTCAAGTCTTCCTTCCTGGACTGAAGATGAATTGGTTTCAGTTCACAGGTTGGGAAACAGTGCCATTCAGTTCAACTGACGGCTCTAAAATTAAACATGGATAAATTGCCAAGCATAGAAATATGCATTTAAAACAAGCAAGGGAGGAAATCGCACAGGCTCTAACATTTCTCAATTCTTTCTGGTTGCATATGTGGTATTGGAGGACTGGAAGATCACTCGGATGACACTGGCATTCATAAAAAAAGAAAGAGATAGACAGATAACTTTGGAAAAGAGAGTCCCGCATCTCTGATGGACATACTATTGGAAAAGTTATGTGGGGCAGGAGCAGGCAGGGTGGCAGAGGCTGGTGGGAGAGAAGAGGAGGGGGCGTAGCGGTGGTCAGGTGTGCCTTGTGATTGGCGGCAGACTTAAGGGGGAGCTGACGGCCAGAGGCTGTGCTGTGGGCCGCCTCGGCCAACCTGTAGGGTAGTTGAGGGGGATGAGCTTGTTAGTGCAGACCACCGGCATCAGCGCTTAGTTTTAAGATGAAACAAAACAAACTGCTGCAGTAACTCAGCAGACTGAATCAGACTGAAGAAGGATCCGAACATTAACTATCCACGTTCTCCAGAGATGCTGCCTAACTCACTGAGTTACTCCAGTACTTTGTGTCCATTTGTATATTAGCCATTATCTTCAGTTCTTTGTTTCAACTTCATACAATGATAATACCTTACTCGGTTACTGCAGACAAATGGCACATCAAACACCACTCTCCCCCTACGGTCTACTAAAATAAATATTAGCTTTTGGAAAAGTACTATTTAATCACGGAGAGTCAGCATTAATTTGTTACACGAGGTTCGGAGTTGATTAAATTGACCGAATCATTTTACAGAATAGCAAGGAAGATCAAAAACGTGATACATTTTATGTAGCCTAAGTAGATCAGAAAAGTAATGTTGATTACAAGTTGATTGTGGATACAATGTTCAACTGAGCTCAGTGTGAGTGTCAGTAATAATTTGTACTTAAATGCAGGATCATCATAAAGACCAAAAACAAAAGTCTAGAGGAACTCAATGGGTCAGGCTTCATCTGTGGCGGGAATGGACAGACAACGTTTCAGGTCAGGACTCTTCTGCACACATGAAGTAAAAAAAGGAAAGGTGGAAAAGGGGCATCGGGATGGGGTAAAACTTGTCAAGTGATAGGTGGATACAGATGAGAGGGGCGATTGGCAGATGATTGAAGTAACAAAGGCTCGGGGTGAAAATAGACAAAAAAGATAAGGAATGAAAAGGTGGAGTGGAAAAAGGTTTTTTTTCTCCTTTTTTTGCCTTCTATCACAGTGAAGAATATGGAGGAGTCACTGTGGTGGATGTTTAAGTTAAAATGTGTCGTGTTGCTTTTTATTGGTATGACTGTATGGCAATTAAAATTCCTTGTATGTTGCAAAACATACTTGGCTAATAAACTATGATTATGATTATTATAGACAATAGGTGCAGGAGTAGGCCATTCGGCCCTTCGAGCCAGTACTGCCATTCAACATGATCATGGCTGATGATCCCTAATCAGTTCCTCGCTTCTCCTTATATCCCCTGAATTCACTATCTTTAAGAGCTCTATCTAGCTCTCTCTTATGATTATGAAATGCAAGCTGGAGCGTTATAGTGAAAGAGGACGGGGGGGGGGGGGGGGGGGGGGGGGGGGGGGGGGAAGGGAAATATGGTACAGATGGCACATGAGCATTTGGACAAGAAAAAGAACAGGGTGGCTTTGGTAGTTGCGGGAGAAATGTGTGCACATTGGTCTGGGAGGGGGCAGGCGGTGTTCCGGAGATGTTTTCTGTCCATTTTCTCTACAGATGTTGCGTGACCGAGTTCCTCCAGTAATTTGTTTTTTGCTCAAGATTCCACAATCTGCAGTTCCTTGTGTCATCATAATAGACACTTGCCAGTGTTGGCTGTGTGAAAGATAGCAAAGGAAGAAAGTTCCAGACCACAGAAGCTATTAATGACTAGATTGTCACAAATGTTGCAAACAGAATTGAATTCAGAGAAAAATCAACCAAAAAAAAAAGCAGACAACTGGTCGCAACATTTTCTCTGCCATTCAACAGCTGATCTGAGTTCCATTTTTTGTATCAGTTCCATCTTTTAATTCACCTACTATTTAAAAAATCTTTCAATGGCAGTTTTGGATATACTCAATAACCAAGCCTCTATAGCCTTCGTAGTTGCATCACCCAGCTGCAGACTTCTGCTGCCTCAAACGCAAGAAGAAGAGTTGAGGAATTCTGTGGAAGCACTGCCCTTAAAAGAAGAGATCTCTTCTCAGCTCTTGCCTGAATAACCAATGTCTCATTTTAGTTCAGTAAGACAACGACTTGGACATTGTGGTTTGGGACAATCCAAAATAAAGCTATGCTTCAATAAAATTTGCTTACAAAATTAAAACTTTCCCACCGTGAGCCATTCTAACGTTCCCTATATATCTATATCTTGCACAAGGCTTTCCCATCATGAAAAATAAACATTAAAGTGACAATGTCTATAAGGACTGACAATGGTAAATGTTACTGTAACATAACTGTCATGCAAATACCAACCTACAGTACAGAACATTATGCTGCCATGTGGCCTTGGCAATATGGATTCAAATCGAACACTGTAACCACAGCTCTTGCCGAGGTCTTCTCCTCGTTCACAACCAACACGCTCTGCAACTGACACAGCACTAATACGTCGAGGCTGGGAAAGGAAACAAAAATGTCACAGTGAAACCGTGATGTACATAACGTTCAGTACTAAGTGTTTACCATACAAAACATCTGTATGTGTTCTTACGGGGGGGGGGGGGGGGGGGGGGGGGGGGGGGGGGGGGGGGGGGGGGGGAGGGGGAGGGGGAATTAATAAGGGTTAATCTCCAGTTATTTGGAAACATTTTCTGAGATGGGTGAGAAAAGAGAATATAATTTTGTGATTCCCAGATATTTCAAGAACTTCTCTAAATCTTCTAAATTATTGAGAAACTCCATCAGTTTCTAAATACACACAAAAAATTGACTGCACAAATAAACTTACTCAAACCTATATGAACTGTTTGAGTTGTGGAAAAAAACTTGTATTTAAAACATTATTAATAGTACAAATTGATCCTAAGACACTTTGCAGGAGTATTATGAACCAAAAGAACTGATGCTGAATCAAGAAAATTGATTTTTATGATTGTTAAAAGTGATCTTTAAAAGGAGAGGTTGAGGATTCAATTTCAGACATCAGTGCTTTGGGAGTTGAAGGTACAGCGCTCAATGTTGGAGCAATTAAATTTGAGCGTGTTCAAAAGGCCAAAACCAAAGGAAGGTGGATGTCTTGAAGAGTAATAAGGTTTAAGAATGTTTAAGAAATAGGAATGGGCAGGAAAGCAAATAATTTGACGAGGAAAATAATTTAAAAATCTCATGTGCTGCTAAGCTAGGAGGCAGTGTGGGTAAACAAACACAAATGTGATGATTTGACTCGTGCCTGGGGGAACGATAGTGTACTGGTAGTAGTTTAGAATGGCTTCAGATTTAGTAAATAAAGCAACACTAGTAAACAATCTATTGGAATTGTCAGGTCTAGAGGCAACATGGAGGCGATTTTTAGCAGCAGTCAAGCTGAGACAGGGTAGAAATAAGCATTGTTAAGATTGTGATGACATCGGTACAAAATCCAAATCTCAGTTCAGGATTATGAAGAATCTGGTTCAGTTTCAGAAAGATGACATCAGTAGGACATGCTCAGGAACATTCTGTATCCTATAACTGATGCAACCTACCATGACAGGCCCTATAACTTTGTTATGTATCCAACTGCAATAACCTGTCCACTGTAGGTTTATCTAAAACCAAGTGAACAAATCCATTCCTTTGGAGATCAACCATGATCACAGTGAATGGCAGTGCTGGCTCCAATGGCCTACTTCTGCACCTATTGTCTATTGTCTATTGAGATGGAGTCGAAGCAAATTAAGTGGACTAGCACAGAGACTAACTTGTACATTAAAATAGTACATTAGCGGCCTGTCTTCCGCAAGTATTTCTCACGCACCTGTGTGACTACAATGTTACATTCGGAACCTTTTCCTTTCTTGATATAATCATCCAGAATGTATTGAGGGACCTGAGTAGTTTTACCACATCCAGTTTGTCCTCGTATAATGATTACTGAATTACAATTGACTGCTTCAAGAATTGCGTCTTCAAAATTTTTGACCGGCAGTTGATTTCTCTCACTCATTATCTGTGGAAGACACAAAATTCAACTGTCAGGTAGAAAACTATTGCACGTTTAAAAATAATCAATTAGTGGGTTCAATACATCCAAATTATTCCAGATTTCTAGTGTTACAAATAAAAATAACTTACATTTGTATATCAAATTGGAAATATGAAAACAGGGTAAAATATTCACAGGTAGACAAAAATGCTGGAGAAACTCAGCAGGTGAAGTTTCTCCAGCATTTATGTCTACCTTCGATTTTCCAGCATCTGCAGTTCCTTCTTAAATAAAATATTCACAACTAGCTACATAAAGAAATACTAAGATTGATAAAAGTTTAGTAAACAAAAAGCTGGAATTTAAGGAGCAATTTAAAAGGAGAAAGGGACATTAGAGCTTTAGTTTAAGTCCAAAATAAAGGCAAGATTGACAATGACACAATGATTAAATTCAGGATGCACAAAGATTGCAGAAAACAAAAGATGTTGCCAGATTGTGAAGTCAGGGGAGTTTTCCGAGTAAATGGGAGGTATGGAGCCTCAATGAGATTTATAATCAAAAACAGAGCCATTGGTAAATTGGTCCAATCCCTCATAAGATTTTGTTAACTACAAGGAGATTACTAATTTCTCTAAATTTTAACATGAATCGGTGCATCTAATTCAATATCTCCTCACAGGATAATCCTCACCCCACAAACATTCTCAGCAGCTGTGCTGCTGCATGAACACAGACCTGCGTTTCATCCATGGTCAGGATCGAACCCGGGTCTCCGACGCTGCAAGCGCTACTGGACTGCTACTGGACCATCCCCATCCCCTCCCGAGTGTCCCATCCTTGTCCGGGTTGACCCTGGACAGACGGGAGACAGACGGGTGGTGGCCCAGGCTTACAGCAGAGCTGCCAAGTTTTGTCAGAGCTTTTCAGTATTCTAGTACCTGAAAATCAGTGTTTTGCTGAGGAAATCAGTATTTTTACGCGGAGCCATTTTGCTGAAAAAAGTGTTTTTTTTAATGTGTGGAATGATTGGACAGTGCTCTCACTGCTGTTGAATGCTGCTGCTTTTTGCATATTTGTATCCCTCCTTCCTCTCTGTCACTCCTCTCCCTCACTCTCTCTTTCCCCTCTCTCTCTTCGTTCCCTCCATCCCACTCCCTCTCTCCTTCCGCTAACAGTCTGTGACCCATAGCGCTGTGTGAAAAGCCCATAGCATTATGTGTAAAGGCAATAGCGCTCCAGCAGGGAGCGCTATTTTTAGAACCTATAGCGTTTAAAATTCCCACGCGTTAAACTGATTGCGTTGTTTAAACCTGGAGCAGGACAGGCAGATCAAAGCTTACAAAAATAGCTATCCAGATCTTGAAATTTAAAATACTAATAGATTTAATCTGCGATAATTTTTTAAAGTTACAGTATGACTTTTTATATCCATGCATTTTTTAAACAGCAAGATGAAACAGGAAGTCGGGCTGATTTTTAAAAAACCTGTACATCCGTATTCTGATCGCATTTCCATACAAAATACAGAAAATCCGTACAACTTGACAGCTCCGTTACAGCCAGCGCGGAGAATAAGCGCTAACTGCAGCTCCCTGTGCCCGTCCTGCCGGGTTAACCAACAGCCCTGGACTGACGGGACACTGGCCCGTTGCAGTGGCAGCCCAGCGCGGAAAAGCGCTAACTCCAGCTCAACTCTGCCTGTCCTGCCGGGTTAACCGACAAGACACCGGCCCGGAGTAGTGGAGGTAGCGCTTCTTCTCCACGCTGGCTGTAAGCCGGGGCCAAGACTGCAGTGCGTCCGTGTCCCGTCAGTCCAGGGTCACCCCAGACATCTCCGGCAGCCCCTCGACAGGAATGGGACACTCTGGAGGGGACAGGGACGGTCCAGTAACAATTCAACAGTACTTGCAGCGCCGGATACCTGGGTTCGATCCTGGCTACGGATGAAACGCAGTTCTGTATACATGCAGCAGCACAGTTGCAGAGAATGCTAATCGCGAGTGACCTTTGACAAATCCCACCATTCCTTGCGTTTTTCAGAATACCGAACTTGATTATTCAATCTTATAGATTTACACTGCCACTAACTCACGTACTGGACCATTATTGTGCAAAGTGTGGTCTCACCAGCGCCCGATACAAATTTAGCAGGAATTGCTTATTTAGCTTTTGGCATCTCTCCAACTGCATGTTGTACCTCCATACCTCCTTCCTGCACCTATACATACAGATGTTTACCAATTTATCACCATAAAATATATTTACCACATCATGCTACCACCTTCTTAATCATTTGACAAACCTGCCCTTGTGCTCATGCCTCACAGGTCACAGTCCCACCTAATCCTCCATCAACATCAGTACAAACTTAGATATGCAACATTTTGCCTTTTCAGTTAAGTAATTTATGTAAATTGTGAACATACGAGGGTCCAATATGGATCACATTACTGTGGCACTAAATAAATTACACTGAAAAATGTCCATTAATTTAAATTCTTCTTCATTAACTAATTTCCTATTTCAGCCTCTCTGCCAGTAGATTACCCACAACCTCAGCAACCTTTGTGTTATGAAACAATCTTTTAAGTGGCACTTTAAAATTAAAATATGCTACATCCGCAGAATCCACTCCATCCACACAATTAGGCCATTCAGCCCATCAAGTCTACTCCGCCATTCAATCATGGCTGATCTATCTTTCCCCTAATACTCCCTTAACCTCCCATCACTTTCACCTGTCCTCCACTATGCACCCAACTCTCCCACCACATCAATCATTCTGCTCCATCACCCCTTCCCCATTGTCCTCTCGAATCCTATGTATCCCCTATCCCTCCCTCCAGCTTTGCATTCATTCTTCCTCTTCTTTCCATATCTGACACCGTTTTGTTTCATTTTCACCTCTAGACTGGCCACTATCTTCACCCATTTGCCAATCATCCCATCCCCCTCATCGTATCCACCAATCACTTGCCAGGCTTGCCTCACCCCAGTTTTCTCTCCCATACTCTAATCTAGCGATTTCTCTCCCATATCTCTAAACAAACCTAAACCATCAGTCTGAGAAGAGCCCCAACCAGAAAGGTCGTCTGTTGATTCCCTCCACACATGCTGCCTGACCTGCTGAGTTCCTCCAGCACTTTGTGTTTTGCTCATGATTCAAGATGAATTATTAGAAATATTTCAATGAATCAGGTAGTTCAGGCATGTCAAAAAAGGGCTCACCGAAATCAATCAACAGAAACATGTGGACAAAACTGAACAGAATTCAAATTTACTGATAATGAAGTGAGGTAAATGTGTTTAACCTGGGAACAGTATCAAGTATGTGGAGAAAGTAATGGATTTCCTAAAATGACACTTTTCTGACAATACTGAACCACTCCTCCCAACATAAAATTATCAGCTCAAAACTAGACAAACAATATCAGAGACTTGAACTCAAACTCTGAATCAAATCTAAGAGTCCTCAATTAATGAAAAATATCAACATGTTATAACAGGCACAATGAAAACTGGCATGTGATTGAATAACTGGTATTTAAAATTACTAACTGAATAATGCAAGGTGTCCATTAAAAATATACAGTTACATACATTTTGAAGATTGGTATCATTCTGCATCTGAAAATGTAGCTCATCCTTCAAATCCTGACTGATTTGCTCAGGCGTTGCCTATAAAAACGATAACCAAGTTATACAAGAACATCTGGCTGCGTCTGTTACATAACAAATAGAAAAAACATTTGCAAAGCAATCTTTCACTCATAACATCAGATGAAATCAAAAATCCATGCAGCTGTAATGCTGAGGAAATCGTGTACCATTGACTTTTTACATCAGTGGGCAATGTTGAGTCGCTCTTTGTTGGATTTGAGAGTTGAATGAAGGATGATTACAATTAGCAGCTTGTCTTCGTAAACAATTCAATTATAGTAAAATTGATTCTCAGTGAAACAATTACAGAAAATGTTAGAAATAGCTGGAGTGGCCAAACGATAATGGATATTTTAGCAGTGGCTTTGATTTGGGGACCCTTGATTGCACAACAAACCATCTTCACCATTTTAACAGATGATGTTGATATATTTAATTAGAACAGACTTTGACTTTATGATGACAATTTCAAGTTTACAAATCCAAATAATAAAAACCATCTGATGAAATGCTTCAAACCTGAAATTTAGAACCTAGTGTGAAACTGGCATCTGTATTGAAATGGGGGTGAGTAGTCAGTATTTCTAAAATGGATTTAAATGTTGTTACATTTACATTACACTGCCCTCTTCGATATAATCTGTGCCTGGAATGCCATATTTGATTGGAATAGTCAAGCCACATATTGAGGCCTCTGCCTTCATAATTAAACCCCTAGGCTTGTGATTGAACACCTCAATTAAAGATGTATGCCAGTTAGAGTACGAAATTACACCTCAAATTACAAGATCATGATATCCATTGTTGTACACTTCAAGCAAAATATAACATATAATGAAGACCTTCATTAGAAATTGTGGATTTATACAGAGCATGTATTGCACTTACATATGCAAGAGGTCCTTCATCTATGTTGCTGCTGGTCCAAGGATTCCAGTTCACTTGAGGAGGTGACCATGGTACAACTCCTGCAAAGCTTTGTCGCATAGATGGTTCAAAATGGGCAAGCTTTCCAATCGTCAGTGAAACTGGAATTTCTGGGTCTTCGGGCTATGGGAATAAAATAATTGCAAATTAATAATGACAATTAGCCTGTGAACACACCAATAAACAAATTAATCAGGTGAACTATCAAAATTATTGCTTTGGGACAGTTCCTCTATGCCAGCTTCTCTTGTGGGAAATACCTCTGTAAAAGATGAGGAAGTAAAGGCATCAAATCTCTTAAATCTTTAAGAAAGAACTGCAGATGCTGGAAAAATCAAAGGTAGACATAAATGCAGGGGAAACTCAGCGGGAGAGGCAGCAACTATGGAGCGAAGGAATAGGTGAGACCCTTCTTCAGACTGATGTGGGAGTGGGGCAAGAAGAAAGGAAGAGGCGGATACATTAAGATCTGGGAAGGGGAGGGAGAAAGCAAGGACTATCAGAAATTGGAGAAGTCAATGTTCATACCACTGAGGTGCTGCTCCTTCAATTTGCGGTGGGACTCACTCTGGCCATGGAGGAAGCCCAGGCCAGAAAGGTCAGGTTTGGAATGGGAGGGGGGGTTGAAGTGTTGACCCACTTGGAGATCAGGTTGGTTAATGCGAACTAAGCGGAGGTGTTGGGCGAAGTGATCGCCAAGCGCTGGTCTCACCGATGTAGAGCAGTTCGACACCTAGAACAGTGAAATCTCTTAAATCTGTCTCTAGACATAAAGTCTCTATACGTCAATTACTTTTTTAAAAAATCTTCACCGCTTGAAGCATTCCAAGCACTTCTGTGATGATGACTGAGAACCTGAACATACACTTGATTTGAGTATAATGCAGATAACAGAGGGAATTACAGAGAAGAAAGCTGAGCAATTCATGTGAAACATAATTAAAAATTCTACAAATGATTCACCCTAAATTGACAATCGGCTTCTGTGGTGAAAGTTACACTCCAAGTCATTTTCAGTCCTTTCCTTCTTTACTCCTTTCATACATTTGCAAATTCTATCAACAATCTATACCTAAACGTTCAACAGTAGCTTTACTAAGAGCAGTCCAGTACAGTCTCCTTCAGGTATTCCCATCTCTTCATGTGGTTCTACTGATCACCTATCAATGATCTGATTATCAACAGGAACATTGTATTAAATGTGAAAAATCAGTACACCATCCAAATATGTGGCATCACTACATTAACTACCATCAAAAATGGTAAACTTGATATCACAACATAGAAAATAATGATGTAACATTTTAATCTAATTTTTAATCAAATTAAATTGGAACAGATTCTCAAGATGTTTTCTTACTCAATTACATATACTTACTGGTGGGGCCAACTGCAATCCCAGTTCATTGACAACAGATTCAAGCTGGCGTTCCAACTCCTTTGCAATATTCACCTCGTATGGTTCCAACTGAAGAATAAACAATTCTAACTTTTAAATCTGTTTGCCCGTGATTATGGTATCATAAACAAGTACACTTTAATGCAAAACAAAGATTACATGCCGGAGTTAGATAAAAAGCAAAGTATGACACAAAACCATTCTTGAAGTAGTTGGCATTACTGTGCATTTTGCATGAACTTTAATTTTGCATGGAGCTAGAACCCAAGTGATCCTGCTTGGGTATTAACTGCTGCATTTTTCAACGTAACATCCATAAATAATCATTCTGAGTCATTAGGTTACATACTTTTTCAGTCTCTTTCTTTTTTGTATGTCCAGTGAAAGCTTCAAACACCCCTAGATGGTAGAGCTGTCGGACCAATGACAGTGCACATGATTGTGCGGCCAGCTTCTTGTTTGAACCATGTTCACGGGCTGTGATTTCTTGAGGGAGAGGATGACAGAAAGTTCAAATTCATACGTCAGCATGGCTTGTTTATTTATTGATCAGCACTTTTATTTGTTCAGACTTTCCAATCTGCTAACTCAATAAAAGACAGATAAAAATCAGGTCAGGCAATAATGTGCTCTGAGATTATCACTTGCGAAGTTACTAACAGTACCTAATTTTCTGATATTTTGCAATTTCAGATATACTCGAGTCCTAATCTGCAAATGTTTTTTTTTTAGAATTTGGTGATAACAATAAAAAAATGCTCTCATAAATTAAACAGGAACTTACTTTACAACCACCGAAAAATAACGTGACGTTAATTTTCATGGCAGTTGCCTTATGAAATATTGTATGTTATCCATATAATTCCAAACCAATTCACTTTAAATTGTGACCTACACCGTGATTTACAAAATCACAATCAATAATCAAAATTATCCAGCTGAAGACAATACCAATTTCAATGAATGCAGTTTTGCTAACTAGGATAACAGATTGTCCAGTCAAGATATTTCACTGGCATTATCAGTTTATTATGGGAAATGATTACAATGATGCAATGTAATTAGTAAGAACGTTCTAAATCGAAAAATACAGTAAACGGACCGGGGTGGGGGGGGGTGGGGGGGGTGAAATTATGCCCTTTGTTGCCGGTTGTCCACAGTAAATGAGTAAGGGATTTATTCCAACCACCCAGCAGTCACTCCGTGAAACAACGAGCTGTTTTCAAATGAAAAGTTATTTGTAATAGCTCAAAATTTATTTTGTTACTGCAAAAAATATTTAAAGGGCCTGTCCCACTGTGCGAGGTAATTCAAGAGTTCTCCCGAGCTTTCCCTGATTCGAACACAGCGAATTACGGTAATAGCCGCTCGTAGGTACTCGGGGCTCTCATGGACATTTTTCAACATGTTGAAAAAACTTCCCGGGTACCTGCCATTAGTGTTACGTGCCGCTAAGAGACGTCCCGCGCTCCGACGTGCCCAGTACATACATTCTACGTACTTACCATGAGTTTTTTGGGGGGTTTTTAACTCGGGACAGCTCTTGGGTAAACTCGTATAGTGGGACAGGCCATTTGTGCTGTTTGTAAGGGCGGTGGAGGCAGGTTCTCTGGATGCTTTCAAGAGAGAGCTAGACAGGGCTCTTAAAAATAGCGGAGTCAGTGGATATGGGGAGAAGGCAGGAACGGGGTACTGATTGAATCACATTGAATGGCGGTGCTGGCTCGAAGGGCCAAATGGCCTACTCCTGCACCTATTATCTATTGTAGATTGCGGACTGCAGAAGTGGGGCGCCATTGTGTATGGCTGCTCTGCCTGCAGTCCGTCCTTTCACCCTTTTTTATTTTTAGTCCTGTTAAAACACAATGTGTTGTAGGTCTTTTTTTATGTGGTGGATGGGGGGAGGGGAAGGGGGAAACTTTATTTCTGCAGTTTTCCTCCGAATCGCATCTTCAGCCTCTCCGTGCGGCCTACCGTCGGGACTGGAGCGCCGTTTCCTGCCGGGACCGACCGGGACTACAGGCGGCGACGCAGCACTGGGACACCATCACGGAGCGGGCAATGCCCTACCCGGATCGCCGTGCGGTAAGCTCCGGAGTGCTGTGGCCGCCAACTCCTAACATCGCGGAGCTGTGGCTGCGGACGTCCAGCCGTGGGCGGCGCTGGATTTAAAAACACCGCGGAGCCTGGGTCCGAGATCGCCAGAGTCGGAGCTCCAACCAGCGCGGCCTGAGGACTTCGGGTGCCGCGGTCTCCGGGGAGGAAGCGGCCGCTACAGACATTATCTATTGTAGTTGAGGACTGTTCACCCGACGCCGGTGTTCCATCTTCCCGGCAGGAGGGCCTATAACATCGGGCCGCCGTTGCGGCGACTGGCTGCAGAGCCCTCAAATAGGCCCCGACCTCGGGTGGACTAGGAGGAGGAGGAGGACTGGACTTTTTGGTGCCTTCCCTCACAGTGGAAAGTGTTGATTCTGCTGTTAGGGGGGAAGTTCATGTTAAATCCTATAGTGTATAGTGTATGTTATTTTTTATATGGATGTATGGTAATCTACATTTTTTATTTTCTCTGTAAAGCACTTTGGCTTCAACGTGATTTGATTTAAAAGTGCTATCTAAATAAAAAATACTTACTTACTACTTACTATTGTAACATTGTATAACAGTTAAATGCCCATTGAAGCAATTGCTTGTCAACTTTAATTCCTTGTCAACTTCAATTCCTTCACAGTGTAACAAGCAGCCTGTGTTCTTAAAGAGACTGCCCACTACAACCAAATCCATTTTTTAAAAAGTCTGTAATAATAAGGGTTCACTGTAACTGAATGAAAGCTTGACATTCTTTGCAATCTTAAGAGCCTGTCCCACTTGGGCAACCTTTAGTTTAGAAGACCCTAGATGAATTGAAAAAAATGCCACGGTCGTATTGACTCGCCGAAGTAAAAGACCTCCTACGACAATGTCTACAACCTCCTACGACCCCCTTCAACCTCAGTCTTCCACACCGAAGACCAACTACGACTAGCTACAAGTGGAAAAAGATCACATGATAAAAAGATGTCATGTTTGCATTTTTTTTCTCGGGCCAGTTACCGACTTACGACTACCTACGACCACCTAGGACTACCATCACGATCTACCTACGGAGTAAAAAGTATCAATTTTTTCTATGCCGACCTTTTTTTTACTCTTGGACATTTTTTAATCAGACTGGAAAAAACGCCACAACCTACTTGAGGCCACAAGTACGTGGAAACCACTCACGAGAATGAGGAAGAGTTACGAAGACCTCCTACGACCATGCTGCGAGTATGAGTCAAGGGCAATCAAGGGCAGAGTTCGCCAATTAGGTCGTGAAAGTGGAACAGGGGCTTTATGTTTCTAGAGGTACAACATATTATTCAAAGATATGTACAAAGGAAAATAAAACGAGAACAAATACCAAGTCCATCCTTTAATACCAAGTACATAATGATGGGAATTTGCATGGTCCAAAACCCAAGGATAAAACAATGCTAAACTAATTCTGAAGTGGATAGAAACATAGAAAATAGGTGCAGGAGGAGGCCGTTTGTTAGCCCTTTGAGCCACCATTCATTGTGATCATGGCTGATTATCCACAATCAGTAACCCGTGCCTACCTTATCCCCTATATCCCCTAATTCCGCTAGCACCTAGAGCTCTATCTAACTCTTTTAAATTAATCCAGCAAATTGACCTCAACTTCTGTGGCAGAGAATAACACAAATTCACAATTCTATGGGTGATGGCCAAAACTGGGAGGTGCATGTTTCTGCACATGGAGCAGAATACTTCCTATTCCTTTGATTATTATGTTTTTATGTTTCATTTGCTGGTATAAACATGCCATATGCCATGATCACCCATGTGGCAATTCATTCTTAACAGCAGAATGTGAATTATGATATCTTTATTGCACTATGCAGCAACTGTGGGACAAACAAACCTACACTCACATTCAAAATGAGACACTGTCCAAAATTCCATCATAAAACACAAAATCCCACCGAATACTATATATCATGAGTACAAAACGTCTATCCAACAAGAATCTTACCTTCAAGTTACTGCTGCCTAAAAGCACATTTTCCTTTTACTCATGCAATCATCAAATGTTGGCTCAAGTGCACTCCTTCCCAAATGTTAGCCCTGAGACAAGCTCCTGATATTGTGCTAATCATCTACATTTACTCTGGTGGGTATTTTCTCGTTTTAAATTCATTAAGAGAGAGTTGCCATTTAAATAGCTCAGCACTTAAACAATAAAAGACAATGTGACTGACAGGAACATGGTGTTTATTAATTTTTGAAAAATGTCTTTATCGAAAATTAATAGAACATAAATTGTCTGCTTCTTTTATTTCTTTTAATTCAATTCACCTCCGCAACTACAATCTTCACTAAAGTTAAAAATTCTGTGCTGTCCTACAGAAATATTCTCCGTTTTATTCCCAGTATACTTCATGTGTTAATTCATACGCTACGTTAAAGTCCTTGAGAAACTTTTATACAGCAGTCAAGTTTTGATCATCAATCATTTTAACAGCTTCCATACAATCTTTATTATCAACAGCTGTTCACGTCAAAATTTAAGTGGCTACTTACTTCTCCCCAGCTGTCTCACGTGAATAGACATCTCTGCAATAAAACTCCTGCAATGACATGCACAACATCAAATTAGCTCCATAATTTTAGCACTTCTACATTCATGATTATACCAAATTGTAAAATAAATTCCAGAAAAGCACACGATATTTGATTAAAGAAACCGTTAGAAATATTTTTTTAATTTATGATTTAAGAAGGAATGCAAGACTGCTCATTTTGCAGCAGTGGTCACAAAATCTCATGGTAAGTTTTAAACATAAAATAAACCAGATCAATACGCAAAGCATTTTCAAAACAAGCACAACCAATTTTAACAAAGTGATAGAAGCATTTGGAACGATGCGTTATTGATGGCACATGTGACACTAGATAGTAATTAAAGATGAAATGTTTATACTCATAATTGCCCACAAGGTGACTTTCTAATTTGAAACATGGGAGATAGGAGGAAATCCAGGGGAGGCTCAGTTACAAACCCCTGCACACCTCGAGGGGGATGAGTATAACAAAGCATTATAGCCAAATCCTCAGTATGCAGCCATTTACTACAAAAATACCAAATTGTAATAGAAGAAAATCAATCAAAACACCAGAATTCTGAGTTTATGGTTAATTTCTGGGTTTACATCAATGCATTTTTTGGCCAAAAACAGCAGGGTATCCATCACCTACAACTTAATTTTAAACCTCCCATGTACAGTTTGATCTTGTTGAATATAGCAGTTTTCATAATCCACAGTTTGGCCATTCAAAACAAAAAATTTGGGTGGGAACATTCAGATATAAAGGATTTAATAAACTATAACCATTTGAGAATCCACTTTGTACCTGCATCGGAAACAAAATAGATGACTGATGCAATGAATAAAACAATGCTAAATCGAAAGCATCAAATTTCCAAGTTTTAGGAAGAACAGTGTGCTCTTAATACTGGAGCCCAATTTTTTATTTACACATAATTTTATAATTCTGCATTACTATTTGGAGGCAATTGCCCACTAAACTACATAATCAGTCAAGAGAGATTTTAATTATAGAGACAATCTGTAAAACATGCACAGACAAAAATAAAATTGAGATTGGCATGCAGGTTTTAAGCTGCACAAGGAATTTCTTCATTTAATCGACTACAACCTGTAACTTTGAACAAAATATCAACAGGTATAACAAACACATTCATGCGTTTAATATGAAATAAAAGGGCCTTTAACATTGGTAATAGCATTTCATAAATGATTAATTTCAACTACGTATTAGTATTTAAATGGAAAACTGTTGAGCTGGAACTAGTTTGCTTTTCAGACAATCCAATTTAGGAATCTTATTATTCAAATGCTCTGATGCCTTAAACATATGCATCAATACACAAGTTATCGGTATGCATTTTCGAATATATCAAATTATATGACCGAAAGGTTAATTTTAAATTTACCACTCTGGCCAGGAAACAAGTTCTTAGTATCCACAGTTTTCCTTTGTTACTTTACTTAACATGCTTCTTTTTATCTGTGCAACTCACTTCTGATCCTATATTTGGTCAACTGAGATCAAGCACAGCACCTTCACGATTCAGAGAAGCCTGTTTATAGGCCCAATATCCACCATTCTTGGATGCCAGTATGTTTCTCTGCCAAGCTCAATAAAGTTCCAATCTCCATCAGCCCTAGGTCCCCTAGAATACCTACAGGAAAAGTGACACCAGAAATCAATAGCTGTGTATGATTGCTTTGACCATTATCCTACAATGGAAGGATTCCATGTGACAGCTTAGTGCGGCCTAAGCAACGTCACATGTTTGCAAGAGAGATTTCTGGTGTCACCACACTCCCATGAGAAATTAAATCAGGGATGGACAGATTTGTCACTTTAATTCAGAAAATTTATATCAACATTTTATTCATTACAGCAGTCAAAATATCTGCCACAAGATAAGACTGTAATTTTGGAAATTAGTGAATACAGTAATTAAATAAAAACATGACTGTACATTCACCCTAATGGGTTATTACAATGAATTTATAGTGATATTAAGATAGAAAATATCGGCAATACTCAGCAGATCAGGGATCACCTGTGGAAAGAGAGGCAATTAACATTTTGAATCTATGACCTGTTGGAAGTAGAAAAGTATAGGTTTTAAATTGCAGCAAAGTGGAGCAGGGGTGAGAAGAAAAAAAATGTTAGGCTGAGAGACAGAAGAGATTATTGAATATTAGTCAATAATGCAAGGTAAAATAAGGATGGACAAGTTGTTTAAAGGGGACATAAGTGGGGTACTAAAAATAATTTGAAATCAAATGCAAATGTAATAACTCAGCAAGCCAAGCAGCATCTCTGGAGTCATGGAGAAGTAGCGTTTCAGGTTGGGACCCTTCTTCAGACTAATTGTGGGGATGGGGAGTTAGAAAGCTGGAAGAGGGAGGGGCAGAACAAAGCCTGGCAAGTAATAGGTGGAAACAGTTTTTTTTAAATAGGTAGATGGTTAGAACCATTGCCAGAGATGAAAAGACAAGAGGTGTGAGACTAAAGGATTGCAGAATAGCAAATTGTGAAGCTAGAGGAAGGAATGTCAGTGAAGGGAAGAGGGAAGGGTGAAATAGGAACAAGTCCAGGTGGGACACAAGGGAGAGGGGGTAAAATAGGGGAGAGAGAGGTAAATAGGGTGAGGTGGGTGGTTACCCCAAATTTGAGAATCCAATGTTTATACTCTTGGGTTATGCTACTCAAGCGGAATATGAGATGCTGTGCCTGTTGTTTCCATGTGGCCTCACTCGAGCAATGCAGTCAGCCCAGGACAGTAAGGTTACCATTCCCATACTGACCTTTCTGTCCTGGACCGCTTCCATTGCCAGAGTTAGGCCACGTGCAAATTGGAGGAACAGCATCTCATACTCCCACTTGGGTATCTTACAACCCAACTCATTGAATTCTCCGATTTTAGATAGCTACTAAAGAATTCTCCTCTCTCCTCTGTGCCCCACCTGGATTACACATATTTCTCCCTTGCCACCTACATTTCTCCCTCTAGCTTCATAATTTGCAACTCTTCAATCCTTTTCTCACACCTATATTTTCATCTTTGTCCAACGTCCCCTCCCCCCATTCACCTGTATCCACCTATTACTTGCGTGACTTTGTCCTGCCCCATCTCTCGTCCAGCTTTCTTCCCCCTCTCCCTCCAATCAGTTTGAAGAAGGGTCCTGACCTGAAAAGTCACCGATCCATGTTCTCCAGAGATGGAGTTACTCCAGCAATTTGAATCAGAAGTTAATAGTGTTCCTCAGACTTACCCTGAGCTTCATTGGAATAGCATAGGAGGTCAAGGACAGAAAATGGGAATATGAAGGATAGGCAAATAGAAGCTCAGGTAATCCATGTGAACTGAAAAAAGACATTCGCAACCAGCAATGGGGCCAAGCTGTGCCTCTTTGTGCATTATTTGAAGAAATGTTAAAGTCCTAACAGAGCTCCTTTCTCTGTCCCTTTTCCAAGACACTAATAGCTGTAAAACTACTTTGTACTTTTGATCTAAATAAGGAATCATCAATTTGTTGCATTTTCCCTTTTTTTGTTCATCTTCATACAATCTCCTCTTTCTATGCTTTGTTAGCCTGACACCATTTTCCAATGACGTCAGAACTTTGCAGATTCAATGAGGAATTTAACAATTGCAGCTATTTTGGGCAATTTCATTTTCTGGCAGTAATCTCCCTTAGTAACTGCAGATATTGATCCTTATTTCCTAAATACATCTTCTCCATACCTTTGTTTCTTTCTTTGTCTCATTATCACTCTGCTGTTGCTTACAATATTTCCCTTCCTAATGATTATATTTTGAGTAATGGAAGATGGGAATAAACTGAACTCATCTCAAAATTTATTTTTTAATTATGGGTTAATAACGGCAAAAAAACTTATACTTAACTTTTGGAAAAATACAACCATACCAATGCTTAAAATGTGGATTTCAAACATGTTCGACACTGCACATCTTGAGGAAATGCGATTCCTCCTAATAGATAAATCAGACCAATTTTTAACGAGTTGGTCTCCATTTGTCAATATTGTGGAAGCATATGGTGCAACAAAACCATAGAAGCTAACTGTTTCAGGATTGGGTGAGGGATGGTCAAGAATATAGATTAACGATCTCCTTAATCTCTTACTTTCTACTCTTCTTTTCTCTTTTTCATTCTGAACTTTCTTTTTTCACACTTTATTCTTTCTCACACACTATATATCACATGTTTCTCTATCTTTTATTATCTACTCTCTCTTTCTTTTTCATTATTAAAAAAAAATAAAAATAAGCTGTACATAAAAAGTAATATGTCAATATATATTAGGCACCTTGGTGCCATATTCCTGTACTTACGTCTAATAAAATAAAATTAAAATTAAAAAAAAAACAATATTTCCCTTCCTATCTTTTAATTTCTTATGCCTTACACTTTTGTTCTCGCCGCCTCTCCCTTAAAATATGTTTGTCTAATTTTTCATCATTCTGTTCAATGGTCATCAATTTGAATCTAAATTGTTCCAGTATTTTTGTTTTCAGATTTCTAACAACTGCAGTATTTTTCTCCTTACACCAACATACTAAATGTGAGCGGGTGTTGAATATTTTGCACCAACAAAGTTTACAATCTGAAGACCCAAGTAACTGTAGATGTTGGAATCATGAGCAAAACACAACGTACTTGAGGGGCTCAGCAGGATAAGTGGCATCTGTGGAGGGAATGGATAGGTAATGTTTCGGGTTGGGATCCCTTCTTCAGGACAGGGGATTGGTGGGAATAGGACAAACCGTGGCAAGTGAACAGTGGGAGAACAGCAGAAATCGCAGAGGGGGAGCAATAAAAGAGGGTTTTCACAGTCAGAGTGAGGAAAACCTTCAAAGTGAGCATTCTTTATGGAGATTTGGTAATGGAGCAGTAAAATCGACACACCTGGAACTGCCAATGCTGGAATTGTGAGCAAAATACAAAATGCTGATAGATATAATCAGATCAAGCAGCAGCAAAACAAAAAGAACTAGAGCAGAATGGCAAACATTTGTAACCTCTAAACATAACATTCAACTTTGAGGATTTGTCAACAGATCTCTGCTGTGTGACTCAAGAAAGTCACCCCCCTCGCAATGGGAATCACCCAGCTGCAGTATAATGACACAAGAGTTGAGTGAAATTTTCTGATTTTCATCCCCAATTTGCAGATGTCTACTACAAGATAGAAGTGCTCTTAGCATTCATAGGGGTACCAGGTTATTACCCCCTAGAAAGCTGTGTGTAGCAAGGCAGGCTGGCTGAGAAACATACTGGTACCATAACCATGACATACAGAATAATTTGATTTTCAAGCAAACAGAAAGTTTCATGTGTAACCAGTCACATTTTTGTCATTCAAGTTTTAAAAGACCTGCTTATACTGGCTTTTTCACAGATCAGTATACAATACATTCTTTTTTTCTCCTATGGTATGAAATGATAGGAGAATTATAGACACAAGGAATTACAGATGTTGGTTTTCAAAAAAAGACACAAAGTGCTGGAGGAACTCAGTGGGTTAGGCAGCATCTCTTGAGAACATGGAAGGGCGACGTTTCAGGTCGATCTCGACCCACAATATCACCTATCCAAGTTCTCTGGAGATGCTGCCTGACCCGCTGAGTTACTCCAGCACTTTGCCTCCTATTATTTTTGGAGAATTATACTCTGAAAAAACTATTAGAATTGACTAGCAGTTAAATTAATCAATACTGAAGTAGTCAAAACCAGTTAAAAGACAATAACTATGAAATACAATGAAGGCATTGAAAGCAAGGCTAGAATTTATTATTCATCCCTTACTGCCTTCAGAAAATGGTTAGATATCTTCTTAAACAGCTGCAATCCTTCTAATGAAGGTAATAAAAACAAAAAATGCTGGAAACACTGAGCAGGACAGAAGATTCTTCATCAGAATTATGACCTAAAATGTTGCCTTTTCCAAATATGCTGCCTATCCTGTTGATTGCTAGAAGTATTTTCTACTTTTATTTCAAATTTTCCAGTATTTTGTTTTAATTCTATATTTTAGATTTTTAGTTTAGTTTAGAAATACAGCACAGAAACAGGCCCTTCGACCCAACATGTCTGTGCCAACCAACGATCCCCATACACTAGCACAATCCTACACTAGGGACAATTTACAGAAACCAATCAACCCGCAAACCTCCCAAACAACTTCGGTATTTGGGAGGAAACCAGAGTACCACGAGAAAACCACGCGGTCACGGGGAGAACGTAAAAACTCCATACGAACAGCACCCTTAGTCAGGATCGAACCAGGGTCTCTGGCGCTGTAAGGCAGCAACACTACAGCTGTGCCACCATGCCGTCGTCACACTTTCTGATTTTAATTTTTGGAAGAAATACTCCATCAGTGTTTCTGGATTGGGTTTTTCCAAGATTTAGACCCGAAGACAACTTAAGTCAAGATAATGTAAGTGACTAAGAGTCATCAAGGTACACAGCGTGGAAACAGACTCTTCGGCCCAACAAGGCTAGTCTCATGTGTCTGTTCGAGAGAAATCTACATGAGCTAGCAGAAAACTCAGAAGCCCCCAGCCTCTGACCTGCTCTTGTAGCCAAAGTCTTTTCATAGCTAAACCAGATAAATTTTAGAGTCAATGGAAATTCAAGGAAGTTAATGGGGGGGGGGGGGGGGGGGGGGGGGGATGGCGGGAGGGGGTGGGAGGGTGTGGGAGGAGGGGGCATTGTGCTTTGTGATAGCTGAACGTCAAAGGTAGCTGCCATAATCCAAATATAGAATTTAAGTCAAAATAATCTAAGTAAATTATGTAACCTAATAATACAAATCCAACATAGATTAGTTGCTCAGGTTTACATATCACTTCAAAGGCACAATGAAGAAAATTAAAGTTTCTAGTCTATTTACATTCATTTAGCATTATGAATGTTATATTATATCAAACTTGCATTCGCTATTGTTCAATAATATTATTTGTTTTGGTCTCTTATGCTACCATCTTCTTTGGCATTCTTCTTCTTGATGACCATTATAAACCACTGCATGACATGACAGTGATCAAATGGTCAGAAAAAAACTTAAGTATTTCTGCACTAACATTATCAAAGTGGCATTGGGATTGTCTGGAAGCAGATTCACCCATATTTTCATTTCTGTCAATGCAAAGTTCAAGTAAAATGGGTAAAGTACAGAAATATTTAGATTCTGCTCTCAAATATATTATATGTTGTTTTTGCTATCTAGAAAAACTGCATCAGACAAATCAGTCGTGGGCATAAAGTAACCAAGTGTCAAAAGTTGATAATTAAGTAATGCAAGAACAGTTTGAAATTTAATGAGATGCATTTTCCTTTTATCATTAACAGTTTATCCCAGCTCTTAAGTGGCGTACTGTTTATAACACGATCTGTTCTACTTTTGGGATATTAAGTTCCAAGATTTTAAATATAAACAAACCAAACGATGAAGGTGTCAAGTATGAATTGGGTGTGATCAATCAGGAAAATGTATTAAATGATAAATATATTACAGTAAATGAGAAAGTAATATTTAACAAATTAAATATATTTGGTAAATATATTTAAGGCACCTAACATGAAGTGTGTCCAAGCTGTCCAACAAAACGAGTTAAGTAAATATCAAAAGGAAAAGCTAAAAATGTTTAAAAAAAAGCAGAACAAAATACTTTAGATGTCAGCAAAGAAAAGCCAATAAATTGATAAAGAAAAATAAAGCATACCACAAAATAATTGAGCAAAAAGGATTGCAAATAAATTAGAAGTAAATCAAGCCTCTTACAGACTGAGATACAAGAAATTGCAATGGAGAAAAAGAAAATGGCAGAAATCAAACCAATGTTTTGGTTATGGAAGAAAACACAGAATACCTTTGGGGGGGGGGGGGGGGAGCAATTTGGGTTGAACGAGGAAGTTAAAGAAAGTAAGATTAGTTAAAATAAAAAACACCAGAGAAATTAAAGGAGCGAAGAGCAGATAAATTACCACAACGCAGAGGCTGGCATTCAAAAAAGCGGTAGTAATTATTCTGGTAAATGTCATCTTTCACAATTCTGCAGCGTATTGATCGGTTTCATAGATTGAAAAATCACAAATATAATTCTACCAATTAAGAAAGGAGTGAGGAAAAGCAATACAACCACTTAATGATATCAATCATTGAGAAATTGCTAGAACCCATTATTAAATGGGATTAACAGCATATAAAAACAAAATAATTGGATACAGTTGAATGAAGAAAAGAGAAATAATGTTTTGTGCTGAGGGGTGCTAGCCTTTTTCAGTTTGCTGATAAAACATCACACGATAGTGTGGATTGTGCAGAGGATCCAGAGCGGCTTCAAAGAGATAAAGGCAAGCTGAACTAATGGAAAATAATGCAGCAAATGAAATGGAAATGGAAAAACTGGAAAATCAGAGTACTTAACAAACAGTAAGATTGAAAGCTGTGGGGTGATCAGAGAAAGTCAACATACAGGCAATATCAATTAGGGGGTCACATGTATTTTGGCCTTTACTACAAGAGGATTACATGCAAGAATAAAGAAGCGTTAATGCAATCAGGGACCTGCTTAGACTGCAATCAAAATATCATGCACAGGTCTGGAATGATAGTAACAATTGATTTCTGAGATTGGAGAGAAGTTGTACCAATGTAAGAAGAGGTTATACTGATGGCAACTGGCACAAGGCAGTCTCGGTGGCGCAGCGGTAGAGTTGCTGCCTTACAGCGAATGCAGCGCCGGAGACCTCGGTTCGATCCCGACTACATTGCTGTCTGCACGGAGTTTGTACGTTCTTCAACTGCGTGGGTTCCTCCGAGATCTTCAGTTTCCTCCCACACTCGATAGATGTACAGGTTTGTAGGTTAATTGGCTTGGTTAATGTAAAAATTGTCCCCAGTGGGTGTAGGATAGTGTTAATATGCGGGGATCGCTGGTCGGCACGGACCCAGTGGGTCAAAGGGCCCATTTCCGGGCTGCATCTCTAAACTGAAGTAGCGGCCGTATACCCTTCTCTGCTTCTCTTGTTTATGCTATGCTCTTATGTTGGCTGAGGAATATAGGTCAGAATATATTACACCCGTCGTAAAAAACACTTCATATCTTGGATAATAGTTCACCCAAAAGCTATGTAGCACTCTTGTAATATTGCAATGTTATTAGCCAAGAAAAATAAATCTCCGGAGTAGAATGTCAACCTGCTCTTCAAATCAAAGGTGAAAATGCTAGAATAAACCAAGTATGACCATTATTAAAAATGTTACATTAAAAAAAGTATATTGATCCAATCGTTCACCTGAGCTAGCTTACTTTACTTATTATTTTCTCTGGATTCCATTACACATTATTTCCACTTCAAACAAAGCAATATACCTATCACCTTCTTCAATGTGGACTGGTTGAAATAACAATAGATATATATCTGTGTATACTGCACCAATGGCTGCCTCGCCAACAGATGTCTGTCCTTTCCTTCTTTGTTCTTTTATAGTATGTGTTAAATGTATGTTTTGGTGTTCTTTAGCTTGTTTTATGTGGGGGGTGGGTTGCGGGAAACTTCTTTAAATCTCGACGGAGATGCGATTACCTCGACGGAGATGCGATTTTTCTCCGTATTGTATTTCCGTCCACACTGCGGCCTAACATTGTGGAGCTAGCGGCCTCTTGCTGGAGTCAGACTTTGTGAGCCTGCAAGACTTAACATCGTGGAGCTGGCGATCCCTTTGCCAGGGATCGACCTCGGGTGCCCCAACCGCGAGAGCCTGCGGATTTTAACATCGTGGAGCTCTTGGTCCCTGGTTAGAGACCGACTTCGGGAGCTCAAAGCCGCAGGAGCTTCGACCGCCCGACGCGGCTGCTACAATCACTGGCTGTGGGAGCTTTGATCGCCACGACGTATGGTACGACTGCCCCGACCGCGGGTGAATAAAGAGGGAAGCATCTCTGGATTGAAGGAATGGGTGACGTTTCGGGTCCAGGCTCATCTCTGAAAGACATGAAAGTCCCTGGTCGAGACGACGAGATTGATACCCATTGATGTGTATCTATATGATATGAATGTAAGATGCAACATTATGTGTAAAAAATGTAACAATGAAAAAAATACGTTAATCCAGGATATAAGGGAATTGATTTAACTTTTATTAACCCCTGCATTCTCTCTCCCCACCCAAGTCACACCAGCTTTTCATTCTCACCTAGCTACAGCTAACAATGACTAGTTTCTTTTATCATTGATACTTCTTTGCATATCTTTCATTCATTTGTTCCATATCTCACATCTTCGTATATATCCCCCGTTTCCCTTTCCCGTGACATTCAGTCTGAAGAAGGGTCTTGATCCCAAAACGTCACCTATTCCTTCTCTGCAGAGATGCTGCTTGTTCCACTGAGTTACTTCCGCATTTTGTGTCTATCTTCAACATAATATATCTATCGCAGAAATCCAATCATATTTCTGAAGTAGGGATTAATAGGATCACATGAAATGAAAACCTTGAACAGAATTAATGCAGAATTCCTCAAATTGATTACTCCCCAACCAAAATATGTCAAACCTGTTGTGATCAGGTCCCACTTGAGCATATTTATAGTCAGCTTGAATCTTCTCTTTTTGAAAGAATTGATTGAGCTGAGCTTTGGAATTTTCAAGTGTCCAGTTGCCATGAAGACCAGCATTCAGATCCAACCCTTCAGACTCCAGAGTCTAGAAAAAAAAGTTATTGTTTAAGAGATATATACAGACATAAAGTAAAATTTTAAAACAAAGATATTGGAAGTAGATATTTGATCAGGCAACATCAATAAAGGGAGAAAAATTATCTGATAACTTTTTCTTAGTACAGGTTGAACACCGATTTTCTGGAACCCTTGGATGATCAGATTTTCTGGACTAACAGAGGTCATATGATAATGAAAGAACAATACGCCTCTAACCCGCAAATGACACCCCTCTTGTGTCTCTAAAGCACCATGGAGTGTCAGAAACTTAAATAAAACAAATATAAAATGTAAACTGAATGTGATTGGAATGGCCTGTCGACCCACGTCTCCATCGTCTTGCATCGTCTCCACGGCCATTTAGAGCCCCAGTTTCCGACCCCACTCCCAGCCCACAAGGTGGACCAGGTGGGTCCATCTTCATCTAAAGGAAACAATGTGTTGGAGTAAATCAGGGGGTCATGATCTCTGGAGGGGTGAAAGATTGCAACCTTCACGTGGTCCGCCCTGTTTCGACGAATGCAATCAACCCGGCGTGCACAATCAAATAAGATCAAATAGAACAAGTTGTCCTACAACTTTAGGCTGTGCACGCCATACGTAAGAAGATGATGATCTCTGGACAACACAGATAGGTGACTTCGGGGCCCTTCCTCAGGCTGATTCATCCAGCATTTTGTGTCGTTTCACTTTAAAACCAGGCGCCAGTGCCATTGGTCTGCACCGGCGAGCCCTTCTTAATCCGTTCACACAGCTGATGCTGCGACACGTGTTGTTGCCCCTGGCGACAGCACTTTCTTCGGGTCTCCGCCCCCTCCCTATTCTCCCCCCCGCAATCGCCAACGTACTCCACCTTATACGTAACAGCAGGTGAGAGGGGAGGGAGCCCCACAGCGACCAAATGTGTTCTATCAGTCGGGGCACACTGAAGAAAACATGAGCCTCAACAACAGCTGTGTGAACCGGTGAAGAAGGGCTTGCCAGTGCAGACCAGCAGTACAGCGCCAAGTTTTAAAGTGAAATGACACAAAATGCTGAGGTAACTCAAGCCAACCGAATCAGTCTGAGGAAGGGTCACAATGTCACCTATTGTGTTCTCTAGTGATCCTGACACTCGAAATTATTGCAGCACTTTGTCCATTCGGTGGGTGCATCTTGAAGCCGGGGCTCTAAACGGCCAGGGAAATGATGCATGCTGGAGATGGTCAGCAGGTCCGTCCGCTATATCTGACATCTGTTATAAGATGTTGTTAAAACAAAGGCTTACCGTGTAGTCTATGCAAAAGGAGAAGATTGAGAGCATAGTGGCGAAAATGTTGGAGGATTATATGCTGCTGTATAATGTTATGTGCAGCATATAATCCTCCAACATTTTCGCCACCTCCAACGGGATCCCACTACCTCCCATCTCCGCCCCTTTCTGCTTTCCTCAGGGACCGTTCCCTCCGAAGCTCCCTGGTCAACTCGTCCCTTCCCACCCAAACCACCCCCTCTCCAGGTATTTCTCCCTGCAGCCGCGGGAGATGCAACATCTGTCCCTTTACCTTCTCCCTCGACTCCATCCAAGGACCCAAACAGTCTTTCCAGGTGAGGCTGAGGTTCACTTGCACCTCCTGCAACCTCATCTACTGTATCCACTGTTCCAGGTGTCAACTTCTCTACATCGGCGAGACCAAGCACAGGATCGGCGATCGTTTTGCTCAACAACTCAGTCCGTCTTAACTTACCTGATCTCCCGGTTGCTCAGCACTTCAACTCCCTTTCCCATTCCCAATCTGACCTTTCTGTCCTATGCCTCCTCCATTGTCAGAGTGAGGCCCATCGCAAATTGGAAGAACAGCACCTATTTCACTTGGGTAATTTACACCCCAGTGGTATGAACATTGACTTCTCTAACATCAATCAGCCCATGCTTTCCCTCTCCATCACCTCCCCCTTCCGTTCTCCCATCAGTCTTACTGTCTCTGCCTACATTCTATCTCTGTCCCGCCCATGCCCCTGACATCAATCTGAGGAAGGGTCTCGACCCGAAATGTCACCCATTCCTTCTCTCCAGAGATGCTGCCTGTCCCGCTGAGTTACTCCAGCATTTTGTGTCTACCTAATCATTATACTGGTTGGATGGATAAATGGTATGACAAATGTAGTGTGGTATTAATTCTTGGTTTGGATGAACTGAATTGACTGATGCAATATCTCTTAGCTGGAGAAAGCATCAGATTAAGTTGGTCCATGCTTTGATTTGTGTAGGGTCATTCCTAGTCCAGTCTAAACTTATCTTTGCACCATTGTAAATAACCATGTTTGGAAATAAAAATCTTGGTTGGTGCTAACCCCGTAACATAGAAATCCATTATAGCTTTATTACCGTCCACCTACTATAATTCTGAGACCCATGCAACGTACATAACATAACAAAGTACTATATTTCCCGGCAATGAAGAAGCACCTGCGTCAAAGATGCACCCCCATTTTGAGTCGTTAAATTTTGAAAAAAGGCTGGCGGGACTGGATCAAGGGCTTGGTTTAATCCATGGGTCAGCAATCTTTTGTGCATAGGGGCCAGGACCCATGTTTGTGAGCGGATAGCGGGCCACATCTATCGCCATAGTTAATAAATGGATGTAATAATACATACTAACTAAATTAGCTATTAGTAATAATACATACTAACAATACATAAATTAGTAATAATACATACTAATAATATAGTTTTCACATGTATTCAATTAGTTTTCTGCTGTTTCCAGATCACCTGCGTGCCCCAGGACTGGCTGCAGTTCCCAGATCCCTCGCGTCCCCGGGACTAGCTGCAGTTCCCATGTCGCCTGCGAGCCCCTGGACTGGCTGTAGCGCCCAGATCGCCTGCAAGGCCCGGGACGAGCTGCAGTTCCCAGGTCGCCTGCCCCGGGACTGGCTGCAGTTCCCAGGTCGCCTGCGAGCCCCTGGACTGGCTGTAGCGCCCAGGGTGCCTGCGTGGACCGGGACTGGCTGTAGTGTCCAGGTCGCCTGTGTGGCCCGGGATTGGCTGCAGTTCCCAGGTCCCCTGCGAGCCCCGGGTATAGCTGCAGTTCTGCTGTCCAGTTCCGGCAGCCACTCGCAGCCACCTGAGCTACTGAGTGAATTACTGTCATGATCCCCGACGCCCTCCTTCTCAACGCTCCTGCCCTCCCCGCAACTTTACACCTGGCGGCCAAGCTGTGCTGACCCGGGCCAGACTCGCCACACGCTGTGGAAGGAACTCCCCCCCCCCCCCAGCGGTGCTGTCCTTTTACAGCCGCTGTACTGAGGGATAGCCAAGTCTATCTTTCTTGGCTAACAATCTAACCTTCGGCCTCCAAGACGCGGGTACATTTTCGGGCCTTATTTTAGGGTAAAAAAAAGTTCATTGCTGGGAAATACGTATATTTATCAACTAGGCACTAAATGTTTTATTAACATGCAGATATGAACCCATGTAACAAATAAACCCAAATAAATTTCTGAATCTATGATTTCAATAAAGGTGCCCTCTTTTCAGGTGATTAATCTTTATTGTTGCAGTAGGATTTGTTTCAATCTGAAAACTAAAAGGCAAACAGATGGCCTTGTGTTTGGCGAAAAAAATAATCAAACTGTGGTAATGAAGTTATCAAAGTCCTTCACATTACCTTATTATTTCACAAGAACAACACAATCACTTACTGCTTGGGCTTCTTGTTCATCCCGCTTATCATAATACTCCTTTAGATTGGCTCCACGTTCCCAATAACCTCCGAATCCTCCTTCCTTGCCTCTAGGATCTACATCAAAAGTCATATTAAGCAATATTGAATAAACCAACATTGTTACATTCTTTCACATTATTGCGAGTGTTGTACATCATTGAAACAGCCCTTGGAACCCACTGCATATTTGCTGATCCTTATGCCTGTATACTAATTATAAGTGTTTGCGCAAGTGTTATATGCCTCTATGCCCTGCTCATTCAAGTACCTGTCAAGATATCTCTTAAATTAAAAAAAAAAAAACATTTCACGCTGCCTTGGCAAGGCCACCAGCATAATTAAGGACCAGTCTCACCCAGGTCACTCCCTCTTCACCCCTCTCCTATCAGGCAAGAGGTACAGAATTTTGAAAATGCAGAAACGTCCAGATTCAGGGACTGTTTCTTCCCAGCAGTTATCATGCAAGTGAACAGTCCTCTCATCATCAGCTAGGATGGATCCCAACCTCCATCTGCCTCATTGAAGACCTTTGAACCATCTTTCATCTGAATTTATCTTGCACTAAATGTTGTACCCTTTATCCTTAATCTGTGCACTATAGACGGTTTGATTGTAATCATGTCTGGTCTTTTCTTTGACTGGACAACATGTAAACAGAAGCTTTTCACTGTATCTTGGTACACGTGACAGTAATAAACTAAACTAAGTACAATTGTACATCTAGCTTTAGTCTGATTTTTAGTTGAGTCTGATTTTTGTCTCATTTTGCAGTCACATAAACGGGAATAACTGTTGGATGTTATCAAAGGTCTGAAACTGCCAAATTGCACTAAAAAAAATACAGAAATACTCACCATCAGCCTGCTTTGTAGCTATATGAGGAGCACATGCAACACTGGGTGGCAATTCCCCTGGCACACCAGTTTCACTGTTATCAACAGCATTAGGTTCAATTCCCTATCAAAATTAAATAACCTAACATAAATATTCATCAAACAGTAGTGATTTAGTTGTTTTATGCATTAAGTTCAGGTAACGAACAGCAAGCATGAAACATCCACCTAAATGTTAAAGTTGAAGAAAAGTACTAACAGATAGAAGTATTCCAAAGACTGGAAGAAATTTAAAATGTGTTTCTCCTTACAGTGCCAATATTCTAACTATTGTTAGAATCCACACAGAATTGCCTCAAAAGCAACCGTGGAAAATATAAAATAATTAAATATCTGTTTCACTCTTAATCAACACAAATTCTAATATGGAAAGGGGAGGAGAAACATTGATCGAAGCTATGTGCACTAGCCTTCAAGCTGGGAACCTCATCTGCTTTCATCTCGCCAGTTCGAACCAGATAATTGACAAAGTCTCTGGCAGCATTTGTCTGGGCATCCTTCTTGCTGGTAGAATTTCCCATACCAGTGTAATTAAATCCATCTACACGGACCTGAGGGAAAATAAGTTTGATGGATGAGCACATTTTCAGATTCGCTTTTCTTAGTGTTGTTTTGTACCGCTGCATTTAAGTTACATTATAAACAGCTGCTTATAGCAGGTCTTAGTATATGAAAATGATCGTTACACTCAAGATCTCAGAAAAGATAATGACCAATGCTGATTTTAAGATCCAATTCAACATCAGATCATGAGCAAAGGAAAAGTTGGCCAGTTTGTCCATTATATATACTCCATCTTTTAATAAGAACATGTCTGATCTTTTGCCTCAGCGCTACTTTTCTGTAGTAATCTATGTCTCTTGATTCCGTTAATATTAAAAAATCTGTCAATCTTTGTAATGCGCACAGCGACTGTGCCTCTGTGATCATAGGAAGAAATATACAAAATTTCATGTCGCTTGGATTAAGAAATATATCCACAGCTCTATCATGAGGGGACAACAACCTGAGAGCATGACCCCAGGTTCTCAATGCTGAGCCAGAGGAAACATCATCTCTGAGATTTTAATGTTGCAATAAGATCACCTCTGCTGTTTAAACTCAAGAGTATAGACCAATCTGCTTAACTCCTCAAATTATCGCCTTACATTCCAGGAATCAATGCAGTACTGACATTCAACAAGCCTACTGCACTTGCGCCATTGCAAATAAAACTTTGCAATGAAGCAAGCTCAACCTGCACAAAATATTCTAGTTTCAGTAGTGTGGTCAAGCACTCCTCAAAATAGTGAGCTGGGATTTACGCGAAAAATAGACAAGCTGACTCTGGACTAACATAGAATCCCTTTTCCACAAAATTAGCTGGATCAGACAATCAGTCTGCACTCACAGGTAATGATCCTATGGCAAGAATAGGTGCTATTGACCTCAATGCAGGTTTACCGACTTACCGATTGAATCTTTAAAACGAGTATCGTTCCAGAATCAGTTTATTTGCCAAGTATGTTTTGCAACATGCGAGGAATTTCATTTGCCAGGTCAGTCATACAATTAAAAGAAACAGATCACTCAAAAACACATTTTAACATGAACATCCACCACATTCCTCACTGTGATGGAAGGCGAAATAAAGTTCAAGTCCTTCCCTTAGTTCTTCCTCGGTTGGGGGCCTCGAGCCCCCGTTGACGGGACGATCTTGACACACATAGCCGGTAGCGTTTTGGCCCCCCTCATCGAGACGATCAGCTCCCGCATCGGGGGATGTCAGCTCCCCCGCGCTGGGCGATCGAACCTCGCTTCGGGGCTGGTCGAACTTCCCCGACGTTTGAGCTTCCCGACTCAGCCTCTCCTGATTGCGAGCTTGATGGTAAGTCTGCAGTGGTCGCCGCACGAGCGATCCCAGACAAGGGATCAGCTCCAATTTTAAGTCCGCACCGATAAGGCTCAAAGTCAGTCCGAGGAGGCTTCCAGCTCCCTCGATGAAAGGCCGCAGAGCGCGCCGCAAAAATGTGATCCTAAAGTTAATCACATCTCCGGCAAGGTAAGAACTTGAAAAAAAGTTTCCCCCCAATCCCCTCCCCCACATAAAACAAACCGGAGCACATTAAAACAAACTTTTAACACACTGAAAAATAAGAAAAAGAATGAAAAAACGAACAGACTGCCGGCAAGGCAGCCATCGACCCGGCGCCCTCTGGTCATGGATTGGCAGCATCGAGCTTCTGTGCATCTGCCAAGCATGTCTTGCAGCCTTGGATGAGCCTAAGGCAGTGTTCCCTAATGGATATCTCGCTGCGCTGGAAGACCAATAATTTTCAGGCAGTTCAAAAAGCATCTTTCAACAAATTTATGGTCATCCAGCGGCATTTGACATCCATCTCCGAGTGTTATTCTGGGAAGAGGCCCTTTAATCCTTTCTTATGCAGCTGCTAAGGATAAACCCTTGCATCATTTCACCATACATTCTTAGCAAATCCAGTCTGCAAAAAGGTGGGCAACGGTCTCAGCTGGGAATGTCTGCTTCCAACGGTCTACTATTTGTCTCACCCTCTGACACCTGTGCTAATGAAGAATCTATCTCTGCCTTAAAAATGTCCACTGACTTGGCCTCTACAGCCTTCTGAAGCATCTTCTCCACATCCACTCTATCCAAGCCTTTCACCGTTCTGTTGATTTCAATGAGGTCCCTCTCATTCTTCTAAACTCCAGCAAGTATAGGCCTAGTGCTGACAAACGCTGGTCATAGGTTAACCTACTAATTCCTGGGATCATTCTTGTAAACCACCTCTGGACCTTCTCCAGAGCCAGCACATCCTTCCTCAGATATGGTGCCTATAATTGCTCACAATATTCCAAATGCAGCCTTACCAGCGCCTTATAGAGCCTCAACATTACATCCCTGTTTTTGTATACAAGCCTCTTGAAATAAATGCTAGCATTGAGTTTGCTTTATCTGCTACCGATTTGACTTGAAGATTAACTTTTTGGGAATCCTGCACCAGCACTCCCAAATCCATTTGTACCTCTGATTTCTGGATTCTCACCCCATTTAGAAAATAGTCTATGCCTTTATTCCTACTACCTGGGTGGTGGGAGTTGTTACATCCCCTGTGGTTGCTGGGGAAAGTGCCAGGGGTCAGAAGGTGGAGATGTGGAGGGATGAGTGGACTAAGGAGTCAGAGGAACCTGCAGAGGGCGTAATGCAGTGGGGCAAAGACGTGGCTAGTGGTGAGATCTTGTTGCAGCGGGAAGAGAAAACAAAGGATGATGTATTGAATGGGGAGGCTAGTAGGGTGGAAGGTGTGGACCATATCTTTGGCACAAGATGGGGTCAGAGCATAAGTCTGAGAAATGGAGGAAATGTAAAAGAGGGCACCATTAATTATAGTAAAAGGGAAGCCTTTGTTCCTGAAAACGAGAACATTTAAAAAAATCCTACAATGGAAGGTCTCATCTTGAGAACAGATGAGGCAGAGACAGAGAAACTGGGGGAAAGGGGTAGCATTCTTACAAGAAACATGGTAGGAAAAGATGTAGTCCAGGCAACTGTGTCAATTTCTTTTTCACGTAAAATTTCAGCATCTGCAATCATTTCTGTCTTCATTCAAGTACCTGTCAAGATGCCTCTTAAATTATGTTATTTATCTCCACCACGTCTTCTGCATTTATTCCAGATAACTGCTCTTCTTGTGAAAACTTTACCCCTCAAGTCTCCTTTAAACCTCCTCCCTCTAACTTTAAACCTATGCCCTCCATGAAAAAACAGACACTGGTATAAGGGTCTCGACCCAAAACGTCACCTATTCCTTGGAGAGGCTGCCTGTCCTGCTGAGTTCCTCTGCATTTTGTGTCTATCTTTGATTTAAACCAGCATCTACAGTTCTTTCCAACACATTATACCTTCATCTTGTCTGCTCTCAGCATCCTTCATTCCAGGGAAAATAGACCAAGCATACCCAATCACTCTAGATTCCTTAAGTCCTCCAAGTTAGGCAACATCGCTGCGAATCTTTTCTACACCCTTTCTAGCTTAATCATGGTGTGGTCACCAGAACTGCACACAATACTCCAAGTGCGGCTGAACCCTTGATTTGTTCAATTGTACATGACATACCAACACTAATACTCAATGCCTAAACCAATGAATGCCATACATCTTCCTCACCACCTGTCCACCCATGTTTCCATCTTCAGGGAACTAAGTTTGTGTATCCCAAAGCCTCTGTTCAACAACACTTCCCTTGTGATTCAGTGTTGGTCATGACTTGGTTTAAATTCCCAAAATGCATTACTTCACGCTTGCCAGTTAAAATTCCATCTACCATTGATCTCATAAGAAGCATTTGATGACACAATTAGATAACATCTAATTGTTTAAACTCAATAGAATACAGACACAATCTGCTCTTCACAGACCTAACCTACCTAGTAACCTCTTCTAGGTTTGCACAAGATTATAAGGAGACCCTCAAAAGTTTGAATAACCTAATGTCCTGTGCATACAACTGTTTTTCAAATAGATCATTTTGGCTAAAAAAAGGAGAATTAATATAATTCAATACAAAATATGCAAAGAATCGTGAAAAATTAACACGGTGTCAGACGTAGAATTTCAGTGGGTGCAAGTTAAAAAAATGTCCAACTTAAATCAAACTGTGAGACAAAACATAATTCTGTTACAATTGCTTCCCATCCAAACATTTCTGCAAACAGATTTGGTTTTGGACCCAAAATCTTCAATTTTCAACAGAGTAAATTTACACCAGAAACCAAAAATGTCATACCTCACACACAAACTTTTGTCTGCTCTTGTTACCAGCTGCACGGATGTCATAATTTGGTGTAACCTTGCGTTTTCCGCACCAAGCATACAAAAAATTCTTTATGTCCGTCATGACTTGATTGTTAGTCAACATCAATGTTAAATTTTGCTCCCTACGGAAATGAAACATTAAACACATGTAAATAATAAATTATAACTGTCCATCTCAATTCGTTTTGCTTTCCCGTTTAAATAGTTATCCAATCTTTGTTATTTCCCAGCGGCTATTTCTTGCCATTCTGAATAACTTCACCATACAAATGCTAGTCAGAGGAGTGACCTTAAATGGTATACAAGATTTTGAGGGGATGGTCAAAGGTGGATAGTCACAGTCTTTCTGCAGGGGTGGGGAAGCTAAAACTAATGGGCAGAGATGTAATGAGGCACAAGAGACTGCAGATTCCGGCAACTGTAACAAAAAAAAAGCTGCTGGAGAACTCAGCAGGTTTTGGCAACATCCGGAAAGGAAAACAGTTGACGTTTCGGGTCAAGACCCTTCATTTAAACAGCAATGATTTAAGGTGAGGGGGAAACTATTTCAAGGGATCCATGGGGCACACATCAAGGTTTTACACAGAGAGTGGTATGTGAAACAAGTTGCCAGTGCAAGTGACAGAGGTGGGCACAATTGCAATTAATCATACTTTAGTAATATAGTAATTTAATTACTAAATTGAATATAATTTAGAAAGGTACATGGTTTAGAATGATTTAGAGGAATATGGGACAAACACATGCAATGACAGGGATTGCAAATTGGGAGTATAAAGATGGAGTTGAAGGGGAAGTGGCTACAGGAAAAATTACGAAAGATTCTCGAATTAATGGGAAGGAAAGCTTGAGAATGGACAACAGAGTAAGGTCAGGGCCAATTGCGAGCGGTGCAAGGGGGGGAAGTGAATACGGAGGTCAAAGTGATGTATATGAATGCGCGAAGTATAAGGAATAAAGTGGACAAGTTTGAGGCTCAGTTAGAAACTGGCAAGTATGATGTTGTGGGAATTACTGAGATATGGCTGCAAGAGGGCCAGGGATGGGAACCGAATATTCAAGGGTATACCTCCTATCAAAAGACAGACTGGTGGACAGAGGGGGTGGGGTTGCCCTGTTGGTGAGGAATGAAATTTAGTCCCTTGCAAGGGGTGACATTGAAAAAGGAGATGTGGAGTCAGTATGGATAGAACTAAGGAATTGTAAGGGTAAAAAGACCCTAATGGGACTAATCTACAGGCCCCCAAACAGTAGCCTGGACATAGGGCGCAAGTTGAGTCAGGAGTTAAAATTGGCATGTAGTAAAAGTAATGCTGTGGTTGTTATGGGAGATTTCAACATGCAGGTAGACTGGGAAAATCAGGTTGGTACTGGACCCCAAGAAAGGGACTTTGTTGAGTGCCTTCGTGATGGATTCTTTGAACAGCTTGTATTGGAGCATACCAGGGAAAAGGCAATTCTGGGTTTAGTGTTATGTAATGAACCGGATTTGATAAAGGACCTCGAGGTTAATGAGCCATTAGGAAACAGTGACCATAACATGGTCAGGATTTAATCTACAATTGGAGAGGGAGAAGAGTAGATCGGAGGTGTCAGTATTGCAGTTGAATAAAGGGGACCATGAGGGAGGAGCTGGCCAAAGTTGACTGGAAAGATACACTAGCAGGGATGACAGTGGAACAAAAATGGCAAGTGTTTCTAGGGATAATACAGAAGGTGCAGGATCAGTTCATTCCTAGGAGGAAGAAAGATTCCAAGGGGAGAAAGGGACGACCGTGGCTGACAAGGGACATCAGGGACAGTATAAAAATTAAAGTGAAGAAGTACAACGTAGCAAAGATGAGCAGGAGGATTGGGTAATGTTTAAGAACAACAGAAGATAACCAAAAAGACAATACGGGGAGAAAAGATGAGGTACAGAGGTAAGCTAGCCAAGAATATAAAGCAAAACAGTAAAAGCTTCTTTAGGTATGTGAAGAGGAAAAAATTAGTTAAGACCAAAGTTGGACCCTTGAAGGCCGAAAAAGGTGAATTTATTATGGGGAACAAGGAAATGGCAGATGAGTTGAACAGGTACTTTGGATCTGTCTTCACTACGGAGGACACAAACAATCTTCCTGATACAGTAGTGGCCAGAGGATCTGGGGTGGCAGAGGAACTGAAGGAAATCCACATTAGGCAGGTGTTGGATAGACTGATGGGACTGAAGGCTGATAAATCCCCAGGACCTGATGGTCTGCATCCCAGGGTACTTAAGGAGGTGGCTCTAGAAATCGTGAATGCATTGGTGATAATTTTCCAATGTTCTATAGGCTCGGGATCAGTTCCTGTGGATTGGAGGGTAGCTAATGTTATCCCACTTTTTAAGAAAGGCGGGAGAGAAAAAACAAGCAATTATAGACCAGTTAGCATGACATCGGTGGTGGGGAAGATACTGGAGTCAATCATAAAAGATGAGATAGCCGCACATTTGGATAGCAGTAACAGGATCGGTCCGAGTCAGCATGGATTTATGAAGGGGAAATCATGCTTGACTAATCTTCTGGAAATTTTTGAAGATGTAACTGGGAAAATGGACAAGGGAGAGCCAGTGGATGTAGTGTACCTGGACTTTCAGAAAGCATTTGATAAGGTCCCACATAGGAGATTAGTGGGAAAAATTAGGGCACATGGTATAGGGGGTAGAGTGCTGACATGGATAGAGAAGTGGTTAGCAGACAGGAAACAAAGAGTAGGGATTAACGGGTCCCTTTCAGAACGGCAGGCAGTGACTAGTGGGGTACCGCAAGGCTCGGTGCTGGGACCGCAGCTATTTACAATATACATCAATGATTTGGATGAAGGGATTCAAAGTAACATTAGCAAATTTGCAGATAACACAAAGCTGGATGGCAGTGTGAACTGTGAGGAGGATGCTATGAGAATGCAGGGTGACTTGGACAGGTTGGGGGAGTGGGCAGATACATGGCAGATTAAGTTTAATGCAGATAAATGGGAGGTTATCCACTTTGGTAGCAAAAACAGGAAGGCAAATTACTATCTAAATGGCGTCAAGTTGGGAAAAGGGAAAGTACAACGGGATCTGGGAATCCTTGTACATCAGTCTATGAAAGTAAGCATGCAGGTACAGCAGGCAGTGAAGAAAGCTAATGGTATGTTGGCCTTTATAACAAGAGGAATCGAATATAGAAGCAAAGGGGTCCTTCTGCAGTTGTACAGAGCCCTAGTGAGACCACACATGGAGTATTGTGTGCAGTTTTGGTCCCCTAATTTGAGGAAGGACATTCTTGCTTTTGAGGGAGTACCGCATAGGTTTACAAGGTTAATTCCCGGGATGGCGGGACTGTCATATGCTGAGAGAATGGAGCAGCTGGGCTTGTGCACTCTGGAGTTTAGAAGGATGAGAGGATATCTCATTGAAACATATAAGATTGTTAAGGGCTTGGACACGCTAGAGGCAGGAAACATGCTCCCGATGTTGGGGGAGTCCAGAACCAGGGGCCATAGTTTAAGAATAAGGAGTAAGCCATTTAGAACAGAGACAAGGAAACAGTTTTTTCTCAGAGTGGTGAGTCCGTGGAACTCTCTGCCTCAGAGGGCGGTGGAGGCAGGTTCTCTGGGTGCTTTCAAGAGAGAGCTAGATAGGGCTCTTAAAAATAGCAGAGTCAGGGATATGGGGAGAAGGCAGGAACGGGGTACTGATTGGGGATGATCAGCCATGATCACATTGAATGGCATGCTGGCTCGAAGGGCCAAATGGCCTACTGCACCTATTATCTATTGTCTAAATGGAATTGCTTGGCTAGACAATTTGGTTGGCATGGATAAATTGGCCTGTTTTCTTGCTCACCAACTAAATGATATCAAATGAATTATATTTGCAGGTGAAGCAAAGATTTAAGCTAAGCTGGAAGAGATTTAAAAAAAATGTATTTAGTATTCACAATGTGCTCTCTGCAAAACAGAGGAAACTAAAAGTAGATTGAAATACTGTTTTGCAGAACACCTTATTCATACTACAAGGGTGAACCGAAGCTACCAATTGTCATTTTAATTCTACCTCTACTAAGACATCTGTATATTTGGCATCGTACACTGTTGTAACAATGTAAAATAAGCTCAATGAATAGCAGCACCTCACTCTCCAAATAAACATGAAACAGCCATCCAGAATCAATCAAAGCCTGCATAAATAAGATGATCAACTTTCCAGATCATCTTATTTATGCACTGTAAATATGGAGAGGAAGTCTTTGTTTACGCAGCTCAGTCTTGCGATTTCGAAAGCAATCATTGCTTGTAAGTTTCAATATACTCAAAGGAATGTATTTATTTAAACATGAATACGTTTAGAAACATTGTACCGTGTTTAAACAAAGGGGGGGTGGTTCTAATGGTTACAAAGACAACTTATAGTGGCCTCAATGTGTAGGAAAGAACTGCAGATGCTGGTTTAAATCGAAGGCAGACAAAATGATAAACTCAGCGGGAGAGGCAGCATCTCCGGAGACAAGGAATGGGTCTATCCTGCCTGTCCCGCTGAGTTACTCCAGCATTTTGTGTCTACTTTTATAGTGGCCTAATTTTTTCACATACAATTTATGGCCCTGTCCCTTTCAAACAACAAGAATAATGCTTCAGTAGAAGTGTACATATCATTTATATATTAGATTGGTATATCTAAGTGGAATGTGAGTTTGCGTGTGTGACGGGGGAAGCCCAGGACAGAAAGGTATGGGTAGTGGAGATACAACGGTTAGCAACCGGGAACTGGAGTATGCCCTGGCGGAATAAGCGTAAATGTTCGGCGAATCGGTCGAATTCCCACCCACCGACCGCTACAGGGAGAAAATTAAGCGCATCGCACCAGCTCCCGGATTTTAAGATACGTTTCACCCGATGGCAGCTCTCGCTTTGTGCCGCTGAGCGCCTGGCAGGGACCGGTTACACGGTGCGCGGCAGCGGGCAGGCGGGCGGGCAGGAGCCCACCGCAGCCTCTGCCGGAGCCGCCGAGAGCTCAGGCCAGGCCGAAGGGGGCGAATCCGACATCACAGCGCGGTGTCCACGGCCGCCACCGGGGGGAGGGAAGGAGCAGTGATGTCGGGATCGGCCTGAGCGCCGGCTCCGGCAACGTCCTTTCCTCCTCCTCCTCCTCCCCCCCCCAGTTCCCTGATCAGCGAACTTCTTTTCCCTCACCGTCAGACCGCAGTTCCGGTCGGCGAGTGTGAGTGTGAGCGTGCCCTGTCGTCGAGCGCCGCCGCCGTCCGCTCGCCCGCCCGCCCGACTCGAGCAGGACCGCGATCACCGGCAACCGCACAAAATGGCGCCCGCCATCCGGCCACCCCAACTCGACAATGGGGAGGGGAGACCCATGACATCTACAGCATGTTTCTTAAAAAAAAAAACACTTATTTTGTCCAAGGCTTTTTTAAATAATGATTACACAAACATTATTATTACAATAAGCTCATTAAATATTGTGTCTATCATTTGATTTAATATCATGATTTGTTTAATTTCTTGATTTCATTCCCCTCCCACTTCCCATTGTGCACCATTGGTTTATGCTGCAGGTTTGCGTGACGTCAGGGTCTGCAGCAGTGGGCGGGGCCTATGGTCGTGGGCGGGGCCTGTGGGCGTGGGCGGGGGCCTGTGGCCCGTGTGGCGGGGCTGTGCCGTGGGCGGGGCCTGTGGGCGTGGGCGGGGGCCTGTGGCCGTGGGCGGGGCATGTGGGCGGGGCCTGTTGCCGTAGGCGGGGCCTGTGGCCGTGGGCGGGGCCCGTGCAATTGTTCCCTTCCCACGTTTCATTGTAATTGTTTCATTCGAGGGTTACACAAAAAGCTGGAAAGCGGGTGCAGCAGTTTGTAATGCAATGACATTCCTCGTTGCAGCAGTAAAATAGGCCTGCAACACAATGCGCAGAGATAATATATAATTAACATGATTTAAATAATTGAATAACCCCAATACTGGTGCAAAGAAAAAGCCTGGAGCGCTAAGTACAACCAATAGTTTGTGTTGTGTTGAAGAGCTTTATGGGGTTGTAGGGGATATGCTATTCTTAAAACCTCATGTTTTAGCATTGTTACAAAATTTTGAGATTTTAAAAATCAAGTCTGCAATTTATCCCATCAGATAAAGCATAAAAAGAAGTTTAATTTGACACCTAATTCACTTTCATATCTTCAGTATTAAAAAAGTTATGGCCCTTTTCATACTCAGAAATTAGCATCTTGTTCCCTATTGCTTTTCCATTGACTTAACACAAAAGCTGTGATAGAGGACAGTCAAAAGCCCATACCTTTCTTAAAAATTAAGAGAACCGAATGCAAATTTCAGTTATTATAGATTGAAGCATTCTGAAACAAATATGAAACAATCTTACTTGGATGACCTGAAATTAAAGCATATAATTAGCTAGTTACCTAATTGTAGCTAATTACAAAATTCAATTACTAGATCTAAACATCTATCCATTTCTTAAGAAAAGGTTAACATTAAAAAAAAACCTAACTGTCCAAATAACATTCACACAGTAATTCGCAATATAACATGATTTTTAAATCTCATTTTCATTAATTTATAGGCCAAATTGAAAGAATTCAGTGTTTAATTTCCATAAATTAATGGCCATTTAAATCAACTTGCGAGTGGGTTTTTGTGGAACACGATCATTTGGAACGTTGCGGTTTGCAGTGAATTTAACCCCCAGTCGGCAGGAAAAATACTGTCGGTTTGTATATTTTTTTAGTCGCCTTTTCGCAACATGAAATTTTGATTAAAGGCATCCTAAGAAGCACGTTTTTATGTAAAAATAAACTGTGTACCTTCTTTTGTCCCCTACGTAAGATCCATCCCATTGTCGGCGTTCACCGCTTTAGAAGATGATTTTTAAATTACTCATGCTAATACATTATTCAGCATAGTTTAAAAATACCTCCATAAAACAAATGTCGGAGCGATTTCTCTTCAGCAACTAAATCCCCTGAGATTAATCGATTTGAATGGTCTGGAGATAATTGGCATTTTAAACCCGCCCCCCTCTCAAAGGCGCCAAAGTTGCGCCCACAGGCAGTGGCAGAACTGCAGCGCCGCTAATGGTAAGTTTTGTAACATACCTACATGTTTACAGTCATTGGACTCCTATACCTTCTTCCTGATAATAGGAGTGAAATGACAGTGTGGCCAGAGTGATGTGGGTCTTTGAGGAGGCTGGCTGCCATTTTAAGGTAGAACCTTTTATAGGGAGATTTCGCAGCAGTCGGGTCACGACCCATGACCCGTACTGATGCTACGCTACGCCAAGTGGAGTACACGCGATGAACAGCAGGTAAGCACTTACCATTGTTTCCAGCATAGCGGGTCCGTTAAAACCCGCCGCAAATGTCAATTTTTGCGCTGTAAATAATTATGGAAATCGGGATAAGCGTGAGAGACATTTAGCCTACTTCAGAATTCCAAAAGTGAGGAGAAATGATGGTAGATAGAAGCGAGAGCTGAAGGGACAACAACAGCTAGAGTGCTTGGCGAACATTGGCCGTTTGCTCACTGCATTTCATCAACTAAGGCATTATTTGTGTTTTTTCTTGATTTCTTTGGCATCTAAAATGTTTCAGAAGTGATAAATCTGGCTGTAAAATTTAAAAATCGCCCATGGTTCTCAAGCGTTTACTTTTTACATACAAAAAGTAAACGCCTCTGAAGCAAAATTTACAGCCAGATTTATCACTTCTGAGACTTTTTAGATAACAAAGGACTCAAGAAAAACCACAAATAATGCCTTACTGTTGATGAACTCCACTATCACCCTGAGCACCGGCACACCACAGGGCTGTGTACTGAACCCCATGCTCTACTCCCTCTTCACCCACGACTGTGTCCCTGCATTTGACAACAACTCCATTGTCAAGTTTGCAGACGACACAACGGTGATCGGGCTGATCATCAACGGTGATGAAACAAACTATAGAGCGGAGGTGCAGAACCTGGCGGACTGGTGCTCATGGAACAACTTGTCGCTAAACACCTCCAAGACCAAGGAGCTGATTATCGACTTCAGGAGGTCGCAGAATGGGGAATACACCCCAATTTCCATCTATGGAGACAGTGTGGAGAGTGTCCAGCTTCAAGTTTCTGGGCACTCACATCTCGGAGGACCTCACATGGTCCACCAACACCGCTGCACTGGTCAAAAAGGCACAGCAACGACTGTTCTTCCTAAGAACATTGAAACGGACTGGTCTGCCCCAACAGCTGCTGACGACCTTCTACCGCTGCACCAGAGAGCATACTAACGTATGGCATCTCTGTGTGGTATCTCAGCTGCACGGAGGCGGAGAGGAGAGCTCTTCAGCGCATTGTCCACAGAGCGCAACAGATTATTGGGACACCGCTACCAGCCTTGGAGGGCATCTACCACACACGGTGCCTCAGGAAGGTCGTCAGCATCCATAAAGACTCCTCTCACCCTTGTAATGGACTGTTCGAACTACTCCCTTCCAGCAGACGTTACAAGGCCTTCTACGCCCGCACCACCAGACTCAGGAACAGCTTCATTCCCAGAGTTATAACGGCACTGAACCGGCCCTGCTGAGTCCCCCCTACCCCATGGACTGTCTCCCCCGGCCTCGCACTTTAGTCTGTGTTGATTTTACTGGTCTAATGTTCGTTTTTACAAACCTTGTTCTCAGGGTATTTAAACCTAAATGTTATTTGTCGATTAAGTTATGACATCGGATGGAAGTTGCAAACCAAATCTCGTTGCACTTGTGTGTAATGACAATAAAAGATATTATTATTATTATTATTATTATGAAATGAGTGAGCAAACACGATAATTCCCAATATTTTCAATTCCGATATCTGCACGGCCAATGTTCGGCAAGGACTTTAGCTGCTGTCGCTTCTCTTTACCTTCCTTTCGCTTCACTTTTGGAATTCTGAAGTTGGGTACATGTCTCTCACACTTACCCCGACTTCCACAATTTTTTACAGCGCAATAATTCAACATTTTGGCGGTTAGGAAAGTACACGTTTCTTGCATTAATAACATATACCGGAAGTTACGGATGTCCTCCAGATGGATTGAGCAGCTCCGTGCTTCAAGCCCTATGACCCAGCGACCTTACGTGCAACTCCCCTATAGGTCCTTTTGATGGCGAGGAGGGCAGTACCTGTGATGGACCAGATGGTATTCCTCACTTTTTGTAATTAGATGCGCCATCCACAGACAGGGGCCGCGGAGCGTTTTGGATAGTGGGGGTGCTGAGCGATCATTGATCATTGGCCTTGGGGTACCCGGCGAGGGAGTGGAGTGACTGAGTGGGGGGAGGGTGTGGGAGGGGTGATGTTTATGGTAACTTTTATGTGGTTGTGTGCCTTGTTGCTTTTCATAGTATGGCTGTATGGTTACTCAAATTTCACTACCTTCATTGGACAATAAACTGACCTTGAAACCTTGAAATCCTTTCTCTTTAACTTGTCTGTCATTCAGTGAAAAATAACATCGAGTGCTGCTGGAGGGTCATCAACTCGGTGAAAGACGCCCTTTGGTCTGCCCGAGCGTTGTTCACCACCCAGCCGAATGAGACGTCCGTCAGGGAATGTTGCCGACTGGCCCGCTGCAGACTGCAGGAGTACGTGCTGAGGGACGCACTGAAGCTCGGTGCAGCCAATGCCACGGCTCGGTGGGGGAGGGCCACAGTCAAGGGTCCTTCCGCTGCTGGACATGGGGGGCACGGTATGGTGGAGACGCCCCTCATAATAAGGGAAGGGATCCCATGCCAGGGGGCCACATAAGTGGGCATGGGTGGGGGACTGATTTGAGAAATGTATAGACTATTGAACTATTTGTACAGCCTCCGAAAATGTCGGATGAATATTTTGCACGGTTCACGTATTGTATATATTTATAACTTGAATAAAGTCTATTTTGAAATTAAAAAATTCAGTAAAAAATAACATCACTGATTGATTATTAAGTTTATGCAATAAAATAGATCAGGTTAAATCTCAATGATTGTAAGACCACATAATAATTTTACAATCTGGTCAATTGCCTTAAATTGACGAAGGTGAATAAATCCCAAGCTCTTGGTGCTTGCTATTGAGAGATCTTTGCAGAAAATGTGAAGTATGGAAATTGGATGGGGCAAATTCAGTTTAAATTGGAAGGAACCCAATAGCCAAATAATGTAACAAACCTCACTGCCTAAAGTTAGTGATTATGTTACTTGGGCAATGGATTGGATGCATCCCTGGTTGCTGATCTCTGAGAGGATAAAAATAATATATGAATTTATAGTACTGGTCCACCACCAATTTTCTGGCAACTGGGGGTCTGGCACGACCTTTAATCCGGACAAAATTATGAGAGCGGATTTTGATACCCCCCACCCCCCCCAGAAGTCTACCCGAAAATGTGGCACCTAGGCTGGGTACTTCCGCGAGACCTCATCGGGACTTCTGCGGCCATTCCGTGGGTGGCCAGGGCTCTGGAACTCTGGCCCGTTCCCATAGCCAACTTCTGAGGCCGTTTGCAGGCCAGTTTCTCGGCTCCCCTTTGGGCTAGGCAGACCTTTCAACTCTGGTCTTGGAGGCCATGACCTCTGTTGGTCCAGCAAAATGGATAATCCAGAAAGGTTCTGGAACTAAGGGTGCCAGAAAAGTCAGGTCGACCTGCACTTGCAATTTATCAAAAATATTACCCATTTTCTTAGGTTTATCATAATTTTAGAAAATTACATTTATGCATATTTTACAATGTTTTTACCAGCAAAATACATTAATTCAACGTGTTACAGATATTGATACCAACTTCCATTTCTATGGCACAGGAGTGTTATTGCAGAACAAAAAAGAAAACTATTCTTAAATGGAAGTATTAACATCGATGATCAATATCGATTAGAGGTAGATCTTAAGCTTGAATAAATTGAATACAATAAGAGGTTATAAAGTTCCAGATGCTGGAATCGTGGCTGAGTAGAACTGAGCATGATGCAAAAAATAAATATTGGAATGAACAAGGAGTTTTGGTGAGTTTAGTTATTTTGGAAGGTTATAAGACTGGAGGAGATTCTAGAGGCTGCTAAGGTCAAGACCACAGAGGATTTTTAAAACAAGATCAAGATATAATGATGTGTGAATGGAGCAGTGTAAACTAGGGTACGGGTGGCAGAGTTTGGAACACCAGAGTAGTACCTGGGAGGCTGGCCGGCAATATACTGGAATAGCTAAGCACAGAGTCACCAAAGTCCATCAGACGCAGATAAGCATGGCCAGGGCAAGTTCAGATAACCTTGCAGATACTTTGGTGGATGACTTAGTAAAGGAAACACCACAAAATATAGCTCAGAATTAAATAACACTGAAATTGCAAACCAGCTGATTCAGTGTCAAGCAACTGCCAGGAAGATGGACAGAGATGGTGAATACAGAATAGATTTTGCAACAGAATTGAAGATAACGGATGTTGGAGGTCAGGGAAACGAACAATGATGGTCAAAAATGTTTTTTTTTGAAATATCTTTTGTAGTTTATTTTGTCCCTTTCTTTCTTGGTACAAATGTGTTTTTCCCCAAATATACTGTATATTTATATTACCGCATTACACCAGTGATAACTCCCATTCCCTCTTGATTTTGGTATCACTGATATTGCAAACATTTCCATAAGATCTTAATAGTCCAACCATTCTCTTATATGCCTTTACTCAAAATTTAATTTGACTACAAATTGCAAGAAAAAATACATGATTGTAATGGCTGGCTGGCGACATATGGAAATCCATCTCCATATCAGCATAATATAGATGCACCTTTTTTTATCCCTTTCCCAGTCAAACAAACAGACACCCCCCAACATTTACTGAAGCCTTCACATTTGCCATATCATGAAATAAAATGTCCAGGCAACAGATGCAGCAGCCTGTAACAGATTTGTCTAAATATAAAACAAAATGAAAGAAGTTTTTTTTTTCAGTTAAAATTTGGAAAACATAAAATCTATTTAATGCCCTTTCTTCTAACTGCAATGTATAGTGTGCAGCAGAACTGATTTAAATTGATGCTTTGTCCAAATATACATCTTATGCACCTCTCATAATGTTACATTTAAGGTAGAGTGTGTACATTTTGGGAAGCACTGTTACAAGATTATAAAGGAGCATTGATTCTTCAGTTCACAGACCTTCTCACTCCTTGAACTTCCTGTCCAAGACAAAATTACATTCTTCACCTGAAACATGATGAACATTATTCCTAAAATTCAGTAATGCTAATACAATTATTCAATTAAATTACAGGTTGAACACCAATTTCCCAGCACCATTGGTTCCTGAGCCTTTCTGGATTATCTGTTTTTCCGTGGCAACAAGGGCACGTGATAATGAAATGACTGCTAATGACACCCCTCCCGTGTCTCTAAAGCACCATGGAGTGCCAGAAACTTAAATAAAACAAATATTGAATGTAAATTGATTGTGAATGGAATGAACAGCCTGCTGACCCATAAACCACTTCCACCGTCTCCCTGGCCGTTTAGAGCCCTGGATTTTGACCCCACTCCCGACTCGCAAAGTGCACCAGCGAGCCTCTCTCACCTGCTGCTGTTTATCCACTCCCCACTTGACCATCTCCACCTGCTTTTCCCATCGCTCTGTCAGCCTCTTTTCGCCCCACCACCTCCTCCTCCTCCCCCACCCCCCACGGCCGTCTCCTTCTAACCTGGAGTTGCCGACAGTCTACCTCAGGTGAGAGGGGAGGGAGACCCCTAGTTTTCAAATCAATTGACGCAAAGTGCAGGAGTAACTCAGCCGAGTGAATCAATCCGAGGAAGGGTCCCGATGTCACCTACCCAGACTAAAGGACACAAAGTGCTGCAGTCAGCGACTCTGGGGGAGGAGGGGGCCATGGCGGAGGGGGGGAGGAGGGGGAGGAGAAGAGGCCGACTAAACAGAGCAACGGAGAAGCAGGCGGCGGTGCTCGGGCGGGGAGCGGATAAAGCCACCGCCAACAGCATGGAACTGCAGTAGGCGAGAGGGCTCCACCGGTGCACCTTGAGAGTTGGGAATGGGGTCGGAAGCTGGGGGCTCTAAATGGCTGGGAAGACGATGGGTCGGAAGGTTATTTCATTCGCACTCAATTTACAATGCCATCTATAGCCAATCAGGGAATTTAAACTGAGATCTCTTAATTTTGTCCGGGTTATAAGGCGGGGGGGGCATCAGTTGCCGGAAAATCGTTGTTCAACCTGTATTGATTTACTTTTTCCTTAGTCTCCCGTATATGCAGCCATGAGAGCAAGATGAAATATGCATTCTCATTGCCATGCATGATCATTCAAGTGTATTAATCACTTATTATTATTGGGGATATTTAGTTCAACAATCCCAGGATTTTCAGTTTTGCCAATATTTGTGCTTTCTTCTCCTCACTGCATTTCAGCAATGGCAGCCTAGGTGGTCCTAATGGAATGCCTGAAACCAGAATCATTGTAGCCTTGTTTTCTGCTACACCAAAACCTGTGGAAACAATTAAATTATATAAATAATACATGATGCATGATTTATTTTAATGCTGCGTTCATTCCAAACAGTTTGATCACATTTCATGACTTCTAATCCAATTAAAGTAGTGTCACACTGCAAAAGAATTGCTTCATTTGCTGCTTGCCGTTTAGAACACACATTTGGAATAATTGTTTTTGTAACATGACTTTTTACAACGCTGGGTTTCTTCGGAATGCGACTATCATGTTATAGCAGCGCTATATGCATTAACAGAAAAATATATAGAACCTACACTGGTACTAAACATGTTGTTGGTTGTGACTGAGTGGTTAGAAACCTCACTTGAAATACAGTCTGTGGATTCAAGCTCTACTCAATTGAACTCAAATTGAACCCAAAAATCTAGTCTGACAGTCTTGAACAATGACAATGAGCTGCACTATCAGAGGTCTTGCTTTTCTGACCAGATGTTAACATGTGGTCCAGTTTGATCTCTTTCATGAACATGAAAGATCTCATGGCATTTCAAATAAATACAAGAACATTAGTATTGATGTTTAGATGATATTTACCTTCAATCAGTTTACAAAATTGCATTACTTGGTCACTACCACATTGTTATTTCACAGAGTTTACCTCCTGTTCCACTTTCTGCAATACTGTAGCTACTACATTTATAAAGTACTGCAATGGTCACAAAACATTTTGGTACGTTCTGAAGTGAAATTATTGCCATTTTTACCATATTCAATATTGCATTCACACAAACATGGATAAATCTTTTACAACATTGTAATCATGAGTCAATGTATGTTAATCATGAGTCAATTTATGTATAAATTGACAGTCAATTTATGTTTTTTTTTTAAAGATATTAATTATAGGTATTAATTGGGGTGGCACATAATCTAGTTCTCCCTGTGACTGCGTGGCTTCCTCAGGTGCTCCCGTTTCCTCCCACATCCCCAAGACGTGCGGGTTTCTAGGTTAATTGGCCTCTGAAAATTACCCCTAGTGTGTAGGGATGAACTTGAAAGTGGGATAACATAGTACGAGTGTGCAGGGGTTATCAATACCTGCGTGGACTTGTTGGGCCGAAAAGCCTCTCAACGCTGTTGCATTGAGCAAATCATCATGGATCAAATCTCACACTTTCTAGTCACAGTAAGAATCAGCATTGCTCTATGCAGTGCACACAATCAATAATCTATCTGGGAACAAAGTAATTATATTTAAGAACTGCCCAGTGTTGAGAACTTGCCTATCATTACAAATAGACCTCAAACAGAAAACTCATACAGTAGAGAATCTTGAATATGTTAGTCTACTTACCAAGGCTGCCCACATAGCCAATTAATTCTTGAAGTATAGCCTGCAAAAGGAAACAGGTTAAAGAAAAGTGCACATGTATGCTTCCTAAAAGTATGCATATCTTTCTGCTGATTTGATAACATGCAACAAAAGATTTTCACTGTACCTCGGTACACGTGACAATAAACTAAACTGAACTGATGTGGCAAGGAAGGAAATTGAAAATAGATAAAGCTATCACGTTCTCAGCAGTTTTCTGTCTTAAGAACCAAAATATTCAGTTCAATGGAAACAAAATCCTCTTCTTCACTTGGGACTTAAACAAGGTTGCTCAGATTATGCATTGAATTCCAAACTGCTGCAACTTTGTCCTAGAAGCCCATTCTGCCTTTCACAGTTTTTTCTTATTTTCTTTCACTGTCCTGCAAAAATCAATCCCAGATTTTAAATTCACAAATTGTTTATAATAAATTGTTGTTTGAGGAAGAAATTTTAAAGTGTCTACCATTTTCTGCATGGAGGCCAACATCTAGCCCAGAGGGGCAAACTCACCATCCACATGGAAATAATTTTAGGACACATTCAATGCATGAACAAACCTCCTCATTGACCCCAAATAGCAAAATCCTAAAGTGTAAGAAGTAACTGCAGATGCTGGTTTACACCAAAGATGGACACAAAGTGCTGGGGTAACTCAGCAAGACAGGCAGCATCTCTGGATAGAAGGGATGGGTGACATTTTGGGTCAAGACTCTCGACCCAAAAAGTCACCCATTCCTTCTCTCCAGAGATGCTGTCTGTCCCGCTGTTACTCCAGCATTTTGTGTTTATCTTTAGCAGAATCCTAACTTCAACGTCTCTCAAAGACTCTTGTTGGAATGTGCGGAGGCCATGGATGATGGAGCCATCTGTTGGACGAATGGGAGAATATCAGCTGAGCCAAAGCAAGCTCTATTCATGGGCCACAATGACTTGCCAATCAGAATCTGTTGATGAGACATAGCTCTGACTTGACATCTCAGTTGACTAGACTGACGGACTGAATTTTTAGCTTTCTATGTTAAACGGAAGATTGCTTAATAGGCCACAATCTGAAATATAAACAGTAAATGTTGGAAATCAAGTGCATCTGCTGAGAGAGAAGCGTGAATTTTGTTTCTATCTCCACATACGTGACCTGCCCTGACTATTTACAGGAGCTTCTGTTTTTATAAAATTCATGGAAGGTATGGATTTAATGTTTAAACTATTTCATCTTATCCTGGATGCCTATCTAGCAGAAATAGCATCTCTCATACTGTAGCAGTGCCTTAAATATCCTGGAAACTTCAATCAAATAACCTTTAACCTTTCAAATTTCACAGCATACAATCGTACTTGTGTAATGTCTCTTTATAATTGAATGCTTGGAGTTCAAGTATCATTCTGGGTGAACTACACTGCATTCCTTCCAAGGCATATATATTTGTTCATGGATGCAGTGACAGAAACGGCTCACAGTTGGAGCAGTGACTAGTGGGGTACCACAAGGCTCGGTGCTGGGACCCCAGTTGTTTACAATATATATTGACGATTCAGACAAGGGAATTAAATATAACATCTCTAAGTTTGCGGATGACACAAAGCTGGGTGGCAGTGTGAGCTGCGAGGAGGATGCTGTGAGGCTGCAGGGTAACTTGGATAGGTTGGGCGAGGGAGCAGAAGCATGGCAGATGCAGTATGTGGATAAATGTGATGTTACCCATTTTGGTGGCAAGAACAGGAAGGCAGATTATTATCTAATGGTGTCAGATTAGGATAAGGGGAGGTGCAACGAGACCTGGTGTCCTTGTACATCAGCCACTGAAAGTAAGCATGCAGGTACAGCAGGCAGTGAAGAAAGCCAATAGCATGTTGGCCTTCATTGCGAGAGGATTTGAGTTTAGGAGCAAGGACATCCTACTGCAGGGTCCTGGTGAGAATGCACATGGAGTATTGTGTGCAATTTTGGTCTACTAATTTGAGGAAGGACCTTATTGCTATTGAGGGAATGCAGCGTAGATTCACCACGTTAATTCCCGGGATGGCGGGACTGACATGTGATGAAAGAATGGGTCGACTGGGCTTGTATTCGCTGGAATTTAGAAGGATGAGAGGGAATCTTATAGAAACATGTAAATTCTTAAGAGGATTGGACAGGGTAGATGCAGGAAATGTTCCCGATGTTGTGAGAGTCCAGGGCCAGGGGTAACAGTTTAAGAATAAGGAGTAGGCCACTTAGGATTGAGATGGGGGAAAACTTTTTCACCCAAATCTGTGGAATTCTCTGCACAGAAGGCAGTGGAGGCCAATTCAAGAGAGAGCTAGATTTAGCTCTTATGGCTAAGGGAATCAAGGGGTATGGGGGAAAAGTCAGAACGGGGTACTGATTTTGGATGATCAGCCATGATCAACTTGATTGGCGGTGCTGGCTCAAAGGGCTGAATGGCCTAATCCTGCACCTATTTTCTATGTTTCTATGTTTCTAATCAGGATATTGATTAGCTGTACCATAATGCCCAATTCCTTGCACTCACATTTTTTAGACATAAACTGACATTTCAGGTTATTTTCTGAATTTGTCCACAATATTCTAGTACAATATTGTTCAGGTATAAGGTCCAACAAATATCACAACCTCCAATATTTGCAATCTTTGAACAGGATTTTAGAATCAAAGTGATCATGACGAAATCTATAATCCACAGTTTTGGCTATACATTCTGTTAATATTTCTTCAATACAACCCCATATTTGATGATATGTGCTATTTTTGTGTATAAATAAACCTCAAAGTGGTATTCAACCCAAATTATCCAAATAATTTGGAAATACAATGCACCCTCATAGATTCTCGTGGCACACCAATTTTGAACCTTAGACAAACCACAAACTCTGCACATGATCCTAGTTTTTGGCTGAATATTTGATTGCAGGTGGAAATAAAGTAGAATTTCCAAATTGCAAGCCAATATCTTATAACAAGAAAAAAAATCACCAGATAATGGTCATGTGAGAACAATAGTCAATGTCTCTCCTTGCATTTGATTTTTGAGCAACTTGCTTTTCTGCGGTACTGTTCCCATAGAATATTCAAACGCTTAAGGAGAAATAAACATGAAGAATAACAGAGATTGAATAGAGTCAAAGATCTGGTTGAAGTTGGGGGATTCTGAAGATTTGTTTTTAAAATCAGTGGATGATACAAGGAGGCAGAACACCACAGGGAATACTAGAGGACAAGCTATAATTAGATTTGGGGCTGAGAATTGGCAGATTATCTTCCAGAAGAACTATTTCGGACTAGAATATTTGAGAAAAATCTACACATAGTACAAAAGATCAATTGTTGTTGTCTTCACCCTTGAGCAGAAATAATCCTAATGACATATAAATAGGGTTTCTCAAGTCATTTGTACAAATCTCTCATTTGAAACAATACAAAGCATCTCCACCATCCTGATGTGAATTTTCCACTTTCCCCATGAAATTTAGAAAACAAAATGCTGATGATGAGAGCTTGAGTGGGTGCTTCTTTTGCATAGGCAGAAGTAAAATTTCAATTGAAATAATTAATTTACCTGCTGCTCCCGAGCCAAGTTGTAGTCTTGTTTCTCAAAATAACTCAGCATCTTTTTATTTAAATTCCCCAAATAATTGTATGTGCTAAAGAAAAGTGGTACAGTTTAGTTAGTAATAAGAACTTTGCATTAATTTGACTCTTCAACTTTAACTTTTCAGTAAACAGTTGATTAAAAAACATTTAAAGGCCCTGGCTACTGGTTAATTTTCACTATGATTTATAAGTTTTCCAGAGATCCAAATTGTATCGATGAAAGATAATTTTAAGAAACAGCTCACATGCGAGGGCACTGCATTCAGAAGACTGAATAAATGAAATGACTGAATGAGTAAATGAAACTTTCTGTAAGTCATCAGGCAACAGCAGAGTATGAAGACCATGATAGCAGCTTTTACTAAAGGCAAGCCGATGAAACAGGAATTGGTGATATTTTATGAAAAACTATCCATTTTGGGGCAAACTCATTGGTTCACAAATAAACAATGTCTCGATATCGGTAACATGCACCATGAATGCAGAAAGTTCAGACCAACAATAACCAGTCAAATTGAACAAATATTTAGGAGAGAAAGTGCACAGGCAGAAGAGAGTTTACAAAGCATGAGGGAGGGTGTGAACATGCATCGATAAAGTGAGAAAACAGCTGTTCTGCAATGCAAGGAATTAAGCAAACTTGCATTGCGCACCATGACATCAAATCTGGCCATATATGGTTCGCTGTTACTGATAAAAGATTCATATCTTTGCGGAATTATCAAATCAGCCTGTTAAGATGCAAAATATTTTATTCATCTTTAAAAGCAAAACATATTTTATATACCATTCATCATTTTTTAAGGAGCTTTTTTTTTAATGTCTCCGAATTTTGTTATATATTTTTTTAAAGAGTCTTTGCAATTCTGCTTTGCAGTAAGGGCCTGACTTAGTCAACTGTCAATTTTTTTAAAAACTAATTTCATGGACAGTGAACATTCTGGCCATCTCAGGATTCCTCTTACAACACAGGTCATTATGACATTCAGGAACTTAGCAAAGAGAAATTGCTGCTTGTTTCTGCAAGTTGCCACTGGGAGGATCACCCCAAGGCAAATGAGTATTTTATTATTATACACATAAATGGGAGGTAGTAGATCTGACCACATGAATATACATTAAAAATAATAAAATAATGATTTATGCCAAAAAACAAAACTTTGAAATGGCCTTGGAAAATATACTCTAATACTCTCTGTGGGACACGTTACCAGCAAATAGCAATTTCAATCTCAGTACAAAAGAAAATGAACTGTTTAGTTAAATATTTAAGAAAGAACTGCAGATGCTGGAACAATCGAAGGTAGACAAAAAAAGCTGGGAAAACTCAGCGGGTGAGGCAGCATCTATGGAGAGAAGGAATAGGCGATGTTTCGAGTCGAGACGTCTCGACCTGAAACGTCGCCTATTCCTTCTTTAGTTACATGTAGACATGCAGAGATACACAACATTAACCCATACAGTTTGTTGGTGGTTAGTGGTTCAGAATACAGTTAAAGAGATGTGGAACTTGCCAGCACCACCCGCCCAACTGCCCCATCCCCTCCGCCCTCCACCTAGGCTGTGGGCCGAGGAGCTTTATTCTAATGTTTCGTGACCCAAGACACAGAACTACATGTAATTTTCACATATTGTGTAACAATATTATATAAATCATCCCCTGAAACTCGCCAGGAACCAGACTTGCACATTTTTTATTAAATTAGAGAAAACCGGAAAATGTTCGGGTATTTTTAGTCCAATCAAAGCACGTTTAACATTGAGTTGGCCAATCACGTGCTTTGTTGCAGGGTAGCTAGGCAGGGAGCACACAACATGGCTGACAGTACTTCTACTGATGCCAGTTTTACTGGCGATTCCGATGAAGGATCCTTGTTGTTCTGTAGAATACATGTCGTGGAAACTTGCAGCAGGGTAATTGAATTTAGTGAGAAAAGCGTTAAGAAGTCTGAAGAATGTGCTGCTAAGTGGATTGAAGTAGAACAAAGCCTTGAAAGTAAAGTCGCTGCTAAGGTGCTGCAACACAAAGAAGCCAGCCAGGAATCAACTCGAACAGAAAGGTAAGATCTAAAGTCTGAATTTATGAAAATAAATCTGTATGGACTTTAATTAATTTAATTGCACCCTTTTATAATGTGAAAAAATGAGATTTGGAGGCTGTACATTCACTCATTCATTCATTGACTCTTTCATTCATTCATTCATGAAGTTGAGCGCCTAAACTATGTATATCCATAACACAGTAAATTAAACATTTTCACTAATGCCAGCTTGTTGAAGTCTAATAAGTTTTATTTAACATATAATCTCGGAGCTGCCTGCAATAATTTACTGGGAAAAAGTGTTCCGACCGCGGGGCATATGTACTTAACACAGTGGAGTCGCGGGGTGTGTTTGGATCATCTCCGCGGGGGGGGGGGGGGGGGGGGAGGCTGTACATAGTGCCATCCGTAGCGGCCAATTTCCAGGCCCCGACCACGGGAGAAAAACGGAGGGATATTAATCGCACTTTATAGGCTTCCATTGGAGTGAGAAATGGTCAGAAATGGTTGATGTTTCTATAGAAATTAATTGGTTTATGTGAACTTGAACTATTTTTTCTATGGTAGTAACCTATTGTTATGCTCATTAACATTAAGAAGAGGTTGAAATTTTGTGAATTGAAGTCCATGCAGACTTAATGACTATGAGATTTTTAATTCTGTAGCCTCTGCCTGACCTTCCACTTGAACTTAAACTAACTTATCAATGGTAGTAAATGACAGTGTAAGTCTCAGTGACATTAAATAGAGGTTGACATTTTATGAATTGAAGTCCATGCAGACCTAAGTACAATGAGATGTTTCTTTCTCTAGCTCTTGTGCAGCCTCTGCTCCTCCACTTGAACTTACGTATCTATGGCAGTAAATTACAGTGTAAGTCTCATTGACATTAGGAAGAGATTGAGATTTTATGAATAGAAGTCCATGCAGACCTAAGTAATATGAGATTTATTTTTCCCTGCAACTTCTGCCCCTCCACTCTTCAGAGCCTGTCCACACAAACGTTTTTTGTGTGGACATGCACTGTGCTTTAATGAACACTAATTTGATCATTTGAAGACTTGCCATACCATCTACCTGGACATGCATACATGTTTAATTTCCTCATTGATATGTCGATATTGTCTTACATAATATAAAAAATGAAATACTGAAAGAGATGTAAAATAGTAAGATTAAACGAGAACTTACCAGTTCGAAGTTTGATCGTTATTTTATGAGGAGTAACGATGAGGGATTACGTGCCCTCCACTCCCCACCCTCATAAAATAAATGATCATCTGGTGGTTCTAAATCTATGATGAGCCTTACTATCTTACTCCGGCTATTTGTGTTCTGTGTTTTTCATGCCGCTGCTTTGAAGTATGCCGTTTCCAGCGCCAGGCGGGGTTCTTCACGTAATCCCTCATCGTTACTCCTCATAAAATAACGATCAAACTTCGAACTGGTAAGTTCTCGTTTAATCTTACTATTTTACTTCGGAGTCACGTGAGTGACTACGTGAAGAGTTTGAAGCTTTCTGTGTTTTTCGTGTCGTAGAATTTATTCCATACGACAGTACGGCTCATTTAACACAATAACGAGCGAATAACACATTTTCCCCAAACATTGCCTCAAGTTATGTGATAAATTATTTCACATTATAAAAAATGAAAATAATGCCCTTTCCATTGAAAGGCAAGTTTATCACAAATACCAATTGATATATATATTTTTATGGCATGACAAAGCAACAATTATAGAGAACCGAACATTGCGTGTCTAAATCTGACACCATGACTGGTTCTTTTTTACTTTAACAGTAATCTACAGCCTCCTGCGGCCTTGCATCTTTGCTCGAGTGGCTCATCCTGTGCCATTCCTGTGAATGTATTTTCCTCATTAACAGAGTGATTTTCCACCTTTCAGTGTCTAGTTCCTACTGAATGTATCCAATTTTTAACCATCTAGAAATACATTCCTCTATAACCATCAGTTTTTACTGAACCCAATGTGGTTTTTGTGTGTAATAAGCAGTCTCATTTACACAGAGACTCTTACCTACTGCAACATTTTCATCAATGTTCACACACACACACACACACACACAACTTAAAGCCGGCAGGATATGCTTATAGGTTTACCTTCGTTTCAGGTCTTCTTGGTGTGCTTTGTTTGGTAGATTCATAAACATATATGATAATGCAATTTGTATCCACATGCAATTATAACGTAACATTTGCAATGTTTGCACTCTTATATTGATACTAAAGTTATCAGAATTATTATTTTCAATGTTTAAGTTTTTTGAATCATAGATAGAGTTAGAGTCCATTTCTTAAGGCATTTCAAGATTATTTATCTCCTGCCTTTATATTTTTTACAATTTTGGACAGATTATATATACATATACACATATATATATATATATATATATATATATATATATATATATATATATATATATATATATATATATATATACACACACACATATATATATATATATATATTTATTAACATTTACATATATATCCCTTTCCATATTGGGATATTATGAATGCATCTGATAACTTCTTGGTTAATATATTGTCCGTTTATAAGACGGTAACACTCTGAGCCCTATTATTGGCTCTATCAATTAGATACTTAGAAAATGCAATCCACAAGGAATTCACATATATCTAATATGATAAAATAACTTTACTGTATATACAGACCTCCAATTTCTTATAACAAAATATTGTTTTTTAGACTTATTTCTGCAAATTGCAGGTATAACACTTCTTTATACATAATTATTTTATTGATATATTGTTATATTGGTTAACATTCATAACTTCTTTGACCATCACCTGTAGATAGTCAAATTCATATTTTCATGTCATGGAGGTTTTTTGTACAACAATAAATTACTGCAGGGTTTCTCAAACCTGGAGATCCCAATGGGTGCAGCAGCCAAAGAGCGAAGGGAGACAGGCAACGACCTAGGTCGAGACCCCTTTTTTGACTTCAATAAATTGCTGCCACTATGAATCATCATTAGCAGTTCAAAATCACACAATATTTATGAAACCATAAAGGACCCGTATTAGGCCACCAAAAATGCCTCTGACAGTGTCCTGCCACATTTTCATCAGACACTGCCCTATTAAACAAAAAATGAGGAACACAAAGAAATCTTTTCCTCATGTAATTGGGAGAAAAGCATCCACCTTCACTGCTCTTGGTTTACCCACAAGAAATATTCGAAAGATCGGTGATTTAATCTGTATGCAATCAGATTAATCGTAAGTAATCCATATTAATGACAATATGTTTTTTCTCCCAAATTTGTTATCTTCCGATACCATTGTCTCTTCCTTAGAGATAAACAGGTGGACTAAACTTTAAAATATGCCACATCTGTTTACTTAGATAATCCCATGATTGTTATTTGACTTATCTTGTGACCCACAAGAAACATTTGAAAGATCAGTGATTTAATCTGTATACAACCAGATTAATCGTAAGTAATGCAAAATAATGACAATATGTTTTTCTCCCAAATTTGACCATTGTTAACATATGCCACAGCCGTGGTATTGTTTATCTTGATACGACATGGACAGTTCCATAATAAAACAATTGATCTTTTTAATCCATAACTCCTTATACTTCAACAATTAATACGAATGTTTGGAAAATTTCTTAGGATAAACCATTTATGTTCGCCTGGTATTATTGTCTGCAGTCCGAACAAGAGACATATCAATTATTGTTATAAGAATAGATAATATTCTTATCTTTACCCAAACATTCACAGAAGCTGTACATCATCTGTAACACTTGCTTCAGTTTGCAACAGCTGTTAATCTTATAGTTGAAGCAGCTTATGAACCTTTTTTTTTTTTTTTTTACATTACTTTAATAATGATAACGTATCATTTGATATTTTGCATAAGCCTCGTCACAAGGCATACATATTCTTATAAGCTTCTGTATTCCTTCTTTTGGAACTTTATTTATTTTTTACCTAATCCTAATGGAGGGACAAAGTATGTCAACAACAATTAGACATATTTGTATCATGGAACAATTTTCCCCCTCTCTTATGGTGCTTGAATTACTTCTAAATTCAGAATAGTAATTTATAAATATTTTATTAATGCCTGAGCATATGCTTTATGTAATGGGTCAGGTCCTTACCTACCACCAGGTTTGTAATGGCAGGCACTAATTTGCAGCTGCTCTTATCTCTTCCAATTTAAATGTAATCGAGATAACCCATGACCATGACCTCATTAGTGCAAGTGCTGATCTTTTATCAGTATAATTGTTCCTTTAGTATTCGGTTTAACAGCCTTGAACTGATTGATTGTTTGGACAATGTTTTAACTTGCACAGCTTGACCCTACTTTAATTAATTTCAAGCACCTGAAATATTGATTAACACTTTGTTAATCACAACAGTTTTTCCATGTTCTAGATGTTTCCATTTTCTTACACTGTGAAAGTGTAAATATAATGATGTTTTGTATGGTTTATACCATGAAATCTTTACACTGAGGTAATTTTATAATATACATGTACGTACCCCTTCTTATTAAAATTACTTTTGAGTGCAAACCTGAAATCAATTTTTAAAGTTTTCTTATACAGGTTAACCAATCCTTCCTTAGTTATATTGGTTAACAATCATAATACACCTGTAATCCCCCATAATTGGAGATTTCATGAACTTATTTTGTAACCAGATGTTTGCACCTTTTCAAAGTACTTCAAGCCTTCTTTCCCCAATTATATAGGTTTAAATAAGGCTATGTTTGGTTATACCACTTCTGCCTTTGGTTTGATCCATTATCAAATCTTTCATTGGATCATAGTTTTTTCACCGCAAGTTAAAAGATCTTTGCCTTTGTTTTGATCCATTATCAAAATTTTTCATTGGATCATAGTTTTTCTCCGCAAAGTTTAAAGATCAGTAGTCTGTTCTTTTGTAATTAATATCTTTGATTTATCATAAGGCAGGTTTATTCTATAATAATCAGGAGTTTAATATCCTGATTTGTATTGATCTGCAAACCTATAGTGCAGATTCGGTAAATTATATATATTTCTTCCTATTGAGCTCCACAACTGATGGCAATTTATTTTATTTTGAAAGTATTACTTATTTGCACCATTTTGAAATACTTTGAAATTGTATTTCTTATATCTCATATTATTTGAGATGGATATTTATAAACGGATTTACCGTTGATATTTTAATAAAACATAAAAGTTTTATCGTATTCTTGAAGTTGGTGAGATACCATATAATTAATGTTGGCAGCTAGGTTTTCTTCCATAGCCTCACCACTTCCTTTTGCTATCTCAGGCACATCTGGCCTCACTTTTTTATTTGTGGTGTGCATTCATAATTCACATCACCACTTGCAGGGTCTGTCTTTTGCAGCCCTGATCCACTTGGAATTATATCCAAAGAGACTTCCTCCACCCTTAAACCAAGGTTCAATTCTCAATTTGGCACATAGCCATATTTTGTATATTCAAGCCCCTCAGGGTCTTTTTTGGGCTGTTTGGGTACTGTGACCCTTGTCTCTTTTTATATTTTGGAGTACTTTCTCCATATCGCGATTTTTATTAACTTTTTTAAAGTACAGCCTTTCTGTCTTTTAAAATTCCCTGCCAAAGGATTGTGGAGCATTTTTACCTCTCTACCGTATTCTCTAACGGTACCAGTATCGGAACCGGCCCCGTAATTAATCTCTCGTCCCGATCACTGGGTATTCCCCTGGGACGTTCTTTTTAAAACTCCGTTATTTTAACAGAGTATATCTGTTCAATTTAAACTTTTAGTTTGTTTTTAAAACCTTTAAAATCCTGGTTTCCACCAGGCACGGAGTTTTCCAGTCCTAAAAAAATTTTTCAACAGCACTTACCTGCCGGTTCCGAACCTACCGCTGTCGAGGAGCTGTCTGTGCAGCTCCTGCTTCTGCCGTCAGCGTCGACGTAATGCCGTTTCCAGCGCCAGGCGGGGTTCTTCACGTAGTCACTCACGTGACTCCGAAGTAAAATACTCCCTGACACATATTATCTTCTATTATTAGGAGGTAGCAGTGTATCCCGGGTTATCATGTGGGGTTCAGTAAAAGGGGGAACCCAGAGGATCTGTCCTGACCCTTTAATTAGGCAGGTTCATGAGTCCTTAAAACCTGGACCTCTGCTGCAGTCTCATTAAATGTCCTATTAAAGCGACTGGAAGGACTGTCCCCCAGCCTGGAACTGCCACAGTCCCACTATGGCCGTAACGCCCCACTCTGCACACTGGGGTTCAGTAAAGGGAGGAACCCACAATGTTAAATATGTGTTTATTGTGTGTTTTTTATTATATGTTATGACTGCAAGGTAACAAAATTTCGTTCAGACCGAAAGGTCTGAATGACAATAAAGGATAATCTAGTAATCTGGTTCAGGAGCAGGACCTCTGCGACAGTGTCATTAAAAAACACTCACAATTATATTTATCATATTATTTTTTATATAATCTAATTATACTTAATCATATATGATTACAGTCATATTTACAAGTTATATACATATATATATAGGTATAATAATATATAGTTTAAATGGACTGCAACACGGAAATAGGCTGCCCATGGTGTAATATGGGCATTGGCCACTAGATGGCGCTTACTTTCCCGATCTCATTTTCTAATTCGTTTAATTAATGTGCAACTTAGGGCAATGGCGAGTTATGACATCCTTCTCAATTATATTTCATCTAAATCTGTGGAAATTTTCATATAGTTCGGTGACCTGGGTCACGAAAACTGATTTCCAGACACATTTTTGATGCTTGGCCCACAGCCTAACCCTTGGAAGTGCCGTCACAAGTAGATAGTGTGGTTAAGATAAGCGGAACTCGCTATCAAAACATGGAGGGGACAGGGGGGACACAATGTTTTGGCGGCCGCGCGCGCATGCGCATACTCACCCACACATGCACGAGGCTTCGGAGGCTCAATCCAGCGCAAAATGCAGCTCAACTCTGCCTGTCTTGCCGGGTTAACTACAGCCCTGTCTGGACATACGGGATACCAGCGCTGCTTCTCCGTGCTGGCCATACTTCCCGCAAGCCCAGGCAGGTTCACTTAGTGGGACAGGCATAGTGAGCTGGGTTTAGCGATGGCTGTGGGCCTGGAGGTACAGCTCGCGTCTGACTGCCTATGTCTCTGGCCACCCGTGGGGGGGGGGGGCACTCGGGTGGGGACGGGACAGCGCTGGAGACCCGGCTGGGATCGATCCTGGCTACGGATGAGGCGCAGGTCTGTGACACGTCTCCCTCCTCCAATCATCGCACTCTATCCTCAGTCCCACCCCCCCACTCACGTCTCCCTCCTCCAATCATCGCGCTGAATCATCATGTCCCACCCCCATTGCCTGCTTTTTAAAAATATATATATTTTTTAATATTTTTATTTATTAGAGGTAAATACATCAGTGTACCACATATATATTGTTACAATAATTGTACCCCATAATTTTATGGCTTATTGCCTGCTGACCGATGTCTCTCTCATCCAATCAGCGCTCTCGATCAACAGTCCCACCCCCACTGTCTCGCGGAACGCAGAGATTTTAAAATCCGGATTACAAAAACTTGGAGGGGATGTCCCCCACCTCTCAAAACTCTGGCCCCCCGGGTTTTCCGCCCCTGATTCTTAATGTATAGATTATTACAGTCAGATTATTGAGTATAGAAGTTGGGAGGTCATGTTACAGTTGTGCAAGACATTGGTGAGGCTACATTTATAGTATTGTTTTCAGTTTTGGTCACTCCGTTATAGGAAATAAAATGTTATGTTAGAAAGGGGGCAGAAAAAGATTTATGAGGATGTTGCCAGGACTCTAGAGCCTGAACTATAGGGAGAGGTTGATTAGGCTGGTACTTCATCCTTGCAGCGCAGGAGGATGAGGGGTACAAGATCATGAGAGAAATAAATAGAGTAAATAGAGTCTTTTACCAAGAGTAGGGAAATTGAGAATCATGGACAAATATTTCATAAGAACCTGAGGGACAATTTTTATTTTACACAAAAGGTGGTAGGTGTATGGATCAAGTTGCCAGAGGATGTAGTTGAGGCAGGTATAATCACAATGTTTAAGAAACATTTCGATAGGTAATCGGATAGGATAGGTTTAGAGGTATATGGGCTAAACGCAGGCAGTTGGGTCCAGTGTAGATGGTGCATGTTGGCCAGCGTGGGTATGTTATGTTGAAGGGCTTGTTTCCATCCTGTTTGACTCTGAGTCTAAAGAGAAACCAAAGAGTACAAAATAGTAAACAAAAGACAAAACCAAAGGCAGAAGGATAAAACAGATACAGAAACCAGGCACAAACTGACTCAGAATACTAACAATAGCCAAAAAGCTCAACAATCTCTTTGCTTTATTAACATCAGAAGTAATATTCCCATGCCTGGAGAACCTTTGCGCAAAATTAATTCACCAACCAAATTACCTCAGAACGACATACCAGCATTTAACTAATTTTACAGCGCAAAAGAAATGTACAAGTATATCTAAGAAGATATTTTTCGTCTTTCCTCAGAGAACAAATAACTAGTTTCACTTTCCAAGATGCAAATAAAGAGAGAGACACAGGTCCAGGAAAAGAGGAGAGAAAGGATGCACACTAAGATGTGGCAACGTCAAAGGATTAGAACACTACATGCCGAGCGACAAAAATCAATTTCTTGATATGCTCCTGCCTTAAAGGGCTTGTGGGTTTCAGATTAAAATTGGATGCAAATTGAGAATATTGTTCCAGAAGCAATAGTGTAATTTCCAGAGCCTCAGAATGAAAAATAAACTTACCCAGTCACCAAATGGCCTATTGATAATTCTTAATATTAAAAAATTCATACACTGATTACTAAAACATTTTTTATTTAAATTATGAGGGAAAATCTCAACAATTACCTGCCAACAGCTCCAGTTGCTCCTAATACCATTGCAGACAAGAGTAGCTGGAGAACAAAATCTTTGGTTACACAGCAATTGTAAACTGTGAGATGTGACCAGATTGCAAACCATCAGATGTGTCCAAATTACACGAGGAGACCATGAAATCTGATCATACTGACTACATTTATATTTATAACTTGCTGGGTTTTTTTCTTGTTGGGATTTGTGGGCCTAGAGATTGGATAGGGTCCTTTCAAATGCAATTGTTCTATTATTTTTGCTGAAATTAGATCACAATCTTTGAATGGCAGCAAAGCAACACAAATTCAAACTAATAAATGTTCTTTTTTTTTTAATCAGTATCGCCTCACCATGTATTATTTTCATTGATGGCAGATTTTTAAAAAATTGTTCATCTACTTCTTCTGTCCTTTAAGACAATCTGATGAAGACTCAAAGCAAGCTCTCTAATCGTGCAAAATCAGTCAGAAAATAGAAATTAGGACGGCATGGTGGCACAGCAGTGGAATTGCTACCTTACTGCGCCAGAGACCCGGGTTCTATCCTGACTATGGGTGCTGTCTGTACGGAGTTTATACAGTCTCCCGTGACTGCTTGGGTTTTCTTCGAGTGCTCCGATATCCTCCTACACTAAAGACATACAGGTTAATTGGCTATGGTAAAATTGTAATTCGTCTCTATTATGTAGGATAGTGCTAGTGTCAGGAGTAATTGCTGGTCGGTGCAGACTCGGTGGGCTGAAGGGCCTGTTTCAGCACTGTATCTATAAACTAAACTAAATAAAATATTTCAAGCAAGGAATCCATACATAAAGTAGGAATAAGAGTGATCTGTCTTCCAATGGTTACAAAACATTTGCAGAACAATGAGCAAATCGCAATGGCTTTATAATTAGAGTTTAACATTTTTGACATAATGGTAAATCTGTACAATATGATGTCTGCCTTAGAATGTTGTCTTTGCTGAGCCATACACAAGCAGACTGTCATCAAACTGGTGTTTAATTAATGTTCTCTGCAGATTTATTACTTCATGTGTCCTCAAATGGTTAATTTTTAAATCTCAGAATATTTTGGGCCTTTTACACAGCTTCATCTGCATGGGTATAGTTTTGCACTTTTGAGTCTATCTGCCTCTGCAAAATCTCTAAAGTCAGCATGAGGGGGATGAATGCAATTTGGATCAAGGACTAAAGAACCACGTGAAAGGTATGTGTAGGAAGAAACTGCAGATGCTGGGTTAAACCAAAGATAGACAAAAAAGCTTGGAGTGACTCAGCGGGACAGGCAGCATCTCTGGAGAAAAGGAATGGGTGACGTTTTGGGTTGAGACCCATCTTCAGACTGGTCTTATAAGTTACTTTGGAAATTGACATGCTAAAACAAAAAACTACATTGGATTTTAAACAGTATAAAAATAAGTTTCCATGTGATCACCCACAGTAGTCAGGTGTCACTGTCTCTTAATAATGCAGCTAATATTTTAACCACGAGTGACCTTTGAAACTGACAAGCAATTGGTTCTATTAACACTTGGGCAATCATACTCTTAAATGACGTAACACTATTTTCGTGTGCTAAAAAAAAACTTATTGCCATTGAAAAGACCCGTATCTTTGAAAATACTGCAGGAAAAATAACTTTGTGAATACGAGTCCAAAGCTCTCTAGCCCAAACCCCCTTCCCTGTTAACATAATTGTTTTGTAACACAAACTGCTATCACACAATGTTTCTTAGGATTGTAACTACTGCATCATAGCAGAACGCCTTGTAATTAATCATAAGATATCAAAACTTCCATACCTCGTCTTTTCCATAGAGCAAGTCAAATTTATCCTGGTAATTGTTAACACATTGACCAAAATCCAACAAGTCACTGCTGCTGAACTTCAACCCCCGGAACGTTGGAATCTTTGTTTCAATTCCATCTAGCAGTTCCACAACTCTAACTGCAAGGAACAAAAGTTCCATTAGATCTCAGTGATTATGACAGTTGTGAGTCTCAGCTGTACAATTCAATACTTACAAGATACTCCAGTTAGCTCGGGAAGGTGGTAATAATAGAAAGGGATACCAGGGGCAGCTGATGCAACTTCCTTAAGATACTCCACCAAAGCATCTGAAATAACAATTACATTTGTTTACCCGCTTTATATCTTCCAGATGGAAACTTTTTAAGCTATTGCTCTTGAAATGTAATCCATTGTGCAAAATATTCTGTGATGTTCAAATATTGAAAACATTGAATAAATGAAAAAAATATTATTGGTGGATCTCTCCAGACATTGCTCATGGTACAATAATAGCACTGAATGAATTCCTCGCTGTGGCAAGAAAGTCAGGACAAAAACAGTGGACAAAAAAAAATACGATTGAAATTTGAATCAATGCTAAGGTGACATTAATTATAACATTAAAGTGTTTCTGCTGTGCTGAAGTTTCCAAGAAAGCATTAACAGAGGGAAATTAGTGTTTCTTAGCACTAATCAAAGGGAACTTTTCCTCACTTGCTACAGATGTGACAAATCTATAATTTAATTGTAGAATGTTATTTAGAGAAATTCAGATCCAAAATAAACAGTGATATATCATACCAAAACAAATGCCGAGATCCATTCATCATAAAATTGGCTTGAAAATTTTCCAAACGGTCTAGAAAATTTAATTTTGATTTTCTCAAAACCTTAAGATTTTTTATAATGAGCAAAAATTCCAGGTAATCAAATAACTAAGTGGTGAATGTGTAAATTAGGTGCCAAATTTAATATTCCCTCCAATCTTAATCTCAAACTCCTATCTCAAGATTCATTCCCATCTCCTTTATATCCTCTGCATATCCACCTTATCCAGCAAACTCATATCCTGCTTTCTCAATGTGTAAGAAGGAACTGCAGATGATGGTTTAAACTCAAGATGGACACAAAATGCTGGAGTACCTCCAGACACAAAATGCTGGAGTACCTCCAGGTACAAAATGCTGGAGTACCAACCAAAATGCTGGATTACCGAAGGATCTGAAGAAGGGTCTCGACCCGCAACATCACGCTATTCCCTCTCTCCAGAGATGCTGCCTGTCCCGCAGTTACTCCAGCATTTTATGTATCTCCTGTTTTCTCAATCCAGTTTCCAATAAATAACTGATCATTCCACCTCCACCCCGGGCCCAAATGTTAGCTGATTTTCTCCCCTCAGAACCTGATCCTTCATGCTTACACAATCCCTGAACCTGCTCAGTTTGCAAGCCCTTGCTTTCTTCTCCCAAGTCCTTGAACACAATGTGACCTTCCAAATCCATGCTCAGTTACCATGAACTCTTCCTTAGAATCACTCCAAATCATATTTCAGCAAGCAGAACTCTACGTCCATCTCTTGCTCTACCATGGATTTGTTTCCAAGTGTGTTTTCCACAGTATTTTACTTTTCACTGTCTTTTATAATTAATGTTCTGTATATTGCCAGTGACTCACTGCACATGGTGCTGCATGCAAGCGTTTCAAGTCTATTCTTTGTGACATCACCGTACTTGTGCATATGATAATAAAATTGACCCAAAATATTTTATCCACAATTCATTTTTGAATGTGCTATTTCATCCATATTATTATGGAAATATAATTAAATAATTCAAATTTTCAAATAATTAAAATATCAATATATCAATTTACTGTTTATACAATTGCATGGAATAATAACATAAATACACAACCTGTACTTTGAGGCTTGAAAAAAAATGGTGAAATAACTGCAATCCCAGACGCATTACACTTAGCAGCATGCTCTGCCTGCAAGAACAAAACCATTGTTACTTTCTTCTGTATGTTCTTGTTTTGCACAATTATAACACTAAATATTAAATAGAGAACATTCATACATTTTAGCAGATCCTGTGTTGTCATTAAACAAATTGGAAAAGTCGAAGATAGACGCAAAATGCTGGAGTAACTCAGCGGGACAGGCAGTATCTCTGGATAGAAGGAATGACTGATGTTTCGGGTCATGACCCATCTTCAGACTGAGTGTCAGGGAAGAGGGAGTAAAGGGCCTGTCCCACTTTCCCGAGTTACTCACAAATTCTCCCAAATTTTCCCCTTGATTCAAACTTGGAGAATGTCCGTAGCTAGTCTGCAGGAGTCCGTAGATATATCGTAGCGGCTCGTTATGCCAGCGGTAGGTACTCGGGGCATCAGGTAAGTAGGGACGTTTTCTTCCAGCATGACAAAAAAGTCCACAAGTAAAAAGATAGTCGGGAGGAGGAGTTTGTAAATCACAAAAATGTTGATATTTTTAAGGTCCTTTCAACTCGGCAGAGGACTCTGGAAAGTGGGACAGGCCCTTTACAGAGATAAATGTAAGAGATCAAAAGAGATGAAGTGCAAGGAAAATGGAGAGTAGATCATTTTTAGCTTGGAGAAGGTGACAACAAACCAGAGATACAATGTAAACAGGGGGACTGTCAGACTAGTCAGGAAACTGGGAAGGGGGAGGGGATGGGGAGAGAGAGGGCAAGCAAGGGCTATTTGAAGTCAATATTCATACCGCTGGGGAGTAAGCTGCCCAAGCAAAATATGAGGTGCTGTTCCTCCAATTTGCGCTGGGCCTCACTCTGACAATGGAGGAGGCCCAGGACAGAAAGGTCAGTGTGGGAATTGGAGGGAGAGTTAAAGTGTTTAGCAAAGTTGTTTTGCATGCTCTTCAGTCCATTAAAAAACGAAAGAAAAAACCCCACAAAAACATCATAAGGAATCAAAGTTAAAATTTACATTGTACTGGAGTCATGAAATGTTTCTAACATGTTTGTAATTCCAATAATTAATTTGGGAATTTCCACATAGGTCATTAATTTGTCAGATATATTTTCTTTGTCAAAAAATAATGGATTATAGCCCACTTCCAGCACTTCAGCACAAAATACAAATTGGCTGTTGTTAATGCAGTGTTTAGAGGCGATTACATTATCAGGAAGTATTCTTTTTTGCACTGAACAACATCACATTAACTGAACACTGAACGCAAGTGGAAATATCACATCAATGCATCAACATATTCAAGGGGATAAACTTTTAGAGAAATATCACAGCAAATTTTGATATTATATTTTTAATCAATCGGACATGACTAATCTTGAATGTACAATAAGATATATTTTGAACCAATTTCTGTTGATCATTTTAAAATTAAAATAAAAAGGATCATTGGGCAGGTCAGGCAGTGTAAAGAAAGTGTTAACGTTTCAGGCAGAAGACCAGGTCATAAAGGTCTATGTGTGAAAACATGTTAAATTGCAAAATAAGTTGGGGGAAAGGATAGACAAAGGAAGTAGCTCTGATTGGACGAGGTCAGGGTTGCCAAAATCATTCCAGTCACCCAGTTAACAGTTGCTTTATTTACCCTCACCTGCACTCATTAATCGTTTTACCAACTGGCTTCATAAATATTGGTTCACCTCATCAATCTTGGCCCCATCCACCAGACATTTCCCTCTCATGCTCACTCTAACTCAAGTCTAACTTGTCTCACTTGTTGCGTTCTCATTTCGGATGACGACTCGGCAAACTGAAATGTTCACTCTGCGGCTCTTTTCACAGATGCTGCCTGCCCCAAGCATTTTCTATTTTACTTCAAATTTCTGGAAAATGGACATATTGATTTTCTGGTAGTCATTTCACTTTAAAAGCCATTGCCCGAGATTGGCATAATTGCTTACCTATATTGACTTTTCCAGCTAATCACAATTGTTTCAATAAGGAGATTTGTTCATTGTATTGTTATTGGTCAATAGCATCTAATCTCATAAAGTCCTTCTGTAAACTAACTAAAGTTTTTGATGTTTAAGAAGGAACTGCAGATGCTGGAAAATCGAAGGCAGACAAAAATGCTGGAGAAACTCAGCGGGTGAGGCAGCATCTGTGGAGCGAAGGAAATAGGCGACATTACCGGCGAGACCCTTCTTCAGACCGATGTTGGGGTGGGGCCGGGAAGAAGAAAGGAAGAGGCGGAGACAGTGGGCTGTGGGAGAGCTGGGAAGGGGAGGGGAAAGAAGGAGAAAGCAGGGACTACCTGAAATTGGAGGTCAATGTTCATACCGCTGGGGTATAAACTACCCAAGCAAACGTTTTTGATGTGTTGGTTTTGGGCGGCATGGTGGTGCAGCGATAGAGTTGCTGCCTTACAGCGCCGGAGACCTGGGCTCGTTCCTGACGATGGGTGCTGTCTGTATGGAGTCTGTACATTCTCCCCGTGACCATGTGGGTTTTCTCCGGGTGCTCCGGTTTCCTCCCACACTACAAAGACGTACAGCTTTGTAGGTTAATTGGCTTTCATTAAAATAAAATTGTCCCTAGTGTGCTGGATAGTGCTAATGTACAGGGGGATCGCTGGTCGGTGCGGACTCAGTGGGCCAAAGGGCCTGTTTCTTCGCTGTATCTCGAAGGTCTACAGTGTCAATCATTGAAACAGACACTGACTATGTACAAGCAACCCCCACATTAAGGGGGAGGTTTCATTCTGAGAGAACAGTTCATATTGTAATTTTCCATAACACAAAGCCACATCCGTGCATGTGCAAAAAACAATTTGAACAGTAACAGGAGGGTTCCCGCCCCCCCCCCCCCCCCCCCCCCAAATTATGCCAATAGTACAGGTCAACTGTACTGCAAAGTATGTTAGACACAAAATGCTAGAGGAATTAGCCAGCATCTGCAGTTCCTTTTTATTACTGTAAAGTATGTTGATTGCCAACTTGCAGCACATTCAGTCCTGTCCCTGAGCTGTATTAATTGGCTACCACAAAGGGCATGTTATACTCTGTTTCATAATTCCTTGCAAGAATCCTATTAGAAACATTCAAACATTCATAAGCAGCAGAGTGAATGCAAGATAAAATTCTTGTTAGGTTTGTGCATAATGTGATTAATAAATATCTGTTGCACATTTATGATTCAGTTTGTCTGATCACAGTGATAAGGTTACAAAAATTATTTTAACACGATCAACAGTGTGGGTTACATCATTCTCTTTAACTGCAAGTTGCAACTTTCTCCGAATGGTTTATGTCCAGTCTGTCTAATTGAGCAGCTGACAGACATTCATATCATCAATGATTCGTATCATTTGGGAGCATCTCAACTGGTAAGGGTTGTCTTCATCCAATGAAACAAAACATGATTCAGAAGATAATGTTAGTAAGGAAACACAAAAACAAACTGCAATAAAGTATTCCAGAGATTTATGCGATACCGCATGGGAATCGGCTCGTTTTTTAATAGGAACTAAAAGTACTAGTCGCCCACAGTCAATTACCAATTCAAATAAACCATCTAATGCTGGGTTACTTCTGAATATCAAAAGGAGAGCGATAAAAGTTCAAATTGTAGCTGAAAGTACTGTTAGCCACTACTGCAAGCAGCTTTAAATTAAAAACTGCTTTCAATAAGTACCCATACTAATAATAATAATAGTACCATAGTGATTACAATTTATGCAATGAGCAATGAGTCTCAAGTTTGCCCCTTGTAGTCCTAAACATTCTCATGACAATAGGGTGTTACTTTTCAGTGAAGTATAGCACAGCAAACAGGGATTTTTTCAATTTATCTGTAAAATCAAAATTAAAATTTTAATATGCTGATAACGAAAGTCCCAGACCAGCTGGAAGTCTTCACTCAAAAATGTGATTCAACAATTGAAACACAGGCCCATCAAGCCCACGCCAACTATTGGTCACCCATTCGTAGTAGTTCTATGTTATCCCACTTTCCCATCTACTCTCTAAACACGAGGAGACATTTTTTTCTGTCCTGCTGAGTTACGCCAGCATTTTGTGTTTACACCCAGAGGAAACCCACGAGGTCACAGGGAGAACGTGCAAACTCCACATAGACAGGTCAGGATCAAACCCGGGTTTCTGGCGCAACGAGGCAGTAGCCCTACCAGCTGCGCCAATGAGAATATCACTCATTCTTCTGAACATCAAAGGGTACATGCTCATTCTCTTCCAACTCCCTCGTTCCAAAAAAAAATAATGTTGGTCAACGTGAACAGCACGACCCCCAGAGTAGAGAGCCTTCCTTATATTACATTCTACCTTTTGGATACAAGGGTCAGAGGAACACTGCACATCTCCAGTTGCACTTGAGGTGATGATGATGAGCTGCCTCTTTAATTACCGGTCCTGCAGCTAAAGAGATTCCATAATGTTATGGAGAAGGTAGTTCAAGAATGTTGACCCAATCTGAGAAAAGTAAGTTACTTTAAATGCAGTGGTGTGGGGTATGGTTGGAATAGTCTAGTACATTGCCACAGTGCATTTTGTAGATGTTATGCATTGTGATACCAGTGCACTGGTGCCGAGGGATAGTTTACTAATCCAGTAGGATGTCAATGATAGCCCAGCTCTCACCTAGACAATGGAGCATTCCATGACATTCCTGACTCGAGCTTAGCAGTTCACAAAAAGATTAGGAATGTCAGGCACCACATCACTTAGAGTCATAGAGTGATACAGTGTGGAAACAGGTCCTTCGGCCCAACTTGCCAACACTGGCCAACATGTCACAGTTACACTAGTCCCACCTGCCTGCGTTTGGTCCATATCCCTCCACAACTTGTCCTATCCATGTTCCTGTCTAACAGTTTCTTAAACATTGGGATAATCCCAGCCTCACCTACCTCCTCTGGCAGCTTGTTCCATACACCCAGCACCCTTGGTGTGAAAATGTTATCCCTCAGATTCATATTAAAACATTTCCCCTTCACCTTGAATCTATGTCCTCTGGTCCTTGATTCCCCTACTCTGGGCAAGAGATTCTGTGCATCTACCCAATTCTGTGCATCTACTCTCATGATTTTATACACCTCTATAAGATCACCCCTCATCCTCCTACGCTCTAAGAAATAGCAATCCAGTCTACTCAACCTCTCCCTATAGCTCAGACCCTCTAGTCCTGGCATCATCCTCATAATGATACCTCGTTGCAGATACCCAGCCTCAGACCTGCTTTTGTAGACACAGTACAAAGATGGCAAGTCAGTGATACCCCTAACCATATATTTATGGTGGAGGTCGCGGTGTGGTACCTGTGAATACAAGGTAAGATCATTGGGTTCTCTCTTTTTATTCATTGCCTGGAACTAGAATAGACCGAATATTATTTGCATTATATTTATGCTTACTGGGCATGACAGTTTCCTCCCACATCCGCAAGGCTCAGTGCTGGGACCCCAGCTATTTACAATATATATTAATGATTTGAACGAGGGAATTGAATGCAACATCTCCTTGTTTGCGGATGACACTAAGCTGGGGGCTAGTGTTAGGTGTGAGGAGGATGTTAGGAGGCTGCAAGATGACTTGGATAGGCTGGGTGAGTGGGCAAATACATGGCAGATGCAGTATAATGTGGATAAATGTGAGATTATCCACTTTGGTGGCAAAAACAGGAGGGTAGACTATTATCTTAATAGTGGCAAATTAGGAAAAGGGGAGATGCAACGAGACCTGGGTGTCATGGTACACCAATCATTGAAAGTAGGCATGCAGGTGCAGCAGGCACTGAAGAAAGCAAATGGTATGTTAGCATTCATAGCAAAAGGATTTGAGTATAGAAGCAGGTAGGTTCTACTGCAGTTGTACAGGGTTTTGGTGAGACCACACCTGGAGTATTGCGTACAGTTTTGGTCTCCAAATCTGAGAAAATACATTCTTGCAATAGATGGGGTACGGAGAAGGTTCACCGGACTGATTCCTGAGATGTCAGGACTTTCATATGAGGAAAGACTGGATAGACTTGGCTTGTACTCGCTAGAATTTAGAAGACTGAGGGGGGATCTTATAGAAACATACACAATTCTTAAGGGGTTGAATAGGATAGATGCAGGAAGATTGTTCCCGATGTTGGGGAGAACAAGGGGTCACAGTCTAAGGATAAGGGGGAATTCCTTTAGGACCGAGATGAGGAAAGCATTTTTCACACAGAGAGTGGTGAGTCTCTGGAATTATCTGCCACAGAAGGTAGTTGAGGCCAGTTCATTGGCTACATTTAAGAGGGAGTTAGATGTGGCCCTTGTGGCTAAAGGGATCAGGGGGTATGGAGAGAAGGCAGGTACAGGATACTGAGTTGGATGATCAGCCATGATCATATTGAATGGCGGTGCAGGCTCGAAGGGCCTACACCTGCACCTATTTTCTATGTTTCTATCCTGATGATGTGCTGAGAAGTCAATTGCTACTGTACTTTGCCTCTTGTGATGTGGAAGCTGGCAAAGATTTACTCAATAAGCTGCCGGGGCATCTCCTGTGTCATAAGAAAAAAATGAAATACGAGGCCCTGCTGTGTGGACGCAAGGGCATCTTCGTTTTCTGTGGAGCTGTAAATGGAATTGAAGTTTATGCAATCATTGCTAAACATCCAGACTTTTGACCTTTGGCACACCAGTATCACCTCCTGTGCATTTGGGATGTGCAATAAATGCCCAAGAACTTTTTATCCTAAAGATTGAATTTTACATAAGGAAGACTCTGTTTGGTCTGTAAGCAGTGCAGCACATGTTGCCTAACTTTAGTTTTTGCAATGAGGGAGATATCCTGGGAGGAGAGATTGAGATTGAACATGTACTCACTGATCTTGACATGAATGCGACGTGTTCAAGTCAAGTCAAGAGGGTTTATTGTCATGTGTCCCAGATAGGACAATGACATTCTTGCTTGCTGCAGCACAACAGAATATTGTAAGCATAAATACAGAACAGTTCAGTGTGTCTATATAAAATAGACCATATATACACACATAAATAAACAGATAAAGTGCAATAGGCTGTTATAGTTCAGAGTTTGTTTGATGGCGAGTTTAATAGCCTGATGGCTGTGGGGAACAAGCTGTTCAAGAACCTGGATGTACCAGATTTCAGGCTCCTGTACCTTCTACCTGATGGCAACGGAAAGATGAGTGTGTGACCAGGATGGTGTGGGTCCTTGATGATGTTAGCAGCCTTTTTGAGGCAGCGACTCAGAGCCGATGATGGACTGGGCAGTGGTCACAACTTTCTGCATTTTTTTCCGCTCCTAAGCTGCTGAAGGTGGTCGGGCCGATGACACTTTTCAAGTAACTCCAACAGCAATGTTCTGAGGCAGGAATGGTTGTTCTATAACGACCAGAACTGCTTTTCTTTCATACAACTCGAAAGGGGTGGGAGATTGCAACCTTCACATGATCCACCCTGTTTCGACTAATGCAATCAACACGACGTGCACAAACAAGATCAAATAGAACAAGTTGACCGACAACTTTAGGCTGTGCACGCCATACGCAAGAAGAAGATACAACTCCAAACAATTGTGTTTTCTGGTTGATGTAGAAACAACAAATGATATTCCAAGTTCATCATTTCAGTGTTTTTAGTTTTTAGAGATGCAGCGCGGAAACAGGCCCTACGGCCCACGGAGTCCGTGCCAAAAGCGATCCCCGCACACTAACACTATCCTACACACTAGGGACAATTTACAATTATACCAAGCCAATTAACCTAAGGGAGGAGGAGAACTTCTTCAAAGTAGGTATATCCTTGAGGAGATATCGCAGTGGAGTAGACAAAGTGTTAAAGAAGGAACTGCAGATGCTGGAGAATCGAGGGTACACAAAAGGCTGGAGAAACTCAGCGGGTGCAGCAGCATCTAAGGAGCGAAGGAGATAGGCGACGTTTCGGGTCGAGACCCTTCTTCAGACTGGTCAGGGATCAGGGAAACGAGAGATATAGACGGTGATGTGGAGAGATAAAGAACAATGAATGAAAGAAATTAACCTAAGGTATGTCTTTGGAGTGTGGGGGGAAACCAAAGATCTCGGAGAAAACCCAAGCAGTTCACGGGGAGAACGTACAAACTCCGTACAAACAAGCACCCGTATTCAGGGTCGAACCCGGGTCTGTGGCGCTGTAAGGAAGAAGCTCTACCGCTACGCCACCGTGCCTCCCCAGCGCTTCAGCTAATGGAATTTGTAAATGCCATGTGACTATTCAGCTCACTCAACACTGAACCAATATGTTGCTTGCATCAATGCATACGCATCCACCATTAGAGCTTCAGATAAAGTTTAGCAGGATTGCACTCCAACGTTAATAACCCAAAAGGAAGACAAACTGATCTTCCTGGGCAACTTGAATACCAGTGTGGGGTGGGATGCAACCCTCTACCAATTAAGTTCTTATTTGACAAATTGCTTGATACACAGTCTTGACATAAAACATTGTTTCACTAGAAGGACATGCATGAGATATCACAGAAGGACATGCATTAGATATCACAGAACCCCAGGTCTGCAAGCACTGACGTGTTAGATCAAGTCATCTGAATGAGGGACCGCAAAAACAAGAGTAACTCAGCAGGTCAAGCAGCATCTCTGTAGTACATGGAACGGTGGTGTTTCAAGTAACGATCCTTGTTCAGACTGATTGTGGTGATGTGGGGGGAGAGAAAGCTGGAAGAGAGGTAGCAAAGCCTGGTGATAGGTGGATAGAAGTGAGGGGGGGGGGGGGGGTTGATTGGCATTTGGTTCAACAAAGGCCAGAGATTTAAAGACAAAAGTGTGAGGTAATGAGATAAGGCTAGAAGCAGATTCTGAAGCCAGGGGAGGGAATATAGGTGGAAAGGATGGGGGAGGGGGGGTACCCCGTTCCTGCTTTCTCCCCATATCCCTTGATTCCGTTAACCCTAAGTGCTATATCCAACTCTCTCTTGAATACATCCAGTAAATTAACCTGCATTGCCTTCTTCGCACGGCCAATACACATCAACCAACGACCAAAACGTCGCCTACCCATTCCCTCCACAGATGTTGCATGATCCTTGAATTACTCCAGCACTTTGTGTTTTGCTCAAGGTTCCAGCATCTACAGTTCCTCGAGTCACCTTCACTAAAACATCCTCTGATTGCTATCATATTGACGGTAGCAACTCATTGATGGAATTGTGCTTTGGGGTGACACAAAAGACACAAAAGCATGTCTTTCTGTTCCCTAGAAATGTTTTGAAATAATGGTCATTACGTAAATCATGGCTTTGCCAATACTGACTACGGGAAGACGAAAACCATTGCTTTTGGTGCCAGCTACTAACTCTTTAGGAAGGTAAAGTGTGGGATTCAATTTCCCTGGGATTAAATTTTCCTTGATTCCAACTTCCCTCGAAAGAAAACTACAATCTATAGAACTGCACTCTAAACTCCACATTGTATCTACCTCTAACACCAATAATTTCCAACTCCACCACACTGCCCAATATTACCCTACTCCAGACCTTCCTGCATCCAACTCTTTACATCGCCTGTTGGCACCGCATGGCAACCTTGAATGGTTGTCTAACGGGCCTTCAATCCTCAACCATACAACAACGCCATCTTCTCTAAAGTCGACTTCACCCAAATCCTCTTGCCTGCATAATTGCTTTAACCCCAAAGCTTTCAACAGATCGCATACTCTTTGCTTTATCATTGTCTATACAGAGTCTAAGCCCACATTGTCTCCTAGATATTCCTCACTGTCCTGTCTTTTGTCATACTCCAGTTATCAATGGGGCTTCCCCATCTTCTATCTTACCAGCTTCAGATACTTCAGTCCGTTGCCAAAGCCTTCCTTTCTCTCTCAAATCACACAGTATTTTTGGGTCACTGCTCCTACTCCACACTCTCCTGTCTCAGGCATTATGCATGGGGACCTTTGCCATGTTAGATGTTTAATGCAACCTGTTGTTGATAAAACAAGTTATCTCACAAAATCAGAACCGTAACTGAGCATCTTCCTTGGTTTGACTATCAGTTAAAAGTGAGACACTCTATCTGGAAATAATTAATTCTGTTCAAAAATTGGAATGCTTAATTTCGGCAGATTTAAACCCATTTTCCAGAAGTCACTCAAACTTTTCATTTAAGCCCACTGCAAATCACATCTGCAGAACTGAACATTAATATCAATAAATTGCAATGAACGAGATTTCAAAAGGTGATGTAAATGAATTGTTAGTTAACTACTTCAGTTGCGTAAGGTCTAGCAGGAATTGCGTACAAAGCTTCTGGGATATTTCGATATTTTCCACAATAAAGCTGGGAATATATATCCACAATATATCTCTTCTCTCACCCGGAGGAAATAAAATAGATTCATACAAGATTTATTACATAGGAAGAGGCCATTTGGCACATCATGCTGGTCAATAAAGAGCTACTCAACCTGATCAGCACCTGGTCCTAAACGCCTGCAGGTCACCACTCTTGAAGTGCACATACAGGCACCTTTTAAATGTGGTTTCTGCTTTCAGCTTCTTTTCAGATATTGAGTTCCAGATCATGACCAACCCCTTGAGTGTTTTACATTCATTCTTCATCTTCCCTCCAGACATTTTACGTGATACTTTATAGTTTGCCCTATGGTTTTTGATTTGACAACACTATTTATATCTATCTCAAGTCCAAAGTTATGCTCACCACCAACCATTCAGTTTTTGTCTCATCTGTAAACTTCTTTATCTAATCCATAACATTAAAGATGAAATCATTAACATATACAAAAAAAAAGACTAAATATTGACCCTTGTGGATTCCCATTGGTAACAGCCTCCTGACACAAAAACACACATCAATCGTTATCATTTGGGTCTGGCCACTGATTTTGGTTCCAATTTGCCACGCTTCTTTGAATACCATACACCATGTAGCACCCCATGTCAAAAGCCATGTTACGATCTTTCATTTAACTGACTTGTCTTTTAATCTGTTTTCTTATCTCCTCAAAATATTCAATCCGATTAGTTAGGCTTGACCAGCCCCCCAACGTCAACATTCCCTGACAATTTTAAGCGAGACATCGTATCCAAGCTCTGAAGTCCAGGGTGTGAAAGAAATTAAAGACTCAGATCCACTCAGTAGCTGTATCATCAAAAATGTCCGTTTAAAATGGATGCTGGAGTCCTTCATCCACTGCTATATTTCGGCGTGGCTTCCTGCTTGGGATTTATAGAAATGGGCAAGCCATGCATGAGAGAAAGGGGAAAGAAAAACTTGAAATTGTCATCAATGGAATGAGAAGTAGAGTTAATAGCTTAGGTTATCCTATTTGACTCTTGTCATATGCTTCCTGGCTTGCAGAGTATTCCCAGCATTTTCTACTTTTATTTCAGATTTCCAGCATGCACAGTGGATTTTCTTTACATTGCAACCATTACAGTTATGTTTCCCATATGCCTCCGGCGTTATGACCGACTTCAGTTCAATGCGAGTCCAAATCCCACCCTAACCAGTGGGGCACTTAAATTCCATTTCTGCAATTAATTAAACCAGCAGTTAAAAACTTAGTATCGGTGATCGAAATCACAAAACAGTAAGATGATCATGAAATCTGTTCTGGTTCACTGTTGCCATTTTAGGGAGGGGAATCTGTTGTCACCATTTGCTTTGTTCTCTCTGTGACACCAGACCCATTGTGATGGGTTGGCTTTCAGTTTTCCCCTGAAGTGGTCCAACAACCGACTGGGCTGCACAAAAGCAACACAAGTGATTCATAGACAGCTCAACAACACTTTCTGAGGGCAATAATGTTGGGCTTCAACACCCACATCCATCGCTAATATAAAAAGGAAATGATTTCCTGATTATGTTGCAGAATAGTAGCAATGTTAGAAATCAAGAATAATGGGCCTGTCCCAATTAGGCGACTTTTTAGGCGAGTGCAGGAGTGCCACATGTTCGCTGGTGGTCCCTAGTGAGTCTCCTTCATGGTCGTGAGGACTTCCCACATTCTGGGAACTAGTCGCGGCCTCAGTATGGTCGCCGCAAATTTGTCAACATGTTGAACATTTTTCTGTGACCAAAAATTGGTCGCCATGGAGAAAATCGTTAATCCTGTAGTCGTAGGTGCAGTTGTAATGGGGTCGCCATGTAGTTGTAGGTAGTGACCGGTCATTTTCATTAGCTCATAGGGGAAAGAAAACGTAAGCAGGAGTTTTCAGAACCAAGGATAATCGACCGGTAATGTTAAATGTCTGCCGAACTTCACAGTTGTGTATCTCTGGCTTATTAAAAGTTGTCTGGCTTCATAAAAGTTGTCTACACTCCTTCTCCCCCATTCTTCCTTCTTTTAAAGGACTTACCGTGCACTGTGCTTGCCGTCTTAATTACAGCGCCAACTTTCCCATTCATCGTGGTGTGCGTCTGTATCACCTTGGCTTTGTACCGTGTGAATTTCAGACAGCGCGCCCCCGCTTGCCTGGCCCCCGCCTTTGCGATGCATTTGTGTGTGTGTTCCACTCTGACAGTCGCAGTTCCAGTTCCTGGTTTTTCAGGCGACTGCCGGCAACTTGACAGTAGCCAGCAGTCCACTGAAAATTTGCCTAAGTGGGAGAGGCCCATTACAGGGATTGGACACACTAGATGTAGGAAATATGTTCCCAATGTGGGGGAGTCCAGAAGCAGGGGCCACAGTTTAAGAATAAGGGGTAGATCATTTAGAACCGAGATCAGCAAAAACTTCTTCACTCAGAAGGCAGTGGAGGCCGATTCACTGGATGCATTCAAAAGAGAGTTAGATGGAGCTCTTGGGGCTAGTGGAATCAAGGGATATGGGGAGAAGGCAGGAATGGAGTACTGATTGTGGATGATCAGCCATGATTACATTGAATGGCAGTGCTGGCCTAAAAAGTTGCCTGTGGGATAGGTGCATTAGGCTCTTTCTGTTCCCATTACTTTTAGTTAGCCTGTCACGCCCATACTTATCCTTCTCACTTGCTATACCAGGAGAACCAGTCTAAACAACATGTTCCAGGACATCTGACAGTGGAAGATGGTAATTCAGAGGAAATACAAAATTGTTGGAAAACTCAGTAGGTTAAAAACCTACAACCTTACCTTTATTTTTCTTTCCAGAAGCCTAACCTACTGAATATCTCCAAACCCTACAGTGTTTATAATTTTGAGCTTGCAACAGTGAGCTTTTTTTTGTTTTGTGTTTTTCGCAATCCAAGTTATGCAATGCATTGCAATGAAACTGTTCCAGTTAACCAAAAAAAAAACAGCTTGCCTTTATAAAACACCTTTTACAGCATCTTTCAAATGGCACAGTGATGCAGTGACAGAGTTGCTGTCAGGCAGCGCAGGAGACCCGGGTTTGATCCTGACTATGGGTGCTCTCTATATAGAATTTATACTCATGATCTGCGTGGGTTTTCTCCAGGATCTCCGGTTTCCTCCCACAAGCAAAGACGTACAGGTTTGCAGGCTAATTGGTTTGGTAAAATTGCGAATTGCCCCAAGTGTATGTAGGGTAGTGTAACTGTGTGCGAATCGCCAGTCAGTGTGGGCCGAAGGGCCTATTTCTACGCTGTATCTCTAAACTATACTAAAATAATGGTAGACAAAATACTAAAACAACTTTGAGAAGACTGTTAGCATTTGAAGTGTAGTCAATGCAGGAGAAGGAAAGGCAACCAAGTGAAATACAGTAGAATCCCACCAAACAGCAGCAAGTTAACTGCATGTTGAGACGGCTAACAATAGATGTGTGAAGTGTTCCTCTAGCATTAGTCATGTCTACAAATATTTCTGGATTTCTGGAGCACATGGAGCAGAAACTCATCTATCCATGTCTTCCAGGGCTGCTGCCACTTGCTGGGTTACTCCAACACTTTGCAACTTCTTTTGTAAACCAGCTTCTGCAGTTCCTTGTGTCTGCACGTATTACACATTGGCTGCTGCCCACAAACCAGCACAACATTCACACGCTGACCCAAGGGATCATGCCATCAAAGCAATCTCTCTCTGTTGGCAGCCTGTTGGTTCCATTCATCCCCTTCCCCAAACCCCTCCCCTCAAACATTACCCTTCAATCACACTTTCAGTCAATGTGTCCTTTATTTTTCTTTTAAGCAGCATTATTCAATTATTTGTCATCACATGGTCTAAATGAAACTTGCCTGTGGCTATTTTATAGGTAATTCCATCATACTGAAACTAACACAAGGAAGAGGATCATCCCTTCAGCTCAAATAAGACATCTTCTGGCTTCATTCCCATCCTCAATTTGCTTTGCCGATTACTATGATGTTACCAGGACTAGAGTGCTCGAGATATAAGGAGAGGCTGGATGGGAACATTTTCGCTGAGGCGCGGGAGGCTGAGGGGGGACTTATAAAGTACACAAATCAATGAGCCTCATATATAAGGCAGATAGTCACAATCTTTTTTCCCAGGTAGAGGAGTCTGGAATTAGAGGGTAGAAGTTTGAGGTGAGAGGGGAAAGATTTAAAAGAACCCTGAGAAACAATTTCTTCACACAGAGAACATGAGAATGTGGAAGGAGTTGACGTAAGAAGCAATAGAAATGGATACAAAGTGACACTTAAAAGACATTTATAACCATATAAACCATATAACAATTACAGCACGGAAACAGGCCATCTCGGCCCTTCTAGTCCGTGCCGAACAATGACGATTTAGACAGGTACCTGGACAGGAAAGGCATATATTCCCCCTGTATATTCGGGCAAATGGGACTAGCTCAGTTACAAAACTTGGTCAGCGTGGAGAAAGTGAGCCAAAGTGCTTGGTTCCCTGCCAAAAGACTCTCTGGCCAGGCTTTCAGCTGCCAAGCCTCCAACCACCAGATTTTTTATCTCTTAACCAGAACACCTCTCTACATTTCATGAAACTAGGAAAATAGGATTAGGAATTAGCCTTAATGTATTTCAAGCTTGTTCTGCCATTCAATAAAATCATGTCTGATCATGCCCACTCTCTTGCCTCTTTCCCCATTGTTGCCAATTCCCCTCCAATTAAAAAAAATCACAGTGTAGAGCAGGGGTGCCCAACCATTTTTGTCCCATTTACCCATGGCAACTTTAATAACACATAACAATGTTATTTCACTTATTTATGACCAACTAATGATGAACAGATACCGGTATTCCAGAACCAAACCCAATCAGTCAATGAAAAAAATATGTAAAAATCCAGAATCAACACATTTACCCCCATCCAGGGTCAATTTACTCCTGGATGGGAACCCTTGGTGTACAGTATTTGTAATGACACATTTCTCTATTATGCATCTTACACTGTACATTTTTAACAGTACGTTTTTGATCTCTTGCTCTAATACTTCATTCAATGACTAATTGCCTCTTATTTGTCTGATAAATACTCCCATGAAACACCCTTGAAAGAGGTAACAATGATATAATAAAGGTAACAATGATATAATAAAGCATGCTGTTGTCCTAGGCAAGCTTTGTTCATCAGACTCTGAAATGGAAGTTAAGCAGGTATGTCAGGTAATAAATACATGGAGCAGAACAGTGGAAAAGAAATACATGCCCAGCACACTCTTTCAATCATTTGTCGTTTTGTATTAAGCTACAAACAAAAAACTTGTAATAAAAGTAAATTAATAATAACAAGGACTTTGTGCCCCGCAGTTTTATGTTCATTGTGCTTTTTGTTTGTGACCACTGGGGGTTTTCCCCCTTCTACCCTCTTAATCCACTCCGTCATCTCCAAGAAAATCTGAAAATATCAGCATGAACTGATGCGCTGCCATTCATTCAATAAAAATGATAAAAGCTGTTCTGCTCAGGCAACACCCTGTAAACAATCTACCAACCCCAACCCTAAAGAAGCCGCAAAGTATGCTCAACTTCTCGGCTGTCTGGATGTCAATCATAATTGCCAACAGGGAAGCATCGTAGCTTCTCTAACAATAATCAACAGGACTGGTTTGACGAGAATGGTCAGATTGAAGATTCAAGAATCTTCTGAATAGAAGCCATTTTCTTGCTGTAATGTTGCACCTCTGACAGTCTTCCTGCGGGAGTGCAATTAATCTTTAGAATTAATGGGAATTGCTCAATTTATAGCAATTACATTCAAAAGTTATGGATCCTAAACTTCTGTACTTGAACTGCAATTTGCACATATTTGCACCTACTCAGAGGCAGAACTTCAAGCCAATATCAATGCTTTCATTGAAACAAGAGACAAAGGCCCTCGAACCCAAACCCAGCCCTGCAACAATACATGACTCACTCCAAGATCTTGAATAACACAAATCTAACCAAACTGCAGTGCCTTGCAAGGATGCGTTCTCAGCCCTTTACTATACCTCCCATACACTTACAACTCTGCAGGTGAATATTAAAGTTCACATTCAGGTTTATTGTCATAGGCATGAGTACAGTGATGCACAGGTATAATGAACATTTTGCTTGCAGCAACTTCACAGGTGTAGTGGCCATTTGGCTTAATTTTGAGTGTCATAAATTATGGCATTACTTTTAAATTTTGTCTGCCTGTGATTATGTGGGTGGGATTTATCACGTAGTCGGTGGCGTGTTTGCTGCTGGGATTCATGCGCAGAAGCTGTTAGCTTTTTAGTTAGCTTGGAGGAGGCATGGAGAAGGACTATCTTTCGACCATGCGGAGCTATGCGGAGACATACGGAGTTTGACTAAGGTTAAAATGTACGAGTCAAAGAAGAAGGTTGGATGAATATCTTACTATTTTGCTTCGACAATAAAAAAACTATTAATCAAGAGACTGTGTTATGAAGATTTATCTTTCGAGAGGCTTTGAATGTCTCGTGGAGAGATCCCATGCGTAAAACGACACTCTCCTCACCCCATGTTTTCTCCTGTGGCTAGAGGGAGCGATCGCTTGAACGATATAATAATCTGCCACTATAACAGGCACACAGCTTCAGATAAACACGCAGTCTGAAGATGTGTCTCGACCTGAAAAATCACCTATCCATGTTCTCCAGCGTTGCTGCCTGATCTGCTCAGATACACCAGCACTTTTTACAACAAAAAAAATCAACGCATAAAATTTTAAAAGAAATACTGTGCTATAAAGCAAGATATTAGTGCAAAGACAAATTATTAGAAAATAATTCATTGCAGTGCAAAAGGTGGGCTGCAGTGTTCTGTTGTCAAGTAGGGCTGTAGGCTAATTCAAAAACTTGATAGTTGTAGGAAAGTAGCAACTTGGTAGTGAGAGACTTCAGGCTTCTGTATCTCCTGGCTAATGAAGCTATAAGAAGAGGGTATGGCTTGAATGATGGGGATCATAAGATGTACAGCATGGAAATAGGCCCTTACACTCAACTAGCCTATGCCAACCAAGATGTCAAATCTACACTAGTCCCACCTGCTTGTGTTTGGCCCATATCTCTCTAAACCTTTCATATCCATGTACCTATCCAAATGTTATTGTGGTACCTGCCTTAGCTTCCTCATCTGGCAGTTTGGTCCATATACTCACCATCCTGTGTGTTAAAAAGTTGCTGCTTACGTTCCTATTAAATCTTTCCCCTCTCACCTTGAACCTATGTCCTCTGGTTCTTAATTTCCCTGTGAAGACTTTGTGCATTCACCCCATCTATTCCTCTCATGATCTTTTACGCCTTTATAAGAACACTCCTCATTCTCCTGTGCTTCACGGAATAAGTTACAGTGCAACAATAAAAGTTGCTCATGAGCAGTAGAAGCGATTTAGGCAGCAATTCATCTGAAGGCATTCAGTATAACCTACTACAGATAGAACAGAAATAATTCTTACAATATAAGGAAACTGCATAATTGAGGTTTATATCCTTCCAATGGCTTAATAAAAGTCCAGGTCCAGGAAGTAGTCTTTTGAATGCAGGTTTTCCAGGTATTGGACAAGAACGCACGATGATAAAATAAGTGTCTCTCAAACTGGTAATTTTCAAAAGAAAAATAAAATGTGAAAGAATATTATATCAATCTGGAATTATAGCTAATTATAAAAACTAATTTGAAAACAGTTATTCAAAAAGCAGCCAATAAAAGATCGTTTTCCCTCGCTGCTGAGAATGGGAGATTAGTATTTCAGCCAAGATGATTCAATTCTGATGAATTTCAATATTTTCTTGTACATTTCATTTGAAATTGTCAATAATCATGAGCATTCTTTGCATCTCAATTTCAGTCATTCTCTTTTTAAAAAAAGTTGAAGATAAACAAAATGTAATTACAGCCAGAATATTTAATAATTATTGAAGCTCACCATTTGTTGAGATTCTTTTATACTCAACGAACCAACATGAATGATCACCCGATCTAACCTACAGAGGGATAGGGAGAAAGATAATACAATTACATTTAAACAAGTTCAAAAAGTAAGTGTAAACTTTGATTAAAGAGGCAGATGGAAAAACAGAAGCCAGGATTGAATGTTGTGGTCTTTTAGCTTCACAAGTCAACAGTTGAAAGGGTAACATCCTCTTATAAATTATTCATAGATAGTTAGATAGGAATTCAAGTGCAGAAATCAATCCTGTAGGGATTACTATGGTTCTGAGTTTGGTGCCTTCATCACTTGATGAAAGAGGTTAAAAGTTCTGGAAGTTCCGTCAAAAGTATCCTGCTTGAACCACTGTAATTCATTTGGTAGATAGCAGACACCGCACTTACAGTGCAACACTGATGGAAGGAATAAATGTTTATGTCCATTGAATCTATCTACACTTCATGCTGCCTCGACGAGGTCACTTGCATAATCAAGGAGCAGTCTCACCCCCTCTTCTCCCCTCTCCCATCAGGAAAGAGATACAAGAGCTTGAAAACACATACCTGCAGATTCAGGGACAGTTTCTTCCCAGCTGTTATCAAGCAACTGAACCATCCTCTCACCAGCTAGAGACTGGGCCTGCCGTCCCATCTAACTCATTGGAGACCTTTGAACTATCATTGATTGGACTTTTGGAACTAAATATTATACCCTTTATCCTGTATCTGTACTGGGGATGGTGGGATTATAATCATGCATAATCTTTTCGCTGACTGGATAGCACGCAACAAAAAGCTTTTCATGGTACCTCCATACACATGCCAATAATAAACTAAACCTACGGTAAATTAACAGCATTCTATTAAATTCTTGTTTGAGATTGGATACCCTGCCTCTGGGCTGCTTTTGTAGCCCTGGAATGGCTGGTCCAGTTGAAGTTTTTGGTCAATGATGATCACAGGATGTTGATGATAGGTGCACAATGTGTGACAATGATAATCACATGGAATATCTTGCTGCAAATAATCATAGCCTGGCATTATAGTGGGGCAAATACTAGTTAGTAAGCCATGCCCAAATGTTGTTGAGATCTTGTTACACGCAAGCAAGGGTGTCTTTTTTATTTTATTTATTTTTTAATATTTTTATTATAGAAACAAAATAATAACAAAGTACATTATTTTACAATGATGAAAATACATGATATTAATGATATATTCGTACTATTAATATTATTTGTATTATTATTGATTATAAATTTTAAGATTATATATTTTATATAATTGAGAATACATGGTACTAGTAATATATTCATAATATTAGTAATATACTCATACTGTTGATAATATTTGTATTGTCACTGATTTTGAAATGTAGAACCAAATTTTATGTAATTAAAAATACGTAATACTAGTAAAACTTTTATGATATTCATTATATTTTCATACTGTTAATAATATTTGTATTATCATTGATTTTAAAATTTAAATTATATATTTTATATAATTGAAAATACATGATACTAATAATACTTTCATAAAGTTAGTGATATTTATATTCGTACTGATATTAAAAATTTAAGATTATGTGTTTTCTATACTTTTTTCTAATTTTTTATAAAAGTATGAAAAGATAGAGAGAAAGAGTGCGAAAAGTTTGATGGAGAATGGAATATTAATCATTAATCCGTCCTTGGAGATATATTCATGATTTATTATATATATTTCTTCATCTATTCAAATATTCAGGCCTCAATCAAGTCCTCGTGCCGAACCATTATGACCCTGTAAATATTTAATATATGGAGACCAAATCCCTCTGAAGAGATCTAACCTGTCCATTAGGACAAGCCTTAATCTCTCCAGATGAAGTGTCTCCGACATTTCTATGTTCCACATTTTGATTGTTTGATTGTAGGGCCTTTCCAAAATTTTAATATTAATTTTTTCCCAATTATTAAACCATAGTCGATAAAAGTTCTTTGGTTCATTGTTATTAGTTGGTCAGTTTCAAGTATTCCAAGTATTATTAACTTTGGATCAGGAGTCAAAGTTATATTGACAACATTCGAAATTATCTTAAATATTTCATTCCAGTATTTTACAATTTTTATACAGTTAGTGAATGAGTGTGACAAATTTGCTTCTGAGATTTGACATTTATCACATATAGAGGATATTTTTGGGAAAATATTATGTAATTTAGATTTGGAATAATGTAATCTATGTAGTATTTTAAACTGTATAAGGGAATGTTTAGCATTTAACGAACAATGATGTATATGTTGTAAACTTTCATCCCATATTTCTGGTCTTATAATTTGGCCTAATTCATTTTCCCAAGACTGTCTATGTATTTCTGTTGATGGGACATCACTTTCCAATAAAATATTGTATATATATGATATCATTTTTTACGTATTTGGATGTTTATTCAAGCATTCATCTAAAATTTCTGTCTTTCTATTTCTAAGTTTTTGCAGAAACATAATTTCTGATTTGTAAATATCTAAAATATTCTTTATTGTGTAGTCCATAAGTTTGTTGTAACTCTTGAAATGAGAGAAAATAGTTTTCCTTATAAAGATCACCCATCTAGAATGCCTTTATTTTTTCCATTGTAAAAAAGCCTTATCCATCATTGAAGGTTTGAACGTAAGATTTATTGGCGTTGGTAAGACCTAATGGTATAGATTTTAGTTTTAATGTTTTCTTTATTTGTTTCCAGATGCGGATTCCGTTTTTTCTATTATCGGATTTTCACTATAAATTTTCTTAGCTACGTTAGTGTTAGCAAATATTATAGAGCTAATTTCAAATGGAGAACAATCTTCTTTTTCCATATTTAACCAATTTGGTTTATTATCTATTTCTTCTAGCCAAAAATTCATATTTTAATATTGACTGCCCAGTAATAAAACATAAGATTTGGTAATGCTAATCCTCCATTTATTTTAGGTTTACATAAATGTTTTTTTATTTATTCTATGGCTCTTAATAATCCCAGATAAAGTTAGTAATTAGAGAATCTACTTTTTTAAAAAAATTTTTAGGGAGATATATCGGAATTAATTGAAATAGATATAGTAATTGTGGGAGAAAAATCATTTTTATTGCATTAATTTTACCTAACATTGAAAATAGGTAAGCTTTTCCAGTATAAAATATTCTTATTTAATTTATTCAATAATGGAGGGAAATTAAATTTAAATAAAGAGTCAAATCTTTTTGTAACGAAAATCCCAGGATATTTAATATTTTCGTTTGTTATCTTAAAAGGGAATTGTTGTAATATAAGTAAATTATTCACCGTTATTGGCATGAGTTCACTTTTATTCCAATTAATACTGTATCCTGAGAGAGATCCGAATTCCGTTATTAGTTTTAACAAATTTCGGATACTTGTTTCTGGTTCAGTGATATAAAGTAATACATCATCCGCATATAAGGAGATTTTATTTTTAGTATCTCTAGTATCATATCCATGTATTTCCGGGTGTAATCTCACCCTTTGGGCGAGAGGTTCTATTGCGAGCGCAAACAATAAAGGTGATAAAGGACAACCTTGTCTACAACCTCGAGATAAACTGAAATTTAGTTGATAACATTCGGTTTGTTGTTATTCTAGCTATTGGATTTTGTATATAACAATTAATCCAAGTAGTAAAACTTTCTCTCCCAATTTTGAAAGCTTCCATAACCGAAAATAGGTAAGCCCATTCCACTTGATCAAAAGCTTTTTCTGCGTCAAGCGAAATGACTACTAAATCTTTTTTATCACTTCTTTTCGAATATATAAATATTAAATAACCGTCTTAAATTGTATGAGGAATATCTTTTTGGTATAAATTCCTGTTTGATTGGGATGGATTAATTCGTTAACGACTGAACTTAGCCTTTGTGCTAGTATTTTTTGTTAATATCTTTTGATCAGTATTTAATAGAGCTATTGCTCTATATGATCCTGGTTCATCCAAGTCTTTATTTATTTTGGGTATAAGTGTTATAATAGATTCATTCAACGTGTCTGGTAATTTTCTGTTGTGTGTAATATCTTGTTCATATAATGATTTCAGACCGGAACCATATGATCAATGAAATTTTTATAAAATTCCGAACCTATACCATCTGGTTCCCGGTTGTATTTAAAAAACCATTTTTTAATGATCTAATAGATTCTTGGATTTCTTTTATTGAGATATCAGCATTTAGTAATTCTCTATTTTGTAAATCCAAATCCTTTCAGGTTACATTTTTTTTTAAATGCATCTATTTCTGTTTTATTTACTATTGCTTTAGCAGTGTATAAGTTTTTATAATATTGCATAAATCTTTCATTTAATATCTTTGGGTTGTATTAATAAATCACCGTTATGTGATTTAATCCTAATGGATAATTTTTCAGCTTCAATTTTTCCTTAATTGTCGAGCCAATAATTTTTGGGGTTTGTCTCCAAATTCAAACTGTAATTGTTTAGTATGTTGATAAAAATTTTACAACTTGATCTGTATATAATTTTATTTAATTTATATTTCAATGCTGCAATTTTATTGTGTAATATTATATCTGGTTTTTGTTGCATTCTGTATATCTAATTGCTTAATCTCCCTTTCCAAATCTTGTTGTTCCTTCCGAATCTTTTTATTATGGAATGCTTGTTGAAGAGATCATGATTCCCTGGAGATATGCTTTGAATGTTTCCCATAATAAGGAGCAGGATATTTCTGGTTGATCATTTATTTCAAAAAAAATCTTAATTTGAGTTGTGATATATTCCTGATTAGTTTTATTTTTTTTAAAATTTGTGGGTTAAATTTCCACTGTCCTGAATTTTCTGTTTTGCCATTTATTTTAATTTTAAATGTTAAGGCGCATGATCTGAAATTATAATATTATGATATGGATTCATAAGTAAGTGAAATTAAGTTTTTGCATCCACCAAAAAATAATCTATATTCTTGGAATAAGTTTTATGTACTGGCGAGTAAAAAGAGTATTCTCGTCCCTAGGGTTTTCTGTTCTCCAAACATCTTTAATGTTAGTCGTTTGCATATATGCGTTTAATAAGTCACTGAATGTGATTTAGTTTTTCTTTGCTTTGTAGATCTATCTAAGTAGGGGTCTAGTGTGCAATTAAAATCTCCTCCAATTATCAAATTATATTGTGTTAATTCCGGAATATTGTTAAGTACTTTCTTAAAAAACAATGGGCTATCAAAATTTGGTCCATATATATTAACAAAAATCATTTTTTCTGTGTTTAATTCTCCTATCACAATAATGTATCTACCATCTTTATCAGTTATAGTTGATGTATGCTTAAATAAAGTACCTTTACGAAATAATATTGCTACACCTCTTGATTTATGCGTAAAAGAAGGGTGTCTTAATGTGGCTCAGGATTTGAGAATGGAATTGACTGTTGAGCAATCATCTGCAAACAAGCCCATTACTAACCTTATGATAGAATGTGATTGACGAAGCACACTAAGAAAGCTGAGCCAGGATGCTGCCCTGAAAAACTGCAAGTTGAGACAAGTGATCTTCAACACACCTACACCATATTCCTTTATGAAATTGTAAGTTAACCCACGTGATGTTTTGTCCATGATGCTCATTTATTTCAGTTTTTCTGGGACTCCTTCATGACCTACTGTCAAATGCCTCTGATGTCAAGGGCAGTCACTGTCACTTCTAGAATTTAGCTCTTAAATACGTATTTTGGCCACGGACCATAAAGCCAAGTAGTCCTTCAAACTACAGACCAGGTACATGGGAGTAAGTAATTACTACGAGCCATTTAACAGCCCTGTTAGTGACACATTCTATTGTTTAGCTGATGATTGAGAGTAGCCAAAGATTCGATGGGCTGGATTTGTCTAGCATTTTTGTAAACAGGTTACAAGTGGGCAATTTTCTACAGTCATTGTATACGCCGGTCTTTTAACAATGATAGAGATAGTTTGGCAAAAGATATAAACTACTTCAGGAACTACAGCCAAGATGTTGCCTAGTTAAATAGCTTTTGCTGTATCCAGTGCTCTTAACTTATTTGCTTTTATATATGGTGAATAAATGTGGCTAAACATTAGCTTTTGTAATGGGGAAAGGGGGGGGGGTCAAGATTTCACAACAAAACCAAAAATCACTCATCTTCTTAGCACTTTCAGTTGGACATAATTGTATACTCTTCACCCTGATGGTGACTATCTTTCAACTATGCTGTATGCATGCGTCCTTTATGGCAGCATTCTCACCTCTTGGTAATAAAGTTGTAGTATAGCACCAGAGTCTTGGGCACAAATATTTAGGCTGTCATGTTAGTGGGATTCTGAGGAAGTCAGTTTCCCACTGAGAAATTCAGCTGAGGCCTTGCTACCCACAAGAAGCTCTATGGAGTTGTAAAGTTTTGGACTTGGAAAATGGTGGCGATCCAAGATGGCGGCGCGCACAGACGCAGCGGTCCCTCGGGAGATTGTCGGAGCATTAAAAGTGAGTTTTGTGTTTTTTGTCCAGCCTGTCCCAGATATATGTACTGCAGAAATATGCTCTTGAACATCAGGGCAAACTATGTTGGTAGTACAGATGCATTTTGATGCGATATGGACCGAATACACCGCTATGGATTACGGCTGGAGAGAGGAGGAGAGAGAGGAGGAGGCAGAGACGGGGCAAAAGAGCAGGCATTCACGTTAGGCTAACAGCTAACCCCACCCGACCGGCAGTGCCCTTGCTTCTCCTCTCTAATGTCCACTCCCTGAACAACAAACTTGACGAGCTGCATCTTCTTAAGACAATGTACAGGGATATAAGAGACTGCTGTGTGTTTGTTTTCACGGAATCATGGCTCCACGGTAACATCCCAGACTCGGCGATACAGCTGGAGGGAATGACATTGTTCCGTGCGGACAGAGAGGCAGCTAGCTCCGGTAAGAGCCGAGGTGGAGGCCTGTGCTTGTACATAAACAAGGACTGGTGTGTGAACGCTACGATAGCCAGTAAACACTGCTCTCCGCTGATAGAATTCCTCATCGTGAAATGTCGGCCTTTCTACCTGCCGAGGGAATTCTCCATTGTTTTTGTTGTGGCTGTTGTTGCTCCAAGTGCTAATGCAAATGCTAAGGCCAACGAAGCATTGGGAGCCCTGCATGACGCCGTCAGTGAGTATCAGACCAAATATCCTGACAGCTTTATTGTGGTGGCCGGGGATTTTAACCACACCAGCCTTAAGACTGTGCTCCCAAAATTCAAGCAATATGTGGATTTTGAGACCAGGGGAGAGAACACCTTGGACTTGGTTTACACCAACACCCAGAGGCTTACAAGGCAGCCTGCCACCCTCACCTGGGCCACTCTAACCACATTTCAGTGTTCTTAACACCAGCCTACAGACCACTGCAAAAACGGGTCAAAGCAGAGAGAAAACACACCAGGGTCTGGCCAGAGGGAGCAGCCTCAGCACTGCAGGATTGCTTCCTGCACACTGACCGGGATGTGTTCAGGACAGCAGCATCCTGAACACATCCCATGAAAGAAATCAGTTGTGGCCTGCCTAAATGATTACCGCCCTGTCAAACCCCCATAGTAATGAAGTGCTTTGAACGCCTGGTTAAACCTCACATTACTGCCAGCCTCCCCTCATCGTTAGACCCCCTCCAGTTAGTCTATCGCCCCAACCGGTCTACAGAAGATGCCATCTCTACTATGCCAGACATAGTACTCACTCATCTGGACAACAAAAACACCTACGCCAGAATCCTGTACATTGACTTCAGCTCAGCTTTTAATACCATCATCCCACAGAGACTTGTTGAGAAACTAACCCTGCTAGGCCTCAACATCACCCTGTGTCACTGGATCCTGGACTTTCTGACAGAGAGACCGCAGTCAGTTCGTGTTGGCAAGAAAACCTCAGGCTCGATCACGCTGAGCACACCGGCACCCCTCAGATGTGTGCTCAGCCCGCTGCTGTTCACAACTGCTCACACATGACTGTGCTGCCAGATTCAGGGACAACCAGGATTTTAAATTCGCAGATGACACCACAGTGGTGGACTCATCAGTCGAGAGGATGAAACAATGTACAGGGAGGAAGTGAAACAACTAGTGGACTGGTGCGGCAACAACAACTTAGAATTAAACGTCGACAAAACCAAGGAGATGATTGTTGACTTCAGGAAGTCGCAGCCCAAACATGCACCCCTCAACATCAGTGGCACCACGGTGGAGAGAGTGGAGAACATAAAGTTCCTCGGAGTTCAAATCACAGACAATCACCGGGTAGAGGAACAACACTGAGATTGTCAAACGTGCCCATCAGCGACTGCACTACCTGAGGAAACTCAAACAGGCCTCACTCCCCACCAACATCTTCAGGACATTTTACAGGGGCACAGTGGAGTCTGTACTCACATACTGCATTAACATGTGGTACTCCAACTGCTCAGACAGAAAGGCTCTGCAGAGGGTAGTGAGGGGAGCAGAGAGGATCATTGGCATCTCCCTACCCTCGGTGCAAGAACTGTTCCAGAGCCGATGCCTGAAAAAAGCACTGAGCATTGCAAAGGACAGACTGCACCCCCTCCACACACATCTGGATCTCCTGCCATCAGGCAAGAGATACCATAGCTTGAAAGCTAGGACAACCAGAATGCTAAACAGCTTCCTTCCACAGGCTGTGAGGCTGCTAAACAGTGAATTGAGGCTGTGAGACTGCTAAACACCTGATTCTGCTGCTTTTTTGCACTGACACTTTAATAACAAACTCTGGCACTGGCCACTTAAGTCAGCTGCCCTGGATAATTTATGACTGTTTTTACTTCTATTTTAATGTTGCTGGGTTTTTTTACCTGCACTTTTAACTATTGTATTTTTGTATTGTTTTTATCAGAGACTGGATTGTTTTTTAGTGTGTTTATTTATGTGTGAAATGTTTAAGCTTTATGTGCGATGCTCTGGTATTTCTTGGGAAACGTCTTCTCTTTTTGCCCTGTACAACTGTTGCTTTGCAAGATGATAATAAAGGTTGATTGATTGATTGATTGATTGAAGTGCTATTTTGAAAAGCAGCAAAAACTTTCCTGTCAAAATGATAAATTTGTTCACCAAACAATACCATTAAAATAAATTGTGTATGACTATTATTGTTGCTAGAGGTTGCTGTGAGAAAAATTGTCATTGCTGAATAACAACATCCCTACATTTAATGTGCTTTCACAGGTTGTAAAGTGCTTGGTGTCCTCAATGTTTTGAAAGGCTCAATAAACTAAAGGCCTTTTCTATATTTACATTTCACACAAAATAACGCTGTTGCTTTTGTATCATATGTTGCTGTACAACCCAACATATATTCCACATTCTGACTCAGTCAGGTGTTATGAGGAGAAGGCAGGAGAATGGGGTTAGGAGAGAAAGATAGATCAGCCATGATTGAATGGTGGAGTAAACTTGATGGGCCAAATGGTCTAATTCTGCTCCTATCCCTTATGATGACCTTAAATGCATTAAAATGGAAAGGCAAGATCTCCTACTTCTCAATACATTTGGTCAGTTCTAAAAATTCATCTGCAATCTTTAGAATTATTTCTACTATTATAGAAGCCAAAGCCAGCTACACACATTAAAAATGAGGTTTCCATAGAGCAGTATTTTTACTGTGTGTACAAACCATATTCACATGGCACCATTGAAATCACGATACAACCAGCGGCAAAGCTCAAGGACCATGACTGATGATTTTAAATGGTAAAGAGTTCACTGCAATGGAATTCAATAGCAAGATTCCAATGTACTCAATCTTAGGAAATTTTAAAAAGAATTCAAGAGGAACTCATTTATGATTCGAACAGAAATTGAGTTCAAAATTTAAGTTGTCAAGGGCTATGGTTGAGCACTTGAAGTGGTCAAAGATACTTTGGACAAGATTGAAAATAAACTAAGTGTTTCTTCTCTTGCTTGCCATCCAGCAACTTCTGTCAGGAAATGTGTGCATGTGGACTGTATAGAAGCTCAGCTGTCATTCCTTCACTGGCAAGGTTCTTGCATGAGCAGTGTGCATTAGGATCAAAACAGTGCACATGCAGCATGCTTTACACTCTGGATCTTTAAAATATATAAATGGACATCTAGTGTATGGTTGTGATGAATTATCTATGAACAGTATCTAAATACGAGCACTCACTTGCCCTTTCCCTTGTTAATCCATTCTTCAGCAACCAATTTTCTTTCTTCAACACTAAGTGACATGCCTTCCCCAGTAGTTCCATTGACTGGAGAACAACAAAGAAAACATATGACAATATAGGTTCTTAAATTAAATTCAGTTCTGGAAATTGGTACAATAGTTATTTCAACGTTTGCAATGAATACAACTATTTTTACATCAGCTTAAGCATAGCAAATTTGGTCGGACATTTACTTACGTAAGGAATTTTACCCCTTGTTGATGACCAGTGTGAGAATGAGAGAAACTGCAAACAAAATGCAACTGCAGAACTGTACCACATTTGAAATGGGGTGGTGGGGTTATAATAGGCTAATGGAGCTAGGTTGGGGAAAAGTAAAGTGCAAATGAGAGACGGGGAAAAAACAATGACTTGTAGGTGATTGGTGGAAATGGAAAAGGGTTATGGGGAGGGGAAATTCAGTTGATGGGGGTGGAGACAAAGGCTGATAAGCGATAGGTGGAACCAAATAAGGGAGGGACGATTTGCAGAAGGAAACAGATGGGGGAAGGAAGGAACGGAGGGAGAGAGGTGTTAACTGTCTTGAAAAACCATTAAGGTGGATAATTTGTTTTGTCCTGATGGAATCTATCCAGTATATAGAGGGAGGCCAGAAAGCAAAAGGCTGGGGCATTGATAAATCTTTGTATACTAGTTGCCATTGTCGAGGTCGCTTAAGAGTTGCAAATATTGCTTTAAGAGAGGGTTAGATTTAGCTCTTAGGGCTAAAGGAATCAAAGGATAAGGGAAAAAAGCAGGAACAGGGTACTGATTTTAGATGATCAGCAATGATCATATTGAATGGCGGTGTTGGCTCAAAGGGCCGAATGACCTACACCTGCACCTATTTTTCTATGTTTCCTTGTTTAAAGGACCAGAACCATGGAGTCCAGAACCAGGGGCCTCAGTCTTAGAATAAAGGGGAGGTCATTTAAGACTGAGCTGAGAAAAACCTTTTTTACCCAGAGAGTTGTGAATTTATGGAATTCTCTGCCACAGAGGGCAGTGGAGGCCAAATCATTGGATGGATTTAAGAGAGAGTTGGATAGAGCTCTAGGGGCTAGTGGAGTCAAGGGTTAAGGGGAGAAGGCAGGCACGGGTTATTGATAGCGGACGATCAGCCATGATCATATTGAATGGCGGTGCTGGCTTGAAGGGCCGAATGGCCTCCTCCTGCACCTATTTTCTATGTTTCTATGTTTCTAAAAAGGGTAATTGGGGATAATCCAGGAAATAACACACTGTTGAGATTTATATCTGTGGTAAGGAAATTAATGATGATTGCTAAGGACAGGTTTTACTCACATTGTGAAAAGCATGAACTTAATAGGGATATCCAGTGTTGGTTTTTGAGGGGGAAGTGCAAATTCACAAATTTGAGGAGGTGATAAAGATGAATGATAAAGGTAGGGCAAGGAATGGTGTCTACGGACTTGTTTAGAGATATAGTGCAGAAACAGGCCCTTCGGCCTATCATGTCCGCGCCAACCAACGATTCCCCGCATATTAGCATTATCCTACACACATTAGGGTCAATTTTTACATTTACCAAGCCAACTTATCTGCATACCTGTATGTCTTTGGAATGTGGGTGGAAACTGAAGATCTCAGAGAAAGCACATGCGGTCACAGGGAGAACGTACAAAATCAGTACAGACATAGTCGGGATCGAACCCGGGTCTGCGGTGTAAGGCAACAACTCGACCGCTGCACCACATTTTACAAGGTTGCTCATGATAGGATGTTTCACAACACTAAATCACATGGGATCCATGGTGATGTAGTCAATTGGTTGAAAAATTGGCGTAGTCATAGAAAATTAGAAAGGAGTGAGGAGGGTATTTATTATCTGGTGGTCTGTAATCAATGAAGTTCCACATGGCTCAGTGCTGGAACCTCCATTATTTATAGTATATTTTTGAATGACAATACAAGTGGTACAATTAGCAGGTTTCCAAACAACTTGAAATTAGTAGTTTAGATTGTGAGGAAGTTTGTTAATTGTTTTCTAACATTGCTCTCCTCAGTACCAATTTTCATATAGTATTTCATTGCATATTAAAACAAGACTTGTCAATGTAGTTATTTTTTAGATGGACAAGTACCATTTTTATTTCCTTCTTGTTCTACTATCATTATGCAGTATATTACAAAAGAATAGATGCCAGTCGCAAGTGTTGATACTGACAATTTTTGGGGATTTGTTGATGGAATAGAAAACTGGTTACCTCGCTAAGGACCTTGTTTTGAATCCACCTGCATGAATCATCTCAATGCCACCCTGAATCATTCTCTTGCCCGATCTTCCAACTACCGACATATGCAAGACAAAGTTCTTATCTAGTGGTCATGACCATGCCTTGAATACTTCCTATTTACAATGGATATCCCAAATTGACAAAACCAATCCACAGTAGCTGAGGAGAAACCATGTTTCCTGAAGAAACCTTGGATGTCCTAGAATGGAAAGCCTCATCTTGAGAGCAGGTGTGGCAGAGAGGGAGAAATTGAGAATAAGTGATGGCGTCTTTACAAGTCAGAGTGGGAGATAGTGTAGACAAGGTAGCTGTATTAACCTATTATAACTTATGAGAGCAAACCAATGATAAATATGATATTTGGGGGTAGGTGAGGGGTTGTCAGAGGAGAGAGATAAATAGCAAAAGAACATGGAACAATAGGACTTTTGAGTTCTAGCATAAACTTACCAAAAATATTTCTAATCCCTTGGACCTTTACCAGATAATCAATATATCGACCAATGACAGGGAGATTAATTTCACTGCAAGACATAAAACAATATTTCCAAATGATACATTTGTTGCCATACAAGTCAGTTGGCATTAAATCTTGAATTATGTTCACATTCTTACTCATCATTTGTCAGGGGTGTGAAGGTTGCTGCCACCAAACCACTAAGCCTTTTGCTGCTCATTTTTACCTGAAGGAAAAACACGTTGGTTAAATCTTGAGGTTCAAATTGAGCGTTCAGGTACACACAAAAACTAAGACAACTTATGGACAGATTCAGTGCAAAACATGAAGGAGAATACAAGACAAACTGGTGTATTTTTGGGAATCAGATAACTCTGACGCTTCTCCCAGTGTTTTCAACCACATCTCTGGAATTTGAATTTGAATTTGAGGAACTGGGGCAGTCACCTAATTGTTTTAGTAACAATTTTTAATGAAGTTAATCATAATCATAATCGTATTAGCCAAGTATGTTTTGCAACATATACGAGGAATTTGGTTTGCCAGTCATACCAAAAGAGCAACAAGACACACAACTACATAAAATTTGACATAACCATCCACCACAGAGCCTCCGCCACATTCCTCACTGCGATGGAAGGCAATAAAGTCTTATCTTCTTTCCTCTTTTTTCTCCCGCGGTCCGGGGAGTCGAATCATCCGCAATGGGGGCAATCGAAGCTCCCGCAGCCGGCGATTGAAGATCCCGTGATCGGGGCGATTGAAGCTTCCGTGATCGGGGTGATCTAAGATCCCGTGATCGGGGCGATCTAAGATCCCGCGTCGGGACGATTGAAGATCCTGTGATCAGGGCGATCTAAGATCCCGCGTCGGGGTGATCTAAGATCCCGTGATCGGGGCGATCTAAGATCCCGGGTCGGGGCGATTGAAGATCCCGTGATCGGGGCGATCTAAGATCCCGTGATCGGGGCGATAAGATCCCGGTCGGGGCGATCTAAGATCCCGCATCGGGGCGATCTAAGATCCCATGATCGGGGCGATCTAAGATCCCGCGTCGGGGCGATCTAAGTTCCCGGGTCGGGGCGATCTAAGATCCCGCGTCGGGGCGATCTAAGTTCCCGGGTCGGGGCGATCTTAGATCCCGCGTCGGGGTGATCTAAGTTCCTGGGTCGGGGCGATTGAAGATCCCGTGATCAGGGCGATCTAAGATCCCCGGAATGGGGCGATTGTAGATCCCGGGTCGGGGCGATTGAAGATCCCGTGATCAGGGCGATCGAAGATCCCGGGATTGGGGCGATTGTAGATCCCGGGTCGGGGCGATCTAAGATCCCGGGTCGGGGCGATCTAAGATCCCGTGATCGGGGCGATCTAAGATCCCGGGATTTGGGCGATCTAAGATCCCGGGTCGGGGCGATCGAAGCCCCAGCGGTTGCAGCTCCCAAAGTAAATCCCTGACAAAGGGACCGTCAGCTCCACAATGTTAAGTCCGCAAGCTCCCGCGGTTGGAGCTCCCGAATTCCCAGCAAGAGGCCGGCAGCTCCACGATGTTAGACCGCAGTGCGGACGTGGGGGCGACACAGAAAAAGTTGCATCTCCGTCAAGGAAAGTGTTAAAAAAAAGTTTGCCCCACCCCCAAGTAAATACAAAACTAAAGATAAACTAAAACATACATTTTACAACAAACTAAAAACACAAAGAAGGAAAAAGACAGACAGACCTGTTGACGAGGCAGCCACCGTATGGCGCCCCTTGGGGGTAACGAGATGAACCTCCGAATCATTTAAATTATGCCACACTTTTACTTACTGTGGATGTCATTGTCATCGGGCGGCATAAGAACAACAAAGTGAAACAATAAAACGATGTCACGGGGCCGGGAGATTGAAAAATCCCGTGACCGCGATCCCGTGACAGCTTCCTAAAAAACTAAGTGAAATTACCAACCCAAACGCCCAGAGCAGTCGACTGCTAAATATAATAGTTTGCTAATGTTTGTCCACTGCGAGGAAGGAGCTGGCACGTTCGGATTTCGGCAGGAACGGCCCCGATTAAGCTGCCCCCGGTTCACTCTAACTTGGCCGCCGGGACCCTGGAACATGAACCTACGTCTCCTCCCTTAGACATCGTTCCTCGCCTCCACGATACTCAGCTCAGCTCAGCTCAGCTCAGCTCAGATGCCGGGGAGCAGGTGCCGCCCGCCCTCGATGACAGGCCGGCCGGTGATCATTGTGCGTCAGCTGGTCGCTCGGAAGCCGCCTCCTCTCCGTCTGTCGCCTTGTGAATGAATGCATGGATGGATGGATGGATGGATGGATGGATGGATGGATGCCAGCCGCTGTGTCGCACGACTTGTACACTGCGGTGACTGAGAACAGATTCCTCCGGCTGCACAGTTCAAAAGCACAGGCTTAGTTAGACCGAGGAGTCGAACATTCAGACGAAAACTATTCTAGATTTCCTCATATTCCACTTGGGTAACTTACAACCCGACGGTATGAACATTGAAGACAGATATAAAATGCTGGAGTAACTCAAACTCAACGGGACAGGCAGCATCGCTGGAGAGAAGGAATGAATGGGTGGTGTTTTGGGTCGAGACCCTTCTACAGACGGAAGGGTCTTGACCCAAAACGTCACCCATTCCTTTTCACTAGAGATGCTGCCAATCAGGCTGAGTTACTCCAGCATTTTGTGTCTATCTTCGATGTAAACCAGCATCTGCAGTTCCTTCCTACATGGTATAAACATTGAATTCTACATCTTCAAGAAAAACCTCAACCCCCCACTTTCCCGTGGACCTCACCCTCATCCTCACCGCTGTGTACTTTTGTTTGGATGGGTCATGGTGGAATTGGCCATATAGACCATTTATATGTTTGTGATGTTCTGAATGGTAGTCACATTTGGCAAATGTAGGAGCAAACATGTTTGCATTGTAAGATAACACAAACACTTACGGGTTTAAATATGTAAAACTTGTTTCTAGTGTTGCTGGTTGAGCAACAACAGAAAATGCCTGGAGCACCCATAGGAAATCTGTGGGGTCACAAGGAGAATGTGTAAACTCCACACTGACAGCACCAGAGGTCGGAATTGAACCTGGATTGCCAGAGGTGTGAGACATGAGCTCTATTGGATCTCTGAGGAGGCGAATTCCAAATGCGGTGTGAAAGTGAGGTCCTAAACCACTACCATCAACTTAAATGAGGATAATTATAATGGTGGAGTTGTGTAAGGTGAACTGGGATAATGCTGGGACAGGTCAGTAGATGAACAGTGGCAGATACAGCAGCATAGCTAGTGAAGCTGTGGCCTCACGGTGCCATAGAACTGGGTTCAGTGCATTCCTTGGATGCTGTCTGTCGAGATTTTGCATGCTCTCCCCATGACTGTTAGTCGAAAATGAGGCTGGTGAATTAATAAAAGGAAACCAAAAAATGGCAGATATGTTAAATCTTTATTTTTACATCAGTCATCACTGTGGAGGATATTGCATACATTTGTCAAATGGGCTCATTTCAAACAACATTTTTACAGATCTTGGTCACATTGGATGAAGTATAAGAGAAACAAACTGGTCAAAAGGCAAACAAATCACCAGCAATCCAGCACCCAAATGCTTTCAATGAAGTGGCCACAGAGATAGTGGAGCCATTGGTTCAAAATGATCAAAACCTGCTAAATTCCAGGAGATGCCAGAAGATTAGAAAACAGCCAAGATGAGGAAGGAAGCAAACTATAGACAATTTAATATCAATTGTTGGCAAGAAGTTTGAGTCAATAATCAAAAAAAACAATCTAATCATTTAGGAAAGCTGAATATGATCAAACCGAATCAATATTGGTTTATGAAAGGTAAATCATGTTTGACAATTGAGCTTGAATTCTTTGCAGAAGTGACAGAAGAGTTAATAGAGGGGAACTAGAAGTGGTAGAAGTCATATAATTAGATTTCCAAAGGCATTTTACAAGATGCAATGTAAGAGGCTGATGTATAGCTTCAGAGCCCTAAGGTACTGGAAGAAGTATGTTGTGTAAATTGAAAACTAATGGTCACATAGAAAATAAGATCTGAAATAAATGGGTCCATTTCAGGCCATATGGATGTAGCAAGTGGACTGACCCAGAGATCGGTTCTTAGCCCTCAATTCTTTAGGAAGGAACTGCAGATGCTGGTTTACACCAAAGATAGACACAAAATACTGGAGTAACTCAGCAGGACAGACAGGGGAGAAGGAACGGTTGACATTTCGGGTCAAGATTGTTTACTGTTTTTTATTAATGACTGGGAGGAAGGAACAAAATTTAGTGTTTCCAAGCTTGCCAAGGATATGAAAATAGGTGGAAGGGCATGTTGTGAGGAGGACATTGTCATTTTGCAATTGGATATTAGATTGACTGATTTGGTGAAAATGTAGGAAATCTAATCTGACAAAATGTGAGGTATGCAGTTTAGCATGAGGAATCAAAATGGAAATTGTTATCTAAATTAAAAGATAGCAAGAATGTAAAGTTCAGAGGGATAAAGCTCTCTTTGCACAAAACACAAAAAGTCAGCAGGCAGGTCAAAAAGTAGTTAAGAAGGCATATACCATTTTGGCCTTAATTACAAGGGGAATGAAGTTTATGAATAGGGAGATTTTGTTCCTATCATACACGGTATTGATGAGCCCTCACCTTGAATACTGTGTAATGTTTTGATCAGCTTACCTAAAACAGGACACACTCGCATTGGAGGCGGTCCACAGGAGATTGACCAGGCTATTTCTTGGAATTATAGCATTGACCTATCAAGAGGGGCTAGAAGAATGAAAGTAGACCTTATTCAAACAGAAGATCCTAAGGGTGCTTGACAGCATAAATGTTGAGATGTTTCCACCAGTGGGAGAGTGTTAAACAAGCTAAAAACAATAAGGAACCTGTAATTTAAAACTGGAGAGCATAGGAATTTGTTGTCACAGAAGGTGGTGAGTCTCTGGAAATTGTGCCCCAGAGGGCAGAGAAGGCCAGATCATTAGATATACTTAGTTGGATATAAATAAACATTTGAAAGACAGGAGATGTGAGGGTTTTGGGTGGCACAGAAGAGATGTTGATGCACTCATAGATCAGCCATGAACACATTGAATGGAGGGGGAGGCAAGGGATGAGATGGTCTGCTCCTCTCCTATTTTCTGGTGTTCTTAAGAGACAACAGTTATACTAACTGTGCCAGTGTGCTACCTTATTTCTGAACTGACATTTTTTTAACAGTTATTATTTACGTTAAATAATAACCTTTTAACCAAATTATTAAAAGCACTGTCAATAAACAAAGCAAAATGTAGTCTTCTTCTTTTCGTGTCCATCTTATTACAAATGTTGACCTCACTGTCATCGTCCGTCCTGAAAAGAACGCAAGCTTCCGGCGACAATCAGTGGAAGCCATCATTTGTTGCAATAGATGATGGTGGTAGCAAAATTAGCTCAAGATACTTCCAATTTCCAGCCCCGCGACGTGATTGCTGCTGCTATGGGCCAGCAAAATGTAGTAAGGAGCATAAAATAAACATTATGAAATAATACTTTTCACTGACCCTTCAGAAGTTATTAAAAGAATGTTATTTACCAAAAGGTTACTCGAAGAGGTATGCAAAGGCCATATATCATGGAACAAACCACTTCAGTGTGAGATGAAAAACCTTTATTACACAGCATCATTCCAGTGTCAAGATCATTATCCTTAGTGACTCAAAAATCTACAGTTACAACATGATTGAACAGGTTAAACGATACCACATTGCAGAAAGCAAAATCACAGTTTTTGTAGGTTGCTTAGAACCCATTAGTGTAATATGGCACCAGATTCAGACAGCCAAGCTCGAGAGAAGAGATTTGCATGTAGTGTTTTTGGACCTAGCAAAAGCGTTGGATCTGTGCCACATACTGTTGTCTTATTTGGAGTGCTTTTGATTTCTTTAGAGTTCCAGGATCGATAGAAAATTAGTGAAAGCATATTTCCAAGATGTCCGAACGTGTTTTAGTACAGCAGACTTTACAACAGCATGGCAGAGATGGGCATTATGGCAGGGTGAACTATTTCATAGCGTTTAACCATTAAGCGTCCTCTACAATGGCGATGGACCACAACAGAGCTAGAAGCATCAGGTGGGTATCGTCAGCATGGGTTCAAAGTGTTAGTACAGGAAGCAACGGGACAAAGGATTGAGAAGATGCTGGCTGGGCAGGGCCCTTTTTTACCCTCCTTGGCCCAATTTTTCATTGGGGCCATAATATTAGGAAAATGGTATATATGGCTTTATATGATATGGGAGGCCCATTCAATTCCTTGGTTAGTATCTGGTGTCACTGTACTCAATGAAAGGCATACAGAAGTTAGAGAGCATAGATAATGGGTAATGCAGGCGATTTATTAATTCGTTGGCATAGATTGATAGATTAAGCGCTGAAGTCACGGATGGTATTTCTTTGGAGAAGGACTAACACAAGCATATCCAGTGAGATAGGAAACGATGGAACCAGTAGAGAAAAGGTAGTAATGCAGCATGAAGAAGAATCGCGCCCTGTACGTCAAAGGAGGAGTATATGGAGAAACCTCAGGTGTATAAACGTTTGGGACTTAGCTGTTGTATAACAAGAAGGTGGACCAGGGGATTGAGGGGACACTGAGCAGGTTTCATGCAGTCGCCCTACTACGAAAGGATGGTTACTGTACAAGAAGGAAGTTAGAGAAGATAAATGACGTTATTTCTTTGGAAAGGATAAGAATGTGCGGGAATCCCGCTAAACTTGGGAGGTTGTATAAACAGGAAGTTGCCCTTGTGCTGTCTTAAGTTGTTGTGGTGTTTGCAGTTTAGGCTCAGGAAAACAATTTTCCCAGATTGTATGCTGGTAATACAGTCTGTGAGGCTTGGGGGGGACTACATAGTGCGTCGCAGTTGTGTCTCCAACGGCACGCCCCTCTAGAGATCAGACACCTCCTCACTGATATGCAGGTGGGACCAGTGGTGGAAGGGCAATTTCTAGCAGGTGAAAAAAGTTTAGTGATGGTGGTTAGTTCATGAATCACAATGGTGTGAGAAAATGGGGTCACACCCAATATGATTGATCAGGGTTGCACCATTTATTGTTAACAAGAATAGTAAGTCCCCCACCTTTACACTTGCCACTCTCACTGCAACCCCTGTCCGACCGAACAGTCTGAAAGCCATCCACACTCGCGTTGAACTCAGGGATGTCCTCGAGGAGCCATGGCTCCGTGAAACACAGCACACTGCTCTCATGGTACTCCCTCTGGGTCTTCACTAGTGCAGCTAGCTCGTCAATCTCGTTAGCCAGCAAATAACCGGAAAATGTGCTGAGAATTTATAAAGGAAAAGGAGAGAGGAACAAACACTATTTCAAAAGAATAAACTGTTTATTATTTAATTATTCATAGCAATTTGAAAACAAGAGTGAGACCTTCAAAATGGAGGCATCGTTCAACCTAGAGTTAAGCTCGGGCAGTCACCTAATGAAAGTTGAATGACCAGAGAGCAAGCAAATTCATGAACAGTAGACTTTTGGATGACCTAAGGTTTGTGATGGATGCATTGAAGTTGAGTAGGGCTTCATATAATCAGTTAAACATTAAGGGAACAAAACAGAGGCTAGGGAAATTAGAGAAAATAGTGAGGTCCTGTGAGATACCCTTTATGCTCACAATTAATACTCAAAGACTAAATCCTGGAAGCAAGAGATTTCTTTATTTTACGAGTCTGCAGACCGGGTGCCTCTCCAACTCGAGACACACTGAAGCCAGAGAGATCATCCCCCTTCATACACATCAAATGGATCAGATCTTCCCCCTTATACACCAACAATCTTACATTCACATTCAATCTCCCTCCGGACCTTTCTCCAATAGGGTCGGAGGTGCACAATCTGTAAGTTCCCACCGTACATCCCTCGCACCTCCTATCATACATTGGCATGTTCAAACATGTTCATGGTAATGAGCAATTTCTTGACCAGGGGGGTTTGTAATATTCATTTATTCTAAAGCATGCTCAATTGCTCATGACCTGGCCCAGTTTACTCACTCCTAGTGAACCCCTCAGTTTCCTCTCAGTAGTTTTCTATCTCAGTAGCTAAAGCTAAGCTATAGTGACAAGGGTCCCATCTATCACTCCTTTCCACTGATAGGGATCTCTCTACATCACCCCCTTCTCTAGCTATACAATGAATCTCTTCTTACTCAAGGACTCGAGGATGGGTCTGGCAACCTTCAGACACTGCTGTGTCAGAATCCTCTCTCCAGCCCCTCTCTGTTTGAATTCTCTTTAAAACTCCTTTCTTTAATAGGGTTTAATCACTTTATCCCTCACAGTCCTTAAACATAATATTACCAAAGGGGCGATGTTGGCAACCTTGACGTGGATAAAAGTGGCTAAGTTCACCAGGGTCTGATCAAGTGTATCCAAGAATAGGAAGAAGGAGAATAAATTTCAGTGGCCCTGCCAGAGGTTTGTGAATCTTCCTTAGTCATGGGTGAGGTGCCAGAAGACTGGAAGGTGGCTAATGCTCTTCATTTATTTAAAAAGGCTCCTAGGACATGCCAGGGAACCATGGGCCAGTGAGCCTTATGCAAGTGGTTAGAAACTTTATGTAGGGCATTCTGAAAAGCAACGTAGTCATCAATTTGAAGGGTCCCGACACAAAACGTCACCCATTCCTTCTCTCCAGAGATGCTGCCTGTCCCACTGAGTTACTCCAGCATTTTGTGTCTATCTTCAAGGTAGTAGATATGACCTTGATAAGGCCTTCAAAAAGGCCAAAAGGAACTTTCACTCTGAACTGGACTGGATGTTCAGCAGCTGTGGCAGGGCTACTAGCCTGGTATGCCATCACTTGATGACACCAACATTGGTGATGCAGTGGACAGGGATGAAGATTGTTGTCTCAGGTTCAAAAAATAATATTGATCAACTGGAAAGTAGGCAAAGGATTGCAGATGGAATTTAATTAAAACATGTAAAAAGTGATTGCGATTTGAGAAGTGAAACCGGGGCAAGGCATACATGGTGAATGATAGGGTCCTGAGGAATGTTATAGAACAGAATTATATACATGCAAATGGGGGTGCAAGTGCATAGGTCTGTGAAAGTGGGAACATAAGAAGATAAGATGGTGAATAAGGTATTATAGTATTCTTGCCTGAGGCACTGAGTACAAGATTTGGAATTTCAGTTAAAGAGACCATGTTCAGCAACACTGAAGAAGCCCACAAAAGTGTCTGCGCCTTTCCTCCTTCGCTCGAAGCGTAACCCTCGATTCTCCACATTCTGAAACTGCGTTCTTCCGCCTTCCTGAACACGGAAGTGTCAGTGCCGGGAGGAAGTGAGACTCCCGCGGTGGCTCCCGGGAGTTGTAGTTCATGGTCGTCAGATCGCCAATGGCCGCCCCCCGAGGGCGAGTCTGACCACGGGGGGGGGGGGGCGGAGGGGGGAGGGGGGAAGGGGCCAGTGTCCGCGTTGCCAGGGGGACGGCGCGGGGGCCGCGGCCTTTGCCGCCGCCGCTATTTATAGGTCCCAGCGGGCGGCGCGCGCTGACGACGTCGACCTGCTTCACAAGCGCCGACTGTGACGTGTGCGGGCGCCGCGTTGCGGCGGGCGCAGATTGCAACATGGCGGCGGCCGTGTTGCAGCAGTTGCTTGATCGCGCTGAATTTGCCAAAATACCCAAAAATGTTGTGTCCAAGCTCGAGAAGCTCATCTCCGACAAAGATGTAGACGTTGATACGGTGAAGGCCAAGTACGAGCGATTGAAAGTGGATAGCGGTAGGTGAAGTAAGGAAGTGCGCAGAAATGCCAGCGCGGCTGTCCTGGATTATGCCACAGGCGTCAGATGATTCATGTTCAATCTTCCCACAGCCTATGTCCTACTTAGAGCTGCAGAGCTTTTTGTGTGCAAATGTTCAGTCGCTTCAGTTGTCAAGAAACGATCCCCTTTTATTTCTAATCGGCTCTAGGATTGTTTTAAAAACCCGACAAATCAACGATTAGAAACGCTACCTTTATCTCCATAGATGCTGCTTGCTTTCAGTATTCCTATTGTATGTTTATATTTAGAACATTTTGCGAAAATATTTTTTAAGTTGCTCGAGCTTGTTGTTTGTATATAAAAGTTACAATTTTAGTTTGATAGATTGTTGGTTTGGAGACATACGGAACAGGATGCAGGAACCCTGAGCAAAACGAAACGTTTTGGAGGAACTCGGGCAACATCTGTAGAGGAAATGGACAGGCAAGGCTTCGGATTGGAAGGATTGACTGTCGTGAAATGTTGTTTATTCCCTTTACAGATTCTGTTTGACCTGTTGCGTTCCTCCTGATCTTTGCATTTTTATATCCTATTATATTGGATGCAACTTTTTTTTGTTTTCCATGGTTAGTCTTTCCGTTGTTTTATCCCATGCCTCCTACTCACTTTATGTCCAGGCCTTCAAGTTACTCTGTGTCTTTCTACTCGGAATGTTTATTACTGGTACATATGTGCACCATAATTAGGATTTTGCCTTTTCTATTGGTATTACGTGATGTGTTAGATACCATAGGGTTTTGAGACTGACTCTTCCTCTGATGATTTAGATTTTTCTCAGATTTTGTGTAAAGCACACAACCAAAATGAGCTTTGACTTGGGTTAGTATGTGGAACTGGTGTTGAAGCCATTACAGATAGTTGCTTGAGAGACAGGAAAGAGACTAGTTGCTCAATGTTCCAAGGTTTAGATGTTTCAGATGTGATGGAAAAGAGGTGAGGTTTATTATGGATCAGGATGATGTCACAGCTTTACTCAGAGAGACATCTTGGAGGACTGGAACACTGAGTTGTGGGTGATTTTAATTTCCCAATATTGATTGGGACTTCATTTGTGCCAGTGGACTAGATGTGACAGAATTTGCTTGACTCTTAAAAGAAGGTTTCTTGAATCAAGCTGAAGTTCGTCCCATGAGTGAAAGTGCCATATTAGACATTGTACAGGGAAATAAGTCTGAGCAGCTGAACATGTTGAGGAGAGAGAGTGTGTTTTAGTGTGTGTCTATAAGAGATGGGTGGACATAAAAACAAACATTAAATAACAGTGCAAAAAAGATAAAACCAGTGCTCCCAAGTCTATGTAGTTCAGAGCTTATTTGAAGGTTATAGTGTTTAATAACTTGATGGCTGTAGGGAAGAAGCTGTTCCTCAACCTACATGTTAGTTTTCAGGCTCCAATATCATCTTCCTGATGATAGGAGTGAAATGTGTGTCCTGGGTGGTGTGGGTCTTTGATGTTGCTGGCTGCCTTTTCGTGGTAGGGAGGTCAGTATCGTCTTTGCTCCTGAGCATTCAAGTTGTTGAACCAGGCCGGGGTGCAACCAATTAATATGCTCTACCATGTGCCTGTAGAACTCCAAGAGAGTACTCTCTGACATACCAACTCTCAGCAACCTTCTCATGAAGTAGCGGTGTTGATGGGCTTTCTTTATAAATCGCATCTGTGTTCTGGAACCAGGAAAGATGTTCAGAGATATGCACGCCCAGGAATCTGAAACTTTTGATTCTCCCCATTGTCTGTTTTCATTCTTCCTCTTTGAAAGTCCACAATCAATTATTTGGGTTGTTGTGCTGGCCCCATTTGGTCGGTTGATTGACCTCCCTTTATACTCTGACATCGTCATCTGTAATTTGTCCCACAACGGAGGTATTGTCGGCGAACTAGAAGATGGCGTTCGCACAGTTCTCACAGCTGGATAGTCGTAAGTATAGAGTGAGTGATCATAATTCTGAAACTTTTCAGAGTATTTTGGTTTGGTATTGGTTTATTATTGTCATGTGTATTATCCAGGTGGATCACACTATAGACAAGTACAATCAAACCGCACAAAGGTACAACAGGTAGTGGGAAGAGAGAGAGGAAACGCTGCGGAATATAATGATACAGCTACAGAGAAAGTGCAGATAAAAAGTGCCACAGCCCAATGAGGCTTATTGGGAGATCAGGAACACATCTTGGTTTATGATGAATCTGTTCAAAAACTTGGAAGAAGCTATACTTGAATCTGGATTTGCATACGTTCAAGCTCTCAATTTAGGATGCTTTCTCTGGAGTGTCAAAGGAAATTAGTAATATTGCAGAAATGTTGAATTTCTTCTGAGGAAATGGTGGCATTGGGGTGCTTTCTTGACAATAGCTTCAGTGTAGTTGGACCAGCATATTTTGCCTTGGAACATGAAGTTCCCAACCATTTCCACTTCAGCACCATTGTTGCAGACCCAGGGCATGTAGGTCACCTGCATCCTGAAGTCACTGACTAGCTCCTTCATTTAGCTGATATTGAGGGAGCGTTTGCCGTCTTGACACCACCCCATTCCTGTTCTCCAGCTTGTCATTGTTTGATATATGGCCCGCCGTGATGACAGAACTTGACTATATAATTGTGAGTGTACAATAATTATAGCAATGGGGATGAGAACACATCTTTGCAGGGCATCAGTACGAGCATCATTGCAACAGTATTGGACAGACACTAGAGAGAGTAGATTGGGAGCAGATGTTTTGGAATAAATTCACCTGACATGTTATAAGCCAGTGAGCCGTGCATCATTGGTGAGGAAATTAATGAAGAAGATTCTGAGGGACAGGATTTATTTGTATTTGGAGGGAAAGCATGGATATGTCAGGGAAAATCAAGGTGATCATGTGCATGGGAGAGGTCCTGTGTCAATTTTTTTTTTTTTTTTTTAAGGGGGTGATGAAGATGATTGTGGCTAGTAGGGCAATGGATGTTGTGTACATGGGCATCAGTAAAGCATTTGACAAGGTCTCTAATGATTGGCTGATGCAGAGGAGATTATGTCAGATGGGGTGCACTTAGTGTTAGTAAGCGATACAAAATTGGCTTGGTCATAAAGAACAGAGAATTGTGGCAGAGATGTGTTTCTCTGACTGGAGGGTGGGACCAGTAGTGTTTCACAGCGATCAGTGCTGGGACCTCTTGTGATAATCTGGATTAAAATGTCGGTGGTCTGATCAATAAATTTGTAGGTGCCACAATTGGTTGGAGTTGTGGAAAGCGAGGAAGATTGTTTGAAAAATGCAACAGAATATAGATGATTGGAAATCTAGGCAGTGAAATGACTGATGGAGTTTATTCTGGATTAGATGCCACAGCATACCACCTCAATAGGAAAATGAAATTGTCACGTGGTAATTTGAAGATTTTGGAAAGTTGTCATAATTCCACTCTTGGGCAACAACCTGAAAAATATCTTACAACTTCTCGGGTGGTTTGAGCAAGATCATCTGCATTGATTAAGATTTAGATTGGTTGGATCTTTTGACATTTGTATGCAATGTCATAAATGGAAACTTTTTTGTTTTTCTCGAACGGGGAGGAACGTGGTGGTGATTTGTGTATCATAAAGAGGATTAACAGGAACTGCATTTATTGCTCATCCTATCCTATGTTGTGGTCTTTTGAAGGTGGTGGTGACAACTGTGGGGTTCCTGTGGGACATTAGCATTTTCAAGTTAGCTATGTGTTGTGTGTCTGAATGAGCTTTGAGTGATAGACGTCCTCTCCTGATGAAGCACATGGAATTTTTACAACAATCCAGTAGTTTCTAAGAATATCATTGGCACGATACAATTTTTCCAAATTCCAGATTGTGATCTAGATTTAAATTACATAGCTATCTATCTACCTGTAGATTACCAAATATTTTTTTAATGTTTTCTGCGATTGAGTATTTCTGGAAATGTCCCTTTCACATGCTTTTTTATATAAGCTGTGGTACTTCGCACAGGACAAAAAGATCTTATTTGAATCCATCCAGAATGGTTTGGGGAAAATCTGCATTTTATAAGTTTTTTCAGCCTTTTATGTGCATAAGTTAAGCTCGCTAGCAACAGGTTCACCTTAGTCAAACCCTTGAGTTTGGTAATGCCCACAGGATGTGAGCACATAATGGAGGCTTATGCATCATAATAGTACTGCATTGTTTTGGTCAAACATTTTACAGCAACATTTTTGGTTGCACATGTTGGCTGTATCACTAATCACATGGCTAATTTTCGAACAGCAGGACCTCTTCCAATGTAAGACAATTTTGAATGCATAGACCAATAGCAACCATCTAGATTTTCTAAATGTTGATCATAAAGACAATTGTGGGTCAGTATTCAAAAAATAGTTCACAAATTTTCTGCCAAACGTATTTTTGCCTGAAGTTATTGTTAACCTTTGAAGTACTTTGCAATATCCTGAGGGAATGCAGGAGGTATGTTATGTCAGTAATCCCAAAGTTGTAAATTGCAGGAGGCTTCTGTTCCATATAACGTGCATTAAGGTGCTTCTAATGTTATTATTGAGCTGTGTACAATTTAACAAGGGTGATGAATTGGTGGACTGTTGTAAAGTCTGAATATTTTACTCTTCATCATCTTAGTGAAAGAAAACCTAGCATTCTTATCCAGCATAGTCTATTATGGTTACTGTTTTCAGGCCAACGTAGTTAACTTCTCACTCAATGGAAATGGACTAGGTTAGTTAGTTTCCTCAAGCCACGAATCAGATGCTCCAAGCCTTATCACATATTTGGGAATTAGATTATATAAATGCTTTCCTGGCCTAGGGATGTTTGAAATGAAAAATCGTGTATAGGTCCACCCACCGATTTTCAAGCAAGGGGTGGTGTGGCGCCTCATAATCTGGGCAAAATTACGACAGTATACTTGAATCCCCACCCTCCGGAAGTCCCCTTGTAAATATAGCATCTAGACGGGGTGGCATGGCCAATTTACCTCGTAAATGCCCGAAACGTTGCCAGTCTGAAGAAGGGTTTCGGCCCGAAACGTTGCCTATCTCCTTCGCTCCTTAGATGCTGCTGTACCCGCTGAGTTTCTCCAGCTTTTTGTGTACCCTTACCTCGTCTGAACTCCAGTGGCCGATTGTTTGGGTCAAATTTACCCCCTGTGGCTGAGGCTCTGGAGGTCCGCCTAGGACTGAGCTGACTTTGTGGGCCGATGTCTCTAGTCGTCTGCCTGTGCGGCCGGTTTGGGTAACGTTGGACTTCTCTCGGAGGTGGACACGTAATTACTTTTGCTTTATGTTTATTGCCCATTGCCATAACTTAATGAACCTCTTGTTGATTCTGCTTGTCTGGGTTTTTGTAAACATTTTATGTTTCAGATTGAAAGAATTTGTATATCTTCTAATCACACACTGCACTTTTTTACGTTTAATTATTTGGAATTTCAAACAAGTTACTTGATAAATAATTTATTAATTCAAGTGCCCTTTTTATGTAAACTTCGGTTGGATAATAAATTTGCATACAGTGTACAAATATCAGTGCATAGATTATCAGTTGCAGAGAGTTCAAATTAAAAGCATTTTTATAACATTTCAGAGCAACAGTACTTTGAAGTGGAAAAACGACTGACCCAGACACAGGAAAAGCTAGTATCAGAGACTCAAGAATGTCAGAAATTGCGGGAGGAACTTTCTACACTTAGTAAGTACTACTGCAGAAGTTCAAAAGTTTTAAGATGGGTTAATTTCTAACGGTACTGGGTGTGGTCAGATGAGTTCATACATTTTCTTCATGATTTAATGTTTTTATTCTTCACAGATGATCAATTAAAAGATACTAAGGGCAAAAATAAGGACCTAGAATCTGCGAAGGACAAACTAATGAATACAGAGGTACGCAATGTGAAATACAGTATTTTACTTATCCTTGGCATTTGCCACATTACCCAACTCTCCTTATCTCCACAGATGTTGCATTTTACTTCCACAAATTTTGAGTAAATCCAACGTTGTATTGATTTTTCAATAAATGTTGATGAAATGAAATGGAGGAAAAGCTCTTCATCTAACCAGAGAATGTAGTAACCAAAAGTTGTGGTCCATATTGCATGACAAGCAGGAAGAGAGGACCCGGCAATGTGCTCCTAGGGCAGGTTATAAAGTGATAGTTAAATGGAATGGAAATGGAACTTTCAGCCCGACTCATCTTTGCTAATTAAGATGTCTGTCTCAGCTGGCCCGGTTTATAGCCCATATTAATAAATCTTTTCTATCCATATATGTCCAAATGTCTTATATACATTGTGATGGTGCCCGCCTCCACAGCTTCATCTGGTAGCTCGTTCCCTATATCTGCTGTCTACCTCTTGGATCTCATAAATCCTATTTCATCTTGATTCTATTTGATTGTAGTTTTAAATGTACTTACTCTGGGAACTAGATTGTGATCCTCACCTTGTCAACACTTCTCATGATTTTATATACCGCAATCCCCTATGTTATGGGGGAACAAAATAGTCTCAGCCAATCCAACCTCTTCCTATAACTCATGCCCTTCAGTCCCGTTATAACACCCTTGTAACTCTTTGCTGCCTCCTTTTCAGCTAAATTACATCTATCCTAGGTTACCAACTGTCCCGATTCGCCGTATTTCGTCCGGCGAAACAACCTAAATACGGTGTTCCGGCAGGCAAACATGTCGTTACGGAGAACGAACACGTGCAGCGGGAAAGGGCGGGAACGAGCGGGGGGGGGTCACGTGCAGCGGGAAGGGCGGGAGCGGGAACGAGCGGCGGTCGGACACGTCGAGAACGGGAACGAGCGATGGTGGGTACAGGATGATGCTACAGACAGAGATGGTCAAAAGGCTGTTAAGACATTCATGTGCAAGGAACAGAGGTAACATTAGCATTGTGGGGCTAAGGGCCCATTGCCTGTGTTGTATGTTTCAATAGACAATAGGTGCAGGAGGAGGCCATTCGGCCCTTTGAGCCAGCACCACCATTCACTGTGATCACGGCTGATCATCCCCAATCAGTACCCCGTTCCTGCCTTCTCCCCATATCCCCTGACTCCGCTATCTTTAAGAGCCCTATCTAGTTCTCTGTTGAAAGCACCCAGAGAACCGGCCTCCACCGCCCTATGAGGCAGAGAATTACAGACTCTCTGCCTCATAGGGCGGTGGACGAGGAAACACAAAAGTGTTTCCTCGTCTCCGTTCTAAATGGCTTACTCCTTTATTCTAAGACTGTGGCCCCTGGTTCTGAACTCCCCCAACATCGGCATTGTCATTTAGACAATTGAGTTTATGTGTATGTGTATACTAAAGGATGTTTATGTGTGTTTAATGAGTTTGTATATAGTACTAGTTGAAAAAAGGAAGGTTGGATTCAACGCGCGTTGCAGATTTTGGGTCGTTGCCATACATATTTCTGGTGCCGCAACATGTTACTGAGAGAAATGCATTTACCCCCATTTGTTACTGACAAATGGGTTGAATGTACTGTGAACTAAATTTAGGGTTGGCATCTCTGCTATCCTATATCTGGGTGACCAGAAATGCACACGATACGCCAAGTGCAGTCTTACCGAAGACTTGCACAAGTGTCCCAACCCCTGTACTCGATACATTGATTGCTGAAGGGAAGTATGCCAAACACTATCTCTAGGGATGCTGCCTGACCCGCTGGAGTTACTCCAGTATTTTGAGTCTTTCCTTGTGTAAATCAACATGTGCAGTTCCTTGTTTCTACTGTCTTCATCACTCCATCTACCCGTGCAGAAGCAGAGATGAGAACAATAAAGACAGATGAAAAGGTTGGGATAGAGGGATCGGGATCATAGGCTGGCAGATAGGATTGGTGAGATTGACATTGTCGGCAGAGATACAGTGCGCTCTTCAGTGTTCCATGAATCAGAGGGAATAAGTAAAACAGAAACGCAAAAATGTAACATGCAAGTGTAGCACTGGAAGTTGAATGGGGTGTTGGCTTTCATTACAAGGTGTTTGGAGTATTTAGAGGTATTGGTATTGGTTTATTATTAAGTGTAACGAGATACAGTGAAAAGTTTTGCTGCGTGCCTTCGAATCAAAATTATACTAAACGTGTGTGCAATCTAGTCATTCGCAAGTACAACAGGTAGTGCAAGGAGAAATATACTGAAGAATATAGTGTTACCGCATTTTAGCCTTACAGGAAAAAGTGCAAGGTCTGCAGTCAGGTGGGTTGAAAAATCAGGTCTACGCTCTAACTTCTGGAAATACTTGTTCAGTCTGATAACAGTGGGAAGGGAGCAGTGTTTGATGTAGGATTGCAAATCCCAATCTATAGATGGTCTATTATTATCACTGCTTTGCAATAAGCTGTTATTGGTGGCTTGAACCATTGTCTTTCCTACAAAATATAAATAAGTATCATGTTTAATTTTCATTTCATTTCAACACAGAGCCAGCTTTCTCGTGCAAAAGATGAGTTAGATAATGAAAAACGAGAGCTAGTGAGAACACTTGAACGTAGATTACAGGAAGTGGAACATTTGAATGGTATGTTGAGTAACTTCATTAAAATTTAGTGCCTAATTGCAACAGCTCTTAAAGATACCTTATACCTTAACTTTGGAAGTTTTCGCATATTTCTAATAATGTGTGATGTGCAACGTAATTTGCCAATGATGTTTACATCCTACCATTGTATGTACCTTTTTCCATTGATTGTATCTAACTTTTCGCTTCTTCAAAGCTGTGATCTTCACGTGTCTGAAAACAAGTTTTGTTATTGTGATGTTAAAGCTGAAAAGGAGATGGGAATAGGATTTTGGGTAATATGGCATGACATACTGTGGTGGTCGTGAAGAATGATCTTGTCGTTACCATCAAGGGCAGCAAAAATTATGTTTGAGTGATTTCTGATCTTTCCCCCCCCACATTAAAAAAAGACATTTGTCGTTAAGACAACACGTTAAGAGTAATAATAATAAAATAAAGGTAACATGGGGAGGGTTTTTTAGCAAGAGTGTACAAATCAATTTGGTTCGCCTCCAATTTCATCTGCTTTTTGGGACAATTTCCTGGAGCATTGTTCTTGTTTGTTTCAGACTGTCTTGTGTTGCAATATGGGGTTAATGAATAATTTGGTGGTGGAGCATTGGGAAAAAAGGATTAGGTGGTGTAAAATCTAATATGGCTTCCTTTGCAACATTAGGTCAGAAACTAGAATCTTGTACAAAACAAATTCCATTGATGGTGAGAGATGCATTTGCTCAGGGAAATTTAGTTGGCATGCTTTTAAATGTATAAACCAGAAAATATTCTATTATATTTTGTACATTCCCAAACAAAAATTGATGACTTAAACCTCTACAGGAACATTAATTCAAAGAAGGCTTTCTAATGCCATCTAAGATAACCCCTCAACCTCCTGCCCAATCTCTCCCTGTACCTCGGGCCCTTGAATCCTGGAAGACCCTTGTAAATCTTCCCTGCACTCTTTCCAGCTTAATGGCAACTTTCCTATAACAGGGTGACCAAACACAATACTCTACTCACTAATATTAGTACAACTGTAATATAACGTCCATACTTCTTTACTCAATTCTCTGGCTGATGAAGGCCAAAAGCTACCTGTGACACCACATGGGCGGTCAGTGCCCCAGATAGACAGCAAGGGTTGAGGCTTTTCACCCTGATGGTTTTGGGCAATGGATGTTTTTTAAAACGTGTGGCCACCTTGCGTGGTGACAGGTCAAAGAGAAGGATTTTCCCGAGGTGCATAGTTCCCTGAACGTGTTGTCATAGATGGATAAAATGGTAAACAAGGCTTTTGGTACATTGGCCTTCATCTGTCAGGTTATTGAATATGGAAGTAGGAACATTATGTTACAGTTGTGAAAGATGTTGGTGAGTCCAGATTTGGAGTATTGTTCGTTTTTGGTCACCTTGCTAGTAGAACGTATATCATCAAGCTGGAAAGAGTGCAGAAATGATTTACGAAAGGGAAAGGTTGTGCAGGCGTGGGACAGAGGACAAAAGATTTAGGTGAGAGCGAAAACATTTAACTGAGGGGCAGCATTTTCATGCAGAAGATAAGATCATAAGGAATAGAAGTAGAATTGGGCCATTCGGCCCATCAAGTCTACTCCGCCATTCAATCATGGCTGATCTACCTCTCCCTCCTTACCCCATTCTCCTGTCTTCTCCCCATAACCTCTGACACCTGTACTAATCAAGAATCTATCTATCTCTGCCTTTAAAGTATCTACGAACTTGCCTTCTGTGGCAAAGAATTCCACAGATTCACCACACTGACTAAAAAAAATTCTCATCTCCTTCCTAAAAGAAGATCCTTTAATTCTATGATCAAGTCCTAGAATCTTCTGCTAGTGGAAACATCCTCTCCACATCCCGATGCGTGGGTATGTGGAACGACCTGCCAGAGGAGGTAGTTGAGGCAATAGATCGGAAAGGTTTAGAGGGATAGGCCAAATGCTGGCAAATGGGACTTGCTTAGATGGGGCGTCTTGATCGGCATGGGTGAGTTGGGCCAAACAATGTAAAGAAACTTAATGAATTGAACCATTTTGTCTTTCTATAGGGGATTTGAAACGTCTAAATGATAAACTTGTGGAAGCAAATTCAGCAAAGATAGACCTTCAATTAAAACTCGATGATCTTCAAGTATCAGAAGTCTCTATTAAGGTGAGCTGCAATCTGTCGATGGCTACCAGGTGAAATATTGCTGATTTTATACTCTTTTTAAACTGCATTTGAACACTTTTTTATGACCACCTCTTATATATAATGAAATCATAATTAGAACAATACTTCCTTTCAATTATTTGCAAGTGATTCTTGTTTTGTTTTTTAAATGCAGAATTATATGCCAGTCTCAAGAAGCTACTATAGCGCACTCATTTGTCTTTTGTACAAAAATTCAAAAATTTTGGATTGAAATCTTTGAAATCTTCACAAAACTATTTAAAATAAAACTGACACCAAAGGCAGATTGGATTATTTTTGGAATAACAGAAGGTAGCCCTGAATTAAATGTGTTTCAAAAGAATCTATTTGAATATGGCTTAATAATAGGAAAAAAGCTAATCTTAAAATTCTGGAAAAATGCCCCTATACCAACAGTAAATATGTGGATTTCAACAATGTTTGAAACACTACATCCGGAAGATATGAGACTCCGCCTGGCAGGAAAATCAGATCGTTTCTATTAGACGTGGTCTGCATTTATAGATTTTCTACAAGGATAGGGTGCAAGAGTACCTCAAAAAGGTACCGGCATTGGGTCTTAGTAAAGGGGGATGAAAAACTATCGAGTTGGTAAATTCCTTTTGCGTGATGTTTATAATATAGTAACTGGCTTTTCCTTTTTCTTTCTCTTTTTTTTCTTCTAGGGTCTATCTCTTAATCTCCTTTCTCTAACTCTTTGACCAAGGGCTCTTTTTTCTTTTCCTGTGGCACGCTTTTTCACTTTCACAACTCTTTTCACTTTCTTCACTTTCTCTGTTCCTATTTCTTTGCTCTGGAAGCCTTAAAATTAAGGGGTACAATGATTGTAACAATATATACGGGATGTACACTGATGTATTTACCTCTAATTATCAAAAATATTTTTAAAAAAAATAATAATAAATGCAGAATTATCCAATTCAGTGGGGTTAAATTAATATATTTAATTGCGTAACCTTGCTTTATTAAGGTTCTTTCAAAACTCCACACTCTTGAGTATTTGATTTTGTGTGCATTTAAGTTAGGTGATGAGTAACGCAAAGCGGAGGAGAGAATAGATTGAGGAGCATACATAGAAACATAGAAACATAGAAATTAGGTGCAGGAGTAGGCCATTCAGCCCTTCGAGCCTGCACCGCCATTCAATATGATCATGGCTGATCATCCAACTCAGTATCCCGTACCTGCCTTCTCTCCATACCCTCTGATCCCCTTAGCCACAAGGGCCACATCCAACTCACTCTTAAATATAGCCAATGAACTGGCCTCAACTACCCTCTGTGGCAGAGAGTTCCAGAGACTCACCACTCTCTGTACCTCAGAAAAAAAATCATAAGGGCAAAAAGGAGGCATGCAATAGCTTTGATAGATAAGATTAAGGAGAATCCCAAAAAGTAAAAAGAGAAAGAAAACTACACAAAGTGCTGGAGGTCAACAGGTCAGGCAGCATCTCTGGAGGTGACATTTTGGGTTCAGACTAGAGAGAGTTAGAAACAGAAACATAGATAAATAGGTGCTGGGGTAGGCCATTCAGCCCTTTGTGCCAGCGCCAATCATGGCTGATCATCTAAAATCAGTACCCAGTTCCTGATTTTTCCCATATCCCTTGATTCGTTTAGCCCTAAGAGCTAACTCTTAAAACCATCCAGTGAATTGGCCTCCACTGCCTTCTGAGATTTTTCCTCATCTCAGCCCTAAATGGCCTACCCCTTATTCTTAAACTGTGACCCCTGGTTGTGGACACCCCGAACATCAGGAACATTATTCCTGCATCTAGCCTGTCCAATCCATTAAGAATTTTATGTATACTTTAGAGTATAATTTGGATAAGTGTGAGGTACTGCATTTTAGGAAGTTAAATCAAAGCAAGATATTGATGGTGAAGCCACCAGCCTTTGGGAGTGTTGTAGAGCAAAAGGATGTAGGATTGTAAATACATTGTTTTCTGAAAGTAGTGACTTAGGGTGGTGAAAGGGGCAACGTTCTCACAGAGTAAGTTTACAGTAGGTTTAGTAACAACATTTAAAATACATTTGGACACGATATATGGAAAGGGTAAGAGGGGTTATGGGTCAGGCACATGGAAGTGGGACTAGGTTGGAAGGGTCATATTGGTCAGAGTGGATGAGTTGGTCGCTTCAAGTTCACTTTTATTTGTCACATGAACCAACTAAGGTACAGTGAAATGAGTTACCATGCAGCCATACAATCAAAAAGAGCACATTAGAACTTAACATAAACAGCCACCACAGCGGAATCAACATTCTTCACTGTGATGGAAGGCAAATAACGTTTATTCAATCTTCCTCATATTGTGCACATATTATTGGTCATGCGCATATTCATAGATATGTTTGAACGATTTGAAGGTGGGGCCTGTTGTTGATCTTGTGAGTATATGGGCAATGACGGTTGATTGTAGCAGTAATTCACAAGGTGAGATTCCTGGAATGAAATTGAGTTTTATAAAATGGAATAGTTTTGGCTTCATTTACTGGAGTTAACAATGAAATGTGTGAGATTTTGAAAGACATTCATAAGTAAATGGTGAGAGGCTGTTTCTTCTGGCTGGTGCATCAAATTTAAATACAATGGTTCCAAGAAAAGGTCAGAGACTGGGTTTCATGCAGCAAGTGATCACCTCTTGCCAGCACAATTTCCACGTCAAAAATGTGATAAAATATTCTCCACTCGCTTCATCTGGATCAAAGCAGGCTGTTTGATATATCGTTCCCACTGCCTGAATAATCTGATAACACATACCAAACATGTAACCTCCTTTAAGGGAAGATAAGTAGCAAATGCATCGGAGCAAGTTCTATTTCAAGATTTGGATGTTCATTATTGTTAGGTCTAAAGTGCTCTCTACCTGCAAACGCAGTGGAAATACCTTCACTAATCGGAGTTGTGCACACCACGTTCTTAAGGGCAATTAGCGGTGGGTAATTGCTATCCTTGCCAGTACCACCCAGATCTCGAAAACAAATCAAAACTTGTTTTTGATTCTCTTGTTACTAAACTTTTTTCTCTTTGTTTGCAGTATCGTGAGAAACGTCTTGAGCAAGAAAAGGAATTATTAATGAGTCAAAACAGTTGGTTGAATACAGAATTAAAAACAAAAACTGATGAGCTGCTAGGATTTCGTCGAGAAAAAAGCAATGAAATTCTCGAACTCCGATGTAATTTGGAGAACAAAAAGGATGAGGTAATCTGTCCCTTGTGCTTGGTGAATACAAGGAAAGTTTATTTCTTCATTAACAATCCTAAGTGCATCCCTTTTAGCTGCAAGTTTCCTTTCGAGAAGAGCCATGGGATTTTTTTCATATCTGAACTTCAATGGAAAGGACTTGGTTTAATATAATTTTTAAAACTTGAAATTCAAATAATATACAACACTCAAATTTTGCACAGTTCCAGGGCTATGACTTGAAAGGTGTCTGCTGCTGAATGAGCTTGTTTATTTACCCTTGCCTGTGAAGCCTCCCTGAAAGCATTTGAGTTTGATTATTTCCTACTGAGTTATGGTGTTGTTTATTTTGACTGCAATGCTTTACAGGTTTGCAGCCTGGAAGAACAAATTCGTACTTTAAAATCAGCTAAGGAAAACTTTGAGGAACAAGTTGAGGATTTAATGAATAAGTTGAAGGAGGTTAGTATTTTGTTCACGATCATTGAATGATGAGCATCAGATAATATTCCAAAATGGAGTGTGTGGCCTGAACAAGTGGGTTAAGCATTTAACAGCACATTTGAAAACAGTAAGAAAAAAAGAAATGCAACTGAGAAATTAGCAACAGGTGTACGTTTAACATAGTCACCTGTTGCTAATTTCTCAATTGTGTTTCTTTTTTTCTTACTGTTTTCAAATGTGCTGTTATACTGATAATTCACCACATTAGTTTGTGTACAACTTGGCAGCAAGTTTTAGAAATTAAACCGTTTGGTGTCAGGTATTTTACTAAAATCAATTTGTAAGCCTTGATGCATATGGGGCCTGTCTAGATTTGTACAGCCTTCAATAGTTATATGTATTTTTTCACAATTAGTCCAAGGAACAGTCAGCAACCATGGAAGAAAGATTTCGAAATGAATTGAATGCACACGTGAAGCTGTCAAATTTGTACAAGGTATGTTTTTGTTGTTCTACATTTTAATATTCATGTTAATTTGCATAAATTACGTGTATTTTCTTGAGAAATTAGAGTAGTTCTGCATTGAACTGTCTACCTCTGGCATTGTTCTTCATTTGTGAGGCATATTTTCTTATGTGCAAGGATTGCGGGAATGCTTTGTAAGTGGGTGTATCAGGGAAAGGGAAGTGATTTGAGGTTTATGGTTAATGGGTGATAATGGTGTTAAATGGGGGTAATGGGTTAAAGTGATATGATTCAATGGAAGTGGAGTAAAGTCTGAGGAATTTCTTTAAAGAGCAGATGTGAGAATTGGCCATGATTACTGCACTCCCTGCCATGCAGCACAGTGGTGAAAATGTCTTACAGGTTAAGACCATGGCAGTGTGCTGCACTTTGAGGCATCTGTTCACATATCCATAATCAACATTTGTTTCTTTCACACTTTATGCTTATTTTTTTCCCTCACGTATGAATGTTATTCCCTATTTCAGATTTTTGCATAATGATTTGTTAATTCTGTGAGGGAGATCTATATCCCAAATGGCCATAGCACATGTCTTTATCCTTACATTGTCTATCATCCTATCATGTCTAACTTCCTAATTCGCAATATTAACTTGTTATATTGAAGGTAATGCATTCCTGCATGTAGTTTATATCACTTTTTGTTGTCAGACAATTTTAAAATTTTACATTTGACTTTGATGTAATTTGAAAGTTGCAGTTGCTCTAACCCCCTAGTGAGTGCCACTGTCTGTTCCTCCATCCCAGTTTAATATATCACTGGGAGTTCCAGGCATATGTTAATCTTTTTATAGCCTGGATAATGATTTTGGTAACCACTTTAATGTGGTACTCCCAAATGCCATGATAAAATGCTATCACATCACCATGACAAAAGGAGAATTCTGTCATTTTTAATATTATTCATGGTCCTGCATTTATGCGTTTTTAACATTGGTAGCCTTTTTACAATCTCCATCAATTTTCATGTCATTATTTTATTTTATTTTACTTAGATTTTGACAATATCCTCTCCTTTAATGTGTGCTGAATCTGAATATATCGTGTTTTAACTATGTTGTCTGCCTTTCTTCATGGATTGCCTTTTTTGTCTGCTTGTGTTTGGATTTTTAAATCAATCACGTACGAATGTTGTACGGTGCAAATACCCAGCCTTGAATGTTTGCAGGGTTCAGCTGATGACTCTGAAAATAAAGCAACGGAACTCAGCAGAGCTGTCGAGGAGCTTCACAGTCTATTGAAACAGGCAAATGAAGGTATGTTAATCTCAAACATTCTGCTGCATTTTATGTTGATTTTTGTATATGGGTTGAGGTGCTTGTAAAATTATATCAATTGTCATTTGTTTCAGCTCATAAAGTAACTGAAGATCGGCTGAGTGAGACGGAGACCTCTAAAATCAGAGCAGCTGCTGATCAGCATGAAAAGATCATGAAACTTGAAAAAGAATTGGAAAATGCGAACCATCTTCTTACAACAACCAAGCATAAAGGTGCCATTAGTTTGATACTGAAGCTTATTTGGTAACAGTAAAAATGTTTTGTGACATCTGACAATGTGTTTTATATGGTAGGAGCTGGCACTCTATCAGAAGAGGACCTTGCAGCAATGTCACCTACTGCAGCTGCTGTTGCCAAGATTGTGAAACCTGGGATGAAGCTCACAGAGGTACATTGGTGGTGTTATTTAACTAATGTTTACTTCACTGCTAAATTGTAGAAGTGCAATTTAGTGCAGGGTTGGAATATCACAAATAAGAAACCTAACATTTTCAGTTCATGACTGACCTTTTCCTTGTATCTTTACAATTTTTCTTGCTACCAATTTGCAGGAGAAACAAACTGGTAAATAAGTGGTTAAGATCCATCAAAACATCTTTGTGTTGAGAAGCAGCAGCTTTTTATTGCTATTTCAACTGATTATTTCCATCATTATTTCCACGGAAAACCCGTAACTAAAATTCACATCAGTAAATGCATGCCGTGTTGTTTATCAATTTGTTACATAAGAGCCGTGATAGTGCAGAGTTTTTGCTAAACACTAATTCTTTGGAATTAGAATACACTGTATGCACAAATGTAATTTGGATGAAATTAAATACTTAATGTCTTTGCAGTTGTATAATGGATATGTTGAAGCCCAAGATCAGTTGCTATTAGCAAAGCAGGAAAATAAGAGAGTGAATAAGTATTTGGATGAAATTGTGAAAGAAGTAGAGATGAAGGCTCCGCTTCTGAAACGTCAGCGCGAAGAATATGAACGTGTGCAAAAAGCGGTGGCAAATCTCTCAGCCAAATTAGAAGATGCCATGAAGGTAGCTTTTGTTCTAAACCTGCTTGCCAGTTATTTGCTTTGAAAATATCTCTGCTTACATAATGCATATTTCATACATACCGTAAGACGCTATTTTAAAATAAGGCACGAAAATTTACCTGCGTCTTGGAGGGAAAGAAAGATAGCCTTGTTAGCCAAGAAAGATAGACTTGGCTATCCCTCAGCACAGCAACATCGTTCTTGAAGTCTATCCCTCATTGCTGGCAGCTGATGGGAAGCGGCTGTAAAGTGGGAAGTGGCTGTAAAAGGTCAGTGCCGCTGGGGTGGGGAGAGTTCCTTTCACAGCGTGTGGGGAGTCCGGCCCGGGTCTGCACGGGCAGGAGCGTAGAGAGAGAGAGAGAGAGTAGTGGATCATGCCAGCAGCTCACTCACTCACTGCTGCCGCAGCGCTCCTGGGCGCGGAGCCACCGCAATGTGGAGGGGGAGGGAAGTAGCTCGGGTGGCTGCGAGCGGCCGCCATCTCAGCGCCTTCCGCCGGCCCGCTCACCTCTGGCAGTGCTCTCCATCTAAACACCTCTCTCGTGCCGTTCACTGGCCTCGCTCATGTCCGCCGCTTCCCGCAAATCCATAAATTCCGACTACTGCCGGGAACAACACATGGCCTCACCTGCTATGCTGGGTGACACTGCATGGCATTCATTGCCTGGTCCGTGTCTTTCAATGTAGACTGGACAGTGAGGGGACCAGGGGAAGTTCTCCAGAACCGCTTCAATATTTATTTTGTATGTGGGATAATTTCTCTAAACATGCTATACAAACAATTAATGTTGCAAAAAAATTGTTGCATTATGTGAATCTCTGATGAAATCTGCCTCCGTAGGAAATTCGACGTTTGCAAAAATGTACTGATGAGGCGAATAAGCATTCTTCATTGCTTACCAGGGAGAACCAGAGACACAAAATGCAAGTGTCAGATCTCTCACAGCAGGTTAGCATTTAATGTTGATTGTATTTATTCTTAATACCAGTTTTCTTTTTGAAACAATAATCGTGTGAATGGAGGGAATAAATTAAAACAGAATTTTTCCTGCCTAATTTAACTTTGACAAGCTTTGTGTTGGCATGAAATGTTTTCAACTGGAATGATATTACCATAGATGTGCCTTATTGTTGTAGTAATTGCATCTCTTGATGTAATATCCTCTTTTTAGAGAGATCTAAAATAGCAGTTATCTTTGTGTGTAATTGACTCGCTAATTGCTCGTGTGACATAGATATGGTTTGTTTGTGATTCAGAATAGGGTGCTTCTGATGGAATTAGAAGATGCACGAGGAAATCATATTTTGCGTGAAGACGAAGTTAGTTCTGATGACATAAGCAGTTCTTCTGAAGTAATTTCACAGCATCTGGTGACCTATCGCAATGTTGAGGAACTGCAACAACAAAATCAACAACTACTGGTGACTGTTCGTGAACTTGCTGAAAAACAGGAAAAGGAAGAGCAGGAGAAAACTGCATCACGGTAAGTAATGTAAATGGTTTTGAGTTTTTTTTAACATTGGTTGTGGATCTGAATATGTTGTGTAAACCCGTTGAAAGGTTGCTTTCTTTTTGCTGCATAATTCATCTGCAGGTATATATCAGTTTCATCTCTTAATGCTGCCACAGAAGAATTAATTTAACATTTGTCCTCTGGTCATATTGTAGTAATCTTGTTTTTATAAAAACAAGAAAATGCTGGAAATACTGAAGCCAAGTTGTAATTGTTGGAAAGAGGAAAAGTTGTTAAAGGTACAGACCAATGACTTCGATGACAATCAGAGCATGGATCAATTAGAATGCAAGCCTGCTCTATGTTGCAGAGAATGGGGAAAGCAAAGGGAAAACAGTCTTTAAAAGAGTTGAGACTTAAGAGCAACTGAATGATAATAAGATGGTATCGAATGTGACGAGTGTTAGTGAAGGTTTGTTAACTGCAACTGAACTGCCTGGAGGCGCTGCTTCCAGTGGAAGACCAATGAGAACAAATAAGGGAAAAATGATGCAACTGTGATGCAGACCACAGCAGTTGCTGGGAGTCAGAAGTGATAATGCTGGCAGTACCCAGCAGTTTAAGCATCATCTTTGCACAACATGCAAACAAGTGATGTCCTGTACATTCATTAAATCTAATTTGTGTTCAGACCACTTGTTTGTTCCACAGGACTACTTCTATCCCTAATGGTTGTACAATATATGATTTATTTCCGAAATGAACTTTAGTTTCCAGTAAATTAATGAATGAATGTCAGAATCTACTCAATCCCGTCCATTTAGCAAGCCATGGATGCTTTCTTGCAGCATTCTGTGCTGATTTTTTCGTGAATTAATTTCATCAAAGGCTTTAACACTTTTGATTCAGACACTTGATTAGTATGGGCGTCAGGGGTTATGGGGAGAATGCGGAATGGGGTTCGGAGTGATAGATCAGCCATGAATGAATGGCGGAGTAGAATCGATGGGCCGAATGGCCTACTTCTGCTGCTATCACTTATGTCCCAAAACCTTTGGCCTTTTTGTCGATTACCCTATTTCTAGGTGTCACATGTCTCAGCTTTAGGTTTCTGATAAACATTTGTTGCTACTACTGGTCAAGAGGAAGTGTTTTCTCTTCCTAAATTCTACTGAAAAATATTTCAACCGATAACAATTTTTTTTTTTTTTTTGAATTACAGAATTTCTGAACTTCAGCTGAATCTTGCAGAGGCTCTCAATGAGCTTGAGCGACTTCGTGAAGCCAGAAGTCATCAGATGCAACTAGTGGAATCAATTGTTCGACAGCGGGACATGTACCGTACGTTGCTTGCACAGATGACTGGAGTGACCATTCCAATCCAGGGTAAGGAGGGATGCATCAAATGTTATTTAATTGAGAGGATTGTGAAAGAAATGAGTGAGAAAGTTTTGGTGCAATTTATGGATCTATGGCAGTGTCGTAGGAAACTCTTGGCTGCAATAATGCAGTGGGATCAAGTAGAGATAAATAGGGTCAAGTAGAAATTAATGAATTTGATCTAATGATCATCTAATTGAGAAATAGGTACGTGTGGTGCTCTGATATAGAAAATCACTTGTACTTCACAGAGGTAAAGACAAATTGTCCCATACTCTGTTATGTGACCAGTAGTACAGTGCAACAGATCATTAAGTTATTAATGGAATGCAAGGATTTGAGCTTAGTTGGAATTGAATGTGATCTTGTTGAATGGTGAAGCAAGAGTGAGCTGCCTTTTATTTCTTAGGGTGTTTATGGGAGGGCAAGGCCCAAGAGATTGAATAATGTGGAGCTTGGAACAGTGAAATGGGTCAAAACATGCTGGTGTTCAGGAGTCCTGGAACATATGTTGGTTCGATGTCTGGAATGATCAGCAAGCAAGTTGGGCTATAAGATTTCATTATTTAATTCAAGTAAAAATAATCATTGAGGATATATCTATTAAAATCTATTTGGAGTACCTTTCAATCGGTAAGCTTTAAAAGAATGAAATTGTGCAAGTGGAAGTTGTGATAATCAAAATTCAGTTAGTTGGGGCATTGTTATGAAAAAGGCAAGATAGACCGGGGTATGTCTGAATAATTGTAGTAAGCAGTGATATAATTAAGCGACCATAATGAATTGGACCTTGTGACTAGAAAGTAGTTGGGTGGCACGATGATATAGCAGTTAGTGCTGCCACCTCACAGCTCCAGGATCCTCTGGTTTTGTCTCTGCAAAATGTCACATTCGTGGTGTTTACCATCGGTGTGTTTCCTCCCATATCCCAAAAATCTGCTGGTAGATTGATTGGTGCTGAAAATGATCCCTTAATATTAGACAAGAATGAAAGCAATCAAAGGGGAATTGATTGGCATGTATGAACTGAGGCTAGAGAGAATACAAAGATATCTGTCAAGATCCCAAGATCTCTGTCTAGATCCCATCATTTCCTCTCCTGCCTCATTAAATAATCTGGAATAGATCCCATCTGAATCTTTAGACTCACCTGTCTTAAAGAGACCCATTACCATTAAGTTCTTGATATCAACAGGTCATAAAATATCAGCATAACCTCCCTGATCTTGCTATCCTCCATGTTCTCGATGACTACCAATGTGAAATACTCGTATAGTACCATGCTCCTTTCCTCTGGCATCCGGCATAAATTTCATGTGTTGTCCTTTTACCCTCTTGTTTTTAAAAATCAGGTAGTTCTGCTATAAAGCGATAGTTCTATTCCAAAGAAAATTAGGAAGGGGGGATTGGGGGCTAGAGAGTTTCAGGCTAGTGATAACCACCAGGTCAATGGCCAAATCAACCACGTCAATTTTCTTAAGATAGTTCAAAAGTTGTAATTATGTTTTTTGTTCTCCTGCTACCCACAAACAAAATTAGGTAACGCAACCGAAGAAATGCCTTTGATCTCATCCACTCCAAAAAGGTCTCCAGGTCAAACAAAACCATTGCCACTCACGTCCACTCCAGCTCCAGTTGCTTTAGCGGAATCTACAGAACTTGTTCAAGCAAGAACTGCATTGAAACAGGTAACAAAGTCAAACAATTGTTGCTTAAGTAAAATGTGTAGACCATAGAACATTTTACTGTGTTTTTATAATGGTATTAATATAAACGATCACAGTGGGAAAATAGTGTGAATAATTATAATGGTAAACACTGCTGTTAATTTTCATCATTGTATGTATTTGTAGTTGAGTTTTAAACAAATTTTTGACATTTCAATCACCAACATTTATCCTGTATAACGCAACAATGACATGGCATATCTATGTTAATCATATCTAATCTCCTTAAGTGGTGTTATGTATCATTGCCCTCTTCGGTAAAACGTATCCATGTTTTCTTCCCCCAATTCTTTCCACATTTATAAATTTCCCAAATCTGATGCATTTCTGATTCATCACATTTACCCTCTGTATTGTTGACAGAACCAGGGAGTTAGAGGAGCAAATTGTGGAAGATTGCAGATAGTTTGCGTCCTCCTTAGTGAAAACAGAATGAACTGGACCTTGTGACTAGGAAGTAGTTGCGTGGCACGATGATCATCCACAATCAGTGCCCTGTTCCTGCCTTCTCCCCATACCCCCTGACTCCGTTATTTTTAAGTGGGCTATCTTGGCGTGATATTTGACTCAGCACTGAAGTTTGACAAACAAGTCAATGCCGTGGTAAAAGCTAGCTTTCAGCTTCGGATGATAGCTAAAATAAAACAATTCCTCCAGTTTGATGACCTTGAAAAGCTCATCGATACATTTATCTCCTGTCGCCTAGATTACTGCAACTCCCTTTACACTGGCATCAGCCAATCTTCCCTGTCCCACCTGCAACTGGTCCAAAACGCCGCAGCGAGACTTCTGACGGGCACCGGAAAAAGGGACCACATCACCCCGATCCTGGCCTCTCTCCACTGGCTCCCTGTGCGGTTCCGAATTAATTTTAAGACCCTCCTCTTTGTCTACAAAGCCCTCAATGGGCTTGCACCCACCTACGTTAAAAGTCTTCTCACCCACTACACCACCTCCAGGTCCCTCAGATCGGCCGACTTGGGGTTGCTGAATGTCCCGCGGTCTAGGCATAAGCTCAGGGGCGACCGCGCTTTTGCGGCCGCAGCTCCTAGACTGTGGAACAGCATCCCCCTCCCCATTAGAACTGCCCCCTCCATCGACTCCTTTAAGTCTAGTCTAAAAACGTATCTGTTCTCCCAAGCCTTTCCTGACGTCCTCTGAGTGAGGGCTATTTGTATACTACTCTTATAATAAATGTAAAGCACTTTGGTCAACGAGAGTTGTTTTTTTAAATGTGCTATATAAATAAATGTGACCTGACTATCTAGCTCTCTCTTGAAAGTATCCAGAGAACTGGCCTCCACTGCCCTCTGAGGCAGAGAATATAAAAACTGACTGCAAAAGCTTCTTTAGATATGCGAAGAGGAAAAGATTAGTGAAGACAAATGTAGGTCCCTTACAGTCAGGAACAGGTGAATTTATAATGGGGAAACGAGGAAATGCCAGATCAATTAAACAAGTACTTGTGGTTTCTCTTTTCACGAAGGAAGACACAAACCACCTCCCGGAAATATTAGTCAGGAAATGGTGTTAGGTAAACAGTTGGAACTGTTAAGGCAGATAAATCCCCAGGGCCTGGGTCTGCATCCCCGAGTACTCAAGGAGGCGGCCCTAGAAATCGTGGTTTTTAAAAAAAAATTCAAAATATACTTTATTCAAATGATAAATATATACAAAACATTGACCTTGCGGAAAATCCATCCGGCATTTTCGGAGGCTGTACAATAGATCAATACAGTTTAGACATGTCTTTTCCCCAAATTTCCACAAATCAGTCCCCTACTCATGCCACAATGGCGTGGGATACCTTCCCTTATTTTGAGGGGCGTCTCCACCATACTGTCCGTGCCCCCCATGTCCAGCAGCGGAAGGACCTTAGACTGTGGCCCTCCCCCAACGAGCCTTGGCGTTGGCTGCACCGAGCTTCAGTGCGTCCCTCAGCACGTACTCCTGCAGTCTGCAGCGGGCCAGTCGGCAACATTCCCTGACGGACATCTCGCTCTGCTGGGTGGTGAACAATGCTCGGGCAGACCAAAGGGCGTCTTTTACCGAGTTGATGACCCTCCAGCAGCACTCGATGTCAGCCTCTGAATGTGTCCCTGGGAACAGTCCGTAAATCACTGAGTCCCACTGTGACGGAGCTGTTCGGGATAAAGCGTACCAGGGACCCTTGCATTTTTCTCCAGACTCTTTTAGCAAACCCACACTCTGTAAAGAGGTGGGCAACCGTCTCCTCGCCATAGCAGCCGTCCGAGGGCAGCGTGCGCTGGCAGTGAGGTTCCGACGGTGCAGGAAGGATCTGACTGTGAGGGCTCCCCTCACCGCCAGCCAAGCCAGGTCTTGGTGCTTGTGTGGTGAGTTTCTGGCGATGAGGCATTTTGCCAGACAAGCTGGGTAGTCCTGCTCAGGGAACCACGCCACCGGGTCCATAGAGTCCTTTCCCTGCAGTGCCTGCAGGAATTCTGTGCTGACCACTCCCGATGGATATGTGGTTCAAAAGGTGTTGGTCCGGAAGAACCCTTCCACCGACGACAGATGGGGCGGCAATGTCCAGCTGACTGGCACATTGCCGTGGCACCTGCGCTAGGCCCATCCCTTCTCAACACCGGGGACAGGTAGACCTCAGCAGGTAGTGACACTTGGTGCCCACGTGCCTTGGCTCTGCACTCCGCCTGAATGCCAGCCACACACGAAGGTGGCCATCAGAATGAGGGCGACGTTGGGCATGCTTTTACCCCGTTGTCTGCCAACTTGTACATTGTGGCCCGTCGCACCCGGTCCATCCTCGACCCCCAGATAAACTGGAAGATGGCCCGGGTGATCCCTGTGGCGTATGAGGGAGGGACAGGCCACACTTGTGCCAAGTACAGCAGCCCTGAGAGCACCTCACACCTGATGACCAAATTCTTTCCCGTTATGGAGAGGGAGCGTTGCCTCCACAGCTCCAGCTTCCTCCCAACCCTGGCTTCAGCCAATTTTTGTTACATGCCTCAGCACCCCCGAACCAGATCCCCAGCACCTTCAAGAAGTCAGGCTTGATGGTGAAGGGGACGGAAGATCTGTCGGGCCAGTTGCCAAAGAGCATGGCCTCGCTCTTCCTGCGGTTCACCCTGGCTCCCGTGGCCGACTCAAACTGGTCGCAGATAATAATCAGTCTGCGAACCGACCCTGGATCCGAGCAGAAGACAGCGACATCGTCCATGTACAGGGAGATCTTTACTTGAATGCCCCCCACTGCCTGGCAATGTCACTCTTATGCTCGCATCCTTCCTGATGGATTCAGCAAAAGGTTCAATACAGCTGACAAACAAGACAGGAGAGAGAGGGCAACCCTGCCTAACTCCAGACCTTACAGGGAAACTGTCTGATTCCCACCCATTGATTTGGACTGCACTACGGATGTTGGTGTAGAGCAGTTTGATCCAATTCCTGAATCCCTCCCCAAAACCCATTTTGGAGAGCATGTCCCTCATGCACGTGTGCGAAATCCTGTCGAAGGCCTTCTCCTGGTCCAAGCTGACTAGGGCAGGCATCCACACCGTCTGTCCTGCACGTAGGTGATGGTAATCTCTCAGCAGCGCTAGGCTGTCTGAGATTTTCCTGCCAGGTACAGCACAGGTTTGGTCCGGGTGGATCACCTGTCCCAGAGCAGACTTGACCCGGTTGGCGATGGCCTTGGACAGGATCTTGTAGTTTACATTCAAGAGTGTTATGGGTCTCACAATTCTTTATGGTCCTTCATCTCCCCCTTCTGCTTGTAGATTAGGGTGATGTTTGCCCTTCCTCATGGAGTCTGACATGCTACCAGCTAGAACATGTCGTTTGTACACTTTCTAGCAGGTCCGGGCCCATCCAGTTCCACAGAGCCAAATACAACTCGGCCGGTAAGCCATCGCTTCCGGGAGTTTTATTCGAGTCAAAGGAACGGATGGAGCCAGTCAGCTCCTCTAGGGTCAGTGGTTGGTCCAGACTCTCCTGCTTGCTGTCCTCCAAGACCTCCGTGATTGAGGACAGGAAGTTCTGGGAGGAGATACTGTCTGTGGTCTTTTGGTCATACAAATCTGTGTAAAAGGATTTGCAGATCTTCAGCATGTCTGTCTGTCTGAGGATGCTACCGTGCCGTCCTCCTCCCTGTAAGAGCTCCCCCTGTGAACCTTATGGAAGAAGAAACGTAAGCACGTCTCATCCTGCTCCACATGGCGGATCCTAGATCGGAAGATGATCTTGGAGGATTCAGAGGTGAAGAGCTGAGCTTGCCGGTCCTTCAACTCTCAGAGTTCCTCCCTCACATCCACCCTGCTCGACTGCAGAAGGAGCAGTTGCTGCAAATCATGTCTGGAGTTGGCACAATTCCCTCTGGCTCTGTCTTGCTCTCTGAACCCCTTTTAATTATGAAGAACCTCTTATGTTCTCCTTGGTTGCTTCCCACCAGAGTGTGGGGGAGTCAAGAGGGGCCTCACCGTTCTCCAACATGCGTAGTCCCTCTTTAGCTCCTCGACATTTACTCTGGGTCAACAGTTTCGTTGTTTAACTTCCACATCCCTCTGCCTGCCTTCCGGTCCTCCTGTAGGTGACAGGAAGCCTGAAGGAGGCAGTGGGTCGGAGAAGAACACTGGCGTGAGGGTCAGTGTGTCTCACCGTGACGGCCTTCGTCATGAAGACAAAGTCTATCCGAGATCGGCTAAACCGTCCGATCTCGACCAAGTGAACTGCGGCTGGACCCGCCTGCAGGGTCGCTGAAGGCGTCACGCAGCTTTGCGTCTTTTAACCATCTCCATCAGGAACTTGGACGTGCTGTCCAGTCTGCTGTCGGCACTGCCGGATCGTCCAGCCGCATCAATGATGCAGTTGGTGTCACCGGCCAGAACGAGCTGCCGGACGTGGCCAGCAGCACTGGAGAGCTGCTGGAGATACGGCCAAGCCGCTCACCTGCGTGGGTGAGGCATACACATTTCTCAGCCGGAGCGGAGAGCCACAGTTACCTAACATCCACCACGAGGAGATGCCCTCCAACCCACTTCCTTGACCTCAGTGATGGTGAAGTTCCCTCCCCGCAGCAAAATCCCCAGGCCCGGAAGCACGACGTCATTTCCCCCTGACACACACCCGACAGTCCGTGGGGCCATCATCGCGACCACCTCCGATAGCAGCGGAGGTGTGGCAGCCCGCACTCCTGAAGAAAAGTCACATCTCGGCCTTGACCTTGGCCAGGTACTGTAAGGCATTAACACATCGCGCAGTGCTCGTTATACTGCGCACGTTTAAAGATGCCAGTTTGAGCTCCATTGTCTTTAGAGTCACTGGACCATTTCCATGTCCCCTCATTTCCCACCGCTTCGGTGAATTGCCTCAGCCTTCCTGGGCTCAGGAATCCAGCAGTGAGGTGAGTTTCAGGTGCATAAACCAAAGGTGTCGTTGGGGGGGGGCCTTCTCATCTCCCACCCCCTTTTGGGCATGCCACTTCCTTTGTCCTCCTGTAGCTGGGGCCCAATGGCCTCTGCGCTGCTTCTCCGGTCGCCCGGAGCTGGGGGCCCCATCGCCGTTGCACTGCTCCCGGTCCGCCCGGAGCTGGGGCCCACTGGCCGCTGTGATGATTCCTGTCTCCAGGCTGGAGCCCCTCAATCACTGCGCTGCTCCCGATGTCCTGGTGCTGGAGCCCCTCGGCACTTCTCTGCTCTCGGTCTCCTGAGGCTGGGAGGTGATCGTCGTGGCCTCTCTCTTTTCCTCCTCTGTTTTTCATCCTCTGCCTCCCTCGTTGGGAACTTTCCCGGTCGCCTCATCCTCCCGACGAGGAGGGAGAGGTTGCTGCCTTCTGTAAGAGAAATACACCTTTTTTGTGATTTGTCTTTGGACTTACACTCCTTTCCGGCCTCGGCTCTTTGGGCTGACCCCTCTTCTTATACTTCACCATTGTCCATTTCTCCTGCTGTTCTCCCTCCTCCATCGACTCTCCCTCCTGGGCAGGATGCTGGGCGTCTCCTTCTGGCACGGGGCCTCAAGGTGGTCGGGCTGTCCTCATCCGTGTTCCCTCTTTCTGCTGGGGTCTTGGCAGTGTGGGGGGTGGGGGGTGCCCCTCACCCCCCCTTTGGGGTGCTGGCAGCAGCCCTCTTGTTGCCTGTGTGTAGGTGCAGGCTCTTTTAGGGCAAGCCCTGTAAAGGTGGCCTGCCTCCCCGCACAGGTTGCAGTTCTTGCTGGCCTGAGCGTCCTTTGTCTCTCATATGGCCCTCCATCTTGCAGTTTTTGAGGACAACTGCAGTGCATTGGGCCATCACATGCCCAGGCTTGTTGCATTTCCTGCACAGCCTGGGTTGCCCCTACATAGCTCAAGTATCCTTGGTTTTCCTCCAATTCGCGAAAACCGAGGGGGGGGGTGGACGATTTCTCCATCCTTGTCCACCCTCAGCTTTACCTTAACTTGCCGCTTGCTGGTCCAAATCCCGTGCATGTCCTTCACATCCACAGTCTCCAGTTCCCTCAACGTGGCGAGCAAGGAAGGTGAGGACATCCACTACGGGCACATGTGGGTTTAAAACATGTGCACCGTGATGAACCTTTCCCTTCTGGGTGGGGAGGGTGAAGAGCGGCTGCACTTCAGCAGCGACAGCGGAGCTTCATTTCCCCCTCTCCCCGGAAGACTTCCATCACCTTCTGCCATCCGGTTGGATACTTGAAGGTAACGTCAAAATATCCGTTGCCCAGAAAATCCTGGAGGCAGTAGATGTCCTTGGCCTCAAATTTGCAGGCCTCTAGCAAGACCTTCTTCACGAACAGGTCTCGTGAGAAGGGGGTCCCCTTGCTGAGGTCCTTGACACTTATTTGCAGGGTATTCCGAATACCCTGCACTCCTGCTCCTGCTCCTGTTGACATTGTGGCTGAATAAGGTGTTAGGTTGGTTTCCCAACCAGCATGGATCCACCTCTAAGCCTGCAGCCGACCGACGACTCAACGATTTTGCTCCACAATCCACGGCCCTTGTCCCCAAGGAACCGCCAGAACTGTTCTAATAAGAACAGATAGTCTCTTTCACTGATAAGAACAGATACTACACTTGATCTTAGCCAAAAGGCCGAGAAGCGTGCACCATCAGACTCATGAACAGCCTCTTCCCCTCTGTTATCTAGAAATTGTGGATGCATTGGTGATCATTTTCCAATGTTCTATAGACTCTGGATCAGTTCCTGTGGACTGGAGAGTAGCTAATGTAACCCCACTTTTAAGAAAGGGAGACGGAAAACGGCGAATTATAGACCAGTTACCCATACATCGGTAGTGAGTTGATTATTAAAGATGTGATAGCAGTGCATTTGGAAAGCAGTGACAGGATAGGTCAAGTCAGCATGGATTTATGATGGGGAAATCACGCTTGACAAATCTTCTGGAATTATTTTAGGATGTGACAAGTAGAATGGAAGAGGGAGAGAGCCAGTGGATGTGGTGTATCTGGACTTTCAAAAAGCCACACAGAGATTAGTGTTCAAAATTAGAGCGCATGGTATTGGGGGTAGGGTATTGACATGGAGAGGGAACTGGTTGGCAGACAGGAAGCAAAGATTAGGAATTAACGGGTCCTTTTCAGAATGGCAGGCAGTGACTAGTGGGGTGCTGCAAAACTCAGTGCTGGGACCCCTGTTATTTACAATATATATTAACAATTTTTAGACGAGGGAATTCAATGTAACATCTCCAAGTTTGCGGATGACACAATTGTGTGGCAGTGTGAGCTGCGTGGAGGATGCTATGAGGCTGCAGGGTGACTTGGATAGGTTGGGTGAGTGGGCAGATGCATGGCAGTTGCAGTATAATGTGGATAAGTGTGAGGTTATCTACTTTGGTGGTAAAAACAAGAAGGCAGATTATCTGAAAGGTGTCAGATTAGGAAAAGGGGTGCAACGGACCTTGATGTCCTTGTACATCGGTCACTGAAAGTAAGCATGTGTACAGCAGGCAGTGAAGAAAGCTAATGGCATGTTGGCCTTCATGGTGAGAGGATTTGAGTATAGGAGCAAGGAGGTCCTACTGCATTTGTACTAGTCCCTGGTGAGACTATACCTGGAGTATTGTGTGCAATTTTAGTCTCCTAATATGAGGAAGGATATTCTTGCTATTGAGCAAGTGCAACATAGGTTCACCAGGTTAATTCCTGGGATGGCAGGACTGACATGATGGAAAGAATGGTTTGACTGGGCTTGCATTCACTGGAATTTAGAAGGGTGAGAAGGGATCTTATAGAAACATAAAATTCTTAAGTGATTGGACAGGCAAGATACAGGAAAAATGTTCCCAATGTTGGGGGAAGTCCAGAACCAGAGGTCACAGTTTAAGAATAAGGGGCAGGCCATTTAGGACTGAGATGAGGAAAATTTTTTCACCCAGAGAGTTGTAAATCTAGAATTATCTGCCACAGAAGGCAGTGGAGGCCAATTCACGGCATGTAGAGTGGTGAGTCTCTGGAACTCTCTGCCACAGAGGGTAGTTGAGGCCAGTTCATTGGCTATATTTAAGAGTGAGTTGGATGTGGCCCTTGTGGCTAAGGGGATCAGAGGGTATGGAGAGAAGGCAGGTACGGGATACTGAGTTGGATGATCAGCCATGATCATATTGAATGGCGGTGCAGGCTCGAAGGGCTGAATGGCCTACTCCTGCACCTAATTTCTATGTTTCTATGTCTATGTTTCTATGTATTCAAGAGAGAGTTGGGTATAGCTTTTAGGGCTAACAGAATGAAAGGATATGGAGAGAAAGCAGGAACAGGATTCTGGATGATCAGCCATGATCATATTGAATGCTGGCCCGAAGGGCCGAAGGCCTACTCCTGCACCTATTTTTTGTTCTATGAATGAGCTGCAGGTGGCAGTGTTCTCTTGTATTATAGGAGATTTAATAAAATCTTAAATCTGTAAATTTACTGAAAAATCTTAAATATGCTAAATTTCAACGTTAGTAAAATAACTTTTTAAAGGGTATATGTTGTTTGTTAGAACCAGTAAATAATTTTGTGCAGTGTGCTAACATTTTAAGATTCATATTTTAAAAATCTCTTTTCCAGCTTCAATTACATTTTGAAAATTACAAAAAGGAAAAGGCAGAGAATGACAGAATGTTAAATGAGCAGAATGAGAAACTTCAAGATCAACTGACGCAGATGAGAACTCAAAGCACAAAACTGTCCACACAATTAGAGTTTGCCTCCAAACGGTATGCGTGGAGAATCAGAACCTATTGTTACTTTGATTTTAAGGGACATGCATTTAGAAACTATGATTTGATGCAGTATTCCCGAAATTGCCCAAACTGCTACTTTTGCTGCATTCTAATCATGAAATGTTAACTTTTAATGTTTTTTAAAAAAATAGTCTATTCTCCTGGGATTTTAACTCTTTTTCCGCCCCATTCGTCTTCAGTTAATTAAATTCCAACAACAATATATTCTTACACTCTTCTGCGAAATTTGATCCTATTCACTCCTTAGACTTAATGTTTAGGGGTCAGCAATACATCCAATACTTTGTTCTCTTTCTCCTATATATTTCCAAATCATGTGTACTAATTCTGGCAAATGGGGATAATGAGTGTTTTATTTTTCATCACTGACGTGACTAGCTGTGGATGGGCACAAAATATGGGGTGGCAAAGCTGGTAGAGCTGCTCCCTTACAGCACCAGAAACCCAGGTTCAATCTTAACTTTGGGTGCTGTCTGTGTAAAGTTTGCACGTTCTCGGGGTGACCGCATTGGTTTGCTCCTGATGATCCGGTTTCCCCTCTCACCCCAAAGACAAGCAAGTTTGTAGGTTAATTGGCCTCTGTAAATTGCCTCTAGTGTGTAAGGAGTGGATGCGAAAGTGGGGTAACATCGAACTTCTGTGAACCAGTGATCGATGATCAGCGTGGACTCAATAGGCTGTTTCTATGCTGGATTTTATTATTTTTAAAGTAACATTATATTTTGCATTTAGATATGAGATGCTGCAGAACAATGTAGATGGATTCCGCCGTGAAATAGCTTCTTTGCGAGATCGGTGTCAGAAGCTTACCACAACTGTTCAGAAGCAAGAACACATAATAAACAGCATGACCCAAGATTTGCGCGCATCAAATGAAAAATTGGCTTTGGAGGAGGTGAGAATTTTATTGAAACACTCTCCCACATGGTAATTTGACAGTTTACATTGTGACATTTACATTGTATGTGTCATGGTATTTTTTGACGATTGCATTACATTAATATTCCATCCCATTTGAAATATTTTTGAAGAATTTCATGTTCTATGCCATTGCACATTATTTGTACACTAAATTAATTCTGTCGGCTGCATAAAATTAATTGATTAAATGCATAGCATATTTTCTAAGTCTTTCATGTTTTTATGGAAAAGGTCCATTTCATTTGAAATCGGGTGGAATAGTATTGGAAAGCAGAGCAATTGAACATTTTGTTAATATTCCCCAATCCATGCAGACTCGAGGAGAAAATCTGAGGAAAGAGAAAGATATGTTGAAAATGGTAGAAATACGCCTCACTCAAGAACGGGATTCAAAGTTCGCAGAGCACAGGGGACAAAGCTTGCTACTAACAAATTTGCAGTCTATTCAGGTATGCTATGCACCATTTAGTCTTCTCACGTATGACAATAAAATATTCCATTCCATTTGCGGACTTGGACGAAGAATAAAATTGATTATTTTTGCAAGATTTAGATTATGTTGAACTTATCTTGTAAACTGATTTTTTCACTTTCTAAGGAACAAAATTAACTTTTTCCAAAGTGTATTTGTTTATAAAACTGTATCATAGAAGAATAATATTTCAACAGGCCAAGGTTATAATAGCCCATGGTAACATGGAATGAAGTTTTGAGGGAAGTTTTGGTCTGTTTTCTTCTGGAATATGCAGAATTTGTTATTTGTTGTGAAAATCCCTGGTTCACAAATCTAATTCCATTTGATTTTTGATAATATGTAGCTGAGTTTGGAACGTGCGGAAACTGAGACCAGGCAACGTTTAAACAGCCAGATTGAAAAACAAGAGCGTGAAATTGAGAAACTGAAAAAAAAATGTGACTATGAAGTGGATCAACGTCATTTGCTTGTCAGAAACCAAGAAGTATGTTTGTATCCTTAAAAAAAAAAAAATAATGACACAGAATATATAATTAATGTTTTCAGTCAATGTTTAGACAAATTTAATTTAGTTTCTGCGTTATTTTTGGAGATCCAACTTAGGGAAGTCAAGAAGCAGCTTGAAACAGAGTCTATTCTTCACACAAAGACAAAAGAACTCCTGAAAAATTCAGATCAAGAAATTAATTCCTTGAAGTTACAACTTAATAATCTTGAAGCTAAATTGGCAGAGACTATCGGGAGTGTTTCCAAAGGTAAGCCATCTGTCGGAACGTGGTTTATATGTACATAAATAGATCCATGTTTTTTTGTCTTTCTTTACCTAGGGCTCACTCCCACCTCCTTTCATTAATGTAGAGTAAACCTTCAATATGGTTATTCTTGTTATGTTTGCTGGCTAATGGGTAATGTGCATCTCTACGTTTAATGTATAAATTCTAATTTGATTTTTGTTTTGTTTATGTGAATATACCAACCTTATTGTTGCTTGTCAATTGGTTATATTGAAAAAAATCTGTTATTGAAATTCATAATGCATGGAAAAAATAGAGAAAATCCTAGTTTTTGTTTCTCCCCCCATTCAACCCCATCCTACACACTTGGACGTGGGTTGAGTTAGCGACTAAATACTTATTGATGGAGTTTATTTTGGAGGTATGTTAGAACATCAGTTCACTGCCATGAATTGTAAAGGATAATTTTTAGGAATAAGTTGCCTCTATAAAAAGTGTGAATTACTGTTGATAGAAATTATAGTTGTCCATGTACATGTTTGATTTATTTACAGGTGAATCTGACATGGAAGAAGATGTTGATAACCTTCGCGCACAGCTTAGACAGGCTGAGGAGCAAGCAAGTGACTTAAGAGAACGCCTCAAGACTACTACGACCAATGTGGAACAATACAGAGATTTGGTCCTTAGTTTGGAGGATTCTCTCAGTAAAGAGAAACAGGTCGGTAACTTGTACATGCATCACTTTAAAGAAATGTAATGTTTCCTGTGGTTATGAGTGTAACAACAGAAAATAAGAAGCAGAAGCAGAATCATGCCAACCAGCCTGCTCCACTATTCAGTAAGATAACGGCTCATTGAATTTTAGCCTCCATGCCCTTTTTCCTGCCCAATTCCAATTTTGGGGATCGACAGAGTAAACATTTTCAGAGCACTGCTTGCCGTTTGCGTGTCTTTTAAATATCAAGATCACTCCGTATGGATTGCTCCTGGAACAGTTCAAGGTTTCAAGGTCAGTTTATTGTCACATGTACCAATTAAGGTACAGTGAAATTCAGATTGCTATTGCTATTGTGTTCAGCACAGTTTCTCTTTATTCTGTTCCTTAAGGCCAACATTTTATTAGCATTCATAAATCATTGCCTTATCTGCATTGTTGTTTGATACACTGGGATGTATCATTCCACATATGAGTTCTTCTCCACTTGATAATTCACTTGATTAATTCACATTTTCATTCTTCTTGCCCACTCAATTAATTTGTATCCCTATGTGGGCTCTGTGCACTCATAACCTGTATCAGGAGCAAATTTCAGAGCCTCTATTTTTAAAGGAGGAACCAGTTAAAAAGTTGTTTAATTCAACAATTTTTCCAGTCCTGTACAGACATTGAATGTAAATAGCAGCTATATTTTGCGCTGGAAAAATTCTCTTAAAACTGACGTCCCTTCTACAAACATAGCTTGAATGAACAAGAATGGTGACGTGTATTTGCACTCTTTTACATTTTGTTGCCTGATATTCAGTTCTATGGCCTAAAACCATAACTTGCCATGTTTGCTTTGCAAAATCTGGAGCACTTTGTTTACTGCAGGAATAATCAATTGTAATTCTTTATCTTAAAACTTTGCCACATCCTTTAATTCTGCTGTTTCCTTTTGTTCCTATCAACTTGCAATATACTGAGCCTATACAAATAATTCTGCATGTGCCTAGTATTTGGCTCAGTAGCTGGGACTGGATTCATACACCCAGAATTTATTAGAATGTTGTGAATAATTTTACACATTTTCTGCTTGCTGTCTGCTCTCAGGTAACAGAAGAGGTGAGGGTTGCGGTCGAATCTCGACTCAAAGAATCTGCAGAATATCTAGTGCAGTTGGAGAAGCGTTTGGTGGAAGCTGAGAATGAAAAACAAGCTCTCACTGATGAGAAGCACAAAGCGATTGAAAACTTGGAGCAGCAGGTAATCAAAGTATATAGGAAATGGCAATCGTAATCCCTTGTAAGACAAAAATAGATTCACAAATTGTTGTTTAGCAGATTGAACGTTTTAATTCTGATGGCTAAGTTATATAGTTCAATATTCAGATTTATTTATTCAATGGTGCTTTTACTGCCGCGTGCAAAGTGCAAATACACAGTGAAAATATTTTCTTACAAACAGTCCAGTAGAATATTGCCATACCCAAGCACATCCCCAATGGCAAATTTTACAGAACTGGTCTACTGATCCGCATGCAAGAGGCTTCATGTTTTGGTGCTATTTTCAAAGTCCAGTCGGCACTATAGTTCTTATGAGCGGCGGCAGATCCAGAGAAACGCCAGCCTCTGCGGGCTGCCTTGCCTGATTCCTAGCTTTACTTACTCTTTCTACTAACTTCTGAAAAATGATAGATTACTTGAATGACAGACAAATAAGTGGCGCTTGAATTTTGAAAGCTCTTGGAAATATTTTGTGTAATCATAATGGCAACATGATTTCATTTATTCATGTGTAAAATTTGGTTGTTAATTGCTGTAGTAATGCAGGATCTTTTAATTACAGGAATGATCAGTGTTCCTGTGGGCATTAACATTTAACTTCATGCACATGAGGATGTGTACAATTTTACAAATTATATATGTTTAGCTAGGAGCTGTTCGAATGATGAGCCTCACCAGATCAAATGTTGTTATGTGTTTAACCCGTCTGATGATTAGAATAGACCTATTTTTGGATCAGCCAAAATGATATAGCAATGAAGAGCTCTTAAGCACTTAATGGATCTCTTTCAAGCAGTAAAAATGGATTGCAATTACCTGTAAGGCCTTCATACATTTTCAAGGTATCTTTTTAAATGCTGTGGTTAAATGAAATAATGAATTAATGATGTCAATCTACTAGAGTGAATTTTGATCTGGATGTGGAGTGACATGAGCCTAAAGGCATTGGATTTTTTCAGTTGTGCCAGTTGATATAAAAGAAGCCCGTGTATATATTTGTTTTTCTTTTAAGAAAACATGTGTTTGTGCTCCAGATTTAATAATGACACCAAAATTGGAATGATCTTATCATTTTACTACTGGTGCATTCTAAGATGCAGCTTTATGTTAATACATTGTTCCATTATTTTAATTGAAGACATCTGAACTGAGGAGAAATCTGAGCAGCCTTCAGGCAGAGCTTCAGGATGCTGTTCAGCGAACTGCTACTGCAGCAACCAATGAACAGCAAGCAAGGGCTGACTGTCAAGAACAGGTATGCGTTAAGTACATTGGGCTCTGTATGTTGTGTGAATCATGGCTGATCAACACTTACAAATATATTTCAACTCTCTCAAAAGACCCACTAAGTATTTTACAAACTTATTTCACTTTTATGAGGCATTATTTCAATGTGGGTGTATGTGTATGGTAGTTATATTCATGACTGAGTTCTACTCCATGTACAAGTTTGCATGCGACACTACTGTATTGGACCGGATTTCGAACAATGATGAGATGGATGAAGGAGATAGTGAGTTAAGTAAAATGGTGCCAGGACAACAACCCCCCCCCTCAACATCAGCAAGACGAAAGAGCTAAGTTATTGACCAGGAAGTGCGGTGTTTGTGCACGCTCCAATCAGCATCAATAGTTTATAAAGAGAAACATTTTAAAGATTTTTGTTTCAGTTTTATTAGTTTAATTAAAATTATTTGCTGATGTTTTTAGGCCAGGGTGGCATCTGAAGCACAGAATAAGTATGAACGTGAACTGATGCTGCATGCTGCTGATGTGGAAGCACTACAGATTGCCAAGGAGCAAGTTTCAACAAATGCACAGGTCCGGCAGAAGCTGGAAGACACTTCTCAAAGGGCTGAGGCCCAAATGTTGGAGTGCAAAGCTGCTAAGGCTGAAATTGAAAGAATGTTAAAGGTAAGTAGCTTAGGGATTTGAGTTAATTTCATTCCAGGATGTATAATTGTCGAAGAAAATGTCACGATTACATTTATCCTACCTAATCTTGTTTTTAGTTTTGTTTCTTAAAATAAATATCTATATATTCAAAGTTGAATTTAGATGTCATTTGTCTATTCTGAATCTTGTGTTGATGCCTCAATCCATGGCATCTCCTTGGCACTTTTTAATGTAACTTCTATACATTAATGTAAGTTTTTTGTTTACAATACAAAGCTGTAGTCTTTGAAGAACAATCGAATCAATTTCCGGCCTTTTCACCAGTAAATCATTTTCCTTTCGAATCTTGCCCAAATTGTTATCCTTTATTTCTTCCTAATCGATGGCGCATTGGAAATAAACATAGCAAAGGGAATGGCCTTTGACAGTTGTTTTGCAAGTTGACCAGTTGTGGACGAGTATTCCAGTGCGCATCCTTATCTACCTTGTCTTCAACTTTTGTTCAGAACAATTTCTGGATATGAAGGAAATGGGGCTATTTAAATCTGATAGTATGTAATAAAATGCTGTGCGTTTTTTTGTGTAAATTGAATAAAACCAGTTGAAGTGTATAATATTTTCAATGGGTTATTTTGTGTAGGATGAAGTTACCAAACTGACTGCACGTTGTGGGGATCTGCAGAAACAGAACAAGTTGTTGCTTGAGCAAGTGGAGAGCCTTAGTAATAAGATGGTGACTGCAGTGCAAGAAACAACTCAAAGTTCCTTCAGTGTCTCTTTCAATGAAGAAGGAAAGTCCCAGGAACAGCTACTTGAAATTCTGAGGTAAATGTAATAATAGTGTTGCCATATTCATTGAAATAATTGAACACAACAATATTGGGAAGCTGCATTTATGTTACCTGCATTTACATTAGCGCATGCTGCTAGCATCTTATTTTAATCAAAATAAAGTTGCATTGTCCCGGTAGGAAGCTTCGTTGGTAGCAAAAGAAATTGGAATTGGAGAACTACCAGTTTGCATTGTCAAGTGACATATTTGTAACTAGCACAAGCTACATGCCCTTACCAGCAATTCCATTTCCTCTCTTGCTATACCAGATTGTGTTTATTAAGGGCAGTTTATACAAACCCAAGCTAAATTCTGTTCTGTTGAAAAAATCCATCACACAGACCCATCCCTGATCTGGTATGCCTGAGCCCATATGCCACTGAAGCCCTTTTTTATAACGGTCTTCCATTGACAAGATTCCTTACAAAAGTTTGTAATATCCTGCAACAACTTCTAATTCTCCTTTGCCTTTGATTTGCTTATTCATAACCAAATCAAGCCTGGTCTTAAATATTGTCTTTCCCTCCACCAGACCCACCTGTGCCTGCCTATTAACTTGACTTCACTGCTCTGACTTTTGTCTCCCTTCACTCCAGTATTTGCTACAATTTAGCTTTCTGCTGTACTTGGAGTATCCCATTCTACCTTTCCACCTTGCCATAGCAAATTTATTTCTGTGAAGTATCTTGGAATGCTTTTTTTTGTTAAGTATTTTTATTATAGAAACATAATAATAACAAAGTACATTATTTTGCATTGCTGAAAATACATGATATTAATGATATATTCATACTATTAATAATATTTGTATTATCATTGATTTTAAAATTTAAGAATATATATTTTATATATTTGAAAATACATGATATTAATAATACCTTCATGATATTAGTACTGTTTATATTCTTATTAGTATTAAAAATTTAAGATTATATGTTTCTATACATTTTTCTAAATTTTTTTTTTAAAGGTAGGAAAAGATAGAGAAAAAGAGTGTAAGAAGTATAATGGTGAATGGAGTATTAATCATTAATCCGTCCTTGGAGATATAGTCATGATTTGGAATGCTTTTCTAAGTATTAGAGGGTAACATTGAATTAGGAATTTTGTATTGAAAAAGCTTATGTATGTATGTATTGTATATGAGAGTGATTTGATGCCTAGGTTTTCCATACATGTAAAATATTAATCTCCTCTTCTCAATGGTTGATCTGCAGAACCCCCACACTTGCCCGTCCACATTTATAGTGTATACCTTTAATTTATAGCTAGTTATGCTACTTTGGTATCTTACTACGTTACCACAACATTACAGAACATGTACGCTGAATTGTCAGTTTTTGTGGAATCTGTTGTGACCAGCTCGTTTTTGCCAAAAATTGCATATGCAAAAAAAGAAAATGAACCTGAGAAGTTAAGACATTTACCGTTTTATCCAAATCTGCACACCACAGGTTTGTGCGACGTGAAAGGGAAATTGCAGAAACAAAGTTTGAGGTTGCCCAAGTGGAGGCTCTGCGCTATCGTCAACGAGTGGAGAATTTGGAGAGAGAACTGAAGGAGGTGCAGGACAGTCTCAATTCTGAAAGGGAAAAGGTCCAGGTAAATGTTCTAGTTTTAACTGCAAAATCTCTGCAGAAAGCATTTAAGGATGGGGTCGAAACTTGGGGAAATTGTAAGCTTTTGATCAATGAAGATATTGCTCGACCATTCATTTCAAATTTAGCTTCTGTATAGCTCTCCTTGTTTAAGTATTTTTATCATACAACTTTTTGATTATGAGTTTATTTTTGTACAGGTAACTGCCAAAACTCTGGCACAACATGACGAGCTGATGAAAAAGACGGAGACAATGAATGTTCTAATTGAGACGAATAAAATGCTACGAGATGAGAAAGAAAGGTTGGAGCAAGAACTTCAGCAATCAAGGGCAAAGGTCAGTATACTTTCCAAGATCAGCATTTTGGATCAATCAGGAATTAGTAACATGGCCAAGTCAGTTCAGTCCTGTCATGCAGGTAGAGTTTGGACATTTTGAGCGCTGATTGGTATACAGCGCACCCATAGAAATAACAACAGTCAAGCAGATAATGGTTTCAGAATAATGGGGTGTGTGCAGGCATGATTGAGTTGCCTTGCTCTTTGAAATTGTACAAAGAGATTTTTTGGTTGACAGGACTGTATGCCCACTTAAGAGAACATGTAGGTTCTGGAAAATATGTGCCCTCTGTCAACATATCAAATCAGTTCTACGCCTTGAACTGTTCCTATCCATTGGGCTTTTGTGAATTATTATTCAAGAAATAGTATATTTTTAGGGAGTAACTTGAGAGATGCAAATAGAGTAATGTTTTGTTGCATGATTCTTAGATTCGTAAGCTAGAATCTGACATCCTACCTCTTCAAGAATCCAACACTGAGCTCAGTGAGAAAAGTGGTATGTTGCAAGCAGAGAAGAAATTGCTGGATGAAGATCTCAAACGCTGGAAGGCCCGTGCCCAGGTATGATGGGCAATTTATTTAAATTATTACTCATTTCATTACTCATTGCATTTGGCGGTTCAGTAGCTCACTGCCATTTGTGTAGCTTTTGGCTGAAGAGTCCACATTAATAACAATTGGTGCTACATTTGATGTTTTCAACGAGTATAGTCTCAGATTTATGGCATTGAAGTAAAAATGTGGGATCTATCTGTTTAGTGTCTTGTCATTCGCCTTTTTTTCTGCCAAGTTCTCCCATTAACTTTGAAGCGTTTGATCGATTGCCTCTCCAGTTTAGATTCATCGTGGTATACAATATTGAAATGGGGTCCTTTGACTCAACTGATCCATGCCAGCCAAGATGCCTTTCTTTGCAAATCCCATCTACCTGTGTTTGGCCCATATGCTTCCAATCCTTTCTCATCCATGTATTTATCCAAATATCTTTTAACAATTGTAGTCGTACCTGCCTCTGGCGCCAGCTCTGGCATCTTGTTGTATGCACCCACCTGTGTGGAAAAACCCACCCCTCAGATCCTTTATAAATTTTCCCCCTCTTAAGGCGATGTCAGGTTTTTTCCCCACGGTAGAGGATTCAAAAACAAGAGGGCATAGCCTCATCGCCTTAAGGTGAGTGGAATGATTTAAGAGGGACCTCTAGGGCAACTTTATCATCCCATATCTCTGCCAGGGGAAGCTGGAGAAGTGGATACAATTGTTTAAAAGACATTTGGACAAGTTCAGATGACTGTGGGCCAAATGTAGGCATATGTGACTGGACCAGTGGGCCAATTTAGTTGGTATGGACAAGATGGGATCTATAGCTCTGACTATCTTGTTGTAACCATGGACAACACTCTTCACTGTGTACAAACTTACTAAATGTGCAGCCTATATTTAATTGCCAAACAGGTGGCAAACAGGATCTAGCACTGATCCCTGTAACACACTGCAGTTTGAATTATTTTATTGTGTATATATAATCTGATTCATAATTATTTAGCTGAAATTCTTGTCAATTAACAATCTTTGATACATTTGAAATGAATGAAATTTATTAAAATACCTTTGCATTTAAGCAATTAATCAGCCAGCAGAAGGAGACGGACCCTGATGAGTACAAGAAGCTAATTTCAGAGAAAGATACAAATACCAAACGTATTCAACAACTAACTGAAGAAACTGGGAAATTGAAAACTGAAGTTGCTAGGTAAACAAGTGTGTTGTGTATGTGTTGTGTAGAAGCAAAACCAGTTAAAATGCTTCGATCTTTGGGTGAGCGATTTTGATCTTATGATGGTCCAATTACTTTATAAGCACAATACATGAATAATGGCTAAGTATATAGATACTGCCAGAAAACAAACGTTTAAATGCTGTGAATATGCATAGAGAGCAGAAAGAAGAAAATGCTGCAAACTGGAGGTACACTACCTCGTATTCCATTTGGGTATCTTACAATCCAAAAATCTGCACAACTTCAGCAAATTCCACCCTCTCCCACCTTCCTCAGTACGCTCCCATTTCTCCCACTATCTCTCAGTCCACCCAGGCCACCCCTGCTCTTCTGCAATCCCTGATTGCCCATTCCTCTTCTTCCCTTATTTCTTCCACCTGTATCCACCTCTGGCTTCACGTTCTCCTCATTTGACATATTTTGTCTCCATTTCTCTTTGCGCCTTTGTCACTTTATCTAGACATCTGCCAATCAACCCCCCCCCCCCCACCATCACCACCTGTATCCACTTATCGCTTGCCAGCTTTTGCCCCGTCTCAACCTCTTGCCTGACATTCTCTCCATCGTTCCCTGCTGCAGTCAATATGAACAAATATGGTCCCAACCTGAAACCCCTCCAGATGCTGCCTGACCCACTGTTCCTCCAGCGCTTAGTGTTTTTCTCGGGATTTCGGAATCTGCAGTTTCTTGTGTGTCTGTCTTAATTAAAATAAAAATTGTTTTATATTGCATTTAGTCAACCAATTTTGATACACTTGCAATATTTTTTAAATGTCTGACTATTGAAATCTGCTTTGTTTGCAGACTGAATGCATCATCATCTGTATCACAACGTGATGTACAAACATTGAAGACCGAACTCAGTAGAGTGTCTGTTGATCGGGATAAACTAAAACAAGAAATGATGGCAAGGGTGGCAGATATCCAGGAAAAGAACAAAACTATTACCCAGGTTAAAAAGATTGGTCGTAGATACAAGACCCAGTATGAGGAGCTGAAAGCACAGTATGATAAGGTAAATTGTGACTCTTTATTTAAATAGCTTTATCCAAGCTAAGATTTTTAAACCTTGTTTAAAAGAGTAATGTATTTCCTGATCTATTAAGATGTACCATTTCATTCTCTTTGACATTATTATTCCAAAAAACCTGCTATTAAGGTGAATTCTAACTAATCTCACCATAATTTGGGTCCCTCCAAATCCTTTCCACAGACTGCTTACCACTGCTATAAAGCTCACTGAGTTGTAGTTTCTTGGCTTAACCCTGCTGTACTGAAATAAAGCAACAACATTAGCTCACCTAGTCTTTCTGTACCTAGCATTGTGATTAGCTAAGTCAACAATTTTGCAAGTCCCAACAATCTCCCATAACATCAAAGGATACACCTGGCATTGGAGATTTATCCACCTTTGTGTTTCTGGACCTCCAACACCACCTCCTTTGTAATGTTGATATGTTCCAGGATATCACTGTTCCTTCCCCTGAACTCGATAGGTTCATGGTAAATACAGAAGTATTCATTTAAGACTGCTAATTTCCAGTGGCTCCATACATTGATAGCCACATTGATCCTCAAGGTGAACTACTCTCTCCCTCGCTACATTTTTACTATTCAAGGATCCCTCTTGATCCCAGCTGCCTTTACGTGACATATATTTTCTCTTTTTTCCTGACCAGATCCTCAACATCCCTCACCAACCAAGGTGTCTTAATCTTAACAGCCTTGCCTATCACACTAACAGGAACTTGATTTAAAATATATTGGCCTTCTGTGCACTGTGCCCCATATTCCAATTTGATCACCCTTCCATGGCCTTGGGTTTTATCATTGAATTATGTTAAAAGAATGAGTAAAGAAGACCATATCCATCCTTTTAATCTGTTAGTTTTGTCAAACTTTTGTCCTGCCTTTCAGATGGTTGCTGAAACTACTTCTCAACGTTCAGCAGAGCAGCAGGCAGAACAATCCTCTGCTCAAGCCACTCAAGATTTGCAAGATGCTTTGGCTCAGTCTGAATCTAGAGCAAAAGCACTAGAGTCTCAGGCTGAAGCCCTGCAGAAGGTAAGTCGCAAAGTGATTGTGTCGGCATCCTGTTAAGATTGTCTTGATGTTTGGGGCTTTATTTGTACGTGAGTATTGTCAGGCTGTGGTGTACCTCAACCTTCTTCTGCTTTTAATGGGCTCACTTTGGTTGACTAAAGTATTTGTAGTTTAGTTTATTGCCACATGTACCAAGGTACAGTGAAAAGCTTTTTTGTTGCCTGCTATCCAGTCAGTGGTCAGTTCCGCTCTCTGGTTGGTGATAGGGATGATAACAGCTGGAAGAAACAGTCCCTGAATCTGGGGGTATGTGTTTTCACACTTTCGTACCTCTTAACTGATGGGAAAGAGGAGAAGAGGGAGTGTGTATGTTGAGATTTGTCCTTGATTATGCTGGTGGCTTTAACGATGCAGCGTGAAGTGTCGATGGAGTCAATGGAATGGGGGTTGGTTTGCGTGATGGTCTGGGCTGTGTCCACAATTCTCAGCAATTTCTGGCGGTCTTGGATGAAACTGGTGCGTGCCAATAAAATTGTGCTTTCTTGACCGTTCCTTTGATATGGCTGATCCAGGACAATTTGCTGGTGATATTTACTCCTAGGAACCTGGAGCTTTCAACCATCTTTATTTTGACGCTGGCAATTTATACCATGGTATATGTACAGCTTCGCTTCCTGGCATTCCTTCTTGCTGACATTGAGAGAAAGGTTGTTGTCTTGGTACCAGATTATGAATCGGGTTTTCAATCTCCTCCCTATACTCCGCATCATTGTTAGTTGATATCCAGCCCACAATGGTGGTGTCATCTGCGAATTTGTAAATTAAGTCAGATTTGTATTTGGCTGCACAGTCGTAGGGAGTAAAGGGGACTGAAAAGGCACCTTTACGGGGCACCAGTGTTGAGGATTATCGTAGAGGACGCTTTGTCACTTATCCGAACAGAAGGACCGTGTTGGGGCACTGGAGAGGCAACTGGATGACATTATTTAAGATGTCCTGGACAGGACCTACAGCGAGATCGTTACACTGAAGAGAGAAGGTGGGTGATGATGAGGAAGGAAAGGAAGAGTACAGGAGACCCTGGGGGAGATGTACCTCTTGAAAACGGGTTCATCCTCTTGGAAGCTGTCGGGACAGAAGACACTGGCATTCTGAGTGGGGGACAGGTCTGCGAGTAAAAACGTGGCGCTGAAGTAAAGCTGAAGAGACAGGTGTCAGGCAGAGCCGTGGTAGTCGGGTACTTCGTCATGAGAGGTACAGACGGGTTTCTGCGGTAACAGGCGGGATACAAGGATGGTGTGTTGCTTCCCCGGTGCCAGGATCCAGGATGTTACGGACCGGTTGCAGAGCGTCCTCAAGGGTGAAGGTGAGCAGTGGCAATGCATGTCGGCACAAATGACGTCAGGAAGAAGAGGGAAGAGATTCTGCAGCGTGACTTGAGAAAGCTCGGAAGAAGGCAGAAAAGCAGGACCTACAGTGTGGTTATTTCCAGTTTGCCTCTAGTTCCTCGTGCTGGTGAGGGCAGGAACAGGGAGAGGGGATCTGGATGTGTGGCTGATTTGCGGGGACAGTGATTTAGATTCTTAGACCACTGGGATCTGTTTTGGGGTAAGGGTGAATTGTACAAAAGGGGCAGGTTGCACATTAACATGCGGGGGACCAGCATTCTGGCAGGCAGGTTTGCCACTGGGGGGGGGAGACAAATTGGAAATACAAGGATTGAGAGAAAGAGAGTATAGAAAAAGTTAAAGACACCAGAATTAACGGAGCAGAAAGCTCACGAAGGGATAGGAGGGTATGGCCAAGTGAAATAGGAATCGATGTGAAAGTTGAGGTGAAGAATGGATTTAAAGTATTATATATGAAGATGTAAAGTATAAGAAGTAAATTGGATCAGCTTGAGGCTCAGTTAGAGATTGGTAGATATGGCATTGTGGGGATTACAGCGACATGGCTGCAGGATCATAAGTCCCTATGTCACCCCTTGCGAGGGGTGACATAGGGACTTATGATGTAGGGTCGCTGTGGATAGAATTGAGGAATTGTAAAGGTAAGGAGGCACTAATGGGAGTTATCTACAGGCCCCCAAACAATGGCCTGGATATAGGGTGCAAGTTGCAGCAGAAGTTAAAATTGGCATGTAACAAAGGTAATGCCACCGTGGTTATGGGAGATTTCATTATGCAGGTAGACTGGGAAAATCAGGTTACTTCTGGACCCCAAGAAAGGGAGTTTGTAGAGTGCCTCTGAGATGGATTCTTAGAGCAGCTTGTACTGGAGCATACCAGAGAGAAGGCAAATCTGGATTTAGTGTTATCTAATAAACCAGATTTAATAAGGGAACTCAAGGTAAAGAAACTGCTAGAAGGTAGTGATCATAAGGTGATAAGTTTTAATGTGCAATTTGAGAGGGAGAAGGTTAAATCCGAAGTGTCAGTGTTGCAGTTGAACAAAGGGGAGTATGAAGGCATGAGAGAGGAGCTGGCCTAAGTCGAATGGAAAAGAATCCTAGCAGGAATGACAAAGGAACAGCAATGACAGGAATTTCTGGGCATAATCCAGAAGATGCAGGATCATTTCATTCCAAAGAGGAAGAAAGATTCTAAGGGGAGAGTAAGAGGCAACTGAAGCTGACAAGATAAGTTAGGGATGGAATAAAACTAAAAGAAAAGGTGTATAACAGCAAAGAGTAGTGGAAAGCCAGGGGATTAGGAAACGTTCAAAGGACAACAGAAGGTGACAAAAAGGGCAATAAGGTGAAAATATGAAGTATGAGGGTATCTGGCCAAGAATATGAAGGATAGTAAAATATTATTTAGGTATGTTAAGAGAAAAAGATTAGTAAAGACAAATGTGGATCCTTTGAAGGCAGAAACAAGTGAAATTATTATGGGGAACAAGGAAATGGCAGATTGACACAAAGCTGGGTGGCAGTGTGAACTGTGAAGAGGATGCTAGGAGGTTGTAGGGTGACTTGGACAGGTTGAGTGAATGGGCAGATGCAGTATAATGTAGATAAATGTGAGGTTATCCACTTCGGCGGCAAGAACCAAGAGGCCGATTATTATCTCAATGGTGTCTGATTAGGAAAAAGGGCAATGAGACCTTGGTGTTCTTCTACACCAGTCACTGAAAGTAAACATGCAAGTACAGCAGGCAGTGAAGAAAGCTCATGGCATGGTGGCCTTCATAACGAGAGGATTTGAGTATAGGAGTAAATAGGTCCTTCTGCAGTTGTACAGGGCCCTGGTGAGACCACATCTGGAGTATTGTGTGCTATTTTGGTCTCCTAATTTGTGGAAGGACATCCTTGCTATTGAGGCAGTGCAGCGTAGGTTCGCGAGGTTAATCCCAGGGATGGCGGGAATGTCATATGAGGAAAGATCGGAAAGACTGGGTTTGTATTAACTGGAATTTAGAAGCAAGAGAGGGGATCTTTTTCAGAAACATATAAAATTATAAAAGGACTGGCAAGCTAGATGAAGGAAAAATGTTCCCAATGTTGGTGGAGTCCAGAACCAGGGGCCACAGTTTAAGAATAATGTGGAGGACATTTAAAACTGAGATGAGAAAAAATGTTTTCACCCAGAGAGTTGTAAATTTGTGGAATTCTTTGCCACAGAAGGCAGTGGAAGCCAATTCACTGGATGAATCTAAGAGCTCTTGGGGATATGGGGAGAAGGGAGGCACGGGTTACTGATTGTGGATGATCGGCCATGATCACAATGAATGGGCCGAAGGGCCAAATGGCCTCCTACATCTATTTTCTATGTTTCTATGAATGTGGTCTGTTGTGAAACCTGCAGAGTAAATATGTGCATGACTGGGTACAATTGAATATAAATACGAAGAATGCTGACGCTATAGCGAGAGGGCACATCTCTACTGGTCTGAGGTGCTTACTACTACCTGTCAACAGTACGTTTTTCTGAGTAAGCTTTGGGTTTTGTCTCTCAGCCCAGCGAATGATGGAAGATGCAGCCCATTTTGAGACGAGATCTGAGAAGGGAACACCTTGCTCTGGAACATTGCTCCTTGATAGTTGTCAACACCTTGTGCAAGTTTAGGTTACACTGGACATGCAAGAGAGAAGTTTGTCATGGCAACTCCCTTTTAATGTTGGTTTACAGATTATGTAAAGTGAGATGGTATTTGGTTGTTGAGATTTGCTTGTGATACTGATGTTTTGGTGCATTTGGAAGTTGCAGAATTAAAAGTTGACAAACAACGTGGCACCTCAATATTTACAGAAGTTAGGAACGATTTAGGATAAGCTTGCAGTTAATGAAACAAGTGATCAATTAAATGATCTGTTAAATTTCTTCCATTCATAGAGTCATTCAATTGATAATTAAATTGCAGGTCTTTCACTGCTGCTTGGTGTGTCTGTTCTGAAACTCTTCAGACTTGTTCTGTGGTCTTGCTCAAGTCTTGTTTGCATAAGGCATTATAAGGCCCCTTGGCATCATCTACTTTGCTTGTTGCCTACAACTGGCTGGATTTTCAGTGTGACCAAGAAAACGGATGGGGGTGGAGTGTTTGCAATAATGGAATAACTCTGGGAGCCAGCATAGACTCGATGGGCTGAATGTTATCTCCCGTGTCTGAGGAAAAGAAATGGTACAAATCTGTTAGAATCTTCTGATCTATTGATCTGGATTGGGGCCTATGTTCTGAAAACTAATTAAATTATCTGGTCAATATTATGAGGTCGAATTAACATCTATTCTGTGGCAATTAAACAATCTATTAGTGTGCCAGATGCAGTCGTGCTGAAGAGCCCGTTATGACCTGATAAACAATTTACTAAATATTCGGGAAATAGACTGATATCGCTCATATTATAACTAGCTTAGCACAATTTCAGTTCAGCTTGGAACTTCTCTACATTAATATCATAGAAACATAGAAATTAGGTGCAGGAGTAGGCCATTCAGCCCTTCGAGCCTGCACCGCCATTCAATATGATCATGGCTGATCATCCAACTCAGTATCCCGTACCTGCCTTCTCTCCATACCCTCTGATCCCCTTAGCCACAAGGGCCACATCTAACTCACTCTTAAATATAGCCAATGAACTGGCCTCAACTACCCTCTGTGGCAGAGAGTTCCAGAGACTCACCACTCTCTGTGTGAAAAAGTCTTTCTCATCTCTGTCTTAAAGGATTTCCCCCTTATCCTTAAGCTGTGACCCCTTGTCCTGGACTTCCCCAACATCGGGAACAATCTTCCTGCATCTAGCCTGTCCAACCCCTTAAGAATTTTGTAAGTTTCTATAAGATCCCCTCTCAATCTCCTAAATTCCAGAGAGTATAAACCGAGTCTATCCAGTCTTTCTTCATAAGACAGTCCTGACATCCAGGAATCAGTCTGGTGAACCTTCTCTGCACTCCCTCTATGGCAATAATGTCCTTCCTCAGATTTGGGGACCAAAACTGTACGCAATACTCCAGGTGTGGTCTCACCAAGACCCTGTACAACTGAAGTAGAACCTCCCTGCTCCTGTACTCAAATCCTTTTGCTATGAAAGCTAACATACCATTCGCTTTTTTCACTGCCTGCTGCACCTGCATGCCTACTTTCAATGACTGGTGTACCATGACACCCAGGTCTCGCTGCATCTCCCCTTTTCCTAATTGGCCACCATTTAAACAATAGTCTGCTTTCCTGTTTTTGCCACCAAAGTGGATAACCTCACATTTATCCACATTATACTGCATCTGCCAAACATTTGCCCACTCACCCAGCCTATCCAAGTCACCTTGCAGTCTCCTAGCATCCTCCTCACAGCGAACACTGCCCCCCAGCTTAGTGTCATCCGCAAACTTGGAGATATTGCCTTCAATTCCCTCATCCAGATCATTAATATATATTGTAAATAGCTGGGGTCCCAGCACTGAGCCCTGCGGTACCCCACTAGTTACTGCCTGCCATTGTGAAAAGGACCCGTTTACTCCTACTCTTTGCTTTCTGTTTGCCAGCCAGTTCTCTATCCACATCAATACTGAACCCCTAATACCGTATGCTTTAAGTTTGTATACTAATCTCTTATGTGGGACCTTGTCGAAAGCCTTCTGGAAGTCCAGATATACCACATCCACTGGTTCTCCTTATCCACGCTACTAGTTACATCCTCGAAAAATTCCACAAGATTCGTCAGACATGATTTACCTTTTGTAAATCCATGCTGACTTTGTCCAATGATTTCACCACTTTCCAAATGTGCTGCTATCCCATCTTTAATAACTGACTCTAGCAGTTTCCCACTACCGATGTTAGACTAACTGGTCTGTAATTCCCGTTTTCTCTCTCCCTCCCTTCTTAAAAAGAGGGGTTACATTTGCTACCCGCCGATCCTCAGGAAACTACTCCAGAATCTAAAGAGTTTTGAAAGATTATCACTAATGCATCCACTATTTCCTGAGCTACTTCCTTAAGTACTCTGGGATGCAGCCTATCTGGCCCTGGGGATTTATCGGCCTTTAATCTATTCAATTTACCCAACACCACTTCCCGACTGACCTGTATTTCACTCAATTCCTCCTTTGGCCCACAGTCCCCTGCTATTTCAGGCAGATTATTTATGTCTTCCTTAGTGAAGACGGAACCAAAGTAGTTATTCAATTGGTCCGCCATATCCTTGTTCCCCATGATCAACTCACCTGTTTCTGACTGCAAGGGACCTACATTTGTTTTAACTAACCTCTTTCTCTTCACATATCTATAAAAACTTTTCAGTCAGTTTTTATGTTCCCTGCCAGTTTTCTTTCATAATCTATTTTTCCTTTCCTAATTAAGCCCTTTGTCCTCCTCTGCTGGTCTCTGAATTTCTCCCAGTCCTCTGGTATGCTGATTTTTCTGGCTACTTTATTAATATCATTTGTATTCCAAAAATGAATAGGATAAGCTACAGGAGGATTTAAAAGTAGATTTTGTTAATGGAGTAAAACAGTGGCAAAAATTAAGTGCTCTACATGCAGACTATACCCTCAAAAAGAGACTGTTACTTAAATGGAGATTGTGCATGGGAAGAAAGAGATCAAGGAATGACACCCTTATGCTACATACATTGGAAATTTAAATAAAAACAATTCAGAATCTGGGAGAAAGGAAATTAATGTTTGGGGGAAAGTGGTCTCTAAGAAATATCTGTGCTACTGTGCTCATCTGCTTTTTTAAAAAATATGGATCTACTGATGAAGATAGTTTGCTCTGTTAGGTATAAAGCTTCATTGATCAAATGGTTCATATGTTTCTATTCTTGGCCAATGTAGTCCAATATTAATTTCATGCAGCCCATTATAACTAACTTTCTGTACTTTTTTCAGTCTGTAAGTGAGAAGGAATCTGAAGTTAAAAAGTTACAGGATGAAGTAACCCAGTTGCAAGGGGAACTTTCACGCTTGCGCCAGGAACTGCAGGAGAAAGCAAACCTTGAAGAACAGCTTCGGCAACAGATACTGGAGAAAGAAGAGAAGACCAAGAAAGCAATATTGGTAGCCAAACAGAAGATAACACAGCTAGCTGGTCAGCCATTTGTATTTTTGAAAATTCTTTAAAAATAGTGAATAGAATAATTGATTGTAGTAAAGAACAGATAATTAGAGTTCATGCTTGTACCGTCACACTGCAGAGATACAGCGCAGAAACAAACTATTCAGACCACTGACTCCCGCCAAACAGTGATCACCCCTGCACACAAGCACTATCCTACACATTAGGGACACTATGATTTCTACCAAAGCCAATTAACCTACACGTCTTTGGAGCGTGGGAAGAAACCAAAGCACCCGGAGGAAACCCACGTGGTTACAGGGGGAACGTACAAATGTTATATAGACTGCACCCATGGTCAGTATCCAACCCAGGTCTGGCACTAAGGCAGCAACTCTGCCGCTGCACCGCTGTGCTCACCGCTGTGCCGATGAGTGTTCAATATACATATCTGCACAGGTTATTAATATAGGATTTCTTAATACACTGGAAATATTGCTTGTGTTTTATTTAACTGATTGAGGACCAGCTTTTGGTGGCCATCTAATGTAACCAATGCCAAAATCAGCTGTTTTATAGAAGTAAGTACTGGGAAAGGGGAGTGTCTTAATCCTAAACTGGATCAAATTGCAATTAGCTTTCATCTCCTTAAGTACAAAGGAATGTAATGCTAGAGTATTGTACTAGTGCCGCAGATAATTCAGCTGTTCCACAGTCCCAGCGACCCAAGTTTATCTTGTGTTTACACATTCTCCTTGTAGTTACCTTTGCTTCCTCTGCTTCTCCATTTTGCTCCTACATCCCAAATGCAAGTTGACTGTTGGGTAATTACTTAAACTGCCCCTTGTATAGTTTGGTGGTGTGAGACTTGGAGAGGTGTTAATGGGCTTGTGTAAGAAAATAAGATATTGACAAATAAGAGGTGGGGGGGAAGAATCTGGTTAATGGGAGAGAATTGTATCAATATAGAGATGCCAGAGGCAAATGTTTCCAATATTGTTACTCTACATTTGCATATGACAATGCACTCTTCTGGACTTTCCAGAAATCTAGGAAAATAAAATTCTGATGTTTTTATTTGGGGATATAAAGAGAATATTGAAGAAAATTAATTTTGCATCAGTTAAATAAACTGCTCCAGCCAAGAGTTGAGATAAAACTTGCTCTAACGTTATGAATCGTCTTTAAAGCTTTCTATTACTAATCCTTATAACAATTTATCTTCAAGCATGAAAATAAATGTGTAGAGAATGATATTTTCCTGATTTGAAATTAAGCCAGTTGGTTTGTTTTAGGTTTGAAGGAACAATTGGCAAAGGAGAATGAAGAATTGAAGCAGCACAATGAAGAGTTTAAGCAGCGTGTCAGTAGTTTGGATCAGCAAAGAGAGGAGCTGGAGGTGCGCATGAGTGCACTGAAATCACAGTATGACGGTCACATTACTCGACTCAAACGAGAGCTGAAAGAACACCAGGAACGACATGAACAACGTGAGGAACCACAAGAACTAACCATTAAGGTATGTGCAGAAAGGTCCTGGCATGGTCCTGAATGATAAAGATCAAAGATCTTGACAAAATTGGAAAGGGAATTTGATACTTGATTCATTTATATGGTATTCTTCTTATTGAGTCCACACGCAAGGTTAGAAGTTGTTCAGCCAGAGCTGAACACATTTCTCGGCATTTGCATACAATGGTGTCTGTCTTGCGCTTCTTGTGCGTGGTGGTGGAAAGATTGGTGGAAACAGGGTCGCGATGTGAATGCTCTTTCCTTGACCCCCAATGTATGCTTTTTGGGGGTAATTGCCATATGACTAAATACTTGGAGAATAAAAAAATTAATTCACTGAGCCACTTGGTGCAGCGACATCCATGAAAATACAGTATTGTATTCTCTGTTTGTCTCTGCATCAGGTCATTCAGAACTACCATTGGTTATATCAAAACATTGAGTTTCCTGAAAATTCAAGTAATTTTGTATTGTAAATTATTTTTATCTCTGCATTGTGCATAAAAATAGTTGTGACTGCCTCAGCAAAGTTTTTTGAGGGCTGTTGCTTCATCTTTTAATTATGGTATGAAAATCTAGCAGCTTAAATCATAAAGGTATACAAGAGAAATTATTTTTAACACATTGGAATGGCCGATGTGACTCCCTAAATGCAGAATATAATCGTACATTTTTAATGCATAGCATAATGTAACACCAATGATAAGATTTATTTCTGTTTTGCATTAGACTTCTGAACCACAGAGACAGTTGGATCCACAGAGGCAAATCACCTTGAAACAAACTACTGTATCTACCGACAGAGGAAGGTAAGAATAAGCATTATCTATAGCAGTCTGAAGAAGGGTCTCGACCCGAAACGTTGCCTATTTCCTTCGATCCATAGATGCTGCCTCACCCGTTGAGTTTTTCCAGCATTTTTGTCTACCTTCGATTTTCCAGCAACTGCAGTTCTTTCTTAAAACATTATCTGTACCCATGTCATTTTGTTTTACAACTAGCCCCAAATATCAATACAAAGCGATACTTTGCATATACCTATCCTAAATTCTCATATAACTAAATGAAGAACGCTGTCTTTTTTTAACACAAGATTTGGCAACGGAATGTAACTCTGCTGTTCAATCTTGCTTTACTTTTAAAAGGAAACATGTCTGGCAGCTTTTAACAGTTACAGCAAATTCCAGTAGCGTTGTATGCGTACAGTCAGATTATTTTCTGTTCATTTTTTATTATACTTTCATTCTGAACGGCAATCCTTTTACGGTAAAACTTTCTCTAAAATGTCATACAGTTCATGCTCATCTGATCCACCAACGGCCAATATCAAGCCAACCCCTCTCGTGGCAACACCGAGTAAGGTAGCTGCTGGTCCAGTGCCTGGCAGTAAGTCCACACCAAGAGCCAGTATTCGTCCAATGGTTACTCCAGCAACTGTCTCAGGACCGGCCACAACACCAACTGCAACGGTGATGCCAACAACACAAGTTGAAACTCAAGAAGGTATCTAGTTTTAAACATTGAATCGTGTAGCATTTACGGCTATCTAATAGCCTTAAGGTACCAGTTGTATAACAATCACATAAATTGTCTTCTACAGTGGCAAATCTGATTTTTAAAACCGATTATATTTTGTTTCATGGAAAGCTTTGTTCTTATAGACAGTTTTGTCCGTGCCCTTATTCAGCAGCCATACAGTCAGAAGGACCAGTGGAACATGTGACCGTTTTCGGTAGCACAAGTGGAACAGTGCGTTCAACGAGTCCAAATATCCCGAGCTTGTCACAGCCAATTTTAACAGTCCAACAGCAGCAGACACAGGCTACAGCCTTTGTACAGCCCACCCAACAATCTCTTCAGCAGATAGAGCCAGCAAATCAGGAACTTTCAACAAACCTTGGAGATGTGGTGCAGAATACCCAATTAGAACGACCATCCACTTCTACAGCTGTATTTGGAACAGGTTAGTTTATGCTGTGATCTGAAAATGATGTCTTCAAAGGATAACTTAATCCCGGAAATCAAAAAGAACTACATATGCTGGAAATCTGTAACAGTTTAATTTAATTTAGAGATACAGTGCTGAAATAGACCCTTCGGCCCACTTAATCTGTGCCGACCAGTGATCCCCGCACACTAACACTATCCTGCACTCACTAGGGACAATTTACAATTTTACCAAGCCAATTAACCTATAAACCTGTAGGTCTTTGGAGTGTGGGAGGAAAACCCACATAGGTCACAGGGAGAACGTGCAAACTCCATACAGACAGCACCTATAGTCAGCATCGAACCCGAGTCTCTGGCACTGTAAAGCAGCAACTCTACTGCTGCGCCACCATTGCCGCACATTAGGAAAATTACACCTCAAGATTAAGAAGATTTAAGTTATCGTGAACGAACAATGCTGGAAATACTCAGCTGATCACTCCATCTCTTTGGGAAGAGAAAGGAGCAAATGTTTTAAGATTGGAGTTTCCACCTTTTGTCTCTGACATGAAACACCGACTATGTTTATCTTCCTGCATTTTATTTATTTGTTCTCGACAATCTAATCTTCTTAACCTTGTTGTCATTTTTCTCTTCAGACTTTATTAATTTTGTCACTTAGGGATGAGAGCAAGTCATTCAACTCGTGTCTGTTCTGACAATTCTGTAGACCGCGGCTGATGTGCATTAACTCCACTCTTTTACTACACATCCCTTCACATCCTTGAATGAATAACAAATTATGGCCCTCAGTCTTGGAAGTGTCAAATTCAGTGGGGATGGGTGGTTGGGGAAGAATTCCATGCTATGCTCTGGTTTTATCTCTGAAGGTTTCCCTTGGAATAGAGTCATAACTTAATGTAGCACGATAGCAATCCATTCATGCTGACCTCAATGTCTCCCTGTACTTATCTGATCTTCCTGTGCTTGGCCCATTATTCCTTTTTTTAGATTTAAGATCGTGCCCCCGTGGTCCATATGGCATACATATCTTTAATTCACCATTAGCTGGTGAATTAATAACTAATGTAGTGGATAACTTATTTTGTCTATTTCTTTTAATGGTCCATTTTCACGCAAGTGAATAAATTTGTGGGTTTTTAGGATCTTTTTGGGTCTTTTGAGTTGAAATAATGGTTTCATAAGGTGTCACCTTTCAGTTTCAGGTTCCACTACTATGTCCAAGCGTCAGCGTGAAGACGATGACGAGATGAGTGCGGATAACACAGTTCATGGCCAGGATGAGTCTTTGGAACATCAACCAAAGAAGTTGAAACTTACCCAACGAGCAGTACGTGAGATGGTTGATGTATTCCTGGTGTAATTGGAAAATAGACAGGAAGTAGAGCTATGGGAGCATCTCTTGATTCAATCACATAAACAGGAAAAACATTTGTATGTTTTTGGAAATCCAGAACAAATGAGCGAAATAAAATTAGACACAAACTACAAAGGAATGTAGCTTGAGAGTGTTTGTTTCCACAAAGGATTGTTGTAATCTGGAACCATCCCCCTTAAATGCACGTGAATGGTGAAACAAGTGTCATTTTCTAAGTTAATCGGATGGGTGATTGTATCAAGATAAATGGGGGTTCACTATTAATATATTAATGGCTGAATATACAGTTGAACCGGCCTGTTACATTCAATATGTTTGTGAATGGCAAATAGCTTGTGAAATCTCGTTCAAATCAAGCTGAATGACAATAAAAGGCATTCTATTCTATTATATTCTAAAACTCTGATAATCGTCACTATCAGGACTTTCGTGGTGCTAGGAAGGCGGATTTTCCAGACGATAGGGTATTGCACGCATTGAATTCACTTTTTTTATCTGTTAAACAGCATTAGAATGAATTTTCCAGTGAGCCAGATAAATATGAAGGTAGCACAGTAACTGGAACTTCAGTGAATAGGAAGGAAGCCCATTGAGCCTTATTCTGAACCATGAGATTTCCCAATAGTTGGATGGTGGATTTTCAGTTTGTGTAGTCAGAAAAGGAAAGTTAGGGCAAAAAATATACATACTGATTTCTTGCTCCACTGCTAGTTTTTGAAATGTTTTTGTGGAATTAATGTTAAAGGCTAACATCATTAAAAACTATACTGCTAAACTGTTTCAACCTCAGGAAGAGCACATGCAAGAGGTGGATGAAAGCGCAGAAACAGATACTGAAATGCAGATGCAGTCAGAGAACTTGGATTCACAGGACTCTCTCACCCAAGTGAGTTAATTGCCACCATGAAATGGGTGTAATATTACATCCTGACTAGGTACAATGCTCTCCATCATGTTTGGGACGAAGACCCATCATTTATTTATTTGCCTCTGTACTCCTCATTTTGAGTTTTGTAATAGAAAAAAAAATCACATGTGGTTAAAGTGCACATTCTCAGATTTTATTAAAGTGTATTTTTATACATTTTGGATTCACCATGTAGAAATTACAGCTGTGTTTATACATTGCCCCCCCCCCCCCCAATTTCAGGTCACCACAATGTTTGGGACACATGGCTTCATAGGTGTTTGTAATTGCTCAGGTGTGTTCAAATGCCTCCTTAATGCAGGTATAAGAGAGCTCTCAGCATCTAGTCTTTCCTCCAGTCTTTTCATCACATTTGGAAACTTCTATTGCTGTTTATCAACATGAGGACCAAAGTTGTGCCAATGAAAGTCAAAGAAGAAATTATGAGACTGAGAAACAAGAATAAAACTGTTGGAGACATCAGCCAAACCTTAGGCTTACCAAAATCAATTGTTTGGAACATCATTAAGAAAGAGAGCACTGGTGTGCTTACTAATCGCAAAGGGACTCTCTATAATAAAATCTCTATAAACACATATCCGACAGATCAGTAACACTCTTCAGGAGTTGGGTGTGGATTTGTCAATGACCACTGTCTGCAGAAGACTTCATGAACAGAAATACAGAGGCTACACTGCAAGATGCAAACCACTGGTTAGCTGCTAAAATAGTTTGGCTGGGTTACAGTTTGCCAAGAAGTACTTAAAAGAGCAACCACAGTTCTGGAAAAAGGTCTTGTGGACAGATGAGACAAAGATTAATGTATCAGAGTGATGACGAGCAAAATATGGAGAAGAGAAGGAACTGCCCAAGATCCAAAGCATTACCACCTCATCTGTGAAACACGGTGGTGGGGGTGTTATGGCCTGGGCATGTATCACTGCTGAAGGTACTGGCTCACATCGTCATTGATGATACAACTGCTGGTAGTAGCATAATGAATTGATGGTAGTAGCGTAATGAATTCTGAAGTGTGTAGACACATCCTATCTGCTCAAGTTCAAACAAATGCCTCAAAACTCATTGGCCGGCAGTTCATTCTACACCAAGACAATGATCCCAAACATACTGCTAAAGCAACAAAGGAGTTTTACAAAGCTAAAAAACTGGTCAATTCTTGAGTGGCCAAGTCAATCAACCGATCTGAACCCAATTGAGCATGCCTTTTATATGCTAAAGAGAATAGGTCTAGTCCCCCCAAAAAGCATAAGCTAAAGATGGCTGCAATACCGGACAGGCAGAGCATCACCAGAGAAAGCACCTGGTGAAGCAACTGGTGATGTCTGTGAATCGTAGACTTCAAGCAGTCAACAAAATACTAAACATAACTACTTTCATTTACACTACACTGCTGTGTCCCAAACATTATGGTGCCCTGAAATCGGGGGACTATAAAAACACTGCTGTAATTTCAACATGGTGAAACCAAAATATATTAAAATGGCCTTTATGGTCAATGCGCACTTTAACCACATGTGATTTTTTTTTTTTTCTATTACAAATCTCAAATTGTGGAGTACAGAGGCAAATAAATAAATGATGGCTCTTTATCCCAAACATTATGGAGGGCTCTGTATCTCATATGCCATCTGGGAATTGAGATCATTTGGATTTCAGCTCCTGAAGTCCATAACATCTTTTGTTCATTGACATTTATTCTCCTTTGCATGAAATTATTTTTGTCATTTTGCACAACTGGTGAAATTTGCCGATATTGGTAATATTTAATCGAGTTAATGTGTAAATTTAAGGGCCCATCTCCTTGACATCATGCACAGTTGACAGCATGGTGCCAAGGGCCGAATGACCTGTTAGTATGGTGCATGATTCTTTCCAAAAAGCATTGTTGAATTCTCGTCCATCTGTAACCAGGGAATCGGCATTGATCAGAAATGTTATGGGTCACCGCACACGTTGTGTGATAATAGCAACATATCAGAACATTGTATTTCTGTAGAATGTAGCCTATTTCTTATCCTCAAAATATTACGTAAATCATTTATTAATCGTTTGGCCAACAGTTGTTGCCCTAAAAAAACACAACAAAATAACCAGACTATTCTCTACCAGCCTGGAAGAGTGAGGAACCTTCAAGAATAACCATGTAAAAAGCACAGTAACATTCAGGGCAAAACAATTTTGTTAACCAACACCCTGACCATAATCTTGAATATCTCGTTCCCTCAACAACCCAATGCCTGCTCTCTGCACATTATTTGGACTTTTTTGCAGCTCCCTGCCGTAGGGCTCTCCCACAAATTTGTGACCTTTGTCACAAGTCGAAGTTGAGAGAGGTTATGGGTGCTCCTCTGACTTGGAACCACATCATCCTTCCTTCCTTTGTCATTGACCCTTAAACCTGGAGCTCCTGATCAAAAAGCACATCGAGACTATATTCACTGCACAAACTGTGGTGCTTCAAGTTAGCCATCAATACCCATAATCCAATTACGAGCCACACTATACTTTTAATGAAGTACAGTTGCCTCAGGAAAATTCACTTCTAGAACTGAAAACTGGTGCGCCAGTGTGCATTCACAGCTCTCTGCTGAAAAATTGGAATCATGTATAAGGATCTAAAAGGAGTTTCCCAGACAGACAAGAAGGGTAACCTCATTGTTGAAATAGTTCAGAGCAAACATTGCACAGTGAAATGTAGAAACTACAAGGATGTTTTCCCTGACTAGTCTGAAGAATGGTCAAGACCTGAAACGTCACCCATTCCTTCTCTCCAGAGATGCTGCCTGTCCTGCTGATTTATTCCAGTTTTTTGTGTCTGTGCAAGGATTGCTTTGCCAGCACTTACAAACCTGTAATCTCTGCACCATTACCCTTTTTGAAAAAAATGATTGGCAGTAAGAATACCTCTATGATGGTATATATTGCTGAACAAAATAGCCATATAATTGTACTTGAGTGAAACTGTTATTAAAATTGATTGCAAAGAAATCAAAGTGACATCTGGGCAAAATATTTCAAAAACTTCTGTATTGACAAATTATCACAATGTAAAGAACTTGGCTATGAGAATTTACATGTAGATAACACATGTAACCCAACAATAAACAAGATTTTGTATATTGTTTGCACTTGCATGTAATATTTGTAATTATGGAGTAATTTGTTCTTATGCAGTAATTTGCCCAATGAAAAATAATTTATATTCTTCCCTTTTTGCAGGTGGTTATTGAAGAATATCCACCTTCTCAACTGATGGAAGATAATGAAGAGATATCACATCCTTTGAACTTGATCCCCCAACCAGCAGAACATCAACAAAATACTCAGTCATCACAAAATTCTCAGACACAAACTGAATACATTATTATTGAGAGTGATGAAGATCCAGACAATGAAGAGGACCAAGAGCAGGTATAAATTCTGAAGCTGAATGATATTTAATTCAGATAGTGTTTGGCAGATATCTCAGCCCAATTCACATTTTAAGCAGTTTAATTACCAACAGTAGACATTTTGAATTAAGAAAATGTCCACCATTCATAAGTGACTTCCTGGCACGTCAATCTACCTTTTGCCTTAAACATATAGGACTTTGCTTCCTAGGCAGAGAGTTCCAAAGACATTTGATCATCTGAATGGTAAACAAAATCGCTTTTGTTTTAAATGGACAACATTGTATTTATAAATATTGGCTCTTAATTCTAGATTCTCACAGAAAAAAAAATCCCTTCCTTACCTAGGCCGCTTGGGATCTTGTATTTCAATCAAGTTATCTTTAGTTCTTCTAAGTTACAGTGATGCAAACCTAGCCTATCCCGTCTTTCCTCAAATGACAGGGAACAATACAGTACAGAGTGGCACAGCAGTAGAGTTGCTAGAGTAGCAGTGCTAGAGACCCGAGTTCGATCCTGACTATGGGTGCTGTGTGCACGGAGTTTGTACGTTCCCCCGTGACCACGTGGGGGCTTCTCTGGGTGCTCTGGCTTTCACATTCGAAAGGCATGCAGGTTAATTGGCTGCTGTAAATTATTCCTCTTGCCTAGGATTGAGCTAGTGTACGGGCGATCGTGGTCAGCATAGCTTCGGTTGGGCCTAGAGGCCTTGTCTCCATGCTGTGTCCCTAAACTTCAAAGTAAACAGTCCTCCAGATGTGGTCAGCCACCTCGCAACACTCCAGGCATCATCACGGTGAACGAGTGGCTTACAATAGCAAATCAATTATTGTATTTGCATTTTAGCCTTTTTTTAAATTATTAGTAACTCTGGAAAATGATTCTGCATCTCACTATTAAGCTAATATGCTTTATTTTGTAAATGAGCAATTTTGCATTTCTCCACATAATGATGTATTGGTCGAACTGCTGTCTCACCTTATTTCCCTTTGTATCCTCCTTGCTTTGTCTTTGCAACTTAATTTCCTTCCTAGGCAAATTTCCTTTGATCCTTTTCAACTCTTAACAGTAGGTTCAAGCACTGATCCCTGTTGCACCACTCATTATAGTAAAACCCTTACCTGCCACCCTCAGGACTTTGCTGTCACACGGGCAGATTTTCCGATTGGATGCCACTCATTACCACAACACATTTTTGTTTTGAATGATTCACAACAATATAATTTTCTAATGAGTCCTGGGGGTTAAAAAGGGAGAACAGAAAAGAATGAGGTCAAACGAGCTGAAGCATGCAGGAATAGAGAACACTAACTCTGGCCGCCAAACTTCTACACTCTGGACCCCAGCTTCGTCTGCATGTGTCCCTTCCACAATGGCAGAGTTAGAAACCTAGCCAGCATCCTATCTTCTAACTAGTTTTTATGGAGAAAATTTGAATGTTTCTCATGCAGAATAGCTGTCTCAAGTTAAATATATTGGTGGACAACTAATTATTGAAAGACAGTTGCCAGGAAATTTTAAAATTTATCTTTTCAATTGCATGACCTGAAGAATTTGACCTCAAATGTTTTCAACCATTTTAGGAGGAATATGAAGAGGACGAGGAGGAAGAGGAAGAGGATGATGATACTGGTATTGAGGATGGTGATGGTGAAGATAGTAATGAGGGTAGTGCTGAAGGAGAGAATAACTATGATGATGGCAATGTTGAGGTATGCAGGATTTTTGAGATAATTCCAGTGAAGCTGACTGAAATATCATGATGAGAAATTTTAATGGATGATTCAGTTTCAGATAATTAATTTCCCCTCTCTTATTTGCCCTGTCTTTATGGATACTAATTATTTTAAACATTCATTTTGGGTCACCCCTCGAGGGGAGACTCGGCAAATGTATGCAACTTCCTGCTGTTAAAGTCTTGCTGAAACCTGGACTGTTTTCTTCACCAAATACATGTTTTACTGTACTTTAGTGATTATAACTGAGTGCTGCACTCTATATATGATGTGCACAAGGCTCCATGCAATTGAAATGTCACTTCTGAATTACAACTTCTATGAAAGTACATCAGTGTTCCTTTAGCCTTTTTTAAAAATCCAGTTTATCTTTGCATTAATCTGTGACGGACATTTTATTGGAAATTCTACGCATTTCTCAATTTAATCATTGAAATACAAATTGTCTAGTACCTGGGCTGAAAGACCCCCAAAAATCGTAAAGTTGAATTCTTATTTGCCAAACATTTGCACACTGTCTTAGATCTTTAACGGCTTTACCCAAAACATGTACTGCACCAAGTAATCTTTAAAAGAGGGCCATGGTGCTGCTGCTTCATTAGGAGCTTAAACCTGTTATTGATCAAGTACTAACCATTATCTTTGTTAGGTCGACACTGTTTGGAATTGGGGTGAAATTGAAATTGAAATGTATTTACCCCTCAGGCTGATGAGGGGCTTGGTGTGTGGTCATAAATTTGGAGCTATTGCATGATGGCCTGTTCATAACATCTTTTTAATTAAGGCCTTGGCTTGCAAGATTTTTTAATTTACAAATATGTTTCTGCAGGCCCAGTCATAGCATACTCCTACTACCATAGTTATACTGGTAGTAGGAGTATGCTGGTAGTAGGAGTGAGGTGATGATAGTTAGCAACTTATGTTTCGGATCTTGAAGTTGAATAACATTTGGGAAGGCCACAAAAAGTGTTCTCATAAAATGATCAAGAATTTTTATTTTTTTTTTTAAGTCATGCAATCATAAAATATGAGGTTTCCTTGAGTGCAATTGACAGTTAATTTGCTGCTAGAAGAAGTGTTCACTTTCAGCTAATTGTCTCATGTTTTTGATTCGCTTTCCAATTTGGTGTGATCTGGGTATATACCTTTGTTACTTTTTTTTTTTTTAGTTTGGCCCTTTTAAGTAACTAATGTTTAATATTCGGATGCTGTTGGTTTAATTTTCACAGCCTGCTTGTGGGGTGATATTTACTGAAAGCACTTAATCGACTGTGTTTTTTCTACACAGGTTGCAGATGGGACAGATCCCAGTGCAGATGAGCAAACTACAAGAGAAAGTACCCACATTTCGGAGGATAATTGTAAGTCTTAGGAAATTCTTTGATTTAAAAGGTAATCTGATGGTTAAAATTAAAGTACTAATAAAATGTATTGGAATTTAAATGTTTTGCTGAGCACTTTTAGTGAAATAACATAAAATCTCTTGCCTATATTACATTAAATGTTATCAGTCTATTGGTTTTCTTAAAATATCCAATAGTAGAGATCTATAGGAAGCTTTAGCTTTTGCTACTAAAGGCCAGTTTCATGGTGATGATGAGATGTGCATTGCTCTTTACCTACAAAGCCCACAAATAAAATTAAGTTAGTTCACCCTCGTTATAAACGATGTCCAGGTCCTTGTGGACTAATGTGAAATGGTGTGGGCAAGGCATTGGAGTCCCGTCGATAGAAATGCTAAAAACATTATTTGACAACTGACTTGGCCCAGGTTTAACTACTGTTAATTAATTAGTTACAATGTTCAAATGGCCCATTCAGAAATGTTCAATATTTTAAAACTATTAATCAAACAAAATCAGAAAATTAAAAATGCATAAATTAGTACAATACAAGTTCATTTGATTCCTTAAAAAAAGAATTGTGATGTATCTGAAACTTTCTCGTATGCAATTCCTCATTGCATTTAAATGACTGGAGTCGTTGAATCCTGCACCGAGTTTAACCTTTTGTGCAGGTTCAGCAGATAGATTCCAAGTGAAAACAAATAGTCAGCTGAACTCCAGCAATCACTATGAGGAATTTCCTGTTCCTTACGTCAGGAAATGTCAAATCTTCAAGGGGAAACATGGGTATTTTTATAGGACGGCATAGCAGTCCTTTGTCATTGTATGGAATAGAACTGTGGACCTTCACAACCTTTAACGCCGAGCACAACAATGATGGCCAATAATGTTGGACAATACAGATTTAACATGTCGTGCAATGTAATGTTGTTGTTTATATTATAAACCTTTAGAGAATATTGAATATGGTCACTTGTGTGTCGTGGGAATTAATTTATTTAACTTGTGCAGTTTATTTTTGTGGTGCTAATGGGCTAAGGCTTCTTAGTAACAAGCATGATGTTTCTATTTTGTCAACAGCTGGAGGTGAAGGTAGTGTCACCACTACAGAGTCCTATACTCCAGAAGCTCCAAGGGAGCAGCAGGCTGCTGAAAGACAAGCTCCACGGCTTTTGAGATCACCAAGAAGACCACCACATCCACTTCCTCCAAGACTAACAATTCAGCCTCCAGCCCAAGAACTGGGACCACCTGCCCAGGTGCTTAAAATTAAGTTGGCAAATGTTTATTTTTCTTATACATTTTGATGTTCACCCCAGACTCTGTAGCTAATAGCTTTGGGTATTTTCTTTCAATTGTTCATCAACATATCAATTGCAGCCTCTTATTTAAAGTTGGGCTGGCTTTATTGAATGTTGCTTAACTGATAAAATCTCAAATGATTTTGTATCAGAGATTAGCATTACAGTTATGAACAGCAATTTGTTTAGGTTTCTGTCATGTGGTAATACTCACATGTGCAGGTAGTTCTGCTATAACAAGTGCTTCTACAACACTAATTGGATATTACGCAAGATATAGGGAGATTATGGAACAGTTTGTATTATGCCAACCAAAGTGGTTATAATGCAATTTTGATCAGGAGCTTGAGAACAACTTGGGTTACTTTGGAAATTGACTACTGAAAAAAAAAAAGTCTTGAGAGGTAAAAAAGTTTAGGGCCTCATCAATAGTCGGACTCCAGCTGCTAATGTAACTGCAGTTGGCCATTGAAATGGGACAAGCACTTGCTTCTTCTGATACATGGGGAATCTCGGTCGGCATGGGCGTTGGGCTGAAACGCCTATTTTCATGCTATACGATTCTATGTTTGAGTATTAAAAAGCACTAAAAATATATTGCAAAACTCCAAGAATTGTCAAAGAGAAATGTTCTAAAATCAAATTTAACATATGCCCTGTTTCATAAATTTTGAATGATATTCAAGTTTCTGCTTTACTAATTGAACATCATATGAGGAACACAGTTTTCCATAATATTTGTTGTAATAATTTTTCATCCTATTACACAGAGATTCCCCCCAGCTCGACGGCCATCATCAAGTCGGGGAGGTATCCAGCTTACTCCAGGCATTGGAGGTGTGGTAAGTAACCAAATTCTTAGTGCATCATTTAGGAATAAGGTATTGCCATGTTTTAATTGTTTCCTCCAAACTGGTTATCATTTTCATTTATAGCTACTAGCTGACCATTTTGAGAATTGCCAATCAACCAGTTTGTGGATTTACAAGCACATGGATTGATTTAATTAATTCATTCATTCCAGTTTTTTTTCTTCAAAGCATATAACTGTGATTTGTGGCAATATAGCTTCTGTCTGCATAAATCCAATTAACAAGGCATTGTCATCGGAGACCATTGGTGACTCATCCATGGCAGTATTTCTGTTGCCGCATGTCTTAAGTCTTGTATTAAAATATGCCAATGCATGCGTGAACTATTAATTTTGTGTTTTGAAATGCACTGGTCTTGTTAAAAATACTTTTCCTGCTCAGATGATGCAGTCAGATGGTAATATTTGCCTTCTCTTTTCTTGAAAACACTGTTTTCTTAAATACACTTTTCTTTTGACCGGTGTTTAACACTTTTTTCAGCATCAGCATTTCTTTGATGAAGATGACAGAATGGTACCCAGTACACCAACACTTGTTGTGCCCCACCGATCAGATGGGTTTGCAGAAGCCATTCAGTAAGTGGATTTCCCTGTTAGTGCCCTCGAAGTTCAAAATAAGGCGTCTTCAAAATACTTTCGGTAGCTAGGTGGTATACAATAATATAACAAGAAAAAATTTCAGCACTGGTTAATTGAGTTTGGCTTTTTATTCTGACTGGTTATCATCAATTTAATGTATTCTGAAGTTGGGGGTGTCAAAAACAATATTTGAAGTTTTTGAATATTTGTGAACTTCAAATAAATATAAGAAAAATTATGACTTTTTCCATGACAGTCATATGTTTATTTGAAGGTATGATGGTTGCCTATTTAAAATTAGCTTTGAACACCTTGCTGTGTGTTTTGAACTTGGATAATATGTATACTTTTGTGCACCATTGAATTTAAAAGCTCATATTAAAAACTTTCCTTAGTTCTCCCCAGGTTACAGGAGTCCCTCGCTTTAGGTTTGGACCACCTGAAGATATGAATCAAACTAGTTCAAGTCAGTCTGATCTTGGACAATTGGCATCACAAGGAGGTAACATTTATACAAAACAAATCTAAATCTCTTCAACCTACAAAAAACATTATTCTTAACAGAAGACCATAAAAAGATTGTGGCATTCCATTGGCAAAGTGAAGTAGTTCCTGGACTTACTGCAAGCGCACTATGAAAGTGGAAGTCCAAGACCTATGGGCAGATATAGAAGGTGGAAGGGGAGTGGGGACAGCAGTGCAAAGCCCAGTCTTCCTGGGATTTCCCAGCGTTACTTGGGAGAATCGCCACTCTGAACCAGCGCCGCATCTTGTTTGTTTATTAATTTTGCTATATTTCGATTATTATATTTATATTTTTATTATTATTTATTTTTATTAACTTGGATTCAGCTTTAAATTTTAAGTAGCTCTGCATGTCAGTTAAACAATGTCATGTGTTTTGACTGAAGATAAAGCTGTGTACTCCTAGCTTTTTCTTTTGTAAGGGACATTGGAAAATATCATGATTGGGGCACCCATACCATACCGTTATGGCCCAATTTCAAACAAAAACATATGGCTGGAATCGGGTGTGGAAGGCTAGTTAAAGCAATGTAAATGAGAGTGTGGTTGTACCACAAGTGGCAATTCAGAGTGGGTTCGACAGGTCAATGTTATTCAGAGCTTCAGTAACAGTGTTCCAGATGCTTTTGCAGATTAATACTTCGAGCACAAATTTCTTTGCGTAATATTTGTTGTACCTATTTTTTTCATAAAGATCGTGAAGTACTCTGAAGATTTAGATTTTTTTTTCTATTGATCAACGACTTTCATTTTGATACTTTTACTGTTTAGCTGATTAGAACTGATCTTTTATCATGTCACAAACTTGACCCTGAGAATTGGTTACCAAATGTATGAACGGTAACAACCTGTCCAGTATTGCTGTTGATTAATGATCAGCTCCAGATATCTCCATTTCAATAAAGCATCTAAGATATCTCTATTTCAATAAAGCATTTACTTGGATTCAAATACTTTTTCAGAAGTTGCTGTATACGTAGCTGCCACAATGTTTTCCTATGTCCCACCGTGAACATGCTAACCTTTTTGCTGATTTAAACAAATCCTGTTTGCCTTCATTAGAACCGTATCCACCTTTGCCTCCCCTATTTTAGTGCTTGTCCAAATGTCTCTTAAATTTAGTGATTGTATCTAACCCCACCATCTCTGGCAGCAAATTCCAGAGATATCAACCAATCTCTCTGGCAACAGCATAGACCTAGAATTCCCTTTAAAAACCCTTTCGCTTTCAACATGTGCTATCTATTTTCTGATTACCCCTACCATGCAAAAATGATTCTGACGATCGTATTCCATCTGTTCCTCTAATAATTTTATATACCTCTACCAGGTCACACCTCAGCCTCCTTCACTGAAAACAAGCCCAGCCTATCCAATACCCCATAGCTAAAGTCCTCCAATCAAGGCAACGTCCTGGCAAATCTCCTCAGCACACTCTCCAGCATAACCAACTGTGCACATGCCTCCAAGAGCAGTCTCGCCAGCGTTTTGTAAAGTTGCAACATAATGTCCCATCTTTTGTATTCCGTACCCTGAGTGGAGTAGGAAAGCATGCCAAACTTCTTCATCTTATATATCTGCGTTGCCACTTTCAGGGAATTATGGACTTGAACGCCCGAGTTCAATGTATATGATATTGTAATTATATTATTACAACATGGTATGTTATTTGCTTATTCTCAAGATTTCCTTAAGAACTAATCTGTGCTAATAAGTATCTTCACCGTGGCTCTATAGGGCTAGGAATGTACGAGACTCCCATTTACCTTGCTGCTGTGCACGAAGATGAGTCTGGAGGCCGCAGTGTACCTACTACACCATTGCAAGTTCATGCACCAGGTATGGGTTTGTTGAACATCTAGTGTTTTTCTACTGAAGCTTAAAATAATGAATGTCTTTTAAATGCTTCTGACAGTGGTGCACAAATTTGGGCTTTGGTTTTTGCAGAAGAATTTCTAAGACACATAAATTCTCAGCTTTAAATTGCCTCATTTACCCATCTAACTTTCCCTCTTTAACCTCCATAAGGAAGATCTGCATAATAATGATTACATTTGTCTTGTTCAGGTTGCTGTACATGGCAATCTAATTATAGCTGGTCCATTAATAATGTTGGATCTCGTCTTGAGACAACCCCTGTTTCTGAGCCATGTGCTTTACTTGGTGGCAGCAGCATCTGGAAACGCTTTGGGACAGATTTGCTCCCAGCTGATGTTTGACACGTTATTCATGACCCTTGCACTTTCCCTCAGACAATTATTTTTACAGTAGTCCTTATGTAATTGAAATGAAGAATTTTTAATACCCAACATATTTTAAACCATGAAATTAAGTTGGGATATTGTAAGTAACTGCTAATTCATAATGGCACGGGAAAAATGGATACTGAATCCAATACATCTTAAACTTCTGGTTTAGTCTACCACGTGGTACTTTATCAAATGCCTTACTGAAATCTATGTGCACTGCCCTCGTTGATCAGCTTTGTCACCCCTGCAAATTCTTGAGTTTGTCAGACATGACCTGCTGCAGACGTGTATAGTCACTGTCCCTAATATGTCCATTATTTTCCAAATGTAGTATATCCTATCCTGAAGAATCCTTTGCAATAGTTCCCTTATCACTGTTGTGAGGCTCACCAGGCTATAATTTTGTGATTTACTTCTACTTCCCTTATATTAAAAAAAAAAAAAAATAGGCTGCTCTCCAGTCCTCTACGATCTTCTGTGGCTAGAGAAGATACAAAGGTATTTGTCAAGTCCTTGCAATCTCCCATCTTGCCTCTCTCAAGAACCTGGGATAAATTCTATTAGGTCCTTGGGATTTATCTACCTTAATGTTCTTCAAAAGCTCCAACACCACCTTCTTTGTGAACTTAAACTGACCTAGCATATTGGTATTCTCCACACTGATTTCCTCAATGTCCTTCTCTTTGGTGAATTCAGATGCAAAGTACTTGTTCAGTACTTATTCACATCCCTGACTCAAAGCACAAATTGCCTCCTTTATCATTCCTTGTTCCTTGTTCCTGGTTATTCTTGTTTTTAATGTGCATATAAAAAGTTTGGGATTTTCTTTAATCTGATTTAACAGTGACATATCTTGGCTCATTTTTGGCTCTTCTAATTGCTCCCGTGAATTCCTTCCTGCTTTTTTATATTTCTCAAAGGCCCTGTCAGATTTCATATTTTTGAACCTTGATTCTTTTTTTTCTTTTTGACCAAAGTTACAATGTCTTTGATCATCCAAGGTCTCCTTACCTTTCTATCGTGAGTTAGATCAAAAGTCCTGTTCCCGTGATGTCTGACTGGCAATCTACCCATTTATTACCCAATGCATTTATATTTTTCTCAAATAAGACAACTAATGGTGTACCTTTGTTGCTACATTTTTTTAAAATGTTCTAGCCCCAGTTAGTTACGTAGTTCCTTTCTTTCAGTGACTGTTTTCAATGAGGGTCCACAAGCAGATGTAACTGAGACTGCCTCTCAATCTGTTCCTATGATTGCAACATCCACAAGCAATCTAACCAGCACTGTTGAATCTGGAGGTGGTGATGATGGTGATGAAGTGTTTATAGAAGGAGCAGACCAAGAAGGGTAAGATTGAAAATACTGCTCAATTTTGACACATAATTCTTTTAACGGGCCAATTAAATCATTAACTTTCACAAATGCTTGCATTTTGTTATTTTTCCAAAAATTAAATCTTACTTCAAAATGGCTTTCAGCAATTTAATTGAGAAAGTTGATTACATTTTAAATGGACTCTACATCAAACATGAATTGACCATCTGTGTGTGGAGCTCGAAAATATCAAAGGGATCCCACATAAATATACTTCATTTCTATTCATAAAGGGAAAGGACTTTTTAGTTGGAGGATTCAACGAAAGAGAAGGCAAAAATGTCTAATGTCTTAGTATCAAGTACCACCTCTAATGTCTTCAGAGGTGGTACTTGATAGCTTGATAATGGTCTCAAAGCTAGATAAATCCCAAGAGTAGGTGTGGGAGGCAATAGAAGAGATTGCCAGGGCCCTGTCTGCGAGTTTTGCTCACGAGATACCAGATGCCTGGAGGATAACAAATGTGGTTCCTTTTCCATGTGAAGAAGAAGGGAAAAACCAGATAACTACAGACTCAGATCTAACATCAATAGTAAGGAAGTTAATTGGAAAATAACGGATGGGATTATTGATGTTGGAAAAACTTGAAGTAATCCGTGATAGCCAGTATGACTTTGCCAAGGGCCGATTCTGTCTGACCAATCTGATTGAATATTGCTAGGTGTGCAGGGCAGTAGATGTGGTTAGCATGGGCTTCAGTAAGGCCTTTCTGTTCCACATGAAAGACTGGTCCAGAAGGTTAACACCCATGGACTCCAGGACAAGTTGGTAAATTGGTTCCAAAACTTGGCACTAGGAGTCCCATTTCCTTCTGCAAATCTGCCTGACCTCCTTGAGTTCCTGCATCAGATTGTTTGTTGCTCCAGATTCCAGCATCAGCTGTCATTCCCTCAAGTCAAAGCTAAATAAAACTAGATGATGACAATTTAGGGTGGGCAGTATGAAATTTTGAGGAGATTTGAGGGGTCCTCCTTCCACCCAGCGAATACGTCAGAAGCAGAGACACTGACAGCATTGTTCGGATTACCCCTTGAATTGCCTAAACTTAAAGGATATGGGGCTAGTATAGGGAGATGGGATTAGTCCAGATAGGTGTCTGTTCTTCGAGGCAAGTATGTGCTGGACCAAATGAACTGTTCACATGCTGTATAACTGCATAATTACAGTGTACTTGTGGGTTTTGTGGAATGTTAACTGGGTATATATGAAAACCATCAAAAGTCCATTAAGTGGCCTTTATCAGACATGTTCGTGTGCCAACGACCACACAATATCCATTTTAATTCTATGGAGAGAAAAATGCTGTTGACTACAAAAAAAATGGAAATGTCGTCATTGCTTTAGGCAATATATCTCAGAGACTATTAAAAAAAAATTCCAGTCCATTGTATAGGAATTTGTTCATTTATTAGGTCTGCAACATGTTTATGCTTTTCTGTGTAAAGTCCTTTATAGATCAGACTAATACTTTCCATAACTGAGCCTTTATCCTGTATGTAGTACTCTTGCTTAACTTCTGACACCATGCTTCAGTATAACTTCTGTTATGTACAAAATGCAAAATCATGTTCATCAATGTGATATATGTAACCGAGTGTGGTATAGATTTAGTGCTAGTGTCTGAGCATAAAGCTGAACATCAATTTTGTTCCATTTAAGAATTACAGGGCCATAAGCTCAACAGTTACAAGTGTTCTGAGCAGCATCTTGAAGTGAAAATGTGTTCAAGCTGCTGTGAACTGCATCATCTCATGTTTTTTTTAGCTACTTTCCCGGTTTTCTTTACATGTACATTTAACCAAACAGTTTTGTAATTTGGTGGAGGAAGTTATATTCATCAGATCAATGACCTGTTGTGCATCTGATACATAATATTCCTTGTTGGTTTTCTATTCCTTTTTCTTTCAAGGGGAAAGAAATAGTTTTAAATCAGCCACCTATCTTTCCAATTATCTATGGTGATCAACAAAGCATTATGATGTGCTCTAGTGTTTATTTTTAACGTCTATTTTTCTGTGTTTGTTTCATTTCCAATTTTTCATAGTTGCTTGTATGCAAAGTGCTTCACCCTATGCAATGGTTAGGTACTAAACCAAATATACTCTTCCTCTTTTCCCCATCCCAGACTTGGTTCAGATGTTATGTTGGAAATTGAAGGACATCAAGAGGAAGAATCTGCACAGCCATCTGAAGAAGCTGATATTCCATCCACCAGCCAGGATCCTCCTTCCAGCTCAGCTGGTATGTGATTTGAAAGCACTGTGGTGATGCATGAACGTATTGAACGGTGTAGATAGAGGAATGTGGGGAATCTGCTATGGTGGATATTTATGTTAACTTTTATGTAGTTGTGTGTGTCTTATTGCTTTTTTTTAGTATGGCTGTATGGTAAATCGAGTTTCACTGTACCATAATTGGTACACGTGACAATAAATGACCCTTTAAACCCTTTCAGTCAAGGAAATTACCATTTTCCTTAAACGGGAAAAGGCAATATTGTTAGTTCTGCAATGGAATATAATGGAAACCATATGTGAAGTTTGTATAATTGTTTTTTTTAAAAACATGACATGCATTTTATGTAAGGACTTTCACACCTTAATCTTTGAAGCTTATCTTTATGTTTTGCATCTAATGCAATACAAAGTTGGAGATACAGTAGCAAGGTCCCACAAGGAGCAAAGTGATAATCTACTTTTTGGGGTGATGTTCATATAAGGATAAACGGATGGGGGGCTGGCCGGAGGCCGTGTCAATTGACCAGTTGAAGCCGGCACATCTGGACATTGACCAGCTGGTGCTGGTTGCCCGGCCTCGAGGGCGCCCCCTTCACGGCTCCCTCCTGTCCTCCCGCCAGTCCCTCCACCTGTGCCTCCGCCAGCCCCTCGGTCAGCTAACTTCGCACGCGGTCCGGCCGGGTTGTGCGCCCACCGGTGCGTTTCGTGCCTCGGGTTCTGGGGGCGGGGGGGGGGGGGGGGGGGGGGGTCCTGTGGCGGCTCCCAAGGGTTGGGCCATCCTTTCTGTCAAACCCCTCGGCACGGGAATAGTTCAGTCCAGAGACCGCCCTTAACCAGAGGGTTTAAAGGCAAGGGTTTTGGGTGCCATCTTTCTCTCGTGGACTTCCTTACGACACGAAATGACAAAATAAAAGGTACTTCCCACTACACCTGGCTTCTCGCTTTGATTTCGGGATCGTACCCCACAATATCTCCAAAATTGCCATATTTCTTCTGTTCCGCTGATATTCCAATATTCCATGAATATTGGAATATCAGCCTGTTTTTGTATTGTGATCTCTGGTGAAGCGTGAGCACATAGCCATCAGACAAAAATGCTACCTCAGTTGTTTTGTTGCAGTACAAATTATTTAATGTTACCTGGGAAGTGAGTTTTACTTTAACGATAACGGTAAAAACCTTATTGGTCATGAAGCTACTACTGTCCGAGTGTTTTAACTTAAGTTTGTTGAACTTGCGTACCCATTCCTGCACACCTCAGTTTTTAATGGCAATTTGTTTGGTAGACGCTGCTATCTCACGGCCTAAACCTTTGAGAAGGGTTCGACTTTATCCACAGATGGGGAGAACTGCTGTTGGAGGGCGACAGTTCCTTAGCCGAAGAGGTAAGAAACACTACATATATATTGTGCCACCTGGAATGGAATGCTTTACATGGGAGAAGATTTTTTGTAATCTTGGCTCGTGGTGGGGGGGGGGGGGGGGGGAAAATTTAAGATTAGGGTGGGGTCAGTAGGATGAAGTCGTCCAGATTTAGCGGAAATCTTTGTTGGGCACAATATGGCCTGAATTGTGGGTTAACCATATGGATTGACCTTTTCAAAGGTGCAGGAACCCATTTGAGAAACTACTGCTGAGTAATGAACGTATTTGCCTATTATGGTGTAGAAGGAGTGCGTTCGGTCCATGGAGTCCCATTGCCCCTCATTTGCAATCCATTTTTACTCCTCATCAATTCCCCTTTTGATTCCTATGTCACTATTTACTTGGTGTATGTAATATATGGAGGGGTATTACAGTAACCAGTAAACCTACCAGCACTTCCTTAGGATATTGGGAAGAAACCTTTAGGGTGTTGTGCCAATTGCTGTACCACCATGCTCTGCAAATCAGGGTTTCAGGGAGCAGTATATTTACCAGTGCAAACTTCAATACAAAATAAAGGGACAGCGTTTATAATTTATGCTTCAGTGTTTAGTGATATAATGTTATATTGTAGTAATACAGCAAGGAGACAATTCAATTTATAAAACAATTGTTCTTGGTCATAAAATAAGGTTATTATGTTTCCCATTACAGGTATGAACCTTTCAATGGGAGGAAGAAGAGGCATAAACAGAGGAAATCATAGTTGAAGTGCATGTACCCATGTGAAGCGTATTGATCCGTAGTCATTGGTTTGGCTCCTTGCTACAATAAAAACAAATTTTTGAACTTCAGACATTTGTGGGTTCCTGTTCAATTGCAATCTTTTTCAATTGAAAAATAAAATGATTTCCTTTTTACTTTGTGTTGAAGCTTGTTTTTTTTTTTCCTCAAATGTTTGCTAATGGCATTCATATAAGTCCTTTGTTACACTTCTTTTCATATAAGTAGCTTTCAGGTTCACTGGATTAACCTTGTAGGATTTCTCTAAAATAGACAGAAATAAATGAAGATGAACACAGGCTTAATTTAGTTTTAAAACAAAACTGAAGGGTTCTACCATAGTGGATAGGAGAGGAACTTAAAGCAATGTTGTAACATTGAGATTTAGCTTGAGGTCCAACAATAACAACAGATGAATAAACTATAAATTAGATTTTGATAGAGTTCATTTTTCAATGTCAACCATTGGGGGGAGAATAAATAATATTATCTCTGTTACACAATTTTATTTCATGTTAATGAGTTACCTGTTCATAAACTGCTGTTACAAAAGAGGGTTTTTTTAGTCAAGAGTTTGCACCTCATTGTGATTCTATTTTAAAGAAGGAATCCTCCCCAACATCACAATTGATAGGATCATGGAATCAATTGCAAAGCTAATATCTAATTCATGATCAAGTGGATTAGCAACACTTGCACCTGTGATCAAAAGGCAACTTTCAGAAGATGCTGGAAATCAGAAATGAAATCAAAATGCTATAAATACTCTTCAGGTCAGCATATGTGGAGAGAGAAATTTAGTTAATCTTTTGGGTTCTAGTGAAAGACATAGACCTAGAACTTCAACCTTTTCTTTCTGGATGCTGCCTGATTTGTATATTTCTTTTTTTTTTTTGGAGTTTTACTGGGTGCTATGAGTTATTTCCTTTCAAAGACCTGACACAATTTCAAAGACTTGTAACAATATTAAAACATTTGATTTGGAACTGTTGTAGGAACACAACATTATCCTTTGCATCTGAACTCCACTGGCCTTAATGTGGTATCCATGCATTTTGCTACCCATGCTTAAAAAAAGTATATTGCTTTTGATCTTAAACTTTCATTGCTCAATCATCAACAACTTGGGTAAGAGGATTCCAAAATTCACTATTTTCTACAATGGGTGAAGACGGGAATATGAATTCTGGTCTACCATTTCTAGTCTTTATATATTTAAGGCCCTCAATTATGTTATTTTAAAATGTTTAAACAAGTACAAGTCGGGTTTGTACAACTCTGCTTCATAATGTAAGTTCTGCTGTTCTGGTGAATTAGTCATATCCTTCAAGGCCACAAGATCTTTAATGATAAAGCCTGACCAAATGTCAGTGTTATTAAAACACATCCCTCATATGAATTGCATATTGCTTGCAATATGAGGCACTTTAATATCAGTTATTGTGGGATATTACTGAGATTGCTTTTAAAGTCATGTTTAGGTCTGGTCTCCCTACCTGAAGGAGGAAATATCTGCAATCAATGCTAATTTTGTACTCTTTTTGCACACATCGACTGGTTTTGGGTACTTTGTAATCAAAATAATTGCTTTTCCTCTTTCGGTTCCCTCCGTCATGGATGAAAGTTCTGATTTTCTCCTGCTTTTCCGAGGATAATGATTTTAAATTTTCTGCATTTTCTTGCCTCAATATCTTTTCCTGCTCTAATTCTTGCAACAAAATGGGCTTATTAATGTACAAGGCATGATTACTAAATTTGTAGATGACATTAAAGTGGGTGGTATTGTCGATGGCGAAGATAGTTATCAAAGGTTACAGCAGGATCTTGATCAGTTGGGCAAATGGATAGAGGAATGGTAAATGGAGTTTAAAGCAGATGAATGTGAGGTCTTGCATTTTGGAAAGACTAACAAGGGCAGGACCTTAACAGTAAATGGCAAGGCTCTGGAGTTGTAGAGTGGAGGGATCTAGAAGTACAGGTGGCATCGTTCCTTGAAAGTGGCATCACAAGTAGATAAGGTGGTCAAGAAAGCTTTTGGCACATTGGCCTTCATCAGTTAAGGTATTGAGTATAGAAGTTGGGATTTCATGTTACAGCTGTACAAAGCACTGGTGAGGCCACAGTGCAGTATTGTGTTCATTTTTGGTTACTCTGCTATAGGAATGATGTTAAGCTGGAAAGAGTGCAGAGAAGATTTATGAGGATGTTGTCAGGACTTGAGGGCCTGATCTAGAGAGGGGTTTCGTTTAGAGATACAGCACGGAAACAGGCCCTTTGGCTCATTGAGTCCGTGCCGGCCAGTGATCCCCGCACATTAACACCATCCTGCACACACAAGAGACAATTTACAATTATACCAATCCAATTAACCTACGTACCTGTACGTCTTTGGAGTTTGGGAGGAAATCGAAGATCTCGGGGAAAACCCACACGGTCACGGGGAGAATGTACAAACTCTGTACAGACAGCACCCGAGTCGCGGCGCTGTAAGGCAGCAACCAAGCTGCCCATTTAAGGCAGGCTAGGACTGTATTTGTTGGAGCACGGGAGAATGAGGTGATCTTATAGAAGTGTATAAGATCATGAGGAGAATAGATGCACAGCGTTTTATCCAAGGAATCAAGAACAACAGGACATAGTTTAAGATGAGGAAAAAGAGTTAATTGGAATCTAAGGATTAAATGTTTCACACAAAGGGTGGTGGGTTTATGAAATGAGCAGGGAAGGAGATAATTGAGCCAGGTACTACAACATTTCAAAGGCATTTGACATTTACATGGATAGGAAAGATTTAGAGGGATATGGGCGAAACGTGGACATGTGGGACTAGTGTCGCTGCAGCACCCTGATTGTCATAGGCAAATTGGACTGAAGGGCCCACTTCCATACTATATCACTATTAATCAGATGTAATCTGTTTACAAATCTCGCCTCGTTTTGGTTATGCTTGTCTAAATACTCCCTATCACTTGAAATAAACGAACATATTCTCATCTGCTTTCTAATTCGTCTAAGTAACATTTGCAATTTACTAATTCCTCTGTTTTCCTTATTTTTTTTAATACCTTGTTGATTGCATAGATAAGTACAAATCAAGCTGAAACTTACCATGTGAGAGGACATAGTATTCATATCTTTCTGCAAGTCTAGGGTTTGGAAGTGACATGGCTGAAGTGATTCTTATCGGAAACCCACTCCAATTATTTCTTATTGACATCTCAACAGAAAGTTTATCTGAAAAAGAGTTAATTAGTGAAAAGTAAATGTATTTCAATTTGTGACTTTAAGAGAAGTAGTTTTCCTTTTTTTTAGCTGACCATGGCTCCTGGTCCAGTTCAGTTTCCCATTTTGTGAAACTTGTTGTGATATACAATCATAACAACCAGGTCCAATTGCTGATCTTTAAAACAAAAGTTTTTTCGCTCTCAACGGTTGGACTATTTGCACATACTACCCAAAATGATTGTAGCATTTCTGCTTTTGAATGAGATATGACCAGAAATACTGCTGATTGGGAGGACAAGCAATATAGTTTGTTTTTAATATAGAGGTTCCTGATGTGTTCTGTTGCAAGTACTTTTTTTGGGGATTAAATGCAGAACAAACAACTAGAACAAACATTAGCATGATTCTAGATCATATTAAATCATCTGCAGCTGAAAGAAACATGTTTAGAAGAAATGTGTTCTGATGTACACAATTATAATCATTAGATCACTCCTATTTAAATTTTACAAAACAATTAGTGTAGTGGCCATTTGGCTTAAATTTGTGTGTCATAAATTATGGCATTTGCCTTTAAATTTTGTCTGCCTGTAATTATGTGGGTGGGATTTATCACGTAGTCGGAGGCGTGTTTCCAGCTGGGATTCTTACGCGGAAGCTGTTAGCTTTTTAGTTTAGTTCGGAGGAGCATGGTGAGAAGGAATATCTTTCGACCATGCAGAGTTTTCTAACGTTTCAAAGCGACATGTTGGTGTTTGACGAAGATTAAAGTGTACCAGTCAAAGTAGAAGGTTGGATGAATATCTCACTGTTTTTCTTCCACAATAAAGAAACTATTAATCAAAAGACTGTGTTATGAAGATTTATCTTTCGAGAAGCTTTGAATGTGCCATGGAGAGCTCCCGCGCATAATACTCCTCATCCCATGTTTTCTCAGAGTGGCTAGAGGGAGCGATCTCTTGAACGATATAATAATCTGCCACTATAATTAGTAAATGACCATGTAGGCTAAATAGCAGTAGAGATGGTTATTCTCATGCTTTCTGGAAAATTATCCAGTGTAGTATTAGAAAGTACAAAATCTGATTTGTTGAATAGATATCATGATTTTAAAATGATTGTATATGATGCCATGTTTCAGGATGAGTTCAGAACAAAGTCTGTTGTATGCACAGCACATTTAGTTAATTGAATAAAGGGTTGTTTTCGACATTTCAAATTTCCTGAATACTAGAACCCCATGAATCATAATCTAGTCAATGCCACAAATCGCAAGGGTCTCGACCCGAAACGTCGCCTATCTCCTTCGCTCCTTAGATGCTGCTGCACCCGCTGAGTTTCTCCAGCCTTTTGTGTACCCACAAATCACACCCCTGGATCATCGATGGTTGAATATTCAGATATTAAATTTAGATTTTTAGGAAGTTGTCTCTACAAATTGGTTTCAATACCACTTGCTTTCGCTACTGAATTTGCACACATTAAAAACAGTACCTATTTTTTGCAGTTTGTTGTTTTTTTGTATAACCACCATTGTTTGCCGCCTGTAACGGTGCCTTACCACCTGATAAGCGTGGCTCTGAGTGCGTTCTTGTGGGCAAGTTGAGAACGATCTTTGATACACATATTTGTGGTACACTCCACCTGGAACATACAATGCATTTTCATTAATGACTACATTTTTAGTAACTGGATGACCGTTTGAGCATTTGGAATTAGTTTGGTTTGGAGATACAGCGTGGAAGCAGGCCCTTCGGCCCACAGAGTCTGCATCGACCAACGATTACCCATGCACTAGTTCTACCCTATACACTAGGGACAATTTATAGAAGCCTACAAACTTGTATGTCTTTGGCATGTGGGAGGAATTCAGAGCACCTGGAGAAAACCCATGCAGTCACATGGAGAATGAGCAAACTCGGTAAAGTCAGCACTTGCAGTCAAGATCGAACCAGAGTCTCTAGCGTTGTAAGGCAACAACTGTGACGCTGTGCCATCTGTTATTGTAATTGTTTATTTTGTAAAATATAGTTTTCATGGAAAATTGTTGATTATGACAGGTGGCCATTTGGCCCATCAGATCCATCTCCCAGCAGAGCATTCTAATCGTTCTAATAATTCCCAATCCACCTCAAATTTCCTTCACATATTCACCAACTCCCTTTTAATTTTAGTTCCATTTAGGAAAACTGGGGTCAATTTTCAATAGAAAATTAACATACCAGCGCAGCTCTGAGTTGTGGAAGGAAGCCAATGTATGCAGGGGTAAAACCACCCAGTTAAAGTGGAGACCATGCAAACTCCACCCACGACAGAATCAAACCCAGGTTGTTAGAACAAGTGGGTGTCCTTGCCTGTTCATAAAATCTGAAGCTTAGCAAAGAAATTGTGTACTTTGGATGTGTATGGTAAAATACTCCAAATATTATCCTGTAGATTATTAACTTCCATTAAGTAGCAAAAATTGAATTGAAAAGATTTGCAAGAGAACTGATAAGGAAGTAACCTCTCTTGAAGAAGTACACAGTTTCGGGTCTGTTGTTAAACGCAGCCACGGACAGGGCAGCTGTTACTTTCCCATTCAAGCCTGAAAATCCGACTGCAATTTTTTGAGGATACCCACTGTCCATGGCCCCATTCTGAAATCGCCAGTAGTCTTGATCCTGCAAATTAAACAAGAAGTGTTTTTGGAGAAATATACAATGAGCAAATCTTCACACCCCAGCAGACGATGGAAATTCAAGGTGTTGATTGATAACACATTTAACTTGGTTACTTTTAAATTCATGCTGCTGCACAATAGGAAAATTGCAGGAAGATCAAGCTGCCCCGTATTTACAATACCTAAATTTAATTGTACTGCCACAGTAATCGAGTGGTATTTTTTAATGCAATTCTGCTTCAATTTCTCAATAGTTTTTGCAATGCATTACTTTTCTTTAGTACTGCTCTATGCTTCCCATTATCAGCTGAGAACTGAGACCATGGGGAATCATGTTAAACAGAACAATCTGTAGACAGTCAAGTATAATGTACTTCGGATTATTGCGTTGCGGGGATGTTGAATGTAAATTCACCACCATTATCAGCAGTTTTGTTGTCAAAAAACCAGCTCATTAGTTGAAGATGTCTGTGGTACTCTAAAGTCTGGATTGAATTGCCTGGGAGGGTGTTTGAAGCACAATCTACAGCAATTTTCAGAAATCATAGAATCATAGAAAATAGGTGCAGGAGTAGGCCATTCAGCCCTTCGAGCCTGCACCGCCATTCAATATGATCATGGCTGATCATCCAACTCTGTATCCTGTACCTGCCTTCTCTCCATTTGTTTTCTTGAGTAGATTCGTGAGAAAGTATTCAATCTACCGCCATTTCATTTTTCAGCAATTACAAGTGAATTTCATTGAGCATGCAAAGGGGCAAAGAACCTTACCTTAAAAAAATATGTTTGTCCTTTGCAGTTGCACCTTGTGAAGACGGTGTCTATTGGGGATGGAATACCCCACACATTGGTGATGCTACGAGGGTGGCCTAATGTTTGTCCTTGCTGGCTTATTGTCCAAAACAAATGGCCTGAAAAAACATACAATTAAGCCATTTAGTGAATAGCTTGACAGAATGAAAGGATAACTGGTATGTTGGAATATTTCAGACCGTGGCACATACTTTTGAATTATTACCAGGCAAATGATCAGCGACTGATCATCAGTGAGCACTTAATGCCATTACATTATTGCCAAAACAGTTGGATTAAGATTCCAATTGCCTTCACCCACCCTGTATTATGCTGGAAAACATTCTGCAGCACCATCCAGTCCCCCTGGTCAATCTCTTTTCATTCTGGCAGGGGATGAGTTGCAACATTTGCAGCTCAACAGACATGCTCATTCTTTTTTTTTTTTTTTTAATTTTTTTATTATAGAAACAAAGTAATTACAAAATACACTCTTATACAACGATAAAAACTATATAATATTAATGATAAATTGATACTGTTTATATTATTTATAATATTATCAATTATACATATCAAGGTTAATTATTTTGTATAATTGGAAGTGTGTATAGTATCATCCTAGTATTAGCAATATACTCATACTAGTCATAATGTCCATATTTCCTCTAATTTCAAAATAGTCCCCCAAGTTATAATTGTATAATACACAATATTAACCGAACTTCTATAATATTCATTATATTTTCATAATAATAAGAGTGTTTGTATTATTATTGACTTTATATTTCCAAATTATTGTATAGTTGAAACTACACAATTTTATGTAATTAAAAGTACAGGACATCAATAATATTTTCATACAAGTAATGATATCTATATTCGCATTAATATTAAAAATTTAATATAATGTGTTTCTATACTTTTTTTCTAATTAAGGATAGAAAAAAAAAAGAATAGAAAATAGAAAAGAGAGTGTTGAAAGTTTGATGGAGATTGAAATATTATTCATTAATTCGTCCTTGGAGATATATTCATGATTTATTATATATGTTTCTTCATCCATTCAGATATTCAGGCCTCAGTCAAGTCTTCGCGCTGAACCGTTATGACCCTGTAAATATTTAATATATGGAGACCAAATCTCTCTGAAGAGATCTAACCTATCCATAAGGACAAGCCTCAATCTCTCCAAATGAAGTGTCTCCGACATTTCTGTATTCCACATTTTAATTGTTGGGGATGCAGGGCCTTTCCAAAATTTTAGTATTAATTTTTTCCCAATTATTAGACAATAATCGATAAAAATTCTTTGGTTCATTGTAACTATTTGGTCCGTTTCAAGTATTCCAAGTATTATTAACTTTGGATCAGAAATCATAGTAATATTAATAACATTCGAAATTATCTTAAATATTTCGTTCCAATATTCTACAATCTTTATACAATTAGTGAATGAATGTGACAAATTTGCTTCTGAGATTTGACATTTATCACATATAGGCGATAATTTTGGAAATATATTATGTAATTTAGATTTGGAATAATGTAGTCTATGTAGAATTGTTAAACTGTATAAGAACATGTTTAGCATTTAACGAACAATGATGTATGTGTTGTAAGCTTTCGTCCCATATTTCTGAGCTTATTATTTGACCTAATTCATTTTCCCAAATCTGTCTATGTATTTCCGTTGATGGGATATCACTTTCCAATAAAATATTATAAATATATGATATCATTTTTTCTGTATTTGGATGTTTATTCAAGCATTCATCTAAAATTTCAGTCTTTCTATTTCTAAGTTCTTGTGTATTTGCAGAGATATAGTTTCTGATTTGTAAATATCTAAAATATTAATTGTTTTGTAGTCCATAAGTTTGTTGTAACTCTTGAAATGAAAGAAAAGAGCTTTCCTTATAAAGATCCCCTATGTTTAAAATTCCTTTATTTTTCCATTGTAAAAAAGCCTTATCCATCGTTGAAGGTTTAAACGTAAAATTATTGGCAATGGTAAGACCTAACGGTATAGATTTTAATTTTAACGTTTTCTTTATTTGTTTCCAAATGCGGATTCCGTTTTCTATTATCGGGTTTTCACTATAAATTTTCTTAGTCACGTTAGTATTAGCAAATATTATAGAACTAATTAGAAATGGAGAACAATCTTCTTTTTCCATTTTTAACCAGTTTGGTTTATTATCTATTTCTTCTAGCCAAAAATTCATGTTTTTGATATTAACTGCCCAATAATAAAACATAAAATTTGGTAATGCTAATCCCCCATTTATTTTAGCTTTACATAAATGTTTTTTATTTATTCTGTGGTTCTTATAATCCCAAATAAAGTTAGTAACTAGGGAGTCTAATTTTAATTTTTAGGGAGATATATCGGTATTAATTGAAATAAATATAATAATTGTGGGAGAAAAATCATTTTTATCGCGTTGATTTTACCTAACATTGAAATAGGTAAACTTTTCCAGTATAAAATATTCTTATTTAATTTGTTCAGTAATAACGGGAAGTTAGATTTAAATAAAGAATCAAATCTTTTTGTAACAAAAATGCCAAGATATTTAATATTTTCATTTGTTATCTTGAAAGGAAACTGTTGTAATATCTGTAAATTATTCATCGTTATTGGCATAAGTTCACTTTTATTCCAATTGATACTGTATCCTGAGATTAATCCAAATTCCGTTATTAGTTTTAACAAATTTTGGATACTTATTTCCGGTTCAGTGATATAAAGTAATACATCGTCCGCATATAAGGAGATTTTATTCTTAGTATCTTTAGTATCATATCCATGTATTTCCGGATGTAATCTCACCCTTTGGGCGAGAGGTTCTATTGCTAGCGCGAACAATAAAGGTGATAGAGGACAGCCTTGTCTACAACCTCGAGATAAACTAAATTTAGTAGATAACATACGGTTTGTTGTTATTCTAGCTGTTGGGTTTGCATATAACAATTTAATCCAAGTAGTAAACTTCTCACCGAGCTTGAAAGCTTCCATCACCGAAAATAGATAAGGCCATTCCACTTGGTCAAAAGCTTTTTCTGCATCCAGCGAGATAACTACTAAATCTTTTTTATCACTTCTTTTCGAATATATAATATTAAATAACCGTCTTAGATTATATGAGGAATATCTTTTAGATATAAATCCTGTTTGATCGGGATGAATTAATTCATTGACAACTGTACTTAATCTTTGTGCTAATATTTTTGTTAAAATCTTTTGATCCGTATTTAATAGAGCTATTGCTCTATATGATCCTGGTTCATCCAAGTCTTTATTTATTTTAGGTATAAGTGTTATAATAGACTCGTTCAGCGTATCTGGTAATTTCTGTTGTGTATATATCTGTTCATATAATGATTTCAAATATGGGACCATATGATCATGAAAAATTTTATAAAATTCCGAGCCAATACCATCCGGTCCCGGTGTTTTACCATTTTTTAATGATCTAATAGATTCTTGGATTTCTTTTATTGAAATATCAGCATTTAATAGTTCTTTATTTTGTAAATCCAAACCTTTTAAGTTACATATTTTTAAAAAGGCATCTATTTCTGTTTTATTTACTGTCGCTTTAGCAGTATATAGATTTTTATAATATTGCATAAATCTATCATTAATATCTTTAGGTTGTATTAATAAATCACCATTTTGTGATTTAATCCTATGTATAATTTTTTCAGCTTCAATTTTCCTTAATTGTCGAGCTAATAATTTTTGGGGTTTGTCTCCAAATTCAAACTGTAATTGTTTAGTATGTTGATACAATTTTAAAACTTGATCAGTATATATTTTATTTAATTTATATTTCAATGCTACAATTTTATTATGTGTTATTATATCTGGTTTTATTGCATTCTGTATATCTAATTGTTTAATCTCCCTTTCCAAGTCCTGTTGTTCCTTCCGAATCTTTTTATTATGGAATGCTTGTGAAGAAATCATAATTCCTCGAAGATATGCTTTAAATGTTTCCCATAATAAAGAGCGAGATATTTCTGGTTGATCATTTGTTTCAAAAAAAATCTTAATTTGAGTTATAATATATTCCTGAGTGGTTTTATTTTTAAAAATTTGTGGATTAAGTTTCCATTGTCCACAATTTTCTGTTTTACCATTTATTTTAATTTTAAATGTTAATGGTGCATGATCTGAGATTATAATATTATGATATTTGGGTTCGTAAGTAAGTGAGATAAGCTTTGCATCTACCAGAAAATAATCTATTCTTGAGTAAGTTTTATGTACTGGTGAGTAAAAAGAGTATTCTCGACCAGTAGGGTTTTCTATTCTCCAAACATCTTTAATATTAGTCGTTTGAATATATGCATTTAATAAATCACTAGAATGTGATTTAGTTTTTCTTTGTTTTGAAGATCTGTCTAGGTAAGGGTCTAATGTACAATTAAAATCTCCTCCGATTATCAAATTATAATGTGTTAATTCCGGAATATTGTTAAGTACTTTCTTAAAAAACAAAGGGCTATCAAAGGGTCATACATTCTGTGTGACATTCACTCACTTTGGGTTAAAAATATGAGCCATGCTTTAAATGTAAAATACTTGTGTGTGTTAAATTATCTTGAGATCAGACCATCTATTTTTAATCATGAATGACATTAGACATTTGTCCAGAGTTGAGGCTCTGGCTCATTCTCAGCAGTAGAGCCAAACTGTAAATGAAACACTTTAGAGCTGATCACGATCAGACAGGGGCAGCAAATGCCAACCTCTCTCGATGTAAAGAGAAATATTCAAAGCTTGACATTTACGCACTTTCTAAATCTACCGTTTCCTTCATATCTTACCTCTAAAAATATACGTGGTTCCATTCCGTAGAGTTGTCGAAGCATCTGAAGGCTTCTCATTACACAAATCGGGATCGTTAAGACGGTCTAAAATGGAATTTTGAATAATTACTGGATTTTCATAAACACAAAATTATCCACATTTTGTAATTTAACATTTATTGAAACTTGTTATTTCACATTTAGTTATACACTTTACTAGCACATTAATGCTTGTGACATTCATCACATGGTATATAAATGCAGTGAGTTACAGCAGGATCGTTATACCACATTAAGGCTTTTTCCGTAAAAGCATTCCAACTCTTTTTTTCTGATGTTATTCCATTAATTATTATATTAACTGAATTGAATTTCATAACTTGTCATGGAGCAGTTTGAACTCGAGATGCAGGGGTTACACGCCCTTACCCATTAGCTTACAGGACTTTCATTTGTTCATGTGAAACAATCATTGAGTTGTGTGCATTGTTACTTTTTTCTGTTCTTAGTTCGCACATAGATTCCCTCAATATTAATGATAATTAAGAGCAAGTAAATTGTATACCTTACCTTCATATGACTGGGTTTTCTCAGTTGTTTGATTTTCTGGTTCAACTGATGGTAATGGATATTTAGTTACCATGTTATCATTCTCAGCAGGACCAGTGACCTACAAAATGAAAGACATTTAAGTTTGTTTAAGAAGGAACTGCAGATGCTGGAAAATCGAATGTACACAAAAATGCTGGAGAAACTCAGCGGGTGCAGCAGCATCTATGGAGCGAGATAGGCAAAGTTTCGGGCCAAAACCCTTCTTCAGACTGATGGGGGGTAGGGGGTTGGCTTAAAAACATTTAAGTTTGTTTTTGTAATGGAGGAGAGAGTTTTATTTTTGGTGCTTCAGTTTTCCCGACCTGTAACGTTCTGTAGCACCAAACTGCATTTATATTGCATTGCTGCAATGATTGATTGGACCAAAATTATGTTTTTCAACTGGGCATAATTATGGTTGTGGAATAATTCAAATGTACTTGAACCTTTTATGAGTTACTTCATATGTCAGACAAATCTATTTCAAACAGAGTTGTTGAAGGATGAAGTCATGCCCTTTCAATGAAAGGCACTCAACTTCAAAAATAAATTCCATTGCAAGAAAGAGTGGGGGTGAAGAAATACTTTGCGTTTCTCCTGCTGAAACCACATTAAGATGGCACACCCCTCATTGCTGACAGTATTTTCCTGCTCTCTGGCCATGCAATGCCATGGATTGCTGAAGTGGCCCTCTCTGGAGATGGAGAGGCGGGGAGTGTCAACCTTGTTAATCCTACTGAGAGAACAACCAGCACTTTCTGACTCGAGTATCTTCAATACTTGAGAACTTAATTTACTGCCACAAGCATGCCTCATTTACAGATTTGTACTGGAAGCAGAAGGAATCATTTGTAAAATATATTATTTGGGAATTTTGGACAATAAGCTGTTGGAAAGTGAACTGAATTCAACCTCTAAGGTGGACAATTGATTTACAAGGTTCTCTTCATTTTAAAAGGCTTTTTCCACTAACAAGCACAGACTTACCTAGTCTGGATTTAAGATTTATTCCGCATTGTTTGATTTTGTATAGTTAAAAATAAATTTGCACTGGTTTAGCTATACAAATTCTTAGAATTGACAGGCTGTATGGTTTTGTTTTTATTTATTTATAAGATTTGTTGCCTGTGTTTTTCAGGAGCAATGGGCATTTCTCATTTTTAACTTTTGAATCTGTTGTAATTGATTCTTCTGTACCAGTCCTTACCTCGGTATTTATGTTAACATGTTCATAGCCACTGGTCTTTGCAAGATATTAACTTGCTATTTCCACTTTTTGTAGTATTGGATCTTGGTGCATAGCTTTTGCAGGTACAGTGGGTTGCAATATTCTCTCTTTATCTAAATCTGAACCAGTAAAAGGAGTTTATACCTACCAGCAATCACCCATACACTAGTTCTATCCTATACACTAGGGACAATTTACAGAAGCCAATTAACCTACAAACCTGTTTGGAATGTTGGAGGAAACCGGAACACTCGGAGAAAACCTACGCTGTAACAGGGAGAATGTACAAATTCCGCACAGACAGCAACTGTAGTGAGGATCGAACCTGGGTCGCTACCACTGTGCCGCCCTAATATTGATGCTGGATTATCTGGGTTATCAGGATTAATTACACTGTTTGGAGCAAAATGCTGCAAAATGTGGGGATTTTTGTTCTTTCATCCTTCAAGATTGTTTACTTAGTTCTTCCCTCTCCACATATTTAGAAAATGACGAACCATCATGAACCGTGAACATCGCCATTTCTCCTTTATTTAAAATTTTGGAATCTGTGGTCTCCTCTCTAGTAACAGAGGTTGTAGTCGATCCTCTTTCCAATATGTTATATTCACTTAACCTTTTAGTTACCTTGTTAGCTAAGACTTTATCAGTGATAAATCCATCTTGAGGAACAGGGTGCGCAGTCATTCCTTGACCCGGCATTTTAGAATTAGTAGGGCTATCCTCATTAATGGGCGATGTTGCCACTCCTTTATCCAAGATTTTTGACCCAATGATCCAATATTCAGGGACATGATGCACTGCAGATCCTTTATCCAAGATTTTAGTATAGTTAAAACCATCGAAAGGAACAGATTGCACGACTGTTCCTTTATTTAAGACTGTAGAAACTGTGGAACTGCCTTTGCTAATGGAGGATGCTATCATTCCATTGCCCAAGGTGTTAGAATCTGTGGTCTTATCTTCCATTACAGGAAACATTGGTGTTCCATTATTCAAGAATATAGGATCTATAGGAATATAGGAATTACCTACAGATGTTGTCATTTCATCATCCAAGATTTTAGAATCCATGTCACTATATTTTTTAGGAGAGGCTGCCAGTTTTACTTTATCCAGGATTTTAAAACCTGTGGTCCGTTTTTGGGGAGAACTAGACATCGCCATTTCTTTGGCCAAGACTTTAGAACCTGTGGTCCCATTTTGGGGAGAATCAGACATTGTCATTTCTTTATCCAAAATCTTAGAATGAGAAGATCCATCTTCAGATGGAGAGGATATTGATCTTTCTTTGGTCATGATTTGAGAAACAAGTTGTCTTAAATTCAGGAACAGGAGATGTTTTTATCTCTTTCTCCAATATTATAGAATCTAAAGATGCATCTTCAGGAACAGCAGGCATTAGCATTGGCTTAGTTAAGATTTGAGGATTCTTTGTCCCACCATCAGGAAAAGGTTTTGACAGTCTTTCATCTGAAATATTTAAAACCATGGTCCTAATCTCATCACTGGTGGGTGTTGTCATTCTGTTATCTATGATATGATGTACCATGTAATCATCTCCAGGGGCAGAGGGATGTGTCATTACTTCATTAGATATATTGGAATGTATTTTCTCACCTTCAGAAATAGGTATAATCATTCCAGTGTCCAGAATTTTCAAATGCGTGGAACTAACTACGTTACCAGAGGTTATTGTCCTTCCTGCATCTCCACTTTTAAAATCCCTGGATGCATTGCTAGGAACAGAGGCTGTTGTAATTAATTTGTGCAGTATTTTGGAATTAGTGATACCATCTGATGGGACAAGGGATGTTGATTTTCCTTTATCAAAGATTTTAGAGTCTGTAGACCCATGTTCAATAATGGAGGGTACCATAATGACTTTATCCATGACTTTAGAATGTATAATCCTATCTCCAGGAATGGCTGTCATTCTGCTAACCAAGATTTTGGAACCTGTGGTCCCATCATCGGGACTAGGTGATGTTGTCATTGTATTATGCAAGGTTTTAAAATCCATAGAAACATTTTTGTGAAAAGATGTTGTTGCCATTCCTTTTTCGGAGGCTTTAAAATTGATGGATGGAACTTCGGGAAGAGAGAGAGTTGTCATTCCGTTATCCACCATTTTGGAAACTGCTGAAATATCTTCAACAACAGAGGACATGGGCCTCCCATTAGTCAAGATATTTGTAACGATTGAACCATCTTCAGGAACAGTAGTTATTATTCCTTTATCCAATAGATTAGTATTCACGGAAGACTCTTTAGGGATGATGTGTGTTGTTACTTCAGTATCGAGGATTTTGGAAGCTATCGAATCTTCAGAAACTAAATGCATGGTCTTATCTTTAGAAACAAAATATGTTATTATTCCCATGTCGAAGGATGTAGAATCTGTGGAACTATCATCATGATTGGGGGATGCTGTCAATTTGTTATCTAATAATCCATAATCTGGAGTCCTATCTTCAGAAAATGTGGATAGTTCCTTTCCTATATTTAAGATTTTTGTAGCTCCAGTCCCATTTTCAAGAGTGTTGGATGTTGTATTGTTATTTAAGGTTTTTGAATCATTGGATGCACCTTCAAGAACAGAGGGAGTTGTGATGTCTTTATCCAAGGTTATAAAATCTGTGGAAATTAAAGTCCCTGTTAGTTTGTCCGAGAGTTTAGAACTTGTGGAATCATTTTCAGAAACAAAAGGTGTTCCTTTACCCAATATGTCAGGATATGTGGAAGTCTCTTTTGGCATGATGGACGGTGTCAGTTCCATATCTGATAATTCCAAATATGCAGTTCCATCTTGAGCAACATCTTTAAGTAATCCTCTAGAATCTCTTGACACCTTTTTCATTACAAGAGGAGTTCCTGACATCTCTTTGTCCAAGAGTTTAGAAGACGGGGTCTGTTTTTCAGGATCGGGGGACATTGTTATTCCTGTACTCCTGATTTTAGGTTCTGTGGATTCTTGTACAGGAATTATGGTGTATTTATTTCCTTTATTTAAGATTATAGAATCTGTAGCAACATCGTTATTGTCTGAAGGAACTGACATTTGCTTGTCCAAGATTTTCTGATCAGTGAAATTATTTTCAGGAGCAATGGTTGATATTCCTTTCGGTAAGATTTTAGAATGCATGGTCCCATCTTCATGAACAGAAGAAGTTGTCTTTGCATTATTCAAGATTTCTGAATCTGTGGAAGCATCTCCAGCAGTAGTGGGAGAAGCCAGTTTATTACCCAAGGCGCGAGAAACTGTGATCCCAATTTCAGTAAAAGGGTCAGTTACTATTCTCTTGTTCATGGTCCCATTATTGGGAATGCTAGATAATGTTATTACTTGATCCAACACCTTAGAACGCACAAATCTATCTTCAGGATCAGTGGCATTTCCTGTTATCACATTGTGAGATACAGGTAATGTTGTTATTCCTTTAACCAAGATTTTTGAATCGACGGAATCACTTTTAGGAACAGCGGTGGTTATTCCTTTATCCAAGATGTTAGAATCCAAGAATGCATCTTCAGGATCAGTAGTTGCTATTCTTTGATAAGTTGAATCACCCTCAGGAACAGTGGTTGTTATTCCATTATCTGAGATTTTAACATTTATGGTTGTATCTTCAGGAACCGAATTATTCTTTGCATTATCCAAGATTTCTGAATCTGTGGAAGAATTCCCAATAATAGTGGGAATTGCCAGATTTTTACCAAGGGTATTTGAATCTGTGATCCCCATTTCAGCAGAAGGAGCAGCTGTTATTCCGTTATTCATGGACTCATTATGTACATAAGATGTTGTTATTAATTTATCCAAGATTATTGAATCCGTGAAGCCATCTTTCGTATCAGAAGGAGTTGTTGTTTTGTTATCCAAGAATGCAAAATCCGTGTTTGCATCTTCGGGAAATGAGTATGATGTCATTATTTTATAAAAGGCATTAGAATCTGTGGTTCCAGTTTCTGGAACAGAGGATGTGATGTTTCTATTGTCCAAGACTTGTGAATCTGTAGAAGCAGTGACAGGAATAGTGGGAGTTGTTCTTTCATTAATTAAAACTCTAGGATCAGTGGACGTGTCTTCAAGGAAAGTGGGTGTTGTCATTTCTGACGCCAAGATTTTTGTTCCTTCAGGAGCATCTTGTGGGATAGAGACTGTTTTTGTTATTTTATCAAAGTTTTCATAATCTGTGGTTACATCAACAGGAACAGAGGAATTTGCGATTATGGTATCCATGTATTTAGAACTTGTAGAAATGTCCACAGTAGCTGAAGGCATTGTCTTTCCATTGCGCTCACTTTCTGAATCCATAAAATAATTTACAGGAATAGTGGCTGCTACTTTATCTGGGATTTTAGAATTGTTGGTTCCATCTTCAGGAACAGAGAACATTGTCATTTCTTTGTCATATATACTTGGAACTGCTGAAGGCTCATTTGGGGCAGTGAATGTTGTTATTCCTGTGTTTGAAGTTTTAGGTTCCATGGAAGTAACTTCTGCGTCAGTGGCTGTTGGTATTCCCTTATCCAAAAACATAGAATTAGTGGAGGCATCTTCATGAACAGTGACTGTTGACACTACTTTGGAACTTGTAGAACCTCCTTGAGTAATCGAGATCATTGCCAACCCATTGTTCGTGATTTCTAAATCCATGGAATCATCATCATCATCATCAGGAACATTACTTGTTTTCATTCTTCCTTGCAACATTTTAGAATCCATGGACCCACTTTCAAAAACGCTGTATGTTGTCATTATGTTTCCCAAAACTTTAGAATGTATCTTCTTATCTTGAAGTACAGACGATGTAGTCATTACTGTTTCCAGAAATGTTGAATCTGTTAACCTATCTTCATTAGCAAAGGTTGGTGTGAATCCTTCACTTACGACTTTAGAATCCCTTGTCCCGTCCACATGGTCAGAGAGTGTAGTCAATACTCTATTCAAGATTTCAGAATCAGTGGTTCCATCTTCAGGAATAGATGATGGTCTGCTCATAATATTGGAGATTTGAGAGTCATTTCTTCTACCATCGGTAACAACGGGCACTGGTGTTATTTTCAGAGACATCTTAGAATCCTTGTTAATAGTTTGAGGAACAGAAGGAGTTGTCAGTCTGGTATCAATAATTTCAGAATATTTGGAATAATCTGCAGGAACGGAGGAAGTTGTATTTTTTTCAGACCCGACTTTAAAACTAATAGAAGGGCCTTCAGTAACTGATCGTGCTGTTGTTCCATTGTTCGTGATTTTTGAATCCATGGAATTATTTTCATAAATAATAGTTGTTATATTTTCCAGGATTTTTAAATCATGTGTCCTACCTTTAGGAACAAGAAGTGTTGTTATTCCTTTATCCAATGTACTACTGACCGAGGAAGCCTGTTTTAGGGCAGTGTGTGTTGTTAGAGGTGTATCTGAGGTTTTGATGCCTTGAGAGTGAGCTTCTGCAACAGAAAGTGATGTCTTCCCTTTATCCAAGAATATAGAATCTACGGTGTCATCTTCAGGAAGAGGTGATGTCATTATTCCGTTATTCAAGACTGTTGAGTTTGTGAAAGCTTCTTCTGGAAGAGTGGTTGCATTTATTCCTTTATCCGTGATGTTAGGTGATACAAGCTTACCTTCAGGAACACTATACGTTGATGTCATGTTATAAATTTTAGAATCTGTGGTCCCAACTTCAGGTAGAGCTGTTGCTGTTATTGCATTATCCAGGATGTTTGAATCTGTGGAAGCATCTGCAGAGACATGGGGTGCTCCAAATTTTTTATCCAAAACATTAGAATCTGTTATCCCATCCACAGAAAAAAAGGCATTTGTTATTAAAGACCCTGTTATTCCTTTATCCAAAATGTTAGACTTTGTGGAAGCATTTTCGGGAGACGGGGACGTCATCATTCTTTTAGACTGTATTTTAGAACTTATGGTCTCATCTGCTGAAACCGTGGGCATTGTCATTCCATTAGACAATATTGCAGAATTGGTAGAAGCATTAGCATGAGCAGAGAAATTTGCCACTCCACTCTTGAATATATTCGGACCTGTTGATGCTTCTTCAGGGACTGTATGCATATTCATACCTGTATCTAAGGTTTTAGATTCTGTGGAGTTATTTTGTGGCATAAAGGCTGTTGTCCTTCCTTTATCTAGAATTTTAAAATCTGTGGACGCATCTGAGGGAACGGGGGACGTTTTAATTTTATTATCCAAGAGTTTAGAACTTGTGGAAACATCTGTAATTGAGAGCATCATGGTACCATTGTTCAGGATTTCTAAACCCTTTGAACCACTTGCAGGAATAGTGGTTGTTATCTCTTTATCTAGGTTTGTTGATTTACTAGTCACATCTTCAGGAATAGATCGTGTTGTCATTTTTTTGCTTAGTTTATCGGGATCTGAAGAAGAACCTTCTGCGGCAACGTGAGTTGTCATACCTGCGACTGAGATTTCAAAATCTACACTCCCATCTTGAGGAACAGTGTTCATTGCCATTCCATTAATCATGAGTTGAGAATCTGTCCTCTTATACTCAGGAACTTTAGACCATGGTGTTATTTTATACAGGATTCCAGAATCCGTCATCACTTCTCCTAGACTTGGAGTAGCCGTAGGTGTCACAGTTTTATATAACATTTTAGGTTCCATGATCTCATTTTCAGGAACAGAAGGAGCTGCCAATTCACTATCCAAGAGTTTTAAATGAATGGAAGCATCTTCAGAAAGTGGCGTTGTCAAATCCTGATCCAAGATTTTGGAATATCTGATCCCATCTTCAGGAAAAGTAGAAGTTGTTATTTTATGTAAGCTTTTAGAATTAGTGGCCTTGCCTGCCGAAACAGGGAACAATGTCATTCCATCATCTAAGATTCTTGAACTTGTGGAAGCATCTACAGGAAAAGAAGTTGTTGTGCTATTATCCAAGATATTAGAACCCATTGAGGTCTCTACAGGGTGTGTCTGCATTCCTGTATCCATGATGTTATAATGCATAAACTCACCTTCTGGAACACCAAGGGTCGTCATTTTGCTTACCAAGGTTTTAGAATACGTATTCCCACCTTCAAGATCAGATGATGTGGCCATTCTTGTGTCCAAGATTTTAGAATCTGTGAAACTATCTTTATTAGCAAAAGGTGTTGTCAATCCTTCATCAAAACTTTTCACATCCCTGGACTTATCCTTGGGACCAGAGAGCGTTGTCAACACTTTAAGCATGATTTTAGGATCCCTGGTCCTATCCTCTGGGAATGTGGAAGATGTAATTATTTTATACAATATTTTAGACGCTGTGGTCTCACCTACTGGAACAGAAAGCAACGTAATTCCTTTATCCGAGAATCTAGCACCCATAGAAGCAACTGCAGGAGGGGCAGAGGTTGTAATTCTACTCTCTGATATTCTAGAACCAGCAAAAATCTCTTCAGGGTCAGTAATTGTTGGCATTCCCTTGTTCAAGATTTTGGAATCTGTGGAAACAACTTCTGGGATAAAAGTTGCTGTTGTTCTTTTATCCAGGATTTTAGAATTTACGGAATAATCTACAGGAACTGAAGGAATTGTCACTCTATTATGTAGAGTTCTAGTACTTGTGGAAGTACCCTCAGAAACTGAGGGCATGGATATTCTATTGTTTGGGAGTTTTGAACTGAAGGAATCATTTTCAGGAACAGTTGTTATTTCCTTATCTAGTGTTTTAGAATCATTGGTCCTATCTTTAGGAGTGGAGGGTGTTGTAATTCTTCTATCCAATATACTTGGAACTGAAAAAATCTCTTCTGGGATAGTATCTGTTATTATTCGTGTGCCTGAGATTTTATATTCTATGGAAGCAACTGTGCTCAAGGATGTTGTCATTCCTTTATCCAAAAACATAGAATCTGTAGTTCCATGTTTAGAAACAACTGATGTTATTACTCCTTTACTCAAGGTTTTTGAATTCATGGATGCCTCATCAGGAAGAGTGTTTTTTCCCATTCCTTCATCCAATCTTTTACGATCAGTGGATCTATCGTCAGAAACACTGTACATTGTCATTCTGTTATCCCAGGCTTTAGAATACATCCTCCCATCTTCAAGAGAAGATGTGGTCATTTCTTTCTCTGAGAGTTTAGAATCTGTGAAACTATCTGCGTTAGCAAAGGGCGTTGTCAATCCTCGTCCTAAGATCTTAATGTACCTGGTCCCATCCTCAGACATGGAAGATGTAATCATTAAATTATCAAGGAGTTTAGAATGCTCGGTCCTACCCTTGGGAGTGGAGGGTGTCGTCACCACTTTATGCACGATTTTAGGGTCCCTGGTCCTATCCTCAGGAAATGGGGAAGATGTCATAATTTTATACAATATTTTGGATGCTGTTGTCTCACCTACCGGAACAGAAAGCGATGCCATTCCCTTATCCGAGATTCTAGTATCCATGGAAACAGCTGCGGAAGGAACAGAAGTTGACATTCCATTCTCCGATAGTTTAGAACCATTTGCTGTCATTCCCTTGACCAAGATTTTTGAATCTGTGGAAACATCTTTTGGCACGATGGTTGGTGTTCCTTTATTCTCGCTTTCGGATTTGTTGAAATGATCCACAGGAACTGATGGAGTTGTCGTCCTATTACTCAGGGGTTCAGACCTCTTGGAAACATCTTTGGTGACCGTCACCCTATTGTTCGGGATTTTTGAATTGAGGAAATCACTTTCAGGAGCAGCTGTCAATTCTTTATCTAGGATTTTGGAATCATTGGACGCGTCTTCAGGTGTGCGATAAGTTGTCATTCCTCTATCCAATATAGCAGGAACTGAGGAAGTCTCTTCTGAGGCAGCATGCGTTGTTATTCGTGCGTGTGGATTTTTAGGTTCTATGGAAGTCACTTTTTTCCTAGCGGCTGTTGTCATTCGTTTGTCCAAAAACATAGAATCTGTGATGCCACCTTCAGGAACAGTTGTTGTTGTTGCTGTTGTTTCTTTAACTAAGATATTTGAATTTTTGGAAGCAACCTCAGGAACATTGGTTGTTTTCATTCTTTTATCCAGGATTTTGGGATCTGTGGAGTTATCCTCAGGAACAACAGGATCATCTTTGCCCTTTTCAAATATGATGGGATTTACGGTGGTCAATCCTTCAATTTGTTTTGCTGTTTCGGTTTCTGTAAAAGTAAGTTTTGATAAATCAGAAAAACTGATAATTCACTAACAAGTCATCTTCATTTCTTATGCACTTACTCATGCTCAGCTATCAATTAATTACTTGACAATTGAAACATGATTTTGGTTTGATTTTGAGCAACGTCCAAACTTCATCACAAGATAATTTTCATTTTTATCCTAATTAATCACGGAAGCCGACAATTCCATGTTCAGTTAACATAGTCCTTTGCTAATATCTTATTCTGGGACGTGTTGTTGCACAGTTTCACATTATTCAAAATTTTCTTTTAAATTTCTGTGGATCTTGTTCCTGACAGATGCCTCAATAGTCCCTACCTTTGTGCCTGGACTTTCTATGTCTTTACCTCTAATGGATTCCACGTATTTAGTGAGGATCATGTGTCTGTACATCATTAATGTTGACTGTAATCCAGAAATTAGAGCTGTCTGTTGTGTCCATTAAGACATCTGGTTCAAGAGGGATTCCAATTCTAGTCTCTCTGGCACAGCAGTTCTTCCTCAAACTAATTCAATTTAATGTGTGATTCTTAAAGCTCATGCATTACTTTTGTGTCCCCTTTAACTATTGCCAGAACTTTTCTAACATATCATTATCAATCATTTCACCATAGACTGTGGAGAAGGGTCTCGACCCGAAACGTCGCCTATCTCCTTCGCTCCTTAGATGCTGCTGCACCCGCTGAGTTTCTCCAGCCTTTTGTGTACTGTGGATTTCTACAGTTGGGTTTCAACATTTCATTAATACATTGTGAATTTCTTCCCAGTCTAATGATCCATGGTCTTTGACCGATATAAAAAGTTATTCTTGTCATGTAAGTGAGGGAGTCCATGCATGCTGATAAATAGCATGTATTATTATTATTGTTGTTCTGAAGCATTTTAATAGCATAAAGCAGTTAGCAGCCTAGAAACTGCACACAGAATCTGACTGCACTTGGTGTAGTATAAATATTACATTTGACAATGGTGCTAATTTAAAAAGCTTTTGACACACTGCTGAATGGCACACTATTGAACGTATCCCAATTTGTTAGAAGAAAATTGTTCCATACTTGGCTTCAAGGGTCCTTCCTTGATTTTTCCATTATCATTCAAATGGTTGGCAGAATCTTGTTGGAGCAGTGTATCACTGATCGCCTCAGCTTGGCCTGCTGTTGGTTTCTTTGTGAAGCTGGTGACTGGTAAAGGTGACCTTGTAGTAGGTACAATCGTGAGACTATTTTGGATGACTACGATAAAAAATTAGTTCAGAGTGCATAATCACAATTTATTTCTAATGTTTACAGTTCATGTTTTTTTGTAATAATAATGCAGTTTGTGCCCGCAATAGAACAAAAGAGAACAGCATGGACTAGAAATTGATATTGGGCACTTAAAGCATGCTCAAAAATTCTTATATGGTATATCAATAAATATTTCATTCAGGATTTTCCATAGTAGGCAGGTCCAGTGCTGGGGAACCTAAATACAGCATTAAATGAGGATGTCTGTTAATGGGGGCCTGAAGGTGGGGTGGTTAGAGAAATAAATGTTTGTTTGGACACAGATCAATGCCAGAGTGTTGGGCAGGGAAGTGGGGGAGGATAGAGAGAACATCAGACCTCTGGGGAAAATGGTGGCCAGAGTTCCCGAGGGGTAGTCACAATCATGTTTATCTTTGCGAAAAAAAGCAATTTCAGATGTGTAACTCTAATGAAAACAAAGCTACCCATTCAAACTTGTTACATTACATGCAGGTGACAACATTAGTGAGAGACCAGTAATAGAGGTGAGGTGAAATGAATCTTAACAAAATTATTACTTTGAAAGCAAATCTACAAATCCAATCAACCAGGATTTAATTTTTGAATTCATGGGCCAGGAACAACTGAAATGCTACAATGGGAAACTTCATGTTTTTTTAAATGCATTAGGCAGGTGGAAGTCAAATGGCTACTTTTCATCTAGATCTTTCAAATTGCAATATAAATAGTGAAGGTTTCTGATTTTTTTTTTAGTGATTTATGATTTGATTAAAGATAAATTACAGCTCCATATGTTAATAATTCAATTAGGTGTCAGCAATTTAAGCAATGTTTTATGTTACGATTCTGTGTTAGTTCTCTTGCAGGAGAAACTCCGAGCAAGTTTCTCACGGAAAGTTTCCTAGCTGCCTTCAGAAATGGAAAGGACTAGTGCCGATTGAAGTATCAATATAACACAAGCTAGATTTTTCTCTTACTTTTTCAAGATATTACGGCCCGAGTCATTAAACATTGTAATGATTAACTTCAGCTAAAATGTTATCTTGCGTAACCCACAGGGAAAATTTGAAAAAAAAACTAGTACATGCACCCACAGCTTGACAGCCTTATCGTACCTTCTCCACAGTTTACAACAAAATCAGCACAGCAGTCACTGTATTTCATACAGATGATATCACACTGGCATTTCCGTCCTCGTTGGTGCTTCTCATAGCAGCGTCCAGAACAGGAGGTTTCTGCACAAAGAACAGGCTTGGTATAAACATAGAAAATTGGTGCAGAAGCAGGCCATTCGGCCCTTCAAACCAGCACCGCCATTCATTATGATCACGGTTGATCATCCAAAATCAGTACCTGGTCCAATTTTCCCCCATATCCCTCAGAACTATATCTAACTCTCTTTCGAATACATCAAGAAAAGAGTGTGCAAAGTACACGGTCACCTTGTTGACTGGCCTAGAGAACATGGTGGAGTACTGAGCAAGGTAATTCAGTAACATCTCATGTGTAGGAAGGAACTGCAGATGCTGATATACACCAAAGATAGACACAAAATGCTGGATTAACTCAACGGGACAGGCAGCATATATGGATAGAAAGAATGGGTGACATTTCGAAACGTCACCCATTCCTTCTATTCAGGGATGCTGCCTGTCCGGCTGAGTTACTCCAGCATTTGGTGTCTATCTTCAGTAACATCTCAGCTGGAATTGTTTTGAAAATGGAGGATGAATATGGCTATAGCCCTCTGCTTTGTGTGTGCAAACAATTACATTACATTTCCCCTATGTACACATACCTTCTAGCAACATGCAGAGACACAAGAATAACCAATAAACTGAGATACACAAATGTGTAATTTGGGATTGGTTATCAAGATAATGAAATAACATGACAATAAAAGACAGTACTTAATTACATTTATACCCGTTAAACGAGAACAAATGTAGTTACTTTTGGAATTTATATATCCCACTCAGGTTTTCTGTTAGTTTGAAATCAGAGTGCAAGATTTTATCTTTGAATAGGCAGAGATCTGTTTCCTGGACAGGTACTCTCCAGAGGTTAATAAGTGCTTTAACAAGTGGGCCGAGATGTTTAGATACTGTGTACCTGATGTACAGAGATCTCTGTAATCCTCGCAGCATTCATCATAACGAATACATTCAATGTCACAGTTGCAAACGTGGCCTCGCTCGTAACTGGAAACACATCTCCCTCGACAGCTGCCTTCATTTTAGGAAAAAAAACACAAAAGTGAGTGAAGCATCCAAATACAGAGATCTATTTACCTTTACTGAGATGAATTCACTGATATCAATCACAAAATTGCGTATTAATAATTTTTTCTTCGTTTTTTTAAGCCATTTTCCTGATTTGAATGTACTAATAACGAAGTGGGGGATGTTGTCCATTTCCCACTGGCCTGTGTGCTGCGCCCTTCACTGAAGAACTTCATTGGACTCTTGCGTTGGGGGCTGCAGGTGTTCAATGGAGGAAGAAGCTGGGCTTTCAGAGAGGGGAGTGGAGGGGTAAAGGGAAGACAGCGCGGCCCCGGGGGAGAGGGAGAGGTGATAACAGCGGGCTCCTGGTGAGGGGAAACAGCGGGGCGCCGGGGAGATGATAGCTGAACAACGGTGGGGAGGGGGAATGTGAAATAGTGGGGCTCATGGAGCAAGTGAGAGTGCGAGGGAGAGGCAACGGGTCTCCGGGATGGGTGTGGGGAGGGGAGATAGCAGGGGTCCAGGGAAGGGAGAAGATAGCGGGGCTCTGGCGGAGAGTAGTTGTGTGTGTGTGTGGGGTTGGGGGGGGGGGGGGTGAGATAGCGGAGCCCCTGGAGGGAGAGGGGCCGGGGAAGGGTTGGGGAGGAGAGGCAGCGGATCAAGGTCGGAGCGCGGAGATGGGGGAGACAGCGGGGCTCCGAGCGAGGGGTGGAGGAGAAGTGTCGGCGGGGAATGGGGGGGAGACAGATGGGCTCAGAGGGGATGCAGACGAACAGTACATGGACCGAGACTGTCAGGGCACCAGCACTTTGAGGCAACGTCAGTCGAATTTTGAAGCTGGTTCAGGCGTGGGAGAGAAAACACGCAGAATTTGGTATTTTCTTTCAATTCATGTAATTGGGGAAAAAAATGACTTTCCAAAGTAAGCAAATGCCTGAAGGGATGCATTTGGGTTGAGAAAAGGCGAGAGAGAAGCAAAATGGGAACGTGGATCTGTCTACATCTGTCGTGGAGGTGAGGTAAGGGTTAAAGTGATAACAGAGTTAAAGGGGCGGGAGGGCAAGGCAACTGGAAAGATGACTCTGAGAAGTAATGAAGTTTGAAATGGGCTCACGGAATGCTGTGAGTGAATAAGTAGCAATGTTACAAAATTTTGAGATTTTAAAAATCAAGTCTGCAATTTATCCCATCAGATAAAGCATAAAAAGAAGTTTAATTTGACACATAATTCACTTTCATATCTTCAGTATTATAAATGTTATGGCCATTTTCATACTCGGAAATTAGCATCTTGTTCCCCATTGCCTTTCCATTGACTTAACTCAAAAGCTGTGACCTAGGACAGTCAAAAGCCCATAACTTTCTCAACAATTAAGAGAACTCAATGAAATGTTCAGTTATTATAGATTGAAGCATTCTGAAACAAATATGAAACAATCTTTCTTGGATGACCTGAAATTAAAGCATATAATTAGTTAGTTACCTAATTCAAAATTTAGTTACCTACAAAATTCAATTACTAGATCTAAACATGATTTCTTAAGAAAAGATAAACATTTTTTAATTGCCTAAGTGTCCAAATAACAGTCACACAATTATTCACAATATAACATGATTTTTAAATTTCATTTTCATTAATTTATGGGCCAAATGGAAGGAATTTAGTTTTTAATTCCCGTAAATTAATGGCCATTTAAATCAACCTGCGAGTGGGTTTTAGTGGAACGCGGTGGATTGGAACGTTGCGGTTTGCGGTGAATTTAACCCCCAGTCGGCAGGAAAAATACTGCCAGTTCGTATATATTTTTTGTCCCCTTTTCGCAACATGAAAATTTGATTAAAGGCTTCTTAAGAAGCACTTTTTAATGTAAAAATAAACTGTGTGTACCTTCTTTTATCCCTTACGTAAAATCCTTCCCGTTGTCGGTGTTCACGGCTTTAGAAGATGATTTTTAAATTACTCTTGCAAATGATCTAGCGTAGTTTAAAAATACCTTCATAAAACAAATGTCGGAGCGATTTCTCTTCAGCAACGAAATCCCCTGAGATGGATCGATTTGAACTGTCTGGAGAAAAACGGCACTTTAAACCCGCCCCCCTCTGAAAGGCGCCAAAGTCGCGCACACGGGGAGTGGCAGAACTGCAGCGCCGCTCAAGGTAAGTTTTGTAACATACCTAGAATAAGGGCAAAAGACTGAAGTAAAGGATTCCAATGCAGATCCACGCACCCCTCGGTTTAGGGTAGATGAGAATTGTAACTGACTTTTATCTTTTGTTTAAACAGAACAACACAAGACAATAGCATAAGTGCTCCGCTGACATTGACACCATGCAATTATCAAAGTTATTGAAGTCATTTGGTCATTAATGTTATTTCATTTCCAGCACTTACCTTGAGCTGCGATGATTTCTGGCAAATTCACGGAGGATACAATTAAAAGAATGGTTTGCCATTTCATGAAATTATGAGGATTGGTCATCTTCATCTGTTTGTAAGTACATGAAGGAAATACGGTTGTAATTTGTGAGAATAATATATCATATTTAAAAAACTCTGCCATCGTCCCCACCCTTATAGGAGCTAAAGAAAACTGTTTTTACAGTGTACCCTTCATGGCAACAGATCCTAATGGGGTATCTAGATCCAAACAAGTAGTAATGAAAATTAAATGCCTTCAAATAATGAGGTAAAACACGAGATTATCTGCTTATAGTGATGTTTATTAAATGATGAATACTGGCAAAGATCACGCTCCTCTTTAAATAGGAATATAACCTAATGCACCTATCTAGAAGCACAGAGCTTAACTTGAATGTCTCCTTAAAAGAAGCACCTCTGACAGTGCAGCACTTCCTTGATTTTCACCAAGCTGGTCTCACTTGTATGCTCCTGGTCCATATCCTTCCAAACCTTTTAAAGTTTTCTAAGTTTATTTTTAAATGTTGCAATCATACCTGCCTCTGCCACTTCCTCTGCAAGTTTGTTGCATTTACGCACCATCTTCTGCGTGAGAAAGTTCGTCCCTCGGGTCCTTTAAAATCTTTCACCTCTCACCTTAAATCTACTTCTAGTCTTAGAATCCCCCATCTTGGGAAAAAGACTGTGGCTATCCGCCTTCCCTATGCCTCTTATAATTTTATATACCTCTGCCCTCCAGAGAAAATAGCATATCCAACCTCTGCTTATAACTCAACCGTCAGTCTCGGTAACTTCTCATGAATCATCTTTACACTCTTTCCAATTTAATTACTTTCTTCCTGTAGCTGAGTAAACAGAACTATCTGCAGTATTCCAAACGTGGCCTTACAGATGCTTTGTACAGCTTTAACGCAACATCTCAACTCCTATACTCAATAACCTGACTGATAACTGTGAGCCTTCTTCACCACTGTGCCCACCTGTATCATCACTTTCGAGGAACTATGCAGCTGCATTTATAATTCTCTCCATTCTACAACCTCCCCAGGACATTACCAATTACAATGTAGGTCCTGCCCTGGTTTAACTTATCATATTGCACCCTCTATCTCTTGCCTTCAAGCCAAGTTTGTATTCATTTGGTTAGTTCACCCTGGATCCCATATGATCCAATGTTGTGGTTGAGCCTACCATGTGGTAAGTTGTGAATAATTTCTGAAGGTTTAAATTGCCCCAAAAATCAAATTACTGCTGGTAATGGAGAAACTGCACCCAACACAACTTGGTGCGTGACAGGTGTCATTTATTGTGCTAAACTAGACCTTGTGTGGAAGTAGACAAAAGTGCAGGAGAAACTCAGCGGGTGTGGCAGCATCTATGGAGCGAAGGAAATAGACAACGTTTTGGGCCGAAACCCTTCGTCTGAAGAAGGGTTTCGGTCCGAAACGTTGCCTATTTCCTTCACTCCATAGATGCTGCTGCACCCGCTGAGTTTCTCCAGCACTTTTGTCTACCTTCGATTTTCCAGCCTCTGCAGTTCCTTCTTAAACCTTGTGTGGAAGTGCCTGGGCCGGTTTACTGATGCAGTTTCACCCAGAAGTGGTCACTGACACAATCTACTCTAAAACTGCTTTCTGTCCATTTGCATATAGATGTGGCAAATGGGTCAAATTTCTAGACTGCAGTGCTCTAAACAATATTGGTGTTAATGTAAGGCATAGTTAATACTGATTTATTTTATTTTTTAAACAGGAAAAGCTATAAATAACAAGTAAATCTAGTTTTTAATTTGCAATAGTCCAGTTTTCCAATTATCAAATTGTATTAATACACATCTTGTTATCTATGTTAATGGTATGCAGAAAGTACACAATTTTTGTTTGTCAAATGTACGTTTATTTAGTGCAGCTAGGTGGAGAATAACAGTGCTGCAGAAGCTACGATTTCCATTTGTATCTTATATTAGTACTAGGTCGTCCCTGTTCGGAATCACTGCAGATTCTGTGTTGATAGGGACTTGCTATAGGGTTCATAAGACCAAGACAGAGGAAAAAAGAAAGACTTGTATTGTTTCTTTCACAACTTTATGGTACCACAAAGCATTTTTCAACTGAAGTTTATTTAAAGTGCGGTTGTAACTAGCAGCTAATTTTCCTTGTCTAAGCTCTGTTGACAATGGCAGCGAGGTGACCGGACAACTCGTTTTAATGACGTTGCTTGAAGGATAAATATTTACCAGGTTATGCGGTGATTTTTCACAGGGACCTTTACATTCGCCCAAGAGAAGAGAGGGTATCGCTGATAGTACAGCACTCCCTCTGTATTACATTACGGTTTTACAACATTTTAGACCTCAAGTTCCTGGAATAGCACTTGAACTCACAAGTGATTCAGGACAGTTGAAAGTGGACCACTGAGCATTGTCCATAAAATTAGCAAGAGAGTCTCACTATTCGCATCACACATCCTCATCACCCGCTTATATTTGCTTTTTTTTTCTGTGATGAAAACCTAGCACCCGCTGAGTTTCTCCAGCCTTTTGTGTATCCTCAATATAGGTTTTTTTGTTTTTTCCCCCACAAGTGTTCAAATCATTGGATTTTTTTTTCCATTTCTGCTTGATTTCTCTCCTTACACTTAATAACTTGCAAGCTATTAATGCTATATGTCACGTTAGTAATTCTTACATTTATCACATCTTCCCTCTTTGTGGATTTGATGGTGTTCTGCATATTGGTATCAGCCATGCACTCAGTTCTCAGATCGAAAACATATTGGCAATGAAATCTGGTGCTTAGGACAATTCTTCTAAGTTTGGAAGTATTAAATTTAGCTTAATGTATGAACTATAACAAGTGTTTGGAGAGGAAATTTGTCTTTGAACTAACAACTAGCCTGGCTCCAGTGCTTTTCAGTGGGGTTTAATCCATTCCTCATTATGGCATTTCTTTTATATTGGGGAATATCATAATTTAAACCATGCATTTGGTTCTGATTTTTAAGAGATTATCATATATCCCCAAAGTTGTGCTGAAAATCACTAATTGTACAATGAAATTATTATTATTAATTTAACAATATATCTATGTTAACCTTTTATTGCTACCTGGTGATGAAACTATGTAAATATCGGCAGTTACAAAGATTGTAACTTTAAGAAAGCATGCATTCTTCCAGTAATTTTTATTAATGGACAAAAGCAACTGTTAAATTATCTTTTATAAAGAAACAGTGAATGAATATGTAGAACTAACACCATAAATTTAATCTTTTGAATTGGTCAGTTCTACACAGTCTTTATTAATGCAGTCGTAAGAATTGACATATGCTAGATTGAAAAGATTTATGACAACCTCCTTAGTTCATTTGTTGCAATTAAGTCAAATAGGCAGCAGAGGATATATTCACAAATATCCTTATAATGTCACTATACACTTAAGCAAGATAATGCTGACATCCTTCTGAACTAGCAGCTTTATATGGACTAAAATTATTCTAATATAAAATGCTAAACAAAACTTTTAAAAATGCTTAAGAAATCTATCAGCAGAAAAACAAATCTAACAAATACATTGTTACATTTACATTGGTAAACAATTTGGTGTATCAATCAAAAGGACAGAATGATATTTAATGTAATTCTTTAAGTATACTCACCATATATGTCACCAATTTTATAAATTTATATTTCAAGCCCTCTGCACTTATATAGTCTTTTTTTGAGGAAATGAGTGTGACTAAACAAGATTTGATTTGTCAAACTTTTAAACCTATTGCCATTTGAGCAAACAAAATGCAATACCCTGCCAAAGAAAGCAAATATTTTCAATAAATATTGGGAAATAAGTTTATTAAAAAAAAATCATTCGTGTGGCTTTCAGTGAGGCTGATATTTTGAATGTTTTTGAAAATGGGTTTAACCCGCCGATTACACACCAAGTCCCACTTATGTGCCAAATATGTTGCAATTCATATCCGCATTAGAAGAAAACATATCCTCAATAAGAAAATGTCTGGAGCAAAATGATGCAATTCCAGCAGGCAGTGAAGAAAGCAAATGGCATGTTGGCCTTCATAACAAGAGGAGTTGGGTATAGGAGTAAAGCTTTTCGGACCGAGATGAGAATTTTTTTTTCACACAGAGTGGTGCAGTTGTACAGGGCCCTAGTGAGACCACACCTGGAGTATTGTGTGCAGTTTTGGTCTCCAAATATGAGGAAGGACATTCTTGTTACTGAGGTAGTGTAGCGTAGGTTCACAAGGTTAATTCCCGGGTTGGCGGGATTGTCATATGCTGAGAGAATGGAGCGTCTGGGCTTGTATACTCTGGAATTTAAAAGGATGAGAGGGGCTCTTATTGAAACATGTGATTATTAAGGGTTTGGACATGCTAGAGGCAGGAAACTTTTTAAAAATGGAGGGAGAGAGAAAACGGGGATTTACAGACCAGTTAGTCTAACATCGGTAGTGGGGAAAATGCTAAAGTCAGTTATTAAAGATGGGATAGCAGCACATTTGGAAAGTGGTGAAATCATTGGACAAAGTCAGCATGGATTTATGAAAGGTAAATCATGTCTGACGAATATTATAGAATTTTTCGAGGATGTAACTCGTAGAGTGGATAAGGGAGAAACAGTGGATGTGTTATATCTGGACTTTCAGAAGGCTTTTGACAAAGTCCCAGATAAGAGATTAGTATACAAACTTAAAGCACACGGTATTGGGGGTTCAGTTTTGATGTGAATAGAGAACTGGCTGGCAGACAGAAAGCAAAGAGTAGGAGTAAACGGGTCCTTTTCAGAATGGCAGGCAGTGACTAGTGGGGTACCGCAAGGCTCAGTGCTCTTACAATATATTACAATATATATTAATGATTTGGACGAGGGAATTGAATGCAACATCTCCAAGTTTGCGAATGACACGAAGCTGGGGGGCAGTGTTAGCTGTGAGGAGGATGCTAGGAGGCTGCAAGGTGACTTGGATCAGTTGGGTGAGTGGGCAAATGCATGGCAGATGCAATATAATGTGGATAAATGTGAGGTTATCCACTTTGGTGGCAAGAACAAAAAATAGACTATTATCTGAATGGTGGCCCGATTAGGAAAAGGGGAGATGCAACAAGACCTGGGTGTCATGGTACACCAGTCATTGAAAGTAGACATGCAGGTGTAGCAGGCAGTGAAGAAAGTGAATGGTATGTAAGCATTCATAGCAAAAGGATTTGAGTATAGGAGCAGGGAGGTTCTGCTGCTGTTGTACAGGGCCTTAGTGAGACCACACCTGGAGTATTGCGTACAGTTTTGGTCTCGTAATCTGAGGAAACATGTTCTTGTCATAGAGGTAGTACAGAGAAGGTTCACCAGACTGATTCCTGGGATGTCAGGACTTTCATATGAAGAAAGACTGGATAGACACGGCTTGTACTCGCTAGAATTTAGAAGATTGAGGGTGAGGTCTTATAGAAATTTACAAAATTCTTAAGGGGTTAGATGCAGGAAGATTGTTCCCGATGTTGGGGAAGTCCAGAACAAGGGGTCACAGTTTAAGGATAAGGGGAAAGTCTTTTCGGACCGAGATGAGAATTTTTTTTTCACACAGAGAGTGGTGAATCTGTGATATTCTCTGCCACAGAAAGTAGTTGAGGCCAGTTCATTGGCTATATTTAAGAGGGAGTTAGAATGTGTCCCTTGTGGTTAAAGGAAATCAGGGGGTATGGAGAGAAGGCAGGTGCAGGATACTGAGTTGGATCATCAGCCATGATCATATTGAATGGCGGTGCAGACTCGAAGGGCCGAAGGGCCTGCCCCTGCACCTATTTTCTATGTTTCTATGAAACATGTTCCCGATGTTGGGGGATTCCAGTACCAGGGGCCACAGTTTAAGAATAAGGAGTAAGTCATTTAGAACGGAGATGAGAAAACACCTTTTCACACAGAGTGTTGTGAGTCTGTGGAATTCTCTCAGAAGGCGGTGGAGGCCGGTTTTCTGGATACTTTCAAGAGAGAGCTAGATAGGGCTCTTAAAGATAGCGGAGTCAGGGGATATGGGGAGAAGGCTGGAACGGGGTGCTGATCACATTGAATGGTGGTGCTGGCTCAAAGGGCTGAATGGCCTACTCCTGCACCTATTGTCTATAATGTTGAAGTCAGTGGTGATTCTAGAAGGCTGAAGTGAGCTCAATCAAAAGTTGAGAGTTTGTGTTATTGAGTAAAAAACATGATAAGCAGGCCGTTCAGCCCACCTTGTCCATTGGGACTAATATGGAATACTGGGCTAGTCTCATTTGCCTGCTTTTGGCCCATAACCCCCGAAACCTATTCTATCCATATCTGCCCAAATATCTTTTCAAAGTTGGAATCATATCCTCTTTTTTTAGCTTCCTCTGGCAGCTCATTCCAGATATTTTCATATGTGAAAAGGTTGCTTCTTAAGTTCCTCTTCAATTTCCTCCCCTTTCACCTTAAAGCTACATCCTCCAGTTTTAGAATCATCTACCCTAGGCAAAAATGAGAGGGTTCACTTTATCCATGTCCCTCAAGGTCACGCCTCAGCCTGCAATGCTCGGAAAAAAAAAGTCACAGTCAATTAGGACAGCACATTGGTGCAGCAGTAGAGTTGCTGCCTTACAGCTCCAGAGACCCGGGTTTGATCCTGACTACGGGTGCTCTCTGTGCAGAGTTTGTACATTCTGCCTGTGACTGCATGCGTTTTCTCCGGGTGTTCCGGTATCCTCCCACATTCCAAAGACGTGCAAGCTTGTAGCTTAATTGGTTTCTGCAAATTGTCCCTAGTGTATAGGATAGAACTATCGTGCATCGGTGATCAGTGGTCGGCGTGGGCCAAAGGGCCTGTTTCCACTCTGTATCTCTAAACTAAACTAAACTAATCTAAATTAAACTATCCAACCTCTCCCTATAAATCAAGTCTCCAAACCTAGATAACATTCTAGTGAATCTCTTCTGCATCCTTTCCAACTTAATGACATCCTTCCGACAGATGGGCGACAAGAACTGCACATAGCACTCCAAGTGTGATCTCATCAATGACTTCCACAGCTGCATCATGATGTCCCGACCTTTGTACACAATATCCTTACCAATGAGAGCAAGAGTGCTAACCGCCTTCTGCACTCTACCGTCTACCTGACATGCCAGTTTAGTTTAATTTATTGCCACTAAACAATAATCTAAGGTACAGTGAAAAGCTTTTGTTGCCTGCTAACGGACCAGTGCTGCCAGTACTCCCAGATCTCTCTGCTCTGTAACTCTCTCCAGGGCTCTGCCATTTACTGTATAAGTACTGTCCTGGTTCGACAGAGCAAAATGCAACACCTCATTAAATTAGTCAGAGTTAAATTCCATTTGCTATTCCTTGCCCCAGCTCCCCAGCTGATCTAGATCCTGTTATAAACATATTGTCACGCATAGGACCCAGCACTGACCCTTGCGGCACTCCCGTGGCCAAGGACCTCCAATCTGAAAAGAAACAACTACCCTTTGACTCCTCTCCTAAGCCAAATTTGACTCCAAATGGTTAGCTCACCAGGGATTTCATGCACTCTAACCTTCCACAATAGTTAACCCCCATCAAATATCTTGGTGCAGTCTTCAATAAAACTTTAAGCTGATTTGTGAGACATGATTTCCCATGCACGAAACCATGCCGACTATCCCTCATCAGTCCATGCCTATTCAAATGCTGGTAGATCCTGCCTTTAATAAAACCTCCAACAATATTACCATCACTGACGTAAGATTTACTGGCTTATAGTTCCATGGCTTGTCCTCGCTGCTCCAATAATCTGTTCGGTATCATTGCTTTGTTGATTACAATTTTCCTGTGTCATCTTTTCTCATTCCCTCCACACCCCCCCGCATCTCCCCTTTTCCTAATCGGCCACCATTCAGATAATAGTCTACTTTCCTGTTTTTGCCACCAAAGTGGATAACCTCACATTTATCCACATTATACTGCATCTGCCATGCATTTGCCCACTCACCCAACCTATCCAAGTCACCTTGCATCCTCCTAGCATCCTCCTCACAACTAACACTGCCCCCCAGCTTCGTGTCATCCGCAAACTTGGAGATGTTGTATTCAATTCCTTCGTCCAGGTCATTAAAATCCCTCGCGCAGCACTGAGCTTTGCGGTACCCCAACTGAGCCTTGCGGTACCCCATCTTTGTTTTCCATTATTACTTCCCCAGAATCTCTCTATGACCACACACAGCGTTTTTAGTAAAGATTATAGAAACTCGCCTGTTCTCATTTTTCTTTATTAAACTTTATGTCATTGATGTTTTCATTTTCCAACCAACCTGCAGACTTGTCACCCATCATTGTGTTATTTTTTTCCTCCGATATATGGTGGCTGTAATAGTTAACGTGTAAGTAATGTATAGAAATTTAGTTCCGATCCTTTGGTTATTTGAAACATGTGTTGAAGACAGTTGCAAGTTGTTGGGCTTTTTGGAATTTTGCAAGAAAGTAAAATAAAAATGCTGGAGTCTGAAATTTGGTGAGGGTGAAAAATAGCAAGTAGTTTGTAATGAAAACGATTAATATTATATGTCACCTAAATCTGTTGTTATCATTGCATCAATGAAAAACGTGACAGTCAGATATTTCAAGATTTGCATGATCGCTTTAATTTTGTCAATCTTTTTAGAGTAGGGAATCTTCTGCAGGATCTTGAGATAATGGGTAATTTTCAATATCAGGAAAGAAGATGGGGGGGGGGGGGGAGTTGGACTTGTTTCCTCTCAGTGTTCAGACATGACTTCAATTCAAGGGTTGAATGAATCATGTTAAGCCAAGCATTAAAGTTTTTAAAATGTTCATTCTTAGTAGTTAGTCAGACAAATTTGACAATCTAAGTAATGTGTAGAAATTTTAAATCGAATTTCCATTTGCTAAGTCAACATTCCTAGGAGACATTCGGAAGGATTTGAAATTGGCACATCATTGACCAAGTGAGCTCAGATCACAGCTGCTCAGGGCGATCATTGCAAAAATGGTAGACAAAAGCATTATTCATTTCCTGTAATGTCTATGAATGTACCAAATTATGGCACCTTGCTCTTCAGCTAACAAAATAATGAGGACCCAGCGTTCAAGATTCAACTATTGAAATAGCACATGTTGCTGCTACTAATGTGTCATAGATTTCCAGGCAGACGTACTTTGAAAACAATGAAGGTGTTCTGGAACAAGTGCAAAGAAAGACAGGGTGATTAACAGAAAGTATCTGGAAGATGGGCTGCAGTTAAGTCAGATTCCTTGGAGAAAAACAATAAAAAATGTGGGTATCAGCCTAAGGGGTGATTATTCCACAAGCTCATTCATTTTAATTAATCAGTGATTAAATCATCAATTAGATGTGGTTTGTAAATTAACCACACGTACAGTTTTGCTGGTTTTGTTTACTTAATCAAGGGTCATTGTTTGAAATGCCGATGTCTGATGCTGATGATAATTTTTAATGCTGAATTGTACTGGACTGAACCCACCAGATGAGGGCAGATGCGTCGGCCACTACTCTCCAACAGTCTTGCACCCACCCAATGCAAGCAAGGAAAAGCAACTTTCCGGTGGAATCAGTACAAGAAGCACTCAGCAAATCCCTCAGCTATTCATAGACCATTGTGAGCATTCATGTGATGCATCTATGACCAAGCTGGGATTGAACTACTGTCTGGTGTGCGTAAAACTGACTGAGTGATTTTAATGAATAATGACAGACCGGAATTTATGTTTCTCCCTCATCAGAGGGTGCCTGGCTAGTTAAGGGTGCTCTACATTTACATGAATTCCAAGTGACTTTAATAAAATGGCAGATAAAACCATTTTCTTACCACTATGCTACTTTTTGATCTTCAACCCACTTTACTTTGAGGTATTCAGTTCAAACCTTAATCCAGTATTTGGATTTTACATTAACATTTGTAACAAATTACACATCTCCATTTTAGTTGTATTTAAAATAGAATTATGAGCCCCATAGATAGGGCACCCAGGGTGGAAATGTTAAAGACTGGAGGACATAGCTTTAAGATGATAGGGGCAAAGTTTAAAGGAGATGTGTATGGCAAGTTTTTTTACACAGAGTTTGGTGGGTGCTTGGAATGTACTGGCTGGGATAATAATGTAGAGGCATAATTGATAGTGGCATTTAAGAGGCATTTAGATAGGTACATTGGTCAAAAGGGAATGGAGCAATATGGTTCATGTGCAGGCAGATGAGATGAAATTAGCTTGGCATTACGTTTGACGCAAACATTGTGAGCTGAAGTGCCTGTTCCTATTCTGTATTTTTCTGTATATGTGAAACTATGTGTCTATAGAAAATGACCTAGTTTTAAGGTGAAATGACACAAAGTGCTGCAGTAACTCAGCAGACTAATCAGTTCTGAAGAAGGGTTCCGACACCACTTATCCATGTTCTCCAGTATTGCTGCCTGATCCGCTGCGTTACTCCAGCACTCTTGTGTCCTTGTGTAGGAAGGTACTGCAGATGCTAGTTTGCATCGAAGACAGTCAAAAATGTGTCCTTTTATCTATTAACCATAATCTGCAGTTCTTTGTTTCAACTGCGTGCCATGATAATACCTTACTTGGTTATAGTAGACAATTGTAGATATAACAGACACCATTCCCCCCCCCCCCCCCCCCTTTATGGTCTGTTACAATGAGGGTTTACTATATATTACCCATTATTTCTCCACATCCTTGATCCTGCACAATATGTTCATTGTGGCTTCAACTGCTCTAGGCAGACTTCCAGGAGCTGCAGCGCAACATACTTCCTAGCATTCAGGGCGTGCCATAGCCCCCATAATGATTTATGACTAATTATTTGACTAAGATAGTAACATAGAGGAATAACACGTTGTCACTATTCTTTCTGGGCACTAAAGGCCACTATCAAAGGCCACACTTTGATCTTAGCAGCAACAACAACTCAAGACTATCCCTCTCAAATGGTAACAAGGCTGCTTTTACTGTACCTGACCCTTCTAATATAATACAATTACTTAAACACTTAGATATGCAATGCAAAAAAAAAAACTTTGCAAATGCTTTAAATATCTAATATTATTAAATATAAGCCATCACTAGTTTTTATTTTAATCAGGTAAATAACTGATATTTTTGTGTCCCCTGAGATGAAAATTAGGTTCATGTTAGTTGGTCTGTAATGCTGGTAGTAAAATTATCCCCTGACACTTGTATTAATTCAAGATTCCAAGTATTATTAACATTTGCAAGCCGTTGTTAAGTTTGAAAAATATTTGCAAATGTTTAGAAATATTTTTTGAAAGTTTTAAAAGCCTCAAGAACAGAGTGTGAGAGTAAATGGTTAATGGAACATTGCCAGCATTTGGGTAAAACTGCAACAGTTGGTTTTAATTCTAATTGAAAGACTTCTGTTGTTTTTCAAATTTTGTTTGCTAATTCATTCATTGCTGTTGCATGCATTGTCTCTCTTAACTTAGCTCACTAATTTTAATGGGCTCCAATTTTCTGTATCAGGCATGACATGATGCTGGAGCTGTACAACTGTTCTTCATTCTAACTGCCGAAGAATATCAAAGTTGACACAGTCAATTGGGTTCCCTGAGGAATTCAGCTGAGTAACCCATCCTTATTGGCATTCCCAATCTGTCGGTAAGTGCAGAGCTTCTGCCTGTGTTAACGTGAACTCCATTTTAAAAAGCAATATATGTTGATTTCTGACTTTCAATAGCAAGATTAGGCCTGTTATTAATGCATTGATAATATTTTATGCATAATTTCTTCTTGTATCAGATAAACACCTACAAATCACACCACTGTGACATTTTCACCTCACAGCATAATTTCTAAGGACTTCTGAATAATGTTCCATTTTAGGGGCATTAACGCTCTGCAGATTAAATTGGGATGGTAGAACAGGAAAAAGTGTTGTCATTCTTTGTCTATTAATTTTCATTGAATTTGCAAAGACATTCAATATTTCCTGTGTGTTCAGCCTCGTTGGAAAATGCTGTGCTGTTATTTCCATTTTCCAGCCTTTTTTCCTCATAACCCTGCAACCTAATCCTTTCAGGAATGAGGCAACTGGGAGGATTGATAAATGCAGGGTGGTAGATATTATCTATCTGGCTGTTTTTTTTGTTTTGACAAGGTCCTATATGGTAGCAAAAACAAAGTTTTGGAGCAACGCAGCAGTTCAGGCAGCATCTGAAGAGAAATGTACAGGGTTGAGACCCTTCATTTGGACTGGGCGAATGGTCTCGACCAAAAATGCTGACTTTTAACTTCCCTCCACAAATGCTGCTTGACCTGCTGAATTCCTGCAGCAGTTTGTGTTTTGGTCCAGTCTCCAGCTTCTGTAGTCTCTTGTGTCTTCTGCATGGTTGGTTGGTCTATAAAGGTAAGACACATGGGATCCAAGGCAAGCTGACCATTTGGATCCAAAATTGGACCAAAAGAAGGAAGGAGAAAATGGTGATTGGAGTTCTGTGGTCAGTGGTGTACCGCACGGATGGGTGGCGGCACCTTTGTTGTTTGTGATATGTATTAATGACTTGGATGTGAATGTAGGAGGTATGTTCAGTACGTTTGTGGTTGCCATGAAAGTTTGTGGTTGGCATGAATGGAAGGACCTTGGAGTTCAAGATAATATTTGCCTGAAATGGTAATGCAAGCAGATAGGGTTATGAAGAAGGCATATGGCATGTTTACTTTCATAGGATGGAACAGAGAATATAAAATGTTGCGATATTATGTTACAACATTAGAAAACACTGGTGAGAACATGCTTGGAGTATTGTGGGCGCTGTATGTGGTTACGCAGGAGAGGTTAAGGTTTATTATTATCACGTGTACCAAGGTACAGGGGAAAGCTTAGTTTTACCTGCTATCTAATCATACCAGATAATAGTAAGATTAAACGAGAACTTACCAGGTTGAAGTTTGATCTTGATTTTATGACGAGTTACGATGAGCGATTACGTGCCACCGCTCCCAACCATCATATTATCAGGTAATCTGGTAGTTCTAGTTTCTCAAATATTTAACTTATCTTTAGGTCAAATTCTTTTATCTGTGATTCCACACCGCAGCTTTGAAGATTGACGCGCATGACGGAACTGACGGCCTTCTTCACGTAATCGCTCATCGTAACTCGTCATAAAATCAAGATCAAAACTTCAAACTGGTAAGTTCTCAGTTTAATCTTACTATTTTACTTCGGAGTCACGTGAGTGACTATGTGAAGATTTCAAAGCTCTGTGCTTTTCACGCCGGTTCAAATCCAGGTGTCACACACTGAATGGATTGACCATGGATGAGTGAGAAAAAATGTTAAAGCATTCAAACATATAATAGTTAGGTAACAAAACTGATGCTTTAATGCAAAACAAAAACAATAATGACCCGCTCAACCCCCTGGGGGGAAACTATAAACAGAATTCAAAAATGGTAGTGCAAACACCCTGGTCCGGCATTGGGTTTGTCATAAACTGGCGGAACATTCTCCTCATTGGCCCATGGTGCGTTGGATGTTGTTGAGGGGCACGTCCCATAGCCTGCTGCACGGCGTTTGCTGCCTTGTGGAGTGAGATTTGTAAATATCAGTATTACTCCTGCAAGTGCCAGTACCTCTTTAAGCCATCTGGAGATGGTTTGTGTGGACATCCTATGTGTGTGGTTTTTTGTGGCTGCTTAGGACAGCTAAACTCTGTGCCTCTGAGACTGCTGGTGACTGTAATATAGTGGTGCAAGTGATCTACCACACACAGTCGAGGATCTTCGGGGTATGCCAAGAACTCAAGCCTGGGCCCTGGCACCCCGGCCCTGCTCTGTTTTACTAAATCATAAATGATAAAAGTTATGGTGTTGGCAGTGTCGTGCATGTTGTCGAGTCGTAGTTTGTGTAGGGTCTGGACTCGTTGCACCGTAATGAGCGCCATTAGCATGACCACCTTGAGGGTGAGCTTATGTAACGATAATATGGTGGCTGGGCCCCACTGTCGGAGTAGTGTCAGCGCCACACTTACATCCCATGTGTTGGTATATCGAGGCCTAGGGGGTGCAGAGTTATATATGCCTTTCATGAATCTGGTGATAAGAGGATGCTTCCCCACTGGTAAGGCCCCCGTTTCCAGTACTATATACGAGGCATTGTCTTGCTTTATTTTGACCAAGCATCGGCTGATGAGTGAAAAAGGAGGGAAAACAAACAAGAACATCCTCCCCAATGCAGTGTGAAAGCATCTACTGCTGCTGCCCCTGGATCGGGATCTGGATATGCATCATGAGACATATTTGGGTAACTGGTGATTCAACCTGGAGGCAAACAAATCAATTGCATGCCATATCGGCCAACAATATCAGTAAACACTTCATGATTCAACATCCATTCTGTGTTATCATTGAATTTCCGTGATCTAATGTCTGCCACCATATTATATCTACCTGGCAGGTAGATAGCCATGACCCAAATGTTCCTTGCAATACACCAATGCCAAAGGAGGTTTGCCAATTTATCACATGACTCAGATTTTATTCCACCCATGTGATTGACATACGGCATTGCCGTGGTGTTGTCAATCTGAAGTTGTACATGCACATGATGCATATTGCTGCAATAAGGCTTTAAGCATAGAGTGCTCCCAACAATTCTAAGTAGTTAATGCCATATTGTTGTAGGATTAAGGACTCCTGCACACTCCATCTGCCCCGCAGCTGGAGCTGGTGTCTGTTGCCCCCCAGCCCAGGCCACTTGCATCGGTTTGTATTATCACCGATGGTGTGTCAATTTGAAGTGTAACTCTGCAATAGCGTCTGGTGGTATGTGCACATGTTCCCCGAATTTGCCTGCGTGAGCTTTGAGGACTCGTTCCTTTGCTCTTTGTAAATTGTTGGTAATGCAAAGGTCCATAGTGTACACCTGAAAAAAGGCTGCCACAAGCTTGCCAATTATGCTTGCTACTTGTCTGATTGTTGGCCTCTGATTAGCAATTAACTTATTGCAGGCTTCCTTCAAGTCTGATTGCTTGCCAGCTGGCAGAGTCACTGACATTAGATTTGAATTGATTGTAAACCCTAGGTAATCAATTACCTTGATTGGAGTCAATTTAGACTTTTTGTTGTTGTTGTTGTTGTTGTTGTTGTTAATTTTGTTTCTTTTTTTTTGTTTTTTTTTGTTTTGTTTGTTTATTTTATTAGAAGTTAATACAGTACAAAACAATACAGTGGCACCTAATTTTAGGTGCCAACTATGTCATGACGTAATACATTCTATGTACAACCTCTAGTTTTTGAAAAGGAAATTAAAAAAAGACAAGAAATAGAGAGAAGAAAAAGAGGAAAAATAGATAGTAGAAAATAGAAAAACGTGAAGTGTGTATATAAGAAAAGAAAAAATAGAAAGTAGAAATAGGAGAAAAAGACCCTTAAAAAATAATTTTTTCAAATCTTTGTTCGGAGATGTAATTCTACCCACGACCTGACCTGAAATCAGTAATCTTTACAGTACTGCTGCATCACATGATTCCAAAAAGTTGATGAAAGGGGACCAACTCCTTAAGAATTGGTCATATTTATCTTTTAGGCGGAGTCTCATTTCTTCAAGGTGAGCTATGTCCGTCATATTACTAATCCACATTTTAATAGTTGGTATAGCTGTATTTTTCCAAAATTTAAGTATCAATTTATTTCCAATTATTTAAACCCATAATTAAAGAATACTTTTTGGTCTTTGTTTAACTGATATCTTCTACTATTATTCCAAATATAATCCATTCCGTAAATTGGTTTCTTATTCTTGACTTGAAGAGCTTTTGTAAATATATCAAATATATCGCTCCCAAAATTTATTAAACTTTATACATCCTACAAATGAATGTGTTATATTGGCATTTTGAAACAAACATTTATCGCAGCTAGGAGAAACATTTGAGTAGAATTTATTCAACCTTGTTTTTGAATAATATAGTCTATGTAATAATTTAAATTGAATTAGATTATGTCTTGCATTAATGGAAACAATTATGTGTGTTCAATCAGATACTTTTCCCATCTATCTTTCGGAATCTTTATCATTAGTTCATGTTCTCAATCTTCTCTTGGTGCCTCTGTTGAGGGTAATTCTCTATTTACTATTATAAAAATATGATATTAGTTTTTGCGAATCGGCCTTAATATTCATTGCTTCTAAAGGGTCTAAAATTATATAGCTTTGAAATCTATTTTATATATTTCTTCATAAAAATTCTCATATCTGTATATATTTAAAATATTGATTATCATTCAGTTTTAAATTTTGATTTTAATTGTTGAAATGATAACAATTTAACCCAATTCATACATATCTCCTACTTTCCTAATTCCCAGTCTAACCAATGTTTTATATGTTTTGTCGATAAGAGATGGTTTGAATGCAGGATTATTCAATATTGGGGTTTAGTACTAATAGATTATTTAATTTCAAGGATAATTTTATTTGTTTCCAAATTCTTATTGTATGGTGAATTAATTGGGTTCCGCTTATATTATACTATTCAAATTTTATCGGTGAGAACAAGATCATTCCTATATCGTACGGGAAACACTCCTCTTTCTCCATTTCTTATCCACTCCGATGGCGTGTGGAGTTATCCAACCAGTTACATTATGTTCTTTATATGCACTGCCCAGTAGTAATACGTAAAAGTTAGGTAATGATAAACCCCAACTTCTTTAAGTTTACACAGATGCTTTTCATTGAATTCTGGTTGTGCTCTATAATCCCATATAAAATTAGTGATATTAGAATCTTAGTTTTTTGAAAAAATATTTTTTGGTATATATCGGGATCGCTTGAAACAATATATTAATTGTGGTAAGAAAGTCATTTTTACAGCGTTTGATTCTGCCTATCAATGAGAGCGGTAGCGTTTTCCAAAATTTAATCATAACATTCAGTTTATTTATTAGTGGCATAAAAATTGGCACTAAATAATGATTTGTGTCTTCTCGTAATTTGAATACCCAAATACTTGAATTTTTCTGTTGCAATTTTGAAAGGAAATTTTAATAAGTGTCTCGCATCCTGTGGTTTCAAAGACATAATTTCGCTTTTATTCCAATTTATTCTATATCCTGAAAAACAACCAAATTCCTCGATTAGTGTTAATAAGGTGGGGATACTCGTTTGTGTATTAGTAATATATAAAAGAGTATTGTCAGCATATAATGAACTTTTATTCTTTGAGTCCTTAGTATTATATCCGTGAATATTCAGATGATTTCTAATCCTTTCAGCCAGCGGTTCTATCATAAGGGCAAATAGCAATGGTGATAAGGCCAACCCTGCCTATTATCCCTTGATAAATAAAATTTTGGAGATAACATATTATTAGTTAATATTCTTACCGTAGGTTTATCATAAACTTATTACAGGGATTGAAACAACAAGTCCCATTAGCTCTACTATCCATCTAATAAAATTCTCTCCCATATCAAATTTTTGGAGTACCTTATATAAATACTGCCATTCTACCTGATCAAATGCCTTCTCCGCATCCAACGTAATGACTGAAATATCTTCAATGTCCTCTTTGTGAGAGTACATTATATTGAAAAGCCTTCTCAAGTTATTAAATGATTGTCTTTTGGGTATAAATCCCGTTTGATCCGGGTTTACCAATTTGTTAATATAATTATTCAGTCTTCTTGCTAGAATCTTTGCTGAAAATTTTCTGATCCGTGTTTAGAAGTGATGTAGCTCTGTAAGAACCCGGTTCCTCTAAGTCTTTATCTTTTTTTGGTGTAAGCGTTATTGTTGATTCAACTAAAGTTTCTGGTAGTTTATTTTCGGTATAAGCCTGCGTGTATAAGTTGAATAATCTTGGTACAGTTGACTCCTGAAATTGTTTATAAAATTCATTGCTAAAACCATCTGGTCCTGGGGTCTTCCCATTTTTCAATGAGTTTATTGTTTGTTTTATTTCTTCACTAGTAATCCGTGCTCCGAATTCCTCTTGTTCTAAACTATCCAATTTAGGAAGGTTGCTATTATCTAAAATATTTGTAATTTTACTATCATCTATATTTATTTTTGTTGTGTATAAATTATGATAAAATTGGGCAAACCTTTTATTAATATTCTTTGGTAGTGTTAGAAGCTCGCCCTTATCGGATTTAATTTTAGTGATAGTATTTTCCTTTTCTTGTTGCTTCAGTTGCCTCGCTAATAATTTATGTGGCTTATCCCCAAATTCGAAGTGTGCCTGTTTTGTAATTTGGAATAGTCTTATTACTCTTGCCGATAATATTCTATTGAGTTTATATTTCAATAAAGTTATCTTATTATGTTTTATCTATGGTTGGGTCATTTGCATTGTTCCAGTTCTAATAATTTTATTTCCTGTTCAATCCTCTGACGTTCTCTTTCATTTTCTTTACTTTGAAAACTTTGATAAGAGATTATAGCACCGTGGATGTATGCCTTAAAGGTTTCCCATAATAGCGATACAGAAATACCCGGCGTCTCATTTATATCGAAATAATTTTTTGTTTGTACTTTTATATACTCATAACCCTGCGGGTTATTTAATATTTGTGCGTTAAATCTCCAAAAAAGGTTTTATATCTGACATTCCCTCGATTTTAAGTATAAAAGTTAGTGGTGAATGATCGGAAATAATACTATTATGGTATGATGGTTTAGTCGTATACGGGATTAATTTTGTATCCAATAATAGTCAATTCATGAGTAAGTTTTATGAACCGATGAGTAAAACGAATATTCCCCTCCAATTGGGTTTGCTATTCTCCAAAGATCAGTTATGTTATTATTTTTTATATAAGTATTTAAGATTTCACAGGTCTTAGTTTTAACAAGACGCTTCCCTACCTTTATTGATTTATCTAAATATGGGTCTATAAACACAATTGAAATCTCCCCCCATTTATTATATTTTATAATTATGCTCTGCAATTTATATCTACTTATTTTCTTAAAATATTGGGGGTTATCAAAATTAGGTGCATAAATTATTTATCATTAGTTAACGGTGTATTATAAATTTCTCCCGTGACTATAACGTATCTTCCCTCTTTATCAGATATAGACTTCTTTAAATTAAAGGTATACCTTTCGAATTATAATGGCCGTTGCCTTTTGCTTTAGAAGTGAATGCGGAGTAGTAAGTTTGACTATCCAGTTTGCCCTTAATCTGATCTGAGTTTGTTGTTTCAAATGCGTTTCTTGTAGAAAAGCAATGTCCATGTTTAATGATTTTAATTGTGCCAGAATTTTACCCCTCTTAATTGGCTCATTCGCACCTCTAATGTTCCAACTACAGAAAGTGAGACCTCCGGTGTTTATACGACTATTATCTTGCATTGGCTATTATTACCAGAATGTATGATTCATGTGATGCAGCCAAGTACCTCGAAATCCCGAGTCCAGGGTTATCCTTCATAATTTCTGCACTAGATTTACATCTCCTGACACTATTAAACATAATTAAGGTATCAAAAAAGCGATATCTTACAAAAAGGCCACCTATGGTGGCTAAGATTAATTTTAAATTGACCTCAGTCGATGGAATTATGCACTGGGCTTTGCCCCCATAGTAAAGTATCATCTAACGTTAGACGGTTTCCTCCACTTAAAACGACAACTATCATGTCAGTTCGATTAATAGCCAAAAAATTTAAAATAAAATAAAGGAAAAGCAGAAGATTTAAAATAAATGGAGTTATAATGGGTTAAAGTACCTCGTCAGCAATCTCACTTTTCATTCGCCTATAAGTTAGTTGATTCATAATTAATATTTAATATTTAGAATATCTGTCTAACCTCCCCATCTTTCCTACTATATAGTTAGTCATGTTAGTATAATACATTAAACCTTTAGCGTTAATTAAATTTATTGAGTATATATAGTTAATTAGTTAGTTACTGTATATGCTGTATGTGTAAGTAGTAGATCATATAGTACTGAGACAAAGGCAGACCATCAAAACTGTTTTAAATTCAAAAAAGAACAGTCCAATAATTATCAGGGCTGAAAAACCTGGTGCAGAGCCTGCGACCTTGAACATTCCATCTGTTGAGCTTCTGTTTTCCAGTTCAAGATGAAGTTAGGTCTCTGTTATTTAAAAAAACACATTCTTGCCAGATAAGTCTGTCTGAGAGCCGTCTGAACAATTCTAATGTCTTGTTTGAAACAAAAAAGCAAGCGTATATCTTATTAGTCTGATTTTCCTTGAATTTTATTTAAAATCTCCTGGGCATATTTGCAAGCTGAGTCCGGATCCGTGAATGAGCGTTGCTTGGAATTGTGCGTAATTAGAGATTTTGCTGGATAGATAACACTGTAACGAATTCCAGGAAATCCTTGAAGAATACTGCTCGCACTTTTAAACTGCCGTCTTTTTGCCAGTATTTCCCGAGGGTAGTCTCTGTAAAATCTAACAATGTTATCAGCAAATGTAAGGTTTTCTCCATGGGGTATCTGCTTTAATAAATTTTCCAACGTCAATTAGTCAATTTAGACTTAACTGGATGGATTACAAATCCCAACCTCTCAAACATAAGTTTGGTAGCTGAAACAGATGCTATTGCTGATTCCTTTGTGTTGCCAAATATTAGAATATCATCCAAATAAGCCATCACAATGTGGTTCTGAGCTCGTAGCAGTCCAAGAACTGGTTTTAGTAATTTTGTAAAAAGCCTGGGTGCCGAAGTCAGCCCATTTGGCAATGCCTTGAAGTGCCACATCTGCCCCATCCAGTTAAATTTCAAATATCTCCTGTGTTCCCTGTGTATAGATCGTTTAGATCAATGCAAGCCATATAACATCCTTTGGAGACCAGCTGAATAGCTGTACCAAAGTTGTCCATTTAAAAATGTTTATACTGCACATGGGTATTGAGTTCTGTCAAGTCTAGGATAATACGACTCCCTCCATCTTTCTTTTGCTTTGGAAATATATTCGATACGAATTGGTGTGATTCTGGGCGAGACCTCTGAATCACCCTTTTTGTTTTTAAAGCCTGAATTTCAGCCTGTATGTCAACCTTTCCTGTTGAGGGAACAGATATGTGCGGTTTTGAGTGGGTGGTGCTGAGTCAAGAAGGAACTCAATTTGAAACCCTTCTACACTGTGCAGTATGAACGGGTCTGCTGTAATCCAAATCCATTCATTAAAAATATGTTTTAGCCTTCCCCCAACTTGTAAATTAGACGTGTGTGATTTGTCCCACAAGGGACTAGAAGGTCCTACCTTAGGTGTTACAGCCTGTGTAGTCCTGGCCTCCTGCCTTCCTCGCTGGGACTGCTGGACTCTGCCTCCCGTCCATGAGCCCCTAGGCTGGCTGCGCCTGTTGTGGAAGGTGGCATAAGGATGCCCTTGTAGTGATGAACCCCTGGGTGGAGTTGGGGTTCGGCTCATGAGGCGGAGAGTCTTGGCCACGTCATCCAGCTCTCGTACCTGCTTTGGCAGGTCTGCCCCAAACAAAGAGTTTGCCGGCTGTACATTGCTGGCTTTGCACAGCACGGCAAAATTTGGGTTCAGTGCCGGTCGTATGGCACTCTTCCGCAGACAGTTTATTTCAAACAAGGCATTGCAGAGGAACCCCACTGTGTCCTGTTGTGTCTCCGTTAGTGGCCCGCCATCAATAAACCTGGCAAAAGCCGTTACCCCCGAGGCCAGTATTTTCAGAATTTTCTGAAGTTTTACCTCCTGGGCTCTTACCCAGGCCTCAATACGGCCCCAGATGGCGTGGTTAACGGCCGGCACACGGAGGGAGGCACAGTTGACAGGGGTACTGTAGCGGCCGGTAGTCTCCTCCATTACCTGGTCCTTTAGCTGGTGTGAGACCAGGTAGTTAATGGTGGTGGCCAGCTCTTCATCCAAGGCCTCTCCGGTTCGGGCGGGTATGGCAAACTTGGACGGCAATAAAGGCACTGTAGCCCCTAGGTCCCCAGGGTGTTCCCCTGATGTGCCTCCCTGCTCTGAGTCAGGATACTGCTGACTCCGTGTATCCCTCTTATGGATAGGGAGACACTTCGCAGCCCTGTATAAGTGCTGCTAGCGCTGAGCTCCCGTGAGACCCGCTGTGATACTGCTCCCTCCTCTGGAGCAGATCAGTCTGGAGGCACCTCTCCAAAAGGTGCTCCATCTGGGAGAGACGTCCGCAGGTGCTTCCCAATTGTGGGAGGTGTTCCTCCGGCCCACGGACTTCATCAGAGTCTACGGGTCTGGCAGAACTTATGTGTGGCTTTGCCCCGGTGGGTGCCACGGTGTCTCTTGTAGCACCAAATGTCTGTACTGCTGGTTCCAACACCGGCCGGCCCTGAAGGTGATTCAGACAGCCGTCCGCTACCCACAGCTCCGCGGTCTTCCATAGCCGGCTTCGCTGACCGCCTCCGCACCTTTGACATGGTAGGTCCGTACTTTTGATAGAAAAAACTAACAACCAAAACCCACCAAGCAACGACCGTAAGTAACTAGTTTAAAACACTTACCTCGGTTTTTAAAACTTACCGTTGGAGAGACGCAATCGTGCCTGCCAGTCCGTCGTTGGCGCATGCTTCAGACGTAATGACGCGCATGACGGCTGACGGCCTTCTTCACGTAGTCACTCACGTGACCCCGAAGTAAAATACTATACGTGAATACAATTGTCAAACACAAGAACAATAGATAGAACAAAGAGGAAGATACAGTGTGCAGTATGTGGTGCATCAGTTCCATGGACAAAGTCCAATGTACACAATGGGCTTGAGGTGAATTGGGCAGTACCCTAGTGTACAGAAGGACCTTCAGAAGTCTGACAACAGAGCTGTACCTGAGTCCCTCTGAAGGAATGGCTGGGATGGTTTGATTATGTTGGCAGTGTGAAGTGTAGGTGAAGTCAATCGTGAGATGTCTGGTCTGTGATGGAGAAAACTACATCTATTACTCTCTAAAATTTCTTGCAGTCTTGAGCAGAGCTGTTTCCAAGCTGTGCTGCAACCCAACAGTATGTTTTCTATGGTGCATCTGTAAACGTTTTCATGAATCATTGGAGACATGCAAATTTCCTCAGTCTCCTAAGGTAGTAAAGATGTTGGTATACTTTCTTGGCTGGTCCATGACATATTAATATTACATGTCTGGTTCACGTAATATTAATGACAAGGTACTTGAAGCATCAACCACTTTGGCACCATTGATGTGGATTGGGACATATACTTCATGCTTCCTGAAGTCAATAATGAGCTCCTTCATCTTGCTGACATTGAGGCAGAGGTTATGCTGACACCATGTTACTAAATTTTCCATCTCCTTCCTGTAAAGGAGTGTGAAGAGGAGATTCACTGGATGTTGCCAGGATTGGAGGGCTTTTGCTATAGGGAGAGATTAGATAGGCCAAGTTGGAGTGAAGGAGGCTGAGGATCATCTAGTAGAGGTGTACAAAATTATTAGCGGCCTTGACAGGGTAGATAGATAGAATTGCTGTCCAATGGTAGGTATCAAAAACAAGAGGTCGCAGTTCTGTTCATGGACGATTGTGTCTCACAAATTTGATTAAGCTTTTTGAAGAAGTAACCAAGAAGATTGATGAGGGGAGAGTTGGTAGATGTAGTCTAAATGGACTTCAGCAAGGCCTTTAATAAGGTTCCACATTGGAAAATGGAGTATATTCGTGAAGTACATAAAAGAGATTTAAAAATTCATCTATTCGGTGTTCGGGTGTAAGGTTAGGTCTATGCACGGACCCTTGGACTCTATTGTAGATTCCCACAAATTTAAAATGCAGGACTTAATGAGGGATTAACCTTTTGCAGTTGGAATGTTAAAGGTATCAATGAACCAATAAAAAGAGGAAAAATATTGACACACTTAAAGGAATTAAAGCTGATGTAATTTACATTCAAGAAACCCACTTAAAAAAAGACGCTGAAAATAGGCTGAAAGCCAAATGGATAGACAAAATTATATCACTCTTCTTTTACGCATAAATCAAGAGGCGTAGCAATATTATTTCGTAAAGGTACTTTATTTAAGCATACATCTACTATATCTATAAAGATGGCAGATATATTATTGTGATAGGAGAAATAAACAGGGAAAAAATGATTTTCGTTATTTTTATGGACCAAATTTTGACAGTCCTTTATTTTTTAAGAAAGTACTCAATAATATTCCGGAATTAACACATTATAATTTGATAATTGGGTGGAGATTTTAATTGTACATTAGACCCTTACTTAGATAGATCTTCAAAAACAAAGAAAAACTAAATTCACATACTAGTGATTTATTAAATGCATATATCCAAACGACTAATATTAAAGATGTTTGGAGAACAGAAAATCCTACTGGTCGAGAATATTCCTTTTACTCACAGTACATAAAACTTATTCAAGAATAGATTATTTTCTGGTAGATGCAAAGCTTATTTCACTTACTTACGAATCTAAATATCATAATATTATAATTTTCAGATCATGCACCATTAACATTTAAAATTAAAATTAATGGTAAAACAGAAAATTTAGGGACAATGGAACTTAATCACAAATTTTAAAAAATAAAAACCACTCAGGAATATATTATAACTCAGATTAAGATTTTTTTTGAATAAATGATCACCAGAAATATCTCGCTCTTTATTATGGGAAACATTTAAGCATATCTTCGAGGAATTATGATTTCTTCACAAGCATTCCTTAATAAAAAGATTCGGAAGAAAAACAGGACTTAGAAAGGGAGATTACAATTAGACATTACAGAATGCAACAAAATCAGATATAATAATACATAATAAAAATTGTAGCATTGAAATATAAATTAAATAAACAAATATATATATGATCAAAGTTTTTTAATCATATTACAACATACTAACAATTGCTGTTTGAATTTGGAGACAAACCCCAAAAATTATTGCTCGACAATTAAGGAAAATTGAAGCTGAAAAAATTATACATAGGATTAAATCACAAAACGGTGAATTATTAATACAACCCAAAGATATTAATGAAAGATTTATGCATATTATAAAAATCTGTATACTGCTAATGCGACAGTAAATAAAACAGAATTAGATGCTTTTTTAAATATATGTACTTAAAAGAATTAGATTTACAAAATAGAGAACTATTAAATGCTGATATTTCAATAAAGAGAAATCCAAGAATCTATTTAAATCATTAAAAAATGGTAAAACTCCAGGACCGGATGGTATAGGTTCGGTATTTTATAAAATTTTCATGATCAATGGTCCCATATTTAAAATCATTATATGAACAGATATATACACAAGAGAAAATTACCAGATACACTGAACGAGTCTATTATAACACTTATACCCAAAATAAATAAAGATTTGGATGAACCAGGATCATATAGAGCAATTGCTTTATTTAAATACGGATCAAAAAATTTTAACAAAGATACTAGCACAAAGATTAAGCACAGTTGTTAACGAATTAATTCATCCTGATCAAACAGGATTTATACCTAAAAGATATTCTTCATATAATCTAAGACGGTTATTTAATATCATATATTCGAAAATGAAGTGATAAAAAGACTTAGTAGTTATCTCGCTGGATGCAGAAAAAGCTTTGACCAGGTGGAATGGCCTTATTTATTTTCGGTGATGGAAAGCTTTTAAGCTTGGTGAGAAGTTTACTACTTGGATCAAATTGCTTTATATGCAAAACCCAACAGCTAGAATAACAACAAACCGTATGTTATCAACTAAATTTAGTTTATCTCGAGGTTGTAGACAGGCTGTCCTTTATCACCTTTACTGTTTGCGTTAGCAATCGAACCTCTTGCCCAAATGGTAAGATTGCATCCGGAAATATATGGATATGATACTAAAGTTACTAAGAATAAAATCTCGTTATATGCGGACGATGTATTACTTTATATCACTAAACCGGAAATAAGTATCCGTAATTTGTTTTTTAAAACTAATATCGGAATTTTGGTTCAATTTCAGGATACACAGTATCAATTGGAAAAAAAGTGAACTTATGCCAATAGCCATGAATAACTTACAGATTTACAAACAATTTCCTTTTAAGATAACAAATGAAAATATTAAATATCTTGGTATTTTTGTTACAAAAAAGATTTGACTCTCTATTTAAGTCTAATTTCCGTTATTACTGAATAAATTAAATAAAAATATTTTATACTGGAAAAGTTTTACCTATTTCAATGTTAGGTATAATAAACGCAATAAAAATGATTTTTCTCCCACAATTATTATATTTATTTCAATCAATCCGATATATCTCCCTAAAATTTTTTTTTTAAAAAGTTAGACTCTCTAGTCACTAACTTTATCTGGGATTATAAGAACATAGAATAAATAAAAAAATTATGTAAAAGCTAAAATAAAAGGGGGGGGATTAGCATTACCAAATTTTTATGTTTTATTATTGGGCAGTTAATATTAAAAAATATGAACTTCTGGTTAGAAGAAACAGATAATAAACCAAACTGGTTAAAAATGGAAAGAGAAGACTGTTTTCCATTTGAAATTAGTTCTTATATTGCTAATATTAATGTACTAGAAAATTTATAGTGAAAAACTCGATAATAGAAAGCGGAATCGTATTTGGAACAAAAATAAAGAAAACATTTTAAAACTAAAATTTTATACCGTTAGGTCTTACTATTGCCAACAATTTTTACGTTTAAACCCTCAACGATGGATAAGGCTTTTATACAATGGAAAAAATAAAAGGAATTTTAAATATAGGGGATCTTTATAAGGAAAATTGTTTTTCTTTATTTCAAGAGTTTTTTACAACAAGCTTACGGGCTTCATAATAATGAATATTTAGATATTTACAAATCAGAAACTATATCTCTGCATATACACATGAATTCAGAAATAGAAAGAGTGAAATTTTAGATGAATGCTTGAAATTAAACATCCAAATACAGAAAAAATGATATCATATATTTACAATATTTTGTTATTGGAAAATGATATTCCATCATCGGAAACACACAGACGGCTTTGGGAAAAATGAATTAGGTCAAAATAATTAAGCCCAGAAATATGGGAAGAAAGCTTACTACACACTTACATTACTGCTCGTTAAATGCTAACATGCTCTTATACAGTTTAAATTTTTTACATAGATTACATTACTCCAATTCTAAATTAATAATATATTTCCAAAAATTATCGCCTATATGTGATAAATGTCAAATCTCAGAACAAATTGTCAACATTCATTCACTAATTGTACGAAGATTGTTAGAATATTGGAACGAAATATTTAAGATAATCTCGAAATGTTGTTAATATTACTATGATCATTCCTGATCCAAAGTTAAATAATACTTGGAATACCTGAAAACGGACAAATAATTACAAGGAATCAAAGAATTTTTATCGACTATTCTCTAATAATTGGGGAAAAATTTAATATAAAATTTTGGAAAGGGCCTGCATCCCCAACAATTAAAATGTGGAATACAGAATGTCGGAGGACATCTTCACTTGGAGAGATTGAGACTTGTCCTTATGATAGGTTTTATGATCTCTTCAAAGGGATTTGGTCTCCATACATTAAAATATTTTACAGGGTCATAAAGGTTCGGCGCGGGGACTTGACTGAGGCTGAATATCTGAATGGATGAAGAAATTAATATAATAAATCAGAATGTATCTCCAAAGAACGGATTATTGAGTAATATTTTAATCTACACCAAACTTTTCACATTTTCTCTTTTCTATTTTTCTACTTTCTATCTCTATCTTTCTATCTTTAGTAGGAAAAAAGTATAGAAACATATTATATATATTCTTAATATTAGTATGAATATACATATTATTAGTTGTATGAAAAATATTATAGATGTCTTATATTTGTAATTTATATAAAAATTGCGCATTTTCAACTTATAATAATTTTGAAATATAAAGTTTTAATATTAATACAAACACTCTTAATATTATGAAAAATATCATGAATATCATGGAAGTTTGGTTAAGATTGGGTATTATGTAGTTATATTAGGGGGGGATTTGTATTTGGTAATTAGAAGAAATATGTATGGTATGAGAAGTATGAGTATATTGCTTATTTTAGGAATTATACTACATACACTCCCAATTATACAAAATATAAACCAGGAAATGTATAATGGATAACATTACAAATAACACAAACAGTATCAATTGATAATCAATATTATATATTTTGTTATATTATATAATTTTTATGCGCATAAGAGTGTTACTCTGTATATATTGTTTCTATATAATAAAAAAAATAAAAAAAAAAAAATAAAATTTAAAAAAAAAATAAATAAATAAATAAATGGACTTCAGCAAGGCCTTTAATAAGGTTCCACATCGGATGCTGCCCTAGACGGTTAGATCACATGGGATCCAGGGAAAGCTAACTAAATGGAGAAAGAATTGCCTTCATGGAAGGAAGAAGTGTGGTGTGGAAGGTTGTTTTTTGGTCTAGGTGCTTGTGACTGGTGGTGTGCCTCGGATTAGTGCTAGGCCATTGTTGTTTGTCATTGATGACAATGATTTGTACGAGCATATACAAGGCATGATTAGTAAGTTTGAAGATGACATTAAAATAAGTGGCATTATATCGACAGTGCAGATGATTATCATATCAGTGGATGATAATGGAGTTTAATTTGGATAGGTGAGTGTGTTTTATTTTGGGAAGTCAATCCCGAGCAGGACCTTAACACTACAGTTTAGACCCTTGTGGAGTGCTGTAAAGCAGTTAGGTCTAGGAGAACAAGTACATTGTTCCCTGAAAGTAGCATTGCAGGCAGATACGGTGGTTGAGGAAGGCTTTTGACATGCTGATCTTCATCAGACAGTGAACTGAGTATAGAAGTCGGGACAGTATGATAATGTTGTACAAGATGTTGAAGCCTCACTTGGAGTATTGTATTCAGTTTTTCTCATTCTGCTGTGGTATTAAAATGCCATTAAACTGAAAAGAGGACATTGCCAGATCTCAATGGTCTGAGCTATAGGGAAAGGTTGGGCAGGCTAGGTCTTTAGCCCTTGTAGTGAAGAAGGGTGAGAGTTGATCTTGTATAGGTGTGTAAAATCATGAGTGGAATAGATGGGGTGAATGCACAGCATCTTTTTCCCAGGGTTGGCGAATTAAGAACTAGAGGACATGGGTTGAAGGTTAGAAGTGAAAGATTTAATTGGAACCTGAGGAGCTACTTCATCACATTGGTAGTTGGTATATGAAATTAGTTTCCAGAAGAAGTAGTTGAGGCAGGTGCAATGACAACATTTACAGGACATTTGGACAGGCACATGGATAGGAGCGGTTTAGAGGCTTATCGGCCAAATGCAGGCAAGTGGGACTAGCTTAAATGGAACATCTTGGTTAGCAACGATTAGTTGGGCTGAAGGGCATGTTTCTATAAGTGCTGTAAGACTCTATGACTTTAATACTTTGGAAGTATTTCTGCTGTGGATCATAACTTAGGATTTGTAAATGTGTTCCCTTGTGCCTTACATATTGTTGCTATTGATAGTCTGGGACATAGGTGTAGGGAATGGATCATCAAATGGGAGCAAATGTAGAGCTTTCATGAATGTACACATTACTATTATTGTTCCCTGCCATCTAAAGTTGTTGTCTGGGGAATGACCTGTGAAGAGCAAAATGAAATAGATGATCGGGAAACGATTTAATCTTTGTACAGAAACGGCTTTCTTTGCTAATCTTTCCTTGATTCAATTCTGACTGACAGTGAAGAGAAAGGAGGTGATTGATGTCTGAAGATCACAACTGTTTGACTGTCCTGTTACTAAAAATGTTCCTGGAAGAAAGTATGTCAGCTCGCTACTTAGCTGCTGCACCCACTCAACAAGGCTGACTCAAACGTACTGCACAAGGAAGAAGAACGTAATGTCTCTTGATCATGCAAAAAGGACATCTGTAAAGCCATCTGCCTGACTCACTCCCAACTCCAGTCTACCAGATTAATATGATACATTATTAGAACCTAAGCAAGTGAAGCATTACCATGACATTATTGAGAAATAACGTCGCAGTTTTATGAAAAGGAAATGAAGTGCAATAAATCTTTGATTTTTTTTGTGGGTGTAACCAGCAGTTAAAGCGCAGTAATAGACTTAGAATTTCAGAAGACATTATATAGGATTAGGGCCCATAGGCTGCAATATGTTACCTCATGCTGAAATTAATGAATGGATAAATACTCAAAGATTATTTGACCACTGTAAATTGCCCCAGGTGGTTGTAGTTGGGGGGAGATGGTGAACATGGGGGTGAATAAGCAACAAGGAAAGGGGGAGAATTGGACTGATGTGAATTCACTGAGCTAATAGACTTGATGTGTGTATGGTCTCTGTGTCATAAGAAAATGTGAGAAAGTATAAGATGATCAGAGAAATAAACCAATTTAGGAAGATAATTTGCAGCCCAGAGTCTTAACATTTCAAGGTAAGACTGCTAGGTAGATTGATTAAATTCAGTTGTACCCAGAAAAGGAGAATTTGACTTCAGAAATCCTGGAGAACTGAATGGGTGGAAGACATTCCAAGAAATGGGGTGGGGTGTAAAACCTACGTTAGAAATAGAAAACTGAAATAGACCAGTTAACTGGAAATAAGGTGAAATGGATTTTAATATAGAAATATTTTATAGGAAATATGAAATTATTCAGGTTGAATAGAAAAGCAGACTAATTCTGAGTGACCAATAAATACTGGTATTCAGAAGGGTTTGGGAACGATTGTAAACAAATCACAAAATTAACATTTGGCCAAGGCTAACCGTGAGAAAAGCAAATTACATGTCTTATCACTATGGGTGGAGAATGAATTAGATGTAGGGGTTGTGTCAGTCTGCACTCAGCAACATCATGTAGTTTTAATTTTCTTACAAAGGTACATGCATTCCATTAGAATGGGTGCAAATAAGATTTTTTTTCCAAAGCTTTTATCTCCTAATGATGAGGCAATTCTGAGATTCAGACATTCTTTAAACAAAATATATATATTTTGTATATATATATAAATATCACAGTAGCGCAGCGGTAGAGTTGCTGTCTTACAGTGAATGCAGCGCCGGAGACCCGAGTTTGATCCCGACTATGGGTGCTGTCTGTATGGAGTTTGTACGTTCTGCCCGTGACATGCGTGGGTTTCCTCCAAGATCTTGGTTTGATCCCAAACTCCTACAGTACACCTCCCAGACGTACAGGTTTGTTGGTTAATTGGCTTGGTAAATGTAAAAATTGTCCCTAGTGGGTGTAGGATAGAGTTAAGGTGCGGGGATCGCTGGTCGGCGCGGACCCGGTGGGCCGAAGGGCTGTATCTCTAAACTAAACTAAAATATAAAAGTTCCAAATGACTTGTCAAGAGTATAAAACTAAGGTTTGCAGTTGCATAATTAAGTGTTGGCCATCTGGGTCTGAAATGACAATTATTTCCTCTGTATGTATCCTGAAATTTTGCAATCCAAAGAAATGGAAACATAGAAACATAGAAAATTGGTGCAGGAGTAGACCATTCGACCCTTCAAGCCAGCACCGCCATTCAATGTGATCATGGCTGATCATCCAAAAGCAGTACCACGTTCCTGCTTTTCCCCCATAATCTCTTGATTCAGTTAGCCATAAGAGCTAAATCTAACTCTCTCTTGAAAACATCCAGTGAATTGGCCTCCACTGCCTTCTGTGGCAGAGAATTTCACAGATTCCACTGGTCGGTAGGGGCGCTGCGAGTCGGCTGCCCTGCCAGCAGCGTGTTCGTTCTTTCGACTTTTTTTGGTTCTTTTGGTGTGTCTAAATGTTAGTTTAGGTGTCTCTTGATGTGTCTTGTGTGGGGAGGAAAAGGGGGGAACCGCTTTCGGTCGCCTCCTCAACAGAGAGGCGACTTTTTCCATGTCACCTCCCTCGCGGCCTAACAGCTTGGATTTTTTAATTTTTTAATTTTTTAATTTTTATTTTTTAACATATCTTTTTTAATAATAAAAGAACAGTGAGAGAAAAAAGAAATAAAGAGTGTCGGAATAGATAGACAAGTGAGTAGAAACAGATAGCAAAAGAAATAAAGGACAGATAAGAAGCTAAAAAGATTGAAAAAAAAGGAGAAAGTAGAGAAAAGAGAGATTTGGAGAGATTTACCTATTTCGTATTTTTGCCCATCCGTCACCCGGTTCTAAACCATTTAATTTCTAAGGTTATGTTATGTTGCACCATCTACTTGTAAAAAGTTGATAAAAGGAGACCAATCTTTAAGAATTGGTCTATTTTGCCTAGTAGGAGGAATCTCATTTCTTCAGGATGTAGCGTTTCCAACATATTTGAAATCCACATTTCGAATGTTGGCGTGGTTGCGTTTTTCCAAAATTTGAGTATGTTTTTTTGCTGTTATTAAACCGTTAATTAAGAAAAAGCTATCTTGGAATATAGTTAGTTTACGCTTCCCTCTACGCCATTGATCCAAAGATAATCAGTTTCTGTATTGGGGTTCAATTTTGTGTTTAAATAGTTTTGTAAAAATTTCCAAAAATTTCATTCCAAAATTTATGCAGTTTTGTCCAAGAGACAAAGGAATGTGCTATAGTGGCATTTTGAGTTTGACATGTATCACAGATGGGGGAAACATTTGAAAATATTTTATTCAGTCTAGTTTTCGAATAGTATAATCTATGTAAAATTTTAAATTGAATTACATTAATTGAACATTTATTTACATATAATAGATTTTTTTCCCATCAGTCTAGTTTTCGAATAGTATAATCTATGTAAAATTTTAAATTGAATTAGGTTATGTCTTACATTAATTGAACATTTATTTACATATAATAGATTTTTTTCCCATCTATCGTTCGGAATTTTTATCAATAACTCTTGTTCCCAGTCCTTTCTAATTGCCTTTGTCGTTGGTGTTTCTATATTTAGAATTATATTATATAAGTAATATATTAAATTGCTTGATTCTGCCTTTCTATTCATTCCTTCCTCTAATAAATCTGGGGTTAAAGTTTGATATCCTTGTATATATTTTTTCAAAAATCTTGAAATTGAAAGATATTTCCAAATATTGATTACTTTTCAAATTATATTTTAGTTGTATTGTTGAATGATAAAAGTTTTCCCATTTCATAATATCTCCCATGTTTTAATTCTATTCTTTCAATTGATTAAAAACTCTTTTTATCAATATTGATGGTTTGAATGAGGATTATTAACAGCTTGGATTTGACGGCCTTTCCCGAGTCGGGCCCGGGGCGTCAGCATCACAGCAGGCGGCGCCAGCGTGGACTTTTCCATCACGTGAGCGGACGAACCCTTGCCAGGGTTCGCCAGAGAGGAGGGATATATCGCTGCCCTGATAAACTTTGGGCCTCATGGGGTTGTGGCCTGCGGTAGCTTAGCCGCCGGGCGTCGTGTGTTGGACTTACCATCAGCGTCTGGGATCCCTTAGCCGGGGATCAACAGAGAAGTTCCGACTGCCGGACCTGGAAGCCTATAACATCCTGAAGCTGCGGTCTCCGGTAGGAAAGTGCTGGTTTGGGACCTCGGGAATGTGTTTGACCGTCCCGACGTTGGAGTTTGGATCATCCCGACGAGAGGGCTGTACATCGGGCCATCTGTAGCGGCGACTACGGAGGGTTTATGGCCCCGACCACGGGTGAATAAAGGAGGAGGACTGGCTGAACTTTGTTGCTTTCCACCACAGTGAAGAATGCTGTGGTGAATGTTTGTATCAAATCTTATTGTGTCTTGTGTGTTCTTTTTAAGTGTATCGCTGCTGGCAAATTCATTTCACTCCACCTTCGGATGCATGTGACGAATAAAATTGACTTTGACTTTGACTTTGACATTTATATGGCTGGTTTAAACCTCCTCAGTCTGAAGGTCTCAACCCGAAACATCACTCATTCTTTCTCTCCAGAGATGCTGCCTGTCCTGCTGAGTTATTCCAGCTTTTTGTGTCTGTCTTCAGTTTAAACTAGCACCTGCAGTTCCTTCCTACACTTTTTGTTAAGCAAAACAGGTTCTATTCTCATAATATTATTCACCTCAACTAAGTATTTTCTTCACCGTGGCTGCAGAGAATACAATCCCAATTATCAAATCTTTCTTCAAAGTAAAAAAAAAGTTCCTGTTCTGCCAACATCTTCATAAATCGCCCCTAGATCCTCTCCAGATCAATTGCACCCTTTTTAACTCTTTGAGATTCACAACTCTCAGGGCTCTGGAGATGCTCAGCCCATGAGAATATTGAACTGATCAACACATTATTTTATACATGAGGGGGAAGAACAAGAGATGGATGGAAACGTCCAGCTGTAAACCTACTGTCTAGTTATTATTCTAATGAATACAATTATTAATGTTCATGTAATTTGAAAAACAACTTTTAAATATATTGTCTTTTTTACAAGGTCTGACTTTCCTATCGCTGGAATGCTGCTACATCGGTCTCTTTCAATATCTTTGTTCCGTCTCAAATTATGAATGCATTTTAATTAAACTTTTTCCATACAAGAATAACAACTGCTGGTTCTTGATGAAACATCACACATATACATTCAGAAAAAGGCACCATGATAAAATCATGCTTATTATTTGTCCGATATGATTTTTCATATTCAAATATGTCAAATAGTATCCACAGGTTGTAGAATGAAATGGCAACAGGTATCCACAGGATTCTTACACTTTGACTTCAGCAGTAACATTCTATCAATAGGAAGGAAGGTCAATGGAGACTTGTTCATATGAAGAGCAAACAAACTAATAATATCAAAAGTTGGCAAAATTGTGAAGAATGTTGGATTGAAAATTAAAACAAAATATGTTGGATCAAATTAAATACGTTTTCTTTGCTATTGTGTTCTGATACGTGTGTGTTTGATTATGTAACTTGGAGTAACTCAGTGAGTCAGGTAGCATCTCTGGAGAAAATGGATGGGTGACGTAGGAAGCGGGCAAAAAAAAATGGAAGCAAAAAGAGGTAGGAGAAATCATGGCTGTCAACAAAGGAGTCCTCACCACACAGTGATGACCACTTCTCCTGTCTCCAACATTCCTCCTTTTCCTGGACTCTCCCATATGGCCATCACTCTCTCTGGGGCTTTTTATTTCTAACTGCCAGTGAGACATTAACCGTCTTGACTTCTCTACTCCCCTTAGCCACTGCAACGCCTCTGAACCTACAGTAACATCTACTGTTTCTACTGAATGCAACCATATGAACATTGAATTTTCCAATTTTAGATAATTTTGCTAAAATGTCCATTCTCCTCCCCCTTCCCACTAAAAGTCCATTAACTAGACTTCAAGTGGCGCTATGGAGGGCTAGAAAGCAACACCAGCCAGCTCCGTGAAAAAAAACTAGGAAAAACCGGGGAGAAAAGACCTATCTGCTGCCTGCTGTTTCTGTACCGGCTGCTGTGAGTGACGTCATCAGGCGTGCGACTCGTAATGTCAACACAGCGCAACCCACCCGTGGATAAAACAAAACTCCAGTATACAAGGAAAACGGCAGAACAAGAACAAGGCCCGACTGGAGCCTCGGCCTCAGGTAGGACACTATCCCTAGAAGATGTGTCGAAAAAAACCGAAGAAAAATTCGGAAATTGAAGAACTCAAATTTTTTTTTGTACAAGAAATGGCAGAGTTAAAGAAAGAAATAAAGTTGGAATTAAAGACTGAATTGGCAAAAATGAATCTTAAGGAAGAAATAGAAAAAATCAAGGAGTTGATGAAAGAGTTAAAGTCTGAAATCAATAGCTCGGCCACGGAATTATCTGACAAACTGCGAAAGGAAATTGCAGAAATATTAACGGATCAATCTGCAAATATAGTGGAAGAGATGAATGATAAAATCGAAAATAAGGTGGAAACAAAGATGGAACCCGTGGTGGAGAAATCAAGGAGCAGTCGACAGCCATAAAGAACCTTGAAGAACAAGCCGAAACAAGTATTCAGACTACGAAAACACTCCTCAAAGAAAATCAACTGGGCAAAAATAACTGATAAATGTACCGAGTTGGAAGGACGCCAGAGAAGACAGAACCTAAGGATTGTGGGTATTCGAGAAGGGAGAGAAAAGAATTAAGATACCCGAGAGTTTACTGCAAACTTATTGCAAAAGGTTTTATCTCTGGAACAAAAGCCTTTACTAGCCCGAGCACACAGAGTAATGAGACGTTATACAAGGCAAGATGCTCCTCCAAGACAAATGATAGTAAAAGTCCAGTATGATCATGTCCTGGAGGAGATGATGAACAAAATTGTAAAAAGTAGAAATCTCACATATGAAGAAGATTCGATCAGCATTTACTGAGACTATCCAGCAGAGGTCTCCAAGAAACGAAATGCGTTCAAAGAGACCAAAAGAATTTTGAGGGAAGTGAAGAATCTGAAGTACAGTCTGAGGTACCCAGCCACCCTGAGAATTACCTCCAACCAGGAAGAACATTATTTCAAAAACCCAGCGGATGCAATGAACTTTGGCCAAGGGATTAAGGAGCGAGAGGTAGACTGAATGAAATCTTCAAAGATGAACTATACCAACAACTAAATTGTATTTTCAAGATTGGAGTAGACTATGGACTTGTTTCATCTAAAGAAGATGGAGAAGGACGCGGATGGGAGATTCGGGGACATACGGATTGGAGACTCTCCTATGGATACTAATAATTAGAATAGTAACACTACTAATATTAATAACTAACACATACTAAAATTAATACTGCGGTATTATTATTAATTAAAGCTACCAATTAATGATTAACAACTAATTATCGCTGATTTACTTAGAATTAAGTAAGTAGTAAATATAAACACACAAAATATAAACTTTGACTTTATTTATCCCCCCGGTACTTTTTATTTATTTTTTTTTTTCTATATATTTTTCCCTTTATATTTTTTATTATTACTTTATGTTTTTATATTTTCTTATTATTATATCTTTTAATATGTATTAAGCATAGATATTATCATATACTTGACCGATGGATCTTGTACACATCAGAGTTTAATACTCCCGGTTAAATATTTTTATGGAATAACAATTTTAATGAACCATGGAGATGAATAAGTTTGTAACATCGACTACGGAAGTCTATAGATTGCTAGCCATGGTAGTATGGCTAACGCTAACTCCACCAATATTAGATGTAGTTTTTTCTTTCTTTGTGCACCCTATTAATCTCTTAATCTATCCTTTTTTAAAATATTATTTCTTGTTATTATTTTATATTTGAATGGAGTTATAAATTAATACAAAGGAGGTATATTCGTGAGAGATATCCAATGGTGTTGAAATTTATCTATTTGGAGTTCGGGTGTAAAGTCGGGTATGTCGATCTGAACCATTTGCCCTATTATATATCACTTTAGATAAAAGATGCAAGACTTACAAACAAATATGGGGAATGGAAGGAATAAACATTTTGTAAGCTGGAATGTTTAAAGGTATTAACAAACCAATTAAGGAGAGGTAAAGTCATTAGCACGTTTAAAAGCACTAAAGTAGATGTGGCATTCATCCAAGAGACACATCTAAAAAAAGAGGCAGAACATAGATTAAAGGCTAAATGGATTGACAAAGTGTATCATTCTTCTTTCACACACAAATCTAGAGGTGTAGCAATATTAATTCATAAAGGCACTTCATTTTAAACATACTATCACTTTAAACTGATAGTGCTGGTAGATATATTATTGTAATAGAAGAATTATACACACAAAAAAGATTTTTGTCAATGTATATGGCCCAAATTTTGACAGCCCCACAGTTTTAAAAAAAAATATTTAATACTATCCCAGAATTATCACAACACAACCTAATAATTGGAGGAGATTTAAATTGTACACTAGATCCTTATTTGGACATATCATTCACAACAACAGAAAATAAATTGCATTCCAGTGATCTAATAAATGCATATACAGATACTAGTAATATTAAAGATGTTTGGAGAATGCAAATCCCAGCTGGACGAGAATACTAATTTTACTCACTTGTGCAATAAAACTTATTCAAGAATAGATTATTTTTTGGTAGATTTAAAACTTATCCCACTCACTTATAATTTCAAAATATCATAATATTATAATTTCAGATCATGCCCTTTAACTTTTATGATGAAAATAACTGGTAAAATGGATAAACAGGGACAATGGAGATTTAACCCACAAATTTTAAAAAGACAAATAACTCAAGAATACATCACAAAACAGATTAAGATTTCTTTGAAATAAATGATAAGCCCGAATTACCTTCGTCCCTATTATGGGAAACTTTTAAAGCGTATGTTTCGGGGGAATTATGATATCCTCTCAAGCATTTTATAATAAAAGAGAATCGGAGGGAACAACAGGCATTGGAAAAGGAGATCAAACAATTAGACACGGAAAACGCTGCTAACCCAACCATGATAAAACATAATAAAATCTCTGCATTGAAATATAAATTAAATAAAATACAGTCAGACCAAGTTGTAAAACTCTACCAATATACTAAACAAATACAATTTGAATTCGGAGATAAACCACAAAAATGATTTGCTCGTCAATTATGGAAAATGGAGGGAGAAAAATTAATCCATAGGATTAAATCAGACAAAGGGGAATTACTAGTACAAACTAAAGATATAAATGAGAGATTTTTGCAATATTATAAAAAATATTATTTTCAGCCAAAATGATAGAAAATCGGACAGGAATAGAAACATTTAAAAAAAAATTGTAATCTAAAAGGACTGGATTCAGAAAATAGAGAATCACTAAACACTGAAATAACTACTAAAGAAATCGAAAAATCTATTAGGTGATTAAAAAATGGTAAAACTCCAGGACCGGATGGTATTGGATCAGAATTTTATAAAACATTCTATGATATGATAGCACCACGTTTGAAGACACTTTATGAATACATTTATGCACAACAGAAGTTACCAGAAACATTAAATGAATCTATTATAACGCTCATACTTAAATTAGATAAAGATCTGGATGATCCAGGGTCGTATAGAGCCATAGCTCTTTTAAATACTGATCAAAAAATATTAACCAAAATACTAGCACAAAGACTAAATACAGTGATTAATAAAGTAATTCATTCAGATCAAACAGGATTTATACCAAAACGATACTCCTCATATAACCTGAGACGATTATTCAATATTATATACTCGAAAAGAAATATTAATAGAATATTGACTGGCCTTGAGGGGGATACGACATATATTGCCTGAAGTAGATTCATATTGCCCGAGTCGAAGACGAGGGCAATATGGATCTAGTGAGGGCAATATATGTCGTATCTCCCGAAAGTGGACAGTCAATATTGTTATTATTACCCATATCAGACATCTAGAGGAAAATTTGAACATCTCAGCTCGGCGGACTTCCACGTTAAAATTTAACCAAAATGGACGCGGCAGTCTTCCTGTCTGCCGTTTGAATATTCTAAATTTCCACGCAGCGTCACGTTGCCAAGTTCCCGGATGTGAGACCAGGGGAATATAAGACTATATTCCCCGCTGTTTTAACAGGTAAAGTCCATAGGCGTTCGCAAGAAAGGGGAATACAAGAAAATATTCCCCTGTTACCCCTGCTGGCAGTAAAAACGAAGGGAATACAATTTTGTAAAAGCATACCTCAGATGTGTGATATGGGTAATAATAATAAAGATTTAGCAATTATTTCATTAGACGCAGAGAAAGCTTTTGATCAGATTGAATGGTCTTATTTATTTTCGGTTATGGAATCTTCTCAGTTGGGAGAGAAGTTTATAACATGGGTTAAGCTACTATATTCCAAGCCAACAGCTAGAATATTAACACATCAAATGTTATCAACTAAATTTAATTTATTCCGAGGTTGTAGACAAGGTTGTCCTCTATCTCCACTACTGTTCGCACTGGCATTGAACCATTAGCACAACGCGTGAGATCACATCCTGAAATATACGGGTATGAAACCAAAGAAACTGAAAATAAAATCTCTTTATATGCAGATGATGTATTACTTTATATTACAAAGCCGGAAATTAGTATTCCTAACTTATTAGATTTAATAACTCAATTTGGATTGTTTTCAGGATATAGAATTAATTGGAATAAAAGTGAACTTTATGCCAATAATGGGAATAACTCACATATATTACAACAATCCTTTTAAGGTAGCAAATTAAAAAAAAAATCAAATATCTTGGAATTCATGTAACAAAAAGATATGATTCTTTATTTAAATCTAATTTCCCACCCCTATTGAATAAACTACTTAAGAATATTCTATATTGGAAAACATTACCTATTTCAATGCTAGCTAGAATTAATGCGATAAGAATGATTTTTCTTCCGCAATTATTATACCTGTTTCAACTGATCCCGATATACCTTCCTTAAATTTTTTTTTAAGAAAGTGGTCTCTATAGTTACCAATTTTATTTGGGATTATAAGAGTCCTAGAATAAAAAAAAAACATCTATGTAAATCAAAAATAAATGGAGGTTTTGCATTGCCTAATTTTATGTTTTATTACTGGGCAGTTAATATTAAAAACATGAATTTTTGGTTGGAAGAAGTAGATAAACAACCAAACTGGTTAAAAATGGAAAAGGAAGATTGTTCACCTTTTGAAATTAGCTCGATTTTATTTGCCAATACTAAAATACATAAGGAAAATTTATAGAGTAAATCCAATAATAGAAAGCGGCATACATTATTTGGAAACAATAAAAAGAAAACATTAAAAATTAGAAAGTATACCACTGGCTCTTCCCATTGTAAACAACATTACTTTTAAACCTTCAATGATGGATAAAGGTTTTAAAAATGGAAGAACTATGGAATAAATAAGATGGGTGATCTCTACAGGGAAAGTTTATTTTCTTTCATTTCAGGAATTACAACAAAATTACGGATTACACTCATAAGAGTACTTTAGGTATCTACAAATTAGAGATAAATGTTAAATCAAACACACAGGATTTTAGAAATATAAAGACATAAATTTTAGATGAATGTCTAAATAAATATACGAAATACAGAAAAATTAATATCATATATTTATAATATTTTACTGGAAAATTGATTTACCAATGTCGGAAATATATAGGCAAGCATGAAAACAAAATTAGGTAAAACAATTAGTGTAGAAGTATGGAATGGAAAGTTTACAACATATACACCACTGCTCATTAAATGCTAGACATGCTTTGATACAATTTAAAGTTTTACATAGATTACACTTTTCAAAATCCAAATTAAACAGAATTTGTTCAAATGTTTCTGCTACATGTGATAAATGTCAGCATTTTAGAAAGCTAATCTAACGCATTAATTCACAAAATGTATAAAAATTACTAACTTTTGGATTTGAAATTTTTAGATAATCTCGAATGTAGTTAATGCAAATCTGACTCCAGACTCAAAATTAATCATATTAGGAAATATTAGAAACGGATCAACTACTAACAACACAGCAAATAATTTTTGTCGGGTTATAAGTTTAATATTGGTAAAAAACTAATACTAAGATTTTGAAAGTCCATACATCCCCACAATCAAAATGTGGATTACAGAAATGTCGGAGACACTTCATCTGGAAAGATTAAGACTTGTCCTTTTGGACAAGCTAGATCAATTCAGAGGAATATGGTCTCCATTTATTGAATATTTAAAGGTTCAAGGTGGTCCGGTTCGAGGGCCTGACTGAAGCTTGAATGAAGGAAATAGATGAAGAACTATATACAATAGACCACGCATATATCTCCAATGAAGAATAGCCTGCTTAATACTCCACTCATATTATCAATTTTCTACTTCTATTTTATTTCTCTTTATTATTTCTCTTTACTATCTTCTTTCTGTTATAAAATTAAAAAAAGTATAGAAGTATAAATAAGAATGACTGTAAACTTTAAAAATATTAAGAATGTATGTGATGAATAATATGTTTCTTCTTTTTGATTTTATGTTATTCCTTCTTAATATGTATTTACTTCTAATAAAAATATTTTAGAAAAAAATAAATAAATAAAAGTCCATTAACTAGCTTTACAGTTCACAACGATGTATCCCATTTGGGCTCACACCTGTTTCTGTATCTAGCCTTTATCATGAAACCCCGCTTCACCTGAGGTCATCTGTTGTTGGCCATGATTTGTCCAGCCTCTTTTCACTTCCAGCTTTTTCCCCCTACTCAGTCTGAAGAAAGGTCCCAAACTGAAAAGTTGCCTATCCATTTTCTCCAGAGATGCTGCTTGATGCCTTGAGTTACTCCTGCACTTTGTGTTTATCTCTAGCACATTGTTGTTTATTCTCAATACAAGCAGCACGGGGTACTGATTGGGGATGATCAGCCATGATCACATTGAACGGCGGTGCTGGCTCGAAGAGCCGAATGGTCTACTCCTGCACCTATTGTCTATTGTCTATTGTCAGAGGCACTGACTTTCTTTGTTGCCATATCACTCTCCATTTATGGCTATTTTTTCTCAACATTTCCTTAATTTCGATGCAGTCTCAAACCAGAGAGCAAGAAGGCAGATTATTATCTGAATGGTCAGATTAGGTAAAGGGGAGGTGCAACGAGACCTAGATGTCCTTGTACATCAGTCATTGAAAGTAAGCATGTGAATACAGCAGGCCGTGAAGAAAGCTGATGGCATGGTGGCCTTCATAGCGAGAGGATTTGAGTATAGGAGCAAGGAGGTCCTACTGCAGTTGTACAGGATCCTGGTGAGACCGCACCTGCAGCATTGTGTGCAGTTTTGGTCTCCTAATTTGAGGAAGGTCATTCTTGCTATTGAGGGAGTGTAGCGTAGGTTCACCAGGTTAATTCCCGGGATGGTGGGACTGACATATTATGTAAGAATGGATCGACTGGGCTTATATTCACTGGAATTTAGAAGGATGAGATGGGATCTTATAGAAACATATACAATTCTTAAGGGATTGGACAGGCCAGATGCAGGAAAAATGGTCCCCATGTTGGGGGAGTCCAGAACCAGGGATCACAGTTTAAGAATAAGGGGTAGGCCATTTTGGTCTGAGATGAGGAAAGAATTTTCAGCCAGAGACATATGAATCTATGGAATTCTCTGCCACAGAAGGCAGTGGAGGCCAATTCGCTGCATGTATTCAAGAGGAAGTTAGATATAGCTTTTACGGCTAACAGAATCAAGGAATATGGGGAGACAGCAGGAACAGGGTACTGATTCTGAATGATATGCCATGATCATATTGAATGGCGGTGCTGGCTCGAAGCCTACTCCTACACCTATTTTCTATGTTTCTATTATGCTGTGGTGTAGCAAGATATGAAAATAGACAGTTGCAATGCACAAGATTGTAGAATAGAAATATATGACTCCATGGCAACTTGCGACCCCGAGAATTACCCTCACTGTTCATGTAGTGAAGTGGGTGAAACCAGTTACACATAATTCTGTTTAGAACACCTAATTAGAACTAATTTGTGGTAGTCCACATTGACATTTTACTTGACAGTGCAATTGATTATTAACATTTTGAAGCAATACAGGCATAACCCTTCCCAGTTCAAGAGAACTCCTTACCTTCATTTATATTTCAGACGGCACATCGTGCAAAGAATACAAGCTTCTGATATTGCACAGCTATTGTACGCAACATGCGCAAAAATTGGTAGTGGTAACATGCCAATGTCACAGGACCTGGTCTCTGCAATAACATTGTCACAGGGCCATGAACTGTGTCTTGACTGTTGCCTGGAACAGGTAGCCTTATGTTGCAGAGTGGATTTGTACAGAGTGTGGGCTCACGCCTGCAGTGCCAATACCTTATGCAAAATTGAAACGTTGATAGATGACCAGAATTTCCAACTGGTGAGCAATAAATCCAACTACTTTTTCACAATTATTTTTTTTTTAAACTTACAAAAGAAAATCATACAGTCATTGTATATTTTTAAGTATACTGTGCAACATTTTTCATCTCAGATATCTAATTACTATATAATTTGTACATTGAACCATATGTAGGTATTGCTGCAGATAATTCAGATCAGTGCATTTACCATAAATATACATAGGGCAAAGGAACTTTTTTTTGTTGAAGTAATGTCGGCTTCACTTTTTTGTGAATGGATGGATTCAAATTCAAAGATAGCCACCATGGCTTTGTCAAATGTAGAGCTTGTCTGACCAATCTGAATAAGTTTCTTGAAAAGGTATCCAAGTGTATCGACGAGAGCAGAACATTACATTGTTAAGGTTGAGTGCCCACTGATTGATATGGACATGGTGGTCCAATGTTCTGTTTACATGCTGTATGACTCTTGAGTCTGTATCTCTATGGCATTCATGGATCTAATTGCCCCCTTTTATGCTCACTTGTAGAACTGCATGGATGGAAATCCAAATTCAGGACAGCTTTCAATCTTTTCCAAAAGAAGCCCTGTTGAAACTCATTCTGAGGCCACTCCAGATACGTGTTCTTATTCATCAGCTTCCTCAATTTGCAAAATCGATCGGGGATAGAATTCTTTGGAATAGGTTCTAACAGGAGCAGGATGAGGCTGTCCTTTTTATCATCAAATACCTGCTGGTGGGCAAAGAAAAATTCATAGTGGCACCATTCACTTTTCACAAAGTTTCTTGATAAGATAAAAATGGTTTTGTAGCTTTTTGATATGCAGTCAATGATATTAGTAATGATTGGCTTTCCAGGTTTGAAATCTCTTTCATGGATGCAGATGCGATATGGCGGCTCATTGTTCTCTAGCTGTGCTAACAATTTGTTCTTCACCCACAAGGCATCATGTTCACTGTATGAAATAAAAGCATTGAACTCAAAATTGTTTTGAACCTGGTTGACATCTAGATTTCTTTTAGCCTTGAGCCAAAGCCAGAGTGTGCGTATGTACCAAGTAACGTTATATTTTATGCACAGCAGGACACACACTGCCACTAAAGCTGCTATACATGCCACAAGAACCCCTATAAATAAGGGGATTTTGCACTCGATCGGGGAAAATTTCAGATATTTGATAACTTGATTCCTAAATCTTGGTGGACTGTAACATTGATACTGATGCGGCCAATCAAGAATCTTTATATCTGTCTGTTGAATATAATTGGAGAGTGACTGGATTGCACAGGAACATTCAAAGGGGTTATTGCTCATTTTCAGCTCCGTCAGATCCATGGACTGTAATGAGTCCACATTGACATGGGTTATTTCATTGTTGTCAATATGCAAAGTTTTCAGTCCTGCAATCTCAGGAAAAGAGACAATTAAATTTTTTGTCAACATAATTTCTCGGAGGTTTTCCAGTCTTCTAAGATTTGGCACAGTGGTAATGGAATTGTAACTCAAGTCTAGAGATTCCACTGATGCCGGCATGCAGTCAAACACATTTTCTGTTAGGGAATTGTGTGACAAATCCATACGTTTCAGTGTTTGAAGCCATGTGCAAGACTGTTCCCTGGCCAAGCGTAGATCATTATGACGCACACTTATATGGGACAAGCTCTTCAATTTCTTTGTCAATCTACTAAGTGCTTGTAGATCTGCAACTTTGTTCCTGTTCAGAATGAGAGTGTTAAGTTTGGGAAAAGGAGCTGAACATTGTTCAGGAACTAGGGTAGGTCCCTGAAGTAAGTTGGAAGATAAATCCAAATATCTTACTTCAGTCATGATTTCAGATACCTGACATGGGACGTAGAACAAGCTCCCCTTCATTATTCTTAATTCAGTCAGATGTATAAATATATTAAGTAAATAATCAAGTGAATAAAATTTGTAGAAATTTGGATTACGCAAGTCAATTATAGAAAATTTACGCAATTTAATATTTTCTACCGGCACAGTCTGTATATTCCATCTGCCAATGCCATTCATTCTAACACCGCTTAAATATAATTCTTTTATGTTTGAGACCAGAACAGCTTTAAGGAGATAAGTAGTCAAAGAATCATCAATGGTAATATTCATAATAACTAATGTTGAGATATTTGATTTTTTTAAAGGAAAGAATAGATCTTCGTTTTCACCATATTTGACCAAATCAGTATTTAGAATTTCCAATGTGGTGGTCGATATTGGAATATCCTTAAAAATATTAATCAATAATTGTGGTTGCAGCCCAAACTGTAAATCTAAAGAAAGCTTCTCCATGCTTTGCAGGATATTGAGCGTTCCAGGTTCATATGTCTTCAATACTCCAGGTATAAAATACATCTCTTTAATTGGGATTGCCTGAAGGGAAAATAAGTAACTGGAATTCAGGGAAGAGAGCCAAGCATTTCCAAAACGTAAAGTGTGTAGTTTCTGCAGCTTGCTGATCTCTGCTCCAAAGTCGGCCGTTTCAAACCTGTTGTGGGTAATATCAAGGTATGTTAATGATCGGAGATGGTTAAATGGCAAGTCTGAAATAATGTGCAGCAAATTATTTGAAAGATCAAGATGCAGTAGTTCTGAGTTTTTTGCAAATGATCCAGGTTCTATTTTGGCGATCTCATTGAATTGTAGAAACAGAATTTTCAGCTTGGTCAGATTTTGGAAGTTCTGCTGTTGAATTATTTTGATGTTGTTGTGGGACAGGTCCAACTTCTCTATGTCTGGCCCCACGATACAAGGAGAAAGTGGATATCCAATTCTTGAACAATTCATTGAATATGTTTCTAACCCATCTGATGATTCACAAGCAGCAGGTGGGGAAAGATAAGTTAACACGACAATTGTCCCCAACAGAGTCATCTGTGCCATGATGTCTGTAAAGAGAATTCCGTGTCCAAGTGTCAACTCTTGCGTCTTCCTTCAATATCCATCTTCAAAGAAGTTCTATCAAAACAAAAAGCGTAATAATATAAATATTAATGCAACAACAACATATTTATACAAAGGGAAATGGTGATGATATTCAAAAAACTTTGCTCTTGCTTTGAGGGCAGAGGTTACGGGGAGCCGTTGTCAGAACAGTCCAGGCAAGTAATTGCAGTGTATTTTGTAGTGTGCACCCACTGGTGTGAAGCTGTGCAGGTAGAAGTGCTAATTGATTGGGCTGCTTTGAGTTGGATGGTGTCAAGCTGCTTTGGTTTTGGATCTGCATTCGAGCAGGCATGCTCCTGACATGTGACTTGCACTTGGTGGGAAGGCTTTGAGGTGTTGAGGGAAGTGATGCACTTGCCTTGGGTTATTTAGCTTATGATGTGCTTTTGCTGCCACAGTATTTATGTGGCCGGTTCAATTGAGTTTCTGCTCAGTGCTAATTCCCTGTATGTTTGTTGGGTGCAGGGAGGGGTGAATTTGTGGAAGGTGAGAATTGGATAAAGGAACCAAGTTTTACAAGTGTACTAGCATGACAAAAATGCATGGGAAAACAACTGGTAAAGAGGATGACAAGAGGTTGCAGTGGCATAGTGTGTATAGCAGGAAGAAGGTTGCAAATTGAGTAATGTGGGGAAATATTAGATGATTTACCTTTTAAGGAAGCAAAGAAAATATTTTAAGTGTTAAATGACTGCTAAGTATTGCCATATGAAAAACACTGAGGTAATTTGCATTTACAGCAAGTAGATTAGAAGCCAAACAGCATACCTGCCTTTTTTTGCCAGGGGGTTAGTGTACACCTTACATAATTCCTGTTAAAATTTTGCAAGGTGCAAGTGATACAGCATGCAGAGATTTGTCTTGTAGGCAGTGGTTTAGGTTTCTTGTTATGACATGGAAATAATGTGTGGTATAGGCCTATCATTTCTAGATTGTGGAGGGACAAGATCTCATTGAAACTTAACATTTTGAGAGGTTGAAAGATCCTTTCCCGACAATGAACAATCTATAAGTATAGATTATAATGTCAACATTACGTCTCTTTTTAGGACAGGGGGGACTGTGAGGGGGTGTGAAGGGTGGTGGGGGATGGATGGGTGGGGAGGTGTGGGGGAAAAACATTAGAATTTGCTGTGTCTGAGAGCTGGTAATGTACACGATTATATTAATGCGGGGATTGGATGTGAAAGTGGATTTGTGGCCAAAGAGCAGCAGAGATCTTTTGACTGCAAGCAACGGAGCAACGGAGCAACAGAGATGAGGAAGCACTTTTTCAGACGCAGAGTTGTGAGTGTGGAATTCTCTGCCTAGGAGGGCGGTGGCGGCTGGTTCTCTGGAAACTTTCAAGAGAGAGCTAGATCGGGCTCTTGAAGATAGCGGAGTCAGGAAATATAGGGAGAAGGCAGGAGCGGGGTACTGATTGTGGATGACCAGCCATGATCACATTGAATGGCAGTGCTGGCTTGAAGGGCCGTGTGGCCTACTCATGCACCTATTGTCTATTGTATATTTACTGATAGAGGGTCTGTAGATGGAACCAATCCTATTTCTCATGCTCTTAAAATCAGAGCAGAGACTTCAGTGTATGTCAATTCTTTTGAAACCGTAAATGTATACACAAATACACAGATCAAATTAATTAATGCAAAGAACCTGGATATAAAATAACATTCTGATAATTAGTGTGTAACATTTTCCGAGTAGCATGTTAATGCAGAGGTGAGGATCCCTTGATGTTATAACACTCCATCTTCCCCCAAACTGGAGAGTGTTTTACATGGTTGCGCAAGGGATAACTAACTTGAAGTAGTTTGTGATTGCCAATGCTTTGAATGTGGATGACTCAGTGGTCAAGTGTTCATTGTTCAGTTAGAAATGTGGTGGAAGACACTGATTTCCTGAAGCAAATAGATGAGTGGTGTCACCTGCACCATCATTTCATTGGCACTGGAACGTGTACCATATATCTGGGCCATTACACTCAGAACTTCCATAACCGTCATCACTACTTTCTATTTGACAGGAAGTACTGCTGATAGGTTACCAGACAATACACCTTCAGTGTTCACCAGTTTTTTTCTCTGGTTTGCTACTTTCTGGGCAGTGTACTCTGGATCGCAGCACAGTGTAATCCAGATAGAATCCTATAAATTCTATCACATGGTGTCAGTTTTGGGGATGATATGTGGTGCAGTTGGATCTCAACTACAACGGATGGTGCTGGAGTAACAGTCCGGGTCACATTGTGCCTGACATGAAACTGGACAGGGCATCTCCATGGTGACAAGCCTGACATTTTTGTTGGCATCAGGCATCCATCAAGTGACATCCTTAACTGGTAAAACCCACTTACACCCTTACCCACGTCATTACATCTTTCTGCTCCAATCTATCACCATCTTCTCAACACAGCTTGGTTCATGACACCCTGGTTTTGCTGAAAAGGAGATCTGATACAACAAATTCAAAATAACTGGAACTTCCTCAAAAACTCTACTAAGTGCAAAAAATAAGAGATACTGTTGTTTTTTTAAAACTTCACAAGATGTTGCTACTGCAAAACTCATTCATTGGGTTCCACAGTAGTGACATCCCTGTCAAAACTCCATGGTTGTCAGGGTGGATTAGGAACCCTGGGCCTGGAGATCAAGGTACAGTGCGGTCCATAATGTTTGAGTCAAAGACCCATCATTTCTTTATTTGCCTCTCCACAATTTGAGATTTGTAATAGAAAAAAATCACGTGGTTAAAGTGCACATTGTCAGATTTTAATAAAAGCCATGTTTATACATTTTTGTTTCACCATATAGAAAATATTACAGCTGTGTTTATACATAGTTCCCACATTTCAGGGCACCATGATGTTTGGGACACAGTAAATGAAAGGAGTCATGTTTAGTGGGTACACAAAAGGCTGAAGAAACTCAGCGGGTGCAGCAGCATCTAAGGAGCGAAGGAGATAGGCGACGTTTCAGGTCGAGACCCTTCTTCAGACTGGTCAGGGATCAGGGAAACGAGAGATCATCATGTTTAGTATTTTGTTGCATATCCTTTGCATGCAATGACTGCTGGAAGTCTGCAATTTGTGGACATCACCAGTTGATGGGTGTCTTCTCCGGTGATGCTCTGCCAGGCCTGTATTGCAGCCATCTTTAGCTTATGCTTGTTTTGGGGGCTAGTCCCCTTCAGTTTTCTCTTCAGCATATAAAAGGCATGCTCAATTGGGTTCAGATCGGGTGATTGACTTGGCCACTCAAGAATTGACAATTTGTTAGCTTTGAAACGCTCCTTTGTTGCTTTAGCAGTATGTTTGGGATCATTGTCTTGCTGTAGAATGAACCGCCGGCCAATGAATTTTGAGGCATTTGTTTGAACGAGCAGATGTGTCGATACACTTCGGAATTCATTATGCTACTACCATCAGCAGTTGTATCATCAATGAAGATAAGTGAGCCAGTACCTTCAGCAGCCATACATGCCCAGACCGTAACACCCCCACCACCGTGTTTCACAGATGAGGCAGTATGCTTTGGATCTTGGGCAGTTCCTCCACTACTCCATACTTTGCTCTTGCCATCACTCTGATATGTTAATCTTCATCTCATCTGTCCACAAGACTTTTTTTCCAGAACAGTAGCTCTTTTAAGTACTTCTTGGCAAACTGTAACCTGCCCATCCTATTTTTGCGGCTAACTAGTGGTTTGCATCTTGCAGTGTAGCCTCTGTATTTCTGTTCATTAAGTCTTCTGCAGACAGTGGTCATTGACAAATCCACACCTGACTCATGAAGAGTGTTTCTGATCTGTCAGACAGGTGTTTGGGGATTTTTCTTTATTATAGAGAGAATTCTTCTGCCATCAGCTGTGGAGGTCTTCCTTGTCCTGCCAGTCCCTTTGCGATGGGTAAGCTTACCAGTGCTCACTTTCATCTTAATTATGTTCCAAACAGTTGATTTTGGTAAGCCTAAGGTTTGGCTGATGTCTCTAACAGTTTTATTTTTGTATCTCAGTCTCATAATGTATTCTTTGACACAACTTAGGTCCTCATGTTGATAAACAGCAATAAATGTTTCCAAAGGTGATGGAAAGACTGGAGGAAAGAGTAGGTGCTGAGAGCGCTCTTATACCTGCATTAAGGAGGCAATTAAATGCACCTGAGCAATTAAAAACACCTGTGAAGCCATGTGTCCCAACCATTATGGTGACCTGAAATGGGGGGACTATGTATAAACACAGCTGTAATTTCTACATGGTGAAACCAAAATGTATCAAAATTGCCTTTAATTAAATCTGACTGTGCACTTTAACCACATGTGATTTTTTCTATTACAAATCTGAAATTGTGGAGTACAGAGGCAAATAAATAAATGATGGGTCTATGTTCCAAACATTATGGAGGGCACTGTATAAGCAGCAGACAAGAGCTGACTCACAAAGTCTTCACGTTACACATTCTACCCAGACGTCGCTGTGATCAACTTGCTTCAAGCTCAGATCTCCAAGGCTGTCGGCACTGTGATACATCACGTACAGTAAGAAGACCTTTAGGCACACTCTCCAGCCAGATTTACTCTCTCCGTGAATGTCAAACTCCTCGCCACAGAAGGGTCTGTTTCCGCACCGTATTTCTAACTTTACTTCCTCAATCTGCAGGTTATTATGGATTACAAGACAAACTGCCTCATGGTGAACGCCAAGGGTTCAGGAAACACATGAAGGATTAATCCAAGGGAATCTGCATTGTCAGCTTTTTTCAGCAGCGGATGCTGCCACTTGGCTAACACCAGGATATTTCGAACAATCTAGTCATTATAAATACTCCACTTTGTCATGGGACTAGTGTAAGGCAACCAATTCTGACTAGGTTTGCCATTATTCCTGGCTGACAGCTCAGCAGTAACGAGGCTTTGAGCTGATGGCATTCTGCATTAAAATGTATTTCAGTATGAAGAATATGTGACAAATCCATAATCTGTGTCCATATGTGGGAGGATATTCCAGGGGATTTGAGAGTTTCCTTAATTGCGGCCAACATCAAGAAAGTAGACAGGTCTATGTCAACTACATGCTGTGTGTTGATGGAAAATCATCGCATTTATCAGTTATCTCCACAACAGCTGCCTCCCGGTGACTAACAAATGGCTCCTTTAAATTACAGGTTAGATCCTGCCTATCTAGAGGCAGGGTGGACAGGATCTTCACCACCTAACAACTGCATGAAAAATACAGGAAGCTGCACCAACTATTACACTAGGTCTGATTTGATCTCAGTGAAGCCTGACTCCATCAATCGGGAGGAACTGTGGAACACCTTCTCGCCCACAGAGTAAACTTCAGTGAAGCGTGTAGGAAAGAACTGCAGATGCGGGTTTAAATCGAAGGTAGACACAAAATGCGGGAGTAACTCAGCGGGTCAGGCAACATCTCTGGAGAGAAAGAATGGGTGACGTTTCGGGACGAGACCCTTCTTCAGTGAAGACGGCTGTCAAATACGCTGCTTTGCTGCCCAAACACTTTACTCAATCTTTCTTGCTGCGATGCTGCAGCTCACCTTCACCAACCTTCCTTTGGGGCTGGAGCTAATTTTCAAAACCAATCACAAACGGCTCAATTTACAGTGAGCACATTCCAATCTCAGTGGCAAATCGCAGGCAAACCCTTCCCAGTTTACCCGAAAGACGTGCGAACAACATTAGTGTCCTGTTTTGGGCAAACACTCCCCAGTTACACTATTGGCCATCGACTCACTCTGTAACAACCCAGACTGGGTTATCAAACCCGCCGACAAGGGAGGTGCCGTGCTTGTCGCGTCGATCTCTACAAAGCGGAGGCCGCGCGCCTACTCTCAGACACCTCCTCCTACTTACCCCTGGACCATGACCCCACTGACGAACACCAGGCCACCATCTCAAGCACCGTAACCAACTTCATCAGCTCCAGTTCCCTACCCTCCTGAGCCTCCAACCTCATCGTTTCCCAGCCCCGCACGGCCCGATTTTACCTTCTCCCCAAAATCCACAAACCCGACTGCCCTGGCAAACCCATTGTCTCTGCCTGTTCGTGCCCCACCAAACACATTTCCACATATCTTGACTCCATCCTATCCCCCTTTGTTAAATCCCTCCCCACCTATGTTCAAGACACCTCAGACACTCTCCGTCGGCTCCGTGCATTCCATTCTCCAGGCCCCCATCCTCTCATCTTTACCATGGACGTCCAGTCACTCTACACCTCCATCCCCCACCAGGACGGTCTCAAAGCCCTCCGGTTCTTCCTCGACCTGAGGAGCAACCCATACCCGTCCACTGACACCCTCCTCCGCCTAGCGGAGTTGGTCCTTACCCTCAATAACTTCTCTTTTGACTCCTCCCATTTCCTCCAAACACAAGGCGTAGCTGTGGGCACACGCATGGGCCCGAGCTACGCTTGCCTCTTTGTCGGGTACGTCGAACAATCCTTGTTATCGACGTACCAGGGCCCCGTCCCACACTTGTCCCTTCACTTATCCCACACTTGTCCCTTCACCTCCCCCCTCCACTCCTTTCAGGGACCCAAGCAGTCCTTCCAGATCCGACAGAGGTTCACCTGCACCTCCTCCAACATCATCTACTGCATCCGCTGCTCCAGATGCCAGATGATCTATATCGGTGAGACCAAGCGGAGGCTTGGCGATCGTTTCGCCGAACACCTCCGCTTGGTCCGCATTAACCAACCCGACCTCCCGGTGGCTCAGCAGTTCAACTCCCCCTCCCATTCTGTATCCGACCTCTCGGTCCTGGGCCTCCTCCACGGCCAGAGTTGGAGGAACAGCACCTCATATTCCGCTTGGGGAGTCTGCATCCTCTGGGCTTGAACATTGAATTTTCTCAATTCTGTTAACCCTTGCTGTCTCCTCCCCTTCCCACCTCTCCCTCAGCCCTCGGGCCCTAGTATTCCCTCTCTCTCTCTATCTCTCCCACACCCTAGTCGCACTAGCTTCTCATTTTCACACTACAAACAACTTACAATGGCTTGTTCCCTTCATCATCGATACTTGTTTTGCATATCTTTCATTCATTGTTCTTTATCTCTCCACATCACCGTCTATATCTCTCGTTGCCCTGATCCCTGACCAGTCTGAAGAAGGGTCTCGACCCGAAACATCGCCTATCGCCTTCGCTCCTTAGATGCTGCTGCACCCGCTGAGTTTCTCCAGCCTTTTGTGTACCCTTGATTCTCCAGCATCTGCAGTTCCTTCTTTAACATTATTGGTCCTGTTCGTCACGTTGTTGGGTGCAGGGGCTCATCTGATTCAAGGGTGTGCTTAAAGCCTTATTAAAGAAAGGCCACATCACCACCGACACCTGGGGGCCTGTGGCCCAGGACTCCTCAAGGTGGAGGAGGGGGCTGGGGGATTGCATCGGGCAGTCCGCCGATCGGGAATGGAAGGAACGGACTTCTTCACATATCGCATACCCGCTCACCAGACAATACCTGCCCCAGAAGGTGGACGAGTCTGCGGTTCCCTTGTTTGCATCGGCAGCCTCCGCAGATTCAAGTAACAAGGGATTCAAGGGAGGGAGGGTGAGAGGAAGTCACCGTCTCTCCCTCCCGCGGGACGGCCGAGGAAGCAGGGCAGGCACTGGGGACCAAAGATCCTATCTAGCTCCGCTCTAATGATCTTTGCTGGGGACTGATGGGAACTTATCCTGGTCAAAACTTATGCGTTACTTTATCCTTACTTCGCAATTAACTTTCCGATCGGATTGAAACAGACACAAACCGTGCTGGAAAGGCTCCCGCGATGGGCGTCGCGTCTCTTCCACTAAACGGAGTCGGTTTCCTCGACAAGATCCGGAAACTAATATTTTAAATATCTACGGGGTGAAACCTCGGGCGGTTCCAGCAGTCGCGCACTCGATTGTACGGTTCAGCTATTGGCCTGAGCTCAGCACACAGCGAGACACACCTGCAAACCGGTTGTCCCTCACTCACTGGTGCTCGCTGGTTCAGCAGAGAATCACTTGGTTTGCCGGCGGCGGGTCCTGGGTGCGCCCACCTTCCACTCCCACACCACACTTGTGTACATTATTAGACAATCTGCACCCGGCAAGCTTGTCAAGCAGAGAGTATTTGTAAGCAGCAGGAGGCAAGGTGTTATATGCGAAACGAAGTTTCCTGACTCATGGATTTTTGGTTAACCACTTGAATCTCTGTCCGCAATGAATTATCAGCGATTCTGACGCTGAGGTCACGGTTCTCAGGTCCGGCTTCTGAATGGTATCAGTGGGATGAGAGCGTGTTGCTGATGGTCTTTGATGATATTTGCTGTCTTTTTGAGGCAGCAAATCCTGCAGATCCCTTCGGTGGTGGGGAGGTCAAAACCTGTAGTGGACTGGATGGTGTCCCTTAGTGACAATGGACGATAGGTGCAGGAGTAGGCCATTCGGCCCTTCGCCGAGCCAGCACCGCCATTAAAAAAAACAATTCTTTATTTCGAACAGAATAAAAGAATAAAAAGAAGCAAGTGTGAAACAGCATACAAAAAAACAAAACAAGAATATTTATAAAGTGTCATAAACAATATAAATAAATGAACTTGTATGTGTCCGAAAAGGAGCAGGAAGAAGCCAAAGCTTATTAATTCCCACCCCTTATTCAACTGCTTATAATTATCTTATACAAATTTTGCAGCTATATGTACACCATATGTACACCAGCAGCTATATGTACACCAAATTATTTACATTTATACACTAATCAAATATTTACAAAGCCATACAAAAAAAGAGAGAAAAAAGGAAAAAATAAAATAAAAAAGAAACGAGAAATCTCTTAGTCATGTATACAACCCATCACCCTATAATCACCCTTCCCAATACAATTATTGTATTGCCTTGGATGCCCTCCACGCTCCCTGCCTTGGATGCCCTCCACCGAAAACGGTGTCTGAGACGGGCTGGGAAGATCATCAAGGACCCCTCCCACCCTAACCATGGACTGTTTGCCCTCCTACCATCGGGGAGGCGGTACAGGAGCCTCAGGTCCCGCACCAGCAGGATGAGGAGTAGCTTCTACAATAACACCATCGCACTGCTGAACTCGGAGTCCCGCTGATAGATACCCACATCTGTATTTATTTATCTGTATTTATCTAAACATTGCTATCACTACGTACTGACACTAAACTGCATTTCGTTGTACCCATACTTGTATCTGTGCAATGACATTAAATTTGAATTGAAATTTGAATTGAAATTGAATTAGTATGACAAATATCCCACTCACAATCACCTATCCTCATCCCAATATCTTTTAAAAAAAGTGTTTTGGTACATCTTTTTAAACTGAATTATGTTTGTGCTAAGTTGTACCTCCTGTTCCAGACCATTCCACAAATTCACCCCACAGATTGCTATGCACATACTTTTAAGAGTTGTTCTGAATTGAGTTTTTAAAATTATGTTCCCCTCTCAAATTATACCCACCCTGTCTTTCCATAAACAGTTTATGTATATTTCCTGGAAGTAAATTATTTCTTGCTTTGTACATGATTTGTGCAGTCTTAAATTTAACCAGATCTGTGAACTTCAGTGTATGTGACTTTAAGAATAATAAATTGGTATGTTCAACATATCCAACGTTATTGATAATTCTTATTGCTCTTTTTTATAATGTACATAACGGCTGTAGGTTGGTTTTGTAGGTGTTACCCCATATCTCCACACAGTAACTCAGATATGGCAATATGAGTGTATTATAATGATTTGTGGTCCAGAATGTGTCTTGATTTTCCCAGTATTGCTATAGACATTGCCAGTTTTGCTTTGACGTGGTTTATATGTGGTTTCCAGCAGATTTTGTGGTCTAAGATCACACCAAGAAATTTATTTTCATATACTCTTTCTATACTTATGTTATCTATTTTCAATTGTACTTGAGGGTTTGTTTTATGTTTTCCAAATAGCATGATCTTTGTTTTGCTTAAATTTAGAGACAATTTGTTGACATCAAACCACTGTTTTAATTTATTCACTTCTGATGTGATGACCTCCAAAAGCTGCTTCAAATTGTCACCAGAACAAAAAATATTCGTATCATCGGCAAATATAATCAATGTGATCATGGCTGACCATCCCCAATCTTTCTGCATCTGGGTGCTTGAGTTACCAAATTACTTAGTGATGCAATCCATCATTGTGTTCTCTACTGTACACCAATAGAGGTTCTATAGAAGTGCCAAATTTCTTCAATTTTCTTAGTAAACGAAGTGCCTGATTGCTGAGCCGGAATAGTCCTCATTGGTCACACCCAGTTCCTGTAGTCCAGTGAGCACTGAGGCTTCAACAAGTTGCGGCATGATTTCTGCTCTCCTCAGCAACAGTCAATGGTTCTCATTAAAGGCCACAATGGAAGTTCTAGGCACTGACTTTGCCCTCTCTTAATCTACGTAGCAAGTCCCACTGGTGTGGCAGGTATGTGGTCAGGTGGATGCATTGCAGGCTCTCAGATATGTGGTTTGAGCACACATCAAAGTGCTAGAGGAAGACAGCACACCAGGCAGTATCTCATAAGATTGTTAAGGGCTTGGACACACTAGAGGCAGGAAACATGTTCCCGATGTTAGGGGAGTCCAGAACCAGGGGGCACAGTTTAAGAATAAGGAGTAAGCCATTTAGAATGGAGACGAGGAAATACTTTTTCTCACAGAGAGTGGTGAGTCTGTGAAATTCTCTGCCTCGGCGGTGGAGGCAGGTTCTCTAGATGCTTTCAAGAGAGAGCTTGATAGGGCTCTTAAATATAGCAGAGTCAGGGGATTTGGGGAGAAGGCAGGAATGGGGTACTGATTGGGGATGATCAGCTATGATCACATTCAATGGCGGTGCTGGCTCGAAGGGCCGAATGGCCTGCTCCTGCACCTATTGTCTATTGTTTATCTGTGGAGGGAGATGGACACACAATGTTTCAAGGCAGAACATCTGCAGTCTCCTCTGTCTCCTGATAAGTGGCTTGTTTGATGCTCCCATTGGCCTCCATTCCTCAAGTTGGGAAGTCTCCACGTGCATTTTAAGCTTGGCTATTTGGACCACAGTGGGCACAAGGGTGACAGACACAGTGAGTGGGTGTAAGATTGTTGTACAGCTGTAGGCTTAGATCAGTTATTCCACATTTATCTTAGTTAAAAGAATAACGGTGCTGGTTGGCAACGTTGTAAGCTTTAGCAGCTAGACTCACAGAATAATAACACAGGAAGGTCTATTCAGTCTGTCAAGCCTGTACCTGTCCTATACAAGAGCCATACTCTTTTGCCCTCTCCGCACTGCCTTGCAGATTATTTCCGTTGCTTATTAATTTGTCTTTTTAATGGTATAATTGAATCTGCCTCCTCTACTATCCTCGAAGTGACTCCAGCCATAATTATCTCTGGCTAAATGCTTTTTTTCTCCATGTTACTTTAGGAGCTTTTGCCTATCATCTTCACTCTACATCCACTATTCCTTGGTTCTCCACCGATGGGAATACAGGTAATTCTGCTATATCACAATAATTGCGATCTTAAGAAAAATAACGATATAAAAAGGAAAAGGGGTTAGGAGCTAGAGAGTTTCAGACCCAGAATGACAAAATTATTTCTCCCAGGATTTTCAGAACTAAAGGTTTTTTTAATGACCAAGTTTATTTGTGAAAGCTAAACATACTGAAGATTAATGTTACATTGTTTAATAGAATATCATTGCGCAAGTGTCAATAGCTGTGATTCTTGTTAATGTTTAAGGCCACCTCCGGTGAACCTGCCAAACAGTATTCTTTAGAGACAACTGCGTTTGATTACTGGGTGGGGTGATGTGGTGGGTGGGTGGGGGGAAGAGGGGGTTAGATGGAAAGAATCTTTTCCATCAACAGTTTATTCCAAGAATGCTTTTTCTGCTTATCAATTCCAACATAAATTTAAGTGGTCTGCTAGTTCCCGATAGAAATCAAGTTGTAACCAATCTGGCCAGTGTTATACAAAAGTATTACCTATCAATCGTGTTATATTTGCCTTGTGGAACATTTTGCAGTATAGAAGTTGTTAAAGAAGGAACTGCAGATGCTGGAGATGCTGCAGATGCTGGAAAATCGAGGGTACACAAAATGCTGGAGAAACTCAGCGGGTGCAGCAGCATCTATGGAGCGAAGGAGATAGGTAACTTTTCGGGCCGAAACCCTTCTTGCCAATGGCATGAACATTGAATTATCTCAATTCTGTTGACCCTTGCTGTCTCCTCCCCTTCCCACCTCTCCCTCAGCCCTCGGGCTCCTCCTCCTCCTCCTTTTTCCTTTCTTCCCCCCCGCCTCCCCCCACCCCCTATGAGTCTGAAGAAGGGTTTCGGCCCGAAACGTTACCAATCTCCTTCGCTCCATAGATGCTGCTGCACCCGCTGAGTTTCTCCAGCATTTTGTGTACCTTTGCAGTAGAAGTTGTTGTAGGTCTTTTCTGCTTAACCCCTTCTTGAATGGAAATGTATTTCTTACATCATCTCAAAACAAGAAAGACCTGTTTTCCGGATTCTCAAGAGATTTAGGCAATTATTAGTGATTAACCAACCAAACCCTTTTTACAGGATCATCAGCAGCTTCCTGAAGCTCCTCTTTCCACTGCGCCCACTACTACCCCTCCTACTCCCATTACGGTGAGAATGCAATGACTCAGCTCTTTTTCTCAAAGGATAGCAAGGAACTCAGTTTAGTTTAGAGACATGGCACGGAAACAGGCCGTCAAGCCCACGCCGACCAGCGATCCCCGCACATTTACCAAGCCAATTAACCTATTGAACGTTTTGTCATTCTACTTTGTGTTAATGTTATATAGTTGATAAGATTAAATCCTTCAACCGAAGCCTCACCTTCATTCCCCTCCGCCCCCACTTCAACGAGTTCTGCATGATGTAGAGCTTTTCTTTAGGCGCCTCCGTGCCTTTTTCTATGGGAAGGAGTCCTCAACACCCAGTGATGACCCCTTCTTCACCGGTCCCACTCTTCTTGGACTCCCCAAATGGCCTTGTTCCCTCTCTGGACCTTTTTATTTCTAACTGCTGGCGTGACATCAACCTTTTCAACTTTTCCACTCCATTTTCCTACTCTAACCTCCCCCCCCCCTCTGAACATACAGCCCTCCGCTCACTCTGCAGTAACCCTGACATTATAATCATTTGGAATGTATGCGGGATAGTTTTCTAAATTGGAATGTATGCGGGATAGTTTTCTAAACCAACATGTAGAGGAAATAACGAGAGAGCAGGCTATTCTAGACTGGCTATTGAGTAATGAGGAAGGGTTAGTTAACAGTCTTGTTGTGCATGGCCCCTTGGGCATGAGTGACCATAATATGGTTGAGTTCTTCATTAGGATGGAGATTGACATAATTAATGCAGAAACAAGGGTTTTGAACTTAAAGAAAGGTAACTTTGAGGGTATGAGACGTGAAGGGCCAAGATAGACTGGCAATTGATTCTTAAAGGGTAGATGGTGGCTAGGCAATGGAAGGTATTTAAAGACTGCATGGATGAACTACAAAAATTGTTCATCCCAGTTTGGCAAAAGAATAAATCAGGGAAGGTAGTACATCCATGGATAACAAGGGAAATCAGGGATAGTATCAAAACAAAAGTTGAAGCATACAAGTTAGCCATAAAAAGCAACCTACCAGGGGACTGGGAGAAATTCAGAGTCCAGCAGAGGAGGAAAAGGTGCTTAATTAGGAAAGGGAAAATAGATCATGAAAGATAACTGGCAGGGAACATAAAAATTGACTGCAAAAGTTTTTATAGATATGTGAAGAGAAAAAGATTAGTTAAAACAAATGTAGGTCCCTTGCAGTCAGAAACAGGTGAATTGATCATGGGGAACAAGGACATGGCAGACCAATTGAATAACTACTTTGGTTCTGTCTTCACTAAGGAAGACATAAATAATCTGTCAGAAATAGCAGGGGTCCGGTGGTCAAATGAGATGGAACTGAGTGAAATCCAGGTTAGCCGGGAAGTGGTGTTAGGTAAATTGAATGGATTAAAGGCCGATAAATCCCCAGGGCCAGATAGGCTGCATCCCAGAGTACTTAAGGAAGTAGCCCCAGAAATAGTGGATGCATTAGTGATAATTTTTCAAAACTCTTTAGATTCTGGAGTAGTTCCTGAGGATTGGAGGGTAGCTAATGTAACCCCACTTTTTAAAAAGGGAGGGAGAGAGAAAACGAGGAATTACAGAGCAGTTAGTCTAACATCGGTAGTGGAGAAACTGCTAGAGTCAGTTATTAAAGATGGAATAGCAGCACATTTGGAGAGTGGTGAAATCATTGGACAAAGTCAACATGGATTTATGAAAGGTAAAACGCACCTACGCCAACATTCAAAATATGGATCTCAAACATGTCTGAAATACTACATCTTGAACAAATGAGATTCCTCTTACTAGGCAAAGTAGACCAATTCTTAAAGATTTGGTCTCCGTTTTTCAACTTTTTACAAGCATATGGTGCAACATAACATAACCTTAGAAATTAAATGGTTTAGAACTGGGTGACGGATGGGTAAAAATATGAGATAGGTAGATCTCTCCTAATCTCTCTTTTTTTTTACTTTTTCCTATTCTTTCAATCTTTTAACCTCAGCTCTGTCCTTTATTTCTTTTGTTTTCTGTTTCTACTCGCTTGTCTATCTATTCCGACACTCTTTATTTCTTTTTTCTCTCACTGTTCTTTTATTATTGAACCAAAAGTATGAAGTTGTACAAGAATGAAAATATGTATTTATGTATTAGGTACTTAAGTACCAGACTACTGTACTGACTTCTAACAAAAATAAACAAACAAAAAAAAAACCAAAAAAAAAACCCATGTCTGACGAATCCAGTGGATGTGTTATATCTCAATTTTCAGAAGGCTTTCAACAAGGTCCCACATAAGAGATTAGTATGCAAACTTAAAGCACATGGTATTGGGGCTTCAGTATTGATATGGATAGAGAACCGGCTGGCAGACAGGAAGCAAAGGGTAGGAGTAAACGAGTCCTTTTCAGAATGGCAGGCAGTGACTAGTGGGGTACCGCAAGGCTCAGTGCTGGGACCCCAGCTATTTACAATATATATTAATGATTTGGATGAGAGAATTGAATGCAACATCTCCAAGTTTGCGGATGACACGAAGCTGGGGGGCAGTGTTAGCTGTGAGGAGGATGCTAGGAGGCTTCAAGGCGACTTGGATAGGTTGGGTGAGTGGGCAAATGCATGGCAGATGCAGTATAATGTGGATAAATGTGAGGTTATCCACTCAGGTGGCAAAAACAGGAATGTAGACTATTATTTGAATGGTGGCCGATTAGGAAAAGGGGAGATGCAGCGAGACCTGGGTGTCATGGTACACCAGTCATTGAAAGTAGGCATGCAGGTGCAGCAGGCAGTGAAGAAACGCGAATGGTATGTTAGCATTCATAGCAAAAGGATTTGAGTATAGGAGCAGGGAAGTTCTACTGCAGTTGTATAGGGTCTTGGTGAGCCCACACCTGGAGTATTGCGTACAGTTTTGGTCTCCTAATCTGAGGAAAGACATTCTTGCCATAGAGGGGGTACAGAGAAGGTTCACCAGACTGATTCCTGGGATGTCAGGACTTTCATATGAAGAAAGACTGGATAGACTTGGCATGTACTCATTAGAATTTAGAAGATTGAGGGGGGATCTTATAGAAATTTTCAAAATTCTTAAGGTGTTGGAAAGGCTAGATGCAGGAAGATTGCTCCTGATGTTGGGGAAGTCCAGAACTAGGGGTCATAGTTTAAGGATAAGGGGGAAGTCTTGTAGGACCGAGATGAGAAAAACATTTTTCACACAGAGAGTGGTGAATCTCTGGAATTCTCTGCCACAGAAGGTAGTTGAGGTTAGTACATTGGCTATATTTAAGAGGGAGTTAGGTGTGGACCTTGTGGCTAAGGGGATAAGGGTGTATGGAGAGAAGGCAGGTATGGGATACTGAGTTAGATGATCAGCCATGATCATATTGAATGGCGGTGCAGGCTCGAAGGGCCGAATGGCCTACTCCTGCACCTAATTTTCTATGTTTCTATGTAACCTCCATCCCTCACCAGGAAGGCCTTAAAGCCCTCCGTTTCTTCCTTGATCTCAGAACCATCCAATCTCCCTCTACTAGCACTCTCCTGGACAGAGGCCCCGGAGCCATTGGAGCGGTTACAGTGGGAGGAGTAACGTCCGAGCCGGGTGAGTTTAAAACCTGATCGCGGTACTTTGCTCTACAGAGGCCCAGGAGCCGTTGGAGCGGTTACAGTGGGAGGAGTATCGTCCTAGTCGGGTGAGTTTAAAACCCAATCGCGGGACTTTGCTTTACAGAGGACCAGGAGCCGTTGGAGCGGTTGCAGTGGGAAGAACTCAAATCTGTAATGTTCCAACGTTCCATTCGCATTTCAAAACAAATGGGCTTGAGGAAGCCGCTGATTGGTGGAAGTGGACAAGAGGGAGCAGCTGATTGGGAGTCAGATCCCTGCTGATTTCTTCCAGCAGTTTGTATATCCAGGGTAAGGGGGGAGTATGAGTGCCAGGGCAGTTTACTCTTCTGGATGTCAGATGTGGGAGGTCAGGGAGTCTGATAGCCTTCCATATGTTCACATCGGCACCAGGTGGGGCTCCTAAGGGACCGTATTATAAAACTGGAGCTGCAGCTCGATGACCTCCGTCTGGTCAGGGAGAGCGAGGAGGTCATAGAGAGGAGTTACAGAGAGGTGGCCACTCCAAGACCACAGGAGGCAGACAAGTGGGTCACGGTTAGGAGGGGCAAGGGGCAGAGTCAGGGACTAGAGAGTAGAGAGGCAGGGATTAGAGGTGGCTGTCCACCTTGGCAATAAGTACTCCTGTTTGAGTACTGTTGAGGGGGACAGCCTGCCTGGGGGTAGCAACAGCGGCCGGGCCTCAGGTACAGAGACCGGCCCTGTTGCTCAGAAGGGCAAGGAAAAGAAGAGGAGGACAGTAGTAATAGGGGACTCTATAGTTAGGGGGTCAAATAGGCGATTCTGTGGATGCAGTCAGGAGACCTGGATGGTAGTTTGCCTTTCTGGTGCCAGGGTCTGGGATGTATCTGAACGTGTCCAAGATATCCTGAAATGGGAGGGCGAGGAGCCCGAGGTCGTGGTACATATAGGTACCAATGACATAGGTAGAGAAAGAGAAGAGGTCCTGAAAGGAGAATTTAGGGAGTTAGGAGGAGAGTTAAGGAGAAGGACCGCAAAGGTAACAATCTCAGGATAACTGCCTGTGCCACGCGACAGTGAGAGTAGGAATGGAACGAGGTGGAGGATAAATGCGTGGCTGAAGGACTGGTGCAGAGAGCAGGGATTCAAGTTTCTGGATCATTGGGACCTCTTTTGGGGAAGGTGTGACCTGTACATAAAGAACGCTTGCACTTGAACCCGAGGGGAACCAATATCCTGGCGGGGACATTTGCAAAGGCTACTGGGGAGACTTTAAACTAGATCGTTTGGGGGGAGGGACCCAAATAGAGAAAGCTAGTAGACCATGTGTGAGGCAGGAGGCAGAGAGGGAAGCATTCAGACCCAACATGTAGGGGGGAAAGAAGAAAAAAATAATAAACAGAGAATAAGAGGTGGTGGGTTTCTTAAATGTGTGAGCAGAGAGACAGAGGGGTGTAAAATGAGGGTAGAAGCAATAGGTAGCAAGGTGAAAAGTAAAAGTGGCAGCAGACAAATCCAGGGCAAAAATCAAAAAGGGCCACTTTTCAACATAATTGTATAAGGGGTAAGAGCGTTGTGAAAACAAGCCTGAAGGCTTTGTGTCTCAATGCAAGGAGCATTCGTAATAAGGTGGATGAGTTGAATGTTAATGATTATGATATAGTTGGGATCGCGGAGACATGGCTCCAGGGTGACCAAGGCTGGGAGCTGAACATCCAGGGATATTCAATATTCAGGAGGGATAGACAGAAAGGAAAAGGAGGTGGGGTAGCGTTGCTGGTTAGAGAGGAGATTAATGCAATAGAAAGGAAGGACATTAGCGTGGAGGATGTGGAATCGATATGGGTAGAACTGCGAAACTAAGGGGCATAAAACGCTAGTGGGTGTTGTGTACAGACCACCTAACAGTAGTAAGTGGAGTTGGGGATGGCATCAAACAGGAAATTAGAAATGCGTGCAACAAAAGTAAAACAGTTATAATGGGTGACTTCAATCTACATATAGATTGGGTGAATCAAATTGGCAGGGGTGCTGAGGAAGAGCATTTCTTGGAATGTAAGCGGGATAGTTTTCTAAACCAATATGTGGAGGAACCAACAAGAGAGCAGGCTAATCTAGACTCGGTATTGAGTAATGAGGAAGGGTTAGTTAGCAGCCTTGTTGTGTGTGGCGCCTTGTGCAAGAGTGACCATAATATGGTTGAGTTCTTCATTAGGATGGAGAGTGACATTGTTAATTCAGAAACACGGGTCCTGAACTTAAAGAAAAGTAACTTTGAGGGTATGAGACGTGAATTGGCCAAGATAGATGGGCAATTGATTCTTAAAGGGTTGACGGTGGATATGCAATGGAACGCATATAAAGACTGCATGGATGAACTATAACAGTTGTTCATCCCAGTTTGGCAAAAGAATAAATCAGGGAAGGTAGTGCATCCGTGGATAACAAGGGAAATCAGGGATAGTATCAAAACAAAAGATGAAGCGTACAAATTAGCCAGAGAAAGCAGCCTACCAGAGGACTGGGAGAAATTCAGCAGAGGAGTCCAGCAGAGGAGGACAAAGTGCTTAATTAGGAAAGGGAAAATAGATTATGAAAGAAAACTGGCAGGGAACATAAAAACTGACTGCAGAAGTTTTTATATATATGTGAAGAGAAAAAGATTAGTTAAAACAAATGTAGGTCCCTTGCAGTCAGAAACAGGTGAATTGATCATGGGGAACAAGGACATGGCAGACTAATTGAATAACTACTTTGGTTCTGTCTTCACTAAGAAAGACATAAATAATCTGCCGGAAATAGCAGGGGATCGCGGGTCAAATGAGATGGAGGAACTAAGTGAAATCCAGATTAGCCGGGAAGTGGTGTTAGGTAAATTGAATGGATTAAAGGCCGATAAATCCCCAGGGCCAGATAGGCTGCATCCCAGAGTACTTAAGGAAGTAGCCCCAGAAATAGTGGATGCATTAGTGATAATTTTTCAAAACTCTTTAGATTCTGGAGTAGTTCCTGAGGATTGGAGGGTAGCTAATGTAACCCCACTTTTTAAAAAGGGAGGGATAGAGAAAACGGGGAATTACAGACCAGTTAGTTTAACATCGGTAGTGGGGAAACTGCTAGAGTCAGTTATTAAAGATGGGATAGCAGCACATTTGGAAAGTGGTGAAATCATTGGACAAAGTCAGCATGGATTTATGAAAAGTAAATCATGTCTGACGAATCTTATAGAATTTTTCGAGGATGTAACTAGTAGAGTGGATAAGGGAGAACCAGTGGATGTGTTATATCTCGATTTTCAGAAGGCTTTTGACAAGGTCCCAAATAAGAGATTAGTATGCAAACTTAAAGCACATGGTATTGGGGCTTCAGTATTGATATGGATAGAGAACCGGCTGGCAGACAGGGAGCAAAGAGTAGGAGTAAACGGGTCCTTTTCACAATGGCAGCAGTGACTAGTGGGGTACCGCAGGGCTCAGTGCTGGGACCCCAGCTATTTACAATATATATTAATGATCTGGATGAGGGAATTGAAGGCAATATCTCCAGGTTTGCGGATGACACTAAGCTGGGGGGCAGTGTTAGCTGTGAGGAGGATGCTAGGAGACTGCAAGGTGACTTGGATAGGCTGGGTGAGTGGGCAAATGTTTGGCAGATGCAGTATAATGTGGATAAATGTGAGGGTATCCACTTTGGTGGCAGAAATAGGAAGGTAGACTATTATCTGAATGGTGGCCGTTTAGGAAAGGGGGAGATGCAACAAGACCTGGGTGTCATGGTACACCAGTCATTGAAAGTAGGCATGCAGGTGCAGCAGGCAGTGAAGAAAGTGAATGGTATGTAAGCATTCATTGCAAAAGGATTTGAGTGTAGGAGCAGGGAGGTTCTACTGCAGTTGTACAGGATCTTGGTGAGACCACACCTGGAGTATTGCGTACAGTTTTGGTCTCCTAATCTGAGGAAAGAAGGCAGGTAAGGGATACTGAGTTGGATGATCAGCCTTGATCATGTTGAATGGCGGTGCAGGCTCGAAGGGCCTACTCCTACACCTACTTCTATGTTTCTATGATTCTATGTTACTCCACTTTACTGGTCCTCACCTTCTACAACTTCTCTTTCAACACCTCCCACTTCTTCCAAGTCCAAGGAGTAGCAAGGGGCACCTGCATGGGACCCAACTATGCCTGCCTTTTTGTAGGGTACGTCGAACAATCCCTGTTCCAGGCATACACTGGTCCTATCCCCGAACTCTATCTCCGTTACATTGACGACTGCATCGTAACTACCTCCGGCTGCCTTGCAGAACTCATGGACTTCATCCACTTCACCATCAACTTCCATCCTGCACTCAAATTTACTTGGACCATCTCCAACACCTCCCTCCCCTTTCTTAATCTCTCAGTCTCCATCACAGGAAATAGACTATTGACTGATGTCTATTGCAAACCCACTGATTCACACAACTATCTCAACTACACTTCTTCCCATCCTGCTTCCGGCAAAGACTCTATCCCCTACACCCAATTCCTCCGTCTATGCCGCATCTGAGCCCAAAATGAGGTGTTCCATACTAGGACATCCGAGATGTCATCATTCTTTAGGGAATGGGGGTTCCTCTCTCCCATCATAGATGAGGCACTCACTCGTGTCTCCTCAGTACCCGCAGCTCTGCCCTTGCTCCCCCTCCCTCTAGTCGCAACAGAGACACAGTCCCCCTAGTCCTTATCTTTCACCGCATCAGCTGTCGCATACAACACATAATCCTCCAAAATGTTCGCCACCTCCAACCGGATCCCAGACCGTCCTTTCAAGTTAGGCAGAGGTTCACTTGCACCTACTCCAACCTCATCTACTGTATCCATTGTTCAAGATGTGGACTCTTATGCATTGGCGAGACCAAACGTAGACTGGGCGATTGTTTTGCTGAACACCTTCGTTCAGTCTGCCTGAACCTACCTGATTTCCCGTTGCTAAAAACTTTACTTCTCCTTCCCATTCCTACACAGACCTTTCTGTCCTAGATCTCCTCCATTGTCAAAGTGAGGCTAAACGCAAATTGGAGGAACAGCATCTCATATTTCGCTTGGGCAGCTTACACGCCAGTGGTATGAATATTGATTTCTGTAACTTTAGGTAGCCCCGGCATTCCGTCTCTCTCTATCCCTCCCCCACCCTAGTCGCTCTAGCATCTTGTCTTCACCCAACTAACAGCTATCAATGGCCTGTTTCCTTTATCATCGTTACTGTTTTGCTTATCTTTCATTCATTGTTCTTTATCTCTCCACATCTCTCATCGTGTAAATCTCTCATCTAATTTCCCTTAACCCTAACCAGTCCGAAGAAGGTTCTCGACCCGAAACGTCATCATTCCTTCTCTCTAGAGATGCTGCCTGGCGTGCTGAGTTACCCCAGCATTTTGTGTCTATTTTAGGATATGAGCAGTACATTCAAGGCTCTGATAATAGAAGGGAGGAAGTTGTTTTTGAATCTGGTGGCAAGTGCTTTCAAGCTTTTATATGTAGCAAAATAATACATCTATCTTCCTGCTCCATAGCTGATCCATTGATCGGGATTACTCAACCACCAACCAGGAAACATTTTATGTACTGTGACGCACAATGCATTAGCCATAGATAAAGAGGTGTGCACACACTGGCTTTAGAGTATTGAGACAAAGAGTGATGAAATGAAATCTCGTTTGAGCAGTGGTTATAAACTACTTGTGCGATCTCTATTAAGAAGGTGGAGAACACACGTAGTTAATTACAACGACAATCATAATCATACTTTATTAGCCAAGTCTGTTTTGCAACATACGAGGAATTTGATTTGCCGTACAGTCATACCAATAAAAAGCAGCAGAACACATAAAATAAATGTTTACATAAACATCCACAACAGTGTCTCCTCCACTGTGATGGAAGACGAAAAAAAGTAACATTTCTTCCCTTCTTAGCTCTCCCGTGGTCGGGGGCCTTGAGCCTTCCGTTGACAGGACAATCTTGACTCCTGTAGCCGGCAGTTGGGCCGATCAAGCTCCTGCATCGGGGGGGAATCACAGCTTCCCGCGCCGGGCGATCGGACCCCGGGTCTGGGCTGGTCGAAACCTTCTGCGACTGGAGCTTCCCGACATCAGTCTCTGCCCGAGACTGCGAGCTCCTCAATGTTGGAATCCGCAGGCTGCGGTTGGAGCGTCGATCCCAGGCAAGGAATCGGCTCCGATGGTAAGTCCACGGCCCCACGGTGGAGCTCCAAGTCAGTTCCGAGGCTGCCAGCTCCATGATGTTAGGCTGCAGAATGACCGGAGATACAATCCGGAAAACAATCGCATCTCCGGCAGGGGAAGAGATTGAAAACAAGTTTCCCCGACCCCCCTACCACCCCCCCTCCCCCAATAAAACAAAACAGAGAACATTAACACATACTTTTAAGCATACTAAAAATAACAAAAAAGACAAAAAAACAGATAGACTGTTGGCGAGGCTGCCATCGCTGATGGCGCCATTCGGAAATGTTAGTGACTGATGTAGATCTGAGGGAGCTATTGGAATTCTTGATGGGATGCCATCCATGGTGCATCTGTAGAAATGGATGTAATTGAGGATATACTTAATTTTTTTAGTCTTCTGAAGAAGTAGAGATGTTTATGTGCTTTCTTGACCATAGCATTTGTGTGGTTGGACCAGGTCAAATTGTTGATGACATTTACTTCTGGGAACTTGATGCTTTTGACCATCTCCACTTCAGCAACACAGCATCTCACATCCTGAAGTTGATAACCGTTAACTTCACTTTGCTTCACTTAAGAGAGAGGTTGTCATCTTGACACTATGCTATTAATCTCTCTATTTATTTCCTGTACCAGAGATTGCCAGTTGCCAAACACTTTAATTCTCCTTCCCATTCCACACTGACCTTTTAGTCCGAGGCCTCCTTCATTGTCAAAGTGAAGCCAAATGAAAATATGTGGAACAACATCTCATATTTCGCTTGGGCAACTTATAACAGTGGTCTAATTATTGATTTCTCTAACTTCAAGTAACCCTTGCATTCCTTCACTCTCCATCCCTCTCCCACCCAAGTCATACCAGCTTTAAAGTTGTCTTGTTGTGTCTCATTGTCTGTACTCATTCTCACCTAGGCCACAGCTGACAATGGCCTATTTCATTTACCATTGTTACTTTTTTGCACAGCTTTCATTCATTTCTATATCTCTCGTTAGCCTTTCCCCTGACTCGCAGTCTGAAGAAAGGTCTCAACACGAAACGCCATCTATTCCTTTTCTCCAGAGATGCTGTCTGACCCGCTGAGTTACTCCAGTTTTTTGTGTCTATCTTCAGTTTAAACCAGCATCTGCTGTTCCTTCCTACACAGGTTATCTCAGGGAACAAGCAGGACAAAGATCCACTGTAAAGGGATGGAGCAGTGGCAGATGGAATTTAATCCAGGTAAATTTGAAGTCAAATTGTAGCAGGACATCTAGAGTAAATAGCAGACACCTTAGGAGCTTAGATGTACATTGAAATACCATAACTTAATGAAAATAGAGACACGGGTGAATAGGGAGAATGGGTTTGGTCTAATTAGAGTAAACGGCAGGGACCATAGGAACATTGATGTTCAGAGGGACTTTGGGATGCAAGTCCATTGCTCAGTGGAAGTGCTGACACAGGTGGATAGGGTAGTGTGGAAGGCATTTGTTATGCCTGAATTCATAGGTCAAGGAAGTCAATTATAAGAGTTGGGATATCATGTTGTAGCTGTACAAAACATTGGTTAGACAATTGTGTACAGTTCTAATTGGCACTCCTGAAGAGTTTCAGCCAGATGCTGCCTGGGATGGAAGACCGTAGATATAAGGAGTGATTTGATAGATTGGGTTATTCGGATAGACTTAGGAGGCTAAGGGGTGACAGTATAGTGGAGACATACAATTCTGAAGGATGGATGGATATAGAGACCTTTTTTTCCTAGGCACGGGTGTCTCGGAATAGAGGGCACTTGTTTAAGGTGTGTGATGAGAAATTTAAAGGAGAACCCAGCAGTAAGATTTCCACATAGAGGGTGTGAATATTTCGAACAGCTGCCAGACAAGGAGGTGGATGCAAATTCAATACAATGTTTAAAAGCCACATTGGCAGGTACTTGGATAGGAAAGGTATAGAGAGATACAGGCCTAATGAAAGCAAATGTGATCGGCATAGATAAACATCATTGTCAGTATGGACAATGTGGGCCGAAAGGTCTTGTCTGCGCTTTACAATTCTATTCTGCTATGATATTCAAAATTTACATGGAAGTAAATGACACATATTTTTCCAACTTACATCCCATTTGCTTGCTGTTGGCCATTCATTTAAATTGTCTGCAGTTGTTTCGATCTTTATTACTATTTCAGAGAGTGAGTTCCACACTCCCACCATTCGCCTCTAACTATTGTATTAACTTGCATCTGTGGGCTGTACTAATTTATGGAATTAGATCCTCAATTAACTATGTGGATGTGCAGGGCCCCTGCTGTTCTTTCACATCACTCAGTATCACGCCATTTATCCTGCATTCTCTTGCTTGCTTTACTCTCCGTAGATCATTTAACATAGAACAGTACGGCACAGGAACACGCCCTTTGGTCGACAATGCTTGTGCTGAACATGATGCCAAGGTAAACTAACCTCTTCTGCCGGCACATGATCCATATCTCTCTATTCCCTGTATATCCATGTTGTGGCGTTAGCCTAAACACGGGCCACTTATGCTCGAACCCTCGCCAGGAGATACGAGGGCGGGCATTTGATGTCATGGGCTAGAGGGAGTGTCCTGGTACATAAGGTTTCTTACCTCGAGACATGGGGAGAGTCAACAGGTAGCTGAGCCCGAGAGTACAACCTTGCTCAGCTACAGCAACATTGTAATATGGTTAGCGCACCACTGAATAAACAACACTTTTTTTGTTAAATATTTTTATTAGACGTAAATACATATTAATAGAGTATACTTCTCACATACATTCGTAATTTTATTAATATTAACATTTATGTCTTATATATTTCTATACTTTTTTTTTACAGGTAAGAAAAGATAGAGAAAAATAAAGCATCAATTTTTCTGTGTTCGGGTGTTTATTTAGACATTCATCTAAAATTTCTGTCTTTCTATTTCTAATTTCCTGAGTATTTGCTTTTACATAGTCTCTAATTTGTAGATATCTAAAGTAATATTTTGAATGTAATCCATAAATTTGTTGTAATTCTTGAAATGAAAGGAAAGATTTTTCTCTGTAGAGATCTCCCATCTTATTAATTCCATAGTTTTTTCATTGTAAAAAACCTTTGTCCATCATTGAGGGTTTAAATGTAACATTATTTACGATGGTAAGGGCTAGTGGTATACATTCCAATTTTAGTGTTTTCTTTATTTGTTTCCAGATATGTATTCCACTTTCTATTATAAGGTTTCCACTATAGGTGTTCTTACCTATTTTAATATTGGCGAATAAAATCGAACTAATTTCAAAAGGCGAACAATCTTCTTTTTCCATCTTTACCCAAGTTGGTTGTTTATCTGTCTCTACAAACCAAAAATTCATATCTTTAATATTAACTGCCCAGTAATAAAACGTAAAGTTTGGTAGTGCTAAACCTCCATTTATTTTTGGTTTACATAAATGTTTTTTATTTATTCTATGGCTCTTATAATCCCAGATAAAGTTGGTGACTATAGAATCAACCTTCTTAAAAAAATTTTTAGGAAGATATATCGGAATCAATTGGCAGCCTCACCGCCGCCCACAGCGCCACATTCAGGCCGGAGGCTGTCCCTGCAGCACTATCCTGCACTATGTACACTGGACAATATGAACTTTGGACACTGATTGCACTGTGATTTGTCTTTTTACTGTTCAGATTTGTGTTCACTACATTTCCACACTCGGTTCAGAAAGTAGTTAGTTTATTCGATTTCGTTTTTTCCCCCCATCGTTGTTGGGGGCCGTATTTCACAGGACACTCTCCCTTAGCTGGTCAAGGAGATACAACCATGTCTCTTCGGTCTCCTCGCACCCCTCGGTACATCGGGATCGCCCACGCAGAGTGTCACTGCGCCTGTGGAGCCCTCTGTCCCGACCCACGCCCGGGGTGTCCCAGACCCTTTCTGACCGGCGGCTTCTGCATTGGTCTCCTCGCACCCCTCGATACTTTGGGATCGCCCACACAGAGCATCACTGCGCCCGTGGAGCCCTCCGTCCCGTCCCACGCCCGGGGTGTCCCAGACTTACATGCAGGAGCCTCCCTTGGCCATTCTATTCCTTCCTCCAGTTCTGGAGGGGGTCCTGTGGCGTTAGCCTAAACACGGGCCACTTATGCTCGAACCCTCGTCAGCAGATACGAGGGTGGGCACTTGACATCATGGGCTAGAGGGAGTGTCCTGGTACATAAGGTATCTTACCTCGAGACCTGGGGAGAGTCAACAGGTAGCTGAGCCTGAGAGTACAACCTCGCTCAGCTAGAGCAACATTGTAATATGGTTAGCGCACCAACTTAACGTGTCACCACTGAATAAACAACACTCTGAACCTGCCTGAAGTCTCACCTTTATTCACCACGCTACAATGTGCCTATTTAAAGGCCTCAAATACCATTATTGTATCTGCTTCTACCATTACCCTTGGTAACACATTCCAGGCACACACCACGCTCTGCAAAAACTTTCCCTCTTTTAATGTCTGCACCTTTCACCTTAAAACTATGCTTTCTAGTCTTTGACATTTCCACCCTTGGAATAAGGTTGTGTCTACCCGATCTATGCCTCTCATAATTTTATATACTTCTATCTGATCTCCCTCAACCTCTTGCATATCAGAGAAAACGCATTTGTCCAACCTCTCCTTGTAGCTAATACCACCTAACCCAGGCAACATTCATATAAACCTCTTCTGCACCTCTGCAAAGCTTACATTGGCCCATAATTCCACCTCCTTCTTGATCTCAAACTGCTCTTGTATATTAAATCCTGCACACTGATCGCACTTTCTTCCATGTCCTTCTCCAATGTGAATAATCTATGTAAATTACTCGTTTAGTACTCGCTTACATCTTCTGAGTACGTACAAATTTCCTCCATTATCCTTGAGAGTTCCAACCCTCTTCATTATTAATGTGCAGGTCCACCACCGATTTTCCAGCATCCTTCGTTCCAGAGCCTTTCTGTATTATCCGTTTTGCCAGGTCAAAGAAAGGTGGTGCCAGACCACCAGTTACGGAAAATCGGTGGTGGTCCTGTACATATAAAAGGACTTAGGTACCATGTAGTTTCTTGCTGTCTTCCCCCCTCTCTTCTCAGAAAAGGGTGAATGGGTTTGAATCTTGCAACATTTTGACTTAAAGTCCATTTTTGTAATGAGCATTTTAAGATCTTCCTGGTTGTACAGTAATTACACTCTGTCCTATCAAAATAGGGTAGACAGGTTCGGTCTGGATTCTTGAGTTTAAAAGAATGAAAGGTCATCTTATTGAAACAATTAAGAGCTCTAGGGTACGTGACAGGGTAGTTTTAAAGATGTTTTCAACAGTGTGAGAATCTGAAATACATAGTTGTCAGAGGCTGGTCATTTAAACTTAGTTATGTAGAATTTTTTTTTTTGCAGAGATTGGTTAAGCTCGAGAATTCTTTATCCCAGAGAGTTGTGGATGCAGGATCATTAGTAGTCATGATGTGGAAGTAGATAGATTTTTGAAATATTGGAGATTTTTGAAAGCGTGAGGAGGATCCAGCAGCAAGGAGTTGAAGCCTGGGAAGATTTACCATGATCATATTGAATGGTGAGGAAGATATACTTCTGCTGCTACATCTTGTGTTTTAATTAAAAATATATATTATCAGGCCAATTGGGACACGTTGGGTCCCGTCCCCTCAACGAGCAGATGCGGGGGGGGGGGGGGGGGAGGCGTCACACACACACTATCCACCCCCCCCACACAAACACACACACACTAACCACCCCCCACACAAACACACACACTAACTACCCCCCTTGATATTATATTAATATTATTAATTCGCTCCGTTTACCCCATCCCCGCCCTATCCACTCGCGCATTGCCCCCAACTCATAGGCGCATCTAGAGAGGGGTGGTTGAGAGAGAGGGGGCAGAGACAGAGAGAGAGGGGCCAGAAACAGCGAGAGAGGGGGGAGAGAGGGGGGAGAGAGGGGAGGGGAGAGGAGGGAAGGGGGGAAGAAGGAGGGTAGAGCAGGAGGAAGGGGGGAAGAGGAGGGAGGAAGAGGAGGAGGGGGGTAGAGCGGGGTGGGGGGGGGCAGAACACGAGGAAGAGGAGGAGGGGGGTGGGAGAGGGACCCGATCCAAGACGGATCAGAGACGACCCGACCCGAGAGCTCGTTCTTCACTCGCAGCGCATGGAATACAGCGCGCAGATCCATTGTGATGTCATCAGCAAAAGACAGCCATTTTTTTTCAAAGTTTTTTCAGATTTTTGAACATTGTCATTAATAACTCGAGAAATAAAGCATTAATTTTTCAGATAAGGTGATTTCGGACTCCAGGGGAAAAATCTCTACCAGAATATGTAAATCTTTTACCATTAGCACGTTGTTTTATTCGCGAGGATGTGATTACACACAAATAAAGAAACATGATCAGTTTTATAAGTATAGTGATAAATAATACAAATAATTTTAAATGAAAAAATTCCAAAATGTTTGTCAAACCTGTGGTATTTCAAAATCACATGGCAATACTTTCCAACCCGTTACTGTTTTCCTTGCCCCTGTTGTGTGTAAGACATATTCAACTAAAAAAAAATTAATGATGCAAAATATCTTCACGGTTGATGGTTGCTGGAGACAAGATATTTCTGATACAAATATAAGAATATAAATGCTTGTAAGAAATAGGAAAAGAGAAACTCATGCTGTTTATTGATCACCTAAGTGTGGAGAAGGGCCTTTTTCTTCCAGCCAGGTTTTGGATGGTCAAAGCATAATAACCCAATAAATGTTTTAATAATCTTGGACTGTTGCATTTGAAGATAGTGAATAAACGGAATGCTTACTGTAAACCAAATTAGAAGGATGTGACCTTTATTTCATTATCTGATGTTACACTTTAGTCTTTTGAGGAAAAAAATAAATGCACCAAAGATAACTGCATATAAAATGCACAGAATTGTTCATATATACATTTCATAAAAATAGAATACATCTTGATATCTGACTCCCAGAACTTGTCGCTTTCTTATACAGTGTAATGACTTTAAATGGTCGGTGGTAATTTGGTCAGAACTTTCCATTGTTGAGAATGATGATTTGTTTCCCTTGTTTGAACAGCTTGGCAATGTGTTGCCTGCTGTCTGCAACCTTCAGGTATGTGTACTGCCAAAACATAGCACCATTTTCACAACTGTATTAGATAATGGCAGATTTTAAACATTTGCTTCCGGTGGAATTGATTCCTATTTACTTGAGTGAATAAAAATTATACGTTGTTGTGCTTCTTAGTATGGGTATGCAGACACTGCAATATAAACTATAAAAGTAGTCTGATATTCAATGTTTCCATCTGCACTGTATGATGAAGCTCGTACTTTCATCCGATATGTCTGAGGCTCTTGTAGTGGTCTAATTGTAAATACAACTCCTTTCAAGTTCTCATCTCGAATTGCAAAAGGTATCAACGGGTCCTCATCGACAATATAGAAGACAGTTCTGGGATGCATCACTCCATCATGAGTATAAGCCACCAGGCGGATAAGATCCTGGTTAGCAGCAATACCAAACGGAAGGGCAACAAGTTTATACTCCAAGGCGTACGGACTGAGAGCACACTCCAGGTCATTGGATGGGCAGTTTTTCAGGCAAAATCTAAAAAAGAAAAATTGATTTCAATTCACAAACTCAAAGAATTAGTAAAGCCTTCTGATCCATTCTATCATAATCATTGTGAAAGATACTCCTTTTTCCCAAAATTATTCCAAGGTTGTGCTGTGGATGACCTTTACATAAGTTACTTACAGTGGAAAGCAGCTTCTCACATTAGATCTATGTTCACTAGAGTGAAGATAGACACAAAATGCTGGAGTAACTCAGCGGGTCAGACAGCATCTCTGGAGAAAAGGAAAAGGTGATATTTCGGGTCAAGACCCTTCTTCAGACTGGGAGTCGTGGGAAAGTGAAACCTTTCCCTTTCCCCTGACTCTCAGTCTGAAGTAGGCTCATTAACAAAATGTTACAAGTGCACAGCCAACTCTGTTCTGACAATCTAAACTGAAATATGCTCCATATTTTTGAGGAGCTAATGGGAGCTGAAAGGAGACTGGCATTGGGTATTGAAAATGTTCATCCTTTGCGTGGTTTTGTAATTTTCAAGCATTAATAATTCCAATTTTTTTTTGTTGCAGGTGTACAAACATGTTTACAGTTATATAAATGAATAGTAATTATTCAAACCTAAACAACTTTAAAAGTATTTAATGTGTGACTTGCTCACCAATTCCAAAATTAATAGTTAATACCTGGTTACTGGATGCAACATTCTATCAGAAAGCCCAATCAGTTTGGATTTGTTCAACATTTCTGTAGCTTAGTGATAAAATAGAATATGAGTTCCTACATGTGTAGGAAGGAACTGCAGATGTTGGTATACACCGAAGATAGACACAAAAGTTGTAAGAATGTTATACTAATAATGATTTAGAGTAGTTTCTATTTTATTTGACTGGCCAGGCATCATCTCTGGATAGAAGGAATGGGCGACATTTTGGGACGAGACCCTTGTTCAGACCGAGAGTCTGACCTTGAACTTCGTCCCCTTTGATTTCTCTTTTTCTCACCCTACCCTTCCATATCTCTGTGTCTCCCTCTCCCCTGACTCTCAGTCTGAAGTAAGGTCTTGACCCGAAACATCACCCATTCCTTCTAACCAGAGATGCTGCCTGTCCCGCTGAGTTGCCCCAGCATTTTGTGTCCATCATATGAGTTCCTACCTTGTCTCTTCTAGTTAGACTAGAATGTAAATAGTAATATGGTACTATGTTTCCAAGAAATATGTCAATCAATCATTTCTAAGTTTGATTTACTAACACTATATTTGGAGCATCAGGAAAGCTATGGGAATGAATGAAAACTTATTTATTAAGTGCAGTTCACTGCTTGGATGAAGTGAGGTTTATAATCTGTTTCCCCTTTGTCTGTAAAAATGAAGTAAAACAGTGAAGCAAATAATAGCTGTAGAACAAAGTTATTTGCATTGGCGCAGCATACCCAGTAATTGGATCTCTCTGGTATTTAGGTGGACAAGGTGTGTCTATGCACTGATAACTGCCTCTCATATTGAAGCACATACGACTGGCTCCACAATGGATGTTTTGTTCTAGACATTCGTCAACATCTGCAGAGGATAAAAAGGAAATATCAGTGCAATGCAACATCTTAAATATTTTAAATATATATGACGGCCCATTATTGGAACTTAACAAAGGAAATAAACACATTTTCCACTGATAGGTTAATAGGGTAATTATCATTCATAGTGAATTATTATAATTTTTCACTGGAATGAGGTACGAAGATGTAAGAGAGTTCACTAATGAAAGCCATAGGATTGGGGGTTGTTGCTCATTGTTAAAATAGCAAATATATTTTTACACAGAAAAATGCTGTAAGAATGTTATGGTATTTATGATTTAGAGTAGTTTCTTTTACTTGATATTTCAAACCATCATAATGCTGAAAAGGAAAATAAAACGACTAATACATTGGATTGTTTAATTTCATTTAGAGCTACAGCACAGGAATAGGCCCTTCGGCCCACAGAGACCGTGCCGACCAGCAATCGCCCCACACTCACACTATTCTACACACACTAGGGACAATTTACATTTTACCAAGCCAATTAACCTACAAACCTGTACGTCTTTGTAGTGTGGGAGGAAACCAAAGATCTCGGAGAAAACCAACACGGTCACGGAGAGAACGTACAAACTCCGCACAGACAGCAACTGTGGTCAGGATTGAACCCAGGTTCTCAAGGCAGCAACTCTACCGCTGTGCCATTGTGATGCCCAATTAACTGCTAAGAGCACCACCTGGAATATTGGCCACACAGATTAGAGGATTTGGGTCAGAATTGATTTGTGGTCCCACTGGGACAGCATTGCAAAGGTTACAATTAATCTCAGCACCAGGTACAAAAACTGGCCAAAGTCCTATTCCTGATATTTGCAGTGAGACGGTAGTAGTTGAGACACAGAGGGAGTTAACTTGTGACAATGTCCTTGGTGTCAAACATATTGACTGTGTTTGCCGTTCATGTGTGGTTATAGAGTTTGGCAAGAGTTACTTTTTAAGGAGTGGCTTTTCTAATTGTGGGTACTTTTACAAACTAGCTTAATGGTTACGAAATTATAAACTTCAAATCATTCTTTGATTTCTGAAATAAAATATGATGGCCATCTGTTACATGTAAGGCTATATATGTGACATTTAATATTGTTTCTTCAGCCCAATGTATATAATCCTTGGCCATTTAATTCCGGTAACACATGCTTGTATGTTTTTCTTCTCTCTCAGGTGTTTATCCAGCTTCCCTTAATGCTTCCTTTAGCTGGGGATTATGGAACCAGTGATAGAGTGAAAGTTTTCACGTTTGACCGGTGGTCACAGTCTCAAATAAGGGGTCAGCCATTGAGGACTGAGACGAGGAGAAATTTCTAATACTAGATACTGATGAACTCTTGAACTCTGTTTGCAAGAGGGCTTTTGAGGTTCAGTGGCCGTGTGTATTAATGGTAGAGAATGCTCTTTTTTCTAGATTTTCAGGGAATCAAGAGATATGGTTTGCATTGTAACTTTGTCAGCGCATAGGTGGCCGCTATTTGTATACATTGGGTATGCAAGCAAAGAATTGTGTCTTGGAGCATGTGACAATGAAGTATTCTATTCCATTGTGCTAATGAAGGCAAATGGCACTTAAGTAAAACGTCAGCTATGATGTTATTAAGGGGCAGAGCACTGACAAAGAGGATGAATAGCTTACATCTGTTTCTATTTCTTATGTGATGTTCTTTATCAATGTGTCAACTGAGGGAATGACCCCCCCCCCCCCTAAATAAATTACAAGGAACTGGTAAAAGGGTATCGTACCGTGACATGCTTTCCCGTTAGGCATGAGTCTGTATCCAGTGGGACAGAGACATTGGTAGCTCCCCGCTGTGTTCTTGCAGTCATGCTGACAAGGTTCCTTGTTTTCACATTCATTAATATCTGCAAATAGCAAAGGATAATATTCAGAAAAATCAACAATGTATTAATCACGACGAATAATTGGCATCAACAAAATAAAGGTGGTGTTAAATGACAAATTTTCTGTTATAAATTCTAACTCTCTATATGTATTACATTAAATGGGCTTTACTGTGGAGTATGAAATTAGAAATTCTTAATTTTGTCTATTTCAATGTTGCAGTATTATTTAAAAATATAAAACGACTCAATGGTAAGAAATAAATGAAAAAGGATTGCATTTACTTGTGAACATTTGCCCCTTTCTGAAATCAGAGAACTGGTATTTCTTTTGCATTTTTGTTACTTTCCCTCTTCCTCCTTGTTCTTTCTTGTCCTCTGCTTGAGCTGCAAAGCTGCCAGCAGTCCTCGACTGCCTTGTCCAACGTCTTGCTCTTCATATGTGAGAACAGACATTGCCAACTAGATGTCTATTGTGTATTGCATGTTTAGTTTTAGTTCAGTTTAGAGATACAGCACGGAAACAGGCCCTTCGGCCCACCGGGTCCGTGACGACTAGCGATCCCCGCACATTAACACTATCCTACACACACTAGGGACATTTTTTACATTTACACCAAGCCAATGAACCTATAAACCTGTACATCTTTGGAGTGTGGGAGGAAGCCAAAGATCTCAGAGAAAACCCACGCAGGTCGTGGGGCGAACGTACAAACAGCACCCTTAGTTGGGATCGAACCCGGGTCTTTGAACCCGAACCTCAAAGTAGGTCACCTTCCTATTAAGTTAAAGGATCTGTCCTTTGGGATCCATTCTTGAAATCCCACTGATGATGTCCAGGTGGGCACACATACTTGAAGCTGCTAGGTGTGTAGATTTATTGGTAGCACATTATTTTGTTCAGAGTGGAGAGTGATTGTTCCTTTCCCCGTGTACATCTTTCTGATGGCAGAATGTCCAATCATCCTTAAGGTGTATGTGATGGTCATGGCCATCTCTGACCTGCAGCTGTTGAAAATTGGCCCAATTACTCAAAGGAGCAAATCCCACTGGGAACTTCCACTTTAAAAGCTATGTAGCAGAGAGCAATATCGCCATTCGTGTTTTATTTACTTTTGCGAGCAGTGACCCCAGGTCATTTTTGAAGTGCTTGGAAGGCATAACGCTGTCAATGCCCATGTCCAAGATGTGTTTTCAGCATAGGTCTCCTGAACACCACCATTTCACCATGTGTTTAAATGAATGAGAATTTATAATATTCATCTTTGTTTTGTGGTGATTGATGAATGTATTTAAAGTAGATGCATTATTTTAACACTTCTGTTTTATATTACCAAATTTCATATTCCTCAAGCCAAATGGTTCAGAATGTTGAAATACATATAATTGTTACATTAATATTTTTAATTATAACGTTAAAATGAAAATATCATTAAATAAATGGTGTTAAAATTGAACTATCAGATGGCAAAACATAAACTATTTGCACATTTTTTCCATTTGGTCTGGATCATACTGCACCTTAGGTCTGATGGGTTTTGTCAGGCTGCACTGATCATACAAGTGAAACAGATATTCATATCACGAGAAAAATACCATGGCTTTATGAAATCAAAAGACAAAATGACTCAATTCTGACAGAAGGAAAATAACAATTGCAATGAGCATAAACCATTGAAGGCACAGGGCAAGCTATATCAGTGAACATAATCAGAAGCAATTTCTTGTATGCAATGGCACTTCAGTTGCACAGCCTTCAAGATATTTTTATTTATGTTTTTTTTCCCAGCTTATACTAAATAAAACAGAACAGTTTTCCATTTACAAAGGGTGATGTTTACCTATGCAATTGCCATGCTTTGCCTCATAGCCTTCAGGGCATGTTTTTCTAATGCTCCTGCCAGTCCTCGAGAAAGGCGCACGGTAAAGGCTTCCGGAGCCCACGCGGGGTCTATACTGTGAGGTCTGTCTAAATTGTTGCTGGTTGAAGTAACCCACACTGGGGAACTGTGCATAGTTATAAATTCTCTCATAATTTGGTAATCTTTCTAATCCAGCACAAGATTTCCCATCACCCAACAAATGTTGTCCAGCTGGACACACGCACTTGAAGCTGCCAGGTGTGTTGATGCACTGGTATGCACAAGGTTTAGGCACCCGTTCACATTCGTCAAAGTCTGCTCATATGACAGGGTCGCAGCATAATATACCATGAAAGGGAAAGAAAAGAGAACACAAAAAAGAGGATCAGTTTGGATAACACTGTACGCCTATCACACATGGAGTGATCTATTTTACTGACATCACTCCAGGCAGGATTCTGAATAAAGGTTCTCTGAACACAGTATGTCTGATTTGATGGGGGCATGTATAATAAGGGCATCTATTTGACAATCATACAAATCTACCTTTACTCTAGAAGAAAATACTTCTGTTGCTACCTTCATGATGGAAGTGTTAATGTGGATGTTGGTGAGAAATTAATAGATAGTGGTTATGAATATCATAATATTACTCATCTGCAAACATGAGTGAAGAACTCAAGATGGTATTGGCTAAATAGCTACAGGGAGAATCTTGGCAGAATCGTTTTATTTTTGAGTAATTATCTGCTCATTTTATGTGGCATGTATAACTCTGTTTAAGAAGGAACTGCAGATCATTGAAAATGGAAGGTAGACAAAAATGCTGGACAATACCATTGCAAACTAATAAATAAGTATTGTGAAATCTGTGATAACAGTAAAAACAATACATGATTATTCAATTAAATTGATTTGAGTTACGTTATAATAGCTCTACTTATATTTTAATAAATTTGAATCATCTGATTAGTTCAGACTCATTCAATATCTTGGAATAAAGAAGAATGTTTCAGCAAATGACTCAAATCACATGTTTGGTTGGCAGGTGTTGGAACTACAATAAATAGCAAATATAAATAATTGGTTATGTATTAATCTAATGTTATAATTATCTTAATCATTGTCCAAGGCAGAAACTGGGTGAAATCCATCTTAAGTGGAAAAAAATGCTGTAATCTGAATTCTTCCATTTTCTAATAATTTAGCTCACGTCCCACATATGCTTTCTTATGATTAGATTAACATATTAAAAAATATATATACATATATATTTATATATGAATCTAATGTGTGTGTGTGTGTGTGTGACATGACACAGCTTGCAAACCCTCGCTATCTTACAGCGTCGGAGACTTGGGTTTAATCCTGACCTTGGTTGCTCTCAATGTGGAGTATGCATGGTCTCTCCCTGTGATCATGGGAGCTTCTGTTAGATACTCCAATTACCTCCCATAGCCCAAAGACATGTAAGGGGATAGGTTTATCGGCCAATGTAAATTGCCCTAGTATGTCGGTGAGTGGCAGAATCTGGGGAAATTGATGGGATTGTAGCGAAAATTAAAAAAGGGATTACAGTATTCTAGGATTATTGTACATGGGTGCTTATTGGTTGGTGTGAATCTAGTATTCCAAAGGGCCTGTTTCCATATTACATATTTCTAAGACTCTAAAGCAGCTTTTAAATTTCTAAATTGATCCAGTCATTTTACATAATGATTCTATCTTGCATCTGCTGATTTACCGAGACAACACCCCAATTACCTAGTTGGTTCTTGTCTGTTTGTCCATTTTACTACATTTTTATTTTCTTCTTTTATTTCCAAATTTAAAATTTATTCTTCAGCTTTGCTTAATCTCGTCTAGGTGAGATGGTTGAGAAAATTTACGTTACTATTTCTCTAACAATTGTAGAGGCAGTCATGGTATGTTTGGACAATATTCCAAAAGAACAGTGATTGGATATTATTTGTGTAGGTAGGCAGCAGTTGCTGGAACACATATCGACAAGGTGTCCTTGTACAAGAGATCTTGGATCTGTTGAACAGAACATGCATTTGAGTATCGCCTTCAGCCACTAGAATTGTTAATAAGCAGCAAATTCCAAAGCAGTAAATGTAAATTAGAGTTGTGAATTAAAATGTCAACTCCGAAATGAAGTGAAATAAAGATGGAAAGAATCGAGAGTGAAGGATAAAAGGAAGAACGATAAAATAAGAACTGTCTTATAACTGCACACAATTGCATACATATAACTGCATACAACTGTATACAATTAAATCTGCAGAAATTGGAATTTACAATTGTTAAAAAAATCCACTGAGATGTTGTTAGTAGCGATCAAGACTTGACAAGCTGTTGAGAACAAAATGCAATAGAATGAACAAGTTTATTTCCAATGTTTAATGAGTGTATATCATTTAAGGACAAGAACCATTCCCTATATCTCAGTGCGCAACCTCACAGCATTGGAGATGCAGGCCACTAGAACAGCAACTTCTTGATTTGGGTGTTTAACTGTGCACAAGCACTTGCTCTGAAGGTGTAAATTGGACAGAACGCCTTTTGGTGGATGCTGTTAACCGCCCGAAGGCGCGCCGGACGACGGGACTGGGAACCCACCGGAAGGCTAGTCGGTCAGTGGGATTGGGAGGTGTGCTGGAGAAGTCAGACATGAAGAGCTAGACATTGTGACAGCATGACTTCCCCCACCCCCTGCAAGACGTACAGGCTTGCAGCCCTATTTGTATCCACAAAACACGCAAACCACCAGTAGAGCGGCAGCCCCTCAGGGGCAGAGACCCGGGCCTAGACCCGACCCCCGATGCCCCCTGCGACTTTGTGCTCCCCCAGATGCCCCGGCACCCCTGCTCCACCCCACACACTGCAATGTTTTTGGATAGATCCGGCACACCTGAGAGAAACTACGAGGAGCACCAGAGGCCAAGATCGAACCCGGGTTCCCAGCGCCATGAGGTAATGGCTCCTCCAGTGACCTACACAACCTGGAGAAGCAACCATACCACAAACCTGCACATCTCCGCAACAACACGGTAGGAAACCCGAGCACCCGGAAAAAAATCCAAGCTGCCACAGGAGCACCCGAGCTTAGGATCGAACTCTGGTCTGAAGCTGTACTCTACCACAGAGCCACTGTGCCGTCCCAAAGTATTGTGTGTTCTTTACTGCTTATTGTGTAGTGTATGTTTATTGGTTGTTTTTCCAATAGTACTGTCCATATTAACCTCCCTCATTCAGTTAGCGGACAATCAGTAATAATGGAAACCATTTCCGCCCCATGTTGGCCATTATAGCAAAGGATTACTGTATTTAAAAATGTGATTCTTTATATTTAGTTGCAAACTTTTGAACTAAGATGGTTTAATGAGGATTTGAACAGTGTCCCTGAAAGAATATTAAATGATGTTTGAGGAATTGATTTTTTAAATGTGAATTTATTCTGGACTAGTAGGACTCATGTATTGCTAGGCCATCTTGGTCGAGTCTGGTGTGCTCTGTAGAAATGGGACACACTTCTGAATGGTGCAAGTGAGTCTAGGGCCCAGATAAGTGTTGCATATTCCATTGACAGATGGATGAGATTTCTGCAGAGGACATCCTAAGAAATGTAAAATGCATTAAGTTAATTGGATAAATGCAAACTAAGTGTAATATTGTAAATAATGTTGAGAGACAGTTACCCTGTTACTTGTTGATTGGTTGAAATGTTAAGCCGTGTCTGGTTTGTTTGAATCCCAGGGTAAATGTTGCATTATTCAAGGTTCTGTTAGCTTCTTCTGGAAGCTTCTCCTGCAACAATGTAAGGAGATTCTGTAATTGGCCTGTGTAACTGTCAATAATGTATTGTGGGGATTTGTTATGTTTGGTTGGATTGTAAATATACCACCCCTCTGTAGTTCGGCCCCTCAAGGTTTGGGGACCTATAAAAGGCAGCCCCCACGAGGTCCTTTGTCGATCTTTTGGAAGAGTGCTTGGGACCATTTGGAGTGTTTCTGCTTGCACGAGGCTAAAGGGCTTGGCCAGGCAGATACAAGGATCGAACATGCAGTAGTTTAGGTATCGTATAGGGGAATTTATTGTGCTATCCAAAAATAAAGATTAGTTGTTCCAGTGCTTGAATCAGTGGTTTATTGACTGAACTAGACTGAGGGGGAAGCTTAGAAAGAGCTTATTTACATTGGGGGCGTGTCCGGGATCTCAACGGACCCCCAAACACAAGCTTGCGATTAAGGGTGTTGAGCTGTTTCCGATCGCATTGATTTTCGCCACTTCGCTAGTCGGAGCAGATCGATCATTCGCGGGCTTGGGAAAGGGTCCCAACGAGATTGTAGAACAGAGTCTAGCAAGCACTGAGGGCATTAGTGTCTTTGGGGTTAGAAGCCCTACTGGGTTAAAGGCCCATAACATAACATCAGGGTAGTTTAAGGGCCCTCTCCTCTTTTAAGGCCCGTAAAACCTGGTCGTAGTTGGTAGCTGCAGCTGCTGGCGAAAACACAAAAAATTGTTCCATGCAGATAAACTGGGTTAAAGGCCCAGAATTGGTATACGATTGACGGGATATTGAAAAATAAAACTGGGTATTACGTGCTAAGCGGTGAAGCATTGATCATCATTGCTGGGGGCGCAGATTGGAAAGGTGCGCTCCAAAAATTGGCATTGAATGCCAGCGTGAAGAGACTATGTGCTGACACCCGGTGCCAAGCAGGTGGGAAGGAAGAAGCCTTTTTGACAGGGTGAGCCTATGTTGGTTAAAGTCCACTTCTGTTTGAGATATCCGGATCTTTGAAAAGACAGGGGAGGACTCTCGAAAAGGCATCGGGCTCGGTGGTTAGAGTATAGATTGGTTGAGAATATTCTAATCATTCGAGAAGTCTATCCGAACTAAAATTAAATTTGCATTTGCGTACGCACCAGAGGTTAATTGGTCCGATCAGAGCAAACTGAAATTTTCAATTTAAAATATCTAAATACAGAATCTCATATTGGGGTTCTGGCACGTACTTCAGAATTCTGTGTATGATATATAACTCCGAAGTTTGTATAGTGTGTTTGAGATCAATTCCGAATAGTGGCTGATAAACCAGGAGTAGTACCCCGCTGATCAATTGTTGATTCGTAGCTGATAGCGAAGAGTAACTGAGAGCAGTTAAACTGATTTGTTAGTGAAAAGTAACCGGATGGGAAAATGTCCACTCTAAGTCTGAGAACTTAGAGTGGAGGGAAAGGTCCCCCAATAGAAGTCTGAGCACTTAGTGAGAGGAGAAGTAATTGAAGGTGAAGAGTAGCTAACTAAGAGGTAGTACCCCTCAGCAAAGAGTACCCTAGGAAGGGGAAAGTCTTCTGTATCTGAGGGAGAGGTTCACTGGTTGATTACAGCGTGACGCGGAATCGAAATCAAGTGTGATTTGTTTGTGGAATTGTATATTAAAGATTGCTGTTATTGTACTGTGTTTATCGGGTATTGTATTCCTGTGATAGAGTCTAGTAAATTTTCAATGTATATTTTTCTTTCGAATCCGAACTGTAAATAAATACTTTGTTGTGTATAAGAAACTTTTGGAAAGTGTTAAGATCGTGAATTGTTATTGTGTATTGTTTAAGAGTTTGAATGTTTAGAAAACTAGGGTAAAAGTGGGTTAGAGAGATAAGAATTTGGTTTGGTTGGGATTGTGTTAGTATTGAAGTCTGATCCGTGGTTGTTCGATCGGGGGTTTGTATCCTTCTGATCGATTGCTTCGGGAGAGGGATTGTTCCGTTGACCGAGCACACCACGAGGAGGAATTAAAATAGTGGGAGATTTAATTAATAGTGCGTGATTTAATAGTGATAGGAAGTGAATGCTTATAGTTTATATTGTTGTGTGTTTTTGGTTCTTTTGTTAAATATTTTTTATTGTAGAAACATATTAATGAAAAATACATTATTAGATACATTCATAATATTATTAATATTAATATTAGATTTAAGCTTTATGCTTCTATACACTTTTTAATTTTTTTTATAAAGTAGGAAAAGATAGAGAAAAATAATATAGAAAATAAGGAAGTGAATGGAGTATTAATCAATAATCCGTCATTGGAGATATAAGCATGATTTATTATGTACAATTCTTCATCCATTCTATTATTCAGGCCTCAGTCAAGCTCTCGCACTGAGCCACTTTGTCCCTGTAAATATTCAATATATGGAGACCATATCCCTCTGAAGAGATCCAACCTGTCCATTAGGACAAGCCTCAATCTCTCCAGATGGAGTGTCTCCGACATTTCTGTATTCCACATTTTGATTGTGGGGGATGTAGGACCTTTCCAGAATTTTAGTATTAATTTTTTCCCAATTATTAAACCATAATCAATAAAGATTCTTTGATTTCGTTGTTATTAATTGGTCTGTTTCCAGTATTCCTAGTATTATTAACTTTGAATCAGGGGTCAAAGTTATATTGACAACATTCGAAATTATCCTAAATATTTCTATCCAGAATTTTGTAATTTTTACACAATTTGTAAATGAATGTGACAGATTAGCTTCTAAATGTTGACATTTATCACATATGGAGATACTTTTGGAAAGATGTTATGTAGTTTGGATTTTGAATAATGTAGTCTATGTAGTATTTTAAACTGTATAAGAGAGTGTTTAGCATTTAACGAACAATGGTGTATATGTTGTAAACTTTCTTCCCATACTTCTGGTCTGATAATTTGACCTAGTTCGTTTTCCCAAGATTGTCTATATATTTCTGTTGATGGGACATCACTTTCCAATAAGGTGTTATATATATATGAAATCATTTTTTCTGTGTTCGGATGTTTATTTAGACATTCATCTAAAATTTCTATCTTTCTATTTCTAAGTTCCTGTGTGTTTGCTTTAACATAGTCTCTGATTTGTAAATATCTAAAATAATCTTTAGAGTGTAGTCCATAAATTTGTTGTAAATCTTGAAATGAAAGGAAAGAGTTTTCCTTATAGAGATCACCCATCTTAATAATTCCCTTGTTTCTTCCATTGTAAAAAAGCCTTTATCCATCATTGAAGGTTTAAATGTAACGTTATTTAAAATGGTAAGGGGTAGTGGTATAGATTTCAGTTTTAATGTTTTCCTTATTTATTTCCAAATACGTATTCCACTTTCTATTATCGGATTTTCACTATAGATTTTCTTAGCTAAATTAATATTAGCGAATATTATAGAACTAATTTCAAAAGGAGAACAATCTTCTTTTTCCATATTTAACCAAATTGGTTGGTTATCTGTCTCTTCTAACCAAAAATTCATATTTTTAATATTAACTGCCCAGTAATAAAACATAAAATTTGGTAGTGCTAAACCTCCATTTATTTTTGATTTACATAAATGTTTTTTATTTATTCTATGGCTCTTATAATCCCAAATGAAGTTAGTAATTAGGGAGTCCACCTTTTTAAAGAAATTTTTAGGAAGATATATCAGAATTAATTGGAAAAGATATAATAATTGTGGGAGAAAAATCATTTTTATTATATTAATTTTACCTAACATTGAAATAGGTAGAGTTTTCCAATATAAAATATTCTTATTTAATTTATTCAATAATGGTGGGAAGTTAGATTTAAATAAAGAATCAAATCTTTTTGTTACGTAAATTCCAAGATATTTAATTTTTTCATTTGTTATCTTAAAAGGAAATTGTTGTAATATGTGTAAGTTATTTACCGTTATTGGCATAAGTTCACTTTTATTCCAATTGATACTATATCCTGAGAAGGATCCAAATTAGTTATTAATTTTAACAAATTTTGGATACTAATTTCTGGTTTTGTGATGTAAAGTAATACATCATCCGCATATAAGGAGATTTTATTTTTAGTATCTCTAGTATCGTATCCATATATATTCCGGATGTAATCTCACCGTCTGACCTAACGGTTCTATTGCAAGTGCAAACAGTAGGGGGGGGAATAAAGGGCACCTTGTCTACAGCCTTGAGATAAATTGAATTTAGTTGATAACATTTGATTTGTTGTTATTCTAGCTGTCGGATTTGTATATAATAATTTGATCCAAGTAATGAACTTCTCTCCCAGTTTGAAAGTTTCCATAACCGAAAACAAATAAGGCCATTCCACCTGATCGAAGGCTTTCTCTGCATCTAACAAAATAACTACTAGATCTTTTTTGAATACATCTTTTCGAATATATAATATTGAATAACCGTCTCAAATTATATGAGGAATATCGTTTTGGTATAAATCCTGTTTGATCGGGGTGAATTAATTCATTAATAACTGTGCTTAGCCTTTGTGCTAATATTTTGGTTAATATCTTTTGATCAGTATTTAAAAGAGCTATAGTTCTAAATGATCCTGGTTCATCCAGGTCTTTGTTTATTTTAGGTATGTGTTATAATAGATTCATTTAACGTTTCTGGTAATTTCTGCTGTGCATATATATATTCATATAATGATTTCAGACGTGGTACAATCTGATCATGAAATGTTTTATAGAATTCCGAGCCAATACCATCTGGTCCCGGTGTTTTACCATTTTTTAATGATCTAATAGATTCTTGGATTTCTTTTATTGAGATATCAGCGTTTAATGATTCTCTATTTTGTAAGTCCAACCCCTTCAGGTTACATTTTTTTTTTAAATGCTTCTATTCCTATTTTATTTTCTGTTGTTTTAGCAGTGTATAAGTTTTTATAGTATTGCATAAATCTCTCGTTAATATCTTTAGGTTGTATTAGCAGCTCGCCATTATGTGAGTTAATCCTATGGATTATTTTTTCTGCCTCCATCTTCCTTAGTTGGCGAGCCAATAGTTTTTGAGGTTATCTCCGAATTCAAACTGTATTGAAATGTTTAGTATGTTGATAAAGTTTTACAACTTGATCTGTATATATTTTATTTAATTTATATTTCAATGCTGCAATTTTATTATGTAATATTATAGATGGATTCGCTGCATTCTCTATATCTAATTGTTTAATCTCCTTTTCCAGTTCTTGTTGATCCTTTCGATTCTTTTTATTATAAAATGCTTGGGAGGAAATCATGATTCCCCGGAGATATGCTTTAAATGTTTCCCATAATAAGGAACAAGATATTTCGAGTTTATCATTTGTTTCGAAGAGAATCTTAATCTGTTCTGTAATATATTCCTGAGTTATTTTGTTTTTTAAAATTTGTGGGTTAAATCTCCACTGTCCCCATTTTTCTGTTTTACCATTTATTTTAATCTTAAATGTTAAAGGTGCATGATCTGAAATTATAATATTGTGATATTTAGAATTATAAGTGAGTGAAATAAGTTTGGCATCAACCAAAAAATAATCTATTCTTGAGTAGGTTTTATGTACTGACGAGTAAAAGGAATATTCTCGTCCAGTAGGATTTTCTAATCTCCAAACATCTTTAATATTAGTAGTTTCCATATATGCATTTAATAAGTGTTTTTGGTTCTTCGTAATAGGTGGTATAGTTTCTTACTTGAGTATAGCTGTGCTTGCTTGGTTTGGATTCATTTGTCTCTGTTAAATTGAAGGATTTTGAGTGGGAGAGACTGCTGCTATTTGAATATTAAACACCTTAGTCTGGGAGCCGGAACTGTTTACAGACTGGAAGTTGAATGGGTAATTGTGAATGAGAGAGGCGATTGATAAGAGAGTGGAGTGTGCGATTGAACAGAGCGAGTGAATAGCGATTGAACAGAGCGATTGAATAGTAGATTGGGAAGATTAACTGTGCGATTGTTTGAGAAAGGTGTGAGTCTGTTGGTGCTTTGGGAGCTGTTAGCTATTGTTCAAGAGTGATCTAGATAGCCTTTGGGACTGAAGGGGAGGAGCGAATAATTGAAGAGGTGCGAGGTGTTAGTGAGTCAGAAACTTATCTGTATTGTGTTGGTGAGTCATAAAATTATCTGTAGCTGTATTGTTTCTATTGTTCAAAAACCATGGGAAATAATCACGAGAAGGACCTAAGGATATCTTCTGAAAGGCCAATCGAATTAATGTGTGATGAATTTCCTCTGAGAATTGAGATATTACGGAAATTTTGGGGAAAATTGAACAAAGAGCTAGGAAGTGAATTATGACCGATAGGTGGTTTGAAGTCAGTGACTGGGATAATGTATATCGAGAAAATAGTGAGGAAGTATAAATAGTGGGAAAGCATCAGTGAAAGAATGGAGTGTAACTTACTTCATCCCAAGTTCTCTTAGGAATTATAGGTTCAACTATGGATCGAATACAGAGGGATTGACAACACAGATGAAGGGGATTCGCGCCCACAAAAACTCGGGAGGTGAAGACTCATCAGACGGGAATCATGAAGCTACGCCCAGGAAAACACAGGAAGCTTGATGAGATTCTGAGAAGAAACATCATTATCTTGTTGTTAATTTGTTTGATAATATACCAGTCACCAATGTATCTTTGGTTTATCATAAATGATGGTTATCATATTTGATAAAAGGGAGGAATGTTAATCCTGGCTGAATCCGAGCAGCCATAGTACCCAAACTTTGATAAGGACTCATGTATTGCTGGATCCTTTTGGTCAAGTCTGGTGTGCTCTGTAGAATTGGGACAAGCTTCTGAATGGTGCCAGTGAGTCTGGGGCCCAGATCAGTGTTGCATATTCAATTGCAGATGGATGAGATTTCTGCAGAGGACATCGTAGGAAATGTAAAATGCATTAAGTTAAATGGATACATGCAAACTAAATGTACACATTGTAAATAATGTTGCGAGACAGTTACCCTGTTACTTGTTGATTGGTTGAAATGTTAAGCCCTGTCTGGTTTGTTTGAATCCCAGGGTAAATGTTGCATTATTCAAGATTCTGTTAGCTTCTTCTGGAAGCTTCTCCTGCAACAATGTAAGGAGATTCTGTAATTGGCTTGTGTAACTGTCAATATATTGTTGTAATTTGTTATGTTTGATTGGATTGTAAATATACCACCCCTCTGTAGTTCGACCCCTCAAGATTCGGGGACAAACAAAAGGCAGCTCCCATGAGGTCCTTTGTCGATCTTCTGGAAGAGCGCTTGGGACTGCATGACCTTTTGGAGTGTTTCTGCTTGCATGAGGCTAAAGGGCTTGGCCAGGCTGATAAAAGGATCGAACATGCAGTGGTTTAGATATCGTATAGGGTAATTTGTTGTGCTATCCAAAAATAAAGATTAGTTGTTCCAAAGCTTGACTGAACTAGACTGGGGGGAAGCTTAGAAAGAGCTTATTTACAACATTGTACACTCATTCTACATTATAAGCAAGTAAGTCACTAAAAATTGCAAGTTTTCTTGCCCTGTTCAACAAAAGCCCAACCTATGTGGCTGGATACATTGATAAATGCATGTATTAATTTAGTGACGTTGCATTGCAGCACATCAGGATCATGCTTAAAGTTCCTAAAGAGAATAGGGGAGACCAAGGTTTATAATTCTATGTTACATAGATCAGATGAAGGCCGGGCATCAAAGGTAGTTCTAATCCAAAGAACCGTGCACCTCTGACTGGTTTGTGCTGTGTATACCAATTTGACAAATTCCCTCGTAGCGGGGCTACAGGACAGATCACTTTTTCTTACAAAAACATAAAGAAATCAGGACCAGAATGACTTAATATATAGTACCAGTTTTAGCCATCCACAACTATGGACTAAACGCTTAGAAATTACAATGGCTGAAATAGCATTTGTGTTTGGTTAGTACGGACAAGATGTGCAGAATGGCCTCCATCAATGCTGTAAACCTTTGTCTATGAAATTGCTTTCTTTGCTCTCCAAACCAAAAAAGGTCAAAATTCCTGCTAAATTCAGATAAATTGATTATTAATTTGAGATAACTGTTAGCTAAAATCTCTTGTGGGCAAAATGCTGGAATCTACAATCAAGGAAGAAGTTGATTGTTATTTGGAGAAGCTTAATGTAATCAACCAAAAACCACATTGTTTATGAAAGGTAAATCTTGTTTAATACATTTTATTGATGTTCTTGAGGATGTAAAAATCAGAGTTGATAGAGAGGACCCTGTGAATGTAGTATGTTTGGATTTTCAGAAGATGTTTGACAAGGTGCAACATAAAAAACCCGTGCACTAGATGAAAGCACGGAATATTAGGGGATGTTTGTTAAATGGATATAGTTGGAATAAGTGTCTTTTTCTGAAAGGATGCAACTAGTGAAGTGGACCAAAATAGTCCTTCATATATTAATGACTTGGAAGAAGGGCTGAGTGCAAGGTATTTAAGTTTGTTGATGATGCAAAAATATGTGGAGGGATGCCATGGGACAGCTGGATATAGACAGATTGAGTGAGTGAGTGGAAAAAAACTAACACATGGAGTTTAATGTGTGAAGTTATGTACCATGGTTAGAAGAATGTAAAGGAAGACTATTATCTAAATGGAAAATTTATTGCAGATCTAGATATTCTTCAGCATTATTTGCAAAGCATTAGCAGGTGAGATGAGCAAACAGTTAGTGCAGCAAATGAAATAAGCCTTATTGCAAAAGGGTTGGGGTTTAAAATAGAGAAGTGTTCTTACAATTGTACTGGTGAGATCATACCTGGAGAACTGGGCATAATTTAGAATTCCTTATTTAAGAAAGCACATATTGATATTAGAGACAGCCCAATGAAATTCACTCTGATAATTCATGGAATGAGAGGGTTATCCTATCAAGATCAATTAAAAAAAAAGATCCATATTGTTTGGACTTAATGAAGGGTAATCTTATTGAAACATCCTTGGGGGCTTGACAGTGTAGATGGAAGATGTTTCCAGTAGTTGGAGAATCTCAAATGAGGGAATACATGTACAAAACGAGGGAGCGGTCTTTCAAAACTCAGGTGGACTGGAAGAACTTCTCGCAAAGAATTAAGGATCTCTGCAATTCACAAGACCTTCACCAACCCCAAACCAATTAGGAGCAGACGAGGGCATTCGATCCAATTTGTGGTCCCAGCCACAAAGACAGATGTGTACAGCAATTCGTTCTTCCCACGCACTATTAAAGCATGGAATAATCTCCACCAATACCACGGTTGCCCAGCCAGATGCAACTAAATTTAAAGTGGCACTTTCTTCCCAATAACTCTCTCTGGCTTAACCCCTCCCTTCACCACCTCCAGTTTAAATTCCAGTTGGAATATTTTGGAGGACCAAGTAACCAAGAACCAAGTCCCAGAGTGTGGAGCTCGCTCGATGATTCAGGGTATGTAAAGACAAAATAAATACACTTTTGAAAGATCGGGAGGACCATGTGAAATTGGCACAGAAGAGTTGATGCCTCGGGCAGGTCAGGTGTGGTTACATTGTATGGTGGGGATGATCCGAAGGGCAAGGTGTGCAAATTCTGCTCCTATTTTCTTATATTATATTGCCGGCTCAGAGGTATTCTTGCTTGCATCGCATGGCATTGTTGAAGGATGTAATCTTTAATAAAATATACCCAAATCATATGGGCAACTCTTGTCTCCTCCTCCAAACGTTGGCTGACCCAACAAACTCAAAGAGGAAGGGTCATGACCTGAAATGTCACCTAGTTCTTTTCCCCCAGAGATGCTGTCTGACCCACTGAGTTACTCCAGCTATTTGTATCTATCTTCAGTTTAAACAGGTATCTGCAGTTCCTTCCTACATAAACTCATAGTAGTTATGTGTCATTCCGAGCCTCCTCACCTAATGTGATGAAAATAAATTTATATTACTTTCCCCCACTTAAATGTATCTAATTTACTCTAAATAAAAATCCAACCTTGATTAACATGCCAGCTTTCCACAGAAAGGACTCGCATTAATTACTACATTTTACTGACCAACACAAGGCCTTCCGACACCCTGAGATCTGTAGCCTCGCGGACAAACACAACGGTAGCTCCCTTGAGTGTTCTCACAGATCTGGTTGTAACGGCACTGATGGGTGCCATCTTTACACTCATTGATATCTGCAGACAAAGAAACAATGAAAACTGCATTAATGTGCAACATACTATATCAAGCGGCATCTTTATTGATGGAGAACGGTGCAATGTTTGCCTCACTTGGAAATGAAAAGTGTACAAAATAGTTATTTTAAACAAAATACCTGTTTAAAAAGAAACTGCATTTAATTGATAAAGCCAAATGAGGAATTTTGGGACAATTTCTGCACATAGCAAAATACTTTTTTGCACTATATTTTAACCATGTGTAATGCACACTACTTAGAGAAAGGGATTATTTTCTTTGTGCAGAACGTAACTGCAGTTTTGCAGTGAACATAACAGTTGTTTCTCTACTGAATAAAACGGTTTCCAGTCCTGTTATAAAATGGTAAGCGCATGAGTGTTACATGATTTATTACCAGCTTTATTGGTACAGTTGATTACAGTTAGTGTGACCATGTGTTTCTTTCTTTTTATGTTTGTTCACATTTAACCATGCCTCTCATTGTTTATATCAACAGACTAATAATAACACGAACATGTGAACTCAAATTTCACTGTACCAATTGATGCATGTGACAATAAATGTAACTTGAACTTGAATATTAACCGGGATGAATGGAAAATGGCCATATGCAATTTAGCGAGTGCCTTAACATAGTATAGATAAGGAAATGGTTTTGTTTTTTGGAATTTTATGCATTTAAACAATATCTGCAATTAAGTGTTTTAAAAATATGTGGGATCGACAGTACCTGCTTCTGATGGTTTGCACATCAACACTTATTGCCACTTTACCATTTAATAATGACTTTTTCATCTTACACTGACAACATTTTCTGGGATATATTATCAAATGATTTTTCACAATTCAGATCTTGTACCTCCGTTGATTCCTCTTACCTGCCATGCTGGGTGCATCGTTACTGAACTTAACTAGATCTGTCATTCTCTTTCAATATGTTAACTCTGTCTAAGCATATTTGAATGTTTTAAGTGCTCTGTTAATTCATCTTTAATAACAGACCATACCAATTTCCTGACAATTAAGACCATGGCTCCTCTTCTCTCATGCACTTTTATCAAACATCACGTTTGGTATCTGTTACCAAACAGCCAAAACTCTTCCAGAATCGAGGAAGTTTGGAACATCACCAATGCATTCCCTATCTCTTTAGCCTCCTCTTGGAGAAGCCAGGGATGTGGCATTTCACTCCAGGAATTCGCCAGCTCACAGTATGTTTATTTTTTTCCATCTGTGTTCTTGTGCACATTTTCTCCAGCTGAATAAGTTTACGGGTGGGTTTTTAGATGGACATCTACCATCCTCTTCCCCATCTCTTCACCAATCAAAATACAGGCAGGAAAAAGTTTAGATTCTATCCTTGAACATGTTGTACGAGTCTAGCTGCAATTTGCTTGTTAAAATACTGTTGGCATGTGCAGTTTGGGACAGTCCTCAACTTTGAGCATTGAGAATATTCTTGAAAGGATCTTTCACCAAAGAGATGCTTAATGTTGAGATTTTATGGCTCAAGACCACAGCAAAATTCCCCTGGCCCCACAAACATCTGTAGCTGGCTTCTTGAGGCAAAGCTGTCAATGACACTGTGTCAGCATGTTAACTACATTTTTAAGAGAGTTATCATCTTTTTGGTGCTGGGGCTCTTGGGGTGATGAGCACCGCAGGGGGTGTATTTACTCCATCTGGTGGGGGAGTGCTTTATCCATTACTACAACTAGTACGTCCTCAGAGGTGGAGCTGTTTAAATGTAACCTCTCTGATTTTGATTGAATTTACTGCGTTGCTTCATATCTCAGAGAGGTTAATACCAGGTTTTTGATGTTGCACCCCGGTTCAAGGTAATTGAATATTATAATTCCTTGAGGCATTGATGGTTCTGAGACATCATTGAACATAATATTTGATTTAATAACCTTTCGAAACAAATCCCAACAACGTTCAATAATGAGAAAGAAACCATGTTCGGATGACGGATCTAATTAAGTTCAAACTAAATAAATCCAGTTCCCACATCTGTTAATGCAGAAAAGGTCTAGCCCTCCTTACTCCAAACTACAATGAACCCTTAGAAATTAAAAAAAATACAAGCTGCCCTGAACTTACCAATACAACTTTCATTTTCAGCTTTGGTCATTCCGCTTGGACACAGATCAATGCACCTGAATCCCCCTCGGCTGTTCTTGCATTGTTGATCTGGACGGCATACATTTTGTCTGCACTCATTGATATCTAAGCAGTAAAATCAGATCATATTTAGTAGTCTTGCATTTTTAAATTACAGAAGATTTTTCCAGATAACTATTATTTTGCATTATGTGATTCACGGCTTTATAAATGTGCTTATTTCTGTCTTATTGTCATAATGATGGCTTCTTTTGCAGCTTGCTGACAAATTGGAATACTAATTTTGAACATTAGATTAACTATTACAATGAACCCTGATTGTTAATGTAAAGTTTCCCAAGCCTATCCTTTGTACTTACCCAAACATCTTCTACCTTTTAGCTGATAACCTCGATTGCATACACACCGGTAGCTCCCAATGATGTTTAGACAGCGATGTTGACAGGGATTAGATTCTTGGCATTCGTTGATATCTGGCACAAAGAGAAAAGATACTATATTAAAGCTTGCTTACTTCACTTTTGCCAAGGCTGCATTTCTATTGTACAAAATAACACACAGACATTGTCATATAATAATTCCACAAACATATCCTGCATAATAGTAAGGGAAAAAAAGAATGCTTGTGCTGTCAGAGTTCACATCCTCTGCATTAAGTAGTTGACTCAGCTGGGAACCTCTCAGTACACCAACCTGCATGTAATTTGGATACCGTCTTAATGTAACTAAACAGAACTCATTTTATAATGAAAATCTGAATTATAATGAAGAACAACACAATGGTATGTTTTTTTTTCTCAAATCAGAAGGGGTAAGGTAGAGGAAAATTAATTCAACTTGGCAAAGCTACTCCTTCCACCTTTACTTCCTTAGTGTTGAATGGGAAGGTTGTCTATTTAGATTATTTCCTGAGATCCAAGTGAAATAATAGTTTGAGATATATTTTAGCATCAAATGTTTATTGTGGTTACATTTAGTTTCTCCACCTTCCTTTCAACCACACATGAAGCAAATCGCAGAAGGTTGTGAATATCCCTCTGGGCTTGTTTCAAGGGATGTAAAGTGACTGGAAAGACATTAATACCTTGGCAGCTTAAACCCTCAGGAGTCCGCCTAAAACCAATGCTGCACCTCAGTACGCAGTGATATGATCCAAAGGTATTTTCGCAGTCTTGGCCTGCATGACAAATGCGACCACTTAAAGCACACTCATCAATATCTGAAAAAACAAGACCAGTGTTAGTGGTTTACATTTTAACAGTGACTTACAGAGGGCCCAGTTTTCCTGTCCAGGGCACCATGTGTAAACTTGCTTATCATTGGCAGTGCTAAATAGATGTAAAAGTATAGTTGATCCTTGTATCCCACGTCTGATATACCATTTCTGAAGTTAATGAGAGCAAATACTGGGGAAAAATGACAGTGGGAAATCAATAATGTAATGTTCATTTAATGTTTTTGGGCAAACATACCATTCTACCCCTTACAATTTTATTGACATCCATCTATTGTTTCCCATATAAATCTAAAAAAACTTTGCCATTTAATTTTGGCTCTGAAATTTTCATAATCTATCTTTACATTTCAAACAATAACCAGAGGCTACTTTGAGCAATTGAATGCTTTCCCCATATTGCTCCTTCAAACAGCACAGCTATTACGTTATTGGTAAAATTCTAGCCACCGTGTAAGTAATTAAAGGACTATAATTCTGTTCATTCTGCCTTGGAATGCACTTCTTATCCCTGAGCTCAAGACCATTTCTTACTTCCCCATAAAAAAATTCTCAGCGATGGGTACTGGCAATATGTCAGACAATTCCAACATTGCTATGGTGGGCATAAGATACTGATAGATTTTTTAAAGAGCAGAAATTCCATATAGCCCATATGAAATCTGAAAGACCTGCCCAAGAACACACTTCAAGCAGCAAGTGCTGAGTCTAAATTGAAGAGAGAGGGATTAACTACAAAGTTGTGCCTTCCATAGGAGGACCACTGGGCCTTTGCAAGCTCATATCAAAGACTAACACTGCCTTCCAGATTGTGACTGGTAACTTGATGATGATATTGGCAGATATAACCATATAACCATATAACCATATAACAATTACAGCACGGAAACAGGCCCTCTCGGCCCTTCCAGTCCGTGCCGACCATTTGTTTTCCCCTAGTCCCATCTACCTGCACTCAGACCATACCCCTCCATTCCCTTCACGTCCATATACCTATCCAGATCTCACAAAAGATTAACAATGAGAAGGAAACCTCTGAGTTTTGAAGCTCTGTTTACTGCATCCATTTCCACAATGTTTATTATCCTTTATTATGAATTTAGGATGGGATTGTGCAAAAGAATAAAACATGACCACGTTTAAGAATAATTAACTTACACAGCGCTCAAATCGTAGCTAATAAAGAATGGATCTTTTGAGAGGGAATTTTATGTATTATGGTGCCCTCCATAATATTAGGGACAAAGACCCATCATATATTTATTTGCCTCTATACTCCACAATTTGAGATTTGTAATTAAAAAAATTCACATGTGGTTAAAGTGCACATTGGCAGATTTAATTAAAGGGCATTTTTATACATTTTATTTTCACCATGTAGAAATTACAGCAGTTTATACATAGTCCCCCCATTTCAGGTCACCATAATGTTTGGGACACATGGCTTCACAGGTGTTTGTAATTGCTCAGGTGTGTTTAATTGCCTCCTTAATGCAGGTATAAGAGAGCACTCAGCACCTAATCTTTCCTCCAGTCTTTCCATCACCTTTGGAAACATTTATTGCTGTTTATCAACATGAGGACCAAAGTTGTGCAAATGAAAGTCAAATAAGCCATTATGAGACTGAGAAACAAAAATAAAACTGTTAGAGACATCAGCCAAACCTTAGGCTTACCAAAATCAACTGTTTGGAACATCTTTAAGAAGAAAGAGACCACTGGCGAGCTTACTAATCGCAAAGGGACTGGCAGGCCAAGGAAGATCTCCACAGCTGATGGCAGAAGAATTCTCTCTATAATAAAGAAAAATCCCCAAACACCTGTCTGACAGATCAGAAACACTCTTCATGAGTCAGGTGTGGATTTGTCAATGACCACTGTCCACAGAAGACTTCATGAACAGAAATACAGAGGCTACACTGCAAGATGCAAACCACTGGTTAGCCGCTAAAATAGAATGGCCGGATTACAGTTTGCCAAGAAGTACTTAAAAGAGCAACCACAGTTCTGGAAAAATGTCTTGTGGACAGATGAGAAGAAGATTAACTTATATCAGAGTGATGTCAAGAGCAAAGTATGGAAGAGAGAAGGAACTGTCCAAGATCCAAAGCATACCACTCATCTGTGAAACACGGTGGTGGGGGTGTTATGGCCTGGGCATGTATGACTGCTGAAGGTAGTGGCTCACTTATCTTCATTGATGATACAACTGCTGATGGCAGTAGCATAATGAATTCTGAAGTGTGTAGACACATCCTATCTGCTCGTTCAAACAAATGCCTCAAAACTAATTGGTCGGCGGTTCATTCTACAGCAAGACAATGATCCCAAACATACTGATACAGCAACAAAGGAGTTTTTCAAAGCTAAAAAATGGTCATTCTTGAGTTGCCAAGTCAATCACTCAATCTGAACCCAATTGAGCATGCTTTTTATATGCTAAAGAGAAAACTGAAGGGGACTAGCCCCCAAAACAAGCATAAGCTAAAGATGGATGCAATACAGGCCTGGCAGAGCATCACCAGAGAAGACACCCAGCACAGGTGATGTCCATGAATTACAGATTTCAAGCAGTCATTGCATGCAAAGGATATACATGCAAAATGTATAAAAATTGCCTCTATTAAAATCTGACAATCTGCACTTTAACCACATGTGATTTTTCTATTACAAATCTCAAATTGTGGAGTACAGAGGCAAATAAATAAATAAATAAATAAATGATGTGTCTTTGTCCCAAACAGTGTGGAGGGCATTGTATGTATCTCATTAACCACTAAATTGAAACCAATTCCACTGTGAGCCTTATTAAAGTACACAAGGATTCAAGAGTCAAACGAAATAAAGAAGTTGCTCTCGTGTTCAATGAATTTTGCTAGTTTAAAAAAAGTTTCATTTAAGAATTCATTCAGGTCTTACTGTTGAACACTGATTGGAATTTTGTCCAGCAGAAATCTAGTTTACCTTGACAAGTTCTTCCATCTGCAGAAATGCTGAGACCAGTTGGGCAGGAACAGTAGTATGTCCCCATTGCATTGTGGCATGTATGAGAGCAGGCATTATGGATGGAACACTCATCTTCATCTGTGTGGAATAACAGAGGGCTTTAAGGATTTGTATCATTTGTTTTATTAAAGCATCTTTGTCCAATAAAATAATCTAGTTCATCAGTGAACAATAATATTCAACCCACCTGAGCAATAGGGCCTCACTGAATCCAAAGCAAAACCACCTGGACACTGATTACTATGGTCACCTGCATGAAAGAAATAATGTTTAGTTTTGGAGAACACTGGACTTAACTACTTGTCACCAATTCTTAAGAAAAGTTTGTTTCTCTTGCCAATCCTTAGCAAAGCTGCAAGTACACTTCAGCATGGAAATCGGCCCTTAGGCCCAACCCGTCCACGCTGACCAAGATGCCCCACAAGTAAGCTAGTCCCATTTGCCTGTGTTTGGTCCGTATCCCTCTAAACCACCCTTATCCATGCGCTCAACTACCTCCTCCGGCAGCTTGTACCTTGCACCCACCATCCTCTGCGTGAAACAGTTACCTCTCAGATTCCCATTAAATCTTTGCTCTCTCACCTTAAACCTATGTCCTCTGATTCTAGATTCTGCTACTCTGGGCAAGAGACTCCACTTCAACGCAATCTATTCCTCTCATGATTTTGTACACCTCTATAAGAGCATCCCTCATCTTCCTGTGCTCCAAGGAATAGTCTTAGCCTGCTTTAACCTCTCCCTATAGCTCAGGCCCTCGAGTTCTGGCAACATCCTCGTAAATCTTCTCGGCACCCTTTCCAGCTTGACAACATCTAACAGTGATACCACTTTCAGGGAACTATATCTTATAGAGGTATATAAGATCATGAAGGGATTAGATATGGTAAATGTCTTTTACCTAGAGATGGGGAATCAAGAACCAGTGGACATAGGTTTAAGGTGAGGGGGCGGGGGTGGGGGGGGGAAGGGGAAATAAGATACATTAGGAACGTGAGGGGCAACTTCTTTCCACAAAGGGTGCTGGGTATGTGGAATGAGCTGTCAGAGGAGGTTGTTGAGGCAGGGACTATTACAACATTTAAAATAATTTGGACAGGTACATGGACAGGACAGATTTAGAAGGCAAGCAGGTGCGACCAGTGTAGATGGTACATTTTGGTTGGTGTGGGCAGGTTGGGTCAAAGAACAGCACTTCCATGATTTAATACTATGTACGTGTACACTTAAATCCTTTTGTTCTACAACACTCCCCAAACTGGGAAGTTTCCCAAAGCTGGGGAAAAAAACAAAAAATGTATGCCAAGAAAGAGGAAAATATTAAGTGAAACATTTATGAGTTTGGGCCTGATTACAAAAATGAACAATTTTTTTATAACAAAAGTGCATCGGGTTGAGCTGAACTTTGATGTTTTGAAATATATGAAGGACTACATTGTTCTACATCAACCACAATTCCAAATAAATGGAAGGACCTCTTTTCGTTTAAAAATAACCTGCTTTCTGTTACGTTACCTTTTCCGATGATGGCATGGATCTTGTACTCCAGAATTTCATCTAGTGGTCTATATGTTGCCTCAATGGCAGTAGCTTGGAGTGTCTCCACAAGAAATGGCATTCGGCCTAGATTATGATTGTATGTGATGGTGTGATTCCAAGAATATGGTACACTGGCATCATCTACTGTAAACATCCTGGTGGAGTAGGCATAAATCTGGCCTGGTCCTGTCTGAACATAGTCCTCTGAGTAGTCCTGTACATACCACAGAATTGAATGCACAAATTATGTTTGAGTACGTATATTACAGCAAAGATATTCATAAAAATTGCTGATGAACAAACAAAGATTCATTGATTTTGCTACCAGTATCATTACATCATAAAGCCCAGAATGTGCTGAAAAAAAATAATGCACAAGATAAATAGACAGTTAATAATTTACAAATTAGCTGAAAAGTTGAATTATGAATCATCACAAATTGCTGGCCAATTCTCTGCTTTTAACCTTCCTTTCTCCAAGTTTAACAAGGAAACGATTGTAACACTCTTTTAATGATATATTTTAATCGTTTTCATTCACTCAAACAGAAACTTGGAGTCTCAGATTAAGTTTTTGTTGAGCGATTTCAATTACCGTTCCTTTCAGTCTCTTTTTTTCTATTTATCCAGGTTTTCTATCTCTTCATTTCTCTTGTACCTGATTTAACACCGATTTCACCACTCTAATACTCTCTTCCATACCCCATCCATTACTCAATTCTTCAGTCATTTGTCCCATTATTTACTGAATGCCCAGCAGCCATCATGCTATTGATTAACTTGAACTGGCGCCAACTTTTTTGAAAAGGTATTTACAAAGATAATAAAGATGAAGGAGACACTGCTACCTGATATCTGGGTCAATGTTGAAACACTGTTATAATAATGAAAAGGGGTTTAAGATAGACAGGTACACACTTGGCTGTTCCAGATAATATATTTTTGGTCATTAGAGATGAGAAATGTATGTGAATCAGTTGAGATAATATGCATGCATTCCAATCTTTATAGAAAATCTGTAAGTGCACTCTTTATTCACATGCAACACAGCATGATCACAACTTTATTATCCCAGCAGTGAGAATCTATTAGAATTTGCATGCACTTCAACCTAAGTTCCCTCTTATTCAAACATTATGGAGAATCATAACATATTTCCTATTGTACCTTAACATTGAGGTTTACAGATGAGGGAAGTTGCAGCACAAATCCATTCACCACAATGTCCAGTAATAGTGCCCCATCTGAGTCCAGGCCTCTAGCAATGTGCGTCATTCGTAGTATCTCTCCTAGAAATCACAGCGACCAAACCAAAAATAATTCTCACCAGTGCAGCCCATGCTAGTGTTAATGCTTCATGATGTGGTAGTGAATTCAATGCTAAGAGGTTACAGGATGTAAATAAATCAATTCACTGGTACTGATGAACAGAATCTTAAACTGTAATATAAACTGGGCCATTATTTTTAGTTTAGTTTAGTGAAATAGCATGGAAACAGCTCTGAGGGGCAACCAAATCCACTTGATCATCAATTATAGATTCATACTAGTTCATTGTTATCCCACTTTCTCATCTACTCCCTACACATAGAGGCAATTTTACATAGGCTAATTAACCTACAAACCTGCATGTTTGTAGTCAGAAATGGATAATTTTCTTTGTTTTTGTGATCCAAGGAGGCCCATAAAAGTATGAAAGTTTGGATGGATTGGATACGGGGAGGAATATGTCCACATGGAAGAGAAAATAGTCACCAAAAAATCCAAAAGAAGGTTTAGAATAGTTCTCTATAGAATGAGTGGTGAAAATGTGGAACCCACTGTACAAGGAGAAGTTGAGGTGAGAAATATAGATGCATCAAAGAGAAAACTAGACATACCCATGAGACAGAAGAAAATAAAAGGTTACACTGAAATATTTAACTGAGGAAGCTTAAATCAAGCATTAATGTTGGGGTTGAGTGGACTAAATGGCTGCTTTCAGCACCACATATTTTACGTGATTGGACGGAAGGAGCGGTTATTCAAGGCAAATTAAAAGGATGTATTGTTCTCAAAGGACACTGAGACAAAAATAGAATGGGTCCCAAATGTCGTGGGGTTATTCTTGGTCATGCTTTGTCTTGCTATTTCCATGGTAGGTCACTAAATGGGAAAGCCTCTTGTGGAATTTAATATGACTAGTATTAAAAATGTGCAAAATGTCTCATTAGGGCTACAAATGTCTTAATTCTTAAAATCAAAGTTCAACATAGCTAGATCATCTAGATTTGGTTGTGGCAAATGCAGGTCAGGCCTTGAGGGGGATACGACATATATTGCCAAGTAGATTCATCATCGAAGACGAGGGCACAATTGGTTGTGAGGGCAAGTCGTATCTGACAGTCCAATATTGTTATTTTACCCATTTATCAGACATAAGGAAAATCTGACCAATGATACATTTTGCTCATTCCACATTGTAAAGAAGGGTACTACAACCATGCACAGGTACTAAAACCCAAATTACATTAAATCCGTCAAGATCATATAATTTAACAGGGTCATAGGGTTGGCTTGAAAATATTCCCTTGGTTCTGTTAGCCTGCTTAAAAAAGGGATTATATTGGTCTCAGATGGTTGATATTATAATTAATTTTATTTCATTATCTCTTTTATTTCATTAGAGGACATTGATTTGGTTTCTTTTCTGGGAAATTATTCTATTAGTTAATATGCTCATCATTTTTTTCTGTGCCATTTTGATTTAACCATTAAACTCTTTCAAATAAATATCCTATTAAAGTAAAACAGATAGGAACGTAAATTAAGTACTTAACCTACAGCATTGAAAGTAGTAGGCATTAAACTTTCCAGTTGCAGAAATCTGAAATGTCCTCATAGTTACAGTTGAACACAGTGAGGCAAAGTTATTGATAGAATATGGTCCAAACAACACAAAATTTGCCAATCAGTATAATTCAGTTTCTCATAGTTTGCAACTGATTCATTACCTCCTTATTAATTAAATAAAACACATGGTCAAATGCTAAGAGTGTGATTAATTCTCCCAGTTAAGAACATTTGTGTTGAAATAAAGCCAGGCATTATTAGCAGACAAATAAATTGTTCATTGATAATGAGCTGTTTCAACACATTTCAATTAATTTTAAATAGATCTGTTTACACCTTGATAGCAACAAAGGACAAAATTACACGCAAATTAACATTAAAAATGTGGAGACATAGAAAACTTTTGCACATCTGTTTAATTGATAAATCTGTTGATCTAACATTCATATTAACATTTAAAGGGATAGCCACCTATTCTGCACTGACCAGTGAGAAGAGAGGTCATTAAGGACGGTGCCTCAAATGTCTCTAGGGGCTCAAATAGAGAAAGCTGGTAGACAGTGTGTGAGGCAGGAGGCAGAGAGGGAAGCACTCAGACCCAACATGTAGGGGGGGGAAAGAAGAAAAAAGACAATAAGCAGAGAATAAGAGGTGGTGGGTTTCTTAAATGTGTGAGCAGAGAGACAGGGGGGTGTTAAATGATGGTAGAAGCAATAGGTAGCAAGGTGAAAAGTAAAAGTGGCAGGCAGATAAATCCAGGGCAAAAATCAAAAAGGGCCACTTTTCAACATATTTGTATAAGGGGTAAGAATGTTGTAAAAACAAGCCTGAAGGCTTTGTGTCTCAATGCAAGGAGCATTCGTAATAAGGTGGATGAGTTGAATGTGCAGATAGCTATTAATGACTATGATATAGGTGGGATCACGGAGACATGGCTCCAGGGTGACCAAGGCTGGGAGCTGAACATCCAGGGATATTCAATTTTTAGGAGGGATAGACAGAAAGGAAAAGGAGGTGGGGTAGCATTGCTGGTTAGAGAGGAGATTAACGCAATAGAAAGGAAGGACATTAGCTTGGAGAATGTGGAATCGATATGGGTAGAGCTGCAAAACACTAAGGGGCAGAAAACGCTAGTGGGAGTTGTGTACAGGCCACCTAACAGTAGTAGTGGCTGGGAATGGCATCAAACATGAAATTAGAAATGCGTGCAACAATGGTAAAACAGTTATAATGGGTGACTTCAATCTACATATAGACTGGGTGAATCAAATTGGCAGGGGTGCTGAGGAAGATTTCTTGGAATGTATGCAGGATAGTTTTCTAAACCAACATGTAGAGGAACCAACGAGAGAGCAGGCTATTCTAGACTGGGTATTGAGTAATGAGGAAGGGCTAGTTAATAGTCTTGTTGTGCGTGGCCCCTTGGGCAAAAGTGACCATAATATGGTTGAGTTCTTCATTAGGATGGAGAGTGACATAATTCATTCAGAAACGAGGGTTCTGAATTTAAACAAAGGTAACTTTGAAGGTATGAGACGTGAATTGGCCAAGATAGACTGGCAATTGATTCTTAAAGGGTTGACGGTGGATGTGCAATGGAAGGAATTTAAAGACTGCATGGATGAACTACAACAATTGTTCATCCCAGTTTGGCAAAAGAATAAATCAGGGAAGGTAGTGCATCCATGGATAACAAGGGAAATCAGGGATAGTATCAAAACTAAAGATGAAGCATACAAATTAGCTAGAAAAAGCAGCCTACCAGAGGACTGGGAGAAATTCAGAGTCCAGCAGAGGAGGACAAAGGGCTTAATTAGGAAAGGGGAAATTGATTATGAAGGGAAATTGGCAGGGAACATAAAAACTGACTAAAAGTTTTTATAGATATGTGAAGAGAAAAAGATTAGTTAAAACAAATGTAGATCCCTTGCAGTCAGAAACAGGTTCTGGTTCTGTCTTCACTAAGGAAGACATAAATAATCTGCCGGAAATAGCAGGGGACCGGGGGTCAAATGAGATGGAGGAACTGAGTGAAATCCTAGGTTAGCCGGGAAGTGGTGTTAGGTAAATTGAATGGATTAAAGGCCGATAAATCCCCTGGGCCAGATAGGCTGCACCCCAGCATACTTAAGGAAGTAGCACCAGAAATAGTGGATGCATACAATTTAAAAAATAAATCAAAATATTCAACTAACCAGTGGCAAACTCAACTTGTGTCTCCCGCCTGAAAATTCCCTTTGTTAGAGTGTATCCATTGAATGCTTCCCCAATTTCCTTTGCAGTTGTCCAATAAATGGGATTTAAGATTGAAATGAGTTTCCTCATGGCAGGCCCTAAAAATACAGTGGAATATGTAACACAGATCAGCATAGTATAATATCACAACCACGCTAGTACCTGTACTGTGCATACTATAATTCTCACACACAGTGACCAGGGTCAAGAACGTGTTTTTAAAGGCAATTCATCAGGAAGAGCAAACTTCAAATCTTAGGATGGTTGTGCAGGAAGGGTCCTAATCCTGTTGCTCATAAAATAATTGTAAAGTGATGAGTAGTGTTGTTCATCACCATGTCAAATACATTATTAAATAACGAGGGTTTCCTCTTGCATATTATTACTGCAACAAAGATAACAAGACTGTTAAATTGCAAGGTAACATCCCCTTTTCCTCCCATGTCTTCACTTGAAATCTTTTTATTCAGTTTCTAACTCCTACTTCCAAAGATCAACATCTGTTATTTAATTTTATTCTGCAATTTGATTTTATTTGCAGGTGAACATCACCTACACTGATTTGAAACTCAGCTTCTTCACATGAAGCCCACTGAACAGCCCAGACCTTTCTGTTATGTTCATATCTGCAGAAGTTTCATTGATCTATAACATCAGTCACTTACCAATGCTTCTTGGCACGTTGGAGATTTCTGCTTGTATATTCCGTGTACCAGTTTCTGAACTCTCAAATATGGTGGCATTCAGCAAGGCAACACCAAATTCCACATTATTAATATTTCCTATAACACTTCCCCTGGCATGCTGAGGACCACCTGAAAGGAAGGAACACAGTTGCTGCACATCACCTGCCGCATTAAAGCAAAACCTTAAAGGGCCTGTCCCACTTGGGCAACCTAAGCTGCGAGTTTAGAAGAGTTTGCCCTGGACTCAAACTGGCAGAATGGTCGACACGAGGTCCTAGGAGGTCGTACAAGGTGGCTGGAAGTCTCCTTCTTGCTCGAGGGAGGTTCCTGCCTACTCGCGGCCTCAGCTAGGTCGCGGAAAAAATTTCAGGATATTGTATCGGCATGGGTCTTTTTCACTCATAGCGCAGTGGAGTGGGGTCACTATTTACTTACAGGCACTCGTGGGCAGCCATAGGCCATCTCCTTCGCTGACTGGCCATTTTGGTTGGCTCATTGGAGTGTCACAGCCTAGGAAGTCCTACCGGTAGGTAAAATGCCCGCTAAATTTTATTGAACTTCTTAAAAGTGTCTCCACTCCTTCTCTCTCCCCCCCACCCCCCCCCCCCCCTTCTCTCTCCTTCCTCCCCCTGCGCTCTCTAAAGGACTTAAAGGCCTGTCCCACTTTCACGACCTAATTCACGACCTCTGCCGAGTTTGCCCTTGACTGATACTCGTAGCATGGTCGTCACGAAGTCATAGGTAGGTCGTAGCAGGTCGTGATGCTAGTCATAGGTACTCTTGGCATCAAGTAGGTCGGGGCGTTTTTTCAACATCATGAAAAGTGTCCACGAGTAAAAACGGTCGTGAATTAGGTCGTGAAAGTGGGACAGGCCCTTTACGGTACACTGTGGCAGCCGTTTACCTTCCTCTTCATCGCGCAGAGTGTGAGTGTGTGTGGTCGGTAGATGCAGCTCGCGGTTCGATCGATCCAGCTCGCGGTTTTAACGTGGATGGTCGATCCAGCTTAAGGCTTTCCAGGAGAGTGCCCTCGAGCTTGAAGGTCGAAGACACTCTTCTGGACTCGTGGATTAGGTCACCCAAGTGGGACAGGCCCTTAAGGCACAGACTAAACTCTGTTGGTTGTACATTTAATCAAATTTGCAAAGGCTGATAAGCAACAATTCCAGAATTTCATAGGATTAAATACAAAAGAAAACTTCTTGCACAATAATGTTATTAGGTCTAAATAATCACTGTAAATTTCAGAATTGTGTGGAACTTAATCTTACAAAGATCATTCTCTTAATTATGCTCTTATTTTTAAATCAAACCTCTCTTTGACCAGGTTTGTGATCAGTCACACACCAGTGGCTTCTCTTGCGATTCATTATCAAGTTGCATTTGACATTCACTCCTGTGCATTTCCTTTAGGCTATTTAATCATGTTAAACGTGCTATTTAAATACAACCAAATTCTCCAACCCCATTTCACAACCCCACAAATGAAACAGCAGGTGGGGGAGAGAAAGTAAATGACTGGGTGAAGAAATTCATTCAGTCAGGGCTGGTTGACAATGTAGGTCAAATAAACTTTTGGAAAATTGATTTAACATTCAGAGTAAATCCAACAGAGGCATTTCAGCAAATGCTTCTGTTGTAGAAATGAAAGCACAGGAGCAGGTTGTTTGTCCTGAATTAATTTCAACAATGCTTAGATTAAAAAACAGTGACATCGCATATCCAATGGCAAAGAAATACCAACCTCAGTAGCCTCTTAAAAGTGGTTGTAGTTATCTCATGAAAACCATACCAACTTCAAAGTTACAGTTTCCTTGACCATTCAATGAAGCAGCTTACAAACCTGGACAAGGTTGCGTTTTACACCTGGAGACCTGAGAACTATCTCCTGGGCATGAGCGGCCTCCATTCAATGGCACTGGATTGTTACACAAACGGAGTCTCCTCTGTTCTCCACCTCCACATGCTGCTGAACAATCATTCCATGCTTGCCAAGGACCCCAGTTTCCATCCACTTCAGGAGAAATAAGAAATATAATTAAGAAGGGCGATTATTAGCATATTTTTTGGTGATTATTGCGGAACAGGGGTTGTTTTTACAGCAACATTAACTCCACATATGATTCACATCCAAGTGTTTTTTTTTTAGTTACTCTTCTCTCATTTGCACTAAAGGAGAATTGAAATAATATAACCTAGTACCTAGGCTCTGAATTCTTCTGAGAGGGCCGTCAGACGTATTCAGAGTGTGTCTTGAATGAGCAGTAGCTGCTCACCAGTCCGTGTGAAGGGCTGCGTGACACATGACCCTTGTGTTGCCTCTGAAACGTCTGAATACCTGGTTTTGTCTTGGGAATTTGGAAGATACACCCCTTGGCATGTAGTATCTGTATGAGTCCATATGCTGTGAGAGGTTTTGAGCAGGCTATAGCTGGATCTGATTATGGATTTATATATATTTGTGCTGAAAGGTTAAATATTAAAGCAGCTCTATAAAGAGCAGGGGAGTAAAGCTCTGTAGCCATAGTTCTCCCTGGGGTTATATCTATTTTCTTAGGGATAGTAGAAATTTTTGGAGTTTGGTATACTCTGCAATTTTGGACAAACATCTTGTGCAATCTGCCTCAAGAGACTGTGGTATGCATCTCAATGGAAAAACAACACATCACAATGAAAATCCTCACTCAGACACCACAATATCCCTTTCACTGTATCAAGAACTATTGCAACTTTTATTACTACGGTGGTGCTAGTTCTGATGCTGCATCTTGTGCCATATTTACAAAGCGAATGGTATGTTAGCTTTCATAGCAAAAGGATTTGAGTACAGGAGCAGGGAGATCTACTTCAGTTGTACAGGGTCTTGGTGAGACCACACCTGGAGTATTGCGTGCAGTTTTGGTCTCCAAATCTGAGGAAGGACATTATTGCCATAGAGGGAGTGCAGAGAAGGTTCGGTTTATACTCTCTGGAATTTAGGAGATTAAGAGGGGATCTTATAGTTCACAGCTTAAGGATAAGTAAGACCACTTTTTTCTGAGTCTCTGGCATCTTGGTGATCAGCCATGATCATTTTACTCTATGTTTCATGCCACTATGCTCAAATCTGTATATTGTTACCACAGCACTTCTGAAATATAAACAGGAAATGCTGGAGACACTCAGCGGGTCAAACATCCTCTGTGGAAGGAGAAACAGAATTAGTGCTTCAGTTCGAAGATCCGACATTAGAACTGGGAAAAGAGATTTGTCCAGCAGGCCAGGATGTACAACTAGTGAGTGAAAAACTGAGCCAAAATCACAGATAGGGGACAGGCAAGAATGGCTAGTTCTGATACAGATGGAAAGAAAGAAAGCAAGTTACCTGAAGTTGAAGTTTGTTTTTGAGTTATTGACAAGTGAAACTAATTTAATTTCTCGTTTTTAAAGCCTTAAAATACTAATGTAACTGACCTGGACAAATATCGGAGTTACACCGATGAATCTGTGTGTCGGCTCCAGCACATGCCCTTCCACCACTCGCTGGCCGGGGATTGTCACAGGTACGATAGCGTCGCATTTGGCCTCCATTGCATGTTCGACTGCAGGTTCCCCAACTGCTCCATGGACCCCAATTCCCATGTACTGGCAAACATTATTAGCATTATTAATAGTGCTGTGACTTGCAACATAAGTATACAGAGAACAGGACACATTCGAGCCCTGCTGAACATCCATGACCACATGCAATCTAATTTCTTCTTGTTATTATCCTGTTATTTACAAATTACATCTATTATTCTGTAACTTATGTATGAGATTGTGATTAAATAGATTTCAAAATTTTATCTGTGGAAAAAGAGTCAACAAATCCATAAGTGGAAAAAGTTAGCCTTCAGATTCCTATTACATTTTTTCCCCTTCAACCTATGTCCTCTGGTCATCTACCCGATCTATTCCTCTCATGATTTTATACACCTCTATAAGATCACCCCTCATCCTCCTGCGCTCCAAGGAATAAAGTCCCAGCCGACAACCTATGACTATAGCTCAAACCCTCTAGTCCTGGCAACATCCTCGTAAATCTTCTCTGAGGCTTTAAAGCTTGACAATATCTTTCCTATAACTTTCTATATTTGCCCAATATCACCTCAGAAGGACAGGGCACATATTCCCAAATTCAGTGTTTAAATGTACACACCTAAATTTATTGATGGCCAACAGTCATCATACTCACTAGGACATGGGTCAGTGTTGCAGAAGTCCATTTGTACATCGCTGCCTTCACAGTAGTGGCCTCCATGCTGCGGAATAGGGTTGGAACAGGTCCTGGCCCTTTGGCGAGTGCCTCCTCCACATGACACACTACAAGCACTCCAGCTGATCCAAGGTGTCCATTTCCCATCCACTTAAACAGTGTGAAACCAGATACAACAGATGAAGTTTGTTTGACATCAATTCTGGCAGCTAGTTAAGTTTATTGTCTCGTGTACCAAGGAACCGTGAAAAGCTTTTGTTGTGTGCTAACCAGCCAGCGGAAAGACAATATGTGATTACAATCGAGCCATTCACAATGTACAGGTACATGGTAAGGGAATAACGTTTAGTGCAAGGTAAAGCCAGTAAAGTCTGATCAAAGATAGTTTGGGGGTCCCAGGTGAGGTGCATGATAGTTCAGGACTGCTCTCTGGTTGTGGTAGGATGGTTCAGTTGCCTGATAACAGCTGGGAAGAAACTGTTCCTGAATCTGGAGATGTGTGTTTTCATACTTCCCTACTCAACAGGACTTACCGATGTGTACAGAGTACAGAGTAAAGATGGCAGCTTTACATTAGTCAAAACTGTAGTGGTCAAGACCCAAAGTAAATGTAGTGAATAATGAACAACTATGTGCTTGATTTCAAGTATTTCCGATTGCATGCACAGGTCTCACTGCATGGACTGACTTTGGTGTCTTCCCTCACAGTGGGAAACTTTGATCCTGTTGTGTGGGGATGTTTTATGTTGAATTCTATCAACTCAGTGTTGTGTTCTTTATTTTTACTGTATGGCTGCATGGTGATTTCATTTCTCTGTGCCAATCGGCACATGTGACAAATAAATGAATCTTGTATGTTGTATCTTGTATCTTGTAAATTGCTTATGTTTGGAACTTGGCAAGCATTTGTACAATATTGTATAATGCCTTCATCGTTTTCTAGTTGTGTTCATTATTGCTTATTGTAGTTATGATGAAAGCACTTAATCCATGGCTCTGGTTTTGGGAGAGCCAGCTAAGGGGAGACACTTTTATCAGAACAGTTGTATCAAAGCGGAGAGCTTATTCCATTCCACAGACTAAGCAAACTTCCTGATGTTTTCAGAACAGCAGAGTTCTTTGACCTCATGTGTTTCTACTTGTTTACCTGGGCACATCCTGTTCTTACAAACGCGCGTCTGTGCGTCCTGGCCTTCACAATGTGTCCCATCAAATGACGGGGGTGGATTGTTGCAGAGTCGCAATCTAGACTGGGTACCTTTCCCACAGGTCTCACTGCATGGACTCCATGGCAACCAGGGACTCCAGCCACCAACCACTAGAGGGAGATGAATAAAAAGACGGTGGATATTTCAGTCCATAAAAGAACAAAATTAGGAGACCACATCTAGAAAAATAGTCTATTGGTTAGAACATCTAAAATCTGTGATGTTTTGGATAGAAATATTTAAGATAATTTCGAATGTTGTTAATATGAATCTGATCCCTGACTCAAAGTTAATAATATTGGGAATATTAGAAACAGATCAACTAATAACAACGAATCAAAGAATTTTTATTGATTACATTTTAATAATTGGGAAAAAATTAACATTGAAATTCTGGAAAGGTCCTACATCTCCCACAACCAAAATGTGGATTACAGGAATGTCGGAGACACTTCATCTGGAAAGATTAAGGCTTGTCCTACTGGACAAGTTGGATCTTTTCAGAGGGATATGGTCGCCATTTATTGAATATTTAAAGGGTCAAAATGGCTCGGTGTGAGAGCCTGACTGAAGCCAGATATAATAGGAATGGAAATACAAATGAATTGAATATCATGGATATATCTCCAATGATGGATAACCTGTTTAATACTCCACTCATTTTTTATTTTTTTTTATTTTCTATTTTTACTTTATTTTTCTCTATTTTTTCCTGAGTCTGCAATTAAAAAAAAATATAGAAATACAAATAAGACATAATTGTTAATATTAATAATATTACGAATGTATGTGACAAGTATATTTTTTTAATATGTACTTACGTCTAATAAAAATATTTAACAAAAAAAAAATCTGCGATGTTATTGCAAAATAAACACACATTTTGGTATACTTTATTTTTAAGATATTTTGGCCCATTGAGTACACTGACTCTCTGAGCATTCCCATCAGCTCACTTCCTTGTGACTGACTCTTTCTTTCTGGCCTATCAACTCTTTTCGATTCTCCTACCATTCCACCTACTCTAGAGGGTAACTTACAGCGGCCAATTCATCTATCCATTTATATTTGGGATGTGGGAGGAGACCTATGCAGTCATGTGGACAACATGAAAATTCCATTCAGGTAGCACCCAAGGTAAGGATCAAAGCCAAATCAGGGAGCTTTTGTATAGCAGACACAAAAAGCTGGAGTAACTCAGCAGGACAGGCAGCATCTCTGGAGAGAAGGAATGCGTGAGGGTTTGGATCGAGACCCTTCTTCAGACTGGTTAGGGATAAGGAAACAAGAGATATAGACGGTGATCTGGAGAGTTAAAGAACAATTAATGAAAGATATGCAAAAAAGTAATGATGATAAAGGAAACAGGCCATTGTAAGCTGCTGTAGAGTGAAAAGTGCGACTTGGATGGGGGAGGGATAGAGAGAGAGAGAGGGAAGGAGTGCGGGGGCTACCTGAAGTGAGAGGTCAATATTCATACCACTGGGCTCTAAGCTGCCCAAGCGAAATATGAGATGCTGTTCCTCCAATTTGCATTTAGCCTCACCCTGACAATGGAGGAGATGGAGTACAGAAAGGTCTGTGAAGGAATGGGAAGGAGAATTAAAGTGTCCAGCAACCGGGAGATCAGGTTGGTTCGCGCGGGCTGAACAAAAGTGTTCCACGAACCGATGCAGTAATAAATGTAATGAAGATAGAGTTCAGGGTTAGGGCCAGTGTATGCCTGTAGCGATGATAAAGGAAGTAGGCCATTGTAAGCTGTTTTTAGGGTGAAAATGAGGAGCTAGTGCGACTTGGGTGGGGGAGGGATAGAGAGCGAGGGAATGCCGGGGCTGACTGAATTGTACACTGCAGGTGTACAGTGGCCCTATCCCCGAACTCTATCTCCGTTACATTGATGACTGCATTGGTACTACCTCCTGCACTCATGCAGAACGCACGGACTTCATCAACTTCACCACCAATTTTCATCCTGCACTCAAATTTACTTGGACCATCTCCGACACCTCCCTCCCCTTTCTTGATCTCACAGTCTCCATCACAAGAAATAGACTATTGACTGATGTCTATTACAAACCCACTGACTCCCACAACTATCTCGACTACACTTCTTCCCACCGCTTCCTGCAAAGACTCTATCCCCTACTCCTAATTCCTCCGTCTACAGGTACGCCACATCTGCACCCAAGATGAGATGTTCCATACTAGAACATCCAAGATGTCCTAATTCTTTAGGGTACTGGGGTTCCCCTCTCCCATCATAGATGAGGCACTCACTTGTGTTTCCTCAGTACCCGCAGCTCTGCCCTTGCTCCCCCTCCCCCTAGTCGCAACAGAGACAGAGTCCCCCTAGTTCTTACTTTTCACCCCATCAGCCGCCGCAGACAACACAGAATCCTCCAAAATTTCCGCCATCTCCAACGGGATCCCATCACAAGCCACATTTTCCCATCTGCACCTCTTCCCACCTTCTGCGGAGAGTGTTCCCTCTGCAACTTCCTGGTTAACTCATCCCTTCCCACCCCCTCCCCAGGTACGTTCCCCTGCAACCGCAGAAGATGCAACACCTGTCCCTATACCTCCCCTTCGACTCTGTCCAGGGACCCTTACAGTCCTTTCAGGTTAGGCAGAGGTTCACTTGAACCTCCTCCAACCTCATCGACTGTATCCGTTGTTCAAGATGTGGACTCTTATACATTTCGCAAGACCAAACGCAGACTGGGCGATTGTTTCGCGGAACACCTTCGCTCAGCCCGCGTGAACCAACTTGAACTCCCGTTGCTGGACACTTTAACTTTCCTTCCCATTCCCACACAGACCTTTCTGTCCTCGGTCTCCTCCATTGTCAGGGTGAGGCTAAACGCAAATTGGAGGAACAGCATCTCATATTTCGCTTGGGCAGCTTACAGCCCAGTGGGATGAATATTGACTTCTCTCACTTCAAGTAGCCCTGGCATTCTCTCTCTCCCTCCCCCATACAAGTCGCACTAGATTCTCATTTTCACCCTACAAATAGGTTACTGTTTCCTTTATCATCGTTACCTTTTTGCATATCTTTCATTCATTGTTCTTTAGCTCTCTACATCATCGTCTATATCTCTCGTTTCCCTTATCCAGTCTGAAGAAGGGTCTCGACCCGAAACGTCACCCAATCCTTCTCTCCAGAGATCATGCCTGTCCCCATGAGTTACTACAGCTTTTTGGGTCTATCTTTGGTTTAAACCAGCATCTGCAGTTCCTTCGTACACAATTTTGTGTAGCAGCTCTATTGCAGCACACTATGCTGCAATGTGTTACAAGAAAATTACCCCCAAATTGGGAAATAATTCAGAATGGATTGGCAAAAATAATGTGATTTTTTTTAACAACAAAGCAATTTGGGACCAAGAATAAATGACCGAACATGAATCATAAGATACTTTTCTTCCTTCATACCTATCTTGTGAAACAAACTATGTACAGTTTTAAAGTACCTAGAATAGAATTGGAACAGGTAAACCATTTTCTCCTTAAATCACCCATAATGGACAAGAATTGACTGATCAGTTGCTGAAGGCATGCTTGTTCCATAGCAATGTGTTTGGTTGTTTTCATTGATTTACAAACATTGCACTAAAATGTAACAAAAATAAGCCAGAGATCTGAAAGCTGTACTCTGTACATGGAACAGGTAATTCCCCATCACCTGCAACTTCCTAAATCACCAGAGATTCCTACTGAAATCTACAGTCCGTGGATATGCCCCCAACTTCACTCAAAAACAATGTAGATGAAGCTCAAAAAGTTGTTGAGTGGGGAGAGTTTTTTATTGCCAAGAAATTGTTGGTACTATCTCCCTTATAAGGGGTTATAAAGAAGAAAGATAACACCATTTGGGATGGGAAACTTGGCAGCTCGGTGATAGCTGGCATCCAAATGTCCATTCTCTCACGTTACCAATTACAGAGACCATGTTCTCTCATATCTAGAGGGCATACTATTCCAGCCCAGTGGATTTTGTTAATGGGCTCGGCAGCATTTGGATGTGAACCGCAATATGGATAAAGATCATTACGGTACATTGGTCTCAATGTCTTGGAAGCTCTACTGATAATTTAGATGGAATGGCAGAGATAAAATGTTTTGTAATATTTCAGAATACCATACTTAATTTCATATAACTTTTGAATGCATGGCGAAGCTTACCTCAATACTATTATTTTTTAGAGGAGGCAAGGAAAGAGAGGTCGGATAAAAAGGTGTTTAAAACAAAAAGCAAACGTGATAAAAGGTTACAGTGTAAAAACCTCCATCTCAATATATCCTCTGAAATGTTTAATGGACAGGGTGATCAGTTTGAGTCCCGAGTCCTTAGCTATGAATATTCCATTATTTTAATTTATGGGATGCAGGTGTCACTGCTCAGGCTGGCATTACATGTTCTTTAGCAATGGCCTTCATTGGAATAAATGACTCATTTATTCACTAGATAATTGCAGAGAGCTGAAAAAGTCAAGCACTTTGTATGGGCTTTGAGACAGACTAGAAAAACATGACTGATCTCCATCCCTGAAGGAGCCGGAAATTGTTATTAACTCTAGACTTTTCAAATCTCGTATCTTTAATTAATAACCTTTAATATTCCTGAGATAATGAGACAATGCTCCCACTCCACTCTCTGAGAGGTCTTGGTGGAGAGAAGATGAGTAAAGATTGTTGGTTTGGAATGGTCTGGTTCACCTGGACATGGCTGGATGTTGCACATGATGGCCTCCACCGCCTTGCCCTCACATCGTCTCCCCCCAAACTGCATTGATGGATTACTGCAACTCCGGGTCCTTGTCCGATTTCCCTGGCCGCAAGTACGAGAACACTCTTCCCACTGGCCCCACTTGGACCAACTCCCATCCACTAAAAGCATAAAGAGGCATAAAGATATTTCATCAAAAAACTCCACAAAATGCTCAACCCACCATTGACGTGTAACAGAGATCATGTCCCAAGATTATTTTGAAGCAAGTGGTTAGGTTAATGTAAACAAAGGGAGAACTATAAATATAAAACTTAAAATTAATTTCCTCTCTGACTTGTTGCTCCTCATGCTCTTCTCACACTGAAATATTCAAAGGTCCTGGTCCGCCGCAGATATGATTGAAAAGTGAGGGACTGGACTGGTGTCTCTTGTGATCATTGCACTGCAGGAGTTGCAAAAGATTTCAAAAGATGCAAAAGGGCTGGTCTTTTGTATTTTCTTGCTGCAATCATTCCACCAGTGAGAGTATTGGTTCCTGTAGTTTAATTAGTTTATTATTGTAATGTTACCGAGGTACAGTACTTTCAAGTTTACTCTTGCGGGGAGTGGGTTGGCAGCAAGGAAACAGCTGAAGTAGGTGGAGGGAGACGGTCAGTGGTGAGGAGGCACCCGAAGTGCGGGGGGGTTGGGTTGGCAGTGAAAGGATTGGGTCGGCATTAGTGGGGTGGGTCGGTGATTAGGGGGTGGGTCGGTGGTGCGGGGTCAATCTGAAATTGGGGGAGGGGGAGTCGGCAGCAGACTGAGGATGGATCGATATTTGCAGATCATCACCCACCCACAAATGCACCGGAAGCTCTGAGTGAATGAACTAGGAGGTAATTTCAGCAGTGACCATCCTCTTATTACGCAAAGACATAATTGCACAACTTTCACAACAAGTATCACTGGACTGTCTCAATAGATTTATTTTGCATCATAGCCTTGGTCTTTTCTCACCTACTATCTTTTGGAAGTTGGGACCAAAACACCTTGGTTGCGTCAGCCTGGTGATGTAATTAAAAAACACTAGTCTACATGTGGTGGCTCACCTTCATGCAGAGTTTTCAGTCATGGTTTAGTGAACTCCCACATAAATGAAGACATTTCACTGAGTGGTAAAAACTTAGGGAATACTAAAAGGAAAATGATCGGCTTAGTTTTATTCCTGTTTCCAATATAGGAATAAGAAATGTAACCATTAACTTTAAATTTAGTTTTTGTTTAGTTTTAGTTTTAGAGATACATTGCGGAAACAGGGTTTTCGGCCCACGAAGTCTACACTGACCAACGATCCCCACACATTAACACTGCCCTACACACACTAGGGACAATTTACATTTATACCAAGCCAGTTAACCTACAAAGCTCTTTGGAGTGTGGGAGGAAACCAAAGATCTCTGCGAAAACCCACGCATGCCACCGGGAGAATGTAGAAACTCCGTACCGACAAGCACCTGCAGTCAGGATAGAACCCGGGTCTCTGGCGCTGTAAGGCAGCAACTCTATCGCTGCGCCACCGTGCCGCCCTTGAAGTTCTAAACTATTATGTAACATTATACTGTGAAATTGAAACACACCTGGACAAGGTTTGGACTGGCATTCCCGTGTTTGTGTGTCAGTGCCTTGGCAAAACCGTCCTCCGTTTGCAGGCACTGGATCTTGACAAAGTCGCAGCCGTTTCCGTACTCCCTGTCCACAGGTCACACTGCACGGTCCCCACTTCAGCCACTCGGAAAACCCACCATGTACTGGAGGGAACAGATCAACAGGAATTCAAATAGCCAATACTTCACTTTACTATTCTGTAGCATGTCTTGTATCAAACATGTATACATTATCAAAGATACTCTTAGTGCTTTCAGCTTTATTGCTGATGGACAAGTTTAATTCATGGCTTGTAAGAGAATTAGAGAGATAAATTAAACTATATTATCTTTGACATGAAACCATGACTCTGTTTCTCTTCCCACAGCTGCAGCTTATTCTGCTCAGTATTTCCAGCACTTTTTTAAATTGTAGTTAAATGATCTCCCATCTTTCACAGGTTCCCACACATCCTGTGATTAACTCTGCAAATAAGGTGTTAGCCCCAATGACTAAATGACCATTCCTTATACATTCATCCAGATGGAGGATTGGTAAAGAGGTAGTTTGAAAATAATTGTAACGTCATAATATTATGGTTTAATGCAGTGATATACCTCAAGGCCCAACACTGTGAAAATCCCCCTTGTGCTGCGGTAAATCTATGCTAATTCAATAATAGTCACAGGCAACTTGGCAAAATGATTATCTTCACCTGCTTATATGGGCAGAGAATTGGAAGTTTAATTTAGATGATGTGGAAAGTGAACATTTTTAAACACCTATGCATTTCTGCTCTCTAACCTAGCAAAAGCACACTTGATCATTCCGAGAGCATTTGTTTGTGTTAATGAAAGCATTCAGGAGGATCCACCCAAACCTTGTACAGTCAAGGTGATTTGGACAAGCACTGAACCCATTAGGTTCCTGGCCACACACTCGTATTCTGACGTGTCCTCCTTCTGCACTGCTGCGAGCCGCAGCGAGCTGTTGGATAAGATTGTGATCCTGTCATTCCCAACGAGTGACCGCCCTTGCCGGGACCATTCCACAGTTGGAAGTGGCTCTCCTCCTGCTTGGCAGTTCAACATCACTGTGTTTCCAGCATCAGTAATGGTATCCATAGGTTCGACTGTGAACACTGGGGAACCTGGAGAAGAAATGGGACCACTGATAGGAACAAAATAAAGAAAACTTGACTCATGCATTTTCTTTCAATTGAGCAATCTCCGGGAGGAAGCTAAGATTCTACTGGAGGGTACAATCAGTTGAAAAAATGCATCAGATGATGCCAACATCCCAAACTTCAGAGAACAGATACAAGGCAATGGTTGGAGGAAGAGGGAAATGCTCCATACAAACTTCCAAAGAGGAAATATAGAACAGTATAGCACAGGAACAGGCCCTAAATTATGGTCCATAAATACAGCAGTGTGCAGAAAGTGAAATGCAGATTGTTGAAGACTAGGTAGCAGGGTCTCTATCTCTCTCTCACTGACACACTCCATTTCTCTTTCTCAATGACAAGAGAGTGTGTAATAAACAAAGATGTTTTATGAACATTAAACCACATCAACATAAACACATAGACCACAGGGCAGACCATGTGCTAGATGGTCTATGTCTCACATGCACCCCCTGCAATATCCTTTTGTGCTTCCTTGGATGGACCTAAGCTGAAGGCATCCTTGCTATGGCTGCCCCATGAAGCAGTGTAGTCCACCAATGGTGATTTGATCTCTGGTACCTCAAGCTCCCAAAAGCTTGTGCTGTCAAAGGTCTTTTCAACTAAATCTCTCATGATGCCTCTAATAATAACATGTGAAAGGTTAAAATAAACAAACAAACAAAAAATAAATAAAAAGACTAATATAAATTCACATATTGAATTGAAATTAGTTATCATATTGTTTTAAAGAAGTAGGCAAACACTAGCTTCTCATCCAGGTCAGCTACTCTATTGTAAAGAATGGGATGCATCCCATCATGTATCTGACCCTCAGTTTAGTATGTGAAACTGCCCAGTCTCATAGTACATCAGGCTCCAGTCTCACATATGTACGCAACAGAAAGTCCTGAATCATATGCTCCATTTGTACTGTAACAATTAGCAGTGCAGGGCACTTTGCCAACAATGCATGTGCCACAGAGCCTACTGAATACTAAAACAAAATTTGCCAAAATAAATGTTAGACACAGATGCACAAGTATAAGCCAATCTGGAAGGAATTACAATGAGGGTGAAAGAAAGTTCGGAAGTTTTTGATTAAATTTTCTAAATAATGGAATAAAATCTTAAATCCAAAGGGATGAATCCTGGTCGGAATGAGATGCATTCTCTGTGAGTCAGTGATTTATGACTTTAAGTTTTTCTAAATAAAATTATATTCACCTCCATTCACAACAATTTGTTATGATGGGCATAAAATTATGTTTCCTTAATAGTTATTATGAATATTTTAAAGTTTGAGCTAATGTAAGTAATTCCGATGCACAGACTTACTCTGCAGAGTCAGGGTCACGCTGCGCTCAACCACGCCGGCATCATTAGTAGCAATGCACTTATAGTCTCCTGCATCTTCATTCTAGAAACAAAAAAAGATTAAAATATAAAGGATGAACAAATGTATAAACAAATTCTGTCCACGTGGCTTCATTTTCCTTGTACAAACACTATGTGTACATACTCTAACCAGAAAGCAGGGTAATATAATCGTTTTAACTTGTGCTAATTAGTGTAGTTTTTTTCCAGGCTAAACCAATTCTAGGGGTAACATGACACAAAGCGTTGGAGTAACTCAATGGGTCAGGCAGCATCTCTGGAGTCTCAGGCCGGGACCCTTCTTCAGACTGATTGTAATTGGGGGGAGAGAAGCTTGAAGAGAGGTGGGGCTGGGACAAAGCCTGGCAAGTGATAGGTGGTAACAGGTGAGAGGGTTTGATTGTTTGCAAAAATATCTTATATTTTGAAAGTATAAAATGTAATGCCTTGATATAAATTTATAATTTCCCATCTCCATCACTATGAATTTCCAGATGGGAAAACTGCAAATGCAACTAAGTTGGTAAAGACTATTCTGTAGCCAGAAAACTATGAAGAAAAACATAGTATATTATATCCCCTGAACATGTTTCCATGTCCTGCGTTTTCCAGGGTTTTCAACGGTCCTAATTTGGGCAGCATAGTGTTGCTGCTGGTTTGAGCTGTGGTCTCACAGGCTCAGCAATCTGGATTGAGTCCTGATCTCTGGTACTATCAATAGGTTTGTTTCGAATGCTCTGATGTTCAAGTTCAAGTTCAAGAGAGTTTAATGTCATGCGTCCCTGATAGGACAATGACATTCTTGCTTTGCATCAGCACACAGAACATAGTAGGCATTGACTACAAAACAGATCAGTGTGTCCATATACCATATATAAACATATACACACACACATGAATAAATAAACTAATAAAGTGCAAATAACAGATAATGGGTTATTAGTTATCAGAGTTTTGTCCGAGCCAGGTTTAATAGCGTGATGGCTGTGGGGAAGTAGCTATTCCTGAACGTGTTGTTGTAGTCTTCAGGCTCCTGTACCTTCTACCTGAAGGTAGCAGGGAGATGAGTGTGTGGCCAGGATGGTGTGGGTCTTTGATGATACTGCCAGCTTTTTTGAGGCAGCGTCTTCTTATATCCCAAATATGGCATGGTGGCGCAGCGGCAGAGCTGCTGCCATACAGCGCCAGTGACCTGGGTTCGATCCTGACTACGGGTGCTTGTCTGTACGGAGTTTGTATGTTTCCCCGTGACCTGCGTGGGTTTTCCCCGACATCTTCGTTTTCCTCGCACACTCCAAAGACATATAGGTTTGTAGGTTAATTGGTCTGGTATAACTGTATAAATGTAAAATGTTAAATTGTCCCTAGTGTGTGCAGGGTAGTGTTAATGGTTGGCGTGGACTCGGTGAGCCGAAGGGCCGGTTTCTGCGCTGTACCTCTAAACTAAACAAAATAAAAAGACATGCGAGTTGATAGCTTAATTGGTTACTGTAAATTGCCCCCAGTGCGTAGGTGAATGGAATGGTAGAAATAAAAATAGAGGAGCAGCTGGGAAAAAAGGGAGAATACATTTGGATTAATGTGGATGAGTGTGTGGTTGGCATTGACTTGGTGGTCCAAAGGGCCAGTTTTCATGCTCAATATCCTAAATTGTGCAATAGATTTGTAGTTCACATTAAACTGACAAGAATATTTGATCCCTTCCCCCACTCCACCGGGATATAACATTTTAAATAGTGTGCTCTGAGGATGGTATTCAACTATTTCTTACTTAATGCATTTTACAATTTAAGCACTGAATGAACATTTACTTTCACTACATTTTGAAGGAACAAAATAAGGTATTATTTAAATAAAATTTAACATCATGCCTATAATAAAAGATTAGAGTCTATCATGAACACAAAACATTTGTACCAAAACAGGCCATAACTGCAACTTTTAAATTACTGATTCAAAAACGACCCACATGAGCAGATAAGATAACACAGTTCAATAGAAAGTAAAGCTACGGCTTTTAAATGTAATCAAACATTTTTCGCTAAATAATTGATATATTAATGACATTTCATTATGATGTTTGGCATTAAAATACTTTATTTACAAATTTAAGGAAATCATTTTATTTTTGTAGATTGTTTTCCTAAATTACTTTATGAACAAACTAGTGTGGATTAACCAGTTCCATAATGTCTTGAATGGGTATCTGTTTTGAAATGATTAGACAATCGTGGATTCTTCCCTTTCAGTCTCCCTGGCTTACCACGGTGCCGTAGATAGCCAATGAACCGTTGTGGAGTTGGCGAATCCTGTTGCTGATCTGAATATGAATTCCTTTCTTACTCCACTGAATAGTAGGGGGTGGATCACCTCGCACCTCACAGTTTAGGATAGCATTTCCTCCAAGAGACTCGATGCGGTTTGGATTGAAATCACCATCAAAGATTGGAGGCTCTGTAAAGAGAGAGTTGGTACTTAATATTCTACAAAAATAATGTTGTGCCTCATACCGGAATCTTACATCATGGCCCCACAATATGACATACAGCATTGACAAATTATGCAGAACATGGTAATTTTCTCTCTACTGTTCCATATGGTGACATTGTGTTGTTATTGTGTTGATTAATCTCCCATCAGCCTGGTTGGAGGAACATTATTTTTTTCACTTGGATCTCTCTGGGAGCAGGTAAATTTTAATAATTAATATAAAACATCTGGCTATTACCTTGTTTATGGCCATAGTCTCAGCCCTTTCAAAGAAGCCGTGGTGTGTATTCATTTAGGCAGAGAATGGTGGTGCAGCAGTACAGTTGCTGCCTTACAGCGCCAGAGACCCGGGTTCAATCCTGACTACAGGTGCTGTATGTGTGGACTTTGTGTTCTCCCTGCGACCGCGTGGTTTTTCCCTGGGTGCTTCAGTTTCCTCCTTTTGTATGTTAATTGGCTTTAGTAAAGATTGTAAATTGTCTTTAGTGTGTGGGATAGTGCTAGTGTATGGGAATCGCTGGTCAACGTGGACTTAGTACAATCTCAGATGAATAATTTTATCTGAAACTCTAATCATCTTTTCTCTTTATACATGTGAATAGTTCTCAGCTATAAATACAGGGTTTTCCATATTTGCTTCAATACTTAAAGCAATTGGTTAATGTTAGCAATTTACCTTCTTATTCTGTACATGCTCTTAAAAGTATTCTACTGCAGTGGAGATCAGGAAAATGAGTGAACTGCATTTATAAGGCTGGCATGTGAAAGTAAAATAATTCACTAATTCACCTTTGACATACACAAATCCAATGGCTTTGATGGATCCCACTCGGTTTTCTGCTGTACAAACATATGTGCCTGAATCATCCTTGGACACTTTTTCAATGACCAATTCACTGTGTCCATTAACATCATCGTATCGGGCTGTAGGAACAAAATGTACACAGTCAGTGTAAAGTTATACGACGTCTTATGCTCCTGAATTTGGGACTTCAACATATTACTCACTACTTGGCTAAAACTCGTATCTTTTAGTTTCTGTTTGGAGAGAAAGGATAATAAGGGATTTTCTGTTATTGGTTTGATGAAAGGTTTTAAAACCTTTTTGTATTTCCAAAGAAATTTACAGCAGAGACATATCTTGCCCACAATAACTATAGCTGGTCCTTGAAGGAGCCACTCCCCTACTTATTGCCAGTAGCCCTGTAAGTTCCTTACAGTAATGTATCAATAAAGCAGACAGTCAATCAGGTTATGCCATTGCCTTTCAAAATCGTACCTGGTATAATGTTGTTGTTGAAAGTCCAGGCAATTTTGGGTGTGGGAATACCATTAGCTGCACAATTCAATGCTAAGTGTTCCCCCTTGTTGAGAGATACATCGCCTGGCAGTTCTGTAAATGTAGGATGGGTGTAGATATTCAGGGTGACAATCCTGGTATCACGGCCGGCCACATTGGTAGCAATACAAGTGTAGCTGCCAGCGTCATCAGGCTGACAGAAAATGAAAGAAAAATACAATTAGACTGCATCAGTCAAAATCCTAAAGTCAGCACATCAGAAAATCCTGATCTTTCCATGTCCCTGCTCATCTCATCCCATCAAGTGAACCAGGAAAGGTGGCAATCTGCATCACTGATATTTCTAGAGTTACTGTCCAAGAAGGAATTGCAGATGCTGGAAAATCGAAGGTATACAAAAGTGCTGGAGAAACTCAGCGGGTGCAGCAACATCTATGGAGCGAAGGAAATAGGCAACGTTTCAGGCCGAAATGTTACTGCTGGGTCGCTGTCTGGCACCTCCCAGGTACTAGAGACATTTTCACAATTCATTGAAAATCCAGATACGATTTTCTATGGGATTGTTTCCTTACTTCTTTCAAAGGTTAAGTCAATTTGCTTTGTGGTCAGTTGCAAAAGCGATGTTGAAATGTGGCTATTGCAAAAATGGATTGCTGGCAATGTTCAATGTGACAAAAGTGCATTTCACATGTACGAAAATCAATCCAGAAATGTCACTCCTGAAAGTAGCAAAGTTATTATAGTACTGGAGAATCTGGAACCAATTGTCCAACAACGTGTGGATGCGGAATAGCAAAAAGTACAATCATTTGAAGGCCAAGATCAAAGATCTGTCCAGTAAACAAAATGTGAAGGACTTTGGCTTTGTGGTCAGAGCCAGAGGAAAATTGACAAAAGAGAAGTGTTGGTTGACGGATATCCTAAATAAAAAAAAAAAAAAATCAGCCAGTACAAGATGTTTGAGAAACAAGTCTCGAATGTTTTGACTCGCCTCATGTTCATGGTCCAGTGGAGTCAACATAAGAGGATTCAGTTGCGTGGAGTGGCTGGATCGTCATGCACGCGTACAAGGTGCGTTAACCCTTGGAAAATGCAGGTCGAGTGTTCCTTATCGCTTACACACATTGTGATATTTCCACTATGTAACTATTACACATCTGCACATTTTCAAAATTGGTCACATTATGCCAGCAATTGAACAAAAAATAACCATTGCACAGCATGAGAAATGGAAGCGGGAGTTATTCCTGCAGTCCTCTGAATCTGATCCACCATTCTGCTTGTCCATATCCCTAATATCCCTCAATTCCCTATGTATCCTAAAACAAGTCACTGTTAGAATTAAATATATTCAGTGATGATCTCAAAAGTGCATGTTTGTTACTTTACAGTAAAAAAATCCCCTAATCTCTCATCACAAACATGATTTTGCATTTCACTACCAAGGGCAGAGGACAATCATTAAAGTTTTTTTCTTCCAACTCACCACTGCATTTTCCACAATGAGCTCTCCTGACTGCGGCAATCTGTATTTTCCCGGAGTTTCCTGCACGGATTTGCCGTCTTTCTGCCAGGTCAGCACTGGCGCAGGAACTCCGTCAGCACTGCAGGGTATTATTCCCCGAGATTCTTCAGTCGTGCTGAACTCAGTGGTTGAGGTGCGGATGGAGGGCGGAACTGTAAAGGGCAGATTGAATAATACAGCTTGGTGTAAATCATAACTTCATGTAGGGAGCTTCATTAGATGGAGCCTTGTCCAATAAGTTTATGCATGTTGGACTTTCTAGCTTTGGTGGCACCTTTCCACAAACAGCTTTTTTTTTTCTATCAGGTGATTCTACTCCATAAAGCCTATGTATTAACTGTGTAGTTTGTCGACAAAAAAGCGTAATATCACTTTCTAGTTGATGACTGAAAAACAGGAACTTGGCTCTGTAAATCTCTTTGCTTCTGTGCAAATGATTGGCTTCCGTTCAGCACCTCTCTCCTTGACCTCATGGTCAAGAATTCCTGTACATTTAACCCCGGTGGCCTATGAGCTGACCCTGCACATGCTGAAATAGTGGGGTAGATTCCATCAGGTGGGATGGGGAAAGTACAGTGGAGTCTGAAGTTTTATTGGCAAGCTGTTTTTATCATCCAGCTACCATTTCCTCAGCTACTTGTACTTCAAATACGCTGTTGACCAGAGGGCTAAAAAATGGCTGAGTCAGCAAAACGCAGGCAAGCTGCAGAGTGCTGCAGGAAACTGGACAGTGTGAGCTTGACTTTTCTTTAAGACAGGAGGATGATTAATACTGTTGCTGTTACAGTGAAAACAATTTTAACATTAATTGTTTTGATCGATCTGCCTCGGCTGAATTCTTTAAGGATTTTTAGGTAACTCAGTGCAAGCATCAAAGAGTGGAGCAAGAATCAAGAGTCAAGAGTGTTTTACTGTCATATGTCCCAGATAGAACAATGAAATTCTTACTTGCAGCAGCACAACAGAATATGTACACTGTAAACAATATAATAAACAAGAGAAAAATAAACTTCAGTGGGTGTATATATACACACATACTCACAAATACACACATATATATATATACACAATAATAATCGATGTAGTTCAGAGCTTATTTGAGATTGTAGTGTTTAATAGCATGCGTGGATACGACCTGCAGTTAGAGGAACAGCTGATCTTAAAGAAGAGGATGTTGATGTAGGTAACCGCATAAAGTAACTCTTACTGTGAACTGTCAGAGCCATGACAGAGTTGCTGGATCCTGCAGGGTTGGATGCTGTACAGGTGTATCTCCCAGTGTCCTGGGACTGGGCAAAGGCAATCTGTAGAGCTCCAGTACTGAGGATCCTCTGGCGAATGCTCTCCAAAACCGCATGTCCATCTTTGTTCCAGGCGACTTCAGGATTTGGGTGTCCGTTGGCCTCACAAACCATGGTGACTGGTTTATCCAAAGCAACAATATAGTTTGTTGGATGGGCCATTATGACTGGGGGCACTTCAAAATGAAAGGAAGTCAACAAATATACATGTAAACACATCATTGAAACATTTAGACAGCAAATTTGATTTTTTTTTAAACAAAACCTGTGGTGAAGATGGCATCAATTGAGAACCAAACTCTAAACATCAGGATCAGATTTTAAACACAGGATCATAAGGTGAAAGAAACACTGAAGAAGTTCCACAGCCCAACTCCCTGGGGAAACAACTTTATTTTCAATGTAGAACGGAAATGGCAAGAACAAAGTGAAATATTATACAATTTAATGCTTAGTGATAATGTGAACTCATAAGGGATGGGAGTTCAGAAGAATAATATTTGTAATATCACAAATAGATTGGAACATGATACCATTTTGAAAAATACAACCTGATAACTTCAGACTGCAGGCACCGCTGCATTCTTTACCTTTCACTTGCACACATTGGACAACAGTTGCATGGTGCTGCATATATTATTGCAACATTAATTTCTGTGTTCATAGATAAAGAGTGACAGGATAAACAAACAAAAAGAAAACTGCTGGAGGAACCCAGGAGGGGTTGACAAATTGGGAGTATAAGGATGGAGGTAAAGGGGAAGGGAATATTGAAAAGTTACGAAAGACACCCGAATTAATGGGACGGGGAAGGTTCAAGAATGGATAAGAGAGTAAGGTCAGGTGAAATAAGAACCAGTGTGAGAGGGGAGGTGAATACCAAATTAAAAGTGTTATTTATGAATGCGCAAAGTTGAAGAAATAAAGTGGATGTGCTTGAGGCTCAGTTAGAAATTGGTAAGTATGATGTTGTAGGAATTACAGAGACATGGCTGTAAGAGGATCAGAGCTGGGAACTGAATATTCATGAGTATACGTCCTATTGAAAAAGACAAGTGGGGTAGCTTGTTGATAAGGAATGAAATTCAGTCCCTTGTGAGGGTGACATAGAATCAGAAGATCTAGTCATTGTGGATAGAACTGAGAAATTGTAAGGATAAAAAGACCCTAATGGGAGTTATCTACAGGCCCCCAAACAGTAGCCTGGATATAGGGTACAAGTTGCATCAGCAGTTAAAATTGGCATGTAACAAAGGTAATGCTATGGTGGCATGGGAGATTTCAACATGCAGGTAGACTGGGAAAATCAGGTTGGTACTGAACCCCAAGAAAGGGAGTTTGTAGAGTGCCTCTGAGATGGATTCTTAGAGCAGGTTGTACTGGTGCCTACCAGGGAGAAGGAAATTCTGGATTTAGTGTTGTGTAATGAACCGGATTTGATAAGGGAACTCAAGGTAAAGGAACCATTAGGAGGTAATGCCAAGTAAGATGATGAATTTCAATCTGCAGTTTGAGAGGATGAAGATAACATCGGAAGAGTGAATATTGCAGCTGAACAAAGGGGACTATGGAGCGATGTGGGAGGAGCTGGCCAGAGTTGACTGGAAAGGGACCCCAGCAGGGATGATGGTGGAACAACAATGGCAGGAATTTCTGGGAATAATCCAGAAGATGGAGGATCATTTCAATCCAAAGTGGAAGAAAGATTCTAAGGGACGAGTTGACCGTGGCTGACAAGCGAAGGCAAGGACAGTATAAAAACAAAAGAGAAGACATATAACATAACAAAGATGAGCAGGAAGCCAGAGGATTGGGAAACTTTTAAAGATCAACAGAAGGTAACTAAAAAGGCAATACTGGGAGAAAAGATGAAGTATGAAGGTAAGCTGGCCAAGAATTTAAAGAAGGATAGAAAAATCTTCTTTAGGTGTGTAAAGAGGATAACATTAGTTAAGACAAATGTGGGTCCCTTGAAGACATAAACAAGCACACTTATTATGGGGAACAAGGAAATGACAGATGAGTTGTACAGGTACTTTGGTTCTGTCTTCACTAAGGAAGACACAAAAAATCTCCCAGATGTTCTAGGGGACAGAGGACCTAGGGTGATGGAGGAACTGAAGGAAATTCACATTAGTCATGAAATGGTGTTGGGTAGACTGATGGGGCTGAAGGCTGATAAATCCCCAGGGCCTGATGGTCTGCATCCCAGGGTACTCAAGGAAGTGGCTCTAGAAATTGTGGATGCATTGGTAATCATTTTTCAATATTCTATAGATTCTGGATCAGTTCCTGTGGATTGGAGGGTAGTTAATGTTATCCCACTTTTTAAGAAAGAAGGGAGAGAGAAAGCATGGAAGACCACTGACATTGGTGGTGGGGAAGATGCTGGAGTCGATTATTAAAAATGTAATTTGGATAGCAGTAACAGGATCAGTCCAAGTCAGCATGGATTTACGAAGGGGAAATCATGCTTGACTAATCTTCTGGAATTTTTTGAGGATGTAACAGGTAAAATGGATGAGGGAGAGCCAATGGATGTTGTGTAGCTGGACTCTCAGAAAGCCTTTTATAAGGTCCCACAAAGGAGATTAGTGGGCAAAATTAGAACACATGGTATTGGGGGTAGGGTATTGACATGGATAGAAAATTGGTTGGCAGACAGGAAACAAAGAGTAGGGATTAACGGGTCTCTTTCAGAATGGCAGGCAGTGACTAGTGGGATATCGCAAGGCTCGGTGCTGGGACCGCAGCTATTTACAATATACATTAATGATTTAGATGAAGGAATTAAAAGTAACACTAGCAAATTTGTAGATGATACAAAGCTGGGTGACAGTGAAGAGGATGCTATGAGAATGCAGGGTGACTTGGACAGGATGGGTGAGTGGGCAAATGCATGGCAGATGCAGTATAATGTGGATAAATGTGAGGTTATCCAGGAAGGCAGATTATTATCTGAATGGTGTCAGGTTGGAAAAAGGGGAAGTACGACGAGACCCGGGTGTGCTTGTATATCAGTCACTGAAAGTAAGCATGCAGGTATAGCAGGCAGTGAAGAATGTTGGCCTTCATAACGAGTGGAGTTGAGTATAGGAGCAAAGAGCTTCCTTCTGCAGTTGTACAGGGCCGTGGTGAGACCACATCTGGAATATTGTATGCAGTTTTGGTCTCTAATTTGAGGAAAGACATTCTTGCTATTGAGGGCGTGCAGCGTAGGTGCACGAGGTTAATTCCCGGGATGGCGAGTGTCATATGATGAAAGAATGGAGCGACTGGGATTGTATTCACTGGAATTTAGAAGGATGAGAGAATATCTTATAGAAGCATATAAAATTATTATAGGATTGGACACGCTAGATACAGGAAACATGCTCCTGATGTTGGAGGAGTCCAGAACCAGGGGCCACAGTTTAAGAATAAGGGGTAGGCCATTTAGAACTGAGACGAGGAACCATTTTTTCACCCAGAGGGTTATGAATTTGTGGAATTCTCTGCCTCAGAAGGTAGTGGAGGCCGATTCACTGGATGCATTCAAAAGAGAGTAAGTTCAAGTTCAAGTTTGCGTTTATTGTCACATAACCAACTAAGATAGAGCTTATGGTGCTAGCGAAGTCAAGGGATATGGGTAGAAGGCAGGAACGTGGTACTGATTGTGGATGATCAGCCATGATCACATTGAATGGTGGTGCAGGCTCGAAGGGCCGAATGGCCTACTCCTGCACCTATTGACTATGTATCTAACCCAGTAGGCAAGGCAGCATTTGTGCAGGGAAATGCACAGACAATGTTTCAGCTCAGAACCCTTCTTCAGTCCTTCAGCAGTTTGTGTTTTGCTCAAGATTTCAGCATCTGCAGTCTCTTGTGACAAGTTGAGGTTATAGCAGCAAATATTTGTTGCTACTGTAAGTATAATAGAAGAGAACTGTAATCCTCCAATTAAAAATTGCAGCAAAGTTTTGATCAGAATTCTTATAGAAAAGTAGTTATCTAAAAGTTCAGAAAGTGATTTATGATATACAAGAACCAAAACCCATTGTGTTTAAATTAAACTCTTGCTGGAAGGAACAGTCTGTTCTTTGCACTTGACTGGAAAAAGGATTAATCAAACAAAACCAACAATCGCAGGTAGGAATATGCAACAGCCATCCCTTGTTATAACTAATTCAATTCACTTCATATAACACTATGGGGCAGATTTTCCATTGCTCTGCAATTAATAGCTTCCAGCCACTGGGAAACATCCATCATGGGCCCAGGTAGAACCATCCCCCAGGAGCTCAGCTCCAAACCTGTGCCATGGCCAACATCTCAAAACAGTTCTACTGCACCATACTAGCCCCACTAGTCAATGAGGCTTATCCCCGTGGGCTCAACATCATCAAAGTCATTATTGCTACTGATGGTCTTTGCTCTTTGTAAATGTTCAGAACCGTTTGGTATCTTTAAAAAATAATAGTGCGTTCATATGGTTTGTTTTTAAGATTTAACACATATACACACACTTAAAACCTTAGAAAGTAACATAAGCAACAAAATGAACCCCACATATCCCCCCCACCAATATCTCCTGTTCATTTTGGAGGGAGCACTGCAGTTGTGCCCATGTGTAATCTAATGTGGGGTAGTGAACCAGTTTCCAGCCTATGAGCTGGGAAATCTGCACAAGTTCACTGCCCTGTTGGATCCCATTGAGGAATCCACAGATGCTGAAGAGGGCAGCAGTGAATCGAGGCCTGCCGCATTCAGCATGCTGCCTTGGGAGAACAGCCAACATAATCAAGTACTATTTTCACCCCTGTCATTCCTTCTTCTATCCTGTCCCATTGGGTAGAAGATACAAAAGCCTGAAAGCATATACCACCAGACTCAGGAACAGCTCCTTCCCCTCTGTTATCAGACTACTGTGAAGTCCTCCCATAAGCTGGGGGTGTAGTCCCAATTTTCCTACCTACCTCATAGTGAACATTGGACTTTTCCTCTGGAACTGTAACTCTACAATGCTGTGAATTGTTTTCTGAACGGTGGTATTTTTCACTTTGGACTACCTGCTGTACTTGTGTATGCCTTCATTGTACTCATGTAAAGTGTGATTTGATTTCCCTGGATAGCATGCAATCAAAAGCTTTTCATTGTACCTCAATATACATGGCAATAATAAACTAGTAACCAATAACTCCAGAATGGCTGCTCTTTCCTGTGACTTACCGGGTTCAACAGCATGCTACCATTTTCTCAGCGGTGTGCCCGTAAGCAAAACAACTATGGTGGCAAAAAAACACCTGGCTAACAGGCCTTTACACACATTGAACACATTCAGTGTTCCTGGAGGAAGTGTGGCTTAATGTAATTAAATGTGGCACAGTGGTGCAGAGAATAGGATTGCTGTTTCAAAGTAGCCAAGACCCAGGTTCAATTCTGACCCCCAGTCGTAGTTCTGTGTGGAGTTTGCACATTCTCCCAGTGATCGCAAATAGGTTTCCCTCCCGATGTTCTGGTTTCCACCCACAGTCAGAATGCTGGTTGGGAGGCTAATTATCTATTATAAGGAGCCCCAAGTGTTTGGAGAGTGGGCAAATCTGGGGAAGGTTGTTGAGAATATGGGGACAATAAAAACACAAATGAATGCGGGATTAGGATAAGTGGGTGGCTGAGGTTCAGCAAGATGATAGGCCTATTTATGTATCTCTATAATTACATTAATGGGACCAGTTGGCTGTACAAAAGAGGCATTTCTGGCCACAAGTCTAGAAATTGACTGGAAATATAATATCCTAGCAGGCTCGAAAGGAGCAAGCGCTACGAATGTCCAAATGTATTGCAGTGTGAGATGGAGAGAAGAGGGTGTGAATGTGACTGTTGACATCTGTTGACTGTCCACAGGTGTACACTATTTCACAATGCAACAATAAAATAGGCTCCACTGTCAGAAGTAAATGGGTTAGAAACCTATTGAAGGACTTGCTTGTTTCACATGGCGTTTCATGTTAAAATGCAGGTAGCTGATTTCAATAATAGAATCAGACAGAGACATTTTTGTTTTCCCTTTGGAAATGTTCCCACCTGTAAATCCATTTTAAAGTAACTCAACTGTAATATGGAAGTTGTAAATGACCACCTGGAATTAATAAATGATGGCATTTTAACGTGTTAATATTTGCATGTACACAGATACCAGGCAGGAGAGGGGAAATGTAGTCAAGCTTGTTTAGGCCTGATGTGGGAAGGGATCAGTGCAAAACATAATGCTATATCAAAGGGGAAGCTGACATTGCAATTGTATAAGGCTAACAGATTTACCACTCAGCCTAAGGTAGGCACAAAATGCTGGAGTAATTCAGCGAGACAGGCAGCATCTCTGGAGAGAACCACTCTCTGCAGTTCACCACTCAGCCGTGCATGCACTGTAAACCAAGGCAGGAGTGGCCCGATCAGTCACCACAAGCTGTGCCTCATAGGCTGGGGGATTAAACTTAAGGTGCTCCCTGGTGTGTACAGGGCTTAGGTGGTAACCTATCAGAGTGATCAGGGAAGATATCTTTTACTGTTATCCGCTGCATTCAATATTATTGCCATTTATTAATAATGCTATTTCATCATAGAATGATAAATTCTGCAGAAAGAGGGAACTGCAGATGCTGATTTAAAAAAAAAAGTAACTAGCGGATCAGGCAGCTTCTCCAGTAAACATGGATAGGTTGTGTTTCGGGTCAGGACCTGCACTTTAGTCATTAAAAATTGGTAGTCGGGAACTCTTCACTATCTGTGGTAGTTCAATCACTGGCTTATTATCAACATAGGTAGCCATGAGAAGACAACAGTCCCATATTTTGTGACAAAAACAATAAAAGTGAACTGAAATATTGCCTTAATTTGGCACTATCTTACACTGGGATTAGGGATTTATAGAAATACTTACCCTGCACTCTCAGCCGAATCTTCCCCAGTGCTGTGCCAGTTGGGATTTTGTGCAACACACATATACGTTCCTGTATCCTTCACTGCAGCTCGTACAATCTGAAGGCCCCCATTCGGTAGGACAGTGTAATCTCCTTCTGCACAAGACATAGTAATACCTTAAGATGCACCATGATACTGTGCTGAAGCATGATAGTTATTCTTTGGACCTTAGTACAGAAATGCTACAAATTATTTCATTAATTCTGCGATGGTTATCCAAGATTTGAATACAGAAATGAGATGTAGTACTTGCTTAGACACATAAAGCTGGAGCAACTCAGCGGGTCAGGCAGCAGTAACAGTGTCCAAAAAAGTAACAATGATGAAGGAAACAGGCCATTGTTAGCTGTGGCCTAGGTGAAAATGAGTATAGACAATGAGACACAACAAGACAACGTTGAAGCTGGTATGACTTGGGATGGAGGGATGGAGAGAGGGGGGGATGCAAGGGTTACTTAAAGTTAGAGAAATCAATATTGCTACCACTGGCTGCCCAAGCAAATTATGAGATGCTGTTCCTCCAATTTGCATTTGACCTCACTCTGACAATGGTGGAGGCCTAGGACAGAAAGGTAGGTGTGGGAATAGGAAGGGGAATTAAAGTGCCTGACAACTGGGAGATCAGGTAGGTCCAGATGGACTGAGCATAGGCATTCAGCGAAACAATCCCCCAGTCTATGTTTGGTCTCGCCGATTGTGCTTGCTTGATGGTTTCAATATCCTGAACACTTACAGAATTCAGTAAACCTCAGACTTAGACTGGAGTTGAAATGTAGCAGCAAATTTTACCTGCAGTGTTAATGCTGATGCCTTCTTTCTGCCATGTAATCATGGGGTTTGGTGTGCCAGTAGCCTCACATGGAAGAGTAATGGGATTATTCAGAATCACCTCCAGACTGCTGGGCTGGGTTTGAATCACAGGAGGTTCTGGGAGGGAAATCAAATTATTTTCATAAAGAAACATAAAACTTTCAACCAATCAATATATGACATTACACGATGCAAGTACACCACTAGTTTTTCCAACAAGTAATGGTCTGGAACCTCCTTTAATCCGTTAAATTAAAATCATTTAATAATTAGCTAATTAGTTCACCAGCTAGTTTAATTATTGGAATCCATTTTGAAAGGCAGTGTTTACCTTCATTTGGAAAGGTATAGATTAATCAGGGACAGTCTGCATTGTTTTGTTAAGGTAAGATCATATCTGACCCGCTTGACTGATTTGTTTTGAGGAGGGTAACAAGTTAGTAGAATGCCAAATGGATTTCAGGGAAGTTTTTGGCAAGGTGCAACACAGCAGGCAAGTTTAAAAAAGGTGGAAGTGCATGGGATTCATGGCAAATTAGATCCAAAATAGGCTCAGTGGTGTTTTTGTGACTGGAAGGTTGCTACCAGTGGAATTCCACAAGGCTCAGTACTGGTCCCATGTTTTTTGTTGTGCATACAAATAACTGTGAGGAGCACAACAGAGAATGTTGCAGGTGATCCATATGTTTCAGCTACATGTTTCACAAGGGAGTAAAGGTTTTGGCATCAGGAGGAGAAATGTACTCGGGTCAACTGGGCGGTGAAGTGCAAAGCAAATTTAGTCTAGAAGAGTGTCATTATTGGGTTTAAATAAATGCAACGAGGATTTATTGTACATTAATAAATGGGAGGATGTTGAGGAGTGTGGAGAAACAAAGGAACCTTAGAATGTACGTCCACAGATGATTGGAAGCAGTAGATTAATAAGGTGGATAAAAAGGCATACAAGAACTTCAGAAGAAAAGAACATAGAAGCAGGTGTAGGTCATTTCGCCCCTCAAGCCTGCCATCTGTTTAATATGATCATGGCTGATCTGCCTCAGTCCTCATCTTCTCTTTAGTCTCAGTTCATCACATTAAATGTCCTGCAAAATGTATCTACTTCCTCTTTCAACACCTTCAATTATCCAGCCTTTTCAATCCTCCATGATAGAGAATTCCACAGATTCTCTACCCTCTGCAAAAATAAGTTCCTCCACATCTGATTTTAAATGACCAACCTCCCATCTGCTACCTCTTTGAAACTCTCTTGTTTGAAATTCCATCACTGGTGGAAACATCTTGGAACCAAAACTGAGAGGCCTGCTCGGAATGTTGTACGCTTTAATCACACCTTATTCTATGGAGCATCTTAAAAGGAGGAAAGGGGGATAGGGAGGTTGTGTTCAGAGAGGCTTCCAAAAATGGGGCAACTGAATGTGTGGCTGCAAATGGTGGGTTTAATTTGGAGACCATATTTGGAAAAGCACAAATATCTTGGAGGTTTATAGAAGTGGAAGAGATTACAAATAATGCAAGATGTAATATAATGGAGGAATTTGAAAGCTAAAATTTGAGTTTCAAACGTCAGCCTGCAGCTATTGAAGGTCAAGGAGCAGGGAGGTGATTGGGGCTTTGGGATGAAGCAAACAAAAAATAGCATCCGTGGGTTGCAAATAATCTGGTTTGGTCTGAGAAAAGACAGCAATAAGCAATTATATTTGATCTGAAAAGTATTCACTCGAATAATTTCTTCTTAATAGAATAAACAGATTTGCGTTCCCTGGTGGAATTGTTCCATGGGTGATTAAGTGATTTGGCAGGGCTGTGGCTTTTCAAAAAAAAAAGCGAAATTAATTTCACAGTGAATTGCGATTTTATTCCTGATAATGGAAGTACAACCATATAAATACGTGCCAACCTTGTACACGGAGGTTGACTTGTCTTCGTGCAGTGCCAGCAGCATTCTTTGCAATACACGTGTATCTTCCTGCATGATTGAGCTCAGCAGCACCGATCTCAATTGTTCCTGAATTGGGAAGAAGTTGGCGTGAGATAAAAGATAAATATAACATGTTTTATTTATTGTGTAAGTAAATGACCTGTCACAAGATATCATTGTATATGAAAATAATTGCAATTAGAAATGAAGCAAAATACAAATATAAAAATTTCTCCTTAAAGTTTGTAGATAAAAAAGATGTTTATCAGCAGGCTGACAACCTCTTTCTTGCGTCTTTATACGATAAAATATCCTTCATGTTCTCAGCAAACACCATCCACTCTTTTATTCATTTGTTCTATATCTCTCTCTCTATTTCACCATCTATATCTCTCATTTCCCTTTCCCCGATTCTCAGTATGAAGAAGGGTCTCGACCCAAAACATCATCTATTCCTTTTCTCCGGAGATACTATCTGACCCGCTGAGCCTACTTTCGCTTTTTGGGTCTACCATCCAGCTTTTAATTGGCAACAAAGTGTCACAGACTCATACAGCATAGGAAAAGAGCCTTCGGCACAACATGCCCATGTCAAACAAATGCGCCAACTGAGCTAGTCCCATTTGACAATGTTTGGCTCGTATCCCTCTAAACCTTTCCGATCAATGTAATTCATGTCTGTAATGTCAAGAAAGTACCTGACCCCCATTCCGAACTTAAACTTGTGGAGAAGCCCTGTCCTTATCCATGAAGGAACAAGGAACTGTTTCTTAGATAAATTCCACTTATCTGTGGAATTCTCTGCCACAGAAGGTAGTTGAGGCCAGTTCATTGGCTATATTAAAGAGGGAATTAGATGTGGCCCTTGTGGCTAAAGGGATCAGGGGATAGAGAGAAGGCAGGTACAGGATACTGAGTTGGATGATCAGCCATGATCATATTGAATGGCGGTGCAGGCTCGAAGGGCCGAATGGCCTACTCCTGCATCTATTTTCTATGTTTCTATGTCTATGTAATTGCAGATGTTGGTTTACCAAGGAAAGACCGAAAAGGCTGGAATAACTCAGCGGGTCAGGAAGTAACCCTGGAGAACATGGATAGGTGATATTTTGCGTCAGGATCCTTCTTCAGATTGATTGCAGGGGTGGGGAAAAAGAGAGCTGGAAGAGTGGCAGGGCAGGACATAGCGTGGCAGGTCATAGGTTTATACCAGCAAAGGGGTTTTGGTGGGCAGAAGGTTGGACAAAGGCCAGAGATGAACACACACATTGTGTGAGACAAAAGGATTAGAGGATTGCCAATTGTGAAGCTGGAGAACTGATAACATGCCAATTGTTTAGGAATTGTTTGTGTGTGGCCTCAACATAGAAACATAGAAAATAGGTGCAGGAGGAGGCTATTCGGCCCTTCTAGCGAGCACCGCCATTCATTGTGATCATGGCTGATCGGTCCCAATCAATAACCCGTGTCTGCCTTCTCCCCATATCCCTTGATTCCACTAGCCCCTTGAGCTCTATCTAACTCTCTCTTAAATCCATCCAGTGACTTGGCCTCCACTGCCCTCTGTGGCAGGGAATTCCACAAATTCACAACTCTCTGGGTGAAAACGTTTTTTCTCACTTCCCCTTTATTCTAAGACTGTGGCACCTGGTTCTGGACTCGCCCAACATTGTGAACATTTTTCCTGCATCTAGCTTGTCCAGTCCTTTTATAATTTTATATGTTTCTATAAGATATCCCCTCATCCTTCTAAATTCCAGTGAATACAAGCCTAGTCTTTTCAATCTTTCCTCATATGACAGTCCCGCCATCCCAGGGATCAATCTCTTGAACCTACGCTGCATTGCCTCAATCACAAGGATGTCCTTCCTCAAATTAGGAGACCAAAACTGTACGCAATACTCCAGATGTGGTCCCACCAGAGCCCGATACAACTACAGAAGAACCTCTTTACTCCTATACTGAAATCCTCTTGTTGTGAAGGCCAACATTCCATTAGCTTTCTTCACTGCCTGCTGTACCTGCACGCCAACATTCAGTGAAAACTTTCAACCTGGCAATGGAGAAGACCCAGGATAGAAAGGTCAGTATGAGAATGGGAAGGGGAGTTAAAACGGTTAGGAACCGGGAGTTTCTGCAGGCTTTGGAGGAAAGAGCACGTGTTCGGCTAAACGATCACCGGGTCTACTCTTGGTCTCTCCGCTGTACAGGAAGTCGCTTCAGGAACACGGATGTAGTAGATGAGGCTGGTGGAGGGTGTATGTGAACCTCTACAAAATACCCTGCCCCCATCTTTCTTTACTCCTCCCCCACACACACTGCCCCCCCTCCCCTTCCCCGAGCCATGATTCAAGATTCAAGACATTTTATTGTCATCACAGCCGTATACACAGTACACAGTGCAATGAGATAGCGTTTCCCTAGAACCTCGGTGCTACATAGAACACAATTGGACAACATGCTACATATATAGATATACTATGCTATACACATGGTGCAAAACCTTCCTTACTAAAGTGCAACAAAGTAAATAGAAAATATACAAAACAGCAACGCAGGACAATAGACAGTGCAACAGAGTGCAATGTACACAAACCAAGTGTGCCGAGGGTGCAGTGCAGAGTTTATGTAGCAGCAGAGATGGGGGGGGGGGGGGGGGGGGGGGGTGGATTCAAATCAATCCCTGAGTGTTGAGGAGTCGGATGGTTTGGGGGAAGAAGTTATTGCATAGTATGGATGTGAGGGTCCGTATGCTTTGGTACCTTCTGCCAGATGGGAGGGGGGACAAAAGTTTATGTGAGGTGTGGGTGGGGTCCTCCGCAATGGTGGTTGCTTTGCGGATGCTGCATGTGGTGTAGATGTCTGAGATGGGGGGGGGGGGGGGAGAGAGACTCTATTGATCTTTTTGGCTGTCCTCACTACTCAATTGACCTTGTTTCTGTCTTCCCTCTCCCCTCCACCTACATTCCTAAACAATTTGCACCTTGTCAACCCTCTATCTTCACAATTTGCAACTCCCTGATCCTTTTATCTCACACCTTGTGTGTGTTCATCTCTGGCCTTTGTCCAATCATCTGCCCATCAAAACCCCCCTCATCTTTGTTCACATATATCCTGCCATGCATTGTCCTGCCCCTCCACTCTTCTAGCTTTCTTTCACCCCACCTTTGCATTCAGTCTGAAGTAGGGTCCCGATCTGAAACGTCACCTATCTATATACTCTAGGGATGCTGTCTGACTCTGTGATTTACTCCAGCATTTTGTGTCTGTCCTTATCCATAACTATTTAAAAAATAATAGAACCATTATTGTTGGTCTCAATAGGCTTGTTCACTAAAACTTTAGTCATTTGCCCAGCCCAATTCCCAAAGAGTAGGATAAGCTATGCCCCTCTTCCTTGTGCCTGAGAAAACCTTCTTGAACACACTTAATTAATTCTAAAACACTTAACTATCTAAAACCTTAGTGCGATGGCAGTCCCAGAATATACTGGGAAAGTTAAAATCCCCTAAGATCACCCATCAGTCTTGCAGCCGTCTGATGAATAAAAATAAAAAAGCACCCTAGAGATAACATCGCACTTGTTCTGAGAGTTAGTGTTTCAGAGATGTTAAATAAAGTTTCAAGTATAGTTCTGTGACTCAATGATTCCATGAACGTTTAAAGTGACAGGGTGACTGGAAGTTGGGAGGTCTCATTTCCCAACCATACTGATGGGATTTTGTGAAGCAGTCATCCTGGTGTGAAGGGGACCATATTGTGAGTGTGAAATACAGTTTATAAATTAAAAGATGTATGTGTAAATTACCCTTTCATCTTGAAGGGAATGAAGGAGTAAAAATGCAGGTGATGCATCTCCAGTGTTTGCAAAGTGTTATTGCAGGAAGGAGAAGAAGCGATATATGAATAAGCAAGAGAGGAAATGGACAAGGCAAATGCTGAAAGGTAACAAGAGTGAAGATGTACCTTGTGGTGGCATCATGGTGGAGGTGCAGAAGATAATTTGTTGCGTATGAAGGCTAGTGGCCAGGGAGATGAGAACAAATGGAACAAATAATTTGGGAAGGGAAGAAGCAGGTTAAGATTTCTGCAGTAGTCCTTAGTTTTATGGTTAATATTGGCCGATGTCTTATCCCCAGAAATAGAGGAGCTAGGGCCGCAAAGATCAGAGAGGGACCACATGAAGGCAAGGGAAGAATAGACATTGGAAGGAAAATCATGGAATTCTTTTTAGGAAATGGGACTGATAAAATAATAACTTTTTGGTTACAATAGTTACAATAATAACAGTTCTGATAAATGGTAGCCCAATTTTCTCTTTTAGATGTTGCCAGTCACGCTGTACATATTTTGAATTTCCAGACATACGAGATATGTGTTCACGCAATTACCTGTGGAGAGAATGAGGTAGCCTTCACCGTGAGCTGGTAGCCTGAGCCCATCTTTGGTCCAGTGAATGCTTGGTTCTGGGACACCAGAAGCAGTGCAAGTAATGACGGCTGGTGCCAACCGTGTTACCAACAAATCTGTCGCTTCATCCGCAATGGACGGAGGAACTAAATAGGAAGACAGTTAAAGATGACCAATAGATCTACTGAATACCATAATCAAACACAAAGACAACTGATACTCTATTCATAGGCTTCAATGTTAGTGAACCTAAGCTCCAAACACAAGACTCCTGTCACTAACATTAACATTTTCTCTCTGACATGAATATTGACATGATACTAATGCATTGCTGAAATCCATATTTTTTCATGGTTAGAATGAACAAGTTTTTTCATTAACTAGGAATTAAGCTTAGCTTAATCTGGACAATGCACAAAAACACACTCAATAACACAAACAATCACACACACACAAGACTTGCAGAAGTCTTTTTATTCTCATTCAAGATTTTTAACTCATGATTCCAAATGCAGAAAAAAATTAAATCCAGCATAGTATCAACGTAGATAAAGGAATCTAACATCAACAGATATAATTCACACTAATAGATTATGTTTCTGAAGGGAAACCAGCTAAAACTATGATTTGTGCAATAGATGTCATGGCCTGATACACTGTGCACACAGGAATTTCAATTCAGCATTATTTAGTATGGTAGTTCGAGTGTGGATGAGGGTGTAATATTTACATAAAGCAAATAGGTTGACACCTGTGCCAATATAAAGCACAAAACAATGTATTAGATAGCATTGTGCTATGAATGAATATTAAGCTTTCCAATGTGAAAAATCAGCTGCACCATAATTTAAGAGTTCACCTTGTACAGTAAGTTGGATGACTCTTTGATCTTCCCCTGCATAATTCGAGACTTTGCATTCATAATGTGCAGTGTCTTCTACAGTCGGTGAGATGATTACAAGAGAACCAGAGGAAAGCAGTCTAAAGAAAAAATAATTAAAAAATGATCAAATGGTAAACCTTTTCTTTTATCTCATTGCTTTGGTTACTTGATTTCATTTGTTGTACACTTTTTTAGTTTAGTTTAGCGATATAGCGCGGAAACAGACCCTTCAGCCCACTGTCCACACCAACCAGCGACCCAGCACACTAGCACTATCCTACACACACTAGGGACAATTTACCAAAGCCAATTAACCTACAAACTTGTACGTCCTTGGAATGTGTGTGGAAACCGGAGTTCCCAGACAAAACCACGCAGGTCATGGGGAGATCGTACAAACGTCAGCACTCGTAGTCAGGATCAAACCCGGGTCTCCGGTGCTGTAAGGCAGCAACTCTACTGCTGTGCCTCCGTGCCATCCTAATGCTCAAAATACAGCCTTAATTTTTCAAGATTAATCTTTCCACTCAACAGGCTGCTGCATAATTGCATCCTCCTTCAACCAGAAAGAATGGGTAGCCTAGTTTCACGACTCCGCAACCTTAGGCTGAGTTTCACGGTCTTTCCACAATGTTTCTGGACTTCTGCAGTGCTGAGCATGTTGACACGCTCAGAGTAGCAGTATCCAAACTACAATCCAGTCTCTATACCTGTGATACGCAATCTTGACAATCCCAATCATAAAAAGCAAGGAGTGCACAACACTCCCACAAGGCTATGAAAGCTGAATGGCATGTGGAGCATTCGTCTTGTAGTCGTCAATAAAGGAGGGGGAAATGGGTCAAATTATAAATGCCTCTAAACATGCATAACTACTACTTGTTGCACACAACCAGAGGCTAAAACATATGAATAGCTCTGAATGATCAGATTATATCTGTTTATCCAACAAATCATAATGCAACATATGATGCTAGGTAGTAATTCAAAATTATTGTCAAGTTCCAATTATGGTTTAATACCCCTCCAAAGTAACATTTTTGCTACTACCATCATAATAAAATGACAGAGGTGTTTTGGCATTCTGGACAAGAGAAGACCAAACTAAAATGTTAAAGTAATGATAAAACTGGTACTCCTGATATCTGGAATTTGTAAGCTAGTATCTATCCACTGTATCATTTATGAATTTAATCAATCCAATTTTGATAACTATTCCAGCATCTGATTTCGGGAACATTCTCTCTTCACCTCTCTGTCTCTGTACTTCACCATCTAGCTTTAAAAAAAAACTCTCTCTTTGCCCTACTCTTTGGTCCAAGGTTTGATGGGGCCTATCGCATGTCCCTGACATGCAACAATTCCATGGTTTCATCATTGCCTGTTACATAAATCAAGACTACATAAATGGAAGCTTGTTTTAGTTTAAACTTACAGGTACTCTCCCAACATGTAAGAAATATTTAAATCAGTAAAGCATAGTAGGATAGAGAATAAGTGCTGGTATATAGGATTATAGACAGGTAGTTAATGGTTGCCATGGACCTGGGTGGGCTGAAGATCCTGTTTCTGTGCTGTATGGTTTTATGAAACTTATCAGTAAAACTTGGCACCAATTATATTGTTGTAATAATAGTCAATACTAATAATTACTTTTAATGGCAAATTCATTAAATACATCCAATTGGATGATTTCAGGAATTACAGTTTTCTAGGATAATAGTATGTAATCACCTGTATATATTCTGATGATGATCAGTGTTGAGCAGTCGCCCATTTCTCTTCCAGCTGACTGTAGGCTTTGGGATACCAGATGCTTCACAAGCCAGAGTGGTCTGCACATTGACTAGAACAGTGATATTGTTGAAGTCAGGAGCAATGGATGGAGGAACTGGAAGAAATCAGGGAAAATGTTTCTCACTTGGACAAAAAGGACTGTTAACTTAATGCCCAAATTCATCTGTGTGGCTCAGTTGCATGAATAGATACGTTTGGGCTGTTGAGTTTTGGTAATTGAAGATCAATCATGAACAATAGGATGGTAATTTAACATGTACATTTCATCCATATTTGCCTCTGAATTGGAAGAGAATATGAGATATTGAATGTAGGCAGCTTTGATTTGCATTTATTATACAAGGCATTTAACTAGGCACTTATTATACAAGGCAATTAATTCAAAATAAAATAGAAAATGCTGGTCATGCAGCATTTGTGCAGAGAGAAAAACATAAGAATTCATCTCAGTGACCTTTCATCAGAACACAGAGTACAAAGTATGCCAGGAAAATGAAGCATAATTCATAACAGATCTGAACTATTTGATGTTCAAATATGAAATTTAATGAACATGGGGATGTATTCGGGGACAATTAATGAAGTTTGTGTTCAAGGGTGTAGTGTATACTTCCTCATATAAAAACATATTTTCCATGTTTTAATTATTTACAATTACTTGGAGAGTAGCAAGTATCTTAACATTCTTCATGCCATTGTATAAAAGTTGGTTTGCCATACCTTGTTAAGTGACATGAGCAGAAATAATGGATTGAGATGGTTGAACTGACTGTAACGAATGTGGTGGAAGATTGCACCCTTCACATGGTCCGCCCTGTTTCGATGAATGCAATCAACCCGGCGTGCACAATCAAAGAAGATCAAATAAAACAAGTTGTCCTACAACTTTAGGCTTTGCACGGGAAGAAGAAGGAGAAGGAGAAGAAGAAGACTGTAACGAATGGCACAGCAGACTCGAAGGGATGAATGGCCTACTTTTGTTCCTATATTTTTACGTGTCTATGTTAGTCTGGAAGGAGACAAAACCATGGTAAAAAGTGTACTCGATAGGATTATGGCCTGGATTATTAAAATTATTTTCCAATTAAAATTCGCTGAAGACATTAACGGATGATTCCACATCAAAATAAGTGGTTGTCAAAAGAAAGTAGAATCTGTGTATATACAGTGGCTTGCAAAAGTTTTCATACCCCTTGAACTTTTCCACATTTTGTCACATTACAACCACAAACGTTAATGTATTTTATTGGGATTTTATGTGATAGACCAACACAAAGTTGTGCATAATTGTGAAGTGAAAGGAAAATGATACATGGTTTCCAAATTTTTTACAAATATAAAACTGAAAAGTGTGGCATGCAAAAGTATTCAGCCCCCCTGAGTCAATACTTTGTAGAACCACCTTTCGCTGCAATTACAGCTGCAAATCTTTTGGGGTATGTCTCTACCAGCTTTGCACATCTAGAGACTGAAATTTTCGCCCATTCTTCTTTGCAAAATGGCCCAAGCCCAGTCAGATTGGATGGAGGGGTCTGTGAGCAGCAATTTTCAAGTCTTGCCAGAGATTCTCAATTGGATTTAGGTCTGACCATTCTAACACATGAATATGCTTTGATCTAAACCATTCCATTGTAGCTCTGACTGTATGTTTAGGGTCGTTGTCCTGCTGGAAGGTGAACCTCCGCCCCAGTCTCAAATCTTTTGCAGACTCTGACAGGTTTTCTTCCAGGATTGCCCTGTATTTGGCTCCATCCATCTTCCCATCAACTCTGACCAGCTTCCCTGACCCTACTTGTAGATGATATGTGTATACACTTTTAATTTATCGTGACGATGTCCAAGCTAACCACCCCCCCACTAGTTAGTATAATTGTAACCCACACGCCCCTAGCTCTCTGGTGATCGTGACAGACCTCGTACAGCTAGGGCTATATGATGTATGATTAATAAAGTAGTGAAGACCTTAAGGTGTCTGTGTACCTTCTCTACATGGTGTCAGAAGTGGGATAGGCGGCAACGTTCCAACAATCCTTTAGCACTGCGAACCGCGCGCTCGGTCAGTCCGTTGCTCTGCGGGTATTCCGGGCTGCTGGTGTAATGACGAAAGTTCCATCGTTCGGCAAAAGCACGGAACTCGACACTGGTGAACTGGCTGCCATTGTCCAACTGCAGGCTGGCCGGGGACCCGAAGGAGGCAAAGTGGCGGCGCAACTTCTTGATGACCGCGGAGGAAGAGAGGGAGTGGAGCTGGTCAACTTCAAACCAGCTGGAGTAAGAGTCGACAAGCACCAGGAAGTGCTTTCCGTGCCACTCGAAGATGTCGGTTGCTAGCGCAGACCAGGGCAGGTTAGCAGCTGGCTGCTGCAGGAGCGGCTGCCGCTGTTGCTGCGGAGCGAGGCTGTTGCAGGTAGGGCACGCGGAGACCCTATCCCGGAAGTAGCGAGGCATGTCGGGCCAGAAGAACTGGCTCTGAGCGATGGAAAGGGTCGCTCCGGCCCCGGGATGGCCACGATGAGCGGTTTTGAAGTATTGTTCTCGTAGTGCTGCGGGCACCACCACCTTGTGCCCCTTCACAATCACACCACCACGCAGCACCAACTCGTCACGAACCAAGAAGTAAGGCACCGCTGCGGCCGGCAGGGAAGAACGGCGGTCTGGCCAGCCCTGCTTGATGATCGCGGCAAGGTTATCATACAGCCCTGCTGCAGCGAAGCGTCAGCCGCTGTGTGCTTGGCCAGGGATTTCAACTGACCGGAGGGCACGAAATTAACGTTTAGGACTATCAGATCGGATGCCTAGTACGGATGTTGGGTTGTGGATGAGAGAGGCGCCCGAGACAGCGTGTCAGCAACAAACATGTCCTTGCCCTTGCGATAAACCACTGTGAAAGTGAGGCGTTGTAGCTGGAGCATCATGCGCTGGAGCCGGGAGGAGGCCATGTGTATCGGCTTGTTGAGGATGGTGATCAGAGGCTGGTGGTCCGTCTCGACAGTGAAGCAGGTGCCCAGGATATAGTCCTTGAATTTGGAACAGGCAAAGACAACAGTCAGCAGCTCTTTTTCAATCTGGGCATAGTGTTGTTCAGCGGACGTCATTGTGCGGGATGCGTAGGACACAGGCAGTTGCACCCCGTCATGGATCTGCAGGCAGGCGGCACCGAGGCCAAACTTAGATGCATCACATGTGAGAACGATGGGGCGCTGGAGGTCAAAGTATTTCAGCATTGGCATGCTGATCAGCTTAGATTTGAGGGTGTCAAATGCTTTCTGGTGTTGCAGGAACCAGGCCCAGGCAGTGTCCTTTTTCACCAGATCCCGCAGAGGGGCACTCAAGTTCACTCAGGTCGGGGATGCACTTTCCCAGGTAGTTGACCATGCCCAAGAAGCGCTGTAGGCCAGGCACGTCCGCAGGTGCAGGCATCTCGGATATTACGGCCGTCTTCTGCGGGTCGGGCTTCAGCCCCGATGCAGTGAAGACATGCCCCACGTAGGTGACCTCAGGGACCCGGAATCGGCACTTCTTCGGGTTGAGCTTCAGGTTGACCTCCCGGGCCCGCTGCAGCACCTGGCGAAGGTGGTGGTCGTGCTCAGCGACATTCTTCCCATAAACCAGGATGTCGTCGACAATGATGGCACACGGAAGTCCAGCAAACAGTTGTTCCATGGTCCTTTGGAACACCTCGCTGGTAGAGGATCCCAAATGGCATGCGGAGGAAGCGATACTTGCCGAAGGGCGTGCTGAAGGTCGTCAGGTGCAAGGATCGATCGTCTAGAGGTATCTGCCAGAACGAACTCTTGGCATCAAGAACCGAGAACACGGTGGCAGGGCCGACCGTGAAGACCTTAAGGTGTCTCTGTACCTTCTCTACATGGCGTCAGAAGTTCTTCTTCCTGCGTCTCCAGTCGATCGTGTTTTATTTTCTTAGTCCCAGTACCCCATCCCTGTGCCGTGATGGCTTCTGCCTGTGGTAAACCTGACATCCTAGTCTTTGATGCAGACATCTCTCATCGCTGGAGTGTGTTCCGACGGGACTTTGAGCATTATGTTACAATCGCTCACCCTGCTGTGGCCCCCGCTGTCAAGGCTTCCCTGCTGCTTAATCTAGCTGGTCCCGAAGCGCTTGAGCGATCGGAGTCATTCATCTATGGACAGGGTGAGAGTATCCAGGACCCGGTATCTCTGCTTGCTAAATTTACGGCGATGTGTGACCTTCACACTAACCACATCTTAGAGCGTTTCAAACTGTTCTCCCGACGCCAAAACCCTGGGGAATCTATTGACAATTTCGTGGCCGCGCTGCGCCAACTGGCTCGCTGATGTGACCTGCATGTCCCGACCCCTGATACTTTGACCCGTGACATCTTGGTCTTTGGTCTACGGGATGATAAGCTGTGCTCCGACATCTACCTGTCCCTGCTGAACCTCTGCAACATCTCCCGCGACCATGCCCTGGGCTCCCCGGCTCAGCGACTCGTGTCCCGAGTCACGAGCCCCACGGTCCCAGAGTCTCAGCAGTCCCTGTCCCCCTCCGTCTTTAAACCTGCCTTGGTCCGGAAACGCATTGCCAAAAACACGGTATACAGAAGCGTTCCCACGACAGGTCCTGCCGTGTCCTCCGCCCTCTTCTCCCTGGCCAGGTCGTCTGTATGAGGTCCACTTCTGGCCATTCCAAGCTGGCCGTGGTCGTCGGTTCTGCCTGTTCCCCTCGTTCGTACCTTGTCAACCACGACGGAAGGGTGTACTACCAGTCCCGCCAGCATCTCCGGCTCGAACGAGCCTCTCCCTCCCCCGGCGGCTCCGTATGCCCCCCTGCTGCCACTGTCGCGGCCCAGTGCTTTGCCCGTTCCTCTGGGGTCACCCCCCCCTCGGCCTCCTCCTGTCCGCCTCCCGGCTGCGGTCCCGCTTTCTCCGGCTTCCTCGCCCTTCTCTTCGCCGTCCCCCCCCGATGCCTTTGTTGCCCAGGGGTTCTCCTGTCTATAGTCCCCACCATGCCCCGGCGTCGTCCCCGCTTGTTCCCGTCGGGGAAGGAGGCGATGGCGAGGTGTGGACCCGGTCTGGTCGCCTGGTCAGGCCGCCGGTCCGTTACGGCGATTACGTGTGATTCTGTATTCCCGTGCTATACTGTTTGCATTTACCCTAGCTCATGAGATGTGGTCGCCCTATCATTCACTGTTTGTTTTGGTAGAGGAAGGATGTAGATGATATGTGTATACACCTTTAATTGATAGTGACGATGTCCATGCTAACCACCCCTCCACCAGTTAGTATAATTGTAACCCACACACCCCTAGCTCTCTCTCTGGTGATCGTGACAGACCTCGTACAGCTAGGGCTATATTATGTATGATTAATAAAGTAGTGAAGACCTTAAGGTGTCTGTGTACCTTCTCTACACTACTGAAGAAAAGCATACCCACAGCATGATGCTGCCACCACCACGTTTCACAATGGGGATGGTGTGTTCAGGGTGATGTGCAGTGTTAGTTTTCCGCCACACATAGCATTTTGCATTTCGGCCAAAACCTTCAATTTTGGTCTCATCAGACCAGAGCACCTTCCTCCACATGTTTGGTGTGTCCCCCACATGGCTTGTGGCAAACTGCAAACGGGACTTCTTATGGCTTTGTTTAAACAATGGCTTTCTTCTTGCCACTGTTCCATAAATGCCCGATTTGTGGAGTGCATGACTAATAGTTGTCCTGTGGACAGATTCTCCCACCTGAGCTGTGGATCTCTGCAGCTCCTCCAGAGTTATAATACTTCGCTGCTTCTCTGATCAATGCTCTCCTTGCCCGGCCTATCAGTTTAAGTGGACGGCCATGTCTTGGTAGGTTTGCAGTTGTGCCATACTCTTTCCATTTTCGGATGATGGATTGAACAGTGCTCCGTGAGATGTTCAAAGCTTGGGATATTTTTTTATAACCTAACCCTGCTTTAAACTTCTCCACAACTTTATCCCTGACCTGCCTGGTGTGTTCCTTGGGCTTCATGAAGCTGTTTGTTCACTAATGTTCTCTAGCAAATCTCTGAGGCTTTCACAGAACAGCTGTATTTATACTGAGATTAGATTACACACAAGTGGACTCTATTTACTAATTAGGTGACTTCTGAAGGCAATTGGTTGCACTGGATTTTATTTTGGGGTATCAGAGTAAAGGGGGCTGAATACTTTTGCACGTCACACTTTTCAGTTTTTTATTTGTAAAAATATTTGGAAAAAATGTATCATTTTCCTTCCACTTCACAATAATGCGCCACTTTGTGTTGGTCTATCACATAAAATCCCAATAGAATACATTTACGTTTGTGTTTGTAACGTGACACAATGTGGAAAAGTTCAAGAGGTATGAAAACTTTTGCAAGCCACTGTAGGTTTAGGAATTGCAAGACAATTTGCAGAAAGCAAATGGGTTCCAAGATGTTGGCAATAATTTGCATCAATTATATCAAATGCATTTACCGTAGATTTGTACATCAATTCTCCTACGGGCTGTTCCTGCAGCGTTGGTTGCCATACACAGATAACGACCTGTATCTGTTACCTGAGCTGAGCTGATATGCAATGAACCATCTTCTAAGAAAGAGTACCTGGGGGGGGCAAACATTTGCATTTAAATGTTAAAGAAGGAACTGCAGATGCTGGAGAATCGATGGTACACAAAAGGCTGGAGAAACTCAGCGGGTACAGCAGCATCTAAGGAGCGAAGGAGATAGGCGATGTTTCGGGTCGAGACCCTTCTTCAGACGTCTGAAGAAGGGTCTCGACCCGAAACGTCGCCTATCTCCTTCGCTCCTTAGATGCTGCTGCACCCGCTGAGTTTCTCCAGCCTTTTGTGTACCCTTTGCATTTAAATGAGTCTTTTTAAGAGAGTATTTCTTGATTAAGAGATTATCTTGATTAATAGAGTATAGATGTGGGGAGGTCATGTCGCAGTTGTATAAGACGTTGATGAGACCGCATTTAGAATATTGTATTCAGTTCTGGGCACCAGGCTTAGGAAAGATATTGTCGCGCTTGAAAGAGTTCAGATAAGATTTACAAGGATGTTGCCAGGACTAGAGGGTCTGAGCTATAGGGAGAGGTTGAGTAGACTGGGTCTTTATTCCTTGGGGCGATCTTATAGAGGTGTATCTTATAGAATGAGGAGTGATCTTATAGAGGTGCATAAAATCATGAGAGGAATAGATCGGGTAGATGCACAGAATCTCTTGCTCAGAGTAGGGGAATAGAGGACCAGAGGACTTAGGTTCAAGGTGAAAGGAAAAAGATTTAAATGGAATCTGAGGGGTAAATTTTTCACACGGAGGGTGGTGGGTGTATGGAACAAGCTGCCAGATGAGATAGTTGCCACTGGGGCTATCCCAACATTTAAGAAACAGTTAGACAGGTACATGGATAGGACAGGTTTGGAGGGATATGGACCAAGCACAGGCAGGTGGGACTAGTGTAGCTGGGACATGTTGACCAGTGTGGGCATGTTGGGCCGAAGGGCCTGTTTCCACACTGTATCCCTCTATGACTCTTTGACTCTAATGCATTTATTAGTTACTTTTAGATTGCAATATTACTTCTCAGGGCATTTATTCAACAACATTTTACAAGGCTTATGATCGCACATAAGTCTTGCTGGACAGCCGATGTCTGGATAAATGTACATTAGACTGATGGGATGCAGATATGAGCTAGTGATTTTCAACATAATGTGGACATTTGCTAACTTTAGGTCATGCACTTCCTATAATGATCTAATGCATCACGTTTTACTCTTTGCTTTAAGTAGAGGCATTGAGTTCGGGATGACGGGAAAATTGTTCTGCCACCCAACTCCAATCCAGAGGTCTTAACTAATATTTTAGTGTAGACAAGTTCAAGTATCACCATGAATTTGATAATTTAAATTGTGTTTTTATAAATATGGAAAAAGCTAGCTATCATTTAAAGTACTAAAGTTGTCACTAAAATCTAACTGATTGGGCCATATCTTCTCAGGGAGGTTATTGTGCTACCTTGTATATGACCAACTTAGTTGACTTTACCCCTCTGCAGTAATTTTACAATTCACTGGTTTATAAAAAACTGCCATAAAGCATAAGGATTGTGTTTGCCCTAAATGGATGGCTGTGATTCAAAGATGCCTTGCATCATATTCCCTAGACTGCTGGGAATGGCACTTAAATACTAGTACGGCCAGCAGTTTACACATGTTATGGTTGTAAAAAATACTTTGCAATTAAGAAACAAAACGTTGCCTATTTCCTTCGCTCCATAGATGCTGCTGCACCCGCTGAGTTTCGCCAGCACTTTTGTCTACCTGCAGTGCTTAATACCTTTATTAAGCAACTGGAGAAGGGAAATATGTGCAAATACACAAAGCATTTGCTGGACATTAATGACTGTAATCTTCATAGGACCAATAATTCCAATTTAACATGACATTATTGTGGTTAGGATATATTTTGTTATTAATACTTTCTTTGGATAAACACAGGGAACAGGGCCATACTCTGTTTGGTTAGCAGCTTCTCAACAAGCCATGAGCAGAGGCAGGAGAAACAAAAACGAAAGGGCCTGTCCCTCTTGGGCGTCATTTGCGCGTCATTTACGCGACAGGCTGGTTGTGACTGATGCGTGACTGTCGCGCGCAAATCACGCGTCATCATGCGTCAGCACAGCACGTGACGTCATTAGAACACCCTGCTTCCCTATTCTGCATCATGACCATCATGGAAGAACTACAGATTTTATCGCTACAGCAACAACAGAGACTTCTGTTAGCAGTAGCCCTCATACTTACAGATCAGCCAGGCAGGAATACAACAAGAAAGGCCAGCAAGATACTCAGGAAGAGGTCTGTGTGGACGAGTTTAGAGGTTACATGACGCATTAAAGGCGGGCCGACCGCATGTTTACGGACGTTGACGCACGGTGACGTAACCACGCGTCACCACGCGATACACGTACGACATCGGGACGTCAGCGTGCGACGCCAATGAGTCAGCGTGCATAAGCGATATGTCACACAGGTGGCGCACGAGGATTTTGGTACACTACGAAATCCTGGAGCGCCGCGCGATACCGTGCGCCATTACATGCGATTCCACGCCTCACCATGCGCTATGCGCACGTCACCCATGCACCCCCACCCTCATGCGTCACGACGCGTCGACCAATTTTCTACATGACGCGTAAATGAGGCGCAAATAACGCCCAAGTGGGACAGGCCCATAACCTACAAAGATTGGGTGACAGGGAAGGCTGAAAATGCTTCCTAGATTGTATTATTATCTAATACAGCTTCTGAAGGAAGGTAGAAAACATAGGCTGAAATTGTTTTTTAAAAATGTGCTCAATATTTCTCGAGAGAACCATCTCCAAATACAGAAAAAAACAAACAGTACAGAAAAAGTCATTCCTGACCGCAGGTTGCTTGCTGAGAGAATGGCACCATCCTTTCTCCAGGTGACTTGAGGAGTTGGTACACCGTTGACCACACATACGAGCACTGCTGGCTGGTTCATGTGGGCAGTCACCGTCTGTGGACCTCTGATTGTTGGAGCAACTGCATGTTCAAAGCAACAGAGCATCAGTACCAGTTTAGCATGTTTAAAGCTACACTTGTAAACATTAAAAAAAAATTGTTTAAAAAATAAGTGCCCTTCATTCTGAGTAAAGACAATATTGTTTAGATTATATCGTATAAAACAGAATGCCTGCACATTTAAAATTAGTTTTAACTATTCACGCAAGTTATTTTATTTTACAGTTCAGAATATGACACCAGATGGTTCTCAGTGGCACCCTGTCCCAATAATTCATCTTGAGAAATATCAAACAATGCACATACTGTGCACAAACTGTTCACTGACCATCTGGAATTTCTCAATGTTATTTTAGCACTGAAAACTTTGAATAATGATTTTTAACTTTTAATTTTTATGATACAGCATGGAAACAGGCCCTTCGGTCAACAGAGTCCATGTTCACCATCAATTACTCATTCACACTAGTTCCATGTTATCCCTCCATATCCATTCCTTACACATTAGGGATAGTTTACAACAGCCAATTAACCTGCAAACCCGCATGTCTTTCGGATATGGGAGGAAACCAGAGCACCAGGAGGAAACCCACGTAATCACGGGGAGAATGTGAGAACTCCATACAGACAGCATCCGAGGTCAGGATCAAAACAAATCTCTGATACTGTGAGGTAGTAGCTCTGCCAGCTGTACCATCCTTGGGTTGTTAGTCTCTCATAACTCCGTTAGTGCAATTTATTGGTGAGCTAAATCTCAAGTCATCCTCCAATGAATCAAGTACATTCACGGCATCAGTTCAAAATCCAGATATCAGTTGAATTTCACAATCCATCCAACTTTCCTGTGATAATAGATGGTGCTAATAATGGGTGTGTTTGTAGGAAGTTGGAAAGGATTTGAACATATGCACTCACCATTCACTGTTACAGTAAACTCTCTTGTCATTTTCCCTGCAATGTTGCTTGCTACACAAACATATCGAGCTGCATCCCCAAGCTCAGCATTATTAATCTGAAGGTATCTTCCACTGGACAGGATACGTAGACGAGGGGTGGCCTGCAGATTGAAGTAATTAAGCATAAAAACCATGACTGTTATATACCAGAAGCAGCACAAGGGCCTGAAGTAATGGATGGGAGCCAGGCACTTTGGCTGCTCTGAATTCTCAGTATTATCATAATGCGAGAGAGAATTGAATTAGTTACAGGAAGCCGCTTTCACAGTTAGACCTGTTAATTATGGTTTTGCGGAATCCTTTTATCATTATTTGAAATCGCTTATCACATTGCATGTGGTGTTATTCTTGCAGATGGATTTAATGATGGCACTTCCAACTTGCAATGTTCACTACAACAAAAATAATCTATGTTTTGTACGGACCCATTAGATATCCAAAAACCTAAGTTTGTTTCACCCTCTGCAATAGAGCCATTTACCCTAATTGTGATAAAAATAACTATTTTTTGTTTTTGTACAAAAAGAAATCAGTACTAGAGCGGACCTCAATCAATTTATCCTACTGGTTAATAATGATTGCCAAAACACCCATTATAAATGCCCGATGAATTCACACCCACATTCTGTGCAGTCCAGTCTCTGTATCCAAGAAAGGATATACTTGCAATAGATTGAGTGCAATGAATAATTAGATTCCTATAATATAGTATTGTACTACAAGGTGGGATTAAGCAGACTGGGCCTATATTTTCATGGGTTTAGAAGAACAAGAAGTGATGTCATTGAAACATACAAGATCTTTATGGGGCACAATAGGATTGACCTGGCTGAGTCCTTTATCTAGAACCAGGGATCAAATTTTCAGAATATGATCAGCCATTCAAGGCAGAGATGAGAAGAAATGCCTTGAGGGAAATTGCCCTTGAAATGCCTCAAGGGCAATGAACCTTTGGAATTCTTTACCAAATGATCTGATGGGGCTCAGCCGCTTAGTATGCTCAAGACTGAGATTAAAATAATTTTATTATTCAAGGATCCAAGAGATATAGGGTTAGTGCATAAATGTGGCACTGAGCTAACATATTAATTGTGATATTTTTGAAGAGGGATAGGTAGGAGGGCCCAGATAACATACTCATGTTTCTATTTATTCTTATCTCAAATCTAGTCTGAATCTAGCTGCAGAAATTGGCTCCTACCTTTAATGGTTTTCCATCCTTTAGCCAAGCTAGTGTTGGAGGTGGTACAGCATCGGATTTGCACTCCAGGATTACCTGTCCATTCTTTAGCACTGCTATGTCCTGTGGTCCACTTTTACCAGCAATGTTTGGTGGTACTGCATCAAAAGTATAGCATCAACTTAAGTAAACCACAACAAAAATGTCTAAATCAATTCTAATACAGTAAACTCTTGCTATTATGACCATACGTGGAGAGTTGGTGTCCGTTATTAACCATTGTCTGCTGAAACCGATTGAGGAGGAAACCCACGCTGTCACAATGTCTTTTTCTTTGCAATGTGGGAGGAAAGATATAACCATTGTGGTAGTTCTACCCGATACACTAGGGACAATTCAGTGTGTGTAGGATAGAACTACTGCAGTGGTTCTAGCTTTTCTCCCAGATAGTGCATGGGTGATCAACGTTTGGTACAGACTCCATGCTGTTTCTCTAGTCTAAGCTTATTGGTTCAAAAACAAAATTCACTCCATGCACCTAGTGGTCATTCCGTGAAACAACAAACTCGGTCTAAAACAGATTTGGTCCGCTATAAAATAAATCTGTCGTAAAGAGGTCTGTTAAAACAAGGGTTTACTGTATACTCATGAAGATAAAATCTGCTTGAAGTTTTGCAAAATGTTAATGTTATTGTATAAACTAGGATACTATTAGCACATGTGTTTTTCAGGTTGTCCCATTGATATCTGGGCTAGTAGTTTGGACAGCAGGAGGTATAGGCCACAGTAGAATCTGGCTGCACGCAGACTTGTGTCTCATTCACGTGAGATCTCCAACTTAATCAAACCTTGGAACATCGCTCAATGGCCCAGTACCCAAATAGAGTCCCTAACATGTGCTTCACTCTATCATAAACAAAAGTACTTGCGTAATTTCCTTTTAAAACTTCGTAAGAAAACAATGCAGAGTCCACAAAAAATAAATACAGATGGAAAAATACTCAAATTGGCAATAATAATAAACACATGAATTTTCACAAGAAATTTCCCCTCAATTTAGGGGCATTAGAACAAGTAGTTCCATCAAGAATCTCTAACCTTTGGAGGATGTACATCTGTGGCACATCTGCTGTTGTCCACAATGGCATTTATTAGCTTTAGAAATAAGAACTATAGCGCATTAAAAATTAACATTCTAATACTATCCTCAAGCATTAATTTAGCCGGGATGGCATGTGCTTGATACTCCTTTACGTTAATTAAAGGGAACAGAACTAACACCAAGCAGATTGGAAACCTTCTCAGATTTCTTCTATGCCTTGGTTCAGTAGACAGATCAGCCCATCTGAACGGGCAAACAATCCACTTGACATAAAAATAAAAGCATATTAAAATTTCCTGTGTTTGTTCAAGTTGCGAACATTCAATGCCTCAAGGTCCATAGCCTGGAAGTAATTAGATCTAGTTAGATGTACAGTGCAATTCAGTAAAAATGTGCCATTGGAGGGATAATAAGCTGCACCAGTCAGTCAGAATGTGCAGAGACTGTAATGTCAAGAACCCATCTCTGGTGTGCCCATGGACTGTAGACTTACCATGCACCCTCACCAAATACTCTCGGTCATCATCCCCTGCTGTACTGGATGCCAGACAAGTGTATCTACCTGTATCCTGCACCTGGAGGAGGAAAACAACCCATAAATGCTTTAAACTAAACCCATCATTGCCTTAAACTAAACTAAACTAATTTTTCATGATGGCCTTTTTGCACTGTTTTATAATTTTCTGCATTATATCAAAAGCAATAACTGGGAAGAAAAGTTGCTGAACTGCCGTGATGCGAAGATGTTAGTCTCACGTCGAAACAATCACTGAGCCAGATTTCTAAAATGTCTTTAACTTTTTGGTTTTACTGAAGAATTATGCAGACATGATAAGGAAACATCTGTGACGAAAGATTGAAACAGAAGTGCACCAACAGGTTGTACTGCATAGGTTGTGTAGCAGTACCCAAATGTATCAAAGTATTTTCCTTCAAAAACCACAATAAACCAGTGACCTTAACTTCTGTGTAAGAAAGAACTGCAGATGCTGGTTTAAATCGAAGGTAGACACAAAATGTTGGAGTACCTCAGCGGGTGAGGCAACATCACGGGATAGAAGAAATGGGCGACCTTTTTGGGTCGAGATCCTTCTTCAGACTTCACCGTGTATACATTCGGGAAAAAATCCTCACCATGTAATAACCAGATCTGATAAGTCTGAATGGACTATTTCATTGTTCTCTCCTTACTCTTGAATTTGGTAATCAGATTTGAAAATGATTTATTTTCATCTTTACAAGATAAATAGAGAAGAGAGCAGAATATTTTAAATTTAGAAACCAGAAATCACACGATGCAGGATTTCTGAGGATCATGTTTACGTGGAACATTAATTTTAATCAAATTGCATTTATTTGTAACATAGAATACAAATCTGGTGGTTTAAAACCAGTGACACCCAAATAAACGAAGATTAATAGTGTCCGATAAATCTGCTGGAGAGGCTTCAGGTTTGAAAAATATTTGTTAAGAACCCTCAGCATGCTGCCATAAACTATTCACTCTCCATGTGGCTGAGAAATATACTCTTTGCAAACGGTAGAGGGGATGAGAAGACTTGATGCCCAGATCATATGGTTTTGCAAAGTTTATAAAGCAAAGATTGACTTTTGACTCGCTGCTTGCAGCCTATGGACAACAAAAGAGTGCACATCCTTCTACCCCAACAGGTCCTTTACGAACAAAGGAGTGGGAGTGAATCCACCCAAAGGAATTATGTGCAGGGACATTCTCAGAAGGGAGAGCAGTAGGCAACTTTAGGTTAGAGATAAGTATCTCTTTAGGTTAGAGATACGTATGTCTAGATAGGTAGGTCCAGTTCAGGTTTGATGGAGGGTAGAATAAAAGGAGTTGGTATATTTGGTGAGAGAGAGAGAGATGAAAAAGAGTGTTTTAATAGAGATGCCAGTCTCAGACCTCACCCTCCATTAATTTACAACTTTCCCCCATTTTTTTCCCCCATTTTTTCCCCATCTTTTGCCCAGTTGAACTCTACTCATAGCCTCTCCATTTCACGGTTCAGATGGAGAAGCAGCAGCAAAGGACGACTCTCCCATGAAATGCCATATCAAATAAGGCAGGTCTTCTCAGCGAAAACCCCTCCAGCCATTGTGAAAAATCTGGCTCCCAACGTTGTGGGGGCGGAAGGCACAGGAGAAAATGTCTGGGGGGGGGTGGGAGAAACATGGTTTAGTCTCTTCCTTCGGGGGGATACGACCGTTTCTTGTCGTGTCCCCTGTCTCCGTCTGCGCTGAGGCCTAATGGCGGAGCTGACGGCCTCGGGCTGTGGCGGCAGTTCCGGTAGTAGCAGTGGCCCGACTGGCCCGACCTGGCAGCAGCAGCGGCCCGACTTGGAGCTGTGGCAGCACTCCAGCGTTCCGGTAGCGGCAGCAGCCCGACTTGGAGCTGTGGCCTGACTTTGGAGCTGTGGCGGTGTTCCCTCCTTGTTCCCTCTGCGGCGGTGGCGGCGCAGCTTCAGAGGCCAGGCCGCGGGCCCAGTGGACGACACTGTCGGGAGCTCGCAGGTCGCAGGTTGGTGACCTGTTTTTCTGGAGCTCCCGCAACAACAGCTGCGTCCGCTGGACTGGAGGGCGGCAGCTTCGGCAGCTTTGACCACCCCGGGCCATGGAGTTGAACCGGCCCGCTCACGGAGCTGGATTCAGCCGCGGGACTGACTCGCTTACCGACACCCGGCGGGATCACAACATCGGAGGCCTGGATCGCCTCAGCGCAGAGGGAGAACAAGGAGGGAAGAGTCAAAGACTAAGACTTTTGCCTTCCATCACAGTGAGGAGGTGCCTGGCGAACTCATTGTGGTGGATGTTAAATTTGTGCTTATTGTGTGTTTTTGTTACTTTTATTATATGTATGACTGCAGGCACGAAATTTCGTTCAGACCAAAAGGTCTGAATGACAATAAAGGTAACCTAATCTAATCTAATTTATGGTAGATAAAGTTATAAGGTCATAAGTGATAGGTGTAGAATTAGGCCATTCGGCCCATCAAGTCTACTCTGTCATTCAATCATGGCTGATCTATCGCTCCCTCCTAATCCCATTCTCCTGCCTTCTCCCCATAACCTCTGACACCTGTGCTAATCAAAAATCTATCAATCTCTGCCTTAAAAATATCCACTGACTTGGCCTCCACAGCCTTCTGTGGCAAAGAATTCCACAGATTCACCACCCTCTGACTAAAGAAATGTCCCCTCATCTCCTTCGTAAAAGTCCTTTAATTCTAAGGCTATAACCTCTAGTCCTAGACTTTCCAACTAGTGGAACCATCCTCTCCACATCCACTCTATCCCAGCTCTTCACTATTCTGCAATCCCCCCTCATTCTTCTAAACTTCAGCGAGTACAGACCCGGTGCCGACAAACGCTCATCATAGTTAACCTCCTCATTCCTGGATCAGTAAACCTCCTCTGGACCTTCTCCAGAGATAGCACATCCTTTAGATATGGTGCCCAAAATTGCTCACAATCCTCCAAATGCAGCCTTATAGAGCCTCAGCATTCATCCCTACTTTTGTAAACAATGAAATAAATGATGGGTGGGAGGGGGAGAGTGCTAGACATCTGAGACAAGGTGACGGTGGGGTGGGGTGTGGTGAAAGGAGCAGGTTATGACTCCAGTTGGTGACGCAACCCTTTCTTTAGGTAGATTTACCAAAATATACATTTGTGTGTCTATAACGCAATGTGTAATTTCACCCCCTTTTAGGGATTTCAAAATAGTTTTTAGAATTAAATAATACACTAGACTTTAACAGCTTAAAGGCAGACCCTTGAGATTTGCACATTTTAATTTCACAGTTTTGAAAATGGAAATATTATCTCTTTGTGAACATGAAAACATTTGATGATAGCTTGTTTAATTAGATGATGTGACTCAGTCAAGGCTACTAATTCACTCCTTTCATAAGCAAGGTCTAGTGTAAAAGCATTGCTTACAATGAAAAGCATCACATCTCTCTATAATTATTGATGGAAATTTTATAGAACTTTACACTAGACTTTAGAGATACAGCGCAGAAACAGGCCCTTCGGCCCACCGAGTCCATGCCGATCATCAATCTCCCTTTAGTGCAGAGGGAGATCTTTAGTGTGTGTCCACTATCCTACACACTAAGGACAATATGTCTTTGAAGTGTGGGAGGAAATTTAAGCACATGAGAAAACCCATGTGGTCACAGGGAGAAGGTACAATCTCCGTACAGACAGCACCTGTAGTCAGGATCAAACCCAGGTCTCTGGTGCTGTAAAGCAGTAGCTCGACCGCTACGCCAAAGTGTTGCTATGTAGAAATAAAGTGTTTGAGACAACTTGAGTAGAAACTTGCACTGCACCTGAGCATTCTCTTTTCTCAGCACTTCACCACCATGAAGAACGTGAACAGCATCTGTCAGGGGCAGTGGACGTCCATCCTTAATCCAGGTCAGTTTAGGAGTTGGGATGCCGGTGGCAACGCAGTGTAGTTCTAAGGGGTTGTTCACAACCACAAAGACTTCCTCAGTAATATCAGAGCCATTGATACGAGGTGGATCTGTAATATATCAACAAATAAAATAGCTTCTTCTTTTAAGCTCCGTGCAGGAGTGATGCAAATGATTCAAAAGAAGGCAAACACATGAAAATGTAACTAAAACAAATAAATAGAATGAAAATTCAAAACAGATAATGAAAATGAGTAACAGGTTTTTGACTGGGATATCATTTCCCCCTGTAAGCTGATTCATCTTCACACAATGACTTACTTCTGTCACTCTCTTTACCATTCACCATTCCACCCTTCTGCAGCACTTCTTCCCAGTAGATGCCAACTATCCCGATGTACCTGTGAATTCTGGCCACGGGATTGCTCTGTAGACCAGGTTTGTGATGTCTCTCTCCCAAGTGGATGGCTGTCTCCATCAACTGCCCTTGCATGGCCAAAGTCTAGACTTGTTTATCATACACAGAATGTACGGCACACAGGCAGGCCTTTTGGCTCAGCCGTCCTTGATGGCAAGTTAGGTTTGACTTACCCAGCACTTTCAAACTGAAGTGCTTGCTGACTTCCCCAGCTTCATTGGCCGCCACACAGGTGTACTTTCCACTGTCGTTCACCACAGCTGCAGAAATCTGCAGCAACATTCCCTGGTTTCCGACGGTCATGAGTGGGCCCAGCCGGAGAGGCTGTGCATCTTTCAACCACGCTAACGTTGGAGTTGGCGTTCCATCCGTGATGCATGTTAGGGATGCTGGATTCCCCTGTAATATTGTGATGTCTTCCGTGCCGCCAGCACCACCTAGCCTTGGAGGGACTTTGGGAGGTAAAGAAAATATTGAAGGTGATGAATCATTCGACCAAACTCTGCTCGTGCTGAATGTGCAGTCTATGCAGGAGATTTCTTCTGCCTGTAGTTTAGTTTAGAGATAGAGCGCAGAAACAGGCCCATTGGCCCACCGAGTCTGTACCGACCAGCGAGCCCCGCACATGAACACTATCCTACACACACTCGGGGCAATTTACACTTGTACCAAGCCAATCAACCTACAAACCTATACGTCTTTGGAATGCAATCCTTTTTGCAATTTCTCCGTAGAAAATAATCTATGCTTTTATTCATTGGTAATAAGATTAAAGGCGTAGATTATTTTCTAAATGGAGAGAGAATCGAGAAATTGGAGGTGCAAAGGGAATTGGGAGTGCTGGTCCCAAAAAGTTCATTTGCAAGTCGAGTCGGTAGTAAGAAAGGCACAGTCATATCAAGAAGACTGGAATACAAAAACAGAGATGTAATGCTGAAGCTCAATAAGGCGTTGGTCAAGCCGCATTTGGAGTACTGTGAGCAAATATGGGCCCCATATCTGAGGAAGGATGTGCTGACTCTGGATAGGGTCCAGAGGAGGTTTATAAGAATGATTCCAGGAATGAGTGGGTTAGCATACGATGAATGCTTGACAGCACTTGATGCACTTTAGAAAGTTGATGGGGGATCTCACTGAAACTTACAGAATAACAAAAGGCATAGAGTGGATGTAGAAAGGATGTTTCCACTGGTGGGAGAGCCTAGGCCCAGAGGCATAGACTCTGAATTAAAGGGCGCTCTTTTAGAAAGGAGATGAGGAGGAACTTCTTTAGCTAGAGGGTAGTTAATCTGTGGAACTCATTGTCACAGAGGGGTGTGGAGGCCAAGTCAGTGGATATTTTTAAGGCAGTGATAGACAAATTCTTGACCAGAATGGGAGTCAGGGTTATGGGGAGAAGGCAGGAAAATTGGAGGCAGAGATCAGCCATGATTGAATGGCGTAGTAGTCTCGATGGGCATAATGGCCTAATTCTACTCCTATAACTTGTGAACTTGTGAACCAGTGATCAGGGGAAAGTTTACTGATACATTCAAATATCACACCCACTAAACCAAGTCCAAACACATGATAATTCCTCCTCCATTGCCAGACCATCCACCTCTTGGTCGCTTTGCTGTCCATGACATAAGACAGACGGTGGCTGTAGGTGTGATCAAGGCAATTTCTAAGAAAGAACCTTCTGTAATAGCCATCAAGGCTGCCAGTAAAATAATAAACAAGAGGTGAATATCACCACCAGCCACCAAGATCCAGCAAACCCCGAAACTGACACCACCAAAATGTTTAAATTATTACACAACCAAAACAGCTGCTAATTAGAATAGGAGGAATTGGAGGAACAGCACCTTATATTCCAGTTGCATAGCTTCCCATACAACTCGTTCTTCCCCTCTCCTTTCTCCCCATCCACCCCGCTTTCTTGTTCCCAATCTAGATTTGCATCAATTTCTGCCCTTTCTTTCTACTTACATTTCATGCTTTGACTTCACAATTCTCAACTCTTCTATCAGTTTGTCTCACACATTTTTTGCATCTCTGGCTGTTGTCAAACCATCTGCCCATCGAACCCCACCACCCTTGCCTATTTTCACCTATTACTTGCCACACTTTGTTCTGCCCCATCTCTCTTCTAGCGTCTACAGGGCCTTGCAATCAACCCCCCCCCCCCCCCCCAACAGACCACCACAATCAGACAATCAGTCTGAAGAGGGTCCTGACCCAAAACATCACCTACCCATATTATCCAGGGATTCACATTGAAAGATGCAAAGGAAGAAAGAAGGACTGTTAGATCATGGGATGTTTTAGTACAAGAAGAGAAATGGTTGCTAAGATAAGTTATTGACCTTTTTGTAGTCAATAATGCAAGAATACTGTTTCAGATACTTCATTGCTGCTCACCCTTGGGACAATCTCATGTGTTAATGAAGCAGATCAATTATGCTAACTTTGCAGTATAAACAAATCCTTTTCAACTATACATCATTGTAAATGCACATAAACTACAGCCCAAAATAAAGATGGGTTCAAGCACTCCATGATCCCTGTATTAAACTCACCGTGTACTATTACGTTGTAACGCTTGTTGTCCACACCGGCTCGATTGGAAGCCACACATGTATATGTCCCACTATCTGACACCTGTGCCCGCACAATTCTGTAACAGAGTAATGAAAAGCACTGATTATCAAGCTTCATCTTGAAGCTGGGCAGTGATATTGTATAATGTTATTTCCCTATTTTTTAACATTGATGCTACTGACTCAAATGACTGTCCCCATTATTTATGGAAGCACCTTAGTGGGATTACTTTATCTTGCCCCAAGTTAATTTGTTTAACAATATCAAAATTTAGAACCAGAAAATAATACATCTGAAGAATTCCAGAGTCAGGATATGGATTGATCCAAAACTTCCAGTTACTCTTTACTTTTTGGGCAATCTTAGGCACATATTTTTAACAGTATCTTTTATTCTAAAATTCTATATTAAAAAATAACTATGTAAAATTTAAACAAAATCAAAATTGCAAACTCAGATCACTTGGTAGATGGAGATGGAGATGGAGAGTAAGAATTTCATTGTTCTGATTTGGTACATATATGACAATAAAACACTCTCGACTCATCGCTGCCTCAAAAAGGCTGACAGCATCATCAAGGATCCACACCATCCTGGCCACACACTCATCTCTCACTGCCTTCAGGTAGAAGGTAGAAGCCTGAAATCTGCAACATCCAGGTTCAGGAATTTCTTCCCCACATCCATCAGGCTATTAAACACAACTCAAACAAAACTCTGAACATTAATAACCCATTGCACTTTATCTGCTTATTTATGTGTGTATATATATTCAATGGTATATGGTCACACTGATCTGTTTGGTATTTATTTATGCCCATTATATTCTGTTGTGCTGAAGCAAAACAAGAATTTCATGGTCCTATCTGGGACACATGACAATCAACTCTTAAATCTCTTGAATCTCATTTGTTTCTTGATGACCAAGATCAAACAGTATTTTTTTAACATCAGGATAGGCCTTTCTTTTTGCTTTTAGTTGCTGCCTTCTTTCCACATCTTTGGAGGATTTAATTTTGACATGAAATTCTATGCACTTATTATTTGTGATGACGAATAAAAAGCCTCCTAAATGCAAAATGGTACTTCAATTGACTGAACTTGCACCTGTACTCTGCCTGGTCCTAACCAACAGAGTGCTGATTTATTTGTAGGTTCTAGGTCTGTTGATATGAACGTACAGGTACATAAACCTGTACTTTAAAAATGACAACTGCTTGGGCTTGTTACTGCTTTACTGGGAATGTGGTGTGAACACCATAATATGATAACCTCTTTCAGCTCTGTTTGTTTTAGTCCTGGGAATGCAGCCTGAATGCAAGGCGAGATATAGATGTTTCTGCTGCCATTGATGCATTCCTGAAGACACCTCACTATAGAAAATCACATTATAAAGTCAATAATGTCAATGGGGGAAAGAGGGTTAGGGACTAGAGTTTCAGACTTGCAAAAACAAAGTTATTGTTCTTGCAGGATTTTCAAAACGACGGGTCTTTTCCATAGCAATGTTTATTTTACTCACTATACCGTAAATGGTACTGTTCATTTTAATGTTACTGCAAGCTTAAAAATATTAAAGGCTGTATGTTACATTATTTAATAAATTATCATTGCACACATGTCAATGGAAGTGATTACTTGTCAATTTCAATGGGTATCCATTGGCCATCAGACGTCTTCCTATGGTGTAATTACCACAGTGAATAAAAACATACCAACAGGGCAACCTTTTTTCTACTTGTCAATTTCCAAATTAACGTTTAAGTGGTTCTGTAGTTCCTGATTGAAATCGCATTACAACCAATTTGGCCTGCTTAATACAGATTGTCTCCCTTAGTTCATCATTTGTGTTATTTCCAATCCAAGACAAGGAAACAGGTGTTATATCAGAACTACAGGTACTAATATGAGATAGGTAGATCTCTCCTAATCTCTTTTTTTACTTTTTCCTTTTCTTTCAATCTTTTAACTTCTCATCTCTGTCCTTTATTTCTTTTGTTTTCTGTTTCTACTCGCTTGTCTATCTATTCCGACACTCTTTATTTCTTTTTTCTCTCACTGTTCTTTTATTATTGAACCAAAAGTATGAAGTTGTACAAGAATGAAAATATGTATTTATGTATTAGGTACTTAAGTACCAGATTACTGTACTTCTAACAAAAATAAACAAACAAAAAAAAAAGAAAGAACTACAGGTACTAAAGCGAGGAAGCAACTATACAGGTACTAAAGCGAGGAAGCAACTCCAAATGCTCATTTGCTAATTCTTAACATATCTTTATACACCTTCTGCCTCTCAGCATCCACAGAGTAAATCACGACTCAATGCACTGCCTCCAATTCAAGTTTTCTTGGGATTATCTTCCTCAAATCTAAAAAGTGAGAAATGGCACAACCTTAGCCATCCTCTTTTAACTGAGGGTCCACAAAATGCTGGAGAAACTCAGCGGGTGCAGCAGCATCTATGGAGCGAAGGAGATAGGCAACGTTTCGGGCTGAAACACTTTCCTCTTTTAACTGACCTTGATTTGGCTCTGAGTAGCTTCAATATTTTGTACCAAATGGGCCTTGGCCCTGCAGTTTACAAATAAAAGAAGTTTAAAAAAAATGGCTCTATGACAACCAACCTCAGAACCTTTCCAGCAGAGAGCAGTCGGATCTGAGATGAAAGGGGCAGAGGAAGCCCATTCTTTAACCAGTTCAGCTGTGGAGGAGGGGAGCCAGTAGCCATGCACTCAATGTTAATAGAGTTGTCCAATATAGTAGTGAGTTCCAGGTTCTCTTCCTGATTACCATGAATGGTTGGTGGAACTGAAGCAGAAATAATATTGACATATTAGGAAATATTTGTGACTTACTATTTTATACATAGTCCATTTGGAATCCCCATATCGTACAACACAGTTATTGAAAACCAAAAGATTATTTTCTACATCTTTGAATATTTGATTGAATAAAAACTATGAATAAATGTAACAAGATAGCCTGAAAAAGTAAACGCAACAGGTTATGATATATTAATATTGTTCATTGCTAAAAATAAAAAAAGCCAAGTATTTATTTTAATTGTGTCAAGCTAAATTCATCGTAGGTAGACACATAATAATAATATAATAATAACTTTATTTGTACAGCACCTTTCATACATTTGAATGCAACCCAAAGTGCTTTTCACAAAAACCCAGGTCTAAACAAAAATACAATTTAAAAAAGTAAGGACATTGACAGTTAATAACATAAAAAGCACAGATTTATATAAAAATATAACATAAAAAAACAACAAAAAATGGAGAATGTAAAAGAAAAAAAACAAAAACGCTGAGGTCAAATGCAGAGTCCCATATTATATATGAGCACACAAGGTGCTGAAGAATATGCTGAGATAAATACAAGAGAATAAAAGTAATTTTTACAATGTCATCAGAAGAAGTAAAGTCAGTTAAAAGCTTGATTGAAAAGATACGTTTTTAGCTGCCGTTTAAAAATGTCAACTGAGTGGGCGTCTCTCTTAGCCCTGGGTAGGGTATTCCACAGCTTGGGGGTGTCATTGAAAAAGGCTGCTTCACCAATTTTCTTATTGCTGTCGCAATGAGAGGCTAACAGGCCGGCATCAGAAGACCTGAGCGCTCGGGTAGGGGCTTAGGGAAGGAGGGAACTCTGTAAAGTATGCTGCTCCTAAGCCATTTGGGGGTTCATAGACAAGGAGGACTTTATAGTCTATCCTGGATCCCACTGGGAGCCAATGAAGGGAGTATGTTCCCTTTTCTTGGTATTTGTTGAAAGCCGGGCTGCGGCATTTTGAATGAGCTGTAACGTTAGTGGATTTTGAAGGCAGACTGGTAAATAAGGCATTACAGTAATCATCTGCTTGATATGAAAGCATGTATGAGTTTTTTACAGTCATGTTAAGAAAGGCTGTACTTTAGCAATATTTCTGATGAGATACAAAGCATACTTTGTTACCTTATTTATGTGAGATTTAAAATTAAGATCATTGTTTACCCCCAGGCCTGTGACTTCTTGTTTGACATAAGTAGTCAGATTTCCCAGTTTACCGAATAACATCTCTCTCTTGGGTTTTGATCCAAGTAATAACATTTCAGTCTTGTAATTGTTGAGTTTAAGAAAGTTAGCATTCATTCATTTTTTTAAGGAAAATAGGCAGGAGGTCAAAGAACTTAAGGCATTTGCATCAGTGGGTTCAACAGAGAGGTATAACTGAGTGTTATCGGCATAACTTAGAAAATTTACATTATGCTGTCTGATAACTCCTCCTAGCAGCAGCATAAGGAAAAGAGTAACAGCCAAGGCAGCTACCTTGTGCTACACCAAGGGTATATCATGCAGCTGTGACACATAGTCCCCAAGGCTAACAAAGTACTTCCTTCCACTTACCGGTATATATGATTGGAACCAACTTAGTACCTGATTTAACAGGCCGACCCAGTTTTCTAGGCGATCTAGAAGAATACTGTGATCTATGGTGTCAAAAGCTGCTGTGAGGTCTAAGAGGATCAGCACTGAGGCTTTGTCCTCGTCAGTGCTAACTCTAAAGTCACTGACTATTTTTATCAGGGCAGTCTCAGTGCTGTCATTTACTCTGAAACAAGAAAGTTCTCTTAAAAAAAAATGTTGATTCAGAAAGTGTTGTATTTGGTTAAATACCACTTTCTCCAGCACCTTGCTGATAAAGGGTAGATTTGATATGGATCTGTAATTACTCAGTAGCCCACTGTCTAAATCTGGTTTCTTTAACAGAGGTTTAATGACAGTGGTTTTATAAGCACCTGCCAAAATTCCAGTCTCAAGGGAGATGTCTATAACTGTAAGAACAAAACTGCATAAGCTGCTAAAAACATTCTTTAAAAACTTTGCAAGAACCACGTCGAAATGACAGGTAGTGGATTTGCTCTCAGCCACAATTTTACAAAGATCTGAGGTAGAAATACTTATGAATGCTCATTTTTGCCTGCGCTTTACTAGGTCGGCAGCAGAGGGCAGTAGAATCTAAAGGGATACCAGCTCTGATCGTCTGAACCTTATCTTTAAAATAAATGAGCAAACAGCTCACATTTTTCAGCAGAAGCTTGGCTTAAAAAATCAGGGGTTGAAGCAGAGTCTATTAATCTATCAATGGTGGAGAACAAAATCTTACACATAGATTCTCCTTTGACTCCTCTCACTTACTCCAAGTCAAAGGGCACTCACATGAGTCACAGATTTTTGGTTAGTACGTCGAATAATCCTTTTTCCAGGCATTCACTGGCCCTATCCCTGAACTCTTTTTTTACATTGATGACTGGAACGGAGCTACCTCCTGCACACGTGCAGAGCTCATAGACTTTATTAACTTCACCAATAACTACCATCAAATTCACCTGGACGATCTCAGACACCTTTCTCCCCTTTCTCTGCATATGATCCACATGATCCCACGGCGTTAAAAAATATGCCATTACGGAAGGGCCTGTTTCTGCATTGCACTTTTTTAGGCAATGTAGTTTCTCAATTGACTTCTGGAGCTAATTATAGGAGGCATGGAGTAAATGAGGTGCTAGAGGAGTATAAAGAATGTAAAAAGAATCTTAAGAAAGAAATTAGGAAGGCTAAAAGAAGATATGAGGTTGCTTTGGCAAGAAAGGTGAAAGTAAACCCAAAGGGTTTCTACAGCTATATTAATAGCAAAAGGATAACGAGGGATAAAATTGGACCATTAGAGAACCAGAATGGACAGCTATCTGCAGAGCCAAAAGAGATGGGGGAGATATTGAACAATTTCTTTTCTTCGGTATTCACCAAGGAGAAGGATATTGAACTCGGTGTTAAGGGGAAAGAGTAGAGTAGCTATGGAAACTATGAGATTCAAAGAGGAGGAAGTACTGACACTTTGAAAAATATAAAAGTGGATAAGTCTCCAGGTCCTGACAGGATATTCCCTAGGACATTGAGGGAAGTTAGTGTAAAAATAGCAGGAGCCCTATGACAGAAATATTTCAAATGTCGTTAGAAACGGGAATAGTGCCGGAGGATTGGCGTACTGCGCATGTTGTTCCATTGTTTAAAAAGGGTTCAAAGAATAAACCTAGCAATTATAGACCTATTAGTTTGACAGTCAGTGGTGGGCAAATTAATGGAAAGGATACTTAGAGATAATATATATAAGCATCTGGATAAACAGGGTCTGATCAGGAACAGTCAACATGGATTTGTGCCTGGAAGGTCATGTTTTGACAACCTTCTTGAATTTTTTGAAGCAGGTAACTAGGGAAATTGATGAGGGTAAAGCAGTGGATGTTGTCTATATGGATTTCAGTAAGGCCTTTGACAAGGTTCCCCATGGAAGGTTGGTTTAAGAAGGTTCAATCTTTGGGTGTTAATGGCGGAGTAGCAAGATGGATTCAACAGTGGCTGAATGGGAGATGTCAGAGAGTAATGGTGGATGGCTGTTTGTCAGGTTGGAAGCCGGTGACCAGTGGGGTGCCTCAGGGGAATCTGTGTTGGGTCCACTGTTGTTTGTCATGTACATACAATGATCTGGATGATGGGGGTGGAAAATTGGATAAGTAAGTATGCAGATGAACTAAGATAGGTGGTGTTTGGATAATGAAGTAGATTTCAAAGTCTACAGAGAGATTTGGGCCATTTGGAAAAGTGAGCTGAAAGATGGCAGATGGAGTTTTAATGTTGATAAGTGTGAAGTGCTACATCTTGGCAGGACAAATCAAAATAGACGTACATGGTAAATGGTAGGGAATTGAGGAATGCTGTGGAAACAGAGGGATCTAGGAATAACTGTGCATAGTTCCCTGAAGGTGGAATCGCATGTAGATAGGGTGGTAAAGAAAGCCTTTGGTGTGCTGGCCTTTATAAATCAGAGCATTGAATATAGGAGTAGGGAAGTAATGTTAAAATTGTACAAGGCATTGGTAAGACCAATTCTGGAGTATGGTGTACAATTTTGGTCGCCTAGTTATAGGAAGGATGTCAACAAAATAGAGAGAGTACAGAGGAGATTTACTAGAATGTTGCCAGGGTTCCAGCAACTATGTTACAGAGAAAGGTTGAACAAGTTAGGTCTTTATTCTTTGGAGCGCAGAAGGTTAAGGGGGGACTTGATTGAGGTCTTTAAAATGATGAAAGGGATAGACAGAGTTGACGTGGATACGTTTTTCCCATTGAGGGTAGGGAAGATTCAAACAAGAGGGCATGACATGAGAATTAAGGGACAGAGGTTTCGGGGTAACGTGAGGGGGAACTTCTTTACTCAGAGGGTGGTGGTTGTGTGGAATCAGCTTCCAGCAGAAGTGGTGGAGGCAGGATCGATTTTAACATTTAAGAGTAAAGTGGATAGGTATATGGACGTGAAGGGAATGGAGGGGTATGGTCTGAGTGCAGGTAGATGGGACTAGGGGAAAACAAATGGTCGGCACGGACTGGGAGGGCCGAGAGGGCCTGTTTCCGTGCTGTAATTGTTATATGGTTATATGGTTATATGGTTATAAGTCTCTGAATGCTTATAGTTGTAATTATGATTGTTTAAAGAATAGCTGAAAGACTTTTGAAAGCATCAACTCAGCCTAAACTGCCAGATGTTCACACAAGTTTTACCTGCTATAGCTTACCGTGCTTACTTAGAGGTAATTATAGATAATTGTAAATAGTATGAAAAGCTGCTACACTAGTGGAAAGTGTGACTTTTCCCATTGGTACGGGGGACTACGAGACCTCGAAAGTAGCACAGTCACCGCGTGGGTGGGGTCAGTGAACCCAGTTCAGACCAGCATTGAACTTGGGCTCATCTGCATGTTCCAACAACATTACTTATTTAGCTACCTGGAAACCTTGTTTCCTCTCTCTCTCTGCCTATATTTTTTTAAACAAAGAGTAGAGCTTTATGGAAGTTATAAGTTTGAAATTTCCATTACTCACCATAAACATTGAGGTTGAAAATGCGATCTTCCTCACCGGCAGAGTTGGTGGCCACGCAAATGTATTTACCAACATCTGATGTCACTGTCCCATTAATGTGGAGGGTGCTGCCATCTGGACTCACTCTGGAAGAACAGAACCACAACACATTTATAAATCACAACAGCAAGTTTATCTGCAGTGAAGTACACAACATGAAATGTTTTGCATGGCTATGCCCGACCTCCCCTGTAATTACTGCAGTGGAAACTGCTTTGGCAGTTGTTTACACAACTTCTCTGGTTTCTTGCCTGACTCATGGCAGGAGATTGAGAGAATATTGACAAGAATTCCATTCCGCAAAGTTTTACAAAAGCCTATCCTGTTCAAAATTCATAGAAAACAAGTTTAAATGTACAAAAGGACGTAAAGTGCTGGAGCAACTCAGCTGGTCAGGCAGCATCACTGGAGAATGTGGATAGGTGACATCTTGGTCAGGACCCTTTTTTGGACTGATTTTGTGTGTGTGTTGGGGGCGGGGGGTGAGAAAGCTGGAAGTGAGGAGAGGCAGGACATAGTGTGGCAGGTAATAGGTGGACACAGGTAAGATAATGAAAATTACTGTCACCTCTGGTGCTGGAAACAAATGAAAACTATTTGATGTTAAATGAATATTGGTTATTATTACCCATATCACACATCTGAGGTATGCTTTTACAAAATTGTATTCCCTTCGTTTTTACTGCCAGCAGGGGTAACAGGGGAATATTTTCTTGTATTCCCCTTTCTTGCGAACGCCTATGGACTTTACCTGTTAAAACAGCGGGGAATATAGTCTTATATTCCCCTGGTCTCACATCCGGGAACTTGGCAACGTGACGGCAACGTGACGCTGCGTGGGAAATTTAGAATATTCAAACGGCAGACAGGAAGACTGCCGCGTCCATTTTGGTTAAATTTTACGTGGAAGTCCGCCGAGCTGAGATGTTCAGATTTTCCTCTAGATGTCTGATATGGGTAATAATAACAATATTGACTGTCCTCTTTCGGGAGATACGACATATATTGCCCTCACTAGATCCATATTGCCCTCGTCTTCGACTCGGGCAATATGAATCTACTTCAGGCAATATATGTCGTATCCCCCTCAAGGCCAGTCAATATTCTATTAATATTTCTTGGTTAATGTGAGATTCACAACTCTGATTAAGTGATAGTTGACACCAGATTGTTAGGTTTACTGAGATTGTCAACAATCATGTGCCACAGAATCTCACACAATGTTATTTGAGCTCTTTGACCAACCGCTGGAACACATTAAAATGAAGCTTTAATCTGTTCTGGGCCTCCATCATACCTTATTTAATTGAGAATGTAACTGTGCCGGGCTTCAAGGAATGAAGTATTGCACCTCATCTCAGGGTGCTGACATTTCTGATTAGGTTGAAGGATGGAAATACATGAATGACAATGAAAAGAAACAAGATATGTGTAGAAAACATTAACTTGCAAGGGGTGGGGCCTGTAAATACAATTTATATTATATGTTTAGACACAAAATGTAGGTTAAAGAGTTTGATAACTACCTCCACAATTTTGAAAGGCACAAACAAAGATTAAAGATCCAAAGTTACCTTACTCGTTTATCATCAGTATCATTAAGAGGTTTGCCGTCTTTAAGCCACTGCACTGAAGGTCTGGGAATGCCATCAGCATCACAAAACAGCTTCACACTCTCACCCAGTAGAATACTGACTTCACTGGGCATCTCTGAACCAGAAATGCTCGGAGGGACTGTAACACAACGGCCAGAAACATCTTTGTAAAGAGCAAGTAATCCTACATGGAATTACAGGTTCAGAAATATAAATCTTAATAAAATCCCCAAAAGCAAAGGGAATGAAATTAAGGTGTTTTTAGAAACAGTACCTTCAATAAATCAGATACCTTATGCAAGATCACAACTGCATGGACTTCACTTATTTTCTTAACCCCAATTTACTTCCCTTTACATTAAGGTACTTAGTTGCTCCTCTGCTTACTGGGATTCTCCAGCAAACCTTATTTAACTTGGACTACAAGCAATTTCTGCATCAGTTATTTTATGTGATCTTTATTTGGTTACAGCTGCTGCTCCAATTGGCCCTCTGCTCAATTGTCTCCATTCTCTCTGTGATGATGAGTTATGAAGCCATCTGGTTTATTTTAGCTTTTCAATAAATATAAATGCATTTGCAATATAAAATATTACATTCACTGTTATTTTTTTTTATCAGTCCGTTTTCTTCCCACTATTTCATGCTCTTGAGTTTATCAGTTTCCCGTTTGCTATTTTATGTTAAAATAATTAAAGCATTTGAATTGAAGTTCTGGACTGGAATGAATTGGTGAGATTCGGGTATAAAATAGTTATTTGAGCAATACAGCTGCTTATTTTCCACTGTGTTTCTTCCTATTCAAGTCAGCCAAATTATGCCTTGCTTCCTCCCATTATTACCTAACCCTGGTCATTACATTAGATAATCACATTAATAATTTTTTTAGGAGAAAAGTTATATTCATGGACTAGTGCCTGTAATTAAAATTGTGTTCTTCCTCTTTTAAATGGCCACAGAATCAACACAAATACACTCCTATGTGCAATATTGTTAACATAAGCATTCAAAAAAAATGCCATGCAGTAGCAGATTTAAGTAAGATACTTTAAGGCAAGGTAAGCAGCCAGAATTTTACCTGGATCCTGAAGTGCATTCCAGCACTTACAAAGGAGACTCCAAAGATGAAGATGGAGAGGGGAAAGTCTGAGGTTAGAGGTGAAAGTTTGGGATAAATTTTGGAGTTCAGGACACAAGGTTGCTCAGGAAGAATCTTTTTTAATTAAAAAAAAATTGAGCAAATAATTTGAAGAGTACAATGGTTGAAGATTTATTAAGATGTAGTTAGTGGAAGCGTATAGTGCAGGATTTTTTTTAGGGTAAGATGGAGGTTGGCTAGTAAAAGTAGCACTGGAGAAACTGGAGGTAATGTCAGTCGAGGTGGAGGCTGTGGGGCAAGAATGATGTCGGCTGATGCTGCAGAAGTAGTGACAGTAGATCCTGACGGTGGTGAGATGTGGGGTTTGAGGTTCAGCTGAGTGTTACTGATTGGATGAAAATGATTACCAGGGTAAGGTAATAAAGTGACTCAGCCATGAATTGTGACAGAACATGATTGTTTGTATTTAACTGACACCTTTCTGTGTTTACCAGTCATTGATGTTAACAAGAGAAAGGTCTGAAAAGTTAGGATTGTTTTCATATGTATTGTTTTTCCTGCGCCTGCTTACGTGACTGTCCTTGACTTGTTCTTTCTACTTATGTTTTCAAACTGAGCAAACCGATTCTGATCGAGCAACCAGACTGACGTGATGATCTAAAGATAAGTCCAAAACAGCAGGAAAAATACTCGGGAGACTTGGCTCTTGCGCACCTTGAATTGTCAGGATGTAGGTTTTCTGAGCCACCCCCTGCATGTTTCTTGCCACACACGTGTAGGAGCCGCTGTCTGCAAGCTGAGAGCGAGCAATTTGCAGTTTGCTGCCGCCAGACAGAACGTGCATCTCCAAGAACTCAGCATTTTCTGAAGAAAAAGGAAACACAATAGAAAATTCTTCCACAGTTTCTCTTGTTGAAACCTATTATCCATTTTAGCGAAATATTAGGAAACTGAATATTCAAACATATTGAAATCTACTGATTCTGTTGAAGCTGCTCGTAGTTTGAGGAGAAGTAAACACCACCAACTTCCTCATTTGTTGATCTTAAAATGAAAATAGAGTTAATTTTGATTCAGAGCAAATGATAATTAATGATTTTGCCCCTAATGATTTTCAATCTAAATCCAGCTTGCATGATTTACTTGAAATATTTTGAGCAGAATTTCTAAACATAAAAAAGTGTATGTATTGTAAATATGCAAGCAATTGTATAAAATCAACCAAGAAGCAAATATTTAAAGGGTATTATTAGTTGTATAGAGAATGGTAGTTATTAAGCACTTAATTCTGCATGTTTTAATTTATAGAATTTAAAACATTATACAATACTGTAAATAGCACATGCAAACCAATTTTACATCAAACAAATAAAAGTGGAAAATATTTAAAATACTCTGCTGACCAGGCAGCAGCTGTCGAGAGAGCAACAGCATGAACCAATCAGCTTCTTGACCATTCATCAGAACTAAAATGTTGGGGAAATAATCATTGGCCCATTTAAAAAATAAAACGTGCAGCGTCGTGGAGATCAGGTTAACCTTGACTGAGCACAATGCCCAAGGTTCCTTGGAGAAATTATTCACATATTTCAGCAAGGTATTCATTCTGCTAAGCATGTTATTCTTCTGTAAAACTCACTCAAATGATCAGTGAAAAACACTCAAATGATCAGTGAAAAACAAACTCTTCAGTGAGATTTTCAACTTCACCAGTTTGGATAGCAACTATTCTTATTTGATCACTGGATTATCAGTTTTAGTAAGTTACTATTTTTAGTTGCTGTTTAAAGGGCTAACACGCAAACTGCACCACTTGTCCTCACTTTGACCTGTGTTCCACTATAAAATCTCACCACTGCCTAGACTGCTTTGTGCCCATGGAGGTCAGTGTCACATTTGCATCCACAGAGACTCTAAGCTTCCTGTTGCAGCTTATCTCTGCTATACCTCGTTGTTTGCTGTGCATTGCTGGAGCAAGGAGAACATCCAAACTCTTCACTCAGCAAGAGAAAAGTCCTGATGCTTTTCCTTCAGACCACAGGAGCAGGTAGGATACAGGCTCCCCAAAGGCATCACTGTAGATCTGTGTCACTCATGTTATGAGTCATACTTTGTAGCTATGCCCACTAGTTTAACAGAAAGCCTCTCTGCCCTTTCTCTCTCACTTTTGAGTTATGTGCAAAGATGAAGTTACCTATGCTGTAACGCTAATAAAGTATTTGGATCTTAATCACTGTGTGTGACTTAAGTTATTGCAACAGCAGAAGCTCAACATGGTGTCAGAGTGTATGGACTCACTCCTTGCTTAACTATATTGCTTTTATTTTAGTTTGTTGTTTTCTCCGGTATATATTACTATGGCTTCTGCTCTCAGAAAACCACAGATCCTGGTGTTTGATGAAGACCTCGCAGAACGGTATCGCATATTTGAAGAAGACTTCTCAATTTATATTGAAGCGGCTCACCCTACTGCTGCTCCTGGCGTCGAGCGTCAATTCTTCTTATTCTAGCAGGCACAGAAGCTGCTCGACGTGCCAGAAGATTTCATTATGAACCGGCTAGATTTGATCCCGCTGAGGCTATCCGAGACCCTGACTGCGCAAATTCTGACAGTTATGTGAGTTACGTACTAACTTGGTCATGGAGACACATTTGTTCTTTTCCCGAAGCCAGTGACAGGATGAACCTGTGGAGATGTATGTCAGTGCATTGAAGCACTTTGCCAATCGATGCGATTTCAGGGATATATGTGATAGCCTAGTCCGTGACCGTTTGGTTTATGGTGTCCGCAATGATATATTACATGATGAGTTACTGCGGGATCCAGAGCTTACGCTGGAGACTGCTAAAAATCGCTGTTGCATTGCTGAAATGGCTGATGCTCATATAAAAGTTTTAGGGCACTCTGCTGGTCGAGAAATTAATGTTGCCGGCATGTCTTATCAAATCTCTTGCCGTTCTCCTCAACTACCCAACAACTGTGAGGTTGTGAGACTAATAGACAATTGTTTTAACTGTGGGGGTTCACATACTGCTACTCATGACCGTTGTCCTGCGTATGGAAAATTATGTCCATTTTGTAACAAACTGAATAATTTCTTCAGATGCTGTCGTTCGCATATCAACAGAGTTCAAACAAGGCAATCTGTTAATTTACTTGGCCATGAGAATTTGCTCTTGGAATGCTCTCAACCAGCTCCCATGGATTTGCAGGCTGCTAGCGAAGGTTTTGACTTTGTTGCGCATTCCTTGTCTGATTTAATGCACAAACAACTAGACCCCAAGGTCGCTTTGCTTGTTAATGGCACGAACTTTTATCTGAAAGTTGACACAGGGGCCAGGTGTAATGTGATCTGTCTAGCTGTGTTTAAAAAGGTTACAAAAAACAGAGACTGTCTCTCCTACGGCTGCCTCCCTTCTCCCATTTGCTGGAGGTCCAGTGCATCCTATCGGTCAAGTTGAGCTACACTGCTGTCTTAACTCATGTGTCCACAATCTAAGTTTTTATGTTGTTCGTGAGGATGTGCCATCTCTGCTGGGCGCCAACACATGTCACAACCTGGGACTTGTCTCGTTCAGCCCTTCTGTTTGTCACCTGACTACAACCTGTGACTTTAGTCAACAAATCCTGACACAATACAAAGCTTTGTTTGATGACAAGCTGCGCAGGTTGCCTGTTAAGTACACAATTACCATTAACGCTGAGGTAATTCCAGTTGTTCGTCCAGCTCACAATATTCCCCATGCAATGCGGGACCATGTTCAAAGTGAACTCGACAGAATGGTGTTTCTAGGTGTGATTGCTCCTGTCGCTGACCACTCAGATTGGGTTTCCACCATAGTTGTGGCAACGAAGAAGAATAAGGACAAAATACGGATTTGTCTCAAGCCTAAGGACTTAAATACAGCCATTAAACGACCTCACTATCTCATTCGCACTGTGGATGAGACTGCAGCGCAGATGGCCGAGGCAACTATATTCACTGTTCTAGATGCCAAGAGTTCCTTCTGGCAGATTTCGCTGAAACACAACTCCTCCAAGTTAACCACCTTCAGCACACCGTTCGGGTGTTACAGATTTCTTTGCATGCCCTTTGGCATAAACTCTGCGAGCAGTTGTTTGCAGGTTACCCATGCTCCATTGTAGTGGATGACATCCTCGTGCTGGACGAACTGTCGAAGAAAACGATGCTAATCTGACAAAGGTCCTGAATCTCGCCAAGGCCATTACCCTCAAGCTAAACCCTCAGAAATGCAAATTCAGGGTAAGTGAGGTGAAATACATAGGCCATGTGTTCACCAAGGATGGCCTAAAAACTGAACAGGCAAAAACCAGTGCCATCAACGTGCTCCCAGCACCCACAGACGTGCTTGGTCTGCAGAGATTCCTTGGCATGGTTAACTACTTGAGCAAATTTATTCCAGATTTCAGTGAAATATCAGCCCCGTTGCACCAGCTTACACACAAAGACACTGCTTGGACCTGGCACGAGCAACAGCAGAGGGCGTTCGACACTCTTAAGCAGCAGATGTCTTGTGTTCCTACTCTCGCTTATTTTGATCCTAAACGACCGGTCAACACACTAACTTGTGACACTTCACAACACGGACTTGGCGCAGCATGTCTTCAAAATGATGATAGCGGCAATAAGCCTGTTGCCTGTGCCTCGTGCACTATGACTGACACAGAACAATGATATGCCCAAATTGAGAAAGAGCTGCTGGCGGTTGTTTTCGCCTGCAAGACATCTAACAACTTTATCTTCAGACATTTGGGCACGATTGAAACTGACCATCAACCTCTGATCAGCATCTTTAACAAACCAATTCTTGCCTCTCCAGGTCGCATATAGTGGATGCTGCTGCAACTTCAAAAATATGACATTGTTCTGACCTACAAATGTGGTAAGGATATGCACCTGGCTGACACTCTCTCGCATGCACCCCGGAAGACCTGTGAGGGACCGTCCTCGCTGGATGGTGACTTTATCGTAATGACTGTGTCTTTTATTCCCTCGTCCTGTATGGAGGACTTGGTTGCTCACACTGATGCTGACTGTACGTTATGGTCGCTTGCCTCCGTCACTGGCCGGACAACCACTACAACGTTCTGTTGCCAGTTCGGCCTTTCTTTGCTGTCCGCGATGAGCTAGTGCTGCAGGATGACATTATTGTAAAAGGACACAAGGTTGTGGTCTCTGCTTCACTGCACAGCAAGTATTTTAACGCTGTCCATGCTGGACACCCAGGCGCTGAATCCACCGTCCTACGGGCAAGGAACATGTTTTACTGGCCTGGCATGGCCGAATACATCACCGAGAATGTGGCGTCCTGTGCAGTGTGTAACAGCTTGGTGCCTCATCAACAAAAGCAACCACTTCTTTCACATCCGGCTCTTGCCCTCCCATGGTCAACAGTGGCAACTGACATATATGAATGGCATGGCAAGCAGTACCTGGTACTTGCCGATTCGTATTCTGGATGGTTTGACATTGATTTTCTTAGCAGCCCCACTTCTCGTGGGGTAGTTTCGAAGCTTGCTCGTCATTTTGCAGACCACGGAGCTCCGTGAATACTGTTATCTGATAACGGGAGTCAATTTACCAGCCAACATTTCAAAACGTTTGCTGCACGCTGGGGTTTTCACCACATCACCAGCAGACCTGAATATCCACAGTTGAATGGCCTAGCTGAGCAGGCTGTCAAGAGTGCCAAACAGCTCATGGAATGATCGTACAGAGCTAATTCCAACGTGTACCTGGACCTACTCAACTTACGCAACATCTCCCGCAACCCCATTTTGGTTTCACCTGCTCAACGTTTATTGTCGAGGCAGACCCGAGCCACGGTGCCTGTGGCGGATCAGGCATTGATCCCACAGGTTGTTCCCCATTGGAAGTCCAGTCCAGGTTACAACAAAAGCGTGACATTCAAAAACATTGGTATGACAAAACAAGTTGGCTGCTGCCACCATTAACCATGGGGCAGGTGGTTCGTTTGCAAACTGGCAAAGGCCATGCCCGTATTGGTGTTATTTCTGGAACTGCTTCTGAGCCACGCTCATATCTGGTCAGTGCCAATGGCGGCACCTACAGGCGTAACAGACAGCATATCCTGCCTGTGAATGAGCCAGCTCCACCTCCGCATTATCCAAACCGTACAAGTGTACTTCCGTCCGTGCCCAGCGGCATTGATCAGCCTACACCAACACAACAACCTACTTCTGGAACGGCTGTGTTGCCTGTGCCACAGTCCCCTGTTTCATCATTGGGAATGCTGGTTCAATCTCCGTCACCGGTGAAGCCACTGGCTCTATCCCCGGTGGGGAAAAACAGAGATGGTCTTTATCGCACAGGTGCTGGTCGTGTTGCAAGCCCACCATGACGTCCCCGGGCTATGTTTGACTTTCCTCCAGCTTAAAATCAACTGCAATGCATGCCTTATTTAGTCAATGGTTTTGTACTGACATTCAATTCTTTAAGAGGGAGGATGTAGATCAGTGTCACTCATGTTATGAGACATACTTTGTAGCTACACCCACTAGTTTAACAGAAAGCTTCTCTGCCCTTTCTCACTTTTGAGTTATGTGCTAAGATGAAGTTACCTATGCTGTAACGCTAATAAAGTCTTTGGATTTTAATCACTGTGTGTGACTTAAGTTATTCCAACAGCAGAAGCTCAACAATCACAAACTCCTTCCGTGACCTTAGAGATCTCCCTGGCAAACTAGGTTTAGGTTTATTATTGTCACAGGTACCAGGGTACGGTGAAAAGCTTTATTTTGCATGCTATCCAAATAGATCAAACACACCACGCATAGAAACAGTGAAACTCAAGTTCAATAGATAAAGCAAAGGGAAAGATTCTGAGAGCAGAATATTATTCTCCGCATTGTAGAACATCAGTTCCATAGACAAAGTCCAATGTCCTCAATGGGTAGAGGTGAATCGGACAGTAGCTCATGGAAGGATCGTTCAGAAGCCTAACAATGAGAGGGATCTTATAGAAACATAAAGGATGAGAGGGGATCTTATAGAAACATATAACATTCTTAAAGGATGCAGGCTAGATGCAGGAAAAATGTTCGTGATGTTGGGGGAGTTCAGAACCAGGGGTCACAGATTAAGAATAAGGGGTAGGCCATTTAGGACTGAGATGAGGAAAAACATCTTCACCCAGAGAGTTGTGAATCTGTCATTGAAGGCAGTGGAGGCTAATTTAATGGATGTTTTCAAGAGAGATTTAGCTCTTTGGGCTAAAGGAATCAAGGGATATGGGGAAAAAGCAGTAACGGGGTACTGATTTTGGATGATCAGCCATGATCACATTGAATGACGGTGCTGGCCCGAAGGGCCGAATGGCCTACTGCACCTATTTTTCTATGTTTTTCAATGTTTCTAATAATAGAGGGGCAGAAGCTGCTCCAGCTGTTCTAATGCCAGATGTGAGCAGGAGAAAAATCAATGACCAGGGTGGGACAAGATTTTGATTTTGTTTACTGTTTTTGTGAAGTGTAGATGGAGTCAATAGTGAGACGTCTGGTCCTTATGATAGACTGGACTACATCTACAACTCTCTGTAAGTTCTTGTAGTCTTTAGACTTTAGAGATACAGAATGGAAACGGGCCCTTCGGCCCACCGAGTCCTTGACGACCAGCGATCACCCCATATACTAGCACTATCCTATGCACTCAGGACAATTTACAGAAACAAAATAACCTACAAACCCAGACAGAGAGATAGTCGCAATTAGAAGTCTAACGTAGGAGTCCTTGTTGTCTAGGTGTTCCAAAGATGAGTTTAGGGTCAAGGAGATGGAGTCTGCTGTGGGACTGTGGCAATGCTAAGCAAACTGCAGAGGATCAAGACTGTCTTGGAGCTTAGAGTTAATGTGTGCCATCACCAGTTTCTCGAAGCAATTCATGATGGCAGATGTCATAGCCACTGGATGGTAGACATTAAGGCACACTACCTTGCTTTTCTTCTGCACTGGGATGATAGTGGTATTTTTGAAGCAAGTGGGAACCTCAGAATGGAGTAGTGAGATGTTGAAGATGTCTGTGAATACCTCTGCCAGTTGACCCATAGAGGTCAGGATGACATGGCCAGGGTCTCCATCCAGACCAGTTATTTTCTGTGGATTCACTCTCAAGGATGATGTTACGTCTGCCACAGTAACCCTTGGTATAGATGCACCTAGGGCTGGATCAACCATTAAGCAAAATAAGCACGTGCTTAGGGCATCAAGGGAAGGGGGGCACCACAGAAAGTAGGAGAAAACTTTTCAAACATAAATAAAGTGGAAGTATACAAAAATAAACATTATTTTCCATCTTACTGTTAGTTTTGTTTCATTTTGAAAGATAAAAATGTATTTAATGGTTTATTATTGTTTCTATTTTGAATTACATATATATGGGGGCACCCTCTATGGGTCTTAATCCGGCCCTGGATGCAACTGGCATTGGCGGGAGGGGTAACATTCCACCAGTGATGGACTTCAAAGTGGGTGAAGAATGCATTGAGCTCATTGCGGAGGGACCATTGATACTGCCCACTTTTGCTTTGTAGCCAGTGGTTACAAGTGTGCAAGCCTTGCCACAATCTACTGGGTTTGTATGTCAGTTCCTCAAGTCTCTGGGTTTGTGCAGAATTCCCTCGACATTCTTTCTGGCTCCGTGAAGGTATTAAATTGCAGTATTACACATGGAAACCGACAAAAAGGTACGACTCTTTCTGGTCACCGCTGGATTTTCAACATTTTAGGCGACCTGCTGCGACTATGACAGGTGCTGGCAAGTCGCCGAAAAAGATCCCGTAAGTGGGACAGGTCCTTTAAACATTTTAGCAGAGATTTATACGGAAACTATTTTGAACATTCCAAAAAAGTGAAATAAATAAAATCTGTTAAATTACGCACGGACATTTACTAGATATACTGGAATTACGTAAGATAATTCCTCTTGTTCGGATAATGTTCTATTTGTGTTGGTATTTAAATTATACCACCAGGGGGCGTTATGTACCCATTTTAATGCGAGCAAAATCATTAACTAAAAGTGCCAAGATTGCAGCGGCATCTTACCAATGGTTCTCCCATTCTTCAGCCAAGATAACGTCGGTGGAGGAATGCCAGTAGCATCACAGGCAAAAGTGACAGGATTGTTAATGACCTCACTGAAGTTTTCCTCTGCCCGGCCTTCAATTCTGGGTGGGACTGCATGAGAAATAGAACATTTAAACGACGTATAATTACATCTTCATGTTTTTCCTGGCAAATGCTGAGTGTAACAAAGCTTCCAATTTATCAGGCTGCATTGGAAAATGGCCAAGTTTTGCAAACTTGTTTTTTTATCTTGCTTCTTGGCTTTTGCATTTTATAAAGAGATACTTAAGACTGTGAATGGCAATTCTTTTGCTGTAATACAGTTTGACATAAAACTGCACTGGAGGTGAAACATCTACACATGAAGGTGGTTACCGCTGTGAAAACATACTTTGTCACTCACACACAGGCACACGCACACACACGTAAGCACACGCAAGCATACACACACGCACACATGCACGTTTGAGCTGCTTTTGTTTCATCCTATTAAATCTGGAGAGGATGAGAGAACTCCCACAAGCATTGAAGCATTGAGAGCAGCTAATTTAATACAGCGGTAGGATTGATCTGCGGTGTTTACTGAATAAAGTTAGAGATATCTTGACAACTCAGGGGTTCTTCTTCAAAAAGATAGCAACAGCTGTTTTAATGGGGAAAGCAGTATAAAATTGTGTATGATTGTATGCTCTGCTGACATACTTTGGCAGGATTAAATACATTTACAACGACAATTATGTCCTTCAAATGTGTAAAATAAAAGTTCTGTTTTGTGCACATGGAATGAATTGCTCCTTTGGAGAAACAATAATGGCAATGGATAACTTTACTTTTACAAACAGCTTCAAAGAAAGAACAATTTCCATGCCCTAGATCTGGCACTGAACCATTTCACCATTTGAAATGCCGGAAAAGAAATCCAATGTTAGCTCTTGAGATTTTTCAATTTAATTCATAATTTTGATAAAATGCATCGACTTAGTAACATATTTAGACTTAGTAAGAAGGGTCTCGACCCGAAATGTCATCATTCCTTCTCTCCAGAGATGCCTGCCTGTCCTGCTGAGTTACTCCAACTTTTTTGTGTCAAACACATTATTACTTCTCTTCTGTCCGCTTCACATATGCAGAGATTTGTCTCAGGATTTGGAGAATGTGGATGCTGAGCAAGGAGAGAGCAATTAAATATTGGCCTTGCCAGTGGCAGCACAACATGTTCTTAAGTTGGAATGTTGCTCATTCAAGACGTCTGAGCTCAGAATTTGTTATGTCGAGCTCAGGAGTTGAAGCAATCCTATTGCAATTTGAGTGTATTATACAGGAGGAATACTCAGCGCACTGCTGAGGAAATCTTGCACTGCTGGAGTTAAGTTATAAGATTTACAAACAGTTTAGCTGAACTTTTTGCTATAACAACATTGACTCTCTGGGTTATGTATCTGCAATTTACAAACATATGTTTTGCAATAATGAATAGCATGCAACTCTCTGTCCAAATAAACATACAACATAGAAACACCCAAAATGGATTTTACCCAGCTCTTTATACTTTAGACTTTACTTTAAACCTTAGAGATACAGCGCTGAAAGAGGACCTTCGGCGCCCAGTGAGCACCTCCGTACACTAACATTATCCTACACACTGGGGACAATTTATAATTTTTGCCAAAGCCAATTAACCTACAAACCTGTATGTCTTTGGAATGTGGGAGGAAACTGGAGCACCCGGAGAAAACCTTGCGGTCAATGGAGTACACACAAACTCCCTGCAGACAGCACCCGTAGTCAGGATTGAACTGTAAGGCAGAAACTCTACCACTGCTGCTGTGTCACCCATTATGAAACTTTACTTAATGAAAAGCTTTCAGGTTCACAATGGTTCAATAAACAAATGTGCTATCGTCTGCAAGAGGTAAAATTGGAGAGGTTGGGCTCCTACTCTACTGCTATATGAAGTGCCGATAGTTCTCTGAGACGTGTGGAACTGCATTACCTAAAGAGACGAACAGATTATTGGGCCAGATCTCTATCCAGTTTATGGGGCCTAGCCACGTACGTATTTGTTTGTTTATCTGCTTTGGGATGACCAAAATCATGCAAGGTTTATTGTTTCTTCAGGGAAGAACTGGAAATGGGTTGTATATTATTGAGCTCCAATTACTACTCCAATTATTACCAATTATTACTGCTGTGTCATTGGAAATACTGGTGTGGGAAATAAATACGTTAAATTAATGTTAGGTTTGACTTCCAACTTTGATGTTTGTTTGAAACACGCTTCAATGTATTCAATTCCTTGTGAGGTCTGCCCAACAATTTCCTTTTTTGTGCATGGAAGTAGTGAGATATATCAGACTGTGCAGCCACAGTGGAAGAACAGACAGTTGGTTAGAAAATTGATGTGGGCATTGCGGCATCTGTCAATATAATTTATAGTTTTTGGGAAGAAATGGGAGGCATGGATCAGAGATAAGGATACCTGCAGCTGTACAAATAATAATAATAACTTTATTACGGACTCAAGGTCCAGACAAGAGGCAACATTACATTAAAAATGGATTGCATATCAAATATCATAAATATATATAAAATCATGGTAAATCACATAAAAACATCATAATTTATATATTTTAAAACCCACAATACTTAAGTTAAAAATCCAGAGTAAAAGATGATCAATGTCGTACAACGAGACAACGATACCAGTGTCTCCACAGATGGGATTCATAGCGTGTAGTGCTAACCCTTGTGTTTGTCAAGGCCACAATAAGCACATTTTTAGAATCATTTATCCTGTAAATGAATTTATACATGTGGTGTCTTAGGATAGCTTCTAAAGTACTGACTCCTGCAGCCACAAACATATTACTGGCACTACACCATCTTGGTTGCCTTAGCAGTGTTCTCATGGCATCGTTATATGCAATCTTTAGTCTTTACATACTTGTCTTTAAATAGTTCAACCACAGGTGCGCAGTATGAGGGGTGTGCAGTATGCTCTAAATAGCGACATCTTCACCACATCTGCACACGCACCAAATTTACGCAAGAGGATATTCGCCTGTATATACAGCATGCGTCGTTGCCTATAAATATCCTCATCATCTGTCATTGTTCTGTAATAATATGCCCTAGATACTTTATCTTATTACAGACACTAAGATTGTTGTCAGACAATTCAAAATCAGGATATTTTAGGCTTTTATCCTCTTTGGTTCTACAGACCATAACAGCACTCTTACTAGCATTATATTTAATGTCATGTTCCACACCATACACGGAACATGTAGTAAGGAGCTGCTGGAGACCAATGCTAGATGGACTAAAGACCAAAAGATCATCTGCATACATAATATGGTTCACTAAAATATTACCAATCACGCACCCAGTGTTACAGGCTTTCAATTGTTTAGACAGATCATCAATATATGGATTAAAAAGGACTGGGGACAAAATTCCCCCTTGTCTAACACCATTGCTAACCCCAAATGGGGCCGAGACCCTATTGCCCCATTTTATTTGCATAGCCTGGTGGGCACACCAGTAGGCCAGAATTCTAACAATGTATTTAGGCACCCCTCTTTGACTCATTTTACCTAACAGCTTTCTGTGATTAACACGGTCAAAGGCTTTGGAAGCATCAATAAAGCACATAAGGATTGAAGAGTTTTTGCCTCTATATTTGTTTACAATCTCCTTTAGGGCATACATACATAAGTCAGTGCCATGTTTAGCTTTAAAGCCAAACTGGCTATCTGTGGAGTTAACAAACTCATTTATTCTATCCAGCAGAACTCTTTCTAAGAATTTTGACAATATGCTGACTAAAGCTATGGGCCTGTAATTATTTAGACTGCCTACTTTACCAGCTTTGTTCTTTCTTTTTACAAATCTGAGAATGATTAAACAACAATTCTTATGTGCATCCAAGTTGTTATAATTAACACATTAGATATCTTAAAAATGTTTCCATCCCATATTTTCATCATACAATTTTCATCTCTTTGTTCCTCCAGCAATTTTAGAATTCAAACATCTTGTTTGAATTCTGTTTGATCTTAGATATTCCTCTGATATACCAAAAAATAAAAAAAATTGTAGATGCTGGAAATACAATGTAAAAACAGTGCCAAAAATAAATCAGCAGGTTAGGCAGTAACTGTGGAGAGAGAAATAAAGTTAATGTTCTGGCTCGACAATTTTCCATCAGAATTAAATGCTCTGATGATAGGTCAACGAATGTGTTTCCAGCTCACTGAATATATACAATATTTTATTTTCCCTCGATTCATCATGGCCTTTTCCATGCTCTTTCAGCCAGCAATTGTGTCCCCCAGTCTCTCCTCATCTTCACCCTTTCACAGACCTTTCCCGTCCTTCTCTCCGACTGTCTCTCTCTTTCTCTGCAACTTAAAAACATTTTATTTCTAACTGTTCCCAGTTTCAATTAAATGTCATCAACCTGAAATTCTGACTATTTCTGCTGAACATTTCTAGCATTTTTTGCTTCGATTTCAGATTAGTTGCAGATATAAAGTTGGATATTGAATCTAAAACTGAACCTCTGCAGAAGCATATAAGGCATAGCTTATCCAAAACTGCCAAAGATATATTTCTGCTCTTGAAGCTTCATACGACTAACACTAATTGACAACAGACTCCAATATTTGCATCTGGGAAGAGAAAATTTCCAGCTTACTTCATTCCTTCATATAAAAATAAACTTGAATAGCTATATACTCCATATCCCCACAAAGTCTACTTCTAAACAAACTTACCATGTACATTGAGGTGGAAATTCTTATCCACTTGCCCAGCAATATTTGTGGCCTTACAGACATACTGGCCTGTGTCTGAAACCTAAGTGAACATAAGAAAGGCAGAAATCTTCAAAAAAAATACTGAAAATAGTAGTTTAATAAAAATGATTAATTCACATTACGTATTATTAAAAAGGGCAATGCGCTTGTTCAAATTGGTAACTAATTTAACAATGCAATACTTTATTCAATTATAAATAAAAGAACAGGTATGTTTGTTCAAGTTGGCTTTCCAACTGTACTGTTATTCCAGTAATATGAATTTAATGTTTTGTTATTCCAATAATACAAATTAAATTTATATTACTGGAATGACACTACAGTTGGAAAGCTGACGAAGGATTGCTTATATCTATAAATTCATCCGTACATATATAGTTAATCTGAAAGAACAGACTGTTAATGCTGTAAAAAAGTGTTAAAATCTAAAAAATGGAAATTAAATTATTTGAAGTTAAAGGATCAAATCAGAAAAAATAATTTAGAATTTATACCAGGAAGTTCTTCTGTATATGGAAATTGATACAAAGATAGTTCTAGCTTTTACATGGCGACTGTAGGCTTAGTGGCCATGCCTGCATTCATTTGAATCTGTGTGGTAAAGTTCACAGATTGAATTTTCAATTTTTCAATAATTGCGTTTCCTTTACATTTTAAATTGCATTTCAAATTTTCTCTCCGCTTATGGATTTTCCATCCTGACTTCCTTGACTCACAAAAATACATTGTAGTTTTCTGTGAGTATTAAATGCAAGTTAAAAACATCCCACACATCATCTAATTGGAAGCCAAAAGGAGAATGTTCGATTTATTTTGTTATCAATGGCGCACTAATTAAATTGCAGGAATGCATGTCTTTAAATAAGCAACTTTTGAAAATTTAGCTTCAGTAGTGGCTTTTTAATTATGGAGTGAACTTTATTCTGAGGGAGGAGGGACTTAAATACGAGCGGCTTCTTTTTGAAGCATCCTTAAGTCCAACATTATTGGGGAGTACAGCAAAACTGAAAATAACACTTTAAAATAATTGCATCTATGTCATTCTGCTGGGACGAGCAGATATCGATTATGACTGGGGTGCGGTTAAATGGGTTTGACACTTAGTAATTGAAGGCATGAAAAATAATCATTACAATTGGCCATGGAACAATTTATTTACATATTCCATTTTCCATTTGATTTCCTTTTCAAGGATTAATTATAAACTGACAATGAAAAATAAACTATTCATTATTGAAATGCACACCTCAATTATCTCAGTTTACTTTCTGACTGGAATCTGTGTAATTGACAAATGAAAGAAAAATATTTTCTAATTAAACAAAACATATTTCCAATCACTTCAAGGTCAAGGCAACATCTAGTAACTAGGATATTGGGTAGAATTCCCAGGCTGACCACAGCAGACACAGTATCTGAGGCAGAAATTAGGTCATATGCTAGATATGCATTTGGGAAGCAGTTGGGTATTGTGCCTAATTATTTAAATGCAACTATATTACTAGCCTATGTGTTGTGGATGAAATGTTAAACAGAGGTTAATAAATAGGGTAGTTCTCTCTGTCCGACATTTACCCCTCAATCAGCACAACTGAATTAAATTAGCTGATCATTTCTCCCACTGAAAGTGGCTTCCCATAGAACACTTTCATGCTGAGGGTCCTAACATGGATGAATAACATGAGTTTAGTGGAAGAATGTTGCAAATGGTCAACCCACACACAATTGGCTGAAGGCACAAAGGCTCATTTCCTTGCTCTATGACCCTATGATTTTGTTATACCTATTGCTTTTGTAGTAGGAAAAAGGTTTCCACTCAGATTCAAATTTTGGTAGTAAAACAGAAATTTTCTATCAAGAAATTAGATATTATCCATCCAAGATAATGAGTCGAAATGATGACGGGATGTGATATCTTCCAAAGTTTAGATTGTGAGGCCTCGATGTGCATTCTGCTCATGTTTAACTTTGAAAAGCCTTACCTCAGCATTTGTGATCTCCAGAGTTTGGCCGTTGGCCAGAATTCGAATGTTGCTGGATTGGATAACTGGACGGCCATTCTTAAACCAGGTGACGATGGGTGGTGGTACTGCATTTGATTCACACTCCAGAATGGCTGTACTCCCAGTGCGGACACTGACTGAGTGTGGGGAATTCCCTGACCCATCCTTAATAGTTGGTGGAACTATAAGAAAAACAAAGCCTTGAAGATAGCTGAATGTGATATTAGGTACCTCAAAAGAACTTGGATGGTGATAATTTGCAGACATGCTTTCAATCATGTCACTGTCTAATGCAGATTCACCCATGTTGGATGGAAGATACTATATCATACTCCAAGAGCAATATGGAAACTACAACATCCTGTATTTTTCTATTGAGATCCATGCTGGAGGATATCCAAGTAGAAGTGATGATAGTCGATGTAATGTAGAGTTGTTACAAAACCTACCATCAGCGGCGCTACAAATCTGCCACTGCATGTGCGTGCGATTCCAGAGGGTTGTGGGGGGGGGGGGGGGGGGGGGGGACTAAAATACAGGTTTGTATTGGTTGTCGGAGAGGGATTTCCTGCTAGCTGAAGAAGAAAAATCGTTTGCTTTTCCGTTCGCAGGTTTAAAAAAAAATTGTTATACCATTGCGTCGCTGTATTGAACTTAAAAGCGACTAAAAAAAGCCTTCAACATCACGGATCGCAATATCAGTACAAAACAAAAGGTAAGTTGTTTATTTAACATATTATTTTGCTTTTTGGTGTGACTTTATTTTAATCTTATGATGCGAAAATGTTATTTATGCCCCATATGAATCGGCCATGTCTTGCCTGCCGATATGGGTTTAAAATGTACGGCAACATTCCAATCGATCACATTCCAGAAACATCCACTCTCAAGATGATCAAAATCATTATTTTTTTTGGACAATCATGTCATAAGAGTCATTATCATTGTGTTATTGTCCATCCATGATCAATATTTTCACACTAAATATCCACAACAATTTTTGTCAGATGTATTGTGCAAAAAATAATGATTTTATCTTGAGAGTGGATGTTTCTGGATTAATTTATGGGAATTAAACATTAAATTATTTCTATTTGGCATACAAATTCATGACAAAGTGAGATTTAAAAATCATGTGAACGCGTGTGATTGGGATCAGTTTGTTATTTGTTATTTGGATACTTAGGCTATTTAAAAAAAATTAGCCTTTTCTTAAGAAATGGATACATGTTTAAATCTAGTAACTGAATTTAAATTAATTTAATTGATTAGATTAATTTAATTAATTTGATGAAGCGATGAATATGAATTTTTTGTTGGGTATTTACTATTTGTTTTAGCATTTAACATTATAATTTCTACCTTTTTTTCTAAAACTGCAAATAATAACTTGTTTCAGTTAATGCTGTTCAGTGTTTTTTTTTTCTTTACATTTTAAACAGATGTCTCCGAAGAAGAAATGCAAAGTTGTCAATCCAAATGGCCAGCAAAAGAGACTGACTTAGACAGCATTCACAGAGATTATCCGAATTTGGACTTCTCCAAATGTGATGATCTACAGGACATTCTTAATGGGAATGTAGTGGGCAGAAAGGCATGTCATGTGTGGATTGAAGAGCAAAAACCTGTAGTTTGCAATGCCAAAATTAAGAAATTGAGGAAAAACAAGTGTACAGAGTTGCTTATTGGTTACAATCTGAGGCGTATGATGATGCTACTGATTATGATATGCCAATGTACCAGCTAGCAACTGATCTTCTCCATAAAGACTTGGTCTATTGCTAGAAATTGTAATTTATTTACCTATCTGTTACGGACTTACAGCATATAATACAATAATATATTAAAGTTCTTGAGAAAATCACTTTTTGAATTTTTTAGGTAGTCTGGGTGTTTATCACTATTTCCGTCACAACGGTCAATTTTGTAATTAGCTACAATTAGGTAACTAACTAATTATATGCTTTAATTTCAGGTCATCCAAGTAAGATGTTTCATATTTGTTTCAGAATGCTTCAATCTATAATAACTTAAATTTTCATTGTTCTCTTAATTTTTAAGAAAGTTATGGGCTTTTGACTGTCCTCGATCACAGCTTTTGTTAAGTCAATGGAAAAGCAATAGGAAACGAGATGCTAATTTCCGAGTATGAAAATGGCCATAACATTTTTAATACTTAAGATATAAAAGTGAATTATGTATCAAATTAAAGTTATTTTTATGCTTTATCTGATGGGATAAATTACAGGCTTGATTTTTAAAATCTCAAAATGTTGTAACATTCCTCTGCTTTGTTTCCAATAGCCTGTCAGTCAGAAGGGAAGACAACAACAACTTACATTCACAATGAAATGCTAACATCAAAAACATCCCAAGCAGCTCACTGGAGAAAAGACAACAAAGGACTAGAAATAGAAGAAGCAGGAGGCCATAAAACCCCTTGAGTCTGCTTTAATACCGTCAAACTTTAGTCAAATCTCTCCAATTGCCTCAAGGCACTTGGTACTCAAAGCACTTATCAGTCTTGGGCTTAAATATACTGCATGACAATAGACCCACAGTTCTCCAAGATGGGGATTTCCAAAGGTATACAACCTTTTGAAATGCAGGAAGTTGCCATGCATGCATGATAAGCTGTTGGAAAATTAAACGGTATTCTGGTCTTCACTGTTTTCGGGTTGGACACGACAGTGAATATGCAACTGGGACTATATCCTGCATGCAGTGTGTAGTTTAGGATTTCAAAACTGAGAAACCCTAACAGCACAGTGCTGCAGTGGTCGTGTCGAGCTGCTGCCTTACAGTGATTGAGTGCCAGAGACCCAGGTTCAATCCTGACTACGGGTACTGTCTGTACAGGGTTTGTACGTTCTCAGATTCAGATTCAGATTCAGATTTCAGATTCACATTTATTGTCACCTGCACCAATTAAGGTACAGTGATATTTGAGTTACCATGCAGCCATAAAAGAACACAACACAATTAAAAGAATGATAAAACTTAACATAAACATCCACCACTGTGATGGAAGGCAATAACGTTCAGTCAGTCTTCCTCCCTTTGTTCACCCGTGTTTTGGGCCTTGACCCACCACAGTTGCCGCTACGGCTGGCCCGATGTGCAAGCCCTCTCGTCGGGATGATCGAAGCTCCGACGTTGGGATGGATGGGACACACTTGGAGTGCCCGAATCGGCCACTTTCTTACCGGAAACCGCGGCTTCTCGATGTTATAGGCCACAGGCTGGAGCTCTTCTCCGGTGATCCCGGCAAGAGATCCCTGGCTCCGCTCCACGCCTGCTGCTAGAAACTCCACAGACCGCGGCTTCATGATGTTAAAGTCAGCAGGCTGGTGGTCGGAGCCTTTATTCTGGCTCCACGATGGTAGTCCGCGCCACGCCTTCTGCTGAAGCTCTGGGCCACTCTCCGGGAATGGCCACTTCAATCCAAGTTGTTAGGCCGCGAGGGAGGGCGAAAATGCGACTAGGAGAAAAGTCGCACTCCAACGAGGTAAGTAACTGGAAACGGTTTCCCCTTTTTCCCCCCCCACCACCCCACATAAAACCATACAGAGAGGCATTAACATGTACATTTAGACATATTAAAAAAACAAATGTCGAAATGACAGACAAACTGCTGGCGAGACTGCCGTGCGCGGCGCCATCCGATCCCTGTGACCTGCATGGGTTTTCTCCAAGATCTTCGATATCCTCCCACATACCAAAGACGTACAGGTTTGTAGGTTAATTGACTTGGTATAAGTGTAAATTGCCCCTAGAGTGTGTTAATGTGCGGGGATCGTTGGTCGGTGCGGACTCGGTAGGTCGAAGGGCCTGTTACCGCGTTGTATCTCTAAACTAAACTAAAGATACTTTGCATGGAAATGGTGCAACAAAGGTTGTTTCCTACGTTTAATCATGATCCTCTGGAGACAGGATTGAGTAGGATGGGTCTTAACGCTTTGCACATTACATGAATAAAAGTGAACTCATTAAAAAATATAAGGTTCTGAATGATACGATTGATTCCAAGGGGCCATTTCCTCAGGCTGCAGTCAAGAACTTGGACCAGGGGATCAGCGACGTAGTACTGATGTGTGAAGAAATGTATTTCTTGAAGAGATTTATTTCCCAGCTGCTGTATTCTCATTAAACATGACAACTTAGCATCTTTAAAATAGATGAACATGCTGACAGATTAGCTGGCAGAGGCTAATTTCCCCTCTAGGATGGCCTACTACGGGTTGTCTACATGAAACCAAGGGGCTCCAAACACAACTGACAATCTGTAGGAATGTTTTAACAGTACTCAGTTCGTAAATATGTGTTAAAGATTTTCATGATGTGACATTCTAATTCAAACCATATTCCAAGTTTACAGAGAAGAAATAAACATGAAAACAAAGAGCTGGACCATATATGTCCAATGTCTCAAAATGCATTTCTCTGAGTGTTCAGTCGGTGATCATAGAATTACCTTCCCATTACCTTAACAACGCATCTGATAATTTACAACTCTAATTATTTAGAAAGTGCATTTCTAACCAAATTGTGTTTATTTGGATTAAGGCAGGCCTGCTGACAAGAGCTGGAATTGAGCCAGTCGTATGCAGATTGTCAACAGTTTGTGGAAAGAGCAAATCGAGCTTCACTTCATTATTCTGGCTCTACAACCAGATGCACTATATTCTATTACAGGCTGATATTAAAACCATAAGGTGTTATTTCTGCTTTACAAACCAGACGTGTGGGATAGCTGTCATTATAGTGTTTGTGTGGGCCATAAAGTAACATAAAAAATCTATTTAAAAATCCTCATATTCCAATAACTCAGTAACAATATTGTTTTGTACAACTCTACAGCTAAATACACGTCTAAAATCACGAATGTTCAATTCTCTATGTCACAATTAAGCAACTAATTCAATGTATTATTAATGTATATATGTAAATAACTAATATAATATTAGTATTTTTCAAAATTTGTAAGAAAAATCATGAGGAAAAATTTGACATTATTAAAAATCATTGAAACTAATTGCTGGCCAAGCTGAGATATTTTTATTTGTGTTAGAGATCATTTAAACCCCCTGTCTTAATAGTTATAGGAGATGACTAGAAGTTTGAGTGTATTAAAATAAAACTGCCAGTTAGTAGTTCACAATCGATTAACCAAACTTAATATAAATAGTAGTTTCAAGAAATATTTAGTTGTTTTAGTCCACTGGTACAAAATACCATGGTTGTAATCAGTGAGAGGAAATTGGGCAAAGCAAAATGATGGTTAGATAGGGTTTAAAGGCTGTTTAGTGGGAGAAAGAAAGATTAAAGGAAGCAGATTTTAAACAAGTCCATTATAGTTAAACCTCCTGCTGAATTTTGCAGATGCATGTTTAGTCTACAAACTCAATTACTTTGATTATTATTATCTTTGTGCTTAGTAAAAGCAGGAGACGGTTGCCTACAAATTTGGTCATGTTATGAATAGGAACAGTGTCTCACAGAACTAGCAGATATATTACAGTGATATTTTTGTATGCAGGAAATTATAATGCTAATTTTACACACAATTAGATATTTTTGGATTGGGTGCCAATTACACATAGATTATAAAGTGATGAATAAATAAAAGTAAATAAATGATTGTTTAGTTCAGTGTAGAGGTGCAGCGTGGAAATAGGCCCTTCGTTCCATCGAGTCCATGTCAACCTACAATCACCCTGTACACTAGTTTTCCCCTACACTCTCAATTTACAGAAGCCAATTCACTTACAAATCTGCTCACCTTTGGAATGTGGAAGGAAACCCGAGCACCAGAAGAAAACCCACGCAGTCACAGAAAGAATGTGTAAACTCCATACAGACAGCACCTGTAGTCAGGATCAAACCAGGGTGTGTGGCACTCTAAGGCAGCAACTCTACCACTGTGCCATTGTGCACAGAAATCATATCAATCTTTCCAAAGAAACACCAATTGCTCCAGTAACATGGCATTTGGATTTTTAGGACAGGGCATTACAGATTCCATTTCAAAATAGCCTAGCTGTAAAATTAAGACTAAGTCCCCTTGATCAAAATTCTTGCAGAGAGGCAACAGTTGAAAAATAGATTTTCAGTAACAGATTTCACTGTAGCTTTGTTCATTCGCAGCTATTACAAACAGCAATGGCCTTAGCACCGGTCACAGGTATTTACAACCTCTACCATCTGTTTCCTATTGCCAAGCCTATTTTGGATAAATTTTACCAATTTGCCTTGGATCCCATGGGTCCTACGTTTCTCAATCAGTTTACCATGGGGGCCTTGTCATAGATCTAGAGTACCATTGACCTATTGAGGTTTTGCTGAAGACCATGTAAACCACATGCACTGCGATATACTCATTAGTAAACATTGTTTCCACTACAGATTGGTCAGACAGGATCTGCATTGACAAAACCATGCAATGTCTCTGATTAGTCCCTGCCTTTTCAAGTGATCATTAATCCTGTTCATTTTTTACCATTTAACTTTCGTAGTACTGATGCCAGGCTCATAGGTCTGGAATTACCAGGCTTTTCCAGCTGTCCTTCGTGTAAAGGTGGACCACCTTTGCCATCCATCCTCACGTTGTCCGTTACGCGGCCAGCAAAGATTTAATAATCTCAGCCAATGCCCCAATAATCTCTTCCCTGGTCTCCAATAGTCTGTTTTCCTTGTGACAACCAATGAAAAGTATTTATCTGGGACTTCACCAATATCTTTTAGCTCCACGTAAAGATTGCCCCTGTTGTTACTAGTGGTCTTTTCCCAAAACAATAATTTCTAGCTCAACCCTCTTTCCACACATATTTTGCTTTATCTTTTAACTGACATTTCAGCTAGGCAAGTAGACAAAAATGCTGAAGAAACTCAATGGGTGAGGCAGGTTCTATGGAGCGAAGGAAATAGGCGACATTTCGGGTCGAGACCCTTCTTCAGACTCCAGCTAGGCAGTGCTGTTTTCCTACACAGTATCACATTTCTTGTGAAAACGTTATGAATCATTACCAGTCTGAAGAAGGGTCTCGACCCGTAACATCACCCATTCCTTCTCTCCAGAGATGCTGCCTGTCCTGCTGACTTACTCCAGGATTTTGCGTATATCTTTGAATTATTACTAAGTTGTCATTCATCTCTTTGGTCCCAGTACACCTAATTCTGATTGTCATGATGTATACCAACCATAAACTGTGAGGTAAATCTGCTTTTCAGCTTCTCCTGCTTGATTCATGGCCAAACACGTGTATTTTCCTCCATCAGTGAGCTTAGCCCGAGGCAACTGAACAGTCCGGCCTCCTGTGAGATAATAGGATTTCAAAATCAGAAACAGATCCCACTATTCATCAAACTGAAGAAACTACAGGATGCATTATGTAGCTATTATTATACACATTTATGTAAACTAACATCTCCTGGAACACAGAGACATATCCAACCCCCAACCCTCCATCCCACCCCACCTATTCCCACCAACTTTCTGTGCTAAACCAACATTTATAAATTCTGAAATGTAGAAGTGTAAATCTGCATACTGTAGCGGCACCAAACGTGGTGAATAAAGGTGAGACGTCAGGTCGGTTCAAACGGTTATTTATTCAGAAGTGACACGTTAGGTGGGTGCGCTAACCATATTACAATGTTGCTGTAGCTGAGCGAGGTTGTACTCTCGGGCTCAGCTACCTGTTCACCCCCTTAAGTCTCGAGGTAAGAGACCTTAAGTACCAGGACACTCCCTCTAGCCCATGACGTCGCGTGCCCGCCCTCGTATCTCCTGACAAGGGTTCGAGCATAAGTGACCCATGTTTAGGCTGACGCCACAATACCTATTTAAGTTGCAAAGAAAAACTTGGGATCGATAGACCAGTAAGCTTAGACATTGCTGGAAAAGATTCTGAGGGATAGGATATATAATTATTTGGAAAGACGGGGTTGATTAGGCATAGCTTGGTTTTATGCATCATGATTCACAAATTTAATTGAGATTTTTGAAGAAATAACCACGAAGGTTGACGAGGTCTTGGCCGTAGATGTAGTCTTCATGGACCGATAAAGTTTTTGATACAAAATTGGCTTCAGGATAGGAAGCAAAGGGTGGTGGTTGTTTTTCAGACTGGAGGCCAGTGACTATTGGTGTGCTTCAGGGATCAGTGCTAGGTCCACTGCTGTTTGTCATCAATATCACCAATTTGGATAAGAATGTATGACACATAATTAGTAAGTTTAAAGATGACACTAAAATAGGTGGTTTCAGGCAGTGAAGATCAATATTTACAGTGGGATCTTAATTAGCTGGGCAAGTGGGCTAAGGTATAGCTAATGGAGTGGAATTTAAATCATTCAATTGTTGCATTTTAGGAAGTCGAACCGCAGCAGGGCCTTCCCCATGAATGGTAGGGCCTTGCAGAGTGTTCTCTAGAACATAGAGATCTTGAATTGAATATAGAAGTGCGGCACAGTGGCGCAGTGGTAGTTGCTGCCTTACAGCACCAGAGACCCAGGATTGATCCTGACTACTGGTACTGTCTGTATGGAGTTTGTACTTTCTTCCTGTGACTTGTGGGTTTTCTCCCGGTGCTCCGGTTTCCTCCCACACTGTGTATGTTTGTAGGTTTATTGGGTTCAAGTATATTTTCCTTAGTGTGTAGTATAGTGTATGGGGTGATCACTGGTCAGTGCAGACTTGGTGGGCCGAAGGGCCTGTTTCCATGCTGTACCTCTGAAGTCTGAAGTCTAGAGTCTAAAATGTTGGCTGCACTTGGAGTATTGTGTTCCGTTTTCGTCACCCTGCAATAGATGCCATTAAACTGGATTTATGAGTCTGTTGCTAGAACTCAAGGGATGTACTATTAGTAGCGGTTGGGCAGGCTAAGATATTAGATAATCTTATATAGGTGTATAAAATGATGAGGGGAATAGATAGGATGAATACATAAAGTCTTTATCCCTGGGTAAGAGAATCAGGAACTAGAGGACACAGGTTTAAAGTGAGAGGGGAAAGTTTTAAGAGGAATCTGAGGGGCACCTTGTTCACACAAAGGATGGTACATGGAACAAACTGATCGATGAAGTAGTTACGGCAGGTGCAATAATAACATTTAAAAATCATTAAGGGCCTGTCCCACTTGTGCGACCTAATCCACGAGTTCTGGCGAGTTTGCCCTCGACTCATACTCGCAACATGGTCGACACAAGGTCGTAGGAGGTCTTCGTAACTCTCCTTCATGCTCGAGAGTGGTCTCCGCGTACTCGAGGCCTCGGCTAGGTCACGGCATTTTTTTTCAATATGTTAAAAAATGCCCGCAAGTAAAAAAAGGTCGCCATGGAAAAAATCGATACTTTTTTTTACTCATAGGTTTAGTCCTAGTAGGCCGGCATGTTAGTCGTAGGTAATCGAGGGTAGTCAAAGGTAGTCATAGATCGTCTTCATCATAGTCGAAGGGAGGTCGAAGGAGATCGAAGGAGGATGTCTTCATTCTCCACTATTCGTTGTCCAATTTTCCCGAAGTTAGTCGTAGCTAGTCTTCAACATAGTCGAAGGAGGTCTTCGACATAGTCGAAGGAGGTCTTCAACGTCATTTTTTCAAACTCTTCTAAACTCGCCAATTAGGTCGCCCAAGTGGGTCAGCCCCTTTTTGACAACGCAGGCTGGCGGGGCTAGTGTAGGTGGGACATGTTGGCTGGTGTGAGTAGCTTAGGTTGTATATTGGTCGACATGAATGAGTTGGGCGAAGGGCCTGTGTCTGTGTTTTATGACTTTATTACGAGTAACAGGGGAAAAGCTGGAAAAGATGGGGCTGGGACAAAATGTGGCAAGTGATAGGTGGATACAGGTGAGGGGGTTTGATTGGGAAATATGTGGAGAAGATGGCAAAGGTTAGAGGTGACAAGGAGATAAATGGGTGTCAAATTAGGAGAGGAGAGGAATGGCAGACATGTAAAGCCTGACAGAGGGATGTGGGTTGGAGAACAAATCAGGGAAGGGAAAGAGGGGGGACAAATGGGGAACTCAGGGATGGGAGATACTAGGTAGGGAAAGGAGAGGTAATGACAGGGGGGTTGGGAGATGATAAAATAATTGGGAGTGGACAGGGATGGGTTTGGGGAACACAAGAGGGAAAATGGGGTGGAGGGTATTACTTGAATGTGGGGGGTTCAATGTTCATACTGTTGGGTTGTGTGCTACCCAGATGGAGTATGATACACTGCTTCTCCGGTTTGAGTGTGGCCTCATTCTGGCTTTGGTTGAGGCCAAGGTCAGAAAGCTTGCTATGGGAATGGAAAGGAGATTTACACTGAAGACCAGGATCTCTGGAACAGAACCTTGATAATAGCAAGGTTGCAACAGGCTGTAGTCTCTTGTATTGCTGAGTTTTAAATGGGAATATTGTCCCAACAAAAATGTACAAAATGTAATGTTTTCTATAAAGCAACACAATTTGTCTATAATCTCCATGGCAATTACGTTTAATTTGTCATCATCTGGTTTTCTATACCATTTTTTATTTTGGAGCATGGTAAAGCTTTGAATGCATTTTCTCTTCCAGGCTCTGGAGATTTACTTCTTTCAAGGAGAGAAGCAACCAGCAGATTTACGTATTGCAATCAGCTTGCTAAAGCTGCATCAATGGTAATTTTGATTCACAATGAGGCTTGAAATAAATTAAGTGCCAATTCAATTTCTCAAATTCATAACAGTGTTGACGAACATTATCAGGCAAGTCAATTGTAGGAAAAATCCCAGGAGACATTTGAATGGAAAAAAAACAACTTCCATGCACTGGATACAAGAGCAGGTAGGTTATACAACTTTACACAGCATTGGTCAGAGCGCAGGTGGAATATTATGTACAATTGGGGTCACCGCACTATAGTAAGAACATGATAGTACTGGAAAGAGGGTGGAGGTGATTTACCAGGACGTTGCCTAGGATACAGTCATTCCATTGAGAGGCGAGATTGGGGAGGCACGGTATGTATTTACTAGGTTGAGGAGTTAAAGAGGGGACAATGGTGGAGGCAGATATGATAGTGGCGTTTATGAGGCTTTTAGATAGGCACATGGAAGTTCAAGATATAGAGGGATATGGGTCATGTATAGGCAGATGAGATCAGTTTGACTTGGCATCATGTTCGACACAAACATTGTGGATTGATGACCCATTCCTGTGCTGTACTGTTCTATGTTATATGTATGTAAAAGTAGAAACATAGAAACATAGAAATTAGGTGCAGGAGTAGGCCATTCGGCCCTTCGAGCCCGCACCGCCATTCATTATGATCATGGCTGATCATCCAACTCAGTATCCCGTACCTGCCTTCTCTCCATACCCTCTGATCCCCTTAGCCACAAGGGCCACATCTAACTCCCTCTTAAATATAGCCAATGAACTGGCCTCAACTACCCTCTGTGGCAGAGAGTTCCAGAGACTCATCACTCTCTGTGTGAAAAAAGTCTTTCTCATCTCGGTCTTAAAGGAATTCCCCCTTATCCTTAAGCTGTGGCCCCTTGTTCTGGACCTCCCCAACATTCGGGAACAATCTTCCTGCATCTAGCCTGTCCAGCCCCTTAAGAATTTTGTAAGTTTCTATAAGATCCCCTCTCAATCTTCTAAATTCTAGAGAGTATAAACCGAGTCTATCCAGTCTTTCTTCATAAGACAGTCCTGACATCCCAGGAATCAGTCTGGTGAACCTTCTCTGGACTCCCTCTATGGCAATAATGTCCTTCCTCAGATTTGGAGACCAAAACTGTACGCAATACTCCAGGTGTGGTCTCACCAAGACCCTGTACAACTGAAGTAGAACCTCCCTGCTCCTATACTCAAATCCTTTTGCTATGAACGCTAACATGCCATTCACTTTCTTCACAGCCTGCTGCACCTGCATGCCTACTTTCAATGACTGGTGTACCATGACACCCAGGTCTCGCTGCATCTCCCCTTTTCCTAATCGGCCACCATTTAGATAATAAGTATTGAGGATATAGATAAGTCTGACCGCAGGAAACATTTCTTCTTCTCAAAGGTGGATACAACTAGAAGACATAGAATCCTAGAGTAAAGTGTGGAAATTTAGAGAGGGGAATCTTTTCACCGATTGAATGGTGGGTAACTGGAACACACTGCCTGAAAGGGTGTTGGAAGCAGAGTTGCTAACATCATCAAGTGTCAAGCACTTGAAGCACCTAGGCATTGAAGGTTATGGGGTCAAGTGCTAGAAAATGGGATTAATATAGATGGGAGTCCACTGGTCAGCATGGACATGTAGGGCCAAATGTCCTGATCATGTGGTAGGACTATGATCGTTATAAATTCCAGTCATGGTGTTACTTATGAGCAATGATGCCCATTGGAATATCAAAGGTGCTAGCCCCTATTTCTTCAACATATGTAATAGACAATCCTTAATATGAAATAGCTCTATGATACTTTTGAAAACACTGCTCAATCCCTGCCTGTCAGCAAGGCTGGGTTTCTCTTGAATGATAGTGTGTTATACACAGACATCAAATATTGCACAACTCTATAAATGTAGAGGCTAATTTGCAGGAATGCACAGTATGTTGAGTAGAATGCCAGACGTGAGTAATGGCGAGCACATTCTGTTCCCATCTCAGCAACAGGATCAATCCTGTCGGCTATTAATTCAAGATTCAAGTGAAAATCCAACAAAACGAACCAGCTTCGTACCTGGCAAGATGAGAATGTTGTTGTTGGAATGCAGAGGTGTCCCGTCTTTAAGCCAGGTGAGGCTGGGTGGGGGAAAAGCTGTGGCTTCACACGTCAAAGAGAAGAAGTTATTTATCACAACAGTCATGTTCTCTGGGTTGAAGCCCACGATACTGGGTGGCACTGTGCAACAAAGTGAATTTCAATTTTAATTTTCAGGTTTTCTTTATGTCACACAAAATAACATAGATCAGAATAGCTGATGTCAAATGCCAAAAGCCAGGACCTAACTTAATCTTATGCAGTTAATTCCATGGTTTCCCTGACATTACGGTAAAGTAAAGTATGTTAGGACATATTTTTTTGGGGTTTCTGATTTTCTTAATGTATGAAGTTGCTGTTTATGTAACATTATCACTCACCATGAACATTTAAATTGTAGTATTTTTCAGTACTTCCAGCTACGTTTTCAGCAACACAAATATATCTGCCGGTATCTGACACTTGAGCATTGAGCACCTGTTGGTAAGAGTAAGAACGTAATCAATTGCGACTTGTACAATGACGCACAAATGCATAGTCAAACAATGTAAATACCTTTTATCTTTACAAGTAAGCATGCAGTTCCAGCAGGCAGTGAAGAAAGCTAATGGCATGTTGGCCTTCATAACAAAAGGAATTGAGTATAGGAGCAAAGAGGTCCTTCTGCAGTTGTACAGGGCCCTGGTGGGACCACACCTGGAGTATTGCATGCAGTTTTGGTCTCCAAATTTGAGGACGGACATACTTCCTATTGAGGGAGTGCAGCGTAGTTTCATGAGGTTAATTGCCGGGATGGCGGGACTGTCATATGTTAAAAGAATGGAGCAACTGGGCTTGTATACACTGGAATTTAGAAGGATGAGAGGGGATCTTATTGGAACATTTAAGATTATTAAGGGATTGGACATGCTAGAGGCAGAAAACATGTTCCTGATGTTGGGGGAGTCCAGAACCAGGGGCCACAGTTTAAGAATAAGGGGTAGGTCACTTAGAGTGGAGATGAGGAAAAACTTTTTCACTCTGAGAGTTGTGAATCTGTGGAATTCTCTGCCTCAGAGGGCAGCAGAGGCCGATTCTCTGGATGCTTTCAAGAGAGAGTTAGATGGATCTCTTAAAGATAGCGGAGTCAAGGGCTATGGGGAGAAGGCAGGAACAGGGTACCGATTGTGCATGATCAGCCATAATCACATTGAATGGTGGTGCTGGCTCGAAGGGCCAAATGGCCTACTCCTGGGCTTATTGTCTAATCTCTATTGTCTGCACTTAGGCAGCCACATCAGTCTTCAGCAATGTGTATGAAAAATAATAATGGAACTGTACTGCGGCACAAGCAGAGAACAAACTTGGCATATTTTATCTTGAAAACAACTTCACATTGAATAAATCAGTTTGAATCTTGTTGATAATTCTGTTCTTCTAACATTGAACCCCATGAAATACTGAATGTGTTGGATAAATTGTTCATTAGGATAACAACGACTCATTAGACAAAATATTAACAACACCTGAAGAGTTCGTCCAGTGGAGAGGAGTTTGTAGGGATCATTTGCTTCTAACTGCTGCCCATCCTTGAGCCAGGAGATTTTGGGAGTGGGTGTTCCACTGACAATGCAGTCTAACATGGCAGTCTTGTTAACCAGTACAATGACTTCTTCAGGTAAATCACTGTCGACCCGTTTAATAGAAGGAGGAGCTGGGTGGAAAAGCACAATGAAGAGAGCAATTGATCAGAAATATATTTTCGAAATCTGTTGCAATAAAATGTTTGGTTTGACCAGCCTTACATAAATTGTGGATGGCACAAATTTTGAAGACAGCTGTTTTTGACATTGCAAAGACTGAAAAGAGCTAATCAAATTCTGGTAATGCAATTAGAATTTCTAATAACCATTCAAATAGTAACTTTGCACATTGTTTGGTTCATTCATTAAAATGCACATTTTGTCCTAAACATAACTTGTATTGATGATGTGACCACACTGACAAGAGGGGGAAGAGACTTACCCACTATTTTTAACATAAATTTGCCTAAAAATTGGACGATGCAGCTGCATGTTTTTACATCCTATAAGGGGTTAATTAAAATTAATCGTAAAAGCAGACAGGACTTCCTGACAGTTGCACTGTACTTAAGGCCTGTCCCACTTAGGCGATTTTTCAGCGGACTGCCGGTGATTGTCCAGTTCGCAGCACACGCCTGAAAAACCGGGAACTGGAACGGCGACTGTCAGAGTAGAACACACACACACACATCGCAAAGGCGGGGTCCAGGGAAAGCGGGGGAGCGCTGTCTGAAATTCTCACGGTGCAAAGCCAAGGTGATACAGACACACACCGCGATGAACAGGGAGATTGAGACGGCTAGCACAGTGTACGGTAAGTCCTTTAAAAGAGGGGGGGGGGGGGGGAGAAGGGGTAGAGACACTTTTAAGAAGCCAGGCATCTTTTAATAAACCAGGTTATCCTTCGTTCTGAAAATTTGTGCTTACGTTTTTTTTCCCCAATGAGCCAATGAAAATGCCCGGTCAGCAAAGGCTATGAACTAAAACTACCTACGAGTACCATGACTACATATACCTACATGGTGACCCCACTACAACTGCACCTACGACTACAGGATTATCGATTTTTCTCCATGGCGACCAATTTTTGGTCGCAGAAAATTTTTCAAAATGTTGAAAAATTTGCGGCGACCATACTGAGGCTGGAACTAGTTCCCAGAATGCTGGAACTCCCCGCGACCATGAAGGAGACTCACCAGAGACCACCAGCGAACATGTGGCGATCATAAGGCGAGCGCAGAGTCTCTTGCACTCGCCTAAAAAGTCGCCTAAGTGGGACAGGCCCTTTAGCTTTCCTCCATTCAGTCACTTCAACCTTCCTTTTGCCTGTCTCTTTAATTGTCCGACTGCTGGTTTATCCTCTGTTCTTGACTATACGTTTTTCCAGCAAAGCCAAATGAACAGCATTTCCTCTTTCAACTTGCCAAATTATCTCAATGGATCAACCACATTGAGTGACAGACAAGAAGGCACACCAATGCGTCTACTTCCTTAGGAGACGGAGAAAATTCATTGTGTCATCTATATCAATAATTTGGATGAGAACGTACATGGCATGATTAGGACGTTTGCAGATGCCATGTGGGTGGTGTTGTAGATAGTGAAGATTGTTGTCAATGAGTACAACAGGATCTTGATAGTTTGGGCAGGAATGGCTGTTGGAATTTAATGAGTGTTGCATTTGGAAAGTCGAACATGGGAAGGACCTACACAGTGAACGGTAGGGCTTTGGGAAGTGTTGTGGACAGAGGGATCTAGGAGTGCAGGTGCATGGTTCCTTGAAAGTGGTGTCACAGGCAGATAAGGTGATCAAGAAGTGTGGCACATTAATTTAGGCACATTCATCAGTCAGAGTATTGTGTATAGAAGTTGGGAGGTCATGTTACAGTTATATAAGACGTTGGTGAGGCCATATTATGTTCAGTTTTGGTCACCATGTGATAGGAAATATGTTGTCAAGCTGGAAAGGTTAGCAAGAGAAGATTTACCAGGACATTGTCAGTACTCAAGAACCTGAGTCAGTGGGAGAGGTTTAGCATCCAAGGCTTTATTCCTTGGAGCACAGGAGGATGAGGCGTGATTTTACAGATGTGTACAAAATCATGAGAGGAATAGATTGGGTACATTAGTCTTTTGCCCAGAGCAGGGGAATCAAGAACCAGAGGACATTGGTTTAATGTGAGGGGGGAAAAGTCTAATGGGAATCTGAGAGATAACCTTTTCACACAAAGGGTGTGTGGAACAAGCTGCCAGATGAGATGCTTGAGGCTGGTATTATCGCAACATTTAAGAAATATTGAGACAAGTACATGGATAGGGTAGGTTTTGATGGATATGGGCCAAAAGCAGGTAGGTGGGACAAGTTTAAATGGGGAATGCTGGTCAGTGTGGGCAACTTGGGCGGAAGGGCCTGTTTCCACACTGTATGACTCTTACAACTTCTACAGATGCACCATAGATAGGTTACTGTTGGGTTGCATCAAATCTTAGTTGGGGATCAGCGCTTCGCAAGACCGCAATAAATTGCAGAGAGTTCTGGATGTATCCCAGTCCTTCACACACACTAGACTCCCCACCATTGACTCCATCTACAATTCACACTGCCTTGGAAAAGCAGCCAACATAAGCAAAGACTTTTTCCACCATGGTCATTCCTTCTTCTCCTCACTCTCACTGGGTAGAAGATACAGAAGGTTGAAAGTGTGCACCACCAGTCTCGGAAACAGCTTCATCCGTTATTTGAGGTCCTTCCATGAGTTAGGGTTTGGTCCGATTCACCTCTAACCCATTGCAGACATTGGATTTTGTCAATTAAACTGTTGCGCCAAAATAACGATAACTATATCGGGCATTCTGTATCTTCCCCTTTGCTCTACCTGTTGCACTTCAGTTTGACTTGATTACATTGATGTATACAATTTTATGATCTCATTGGATAACATGCAAAACAAACCTTTTCACTGTAGTTCAGCATACATGCTAATAGTAAACCTAAACTTTCATGACTTGACACCAAATTAAACAATTTCCGAGAAACAACCTTACCAGTTTATTTTAAAGTTGACCAGTCCTGATCAGTTAGAATCTGTCATGTTGATTCTGTTTTGGCCACTCCACATATGCTGGCTGACCTGCTAGGCATTATATTCATGGATTCATAGAGTCACACTAGGTATGTTACAAAACTTACCTTCAGCGGCGCTGCAATTCTGTCACTGGCTATGCGCGTGACTTTGGCGCCTTTGGGGGAGGGGGGGGGCGGGGTTAAAACGCGGTTTTCCCTTGCCTTCCGCAGTTATATTTTCTTGGGGTGCGAGCTTTTGCTAAAGATTCGTTCCGACTGCCGGTATGTGAATTTTTTTTTTTAATCGCCTGACAATATCAGCGCTGGAGTAAAATAAAAATGTGCTTCTAATGCCGTGAACGCCGACAACGGGGACAGATTTTACGTAGGGGACAGGTAAAGGAAAGCTGTTTAATTTTACATATAAATTTGCTTGTTAAGATGACCTTAATCAAACTTTCATGTTGCGAAATGGTGATTTATTCCCCATACAAACCGGCAGTACTTTTCCTGCCGATATGGGGTTTAAATTCACCGCATCCGCAACGTTCTAATCCATCGCGTTCCATAAAATCCCACTCGCAAGTTGATTTAAATGGCCATTAATTTACGGGCATTAAACACTAAATTCCTTCAATTTGGCTTATAAATGAATGACAATGAGATTTAAAAACATGTTATATTGTGAATTCTTGTTTGAATGTTATTTGGACACTTAGGCTTTTAAAAAACTATTAATATTTTCTTAAGAAATGGATAGATGTTTAGATCTAGTAATTGATTTTGTAATTAGCAACAATTGGGTAAACTAACTAATTGTATGCTTTAATTTCTCAGGTCATCCAAGTAAGATTGTTTCATATTTTGTTTCAGAATGCTTCAATCTATAATAACTGAAAATGACTTTCAGTTTCTCTTAATTTTTAAGAAAGTTATGGGGCTTTTTGACTGTCCTCGATCACAACTTTTGTGTTAAGTCAATGGAAAAACAATAGGAAAACAAGAATGATAATTTCAGGACTATGAAAAATGGCAATGACTTTTTTTAATACCAAAGATATGAAACTGAATTAGGTGTCAAATTAAACTTCTTTTTATGCTTTATCTGAGGGATAAATTGCAGACTTGATTTTTAAAATCTCAAAATTTTGCAACATTGCTAGTCACACAGCATGGAAACAGGTCCTTATTGAAACATATAAGATTATTAAGGATTTGGACACGCTAGAGGCAGGAAACATGTTCTTGATGTTGGGAGAGTCCAGAACCAGGGACCACAGTTTAAGAATAAGGGGTAAGCCATTTAGAACGGAGATGAGGAAACACTTTTTCACACAGAGGGTTGTGAGTCTGTGGAATTCTCTGCCTCGGAAGGCAGTGGAGGCCAATTCTCTGGATGCTTTCAAGCGAGTGTTAGACAGAGCTCTTAAAGATAGCGGAGTCAGGGGATATGGGGAGAAGGCAGGAACGGGGTACTGATTGTGGATGATCAGCAATGATCACAATGAATGGTGGTGCTGGCTCGATGGGCCGAATGGCACCTGCACCTATTGTCTATTCAGTCCGACTCATCCAGGCTGCCCAAGATGCCCCATCTAAGCTAGTCCTATTTACCTGTATTTGACTCTAATCTGTCTAAAACTTTCCTATCCATGTACCTGTCTATTTCTCCTTCCAGCTGCCCCATGTGGTTGACCATGAGAAGTACTAAGAGGTCCGTCAATAGACAGCAGGGCCTCCGGCGCTGAAGCATTTATAGTATTTTCTGTCATTATTTCAGATTTCCTGAATCGGCAGGGTTTTGATTTCCATAGTTTCAGCACTTTTTTTCCTCTCCTTTTCTATTTATGTCTCCTCCAGATAGACCATCTGTGACCAACACACCTCCGCTACTCTCTTGCAGCCAATATCACCATCATTTGTTACCTTAAGTCTCTTTTGGTCTGTGCTCTTGCACACACGTCTCCATTGTTCTGTCACATTTTCAGCTTGGGACGTGTTTGATTCTAACTTTCCTAAGTTCTGATGAAAAGTCATCAAATTACACTCCGACATAGTATTGACAATATTTTTTGATTTGTTCAAAATTCCAGCATCAGCAGACATCTTCTTTCTGCATTTTTTCCTTCCCGCATCCCCCTATGTTTGACCATGAAATGTACAAAGTAGCCTGTTAATAGCCAGCAGAGGCCCCGAGTGCAGAAGCAGGCCTTCCCAGTGGACCTGAGACCAGCTTCACCATTATCTGAAGGGACCTTCCTGAGTAGAAGGCATGTTGTGAGGTTCAGCACCGGGTCACAGGTCACAGGAGCAGAATTAGGCCATCCGGCCCATCGAGTTTACTGCCATTCAATCATGGCTGATATATCTTTCCCTCTCAACCCCATTCTCCTGCCTCCTCCCCATAACCTTTGAAACTATTACTAATCAAGAATCTGTCAATCTCCGCTTTAAAATTGCCCATATCACCTTTACTTAAATAAAGTTCTTACCCACTGCACTGGTTCTCTATGGCATACACATGCCTGGTCTCTACAGCAGGAGCGTAACACTGGATCCAAGCACCCTGATCATATCCCTCTTGTCAAATGCTTCCAGCTTGGATCTTCCCACTCTGTCATCCACCTATGGGCATTGCCTTAACATTCTCCCCATCTTCAGCCTGTTATCCTACCCCCTTGCCCAACAACCAGCAGCCAATCACACTGTGCTCCAGTCTACACTTCACATGACTACCATATCCCAATCCTATGATTGAAATGTAGTTCATCCTTCCCACTCCAAGCCCCACCCATTCCAACACCTTTCTTCGAGCCACTCCTGCAACCTGGACCCACTGTTTTTCCCAGTTTCCTGTATGCACTCTGCTATCATAGAACATGCAAGGGAAAGACAGTGGTTATTGCAAAACATATCCCGGTGCAAGGTACTTTGTGCCCCGTGCACTGCAGAGATGCGAGTTAAGCATAATGCGCCATGACATTGGCTTGCACCTGTGATACTCACTCATAACCCTCAGTTCATACTGAATAGAGTCTTTGCCTGCTTCATTCATGGCCACGCATGTGTACCTCCCTGCATCCTCAGCTTGTGCTCTAGGAATCTGTAGAATACGTCCTCCTTGTGGGCAACAAGCACAAATTGATGTTATTAAACACATAGGCTTTAAGAATACATCTCCTTTTGTCTGGCACTAGAATGTAAGTAGGAATCAATTTGTTGTTATAATTTGCAACGTCAGTTCATACTTTATAAAGACCAGTAGATGGTTTGAGCCGATTTGTGAAAACAGAAAAATGCTGAAATCCCAATCTGGCAGATGAGAGGATGATCAGACCAAAAGGTAAATCACAGGGAGTTCTGGCCACAACGGAGATGTGTGTTCACTAAAATCTACTTTTGATCTCCTATATGTGGCGACCATCCTATGTGCAGGAAATACACAAACAAAACTGGAGTAATGCTTGTATATTGCAGCATCAGATGCAAGATCTTGTCGATACAACTGCTGTGGTTTCATGGGAAGGTGTAGTAGATACTTTCCTGGGTACAGGAGTGATAGAGAAAAAAATGTAAGGAAACAGCAGAAAAAACACATGGCAATTCACAAATGCTGAACTCTGAACTGTAATGTTCAGAATAGAATTTCTAATTTTTAATTTTTCTCCAAAGAGTTCCAAGCAAGCTCTCAACATATTTTCTGTAAAGGTAAAACACTTAATAAAGTCACTTCAAGGAGGCATAAAACCAGATTTAGCTGCCACCTCTTGTCCAAAGCAAATGACCAAAGCCTTTCTTTCATTTTCATGCAGCTTCTGAAACCTGGATTTGCTCAATTGAAGTCCCATACTCCTGTGAATACTGCTCAGAATGACTGGTCAGGTTTCTAGGCTTCCTACAAACAGCCTGGGTTAACTGTGGCAGTTGGATTAGTATTGGTTGTTCAATGTCCTACATATTTTGTGCTGATTTCTCAATGTTCTAGAAGTGTTTGACAAGACCTCCCAGCGTTGAGCAGGAAATTCCCAATGAGTAATCGTGGATTAGAACTCGGTCATGAGTGAAGGCAAGCTGCTTGCTCATTGTTGACTGGAAAATATCACAGCGTGCAGCTTGATGCCAGAGGGTAAAGCTAAAGATTATATTACCAGATTGTAAACAATTGCAACGTGGGCATTTTGTAATTAAATAATCCATTGTATAAGAATTAACCTGCAGCGTGTTTTGATTGCAGATGCAGACTCCACATTAGGGGACCATTTTTTATCTGTGAAAATATACATACCTGGCAGTATCAGAACATTGCCATTTGATGTCAGCAGTTTGCCATCTTTGTACCAAGTGAGAGATGGTGGAGGGACAGCATTGGTCTCACAGTACAAGGAGATGGGGTTGTTAATGACTACATCCTTGAATTCAACTACTCTGCTCCCATCCAGTGTTCTCCCGTTTATATCACGGCTATTTTCCGGCTTCACAAAACTTGGTGGAACTAAATCAAAGATTAAAAGAATGCTTGTTTAAAAATAGTGTTTCCTTACGAACCTACACAGTACAAAAAGTTACTTTTACATAATAAAAAGGCCAAAGGAATTATAGAACACATCTCATAGAGGTAAATGATAATGCTAGCATAGGCTGTCTGACAATACACAAACAAGGATGACGGAGGTGTACTTCGACAGATCATTGCAACACAAAGCACAATTGGGAATAAGTAAATTATGCACTCTAACCTTGAACATTTACATCATAGTCTTTCTCATCCTCTCCAGCAATATTGGTGGCCACACAAGTATACCGTCCTGTATCTGAAACCTGGGTATTCTTGATTTGAAGAATCCGCCTATTTGCCGTGATAGTGATGTGATCATCCACCTGCAGAGGCTGGAAATGTAAAGATTTGACTTTCTCGCTTCATGAAAATTCAGTGTCTTATCTTTGTTTATTCAACAAAAGCAACCACAAAAATTGATTCTCTTGGGAAGTCTGATTTACAATTCTTGCTGAAATTTAAACCGATCCATGGAAAGATTGGATGGACATTTGATACTACAGGCAGTGTCCTGATCAAATAACTTATTTTTCTTCCTGCTCTGAAGGTGCCCACTCCATCAATTTGCTCCAGTGGCATCCTAGAATATATTTTTCCATGCGGAATCACTTCTAATTTGACCATAACATAAATAGATATGGTTTTTGGCAAGGCCAACATTTATTGCTCCCCCCCCAACTGACTTTGATAAGTTATGGGCGATCTGCAGTTCATATTCTGAACATAATCAGAGTGATCTTGATTGGGGAGATCCAGAATTTGGACCCATCAGTGACAAAGCAATAGAGATATATTTCCAAGTCAGGATGGGATGTGACTTGAAGGGAAAGGCAGTGGTTCAAAAAGGCAGCTCTCTCCAACTTCTATGGAGCAGTTAGGAATGGGGAATTAAAAATATGGCCTGTCCACAAAGTCCACTAATATGTTTACATTAATGACAATGAAGAGAGATTGTGGCAAGAATTTAATGAACATCACCATCATATTGTCTGGGATCAAAATTGCTACGGAACCGGAGGTGAGTAATGGCATTTCCTGGGTCACCAGTTCTTGTCCTGCTAAGCGGCCAAGGTGAAGTCAAATCTAATCAAGTCGAATTTATTGTCATATGCACCTTGTACAAGCACAATGGGAAAATCTTGCTTGCAGCAGCATCACAGGCACATAGACTCAGACGAACACACAACAAAAAATGTAAGAAAATCAAACAATATTTCTAAAAGATACAAGACTGTGAAAAAAGAAAGTAAACAAGATATTAATGCAGAAACATAATTAGCAAAAAACAAAACAGACCCATGATAGTACAAGAGGTGCATAGATGTGTCAGGGAGTTGCTGACATACAGTTTGTAGCCTGGGGTGCACTGCAGGCGCAGTGGACCAGTGATGGGGACGTGGACATATAAGAGGGTGATGAGAACTCTTCATGCACCACTTTAATAAATGATCTTCATAACTGTTACTTGATTCATTGAGATGAACAGAACACTATGTGTTGTTAACTTCATATATCACTTTCAAATTCTCACATTAAATACAGAGAATAATATTTACCCAGGGATGACTTCAAGACTTCACCTTCTAAATGACACATCTATGATGTTTACATGACAGAAAATCACCTATTACTCCTAGTCAATACTGCTTCTCTACTGGATGATTCCAAATTATACCAGTTATTTCAATATCAATTCATAAACATGGATCTTCCTCTGCTTCCAATATTCATCAAATTCCTCTTCACCTGTTTATTTATTTATCAAGGTTTCAAGGTCAGTTTATTGTCACATGTACCAATTAAGGTACAGTGAAATTCGAATTACCATACAGCCGTACTTTTAAAAAAAGCAACAAATCATGTGCTAGGCTGAAATCCATCGACAAACTTTCACCCTAAAACTAGGATCCAAGCAATAGACAATAGACAATAGGTGCAGGAGGAGGCCATTTAGCCCTTCGAGCCAGCACCGCCATTCAATGTGATCATGGCTGATCATCCTCAATCAGTACCCCGTTCCTCCCTTCTCCCCATATCCCCTGACTCCGCTATTTTTAAAAGCCCTATCTAGCTCTCTCTTGAAAGCTTCCAGAGGACCTGATTCAAAGGCAAAATGATCAGCAGAAGGACAGTTTGATATTGTTAATGGACAGTTTCATTCTAGACATCGATTAAGATAAATATTCCATATCATCTCAAATGTCAGGTGTCAAATCCATTCAGAAATTTCATAGATTATACAGAAAGACAAATTTATGGACTTCACTCAAATGACTACTTTAGATACCTACAACTTAGAGACTATGCTAAATCAGGACTATAGAAATAGAAAGACAGAAATTCTTGATGAATGTTTGAATAAACACCCTAACACAGAAAAATTGATATCTTATATTTATAATATCCTATTAGATAATGATGCACCCACGGTGGAAGTATATAGGCAATCATGGGAAAATGAACTAGGCCAACCAATAAGGCAAGATATTTGGGATGAAAGCTTACAACATTTACATCACTGTTCGTTAAATGCTAGACATTCTTTAATACAATTTAAAGTATTACATAGATTGCACTATTCAAAAACAAAATTAAATAGAATTTTCCCAAGCATATCTCCTATTTGTGAAAAATGTCAGCACTCAGAGGCTAACTTAACGCACACATTTGTAAGTTGTATAAAAATTAATAATTTTTGGACGGAAATTTTTAAGATAATTTCGGAAGTTGTCAACATCCAATTGGACCCCGATTCAAAACTAATAATATTAGGAATACTAGAACAAAATCAAATATTTACAACAAGCCAAAGAAACTTTATCGACTATAGTTTAATAATTGGGAAAGAATTAATATTAAAATTTTAGAAAGGCCCTATAACCCCCACAATTAAATTGTGGACTATGGAAATGTCGGAGACCCTACATTTGGAAAGATTAAGATTTGTCTTAATGGACAAACAAGAACTATTTACTAGAATAATATCTCCATTCATTGACTATTTGAAGGGGCAAACCGGTTCGGCACGAGAACCTGACTGAAACCCGAATCAAGGATTAGATGAAGAATTACATTTTATAATTCATGGACATATCTCCAATGATGTATAATTAGCTGATTATTCCATTCTCTCTCTATTATTTTCTATCTACATAAAAATAAAAATATAGAAGTACAATTATTATACAATTGATAATATAAACAATATTAATAATGTATGACTACTACAAACAAAATGTTTTTTATTATGTATTTTCTTCTAATAAAAAAAATATTATACAGAGAGGAAATCATTTATTTGAATTCAGATTTTATGAAACTATGAAGGGCCTGTCCCACTTACCGACTTTTCAGCAACTGTCTTCAAGCTCGAGGGCACTAGCATGAAAAACCGCGAGCTGGATCGACTGTCAGCGATGAAACCGCAAGCTGCATCGACCGTCAGCGATGAAACCGCAAGCTGGATCGACCGTCAGAGCGCGCGCACACACACACACACACACACACACACACAGCAAAGGCGGGGTACAGGGAAAGTGGGGGAGCGCTGTCTGAAATTCACATCCGCGATGAACAGGAAGGTAAAAGACGGCTGGCACAGTATACATATGGTAAGTCCTTTAGAGAGCGGGGAGGTGGGGGAAGAGAAGGGGTGACAAGGGGGGACAAGGGGAGAGAAGGGGGGGGAGAAGAAGTGGAGACACTTTTATGGAACCAGACAACTTTTCATAAAGTTTAGCAGGCATTTAACATTACCGGTTGGTTATCCTTGGTTCTGAAAACTCCAATGAGCCAATTAAAATGTCCGGTCAGCAAAGGAGATTGCCTATGGCTACCTCGACTGCCTATAACTATATGGCGACCCCACTACCACTGCACTAAGAGTTCAAAAGAATCATGCCGGCCAATGCTGAAAATTTTTCCTCGACCAAACTGAGGCCGCGAGTATGTGGGAACTTCTCTCAAGCACGAAGGAAAGTTACAGTGACCACCTAGGACCACGTGTCGACCATGCTGCGAGTTTGTGGCGAGTGCAAACGCTTCTAAACTCGGAAATTAGGTCGCCCCAGTGGGAGAGTCCCTTAAATCTCCTACTGTTCATTTTGACACATGAATGGTTAACATGATTGTGGACAATACAAGTTGCATTAGAAACATGGCTTTCTATAACACATATACATAATTTTACGTGCTCATTGAATATTACACACAAAACGTCAACACACCTGTCCATCTTTGTACCAGTGGAGGGTGGCTGCTGGAATTGCATAAGATTCACACTCGAGAGTCAGGGTGCTGTATACTTTGATCTTAACTTCTTTAGGAGACAGACCAAAATCCGGGTTATCATCTTTGTTGATAGTAGGAGGGACTACAGCAATTAAACAAAACAGCAAAGCATTATACCCCTAGCTATCTGATGAAAGTGAACACCAGCATAATTGAACATTATGTGATTTAATTATCGGGCAGCTCAGTGGCGCAATGGTAGCGTTTTGCCTTACAGTGCCAGAGACTCAGGCTCTATCCTGACTACGGGTGCTGTCTATATGGAGTTTGCATGTTCTCTCTGTGACCATGTGGATTTTCTCAGAGCACTCAGGTTTCCTCCCACATTCCAACGGCATGTAGGTTTGTAGGTTAGTTGGCTTCAGTAAATTGCCCCCAGTATGTAGGATGCAAAGGTGAGATAACATAGAACTAATGTATGGGTGATCGTTGGCCTGTATAGACCGGGTGGGCCAAAGGCCCTGTATCCATGCTTATCTTTCAACTAAACTAAACTAAGTTAAACTTGATATATTGATTGGTTGCTAATCTATTTGGTCTGGGCACTTGATTTCAGATCCACTCTGCAGACACTTACTATAAACCTTGACTTCATAATTTTTTAATGTTTCTCCAGCCTCATTAGTAGCAATACAGGTATATCTTCCAGCATCTTTTTCCTGAGCATTGAGAATCTGAAGAGTTCTTCCTCCTGCAATAAGAAATAAAAAGAGAAGGATTAATTGAATGCATTGCAATCCTCGAGATCTGCAAAATCCCGACATGTCAACCACAACATCAAGGGATTCAAACTCGTGTGCTCCATGTATACATTCTAAAACAATGCTGACATAATTAGTAAAGTAAAGTATCCTTTATTGTCAGTCAGACCTTTTGGTCTGAACGAAAATTAGATATGATAATGGATTTATTATTCTTTCTTTAGTGCATAACACAGAATTGACTAGTCTCATTCCATACCTCCTTGGCCAAATTAATTACATTAATATATCTTACCTAATAATAATAATTTGTTATATAAATATTATTACATATCTGATCATAATGGAATATTATGAAATATTTTTTCGTTTAATCATTAAGATCTAATTAAACCACATAATGTTAGTTGCTGAAATGGCACATCATTGAAAATTGTGCAACAAACTCCCAATATGACTGTTTAGTTCTACTTCAGAATTGGTAATGCTTTAATTCTGTGAAATAGTGGATGCATTATTGATAATTTTTCAAAACTCCTTAGATTCTGGAGTAGTTCCTGAGGATTGGAGGGTAGCTAATGTAACCCCACTTTTTAAAAAAGGAGGGAGAGAGAAAACAGGGAATTACAGACCAGTTAGTCTAACATCGGTAGTGGGGAAACTAGCAGGGTCAGTTATTAAAGATGGTATAGCAGTACATTTGGAAAGTGGTGAAATCATTGCACAAAGTCAGCATGGATTTACGAAAGGTAAATCATGTCTGACGAATCTTATAGAATTTTTCGAGGATGTAACTAGTAGAGTGGATAAGGGAGTGGATGTGTTATATCTAGACTTTCAGAAGCCTTTCGACAAGGTCCTACATAAGAGATTAGTATACAGACTTAAAGCACACGGTATTGAGGATTCAGTATTGATAGAGAACTGGCTGGCAGACAGGAAGCAAAGTGTAGGAGTAAATGGGTCCTTTTCAGAATGGCAGGCAGTGACTAGTGGGGTACCGCAAGGCTCAGTGCTGGGACCCCAGCTATTTACAATATATATTAATGATTTAGACGAAGGAATTGAATGCAACATCTCCAAATTTGAGGATGACACTAAGCCAGGGGGTAGTGTTAGGTGTGAGGAGGATGCTAGGAGGCTGCAAGGTGACTTGAATAGGCTGGGTGAGTGGGCAAATGCATGGCAGGTGCAGTATAATGTTGATAAATGTAAGGTTATCCACTTTGGTGGCAAAAACAGGAGGGTAGACTATTATCTGAATGGTGGCAAATTAGGAAAAGGGGAGATGCAACGAGACCTGGGTGTCATGGTACACCAATCATTGAAAGTAGGCATGCAGGTGCAGCAGGCAGTGACGAAAGCATATGGTATGTTAGCATTCATAGCGAAAGGATTTGAGTGTAGGAGCAGGGAGGTTCTACTGCAGTTGTACAAGGTTTTGGTGAGACCACACCTGGAGTATTGCGTACAGTTTTGGTCTCCAAATCTGAGGAAAGACATTCTTGCCATAGAGGGGGTACAGAGAAGGTTCACCAGACTGATTCCTGGGATGTCAGGACTTTCATATGAGGAAAGACTATCCAGTACAAGACTTGGCTTGTACTCGCTAGAATTTAGAAGACTGAGGGGGGATCTTATAGAAACTTACAAAATTCTTAAGGGGTTGGATAGGCTAGATGCAGGATGATTGTTCCTGATGTTGGGGAGGACCAGAACAAGGGGTCACAGTCTAAGGATAAGGGGGAATTCCTTTAGGACCGAGATGAGGAAAACATTTTTCACACAGAGAGTGGTGAGTCTCTGGAATTCGCTGCCACAGAAGGTAGTTGAGGCCAGTTCATTGGCTATATTTAAGAGGGAGTTAGATATGGCCCTTGTGGCTAAAGGGATCAGGGGGTATGGAGAGAAGGCAGGTACAGGATACTGAGTTGGATGATCAGGCATGATCTTATTGAATGGCAGTGCAGGCTCGAAGGGCCGAATGGCCTACTCCTGCACCTATTTTCTATGTTTCTATTCAAGGCCAACACTAATTCCACTGATCATCTGAACCTAACTAACGAGAGGCCACCTGGCACATCTCATTACCATTTTGTTTCGATCTAAGTATTGCACAGACATATCATGACAGGAGTGCCTGTCCTGTAATAAGTGAATGATTCAGACTGTTTCCCAGCTCAGATCTCAGAGATAATATATACACTGCACTATACACTATAATGGGATGATGTGCTTGAGTAGTATATTAATACCGGGACAGGTTGAATTTGATCCAGTTCACTCCTCAAATCCGTTTCCACTTCTTAACTAATCCTACGATATCTTAACTTTTTACACCCCTTCCAAGTTTCATTGCCATGACTATCCTGGGAAGCACAGTTCGTAGGGTCCAAGTCATTAAAAAAAAATCTTTCTAAATGTTTTTGATATTCAGAGAGCAATAGGAATAGTTGAAAATGTTTTTTTTTTAATTATGGAAGTTATTTAAAAACATTTGGATTGAATAAACTAAAGCCAGGCTGACACACATTATGTTGGATGTGCCCATGCTGTGTACAGCAACCATCCCCAGGCTCAGCAAGGTGTTCAGCAGCAGAGTGAGAAGTCACAGGCACTGGCACTGAATTTACAGCAAATTCCCAATTTCCACATTCAAGATGGTGCTTTGTACACTGCAGTTAGCTGGCAGCTCCATATGAAATTGCCAACCAGTTATCATCATGATTTAGAATATTTGACATACACTCCAATCTTTAAAAGGCAGAGAAACCCATGGAACCACTACCTGAAAAGCTCGGACAACATGGCTCGCAGACTCCGAAGCCGGACAAACTGGCTTCCAATATCATGTCATTCTTCCCACTGAGAAGAATGAAGTCACATCTTTGGACAAAGCATATTTGCTGAAGTGCAAATCTCCAGAAAATAAATCAGCATCTAAGAAGCAGTGTCCAATGTTCTATTTGCACAATTTGTTTATCAGTCAAATTCAAGAATATCAAACAATAGTCATTTTAAACCAACTAGTTGGATGAAAAAGCAAACATATGCTGTCAAAACAGACAGCTAAAGAGGCTTTTAAAAGCTAATCAAATAAATGTTCAAATCCTACAATATATACTTTCCATTGTGCTTCTCTCTCTCCATTTAAACTAAAGATTTTTTCTATGGGCTTCAGATTTTTTAATATAAATGATTAACGATTGACTATGGCATAGCAACACAATAGCATTCTAATTCAAGTGATTTTAGTACATTACATCATATTTTAGTCATTCTTAGCAATGACTTACATTACAATTATATTTTGGATTAAATAAATCTGTTTTTCACAATGGAGACAAAATATATTATTTAGCATTTACTTATAGTAACTTACAGAAAAACTGCTATTGGTAGTTTAGTTTAGAGATACAGCACGGAAACAGGCCCTTCGGCCCACCGGGTCCGCGTCGACCAGCGATCCCTGCACATCAAAACTTATTTTTATTCAAGAGCGTTTGAATCCCCCTGATGTGACTGATCTTTGTTTTGTGTCTTTGAGCTAATTATTTGTACCTGTGTGCTGTGTGCATTCCTGTGTATGTCTGTTTCTTTTGTGATTTTAGCTATCTGCTCTGGTCTGTACAGCACTTTGGTCAAGGTGGGTTGTTTTTAAATGCTTCATAAATAAATTTGATTGATTTGATTGATTAACACTATCCTACACCCACTAGGGACAATTTTTACATTTACCAAGCCAATTAACCTACAAACCTGAACGTCTTTGGAGTATGGGAGGAAACTCAGAGAAAACCCACGCAGATCACGGGAAGAATATACAAACAGCGTACAGGCAGCACCCGTAGTGAGGATTGAACCCGGGTCGCCGGCGCTGCATTCGCTGTAAGGCAGCAACTCTACTACTGGCTGCGCCACCGTGACCGCCCGTAGAAGGATTATTATTCTGACCTGTCTAACTTTAATAATTTCATAATACCCATGACATAATTTTTTTTAAATGGTTCTCATGTTCTTATACATACCTGGAAGAATGTGAACATTTTTGTTGGATTCAAAAGGTGCTCCATCTTTTAGCCAGGTGATAATTGCAGGTGGGTATGACTCTGCCTCACACACAAGGGAGGTGGGATTGTTCAGAATAACAGTGACATCCTCCGGGGTGCCCTCACTGTCAACACCAAGAATTTTTGGAGACACTAAATGGTGAAAGAGAAAACTGCAAATAAGTTATAAAACTGATTACATTTCGGATGAAGAGTCCCAGACCACACAAGCTGTCTGATCTGCTGATTTTTTCAAGCAGTTTCTCTCTTTGATTCAGGCTGTTTCAGTAAAACTGTTGAACATTGAATATAAATCTCGGCTAAAAGTAGTATTGCAGAAAGGCAACTATCTGGAACGCTCATTTCCAGTGCCCTATCTGCTTGCCCATGTTGTCATTGTCCCCATCTCTTCCACCATCATTCTTTACTGCTCCTGTTCGCTCCACAGTGGAGAGGGTGGGAAGTTCGGAGCCTTTGCAGAACTGTCTGGAACCTTCCCTAAACATCGGAGAGCAATGTGACACTCGGATCTCCTAGGATCCTAGTAGCAGAGCTGAGGTTAATTCCTGATTCTGTAAAATGTGACAAATCTACGCCCAACAGAATGAGGTCAAACTAGTTTCAGCGTGGCAGATGTATTATCAGCTCAAAGTAATATTTCATAATCCTAATTTCATAAAAACAGTATTCTCTTGATCTGGCAGATGCACACCTTAATGGGGTACATACCAGTAGCTACTTTGCTCTTTTGAAATGAAAATATCAAAGTTCAGGTGTCTTGACATCACCTGCTTATCATCATCTTCTGGTACATTTCCAAAATCAATGAGCTGTGGTTATGTCAAAGCTGCTTAAATCCCAGTGTCCAATGACTGCTGACAAGATACCCTTTTAATTAAAAATGTTCACTCTTAGGGGCTCAGATTTATAGATGCCTTCTATTCTAGAAATGTTTTATCCAGCCGAGTGTGTTTAAGATGTAAGGAACACTAACCTAGCACATTTAGATTGAAATTCTTGTTCTTGTTCCCCGCTGCGTTAGAAGCAATGCAAGTGTATCGCCCGGTGTCAGACACACGTGCCATTCCAATCTGTAGAAAACGCCCACTGGATAGGATCTGATGCTGCTGGTCTTCAGTTAAAGGTTCACCATCCTTCAGCCATCTTATTTGTGGAACTGGATTGCCTTTTCACACAAAATAAATCCCTCCATAAATAAATTAGTATTACGTAATTGTCATTGTGTAATTTTTTGAACAAATAGAGTAGCACAGCTAAAGAAACATTTACTAAAAATGATTTGTGTCTTGGTTTAACAATATACGGGGGTACTCTTGTGGAAAGTCTGAAGAATAGGCTCAATGAGAAAGAACTCTAACCTTATCAATAGAAAAAAATAAATTGTCTATTTACATGTTTCTACTGTATAAATAAGTGAACTAGGATCATCTATTGGAATATCACCGGCACTTATAATTTACATTGGGGTGCACATAGGAGCAGGATTTCTCTATGTGCCTCTTTACTGCATGTATACATAATTTAAAAAGATGTCGCCAGCATGAAGACTAATGTATTGTGTTTTAAGTGAATCACTTATACCTGGAAATGTTATGCGTTAAGGTCGTATGGAAACAAAATCTGTGCATGAAGAATTATAACTAGCATGTTCTCAAGTTGAATTATATTCCATCTTGCTTGATATTCATCACTGCCTGGATTGTGTCCATGTGGACTATTTTGCTGCCTTTGTTCTGTAGCTGGCTGAATCATTGTCCAATGCTGATACATTGCAGTCTTTAGAATAATGTTACAAATGTATCTACAGTTGAAGTTTGTTGCTTCCCAGACAAGGCACAAATATCATGAACTCATGAATACAGGTTCCTTTTACTCATGGACTGCACATATTAATGAAGAGAAAAAATGAGTATTTTAAACATTATAGAAGTAGGTTATATTTGATATTAGTAGTATTATGAATTACTAAGTACATAAATTTAATACCCCACCCCGACATATATAGCCCTTAAGGCAAAAACGGAGCTGGAATTATTAACATTTTTTTTTCACGGAAAGCCGTAGATTAGTAGCCTCGCTAGTGTGGCTTACACCAATACTAACTGCACTAACTATAGTTGTAGTCACTTTTTTTCCCCCTTACACTTTATTAACATCACTTACTTTACTTACATTTTTTATTATTATTTTTATATTATGTATTTTATTTCATATTATATACTATATGGATTTAAGTATGATTGGTATTATATAGTTCAAGGAGACGTGTGTATAAGACAATGTCACAGATATTAAATTTCATCGATCTGATGTTTGGGTATAGGATTGGGTTGGATGAGCTGAGACATCTACTCCATTATAAACCACCTTAATAATAAAATGTATGACATAAACACTAGGATTGGGGGTGATGGAATCACCTTCTGTAGTTGGAATGTTAAGGGAATTAACAAACCAATTAAACGAGGTAAGGTTTTAGCTCAATTAAATAGATTGAAATCTGATATTCTTTTTCTCCAAGAGACACACCTTAAAAAAGAAGCGCAGTATAGATTAACAGCAAAATGGATTTCCAAAGTATTTCACTCTTCATTTACACATAAGTCTAGAGGGGTAGCAATAATTATTCGTAAAAGTATACCTTTTAAACAAAGCTCAATAATAGAAGATGTTGAGGGTAGATATATAATAATTACAGGTGAATTATATTCTAAAAAAGTAATCCTAATGAATATATATGGTCCTAATTTTGATAATCCATTATTCTTCAAGAAAATATTTAACATTATTACCCATATCACACATCTGAGGTATGCTTTTACAAAATTGTATTCCCTTCGTTTTTACTGCCAGCAGGGGTAACAGGGGAATATTTTCTTGTATTCCCCTTTCTTGCGAACGCCTATGGACTTTACCTGTTAAAACAGCGGGCAATATAGTCTTATATTCCCCTGGTCTCACATCCGGGAACTTGGCAACGTGACGCTGCGTGGAAAATTTAGAATATTCAAACGGCAGACAGGAAGACTGCCGCGTCCATTTTGGTTAAATTTTACGTGGAAGTCCGCCGAGCTGAGATGTTCAGATTTTCCTCTAGATGTCTGATATGGGTAATAATAACAATATTGACTGTCCTCTTTCGGGAGATACGACATATATTGCCCTCACTAGATCCATATTGCCCTCGTCTTCGACTCGGGCAATATGAATCTACTTCAGGCAATATATGTCGTATCCCCCTCAAGGCCAGTCAATATTCTATTAATATCCCTATATCCACTCAACATAATCTAATAATTGGAGGTGATTTTAATTGTACCTTAGATAATTATTTAGATAGATCATCAATGAAAAGGAAAACCACTTCTAAGTCAAGTACATTTATAAATTATTTTATTAACACAGCAAACGTTAAGGATATCTGGAGAACAGATAACCCATCTGGTGGAGAATATTCATTCTTTTCCCCTGTATTTGGAACCTACTCAAGGATAGACTATTTTTTAATACATTCAAAACTAATCCCATTTACCTATGACTCAAAATATCATAATATTATTATCTCGGATCACGCTCCATTAACATTTAAGATAAAATTAAAAGACATAACTATTAAAACCTCTAACTGGAGACTCAACCCCCAAATATTAAAGGATAAGGCTTATTATGATTATTTGATAAAACAAATTAAATTATTTTTTGAAACTAATGACAAACCTGGAATTTCGCCATCACTGCTCTGGGATACATTTAAAGCATTTATGCGTGGTGCGATAATATCAGCACATGCATACTTTAATAAGGAAAATCGAAAGACTCAACAAAAGTTGGAAAATGAAATAAAACAATTAGATATTGAAAATGCAATATCCCTTTCTAAGGGGCTAAGTAATAAAATTGCATCATTAAAATATAAGATAAATAAAATATACACAAATCAGATTATTAAACTTTTTCAACAGACTAAACAAGTACACTTTGAATTTGGGGATAAACCACAAAAATTATTGGCACGCCAGCTGAGAAAATTAGATGAGGAGAAAATGATACATAAAATTAGATCTGAACAAGGAGAAATATTGACTTTACCAAAAGATATCAATGATAAATTTTTACAATATTATCAAAATCTTTACTCATCTAAACTAGCAGAACAATCAGATGGAATGGAAACATTCCTACAAGAATGTCACATTAACAGTTTAGATCAGGAAGGTAGAGACTTGTTAAATGCTGATATATCAGAAAAAGATATTGAAGAATCAATTGGATCATTAAATAACGGAAAAGCCGCAGGCCCTGATGGCTTAAGTGTTGAATTTTATAAGAAGTTTCATGATCTGATCTCTCCACGCTTACATACAATATATAAATATGCTTATGAACAAGGAAAGTTACCAGAATCATTAAATGAATCTACAATCACACTTATCCTAAAGCTGATAAAGATTTGGAGGACCTGGATCATACAGAGCAATAGCTCTTTTAAATACTGATCAAAAAATACTAACTAAAATTTTATCTCGGAGGCTAAGTTTAGTGATTAATAAATTAATACATCATGACCAAACAGGTTTTATTCCAAAACGCTATTCATCCTATAATCTGAGACGTCTATTCAATGTCATGTACTCAAAAAGAGTGAATGATATTGAACTAGCTGTCATATCCTTAGATGCTGAAAAAGCATTTGACCCGGTTGAATGGCCATATTTATTTAAAATAATGCAGAAATTTCAACTGGGGGATAGATTTTCCAAATGGGTATAAATCATATACTCGAATCCAACTGCAAGAATATTAACAAATCAAATGCTATCAGCAAAATTTAATCTCTTTAGGGGTTGTAGACAAGGATGCCCGTTATCACCATTACTATTTGCTCTGGTAATAGAACCATTAGCTGAAATTATTAGATCAGAACCAGAAATATATGGATATAATACCAAAACTACAACGAATAAAATATCTCTATACGCAGATGACATCTTAATTTATATTACAAAACCGGAGATTAGTATTCCCAATCTACTTAATGTTATAACTAAGTTTAGTACATTTTCTGGGTATAGAATTAATTGGAATAAAAGTGCAATTATGCCTATAACTGAAATAAAATTAAATATATTAGAACAATTCGAACTTAAAATAGTCACGGACAAACTCAAATATCTAGGAATTAATGTATCTAAGTCCTATAACTGTCTATTTAAATATAATTACCCTCAATTATTAAATAAACTAAAAAAAAATATTTTATATTGGAAAACACTACCTATATCAATGATCGGTAGAATAAATGCTATAAAAATGATTTTTTTACCACAATTGTTATATTTATTTCAAGCCATCCCTTTATATCTCCCTAAAATGTTTTTTAAAAAAAATAGATACTTTGGTTAATAGTTTTATTTGGGACTATAAAAACCATCGAATAAGTAAAAAAACATCTATGTAAATCTAAAATAAATGGTGGACTAGCACTACCAAATTTCTTATATTATTTCTGGGCAGTTCAGATTAAGAATATGAATTTTTGGTTGGTAAATGTAGATCATGAACCAAGCTGGCTAAAGATGGAAAAGGAAGACTGTTTGCCTTTTGATGTAGGTTCGATTCTTTTGCACCAAGGGAAGTACAAAAAAAAATGTATGGTGACAACCCTATAATTTATAGCAATAGACGTATTTGGAAACAAATAGACCCTACATATGGATAATTTGTCACTTTGTTTGCCAATTATGAATAATCCCTTGTTTAGGCCCTCTGTATTGGACAAGGGGTTTAAACACTGGAAAGATTTAGGAATTAAAAGGATAGAACACCTTTACAAGAAAGGAAAATTTATTTCATTTCAAGAGTTACAAGATATCTATGGATTGCAGTCAAATAACATATTTAGGTATTTACAAATTAGAAACTATATTAAGTCAAATACGCAAGATTATAAAAATAGAAAACCAGGATTATTAGATGAATTGTTTAATAAACACCCAAATACAGAAAAATTAATAGCGTATATATATATAATACTATTTTGGATAAGGAAATCCCAACTTCGGAAATATATCGACAAACATGGGAAAATGAAATAGGTTTATCTATAACGAAGGAAATTTGGGAAGAAAGCCTACAACGTATACATCGTTGCTCACTAAATGTTAGACATATATTGATACAATTTAAGGTATTACACAGATTACATTATTCAAAAACGAAATTAAATAGAATTTATCCTAACATTTCTCCTATTTGTGATAAATGTCAGAACTTGGAAGCTAATTTAAAGCATAGTTTTGTAACATGTATAAAACTCAATTATTATTGGACAGAAATCTTTAGAGTTATCTCTGAAGTTCTTAAAATTAAACTGGACCCAGATCCAAAATTAATAATATTAGGTGTTCCGGATTCAAATTTAATATTAACAGTAAACCAAAGAAATTTCTTGGATTACTGTTTGATAACAGGGAAAAAATTAATACTGAAATTTTGTAAGGGAACATTATCCCCCACAATTAAAATGTGGACAGTGGAAATGTTGGAGACGTTGCATTTGGAAAGAATCAGATTTGTCCTAATGGACAAATACGAACTCTTTGAACAGATATGGTCTTCATATACAGGATATTTGAAGGGGTAGCTGTTCTTGGCATCACAACCCAATGGGTACCCGGCAGGATTAGATGAAAATAACTCTCTGTTTTTCTTTTTGATTTGTATACATGTCTCTATTGATATTGCTATTTGAAATTGTGTTATTCACTATTAAGATGTATACTATAATCTCTTTTTTTTAATAGATATATATAATACTTTGTTTTAATTAAATACATATAACAAGAATATATACATATATATATTTTTTCTCTCTCTTCTCTTTCTCTTTCTATATAATCAAAATTATTATTTAATCACTATTCTTATTGATTAAAATCTATTCTTTTCTTTTTCTACTTTCTAAAAAAATAGGTTTAAAAGAATTATTTGTAACATTCGTATACTTATTGAAATAAGTTGGTTGTGTATTTGAAAAGTTGTTATACCGTTGTTATGATGGATTACTTCTAATAAAAATATTATTACAACAAAAAAAGAAGTAGGTTGGTCATTACATTCTCATTTTTCACTAGAGTGCTTTCCATTTATCACTTCATGCCTCCTGTCACATTCTCAGGCTGTATGTGATCACCAGGTATTCATGAAGCAATGCTATACGCAAATGGCAATTTTTACCCTCCTTGGTAAACCAGCAGGGCTTGAGTCTCTCCCTCCCAGGGCAGAAATCAATCCCTGTTGATGTCTAACAAGCAGCAATGTATAGACTTGAACATCATGGCAATGGTGTTACAATAAAGTAATGGCCATGGTTGATGTCTATAAGACAATGCCCACAGCATACCTTTCTGATGACTTTAATGTGTTTTCAATCACTAATTGTATCCTTTTATGTAACATCCTCAACTGCTGATACCAACCCTCTGGGGCATGCAGGTTAACATGCACGTCAACTCAGAATTTTTTGTGTTCTTACCTGAAACCTCACAAGTGAGAGTGATACTGCGATTCTCCTTTATTTTCACATCTTCCATCTTATCATTAATTATGCTGGGTGGTACTATTACACAAGAACAATAGAATTACATATTATAGTGCAGCGAACAGAAACACTTTATATTTTCATTAGACTTTAGAACCAGTAGAAATATCGAACAACAGAGCAGGAGCCTTTCGAACCTTCTCTGCCATTCATTGTAATCTGGGTGTTCCTCTCAATGAGGGAGCCATAATTATTTTAAAAGAGTTATGAAAAAGACTAACTGGTCCACACGCTGAAGTTCTATATTGGGGCAAAGCAAATTTTAAAGGCACTAAGACAGAACTTGGAAACCTGTTTGGGAGATTTAGTAAGTGAGAGGCTTTTAAAAGTGAGATAGGGAGATTCAGAGTAAGCATGCTTCTGATTGAGCTTAGCACAAGGCTGACACGATTGGGGAAGCCCAGTTGACAAGGGATGTAGAGACCCTAGTTTGGAAAGAGGTGGAGGAGTGTGTCAGGTATCAGCAGCTTGGATTAAGTGAATCCCTTAAGGAGTATAATAGGATGTAAGAGGAGAGGAAAATAATGGACATGAGATAGCTTTGGCAGATAAGGTAAAGGAGATTCTACAAGAATATTAACAGCAAAAGGTTAACCAGGAAAATAATAGGTCCCATTAAGAATCAATGTGGTTGTCTATATGTTAAGGAACAGAAGATGGGTGAGGTCTTAAATAATTATTTTTCTTCGCTGTACTTACCCTGGAGAAGGTTGTCGAAACTAAGGGGATTAAGGAAAACGAATAGTGATGTCTTGGAACATATCCACATTGCAACTGAGTTGCTGGCAGTCTTAAAACATTTTAAGGTGCCTAAATATGTGCAATTTGTTGAGAGACTCAGAGGGCTGAGTCTATGAGCATTGGTGGTGGGAGTCCGGTGGCAAGGCTCACTTGCACTGGAATTCCTAACTACGCTAAAGAGATTGTCTCTTGGATCTTGTGCAGGGTCTGTAAATTCACTGATTTCAATGCAGATTTCAAACTTGTTGATTAGGTGGTCAAGAGGGTTTAATTGTCACATTAGTACTGGGACCAGAACAATGAAATCCTTACTGGCTGCAGCTTTACAGGCAAATTTATGCAACACGGTACAGTGGTGCAGCTGATGGTCCCTCACAGCGGCAGAGACCCGAATTCGATCCTGACCTTGGGAGCTGTCTGTGTGGAATTGGCACGTTCGTCCAGTGACCGTGTGGGTTTCTTCTGGGTACTCCACTTTCTTGTTTGGATTTTTATTGTTACCGATGAGTTTGACAATGTGATCAGGAGTTAGATCCAATGATGCAAAGTGATTTATTGGAATATTCCTGAACATTACACACCTAAGACATCAAGTTCAAAGCCTTTGATCTCTTCCCCTGCAGCATTTGTCACCACACACGAGTACATCCCAGAATCCTCCTCTGCTGCATGCATCAGGCGTAGTATACGACCTCCTGTGGGTTAATCGGAGGTCAAATGTCACATAATTGAAAACTGAAAAATAACTAGGTTCCTGCATGATGCTTATAGATATTCCCACAAAGTTGAATTGGAGTCCTCCAAAACACCGACTAAACCTTTAGTTGGAAGCAAGAACATAGGAAAGAAATAAACAGGAGGACTAGCCCATTTGCCCCTTCAAGCCTGCTCTACTGTTCTTCAAGGTCATGGCTGAGCTTTCTCATGCAACACAGTCAAGTGAACTTTCACTGCACTACCTCAAAGGTAAATATATGCTTTTTCAGATAAGAAACCAACATACACAATACTCCAGGTACGTTTCAGTTTAGTTTTGTTTATTATTGTCACGTGTACTGAGGTACAGTGAAAAGCTTTTTTGTTGCGTGCTATCCCGTCAGCGAAAATAATATACTTGATTACAATCAAGACGTCCACAGTTCTCGCAAATGTCTATGTAATTACATTAAAACATCTTAATTCATGCAAACAGATCCTCCCTAATTAAAGGCTTACATTTCTGTTTGCATCCTCATCACTTGCTGGCTTTGGGAAACCCATGGACAACAACAGTTTATCATTACTTGGTCTCATGCCATTTAAAATATACTCTACTTTTCTGTTTTGTGCACATGAACAGATAACTTCGCATTTTTCCCATATTATTCCTGCTAAATTTCTTCTCCATTTATATCGTACAAAGCCTCGTTATATCCTCCTTCCCATTCATAATCCCACCTAGTGTTGGATTATTCCAAAACTTGGAAATGTGACATTTGAACCCCGTAGCCTAATCACTGATGCAGATTGTGAATACCTGACGCCCAGGCACAGATTTTCTGTGGTATCCTGCTAGTTAAAGTTGGTCAACTAAAAAAGGATGTATTCCTATTACTTGCTTTCTGCCCAATAACCAATTCCCAATCTACGTTAGTATTTTGATCTCTGTTGCTATATCCTTGTTCAACAACAGCTTGTATGGAACCTTTCATAAACCTTCTCAAAATACAAATCTACCATGTCGATTCGTTTCCTCTTGTCTTTCTACTGGTCATATTCTAAGAAAGCTCCAACACATTGATAACCAAAGGATTCATGATCTCTATAGCCATCACTATCAAACTTTGCAATGCAGTTCACAAATCCTTGGGATCTGTGACCTTTAGGTCTCACCAACTTCCATAGCTTTTATTTATGACCAATAGTATTTCCCTAAGTTCCTGATTCCTGTAGGAGGCTTAGTTCTCTGATATTTCTGGCACTGTGATATTTTTGTACCATCTTCTGTGCATCAGTGTAATTAATTCATTCCAACATGCAATTAAACCACATCATAGCAAAACAAAGTCCTAAATAGATTTGCTTTACATGTTTATCCCAAAGAATCATTTACAATGTATGTGGAACATCAAACATTTCTGCAACTGTCAGCTATTGGCTTGTTAATGAGGATATCTGGAATTTGACTTTATTGTTGACTAATTACTCGTGCACCTTAGTTTCTCCATGGAAATATCTCAAATCTCGGTGGGTCATCTTATATTTAATCCGTGCTGCAGTGAATCTGTGAGAGATTGACTGATGCACGGGTTAAATATAAATCAGATGAATCAGATGAATAGTGAACATAATAGTGAACTGAGAAAATATGCTGTCCAGTGAAGGAGCTGTCCAGAGTTGAGATTTGTGTAAACGTCACTCAATTATTCACAACATAAACCCTATGTTCACACCAGAGGAACAGAGAAACTAGCAACATGGAAAAGTAATGACACAGTTTTTGAATATCTTATAGTCCATGTGAAAAAGCTGATGAATTGTTGCCACGCTTGAAAATTAGCCTTGATCCCTTGTCTTTTATAACAAACATAGTACAATATAGTGATATAATGCTTACCCGAGAGGATTCTCAAAGCATTGCTTTGACTGATTGGCTGTCCATCCTTTAGCCATGTGATTGATGGAAGAGGGATGCCTGAGGCTTCACAAGTCAATGCAACAGGATTTTTAACCACAACACTGACATTCTCTGGAAATCCACTGGCTCCACTAATACTTGGTGGCACTATGAGAGAAATTGTGAGTACCAGGTGATAAAATTATATATTTGGAACAAAGAAGTTATTACAAATAACAAAAACAAAATTATATCCACATAAACATCTCCCGAGAAAAAACATATTGCAGATCAATAGTGAATGCTTTTTACTCTTAAGTACCTTTAAAACCAAGTTGGAATTAAGAGAACGCTTGATGGCTCTGGGCCTGTACTTGCAGGAAGAATCCTTTAGAAAGATCAGGGGGAATCTCATTGAAGGCTGCCCAATAATGAATAGCCTAGATAGTGTGGATGTGGAGAGCATGTTTCTAGTAGTGGGTGGGTCTAGAACCAGAGGTAACAGCCTCAGAATGAAAGGACGTACCTTGAGAATGGAGATGAGGAGCAATTATTTAGCCAGAAAGGCGGTGAATCTGTTGAATTCATTGCCACGGATGGCTGTGGAGGCCAAGTCATTGGTTATTTCTAAAGCAGAGATTGATTCTTGATTAATAAGGGTGTCAAAGGTTACAGAGTGATGGCAGGAGAATGGGGTTGAGAGGGAAAGGTAGATCAGCCATGATCGAATGGCAGAGCAGACTCGATGGGCTGAATGGCCTATTTCTGTTCCGACATCTTATAATTCTTATGAACCAATAATCAATATTTACAGGTGATCAGGGTTATTGTGCTGCGGATAGATAATTTGTTGTTCCTAAGATATCAAGGCAAGAAAAGTTTATTGTAATTTGCACAAGTATGATGAGGCACAGGTACAATGACAAATCTTGCTTGCAGCAGCATCACAAACACAGTCTTGGAGCTTGGTGATGAGTTTGGAAGAGATGACAGTGTTGAACACCAAGCTGTAGTTGATGAACACCAGCCTTACGTATGTGTTGCCATTCTTCAGATTATCATTATATGCTCCCCATTCCCGTTTCCTTTAGATCTTATTAAAATGCATTCATATTCTGTGTGAAATTGCAAAAAACTAATTGCTATGTGGTGTCCAAGATGAGTTCTTCTCATTTTCTCCCCGTTACTTGAACTCCATTCAGTTTCTCTTTGTCGACAGCAGGTACAAGATTGGAATTTTAAATAAGGTGATCACATCCCATCTGGTGATTTTTTTAAATCTTGCCCACTTTTTCCACATGTAGATATATATACCAACTTGTGATGAAAATTGTTAGCTGGCCCATTAAACCTTGCACACTCTCTCCTGCAGTCAACACATGCAGGAAGTTAATCAGCTGAACCTGAGAACTGACTATAGCACTTCAAATATCAAACTATGACATTTTGTGAGAAAAAAGTACTAATTAATGCATCTATACTGACAAATATCGTGGGTAACACAGCAGGGAAATGTCTGAAATTTATGTCCGAGGCCATTTAAAACTGAGATGAGAAAAAAACTTTTTCACCCAGAGAGTTGTGAGCTTGTGGAATTCTCTGCCACAGAAGGCAGTAGAGGCCAATTCACTGGATGAATTTAAAAGAGAGTTAAGGGCCTGTCCCACTTGCATGCGATTGCATGCGCCTGGCGCGACCAAACGTGGTTGCTTGAGGCGTATGGGCCCACTTAGAAGCGCAGAGACGTATGGAGTAATGCGGGGCTGGTCCAGACATCGCTCAGGGCTCCGAAAATCCTGCACTGTCTGGAAATTTTGCGCGCCAACGGCCTGTCGGCCCGCAGGCGCATTGCGGCCGTACGTAGCATCTTGACGGCGTACACAGCGTCTTGACGGCGCACGCATAACGTGTGGCGTTGCAAGATGACGTCACTGCCCGGCGTGGCGTTGCGAGATGACGTCACCGCCCAACGCCGTAAATCCGGCGGATTAGTTTATATGATAATGTATCATTCAAACTGTAACCAATAACTTGAACCAAAGGAAACTGGTGATAGCTTATATAACTGTTATATAACTGTTAACTCAGTTGCACACAAAAGAAAGTAGATCTCAGCTGAGAATTTAGAAGCGGATATGTATTTGCTATGATTTCTGTATGAACTGCATTTATATTTTTAAATTCCACTTACAAATTGTTCATCCTACGTGCCTTTCAAGGTGAGTGCCAAAGCATGGGTGATTTGCTCATGGTATGTTTGCACAAACTTGGTGCATTTATTCTTGCCATGCTAGGCAATGGTCATAGATTATACAAATAGTATTCCTTTTAGTGTCAATAATATTGAGCTTTATCTAAATGGCAAATTTATACGCTTGTGGGTTAAAGAAATACAAAGCATTTATTGACAATAATTAAATTGTATTTACTGATTGATCCTAGCTCTTCTGGAAGATTGAAGGCATAGTTTTAACCTCTTTCCATTGAGGGAATGTATCTCTGATCACCTCTTCCCCTCACAATAAAAAAGGCAGCATTTGTGTTTTTTAATTTTTTTTAATACGATAAGATACAATAAAACTTTATTCATCCCTGGAGAGAAATTAGTCTGCCAACAGTCAAAACACACAAGGTACACAAAAACTTGAAATTAAAAGCGAAAAAAAAGAAAAAGACAAGTCTGCCATGTGCACAGCGCCTTCAGCGCCCGCTTCCTGCCCAGCTGATTGGTAGGTATGACGCAAATGACGTCACGCGCGAACTTAGCGCGTGCTTAGCGTAAACTCCGCTTCCGTTTGGTCGCGCCAAACGTATGCAATCTCATGCAAGTGGGACAGGCCCTTTAGATAGAGCTCTTGAGGGTAGCGGGATCAGGGGATATGGGGAGAAGGCAGGCACGGGTTACTGATTGTGGACGATCAGCCATGATCACTATGAATGGCGGTGCTGGCTTGAAGGGCCAAATGGCCTCCTCCTGCACCCATTTTCTATGTTTCTATGAAATGGAATCCTTGATGGGAATCGATTATTTCCCTTCTACTGAATCCTGTAACAAGAATTGGTGCATCATGTACACAGATCACAGGATTATTCTAGTTTAGCCAATAAATCAATTGTATAGTGTAGGAAGGTTGCTGGCCTACACCAAAGATATACTCATAACTCAGTGGGGCAGGCAGCATCTCTGGAGAGAAGGAACGGGTGACTTTTCGGGTTGCGACTTTTCTTCAGACTTTAATTGCATTATTACTTACCATGTATGTTGAGATCATATTTCTTATCGACTTGTCCTGCTACATTCACAGCCACACACTTGTACCGCCCAGTGTCATAAACCTGCGTATTCTTAATCTGGAGTAGCTGTCCACCATTTAAAATGTTCACGCTTCTGTCATTCACAAGGGGACGGTCATCTTTCATCCATGTCAGTGCTGGCCGAGGAATTCCTTGAGCCTCACATTCTAAGGTAGCGTCATTCCCTTGAATAATAATGACTTCTGTTGGCTGCCTCCCGCTGTTGCTGATGGTTGGTCGGACTGTCAAGCAAAAATACTTTTAATACGAAAGAGAAAACATGTTATAGTTGCAACTACACAGCTGTCTGCTGCAGCATTACTACTTTAATGTTTTAATTCATTGTGAGAAAATTATTGTCTTTCAAAGGGGAAGAGACTGAACACCCTACAGAATATACAAGTACAAGACTACGACACGGCTAAGATTAACAATTTTTATCACATTGAGAGCTAATCCCTCTGCAGTGTGCCCTTCGTCAGGCATCTGTTAGCTTTAAGAATAAGGGTAAGCCATTTAGAATGGAGATGAGATTACACTTTTTCACACAGAAAGCTGTGAGTGTGGAATTTTCTGCCTCAGATGGCAGTGGAGGCCGATTCTCTGGATACATTCAAGAGAGAGCTAGATAGGGCTCTTGAAGGTAGTGGAGTCAGGGGATATGGGAGAAGGCAGGAACGGGGTACTGATTGTGGATGATCAGCCATGATCACAATGAATGGCGCTGCTGACTTGAAGGGCCGAATGGCCTACTCCTGCACCTATTGTCTATTGTCTATTAAACAAACAAGTTACTGTCAATAAACTGATTAACTCTAAACTGTGCAACCCATTTTGAATGACTTACTACGGATTTCTAAAATACTAAGTAGTCACAAAGCTTTATAGTCATTATAATCCTTTATTTAACTCTGCAGTTTTGCCCCCTGTCATCACTTTTCCCAAACTGCCTGCTTTAAGAAGCATTATTCTGATCACCAAAGTGAGAATAGAACTGATATGGCATCTAATTTGACAAATATTATTTGTGAATATGAACATTAAATTGTTCATTTTATTCAAACCAACATTTATAATATAAGTACTTAATATTATAAACTGTCACCCAGTTTGGAAAACACCATTAAATAGAAATAAATAAAGCAAATAGAAAACAACATGAGAACCGATGCAATCACCGTGCACTCATCAATTGATACTTTGTGGTTATGTCGTTGATTCACACGGATTATTTAAGTTCCATCATGTGAATGACAAATTTTATAATTTGTTTTCAAATCGTGAATACAATGAAAGGACATACTCAACAACAACTCGAAGAGATCATTCCCAACTGACACTTAGCCTTAATTTTCTTGGAAAGTGTTGAAACATTATTTGTGAAATGTTATCAATGATACCATATTAATAACCCAAGAAATATTGTTTGGAACTTGTGAATGTTTGAACACATTCAAAAAATTATTGAACTGGAGCATATGGTATTTGGGGCAATGCTCAGGCAAGGAATAAAGGATGTTTAATGGATGAACTGGGGAGAATGAATGGGCCATGCCTGATGGGGGTTTCCAGCTGTTCACCATTTATTATCAATGATTTGGATGATCTGGGCTTGTTGATAATAAGAAGCTGGATGTCAGTATATGGAGGATGCAGCGGGAATTTTGGGAGATATAGACAGGTCAATTAAATGAGCAGACAAGGATATAAGATGAAAAAATGTTTAGTTGTTAACTTAGATTTTACTTCGGAGTCACGTGAGTGACTACGTGAAGAAGCCCCGCCTGGCGCTGGAACGGCATTACGTCGACGCTGACGGCAGAGCAAGAGCTGCAGAGGCAGCTCCTCGACAGCGGTAGGTACGGGCCCGCAGGTAAGTGCAGGCGAAAAACACTTTCAGGGTCTAAAAAACTCCGTGGCTGGTACTGAATACCAGAATTTAAAACTAATTTAAAAGTAAAAAATAAGTTGAAAAACAACGGAGTTTTAAAAAAGAACGTCCTAAGGGGAGCGATCGGAACGGGAGATTACGGAGCCGGTTCCGATACCGGTGGCCGTCAAAATTACGTTAGAAAGATTTTTTAGTCGCTCCACAAACTTTTGGCACGGGGGGGGGGGGGGGAATTTTATAAAGTCAGAAAGGCCATAATTTAAAAAAATTCAATAAAAGGCCTTCAGACTAAAAAAGGTTATGGCTTGAAAAAATAATGGAAAAAAAAAAGATTCCAAAAATAAAGTAAATAAAGAATTCAAGCCAAAAAGGGTTAAAAGGCCCAAAAACATTCCCTAACCTACCCTAAAGGGGTTTCATATATTAATATATATGATGAATTATGGTGGGAATATCTACCTCAGATATTTGAAGGTAGTCTCCTTGAGGAAAAACTCAGGAGTAATAAGGGCAGTAAAAATAAAATGGAAAACTGATCCTAAAAATGCACTGATAGTGGTGGCTGGTCATGAAGTACCCACCACAGCACCAGTAAAAAAAATAAAAAATAAATTTAAAAAATAAAAATAAAAAAAAATATATATATATATATATATATATATATACAGGTGTAAGTACAACACCTGAATAAGAAGTGAGGCCATGGAAAATAACCATGGAAAACAAAAAATAATTGGTCTCTCACTAAAGCTGTTATGATTAAAACAGCAGAATAATAATAAAACTTTTTATGTTTTATTTTAAGTACACTTCAGCACAAAAATATATATAAGTGTACTAGGTTTGATACCTGAATGTATGAGTGAGACCATGAAAAATAAATATGAAAAAAAAAAAAAAAATTTTTGGCCTCACCAAAGCTGTTATAGTGAAACAGCAGAATATGATAAAACTTTTAAGTTATAAAGATATCAACGGTGAATCCGGTTATGATATCCATGTCTCAATATTAGATGAGATATAAGGAAATACGATTTTAAAAGTATTTCAAACTGGTGCATGGCATTTCCATTCAATGGAAAACAAATAAAATATTGTGCAAAATAACCAATACATTTAAAGGAAAATTAATTGCCATCAGTTTGTGGAGCTCATTGGGGAGAAATATATAATATTTAGGGACCAAATCTGCACTCTAGATTTGCAGATCAAATCAGGTTATGTTAAAATCCTGATTATTATGGAATAAAACCTGCCTTATGATTATTCAAAGTATTGATTACAAAAGAACAGACTATTGGTCTTTAAACTATGGGGGGAAAAAATTATGATCCAATATAAAGATTTGATAATGGATCAAAACTAAGGCAGAAGTATGATAAATAAACATAATCAAACATAGCCTTATCCGAACCCATATAATTGGGAAAAGAAGGCCTGAAGTACGTGGAAGAGGTGCAAACAACTGTTACAAAATAAATTCATGAAATCTCCGATTGTGGGGGATTACAGGCGTATTATGATCATTAATTTAATATAACTAAGGACTACAAAAAATTAGAAAGGATTGGTTCACCTGTATAAGAAAACGTAAAAATTTGATTTTAGGTTTGCACCCAAAAGTAACTCCAATAAACAAGGGGTGCGTACATATATATATTATAAATTACCTCAGTGTACAGATATGATGGTATAAACCATACAAAACATCGTTTTATATACACTTTCACAGTGTAAGAACATTTTATTAAAATGGAACATCTTCAACATTGAAATACAGTTGTTATTAACAAAGTGTTAATCAAATATTACAGGTGCTTGAAATTAATTAAAATGGGTCAAGCAGTGCAAGTTAAAACATTGTCTAAAGGATTAAATCCAGTTTAAGGCTGTTAAACAGAATACTGGAAGAACAATTGCACTGATAAGATCAGCACTTGCACTAATGAGGACATGGTCATGGTTATCTTGATCACATTTAAATTAGAGTCAGCTGCAAATTAGTGCTGCAATTACAAGTCTGTTGAAAGGCAAAGACTTGACCCATCACATAAAGCCTATGTTTTAGGCATTCATAAATATTCATAAATTACTATTTAGGAGTAATTCAGCACCATAAGAGGGGGAAAATTGTTCCATGATACAAATATGTCTTATGGTTTTGTTGACATACTTTGTCCCTCCATTAGAAAAGGAGCCTAGGTAAGAGTAATAAAACTCCAAAAGAAAGACAGAAGATTATAAGAATATGTATGCCTTTGTGAGAGGCTTATACAAATACCAAATGATACATTATCATTATTAAAGTTCACAAGTTGCTTCAACTATAAGCTTAGCAGCTGTTGCAAGCTGAAGCAAGTATTAACAGATGATGGACAGTTTCTGTGAATATTTGGGTAAGATAAAAATATTATCTATTCTTATAAAGATAATTGATACGTCTCTTTGTTGGGACTACGGACAATAATACCAGGTAAATGCAAATGAATTGTCCTAAGAAATTCTCCAAACATTTGTATTAATTATTGAATTATAATTATAGAATTATGGATTAAAATATCGATTGTTCTATTATTGAAGTGTCCAGGTCATAACAAGGTGTACAATACCACGGATGTGGCGTATATTAAATCACATAAGATAAGTAAAATAATAATCATGTGATTATCTGAGTAAACAGATGTGGCATATTCTAAAATGTTTAGTCCAGCTGTTTATCTCTAAGAAAGAGACAATGTTATCACAGACTACACATTAAGGGGGGAAAATACATTGTCATTAATATGGATTACTTACAATTAATCTGGTTGTATACAGATTAAATAACCAATTTTTCAAATATTCTCGTGGGTAAACCAAGAACAGGAAAGGTGGATGCTTTTCTCTCAATTACATGAGGAAAAATGGGTTTTTATGTTCCTCATTTTTGTCCGATAGGGCAGTGTCTGATGAAAATATAGCAAAACACTGTCAGACGCATTTTGGTGGTCTAAAACGGATCCTTCATGGTTTTCATAAATATGGAGTGATGTTGAACCACTTGTGATGATTCATAGTTGCAGTATTTTATTGTTGTACAAAGGCATCCATAATATGAAAATATGAATTGACTATCTGCAGGTTGATCAGACCATTACAATAGTTTAATGGTCAAAGAAGTCTATGAATGTTTAACTAATATGTATAAAGAAGTGTTATACCTACAATTTGCAGAAGAAAAAAAAAAAAACAACAACAATATTTTATAAGGAATTGGAAGTCTGTGTATACAGTAAAATTATTTGTCATATTAGATATATGTGAGTTCTTGTGGATTGCATTTTTTCTGAGTATCTAATTGATAGAGCCAATAATAGGGCTCAGAGTGTTTTCGTCCTAATTACGGACAATATACTAACCAAGAAGTTATCAGGTTCATTCGTAAAATCCCGATATGAAAAGGGATATATATGTAGATATAAATATAAGTATATATATGTATATGTGTATATATAATCTGTCCAAAATTGCAATACATAAGTCTGGAGATCAATATAGTCCTGAATTGCCTTAGGCAATAGACTCCAGTTCTATCAATGATTCAAAAAAGTTAACATTGAAAGTAATAATGCTGATGACTTTAGTGTCAAGATAAGAGTGCAAATATTGTAAATATTACGTTATAATTATATGTGGATACAGATTACATTATCATGTATGTTTATGAATTTACCAAACAAAGCAGACCAAGAGGAGCTGGAACCAAGGTAAACCTATAAGCATATCCTGTCGGCCTTAAATTGTGTGTGTGTGTGAACATTGATGAAATATGTTAAAGTAACTAAGAGTCTCTGTGGTAATGAGACAGCACTATTTATTACACACAAAAAACCACATTATGTTCAGTAAAACTGATGGTTCTAGAGAAATGTATTCTAGATGGGTAAACATTGAATAACACTCAGTGGAACTAGATACTGAAATGTGGAAAATTACTCTGTTAAGGAGGTAGATACATTCACAGGAATGGCACAGGATGAGTCGTTCGAGCAAAGATGCAAGGCCACAGGAGGGTGTAAAATAAATATTAAATTAAATGAAATCAGTCATTGTGTCATGATTGGACATGGAGTGTTGGGCTCTCTATAATTGTTGCTTTGTTCATACCATCAAATTATATATAATCAATTGATATTTTGTGATAAACCTGCCTTTCAATAGAAAGGGCATTACTTTTATTCTTTTATAATGTGAAATAATTTATCACATAACTTGAGGCAATGTTTGGGGGAAAAAATGTGTTATTTTGCTCATTACTGTGTTGTGTGAGCCAGAGTGTCGTATGGAAGGAGTCTACGACATGAAAAACACAGAAAGCTTCAAAATCTTCACGTAGTCACTCACGTGACTCCGAAGTAAAATAGTAAGATTAAATGAGAACTTACCAGTTCGAAGTTTGATCGTTATTTTATGAGGAGTAACGATGAGGGATTACGTGCCCTCCACTCCCGACCCTCATAAAATAAATTATCATCTGGTAGTTCTAAATCTATGTTGAGCCTTACTATCTTACTCTGGCTATTATGTTCTGTGTTTTTCATGCCGCTGCTTTGAAGTATGCCGTTCCAGCGCCAGGCGGGGCCTCTTCACTTAATCCCTCATCGTTACTCCTCATAAAATAACGATCAAACTTCGAACTGGTAAGTTCTCGTTTAATCTTACTAATAAATGGAAAGGCAGAGTTTTGTTTGAATGGGGAGAGATTGAAAGCTGTTAGCGTTCAGAGTGACCTGGGTATCCTTATGAGGTGAAAATGATGTGAATGTACAGTAAGCAATTAGAAAGACTACAGCATGCTGGCTTTTTATTATTCGAGCATTTGGGCATAACAGTTTATGCACCAATCACCCAGTAGTTCTTAAAATATTGTGATTAGGTCCAGTCTCCCTTCCTAAGGAATGACATACCTTAGATAGAGTACAGGTAAGATTCCTGGAATGAGGATTTTTTATTTCAGGGGAAATTAAGCAATCTGGGCCTACATTCTTAAGTTAGGAGAATGAGTGGAGATCATATTGAAATGTACAAATTTATTACGAGGCTTGACAGGTTACTTGTGGAGACGATGTTTCCCTCTATAGACCAGTACAACACAAGAACAGGCCCTTTGTCTAATGCTATCCATGCTGAATATAATGCCAGGATAAACTAAGCTCCTTCGCCCAACTGTGATCCATATCTCTCCATTCCCTGTGTATCCATGTACCGATTAAATGCCACTATCGGATCTGCCTCCACCACCATCATAGGCAGGGCAGGCGCCCACCACTGTGTGCAAAAACCTTGCCCTGCACATCTCCTTTAGATTAGGTCCGTTCCGCCTTCACGCTTTGCCCTTTTTGACATTTCAACCCTGGGAAAAAATTTCTGACCTCTCTACCCTATCTATGACTCATAATATTTTATATGTCTGTAAGGTCTCCTCTCAGTCTCCATTGTTCCTGAGCAAACACTCCAAGTTTGTTCAAACTCTCATTATAGCTAATATCCTCTAAACTGGGCTGCGTTCTGGTAAACCTCTTCTGCACTCTCAACCAAGCCTCCACTTCTATCCTGTGGTGGGGTGACCAGAACTGCACATAATACTCCAAAAATAACCTAATCAAAGTCAGACAAAGCTGCAGCATGACTTCCTGAAATTCCTTGCATTTAAAGGAACATACTTCAGCCAATCAGCTTCACCTTATTCCTTAACCTCTCCCTGCCTGTCTTTCACTTGAGACATCCTGGTCCTAATCTCTGCTTTCCCTTCTGTCCTTTTGCTGATCTTCTGCTCAGGTTCCCATCTCCCTGCCATTGTAGTTTAAAACCTCCCAAGTGGCACTAGTGAATATCCCTGCAAAGGTGTGTAGGAAGGAAATGCACATGCTGGTTGCGACCAAAGATAGGCACTAAAAGCTGGAGTAACTCAACGGGTCAGACAGCATCTTTGGAGAAAAGGAATTGCTGACGTTTTGGGTTGAGACCCTTCTTCAGAATGAGTCAGGGAAAAAGGAAATGAGAGATATAGATAGTGATGTTGAGAGATATAGAACAAATGAATGAAAGATATGCAAAAAAGTAATAATGATAAAGGAAACAGGCCATTGTTAGCTGTGTGTTAGGAGAGAATGAGTACAAGACAATGAGACATATATGAAGTGCTCAAACTTCAAGTAACCCTTGCATTCCCCCCTCTCTCTCTCCATCCCTCCCCCCCCTCCCCCCCCCCCACCCCCCCCCCCCCCCCCCCCCCCCCCCCCCCCCCCCCCCCCCCCCAAGTCGTACCAACTTAAAAGTCGTCTTGTTGAGTCTCATACTCCCAAATGGTCTTGACATCATCCAGCTGCAGCTCCAGGCCCCTCATGCTGTCAATCAGGAGCTGCAGCTGGATGTATTTCCCACAGATGTGGTCCTCAGGGACACTTGATGTCTCCCTGACTTTCCACATGCCGCAGGAGTAGAGTACCACACCCCTAACATCTTTACTACACTTACACTGGGGGAATGTGAAGAGAAAAGAAAAGGCCTCACCCTATTTAATATACAGCTCCCTTGTCAGTCTCACAGGTCAAGTCCCTGAACAAAGCTCTCCACCCTAACACAAGCCACTCTGCTGCACTTTCCCACCTTGTTGAGCCAATCAAATGGCCTTTTTTAAACCTGCTCTGCACCACCGCTGGGCTGGAAACTAACTATGAAGAAGGATTTGAACCTACAATATCTCACAGATTCTTGATTTTAATCCGCAAAGCAAGACTCATGAGCCTGGACTGACAAGACCACAAGAATGTAAGACCCACAGCGGGATTTGAACACAGATTTATGGATTGATTGTTGGTCAAAGATTACTTGTCCAGTAACTTAACCTCTGCACCACCCCCATATCTATATTGTAATAACATATATCATAATTTATATATTTTCCCTGGTAAGGTTCTACATCTAAATATAACATAACCTATATCAAAACACATATCTATCCTACTTGGAATTAAATATCGATGTGGTGCAATTTCCAACACTAAAAGACACAAAACCTTTGAAAATAATCTTGTTCAGTCGATGAGAGGTATGTTCAGCAAATAATAGTCAATTGTGTCCAAAGTAGTAAACCGGGTTTAAACTTGCTGATTCTTAATGTTTAATACAGATGTTTGCACAACGCAGATAAGACTGAGTTATTGGTTGAATCATTTGGAATCATTCCTTATTCATTTTTCGGACACAATAGTAATCTTAGATATTTATCAATAAGAGATTGAATAAATGTTAATGGGAAGCAAAGACTCATATTTCAATAGTCCATAAACGTACAGTCTCCTAATTTACTGATATTTGGATGTAAATAGAGGGTGGTCTTAAATCAAGATAAAATTCTATTTCTTGCAATGTTACAATATTTTGAGATTTTAAAAATCAAGTCTGCAATTTATCTCATCAGATAAAGCACAAAACAAAGTTTAATTTGACACCCAATTCACTTTCATATCTTCAGTATTAAAAAAGGTATGGCCATTTTCAAACTCGGAAATTAGCATCTTGTTCCCTATTGCTTTTCCATTGACTTAACACAAAAGCTGTGATCAAGGACAGTCAAAAGCCCACAACTTTCTTAAAAATTAAGAGAACTGAATGAAATTTTCAGTTTTTACAGATTGAAGCATTCCGAAACAAATATAAAACATCTTACTTGGATGACATTGTACCCAATTACAAAATTGACCGTTGTGACGGAAATAGTAATAAACATCCAGACTGCCTTGAAAATTCAAAAATGTGATATTCTCAAGATCAGAACTTTAATAGTATTGTATAATATGCTGTAAGTCCATAACAGATAGGTAAATAAATTACAAGTCTAGCAATAGACCAAGTCTTTATGGAGAAGATCAGTTTCTAGCTGGTACATTGGCATATCATAATCAGTAGCATCATCATACTCCTCAGATTGTAACCAATAAACAACTCTGTGCACCTTGTTTTTCCTCAACTTTTCAATTTTGGCATTGTAAACTACAAGTTTTTGCTCTTCAAACCATGCATGACATGCCTTTCTGCCCACCACTTTCCCATTAACAATGTCCTGTAGATTCCATTTCTTAAGAAAAGGATATATTTTTTAAATAGCCTAAGTATCCAAATAACAAACAAATCCCATTCACACAAGAATTCACAATATAACATGATTTTTAAATCTCACTGTCATGAATTTATATCCCAGATGGAAGGAATTTAATGTTTAATTCCCATAAATTAATCTAGAAACATCCACCCAAAATATACCCTTGAGTAAACATTAAAGATAATGGCAAACACCTTGAGTAAACATTAAGGATAATGACAATAATATCTCTGTATATTATCTGTTAGAATATTAGTAATTGGAAAAAGTTTAATTATATCTAAAAATTATTTCAAGGAAAAGATCACTGCATACCATAGACTTCCAGCGTGTATTCTTTCATTGTAGTTCCAACAATATTGGTGGCCACACAAGTGTAGGATGCACTGTCTGATGGTTTAGCATTGGAGACCTGCAACTGTCGCCCACCTGAGACAACACGGACCTCTCCATTTAGATCATTCAGTAACGGGGAACCTACAGGTAAAAATAAAAAATAATAAAATGGGTTCTATGATAAACACTGTGGCACGAACTTGGAGAAATAGCTTAATGACTTCAAACCAACCAAGCCATGCTTCTGCGTAGCTTTACTATGTTCTATTAGTTATATTAAAGAAATTAGAGTTGCAGAAATAATGTGTGTCCTTCCCAACCTTTGGCCTTTGAAATGTGTCCTCTTGAAGCAAGAAATCACCTCTTGAATCAAGAAATATTATTTCAGCAGATCATTAATATATAGGAAGAGTAGGCAAACTGGAATTGTGCAATTAATGAAAAAGTTGGGGAAAGTATGACTTTAAACAATCATAAAGCAAACAATTCAGGAAAATCTGTGCTGGTCAGGTAGCATCAACGGAAAGAGAATTGGTTAACTTTTCAGGTTTAGGACCGTTCATCAGAACTGAGACATAGAGTCTTCGAAATAAATTATTAACTGTGTTGCTTTCCACAGATGCTGTCTGACCTGTTGCGTGTTTCAAGCATTTTGGGCTGGCATTCCAATTAGGTAAAATGGAAAAGATCAGAGTTGGCAAACTTCTGCAATAACAAGAATTGCGCATAAGCTATGTGGAAACATTTCATTAATGTTTATTCAATTTGGAAGAAGAGCTCTATTTTTACAATTTTATATATGTAGAGCTTGATAATCCTCTTTGAAGTTGCAGCTGAGACCTGACAGAGGTAATTTAATGGACCAAGTGGTAAATTGGCATGTTGACCTACCATCAAAGAGACATGAAGCTGCTAAATATTTGGGGTCTAAATTGGTTACATTCCTGTAAAACACCTCAGAGGCTTTAGTGCACAATTAACCAACATCCATAGCTACCAAAGTAGGCATCAAGTTAACTTCACACTGTTTACTCATTGGTCTCACAGCTGTGTGCAAACTGCACTGTTGGTTGATTTATTGCTCAGCATGTGGCCCAAATGTGATTGTGCCAAACATCAGTTAAAGCCATCATATATTATTAAATCCAGTCTGCACTTCCCAAAAGGAAATGCATTACTTGTTCTAGTGGGATTTGGTCAGCGTGGGCATATTCATGGCTCAGTACTGGACGGAGCGGCTAGTATAATTTCCAACCACGGCGGTGGTGGGTTTGGGTGGGAAGGTGCAAAGAAGATCAAATATACCGACTGCAAAGACCCAACAAACACTGCAATGACAATGGGAGAAGACAGCTGTGGCAGCCCACATATTGAGGAACGTCCATCAGACTAATTACCACTCCCATATTCTATACTCATTCATTATCTAAAATGCAAGGGAAGATATCATTACAATGCTACCAAGAAGTATTAAGTTGTGCAGGGAGCTGGGAACAAGTGAATCCCTAGAAGAGTCTACAGGACTGGAGAGCATAATTAAAAAGGACATCAGGAGGGCAAAAAGGGGAGAGAAGATACTTCTGGCCGATAACATTAAAGAGAATTAGAAGAGATTTTATGTACACTAAGGAAAAGTAGCTAACTACACAGAGAATAGTGACCCTCAGAAACAAAAGTGGTCGCCTGTGTGTGGAGCCCCAGGAGATGACTGAGGACCTCAATTAAAATTTCTCCTCTGTTTGTACTGTGGTGAAAAAGGTAAATCTAGGGCACTTGTCATGGTTAAAGAAGATATCTTGGGGTCAGTCTGTATTAAAGCCGAGGAGGAGCTAGACATCCTAAGGTGCATGAAGATAGATAAATCTCCCAGGCCTGATCAGGCCTGATATCTGAGAACGTTGTGGGAAGCTAAAGAAAGGAGCTTGAGCCAAGATATACGAATCATCATTAGATATGGGTGAAGTACCGGATGACTGGAGGATGGCTAATGATGTGCCTCTTGTTACGAAGGGATGCAAGGAAAATTCTGAGAATTATAGACCAGTGAGCCTAACATCCGTGGAAGGTAAGTTACTGGAAATGTTTATGAGGGATAAGATACATATGCATTTGGATAAACTATGAATCTTTCTCTCGTGCTTGATAGATTCACCACTGATCTACGAGCTGTTTTACTTTGTGTCTGTGCCTATCTGAGTAAAGCTAGTTACAGGGTACAGGCATAACTCAAAATGCCCTCCTACACTCTGGAAGATACAGTATTACAGGATCACTGTTGAGATGTAGCAGACTGCAACAGAACATTACAACAACTCACTCACTGATACACCCTGAGAGTGACTGTGCACTGGCAACAAACTGTTGCTGCAACATCAGATCTTTCTTTCGTTCAGAGGGAAATGAGGCAATGCTTATGGAAAGGACATTGTGCAATGCCACCGTGCAAGCTGGTGCACATCTGGATAAAACAGCTGGGCGGAAGTGTTAGGTACCAGTGGGTGACTTTTAAATATAAAATCTGTCACTTCTCTCTGTCCTTCACTCATCACAACATGGACTCCCAGGTCGAACTCTTATTTATTGACCATAGATCTATCTTCCATACCACAACCCCAACAAAACCCATCTCCATACTCCCCGACACTCTCCTTAGCAAATGGAACCTAGTCTTCCTGATCCACAGACCACAGATAGTGAGGATTGGTGACGAAACATCATCCACCATAATTCTTAATATCCCTACAAGAATGTGTTCTCTTTTTGTATTCATGGTACACTCATGATTGTGTGCCCAAATTCTGCTCCAACTCCATTTCCAGGTTTGCAGATTGCAGTGGATTAGATCACAAACAATGATAAATTGGAGTACAGGAAGGATAGAGAGGTTAGTAATATGGTGTCATGCCAACAACCTCTTCCTCAATGTTGGCAAGATGAAGGATCTAGTTAGGCACAAAATGCTGGAGTAACTAGACTGGACAGGCAGCATCTCTGGAGAGAAGGAATGGGAGAAGATCTAGTTATTGACTTCAGGAAGCGAGGTGATGTACATGCCCCCAGTCAGAAAGCATTCCGTTGGGATGAATCATAGCTTGGTTTGGGAATAGCTCTGCTCAAGAACACAAGAAATTGCAGGGAGTTGTGGTTATAGCTGAGTCCATAACAAAGACCAGCCACCCCAGACTACCCACTGCCCCCCCCCCCCCTCTCTCTCATCCCCCCTACGTTTAGATTTGAATATGGCTTGATTGTACTCATGTGTTGTATGATTTAACTGGATAGAATATAGACAAAGTCTTTCACCGCAATAAACCAATCCCATTGAGATTTGTGGTGGGGTGATAATATGTTGTTAAGTTGGAATTGAAACAAATGAAAGGCACCGATTGTTGCAATTCAATGAACACTTACTTGTGATCTAGTTATACAGCATCTGATATTGTATTAATGATATACATCTTCAACTACATTTTACACTGAATTTTAGTCACTCACCATTCTTCTTCCACATCAAGCTTGGTGGTGGAATACCACTGGATTCACAAACTAAGCTGATTAGGTTTCCTTCTATGACTGTCAGCTTGGATAATTTATTTGATCCTTGAATATTGGGTGGAACTAAACAGTAAAATATAAGTTGGTTAACATAATGTGTAGGAAAGAACTGCAGCTGCTGGTGTAAATCGAAGGTAGGCACAAAATGCGGGAGTAACTCAGCGGGCAGGCAGCATCTCTGGAGAGAAGGAATGGGTGATGTTTCAGGTCGAGACCCTTCTTCAGTCTCCAGTCTGAAGATGGGTCTCGACCTGAAACGTCACCTATTCCTTCTCTCCAGAGATGCTACCGGTCCCACTGAGCTACTCCTGCATTTTGTGTCTTCCAGTTGGTTAACATAATTTGGCAGCTGCATTAATGCAAATAGTTCAATCTTTAATTTAAATGCATGTACAGTGAAATATTATACATTCAAGCATTAACAGGTAATGACTTCAAATTTAATAGTAAGATTAAACGAGAACTTACCAGTTTGAAGTTTGATCTATATTTTATGAGGAGTTGCGATGAGGGATTTCGTGAAGACCCCGCCAGGCACGCATGCGTATTCTTCAAAGCAGCGATGTGGAATCACAGAACTACCCAGAAATGAACTAATATAGTAAGATTGAAGAGACTCTATTTACCAGCTGACCTTATAGTAGAGGGTTGGGAGCGGAGGGCACGAAATCCCTCATCGCAACTCCTCATAAAATAAAGATCAAACTTCAAACTGGTAAGTTCTCGTTTAATCTTACTATTTCATTTCAGAGTCACGTGAGTGACTTCGTGAAGATTTCAAAGCTCTGTGATTACATTCCCTGGATCACGTCCATGCTCACACACTGCCGTAATACTGATGGAGGAAGTATGTTAACGCATTTCAGACTTGAAGAAGCTGAAAAATAATAACATTTGTTAATACAACAATAAAACCCCTGAACTCGGGGACAAACGTTTAGGGAACAGCACTTGAAACTGAATCCACCAACGTCACGGGAGCGGCCACAGGTCTGTTATTAAACCGCTGAAATGTAGTTTCACTGGCCCAGCCCGCTATTGCGAGGACATAAATCCATGAACACCTCCATGGTCCTTGCCGCTGATGTGGATGCAGCCCTGGTAGAATGACATTTTAAAATGTTATTGTCTTACCTGCTGCACCGAATACCACCTTGAGCCACTCCTGATGCCCATTTTCAGACCTGTAGTTGCAGGTCTGTGTAGTTTAAGCAACTCTTCTATAACACAGTCACTTTATTGTGGGTCAAAACCATTCTATCCAGGTAAGTCCTGTAGAGTTTGGACCCGTTGTGCTGTCTTCAGTGCCATTACCATCACCACTTTGAAGGTGAATAAGTCCAGAGGTAAATCCGCCAAAGGCGACCAGCTCCTGAGTAGGGTCAACACCACCCCCTATATCTCCGGTAATATATCGAGGTCGGGGAGAGAGAGACATACCCTTCAGAGTGGATACCAGCTGGTGAGATCCCACTCGAATGTTGAGATAGGATGACAGTGCACTCCTGGCACTGTATATGGCACTGTAACTGAGGGACTCATCATAATGCAGGCCCGTGAGGATTCCAGCACATTGGAGATCGTAATAGATATGTAAGTGGTCTAGGTCTGACTATGGTAACCTCACATATCCTTATGTGGGTAAGGTACTGCTTTCTGGTGGACTCTCTCTGCACGCTGCTGTATGATGTCCATGGTCCTTTCTGTTGCAGATTTGGTTTCAGTTTTTCTGCAACACCTATCTGATTGAAGCAGAATGGGGGGGAAAGCATAGAAAACCCATTTCCCCCAATGTAGCGAGAACAACGTCCATCGTCACTGCCCCAGAATTGGTTTCTCAAGACACATATGTTTGGTATCCAATGGTTCAACCTGGACGCAAGGGGCCAATAATCTGGTGTTCCATATTAGGCTATATAGTTTTAGCAAATATTTGGAGATTCAACATCCACTTAATGTCGTTATTAAATACTTGTGGCCTTGTGTCCGCCACTGTATTGAGCTTAACTGGAAGGTACGTAGCTGATATCCAAATATTTCTTTCAAACCACTAGAGCCAAATTAATTTTTCCAATTCATCACAAGATATTGACTTGATACCACCCATAAGGTTTAAATATGCCACCTCAGTGGTATTGAAGACGGACAAGCGTATGGTGCAGATTAGTGCATTAAGTCCGTGACATGCTCCCAGCATTTCTAGACAGTTTATACCTTGTGATTGAAGAAAAGTAGACTCGTGCAAACCCCATCTACCACCGCAACTGGAAATGGTGTCGGTAGCTCCCCAGCCCTTGGTGCTTGCGTCGGTTTGTAACACGACTAATTGGTTTGATGTAATGATGGGATTTAACAATTACAAACATAGCTAATCCACTATTGTAGCTCAATTTATGCCTTGATAGGCGCTGCATAGGCCCGTAAAAATGTCCAGCATTCGCTTTTCATGCCGAGATTTTGCTCTTTGCAAGCTTTGATAGTGTAACGTCCCAATTATGTAGCTAGAATGTAGCTACAAGTTTAGCAATTATTTTAGCAGTATGTCTAATAATCGGTTTCCTGGCACAAGCAAGGCTGTTACATGCCTCTATTATGTCTATAGCTTTGTTCCCTGGGATAGTGACAATCAGCTCCCTTGCATCCCAGAATGTATATTACCACTCTCCTGCTTGTGAGGTTAAACATGCAGCACTGCCAAGAGAACCAGACCCCCTTACCTCCATGGTTACTGGAGGGCCTGACGTTCTGGTTCCTGGTGTTCGTTAATTGTGTGAGGTGCTGCGGCGTGTAGGTCCTTACTGGTCTTTCAGGTGCCGCCCGAGGTCTTGCATATGGTGTTATGTCTGCGCACTGCGGTCTGTGAGGGAGGTGGGGTTCATCAACCCGTCTGCCTTCGCCTCCTAATCCAGGTCCTAGACCTGTTTGGGCAGGTCCTCACCGAACAGCTGCTTCGGTGGGTGGCGTCGCAGATGCCTAGTACAACCCCGCAAATAGGGTTTTGCAGTCGGTTTGATGGCGATACTCCGGGAAGTGTAAACTTCATGACTATATTGCAAGAGCATCCTCCTGCTCTGCCGTCATTTCCATGCCGTCAACCGACCTGGCAAAGGCAAGTAATCCCGATGCCAGCAATTTCAGGATGTTTTAGGAACTTCAGCTCCTGTGCCCTATCCCGGACTGATGTTGCCCAGATGGCGTGTTTGACTGTCGGTACATTCAAACGATATGCAGTAGTTTTTGGGTATATGTTGAATGCCTCGGTAAGGACCGTTCCTGCAGCTGGTGTGTGGTGAGGTAGTCTATGCTGGGCCCCTGGTTTGGGCTGAGTGCTTCGGCTGGGCGAACTTGGAGACCACATTCAGCAGTTCCTCCTGGGTTTTCTCAGGTGCTGTAGGTTCCTGCTCCAGCCCATCTAACGTGTCCACCAGCTGCTGATCCGTGGCATCCCCATCGATGACGTGGACATGCTGGGTGGCTCAGTTGAATGTGTCCAGGACTGGAGGACATCTGGTCCAGGTGCAGAGATTGTGCTCTAGGATACGCTCCAACCGACCGCCACCGCATCTGCGGATGACAAGTCGACTTCCTCAGGTTCTGGAGAATCTCTGAGGCTTCTGTCATCGCCCCACTCCTCGTCGAGGTGATAACAAGGGTGCCGAGACAGGATGTCGCTGCCTACCGCTTCTGCTTGGCTAAGCGACTCCCGCGCGGACCTGCCGCTGGCCCGCCGTCTTCCGGGCGGAGGCGGCCCGCTAGTCTGATAAGACATTAGCGGTGATTAGTCGGTCCCGGCCGCCGAAGCGTGGTACCCCCGACGTCCGCGCGGCTTGCCGCCTGTTCCCGACGTTCGTGAGGACCCACGTCCCTGCTGCTAAAGGGAGAGTGCGGTGACCGAGATGAGACTACACCGGCCTGCAATCTGGCAGGCTCCCCGGCGGTGAGTCTGTGCCGCTGCACTTGTGGGCTTGCAGACCCAGGCCTCAATCCTTCCCCGGTCCGTGAACTGGCGGCTGCTCCGGTGGAAAGTCGACCCCGGCTCCTAACAGCGGGGCTTCACCGACTGTTGTGCGGTTTCTTCCCCTGGTCTCTCTCTGGTGACCTGCATAGTTGGGGAGAGAGAACGTGCCGCCAGGCGAATAACACGTTTACGCACCTTAGCTCCACTGCCCTATGCTTAGGTGACAGTGGTAGGGAGTCAGGTCTTGCCTACCCTGCTTCTGCCTGGTGCTCCTACCACTCTCCTGCTCCACGGCCAGCGGTGGTGGAGAATCGGGTCCTGACTCATGCGGGGTTCCCCGGTTCCACGTTCTTATCTCGTCCCACAGAGTGGGCGCTGCCGGCGTTGCAGGCAGCTCCGGGAATAGTGGGCGCTGACTCCCATCCGAAGTCCCATGGCCCTGGGAGGCAGACTTCGATGTCTTCATTCTGGTCTCCCATCATTGTCTGTAAGCAAAGTCTAGCACTAAAGCTAACAACTCAAGGTTAGTATCTTACCTGAGGGTCTTTATGAGCTTCCGGTGGAGGAGCGCACTCTCTCCCCCCCCTCCAATGGTGACCAGACTTACATGCGGGACATAGACTGCCGCCTGTGTGTGAGTCGGGCCCCCAGCTCTGTCTACTACCTCTATAGGGTAGCATAGCCGTTAGTCCGCCGTATACCTGCGGCCTGTGACGTTAAGTCGGAGCTCCTGCTCTGCCTATGCTGCCCGCAAGTGACAGCCTCCGAGCCCGGACCCTCCTGGTCCACTTCCGGGTAGCGTAGCCGTCAGCCGTGGTGATCCTGCGGGCTGCGGGTGTAGATTCGGGCTGCCGCTCTGCCGTCGCTGCGCGAATGGCGAGTGTGAGCCCGGCCCTTACCGGGTCCCCGGTGTAAAATAAAGTCGGGGCAACGGCGTAAGTAAAGCCGTCAGCCCACAGCCGTTTCCTGCAAGCCCCATTACCTGTCAATACAGACAGGGATCCTGCAGGCTGTGGAGTAGAGTTGAGTTGGGACTAGCTCCCACTCCTTTGTTAGTGCCGGCAGCCCGCGGTGTCCTGCGGCTGCGGTGTACAGTCGGGGCTGCTGCTCTGCCGTTGCTCACCGCGCACGGCGAGCCTGCAAGCCCCCACTCCTTTATTCATGCCGCCAGCCCGCGGTGTCCTGCAGCTGCGGTGTACAGTCGGGGCTGCTGCTCTGCCGTTGCTCACTGCGCACGGCGAACCTGCAAGCTCCCACTCCTTTATTCATGCCACCAGCCCGCGGTGTGCTGCGGGCTGCGGTGTGGAGTCGGGCTGCCTCTGCCATCCTCCGCCGGCGAGTGAGAACCAGGACCCACCTGGGTCAACGGCTCTTCCCGACTCCATTCTGTTGGTGCCACCGCTGACTGCCTGCATCCCGCGGTCCGCAGTCAGTGTTGAGGCGGCCTGGAGTACTCTGAAACAGTCACCTAAAATGAAAAAAGGACGGCTGGTTAGTTTTTTCCTTACCTGCAGGTCCCTGCAGTAGAGGAGCAACGCTCCTCACTGCCTGTCACTCACGTGCTGTCGACGATATGTCGCGCATGCGTGCCTGGCGGGGTCTTCACGAAGTCCCTCACGTGACTCCGAAATGAAATTATTAAATTCAGTCCATATTAAACAAAGTAGTTTCAACTGATCCTTGTCAAAAGTGGTTGGCACGTGTGCTATGATTTTATGAACTGAGATGAACTCTATTTTCAGGAGGCACATGGCCAATCGTTTGCCGAACCACAGTGTCTTAACTTTTCTCATATGTTCAAGAACATTCACTTTATGCAAAGCTATCCAAAAATAAGAACCAGATTGCTAAATGTTTTACTGCTTTTTGACTACTTTTTAATCCCCTGTGGTGGTTCACATGAGATTTGGTCATAGTAGTAATGATGACTTGCAAATGAAGTATTGAGTAGCATTTTACTTCAGAGTCATGTGAGTTACTTCGTGAAGACCCCGTCAGGCACGCATGCGCGACATATCGTCGACCGCATGTGAGCGACAGGCAGTGATGATCATTGCTCCTCTACTGCAGGGACCTGCAGGTAAGAAAAAACTAACCTGCGGTCCTTTTTTCATTTTAGGGACTCTGTGTACAGAGTACTCAAGGCCGCTTCGGCACTGACTGTGGACCTTGGGATGCGGGCAGTCAGCGGGGGCAGCAAAGATTGGAGTCGGGAAGAGCCCGTTGACCCAGGAGGGTCCGGGCTCACAAACTCGCCGGTCGGAGGGACGGCAGAGGCAGCCCGATTCTACACCGTAGCCCGCAGAACACCGCGGACTGTCGGCATGGAAGAAGGAGTGGGGCTTGCAGGCTCGCCGTTCAAAGTTAGTAACGGCAGAACAGCAGCCCCGACTCTACACCACAGCCCGCAAGGACACTGCGAGCTGTCGGCATTCACCAGGGAGTGGGGCTTGCAGGTGACGGCAGAGCGGCAACCCCGACTCTACACCGCAGCCCGCACGGACTCTGTGGGCTGTCGGCATTAACCAGGGGGTGGAGCGGCAGCCCCGACTCCTACACCGCAGCCCACACGGACTCTGTGGGCTGACGGCTTTACTTCGCACCGGACACGGGGGGGTCTGGGCTTACACGCCGCTCACAGCTCGCGACGGCACAGCGACAGCCCCGACTTCATTTTCTACACCGGGCAGGTTGGGCAGCTCGTTGACCCGGTAGGGTCCGGGCTCACACTCGCTGTTCGCAGGCAGTGACGGCAGAGCGGCAGCCCGAATCTACACCGCATCCCGCAGGGTCACCACGGGTGGACGGCAACACTACCCGGAAGTCGGGCAAGCCCGTGATCCAGGAGGGTCCGGGCTCGGAGACTGCCATTCGCGGGTAGCGAAGGCAGCGCAAGAGCTCCGACTCAACGCCACAGGCCGCAGGAATACCGCGGTCTGCCGGCTATGCTACCCTATGGAGGTAGTAAGGCAGAGCCGGGGCCCGACTTGCTACATAAGCGTAAGGCTTGCCGTTAGCGGCAGTTTATGGTCCTGTATGAGAGTCTGGTCACCATTGGAGCTGGGGGGGGGGGGGGGGGGGAGTGCGCTCCTCCACCGGATGCTTCTTAACGACCCTCAGGTAAGATACTAACCTTGAGTTGCTGAGCTTCTGCTCTAGACTTTGCTTACAGAAACGATGGATGGAGATGGGAGTCAGCGGCCACCATTCCCGGAGCTGCCCGCAACACCGGCTGCATCCGCTCTGCGGACCGGGATAAGAACACGGAAATCGGGGAGCCCTGCACAGCCAGGACCCGCCTCTCCACCACGGCTGACCATGGAGCTGCAAAGTGGTAGGAGCACCACGAGGGAGCAGGGTAGGCAAGACCCTGACTCCGTACCACTGTCGCCTAAGCATAGGGACAGTGGAGCAAAGGTGCGAAAACGTGTGACCCACTTGGTGGCACGTTCTGTCTCCCCTACCATGCAGGTCACACGAGGGCGGACCAGGGGGAGAGCTGCGCCCAGGTCGTGCCCCGCTACAGTGGAGGGCATCGACATACCGCCGGGGGTAACCTGCTCGATTGCGGGCCGGTGATGGGTCTGCTGGGAAGTCGGGGAGCCCTGCAGGAGCAGGAGGTACCGGCTCACCACCGGATCAGGCTGCCAGAGTGCAGGCCGGTGGCAGCGGATTTCGGTCATGCGGTCCCGCTTAGGCAGCAGGCGGCGACCATGCGCCGTCACACACCCATGTGGTCAGAAGTGGCGGTAAGCCCGCGCGGATGTCGGGGAGCCCAGCTGCGGGAGCCGGTACCGGCACCGCTACCTTCCTATCAGGCAGGGGGACCGCTACAGTCCAAACGACAGCAGACTAGCGGCATGTCCACGCGGGAGTCGAACAGCACCGCAGGAACGGCAGCCAACGACTACCTGCCAGCGGACCCTTGTCATCACCTCGATGAGGTGCGGTTCGCTGGTAGAAGCCCCAGTGATTCAGGAGAACCTGCGGAAGTCAACTTGTTGTCCGCATATGCGGTGGCAGTCGCATGGCTCGGAGGAGAGCATGATGGAGCGTATCCTAGAGCACAATCTCTGCAGCTGGACCAGATGTCCTCCAGTCCATAAGACATGCGGCTGGGCCACCCAGTATGTCCACGTCATTGGTGGGGATGCCACGGATCAGCAGCTGGCTGACACATAAGACGGGCTGGAGCAGGAACCTACAGTACCTGAGAAAACCCAGGACGAACTGCTGAATGTGGTCTCCAAGTTCGCCAGCCAAGCACTCAGGTCAGCCTTTGCAGCCAAACCAGTGGCCAGCATAGACTAAAAAACCTCACCACACAATCCCAGCTGCCGGAACAAGTCCTTACCGAGGCGATCAAACATATACCAGGCCCAAACAACTGCATATCGTTGAATGTACCTACAGTCAACACGCCATCTGGGCATACATCAGTCAGGGATAAGGGCACAGGAGCTGAAGTTCCTAAACATCCGGAAATTGCTGACGTCGGGGATTACTGCCTTGCCAGGTCGGTTGACGGCATGGAAATGACGGCAGAGCAGAGGATGCTCTTGCAATATTAGGTCATGAAGTTAACACTTCCCGGAGTATCGCCATCAAAACCGACTCCAAACCCATATTGCGGGGGTTTGTACTAGGCATCTGCGACGCCACCACTGAGACAAGCTGTTCGGTGAGGACCTGCCAAACAGTCTAGGACCTGATTAGGAGGCGAAGGCAGATGGGTTGATGAATCCCCACCTCCCTCAGCAGGCGGCAGTGAGCAGACAAACACCATATCAAGACCTCTGGGGCCACCTGAAAGACCAGTAAGGAATACACGCCGGCAGCACCTCAACACAATTCACGGAACACCAGGAACCAGAACGTCAGGCCCCGCCGGTAACCATGGAGGTAAGGGGGTCTGGTTCTCTTGGAAGTGCTGCACATGTTATAACCTCACAAGTAGGAGACGCGGTTATATACATTCTGGATGTAAGGGAGCTGATTGTCGCTATCCCAGGGAACAAAGCTATAGACATATAGAGGCATGTAACAGCCTTGCTTGCGCCAGGAAACCGACTATTTAGGGCATACTGCTAAAATAATTGGTAAACTTGTAGGCTACGTTCTAGCTACATAATTGGGCCGTTACTACTATCAAAAGCTTGCACAGAGCAAAATCTCGCAGTAAAAGCGAATGCTGGACAATTTTTACGGGCCTATGCAGCTGCCATAAAAGGCATAAATTGAGCTACAATAGTGGATTAGCTATGTTTGTGATTGTTAAATCCCATCATTACATCAAACCCATTAGTCGTGTTACAAACCGACGCAAGCACCAAGGGCTGGGGAGCTACCGACACCATTTCCAGTTGGGGTGGTAGATGGGATTTGCACAAGTCTACTTTTCTTCAACCACAAGGTATAAACTGTTTAGAAATGGTGGGAGCATGTCACGGGCTACGGGCTTAATGCACTAATCTGCAGCATACGCATGTCCGTCTTGAATAATACCATTGAGGTGGCGTATTTAAACCTTATGAATGTTATCAAGTCAATATCTTGTGATGAATTGGAAAAATTATTTTGGCTCTGGTAGACTGAAATAAATATTTGGATATCAGCTACGTACCTTCCGGTTAAGCTCCATACAGTGGCGGACACCAGGTCACAAGTATTTAATTTCAACATCAAGTGGATGTTGAACCTCCAAATATTTGTTAAAACTATAGCCTAATTTGGAACACCAGATATCGACCTCCTTGCGTCCAGATTGAACCATTGGATACCAACATATGCCTCTTGAGAACCAGATCCTGGGGCAGTGGCGATGGGCGCATTCTCGCTACATTGGGGGAAAATGTGTTTTTCTATGCCTTCCCCCATTCTGCTTCATCAGGCAGGTGTTGCAGAAAATGCAACCAGATTCTGCAACAAAAAGGACCATGGACATCATACAGCAGCATGCAGAGCGAGTCCACTAGGAAGCAGTACCTCACCCACATAAGGATATGTGAGGTTACTATTGTTGGACCTAGACCACCTACATATCTGCTAGGATCTCCACTGTGCTGGAACCCTCACGGGCCTGCATTATGATGAGTCCCTCAGTTACAGTGCCATATACAGTGCCAGGAGTGCACTGTCATCCTATCTCAACATTGGAGTGGGATCTCACCAGCTGGTATCCACACTGAAGGGTATGTTCTATCCCTACCCGACCACGATATATTACCAGAGATATAGGGGTGGTGTTGACCCTACTCAGGAGCTGGTCGCCTTTGGCGGATTTACCACTGGACTTATTCACCTTCAAAGTGGTGATGGTAATGGCACTGAAGACAGCACAACAGGTCCAAACTCTACAGGAATTACCTGGATAGAATGGTTTCGACCCACAATCAAGTGACTGTGTTACAGAAGAGTTGCTTAAACTACACAGACCTGCGACTACAGGTCTGAAAATGGTCAGCAGGAGATGGTTCAAGGTGGTGCAGCAGGTAAGTCACTAACATTTTTTTAAATGCCATTCTACCAGGGCTGCATCCACATCAGCGGCGAGGGCCATGGAGGTGTTCATGGATTATGTCCTCACAATAGCGGGCTGGGCCAGGGAAACTACATTTCAGCGGTTTTATAACAGACCTGTGGCCGCTCCCGCAACGTTGGCGGATTCAGTTTTAAGTGCTGTTCCCTAAACGTTTGTCCCCGAGTTCAGGGGTTTATTGTTGTATTAACAAATGTTATTATTTTTCAGCTTCTTCAAGTCTGAAATACGTTAACATACTTCCTCCATCAGTATTACGGCAGTGTGTGAGCATGGACATGGTCCAGGGCATGTAATCACAGAGCTTTGAAATCTTCACTAAGTCACTCACGTGACTCCGAAGTAAAATAGTAAGATTAAACAAGAACTTACTAGTTTGAAGTTTGATCTTTATTTTATGAGGAGTTGCGATGAGGGATTTCGTGCCCTCCGCTCCCAACCCTCTATCATAAGGTCAACTGGTATATCTGAGTTCTTTAATCTTACTATCTTCAGTCATTGTTGTTATCTGTGATTCCACACCGCTGCTTTGAAGAATGTCGCGCATGCGTGCCTGGCGGGGTCTTCAAGAAATCCCTCATCGCAACTCCTCATAAAATAAAGATCAAACTTCAAACTGGTAAGTTCTTGTTTAATCTTACGATTTTAATCCAGTTCATCCCAAATGCTTCATCAATGCACCAATTTATTGTGTGAACAAGACATTTTGTACTTGGGACAGAAGAAATAATGTAACAATGAAACAGTTAATAGTCTATTCTGGACAAGGTTGTTGAAATATCAATACATACTCCCATCTGGGCCAGAAGGACAAATTTAGCTTCAAGCTAAAGATGCCAGAAAACATTTTTGCATTTTGGCACCATTATACAGATCAAGAATTCCTGAGTGAAAGATTGAACAGCCAGATATAAGAGTAAAATTCCCAGTTACATTATCCCCACAATGTTCTTGAAATTTAACCTCAGAAGAGTAAGCCTGTACTTCAGTCGTCTGATTTTTGCATTTCCCATGCTAATCATCCTTGTGACCTCCTGGAATAATAATATCAAGCTGTCAGCAATTTCGTAGTGTCGAAGTACAGTCATTAGGAATTGGATTAAAAGCTTGCTAACCCATTTCATTTGGGATCCATAAATTAGACTGTCCCATCGGGTCTGGTTTTTACTTCCACGTCTAAGATAAAATCTGAGTTTGAAAGTGCAGGTCACTGAGCTCCAGACTCATACTGGCATTCTTTTGTGCAATAAAGTATTGGACTTTTGCAACTCCAATTTATTTCACTGTTGAGATGAAAGTGACATCCTCTGATGTCAAGGTAACACTGGACCAAGTGAGGTGCCATGGGCCTGCTCTATCCACTTCCAGAAGCAGCATGTCTATTCCAGTCTCCACACTTTACTTGATGGGAATCGCCTTTTGCTTAACCAGGCCCCTGCCATTCTCATTTCAAGTGATCCTCATGATCTGGCAAGGGGTTTTCCGCAGCTTGTAATTGCTCACAGGCCAAACCACACGCATTCTTCTGATTCAACGGTTGCAGACTTGTGAACGCAACACAAGAATCCTCCTCTGCAGACACTGGCTGAGAAATGTTGATATTACAAAAACATTACGCACAGGTACCGGAATGGCAATCTGCACATTGACATTTACTTACAAGTTGGAATAATCTTAAGGATGTTCTTAGACAGATTTGGGCAATGGGAAAACCGCTTACCCCAAATGTTTAAGTTGTAGTTTTTTTCTGTTTTACCAGCCACGTTTGTGGCTTCACATGTATAACGCCCTGTATCCAGAACCTGAGCAGTTTCAATCTACGGGAGAGGAAAGAAAATTACATACAATGTTTAGAATCTGTTATTTTTTCTTGTGATGTTGATATTTCTATTTAGGCACATTAATGCCACCTTACCTTGTAAGATGATACAAGCTTCTCGGTTGCTTCACTGCTGGTGATGGTGCTGAACTCAGGAACATATTTGGCAAATTCAGTATCAGTGCCTAAATTCACTAGAAACACTTCTCACCAATTTGATGATGGATGTCAAATGAGTACAGAAACAGGCCCTTTGGCCCAACTTGCCCATGCTGAACAAGCTGCCCATCTACGCTAGTCCCACCTGCCCACATTTGGCCCATTTTCCTCTAAAGCCACTTGTCGACATACCTGTACAAATATCTTTAAATGTTGTTATATTATTTGCCTCAATTACATCCTCTGGCAGCTCATGCCATATACCCACCACCCTCAAGTGATGCCCCTATCCGATTCCTATTAAATCTTTTCCCTCTCACCTTAAACCCATGTCCTCTTGTTCTTGATTTCTCTATTCTGGGTAAAATACTTTATCTATTCCCCTCATGATCTTATACACCTCTATAAGATCACCCGTCACCTTTCAGTGCTCCAAGGAATAAAGTCATCCTACCCAACCTCTCCTTATAGCCAGGACCCACAGCTTCTGGCAATATCTTTGTAAATCTTCATTGTACTCTTTCCAGCTTAACATCTTTCGTATACCACAAAAATAAAATTTATCCAATACTAAAAGCTTAAAAATACTGTATCATGCAAAACTTAATAGACACAGTGTTGCTCAGGCAAATTGCCCCCCCCCCCCCACCCGGTTCCTTACCACTACAAAGTGGCATTGGAAACATTGAAATGTATTTACCGCAACTAGCTGATAGCAATAGTTAATATGTAAAGTCACTGTTAATTTTCAATGCAAACATCTGAAATACATAAATATAATTACTAAAATTTTGACCCAACTTGTCAACTCATTAATTTTTGCCTGATTTCTAGAATAAGGAAACAATTTTTAATCAATGGAAATAAAATTGCAACTGTGGGGATACAACCATAGCTTAATACAAATTTTGGCATTTTGACTTAAAATGTTATCATCAATACAGCTCTGCAGTAAAATCATTTACAAATCATAAATTACAAAGGGAAAGCGACAGATTCATATACAAGTAGGTGACACTGTTGCAACTTACTGTTAGGGTACTTCCATCATTAGAAACACTGAGACCTGGCTTCTTAAAGAGAGGTCTTCCATCCTTTAGCCAGTGCAGTATTGGAGGAGGGATTGCATTACTTTCACACTTGAGCACAACTCCTTGGTTTATGGTGACCGAGACATTCTGCTCTTCTCCCATGATATTTGGAGGAACTGCAAAAAAAATCATATTACTCTCTGAGGTGGATTTATACTCTTCCTATTTTCTTTAATAATTATTCTGTGACATTGATGTAGTGCCTTAACATAGAATGCATTTACATTATGCTCACAAAAACAGGCATTCAAAAATCAGGTATGAAATTCATGTAACATTTCAAAAGGTCATAAGTTAATGTACCATCTTCATCTAGAGACTTAAAAAGCCAGATTAAAATAACCAACATATTTTACGTGTGGCTGTAGTATGAACAAGAAACTTTCTTTATTCAATACTAAAACATTTGTTAAACTGAGAGGAGAAAGAGTGACTGTCTTTTCATTTTCAGTGGGCAGTATTAACTCTACTATGAAATTAGCTTGGATGGACTATTAGTGTTGAACGTCTTTGGATGGACTATTAGTGTTGAATGTTTAGGGGTGGTCAGATGAAGTGGGATGGGGAGAGGGACAAAGGTTGATGAGAGAAGGAAAGATTCAGACCTTCTCTGCAACTGAGAGCTAACTGAATGTTATAGATGTTGATCAACCTACAAGGTGTTTCAAAAACCTGCTTTTGAACCTGCAGAAAGCAACTGGTCCAGATGGAGATCTCGGCCGCATCTTCAGGACCTGGACAGCTACAGGCGAGCTGGCAGTAGTATTTGCAGACATCTTTATCCCCTCCCGGCTCTATTCTGAGGTTCCCACTGCTTTAAGAAGTTCATTATGATCCCAATGCCTAAAGTTAGGTAGATGCCTCAATGACTACCATGCAGTGGCTCTGCCATCCACCATGAAGTGCATCGAAAGACTGGTCATGGTGTACATTAACTTCAGCCTCTCTGACAGCCTGAATCCACTGCAGTTTGCCTGGTACAACAGGTCCATGGCAGACACAATATGGCACTACACTCATCCCTGGAACATCTAGATAACAAACACAGCTGCGTCAGACTCCTATTTATTGACTAAAGCTCCGCCATCATAACCATAATACCAATCAAACACATATCTAAACCTCTCGATCAAGGTGTCAGCACCCTCATCTGCAAATGGATCCCTGTCTTCCTACCCCATCCTATCAGGAAGCATCGGCGACAAAACATCCTCCAGGATAATTTTTCAACAGTGCTGCACATCCACCAAGGATGTGTTCACAGCTCCTTAAGGGCCTGACCCACTTACGCGACTTTGGCTCGCAAATTACGCAACCTCGTGGTCGCTTGAGGCGTATGGGCACTGTATGGCCGCGCGTGGCCGGTCCCACTAAGAAGCACGGAGTTGTGCAGGGCTGGTCCCGACATCGTGCGGGGCTCCGAAAATCTGACAGTGTACGAAATCTTCGCGCGCCAACTGCCTGTGGTCGTACGCAGCGTCTTGATGGCATACACAGCGTCTTGATGGCATATACAGCGTCTTGACGGTGTACGCCTAGCACGTGGCATTGCGTGATGATGTCACCGCCCAGCGTGGCGTTGCATGGTGACGTCACCGCCCGACGCCAAACGCATGCAATCGCATGCAAGTGGGACAGGCCCTTTACTCCCTAACCACTCTTGTCTGTGCAGCCAAATTCTGCTCTTGACAAGTTTGCGATAACACCACTATAGTGGGCAGGATCTCAAACAATGATGAGACGGAGTCCAGGAAGAAGAAAGAGAGCTTAGTAACATGGTGTCAAAATAATAACCTTTCTGTCAATGTTTGCAAGTTGAGGAGGTTAGTTATTGACTTCAGGTAACTATCAGGTGTACGTGTCCCCAGTCAGCATTAATGCTGGAGTGGAGTCAATTTACAGTGGAGATTGACAAGAGCTTCAATTTCCGTGGCGTAACTATCACCAAAAACTTGTCCTGAACCAATGATATAGAACCTATGGCCATGGAAACACAACTACAGCTCCATTTCAAGATGAAGGAAGTACAGCATGCTTCCAATAACTCTTTTGAACTTCAACAGATGCAATGCACTGTAGAAAGCATCATTTCAGGATACACCACAACTTGATTTGGCAACAACCTAAGACCATACGAAATTGCAGAGCTATGGATGCAGCTCATCACACAAACCAGCCTCCACTCCACCCCCCCCCCCCCCCCCCCCCCGCCCCATCCCCTCCCCCCTGGTCATTCCCTCTTCTCCCCTCTGTTGGGTAGAATATACAAAAGCTTGCATTTATCACCAAATACAAGAATAGCTTCTGCCCCGCTCCTCTCATAAGCTTAGGATGAAGTCTTGTTTCCCAGCCTTCCACATTTCAGCCCTTGCACTTTATTTTTTAATCTGCATTTTCTCTGTAACTATAACGCTGTAAAACTGTAACACTATATTCTGCACTTGGGTATTTTTGCTCTCTGTACGTGTTGGGTGGCTTGGTTTTACATGTGTGTAGTATAATTTGACTGGATACAACACGCAAACAAAGTTTTGTTGCCTTGTCAAAGTATTATTGTACACGTGACAATAATAAACCAATGCCAATAGCAGGATTTGAAAAGCAAAACCTCAATCCAAACTCTACAAATGTAAAATAAAACTAATACAGTCTATTTCCTTTAAATGCATTTAGTTTGAAATGATGAATTAAGAAAATAAAACACATATGAATGACTTCATTTTATAAAGTGCAGGATTAAATTTACAGTTCAGGTTAATGGTTCAGGTTGGGTGATTGTACTGCTATTCATCCACAGATTGTCATTTGCGGCAGGATCATTTGGCCCAGCGAAGCTGCCAACATGCAGTTTCTAGTCAAAGATGGCCAGACCATAGAAATTGCTGAGTGATTATTAAGCTTCCGATTTCCTTGCCACTGGTGAATCTAGTCCCTAACCATGGTTTAATTTTCTGTGCTGTGCATTGGCAGGCAGCCTCCACTTTCTGCTCCACTGAGACTTGTTTGAGCAGACTTGGACCGCAGAGTGGTGAGAGACTTTAGATTGAATGAGGCCCTGCAAAGCACTGAGCAATGGAGCTTTGGGGTTGATTGGAGGGGGGATGGTAGTGAGTGCATAGAGGGATGAATAGAAGGAGAAGGTGGTTTGAACCCTTCACAAAAAAATCTACTGAAAATTAATTACCTAATTTGATGTGCGTGAATTTGTATTAAATCCTTGTAGTGTCAGCCATTTTCAAGTTTTTTTAATTGTTGTTTCCACACAGAAAACCTATTTGCGCCTCATACAAAATATTGCAAAATGCTTTGTACTTTGACAACTGCCTATAACATTTTTTCATGCTTTCAGTTACGATAAGTTACGTCTTCTAAAGTAGAGATCAAGTGATCATATGTTTTTTTTTAATTTTAGATAATTATTTTTCACTGCAAATAATTCTGTGATCCACTGAAGATATTGATTATTTTGAATAATGACTTAAAGTGCAAAATGAATTATGGATATTGTTCAATAATTTGTTCATGTATGGTCACTGTACAACGGGATGACCTTTGCTATTCTGGTGATTTTTAATGCTAATTAATATTAATTAACATTACTGGATCACTTTTGTTTCAGGAGCAGATTTGATATTTTACATGCAAGCTGATAAAGAGGATTTTGGGGTGAGACTTTAATGCTGACATCATATGTTTACGGACTCATAAACACGTTGAAAAGCAGCATAGAGTTCACAGTAGAGTTGGGTTGCTGAACTCAGCTGAGAATTAATCAAGGTCTAAGGATGCTTAGCTGTAAGTGTTATAGGACAGTCATTGGCAAACAAATAGGTCAGACGATTCGATCTTTGTAATGTGGTTTAGAGTTAAATTTTGTGTGGTAATACTTTAGTAAAGTCCTTGGTCTATTTTCCAGTTCAAAGTACTATATACATGAGAGCTGTCATTAAAAACATGCTTATGGAGGTTACTCATCTGCTTCAGCCCCATTTTGAAGACTCACTCAAACTCTGCTACACTTCTGCAAATTTTACTATTTTCACACTGCACGCTCCACTTTTCCAATTTTGTTTTCCCTTCAAAGCTGCATCTGACCTATATTTTAGACATTAGCCCTAATATCTCCTTATTTTCATTGGTGTCAGAGTTTATTTGATAGCCTTCCATGAAATGCCTTTTGTTATTTCACTAATTTAAAAGGTGCTTCAGAAATACATGTTGTTGCACTAATCATACTTATGGGGCTGTCCCACTGTACGAGCTAATTCAAGAGTTCTCCCGAGTTTCCCCTGATTCGAACTCGGAGAATTACGGTAATAGCCGCTCGTAGATACTCGGGGCTCTCGTGGGCATTTTTCAACATGTTGAAAAATCTTCCCAAGTACCTGCCGTTAGCGTTACGAGTCGCTAAGAGACGTCCCGAGCTCCGACGTACCCGCAACGTACATTCTACGTGCTTACCACGAGTTTGATTTTTTTTTAAACTCGGGAGAACTCTTGAATTAGCTCGTACAGTGGGACAGCCCCTTTATTTTTTTTATTTGTTTAATTTTTTATTTATTTATTTATTTATTTTTTAATTTGTCTATTTTTGTTAGAAGTACAGTAGTCTGGTACTTAAGTACCTAATACATAATACATAAATACATATTTTCATTCTTGTACAACTTCATACTTTTGGTGCAATAATAAAAGAAGAGTGAGAGAAAAGAGAAATAAAAGTGTCGGAATAGATAGACAAGCAAGTAGAAACAGAAAGCAAAAAAAATAAAGGACAGAGGTGAGAAAAGATTGAAAGAAAAGGAAAAAGTAAAAAGAAAAGAGAGATTAGGAGAGATCTACCTATCTCATATTTTTGCCCATCCGTCACCCAGTTCTGAACCATTTAATTTCTAAGGTTATGTTATGTTGCACCATATGCTTGTATAAAGTTGATAAACGGAGACCAAATCTTTAAGAATTGGTCTACTTTGCCTGGTAAGAGGAATCTAATTTCTTCAAGATGTGGACAGCCCCTTTATGATAATTATTTTTTCCGAGTCTTTATATGTGAAGCAGATGATACACACAGTTTGTATTTTGCAGTATCCTAATTACGTTCTTTTGCAATTTTATTTATTTGTTGTTACTCATCAGCTCCTTCAAACCACATTGCTGTGCTGCAGATTCCTCCACAACCAATCTCAGTGATGGTCTGTGCACATCCAGTTGTGAGTATTAACTGAATTCCTCCTCCTGTATGTGTGAGTCTCTTTGCAGCAGGGCTTTATCTTAGTGCCACATGGTTCACTCAAACATCGGCAAAACCAAACGGAGACTCGGTGACCATTTCGCTGAACACTTACGATCGGTCCGTCCAGGCCTATGGGATCTTCCGGTTGCTAACCATTTCAATTCCTCTTCCCATTCTCATACTGACCTCTCTGGCCTGGGCCTCCTCCATTGCCAGAGAGAGGCCACACGCAAATTGGAGGAACAGCACTTCATATTTCGCTTGGGTAGCTCACGACCCAGCAGTATGAACACTGAATTCTCTAACTCTAAGTAACACCCCCCCACCACATGCCCCTTTCCTCCATCCTAGTCGTTTTACCAGTTCCACAGTTCTCCACATTGTTTTCGTCTTGAGATCACACCTTCCCTCGCCAACATTGAGCTTACCAGGCACCGCTCTGCTGGAGGTCATTTGTGGCGGGCCCTTATCTTTTCTCACCTCCAGCTCCACCCACCCACCCCCTCCCCCAACCCACCCACCCCCCTATCCCATCCTCGCCTTACTTTAAGTCTGAAGAAGGATCCCAACCCGAAACACAACCCATCCTTTTTCTCTAGCTATGCTGCCTGCCCCGCTAAATTACTCCAGCTCCTTGTGTCTTTGGTATAAACCAGCATCTGCAGTCCCTTCCTCTAATGGCTAATCAAGGCACTGTATTTCTTGATCGCAAAAGCTCAGCTACTGCAATAACAACTTCAATTGTCATTTGTTAAAACATAACAATTTAAGTAGTGGCATGAACGTCCCCATCAATAATCTAGTGTACTGCAACAGGAAAAATGTCTCATAGTGTGCAATAAATGGAATCTTGTAAAACAGTAACATAACTGCAAATGAATTTGCAATAAAAGGTTCCAGCTTTTGGGAAGAATATACTTCCTAAAGTAAATTTAGGGCTTGATGCGCACTGCCAGAAACTAAATTGGAACAACAAAGCAATAGGAGGCTCAGGGGATTGCAGCATCCTGGATTTGCTAGCTGAAAATGACTACTATTGGCTTGGAGTTCTAACAGCCGGCAAGGTATGATGTGTTGGCCATGTGAATCAATACTGAAATGGCACAAGCTCTTCTAAATATTATTCAGGAGAACAGTGCAAGCAATATCTGGTTGCATGGAATGTGTTTGGCAGATTTTCCACTGCAGCTGTGCTTGACTATAATAACATTATTGTTTTTTTTCAAAAGCCATTCCTAGTTACGATATCAAATCCCTATTAGCCTGTGTTTCATTAGTAATACCAAGTATCTTAACTCTAGTGATTTGCAGAAACAGAAGATTAGAAGAGAGAAAAGCCAACATTTTACACTTATGTCAGGGATCTGGATAGGTAGATGTGAAATGGTTTTAACATAACACATGCCGAAAAAGATTAAAACAAATACAACAACTTCATTTTCATAATTACCTTTTATAGTTGTGATTGAGAACAGACTACTGTGTGGTAGAAGCATATTTACAATGAAATAATCTGTTATTAATGCATCAGGTTGGTTTCCATTTCAAATGAAAATGTATGTGTTTTATTATTTAATTGATACAATGGTGAATCTACCCAATGTGCACCCCGTCAGAGGATGCCCTTTAAGATAGATACTTCACATGGCCTGATAACTCAGATGTGATAAGTATCATCTTTTCATTTCATTATTTGCTGCTGGTTTTCTAAAGCCTCAGACTAGCTTTTATGAACTAACATTAACAATTTAGTTGTGCATATATGTCTTAATGCTCTACAGCTCACAAAACGTACAAGCTTGTCAGCTTTATGCATTCCACACTGATGTCTAATGGACTAGAGGTCAGATTGATCAAAGATAAATTATTTAAGCACACCAGGTATATTAATTTGCTCATTCAATTATATTGTACTATTTCTGAAACCGCAAGTCTATAGAATGCAAATAGTTTGATGCATATGGCGCTCTTCGGGCTAATTTGAAACTACATAAGGTCATTGTATAAAACAAAGTATGCATTTACTTTCTATTTTGTTTAAAAACAGTAATAATATATTTTATTAATAAAATGGTTTCTTTTTAAAACATAGTATATACGGTTACCTCTGATTGCTGCCAGTGAAAGCTGGACCAGGTTCAAACACTTTCTGTGCAGCGTTGACTCGTGCTGGGAGCAGCTGACATAATCTGCGGTTCCGTTCAACTTAGATCGAGAAGATCTCAAATGAATTTGCTTGCTCATTTTGAATTTACACCTGCTTTGATGCATTGTAAGTACTTTCAGGTGTTACCAGTTAAACAGATGTTTTACTTTATTGTTTGCTACTGAATTGTAATTTCCTCATGCCATTTAAAACAGCTAACAGACTTTCCCTTCAGTTTCCAAAGGTGTGAGTATTTAGCATCCTTAAAACAGCCCAAACCATTTACACAAGTGTAAGCAACAGTCAGTTAATGTAAATTTGCAACTATAGTGCATATCTAATGACAGGGTAAATACTTGGAACTGTAACTTTTCATCACTCCTTTTAGCCTTCTCAAAACGACCCCTACAAAGCTGTGCAATATGCAAAAGAACGCCTCAGTCAATTACCCGAACCAACAATACTCTTTTGAAATTAGATGTAAAGATGTTTGAAGAATATAACTTTTAATTGACAATAAACCACAAAGGACTCCATTCTTCAATTTCTATATTCAAGCATAGAACTTTAAAAAAGGAAGCAAAGAATGTCACGATTACCTTTATTTCCGTTTTTATAAGACAACATTCTGCCTTCAGGCCTTAGAGGCAACTTTGCAGGGCTTGTGTCATCTCCAAAAGAACTGAGTATAATGCAGCAAAATAAATATTGCCCATGCCTGATCATACTTCATGAAGATTATTTTATCCATACAAGATCTTTTTAATCATATTCTAACCATTTGAACACATCATATTTTAAATTAAAAAATCTAATTATTTAGAAAGGATTCCTCATACTTTCATTGTATAAGAGGGACAGTTTGAACAAAGGAATATCTCTGATGAGAATGAAAAATAGTCTTAATAATGCAGGTGAATAATCTTGCAACACAAATAACCAGTTTAGTCACAGCAATAAAAAGTGAGTTTCCTGAAATTGTTGAATTTGAAAATGAAGCCTAATGGGTCTTTCATGCCCACATGAAGGGCGAGGTCTTCCTCAAGCTTATGTTGGTCCTAATCCATGACTTCCCCTATAGGTTTTAAAAAAAAATTTGACCTTTCTACCACACCTGCGAGAGCCTTCAGAAAATTCTCATTTTTTTCGCACCTCATCTGCTGCCAAGGATCGTGTTCCCCCACGACCTTCGCGAGACTGTCGCATCTCAACGCGACCACGAGGTCACATAATTAGCGTGCTGAGGGTATGCAAGTGGGACAGGGGCTTTACATTCTACCCCACCAGTTTCTGCATTCAATAGTTACATCGGATTCAGTAAAAGATGAGGAAACTTTCAGAGGGCTTCAAAGAATAAAACAACTCCATACCCAGATTCCTTGAGTGATATCTTATACAAACAGTTAATCTACTGCATGGCAGTGGCTCAGAACAACAGCTAAATATTTAGCCTGATGTTTTGTTAATTTGGAGTGTACAGCAATGTTAAATTCTAGGTTCATTGGGCCAGGGTCCAATGTGTGTAGTTGTGCTGTTTTGCTGGTTTAACCAACTCTTCAAATGTTTCGTCTCCTAGTTTGACCGGAGTCAACATGATTTTCATCAACCTTTGCAACTTACCAATTATAACTGAGACCAAAATAAACGGTTTCCCTTCTGGAATGTCATTTGCAGCTATAATATCCCACTTTATCACCGATAAAATAACCACCATGGATAATAATAACTAAATAGATTACAAACTGTTTTGTTTTCCAGTGGGATCCATGTGCACATGAATCACGAATGACATGACCTGCTCAATTACGTGGAAAATTAATGCTTACGAGCTGTAGGCATATAAAGTGCTTAAATGAAAAAAAATCTTAGGCAGTTTAGTTGTACTTTACATTTATGTCATGCAGTCAGCAAATACCTTGCAAAAATAAGGAGCAGGTGGAAGTTTGTAATAATGTTACCATAAACTCTGAGATCAATCTCCCTCTGCTGTTCTCCTGCAGCATTCACGGCTACACACACGTACTTGCCAGTGTCGCTGATCTGAGCACTGGTGATAGCAAGCACTCGGCCCCCAGACAGAACCTGCAAGGTAAAAGATAAAGGCAAAAGATTTTGTACGGAAATGTCACATAACGTATCGTTGGTATAAACTTGCTTGTATCTGAAATTTTCTCCTTATATAACATAACAGAATCAGAAGTAAGCTACTGGCCCTCCTGCCACCATTCAATCAGGTCGATGATGATCTTGTATTTCAGCACCACCTTCTGTGCAGAAATAGTTTTGTTTTAAATGATACTAGCATCTCCAAACGTTTGTAATTCTTTGAGCTAATTTAGTTTTCAGTTGCAGCATTATGGAGTTTGGGATGTAGAAGATGAAGGGGCTCATATCATGAAATGACTGACAATTCTCCAGGAGATAATGTCATGATACACTAACAACAATAACCGTGGGAAGAAGAATACTCTTTCATGTAATTAGTCCCACCATCTGTGTTGTGATAGACTTCAGTTAGCAACAGTTTTCATGGCCGGGGCAGAAGGTTGAATGTTGAGATGCCACACTAACTTTTGAAGACATCAATCTAGGCTGAAATAACGGTGCAAGACTATCAGATAGTTATTCTGCTGAGTTTCTCCTGCAGCTTTTTTTCTACCTATGTCAGACAGCTACGTTGACTGAATAGCAACTTTGAGCAACGGTGTTGGGACATTAAAATGAGGCCTTGTCTATCTATTTAGCAAAGATCTCATGAAGTATATTTAATATAAAGCATTCTGGCCATCGCAGATAAAGTTTCATTTATCACATTTGGGTTTCATTTATCACATTTGAAGGATCTTGCTTTTTGCATAGTTGATGTATAAGCTGCTTCTTTCTGAACAAAGTTGATTATGAAATTGACTCGTCATTAATATCTCCATGTAATTTTGGGGCATTAAACCATACCTGAACTGCATCGGAAAAGCTGGAGATGGGGCTGCCATCTTTCAGCCATGTCAGATTTGGCATTGGGATTCCACTGGCCTCGCACTCCAATCTAGCAGGATTATTGACTACCACCGTCACCATGTCACTGCTGCCGGAGATTGTTGGTGGAACTGCAGAGTGAAATAATCAACATGAGAACACATTGGGTGCAGCATGATCAAACAAAGATGTTAGTGTCATATCAACTATAACATGTGTTTGCTTGTCCAAATTACAAAATCACTTGATACAAGTCATCGTCTCCAACATACTGTGTATGATCTCCATACTGCCCAGCTGTTTTGCTGAGAGGAAAAATGTAAGAATTTCAGGTGAATGATTTTATGCCAGAAAAATGTTCCTATTATAAGAATTTTGTCCAGAAACGTTAACTGCTTAACTTGCCATACATACTTGTGGATTTACTGAGTACTTCCAGCTTTCTATATTTTTGGCTTCATTGTCACCATTTGTTATGCAATGATTTAATGTTTTATGTGTCATTCCTAACTATCACTGTATATCATGTTGTCACTCGCGGGCGGAGCACCAAGGCAAATTCCTTGTATGTGAATACTTGGCCAATGAACTTATTCATTCATTAATTCATTCATTCATTCAATTTTCATTTGAATTACTCAGTTGGACAAATTCAGGAATGACATACTGGAGTCTAGTTTTTAGCACAGTACAATGTTTAATTTGCTGTTTATAATGCTGAATGGTCCTCATGTTTGTCATCATGGCATTTCAAATGCTGAATGGGAGGTATGTCAATTCTCTGTGACAGAGTAATGTAGATAATTGTGACTGCAGTCCATTTTATATATCTCCAAATTTTCATTTCCACTTTCTCCAAAATCATTTGTGCATAACACAAAATGTAAGCATTTTGAAATGAAACACTGTTTTATCATCTGGTCATTTCAGATACACCCTCAAGATCAAAGAATTTCATATATAGCAAAAAGTAGCTTTGGAGAAGCATGTAAATTGGCCCAGCTGAAGTAATCAAACACAGTTTTGCATTTTAATGGCATCACTAATATGAATTTTAATATGTTCCAATAGATTCATAATTTATAGAAATGATTTAAGCTGTTATGTGATCAGTGGCATCACTTTTTGTCCAACATGAGAAAGTACACATTGCACTTGGTGCTCCCAGATTATAACTTCAGACAGCATATTCCTTGTCAATTGTACTTTTTTTAGGCACATATCTTTGCCCATATTCGAGCAGTCAGCCATGGTTACAATATTCACATTGATTAAATAACAAACTTTCACTTTGATTTTCAAATTGCTGCATTTTCCTTTCATTTTTGCAGCTGAAACTAATCTAATTTGGCACACATGTCAGTCATGGGATTGTTAGCCTCATATCAAAGCTGTCATCCTTGTCACAGATACAGTATTAAAACTGATAGTATCCATTGGCTGAAGTTCTTTAGCATAGTTTGGAAGCCATTTCCAGAGATATGTTTTGCTATGCATGTGAAAATACCTTTTATTTGTTTTTAATAACATTCAATTTGCTCAGGTGTTAAACTATACTTGAGGTTCTTCTCATATATGAATATTTCCTGATCAAATATCTCAGGCAGTGACATCACACTTATTTACAATCTAGGTTGCAGTCCTATCGATAATTAATTGGTGTCTAGCTATTGTTTTTAAATTTGATGCTAAATGTATAAATCACAGGCATACCAAAACCAAGCATATGTACAAGAGGATAATATTCATCACACTGTTTGACAAGCTGAAAAAGTAACATTGGACTTAATGTCTTTTCTTTTAAAATCCACTTTGGTTCCTCCTTCATTAACAAGTGCTCATGTTTATTTAATTGGTGACAATTGATAAATAATTTATAAAAGTTTTAAATATTTAAATCTTCTACTGCATTATTGATTAAAAAAAAATACAAAAGCAAAAAGAACTGAAGTAAAAAGTCTGAATATGGTCTCCACCCGAAATGTCACCCATTTCTTATCTCCAGAGATGTTGCCTGTCCCGCTGAGTTACTCCAGCATTTTCTGTCTATCTTCAGCATATTGTTATATGTGTAAGAATTTCCATTGAATTTCAATTATCTTAAATCAAGATACTGGATTTATACTGAATAAATAAATGCCCATGCAGCTTTGCTTACCATAAATGTCGACCTTGTAGGATATCTCAGCAGCTCCTGCCACATTGACGGCTGTACACTTGTACACACCCATGTCTGTTACCTGGGCATTGGTAATCTGGAGAACTTGACCCCGGTTCAATGTGGAAGCTCCAAATCTTGTGTTGATGGGCCGGTTGTCTTTGAACCATATTATAGCTGATATTTAGAAAATAAAATTTAAATGTTTCAAATAAGAAGTGTTTTACAGCAATTGAATTATCAGAACAAATAAAGAATATTCTTTCCAAATGACACACAGAAAAATTTGTTCCAGTTTTTCTACATTTTCACAACAGTTCACACGTTTCATATCTCTATGTATATTGTACAAAGATTTAATTTAACAGCTGTAATTTATAATTTTCTGTGGTTGGAGTAAACTATTTTTTGATTGATTTATTGAAAGGTGATGCATAGAAATAGACCCTTTGGTACACTGAGTCCATGTTCACACTAATCCACGTTCATGTTCACCGAGTCCATGTTCACATTGATCACCTCTTCACACTAGCTGCATGTTATCCCACATCCTACACACTAGGGGTAATTTACAGAGGCCAATTTACCTACAAATAGCACGTTTTTGGGAAGTGGGAGGAAATCAGAGCGCCCGGACGAAATCCATTTGGGGTAGTTCAGTTCATTGACAGTTTATACCATTTATTTATTTGATCGAGAGGTTCTCGTTGCTCAATTCTCTCCAATATTAATTTTTTTCCACCTTGATCTTAAATCTACGAGACATGCCTCTTAATGAATAAGTGGAATTCATACAATAGACAATAAACAATAGGTGCAGGAGTAGGCCATTTGGCCCTTCGAGCCAGCACAGCCATTCAATGTGATCATGGCTGATCTTCCCCAATCAGTACCCCGTTCCTGCCTTATCCCCATATCCCCTGACTCCGCTATTTTTAAGAGCCCTATCTCGCTCTCTCTTGAAAGCATCCAGAGAACCTGCCTCCACCGCCCTCTGAGGCAGAGAGGACCACAGAAGGGTGTGGAGGCCAACTCAATGGATATGTTTAAGGCAGAGATCGATAGATTCTTTATTAGTACGGGTGTCAGGAGTTTCGGGGAGAAGGCAGGAAAATGGGTTTGAGAGGGAGAGATAAATCAGCCATGATTGAATGGCAGAGTAGACTTGATAGGCATAATGGCCTAATTCTGCTCCTATCACTAATGAACTTGAACTTAATGGAGTACATTACTTTGGAAGATGGACCCTATATCGAGTACTTGTATGTGAGCTGTTAGTTTATGGAATGCTAAGACTTTTAAGGGATCATTGTGCCTGACCTTAGCCGAACCTTTAGCTTGAACATACCATTGATGCGTTTTCCTTTGTAGGTGCACTTACCATGTGGTTGCAGAGAGCAAACAGATCAAACCACCATTTTTATTACCTATCCCACATTAAGCTTAGTTCCAGTTATGCGATGTGCCATAATCAATACCACAACACAGATAGTACCACAACAAGATATACATTTTGTGAACCAGGAATTTACAGAAAAAGACAAAGTTCAAAACCAAATTGTATTTCATTCTGAATGCGTACCATTAAAACACTTATACCATTTCCCCAAATCACAATTGTTTATAAGAAGGCTTTTGGTAAAATTCAACGACAATTTGAAACTGTATTCCATTCATTACATTGATCAAGCAAATAAGGTGTAGCAGCTGTAATTCAATCCTTCCTCAGATTATAGGAGTTTGCCATCCCACCTGGTATTGGGTTTCCTGATGCTTTACACTTCAGTTCTATTGGATTTCCAACAATCACAGTCTTGTTCAGAGTTAGGCCTCCATCTTCAATGGTCGGAGGTTCTGCAAAGAGAAGCAAAATAGTTTTTCTAATTGTAAGAAAATGTATCGCTATAAGGAGTGGCTGAAGTGACGAGGGCAGTGGAGGGTTAATGCAAACTTGACGGAGGAGGGAATACTTTATTAGTGGTTGAAAATGAAATAATTTGAGTAAAAACGCTGTGGTAGACTATAAACAGGAACCTGGACCATTTGGCCGAATGCTGAGTATTTCCAAGTAAGATTATATATTTTTTAGTGTTTATTCCATTAAAAAAATATTTTGCATGTATTTTCTTTTGAGCACAACTCTGCAAGGGGGATCTGGTTGGTTCCTTTTCTCAACTCTTTTCATAGAGCTATAAAATGTTTTTCTCCCTTAAATATCTATTTAAATCCTTTCTGATGGTGAATTGCAAATCATGATTGCTTTTGCTAGAGAGCCATCTGTCCGTTCCACCACCCTGTCTATATCCTCTGAGTTTTTTACTATCCTCCTCACTGTTTATCACACATCAAAGTATTGTGTCATCTGCAAATTGTGACATGATGCTTGCACACCAAGTCATTAATATATATGAATGCCACAGTCCATATATCAATCATTAAGGAATATCATGTTTTTTCCAAATCCTTCCATCTCAATAGTATTCACAAAGCTATTCATAAGGTTCATATGGTTCATTTATTGTCACATACATATTGCTCTTTGATCTTTGTGAAGAATTAACTTAAGACCACGATTCATCAGCTTACAAGGTAAAGAATTCCAAAGTTGGCGGATGTTCTCATGTACACACCAGAAAACATTGCCCCTCCTTACCTTTAGAAGCATTACATAATGATCTGAATTAAATATTTCTCACAAATGTCTAGTATAATAATAATAATAATAATAATAATAATAATAATAATAATAATAATAATAATAATAATAATAATAATAATAATAATAATAATAATATCTTTTATTGTCATTACACATAAGTGCAACAAGATTTGGTTTGCAACTTCCATCCGATGTCATAACTTAAACGACTAATAAAATTTAGGTTTTTTTTTTATTTATTTTTAATATTTTTATTATAGAAACAAAATAATAACAAAGTACATTATTTTGCAATGATGAAAATACATGATATTAATGATATATTCGTACTGTTAATAATATTTGTATTATTATTGATTATAAATTTTAAGATTATGTATTTTATATAATTGAGAATACATGGTACTAGTAATACATTCATAATATTAGTAATATACTCGTACTGTTGATAATATTGGTATTGTCACAGATTTTGAAATGTAGGACCATATTTTATATAATTGAAAATACGTAATACTAGTAACACCTTCATGATATTCATTATATTTTCATACTGTTAATAATATTTGTATTATCATTGATTTAAAAATTTAAAATTATATATTTTATATAATTGAAAATACATGATACTAATAATACTTTCATGAAATTAGTAATATTTATATTCGTACTGATATTAAAAATTTAAGATTTCTATGTGTTTAAGATTTCTATGTGTTTCTATACATTTTTCTAATTTTTTATAAAAGTATGAAAAAATAGAGAAAAAGAGTGAAAAGTTTGATGGAGAATGGAGTATTAATCATAATCCGTCCTTGGAGATATATTCATGGTTTATTATATATATTTCTTCATCCATTCAAATATTCAGGCCTCAGTCAAGCCCTCGTGCCGACCCATTATGACCCTGTAAATATTTAATATATGGAGACCAAATCTTTCTGAAGAGATCTAACCTGTCCATTAGGACAAGCCTCAATCTCTCCAGATGAAGTATCTCTGACATTTCTGTGTTCCACATTTTGATTGTTGGGGATGTAGGGCCTTTCCAAAATTTTAATATTAATTTTTTCCCAATTATTAAACCATAGTCGATAAAAGTTCTTTGGTTCATTGTTATTGGTTGGTCAGTTTCTAGTATTCCAAGTATTATTAACTTTGAATCAGGAGTCAAAGTTATATTGACAACATTCAAAATTATCTTAAATATTTCATTCCAGTATTTTACAATTTTATACAGTTAGTGAATGAATGTGATAAATTTGCTTCTGAGTTTTGACATTTATCACATATAGAGGATACTTTTGGAAAAATGTTATGTAATTTAGATTTGGAATAATGTAATCTATGTAGTATTTTAAACTGTATAAGGGAATGTTTAGCATTTAACGAGCAATGATGTATATGTTGTAAAACTTTCATCCCATATTTCTGGTCTTATAATTTGGCCTAATTCATTTTCCCAAGACTGTCTATATATTTCTGTTGATGGAACATCACTTTCCAATTGAAAATAGTAAGATTAAACGAGAACTTACCAAGTTTGAAGTTTGATCTGTATTTTACGAGGAGTCGCGGTGAGGGATTTCGTGAAGACCCGCCAGCAGGCATGCGCGGCATCCTTCAAAGCAGCGGTGTGGAATCACAGAACCAACCATGACTGAAAATAGTAAGATGAAAACCGTAGAACTACCTGTTTGACCTGATGATAGAGGGTGGGAGCGGTGGGCACGAAATCCCTCACCGCGACTCCTCGTAAAATACAGATCAAACTTCAAACTTGGTAAGTTCTCGTTTAATCTTACTATTTTACTTCGGAGTCACGTGAGTGACTTCGTGAAGATTTCAAAGCTCTGTGATTTCACGCCCTGAACAACGTCCATGCTTATCACACTGCCGCCATTCTGATGGAGTAAGACTGTTAATGGAGTTCAGTTGACAGCGGCTGAAAAATCAACACAATTTATTAATCAACTAAACAACAACCCCTAATTCGGGGCCAGACATTTACTGAGCGGTACCCAGGATAGCTTCTGCGAATGTCGCAGGAACGGCCAGAGACTTGTTATAGAACCATTGAAAGGTTTTTCCCCCACTGGCCCAGCCCGCAGTGGCGAAAAGTGGTCCATGAACACCTTCATGGCTCTCGCTGCAGCCCTGGTGGAATAAGACTTAAAAACGTTAGTAGCAACTCCTGTTTTAATAACTCTTTACCAAAGAATTTTATTTGAGCAGGGTTGGCCACCATGGTGTCCAGTCGCAGTTTTTGTAACATCTGGCTCGTTGGGCTGTCGCCAGTGCCATGAGCATCACCACCTTAAGGGTGAGCTGTTTCAAATGGTAGCTCATCTATTGGAGCCCAGCTCCTCAGTAGGGTCAGCATGATCCCCACATCCCACGTTACTGTATATCTGGGTCGTGGAGGGATTGGTATTGAATACTCCCCTCATTAGTTTAGACACCAGGTGGTGGGAGCTGATACTTATATCCAGGTATGAATACAGCGTACTCCTGTCGCTGTTGATGGCACTGTAGCTGAGGCCTGCATCAAAATGGAGGCCTGCTAGAAACTCCAACACATCCAGTATTGTTGCCGAGTTGGAGGACTTGTTGTTCCGGGCACAGAACCCTCCCACTTTCTGATTTGAGTGAGATATTGTTTGCGGGTGGATTCCCGATACGATGCTGCAATAAGGTTCATGGCTCTTGACGAGATGCCTGCCCGGTTGAGCGGTCTTTTCAGAACCTGCAAGCCAACAAGTTTAATGACCATGGCAAGGACGACTGACCCCCCTGTAATGGAGTGAGTAATCAATTTGGGATGTTTCCCAATCGCCATCCATGGTTGTTGTACATTTCTACAACCATCGGGTACCATGGTTGTGTAGGCCAGTCGGGAATGATCAATATGTCAGTTGCAGAGTCTAGTTTAATTTTCTGCAATACCCGACTGGTGAGGCAGCATGGGGGAAACGCGTAGCAACCCATTTCCTCCAATGGATAAAAATGCATCCAATGCTATTACCCCAGGGTCTGGTTCCCACAACACATACGTTGGTATTCGATGGTTCAGCCTGGACGCAAATAGGTCAATATCTGGTGTCCCCAATTTGAGCTATAATATCTCCAAAATCTGGGGGTTCAACATCCACTCAATGTTGTCATTGAAGACACGTGACCTGGTGTCCGCCACTGAATTAAGCTTCCCAGGCAAATAGGTCGCAGTAATCCAAATATTTCTTTCAATGCACCAGTGCCAAATTGTATTAGCCAATTCATTGCGAACTAGCGACCTAATACTACCCATATGATTGATGTAAACCATTATTGTAGCATTATCTATTCGAAAGCGGACATGTAATCCCATGAATTAGTACAGAAGCCCGCAGTCCATGAAACACCCCCAGCATTTCTATATAGTTTATCCCATGTGACTCCAGGAATGTAGACTCATGAGAGTTCCATCTGCCACCACAACTGGACATCGTACCAGTTGCTCCCCAGCCTGGTGCACTTGCGTCAGTTAGTAGCACAACATCAGGGTTGCTCCAGATAATAGGTCAATGACATTCTTTAATATTATCTACCCACCATTATAGCTTGTTTCTAGCTTCCGGTGGTAACCAAAGTGGCCGATCAAAGCAGCCAGCATTTGTTTTTTAAATGCTGTGATTTGTGACCTTTGTGAATTTCGGTAGTGTAGCGGTCCGAATCGTGCAGCTGGGAATGTAGTTACCAATTTAGAGTTACCAATACCAATAACTTTCGCTGTTTGCCACATAGTCGATACCCTGGCGCAAGCAAGATTGTGGCACTCTTCTGATATAGCAGTAGCTTTATTAGTGGGGATGATAAACTTCATTAAATTAGTGTCTAAAGGTGAACACCAAATCCATAACCCGTAGCGGATGCAGTTTTTGATTTGTCTGGATGGATTACAATCCCAGTTTCTCAAGCAGAGCCTGGTTGCAGCCACTCCTTGAATTGCCAATTGGAGGGTCTGCCCCATTATAAGGATTTCATCCAACATGCCATCACTATAATCTTGTTGTCGGAGAAGAGCCAATACAGGTAAATACCAACTTGGTAAACAGCCTAAGCTGTGATGGTTCCATTAGGCAATGCACCCTTCCAGACAACTTCAGAATTCCCTGTGAGCCTCAGCGATGGGCACCGTATAGCATGCTTCTTTCAAACTGATACATGCCATAAAGTGCCCCGAGTAAAGCATCTACCTAGCTGTTCCAAAAGCATCTATTTTGACATGGGTATATTGTACAAAAGTGTTCAACTCAGCTAAATTGATTATAACTCAATATGTCCATGCTTGGTTATGCCAATTACCACTTTTCCCTGCTCGCCATATAATTTCAGCATGCCCTGCCTCCACCTCTTTTCGGGATAGAGTAAATTCCTACGAGGCGAATGCTGGGTATGGGAATCTATACCTCCCACGAATTATATACCCTTGAACACTTTGTAAAATAAACTCATCTGTGGTTACAGTTTTCCCCATATGTCCAAGGCCGCCCGCAATCGCCCACCTATCCGTACAGGAGGATACTACGGCGTGAGAGGAGCCAGACCCCCTTACCTCCATAGTGAACGGCGGTTCCATACACACGGTGCTTCGGGTGGACGTTATGGAGGTCGGTAGAATCTTTGTGCCCTACCCGGCAGCCTTGGTTAACTGGTTGTATTAGGCTGTTGCCGGTGATATGGGTGAACTCTGACCGATGGAGTTTCATGAGGCCCACTGTTTTGGCCTCCTTTGTCCAGTCCCTTCACCTGTTTGTACAGGTCTCCAAGCAACTGATGCGGCGGTGGAGCGGTAATGGTCGGCACAACCCCGCGAATTTGGGGTTTAGTGTGGGCTATATGGAGCTCTTACGCAGGCAATATATCTCATACTGGGCATTGCATAGGAGTGCTAGCGCATCATGCTATTTACTGGACACATTATCCCCGATCAGGGTTTTCCAGAACGCCGTTATGCCCGTGTAGAACCTTTCTCCAAGGTATTATTGAGAATCGGACTCCAGAGTTGGTGCATACGTAGGCAATCAATGGTGCCCGCCAATTCGTGGTGCAGGGTTCACCTGTCTGGGTAGAAAACGGCAAACTTCACTCACCACATCCAGCATCCTCCTCATGCTCTGGTTCAGCGGTCACTGGCTGTCCCTGGTCGTCGTCAAACTCAGCAGCTGGGCAATCATTAATGCTTCTGGCTGGAGACGATGAGGAGCTGAGCGGAGTCCTTGCATGGCTAGTGGATGCCGTTCTTCTCGTTCTTGGTCCCGATGGAGACGTTGGACCATTTAAGAGCTCCAACCGCTCAATGCGACCGTCCCTGCTATATGCAGCGGACAAGCCGACTTCCCCAGGCCCTGCGAATTCACTGGGGCTTCCACCATCGGACCTCACCCCCTTAGGGTCTATGGTCCAATGGCAGGTCGTCGTGACCTACAGCCCAAGTAGGGTCATACGACTCCCGCACGGACTCTCCGCTAGTCTGTCTTCTCCCAGACTGTGGCGGCCCACCTGGCAGATAAGGAGGCAGGTGAGTTGACTCGGCGCCGGCCCCCGGAACCTGGCTCCCCGGAGTCCGTGCAAGCTTACCTCCACACTTACACCATTACTTGGCGTGGAGGCGCATGGTCGGCCGCTCGCAGCGCTGAGCTGACCGACCGCTTCCTGCTGCCACCTCCGCCCTTGACCGCAGCCTGACGGGGTGTGTTGTCGGCGGTATCTGCTCCAGCAGGCCTACACGACGCAGCAGTGTTATGCCCGGGCTGCACGATGGCAGATATCCCTGGCTGCGGTACGCAATGCACTTTGCAGGGCTCCCCTGTCGTGCGGCTGTCCCCGGCCCAGCCCCCTCGGGTCTACTGGAGCTCGGGGAGAGGTTGCCTGTAAAAGAAAAACAAGACCCCTTGCCAGTACCTGTATCCCCCCTTATTCTCTTGGGGGACGGGGGGCTCGGATTCTGGACCTGTTGCTTGCAGCTGCATAGCGGTAACCCATTCGGGTGAGTCGGCCCCTGTATTAGCGGGAGCGCCCGACTCTGCATTCCAGCCCCCACCGTTGCGATAAAGCTGCCGGCGTTCCGTGCAGCTCCGGGGACAAGGGCCGTCGGCTGGCCGCAGCTCAGCTCCGCGCCCGACTCTGCATTCCTGCCCCCACCGTTGCGGTAAAGCTGCCGGCGTTCCGTGCAGCTCCGGGGACAAGGGCCGTCGGCTGGCCGCAGCTCAGCTCCGCTCCCCGACTTCCACATGTGTTAAAGCTGCCGGCGTTCCGTGCAGCTCCGGGACAAGGGCCGTCGGCTGGCCGCAGCTCAGCTCCGCTCCCCGACTTCCACCTGTGTTAAAGCTGCCGGCGTTTCCGTGCAGCTCCGGGGACAAGGGCCGTCTGCTGGCCGCAGCTCAGCTCCGTGCCCGACTTCCGCATTCCTGAAGCTGCCGGCGTTCCACGCAGCTCCGGGGACAGGGCCGTCGGCTGGCCGCAGCACAACTCAGCTCCCGACAGCGTCGTCCTGCGGCCCTTGTCCATGCTGTAAAGGAAGGTAATATCACCTGCGGTCTTGTGAGGAGGCCGGTGGGGAGAGGCACTCCCCCCCCCAGCTGCCGCTGCAGATGCGTGCGACGATATGCGCGCATGCTGCTGGCGGGGTCTTCACGAAGTCACTCACGTGACTCCGAAGTAAAATATTGTATATATATGATATCATTTTTTCCGTATTTGGATGTTTATTCAAGCATTCATCTAAAATTTCTGTCTTTCTATTTCTAAGTTCTTGTGTATTTGCAGAAACATAATTTCTGATTTGTAAATATCTAAAATATTCTTTATTGTGTAGTCCATAAGTTTGTTGTAACTCTTGAAATGAAAGGAAAGAGTTTTCCTTATAAAGATCACCCATCTTAGTAATTCCTTTATTTTTCCATTGTAAAAAAGCCTTATCCATCATTGAAGGTTTGAAAATTTAGGTTTAGATACCCCGAGAACAAGGTTTGTAAAACGAACATTAGACCAGTAAAAGTCAAAACAAACTAAAGTGCAGATGTGTCTGTGCGACATGACCATCCGAGGGAGACAGTCCATGGGGGTGGGGGGGCACTCAGCAGGGCTGGTTCAGAACCGCTATAGCTCTGGAATTAAGCTGTTCCTGAGTCTGGAGGTGCGGGCGTAGAAGGCCTTGTAACGTCTGCCGGAAGGGAGTAGTTCGAACAGTCCATTACAAGGGTGAGAGGAGTCTTTATGGATGCTGACGCCTTCCTGAGGCACCGTGTGTGGTAGATGCCCTCCAAGGCTGGTAGCGGTGTCCCAATAATCTTTTGCGCTCTGTGGACGAACCGCTGAAGAGCTCTCCTCTCTGCCTCCATGCAGCTGAGATACCACACAGAGATGCCATACGTTAGTATGCTCTCTGTCATGCAGTGGTAGAAGGTCGTCAGCAGCTGTTGGGGCAGACCAGTCCGTTTCAATGTTCTTAGGAAGAACAGTCGTTGCTGTGCCTTTTGGACCAGCGCAGCGATGTTGGTGGACCATGTGAGGTCCTCTGAGATGTGAGTGCCCAGAAACATAAAGCTGGACACTCTCTCCACACTGTCCCCGTAGATGGAGATTGGGGCGTGTTCCCCATTCTGTGACCTCCTGAAGTCGATAATCAGCTCCTTGGTCTTGGAGGTGTTTAGTGACAAGTTGTTCCATGAGCAGCAGTCCGCCAGGTTCTGCACCTCCGCTCTGTATTTTGTTTCATCACCGTTGGTGATCAGCCCGATCACCGTTGTGTTGTCTGTAAACTTGACAATGGTGTTGGTGTCGAATGCAGGGACACAGTCGTGAGTGAAGAGGGAGTAGAGCATGGGGCTCAGTACACAGCCCTGTGGTGTGCCGGTGCTCAGGGTGATAGTGGAGGACAGGTGCGGCCCCAGTCTCACTGCCTGCAGTCACTCCGTCAGAAAATTCAGGATCCAATCGCATATCAGTGAGCTGAGGCCGAGCTGGTGGAGTTTGGTGGTGAGCTTGGTGGGGATGAAGAGCATCCTGTCTTAGGCCCTGTCTTAGTATTTTAAAGCTGTAAATTCTTCCAAAATTGATACAACACTTGTCCTCTATTAAATGTACAAACTGTTCAATTTACTGGAATCTGTAAACTGAACTACACTTTTTGAATTTTATTTCCATTGAACTTGGTGCAATCAAATTTTAGAAGCTGAGCTCAATACACACACAATATTATATTGCACGTTAAGTACATATATAGCAAATCGCTGAATTTATTTTGTATGGTATATTTCTGTACCAGCATTCTATGACAAGGACAAACATCCATTACATCCCAAAAACTCTGTGTTACTATTTATTTTAAAAACACATTCATGTATATTTCTGTCACTGGATAAATGAAAAACATTTCATGAAATAAGGACATTTTCAAAAAATTACTTTTAAAACAGCTTTGGTGTTAGTGTTTATTACTTACCATGCACGTTGAGTCTGATGTGCTGCTGTGCTTCTCCAGCTGCGTTTGTTGCCACACATGTATACCGGCCTGCATCCTCCAGCAAAGCATTCACAATCTGCAGCTTATGACCCGCAAACTCCAGCTACAAACACACAATAACATGATCCAACTGCATCAAAGACCTTTACGTACTGTATGCTCGAAACATGCGTTTGGACAAGGATATGATCCCCATCATTTGTTTCAAAATGCCTCCACTTCTCAGCCAGATTACCTCATACTAAGCAGGCATAAAACTTTGAAAGGTGTAATTGATGGCATTCGGTTCATGAGTTATCAACAGGGAGAAATCAACCATTTGAATTGAAATAAAACTTTTGGTTTGTGCTGAGTAAAATTGATGGTAAAAGAAACTAACGGCAAGAAAAGGGATGGGGTTAGTTTAATGCAACTCACCAAGTGGCAGGCTGACACATTTAGACTTGCACCCTGTCCTGTCTGACTTTACACACCACCCTGTGCAATTGACCTGATGTCACTGAACTGAACAGGGAGGTTTCTCCCTTGTTGCAGTCAGATCCCCAGCAACCTGTGGCCACATCATTTTACATGGCTGGACAGACACACAAGGAATTGCTGATGCTGAAATCTAGAGCAAAAATACCAGATGCTGGAGGAAATCAGTTGGTCAGGGCAACATCTGTGGAGGGAATAGACAGACGATGTTTTGGGTTGGGACCCTTCTTCTGATCCTGACACTCGTTGTTTCTCCATTTACTGCACCTGAAACTTTTAACAAAGGTTTTCTCTCTCCAAGGGATATATTTCTCTGGGAAATGGTACATCTCCAATTTGTTGTTCACGTATCTGCTATAACATGAAATTATAAAATACAACAAAAATATCTTAAGCTATTTAATATGGGTATCATAATGCAACAAACATACCTTGATGTTTCCCCTTGCTGTGTTTACAGGCCGTCCATCTTTGAGCCATGTAATGGTGGGGTTTGGGATACCATTAGCTACGCACTGCAGGATCACTGTTTTATGAACTACGACTGATCTTTCCAGAGGGCCCATTGATCTAATTGTTGGGGAGACTGCATTGAAGAGGTAAAAAGGAAACACATTTTATACCATTTGTACAGTATCCAATTAACCTTTAGCAGTCAATTCCTGGCATAAAACTAACTTCCTGGATCCTAAAACAGACAAATATTCTGCCAAGCAATATATAGATAATACAAAATAATAATGTTGCATTGTTGTAAAAACATTGCCTTATAGATTATCTCTTTAATGAGAGACCTCGGGGTCAAGGAAAGAGCGTTCACGTCGCGGCCCTGTTTCCACCAATCTTTCCACCACCAGGCACATGAAGCATAAGAAGCAACAAGACAGACACCATTGTATGCAGATGCCGAGAGGTGTGCTCAGCTCTGGCTGTACAACTTGTAATCTTGTGTGTGGACTCGATAAGAAGAAGAGACCTCCAATTAAATAGCATGTGAAATTATAAAAACGTGTTTTCCGATCTTTTAATTAAGGCAGATAGAGTCATAAAGCACAGATTTGGATTTGTTAAGGAGACAGATTATATAGTGTGGTTGTGTGATTAAAGAAAGGTGATGGAGATATTTGCAGCCACACTTCATTCTGCTTTAAGTCTGTCGTCATGAAGAACAAAATTAAAGGTAAAAAACAAAAATTATCTGCTTTTGACATGCAGGTGTTACCTTGAACAATGACATTAAATTCTCGCTGCCGACTGCCTGCTTCATTAGTAGCTACACACTGGTATCTGCCTGTGTTAGAGATCTGGGCTTGGGAGATGATCAATTTCTGACCATTGGCTGTAATTTGAACACCAGCTATATGTTTTATAGGTTGGCCATCCTTCATCCACCTAAAAAGTAATAATTTTTAATATCAACAAGATTCATGTAATTACAGTTTTAAGCTTTTCATTGTCAATACATTGAGGATTAAGCGATTGCCTTATCAAGCAAAAAATGGGAACATGCATCACTTAAATTTTGCAGTAATTGTTGCACGCAATTAAATTTTAAAAACTGATTTTGACCAATATTAAGTTTCTCCAAAATATAAAGGTCACTTTTCTTAGTTCTATGGGAAGGTCATTGGCCTAAAATGTTAACTCTCTTCTTCTCTATTGATGCTGCCTGCCCTAATGAGCATATCCATCATTCTCTGTTTTATTATGTTTGTGAAGGGCCTAGAATTTCCTCAACATTTTTAACTTGGGGCTACAAAGAAATTTAGCTACTGGTTATTAGGTAATCACATGCATGTCCCGTTGTTGAGTTATCTTTGTAAACTTAATCACTACAAACAGGAGAATGACTAAGATGCAATCTGTGGCCTTGGTCTCAGATGCCATTCAGCAGCAATCAAAGGGCTTTCAACTCTGCAATGCAGCTTTACCTTATTGAAAGACTAATATGTACAGTGCCCTCCATAATGTTTGGGAGAAAGACCCATCATTTATTTATTTGTCTCTGTACTCCACAATTTGAGATTTGTAATAGAACATATCACATGTGGTTAAAGTGCACATTGTCAGATTTTATTAAAGGGTATTTTTATACATTTCGGTTTCACCATGTAGAAATTACAGTTGTGTTTATACATTGTCCCCCCATTTTAGGGCAACATAATGTTTGGGACACATGGCTTCACATGTGTTTGTAATTACTCAGGTGTGTTTAATTGCCTACTTAATGCAGGTATATGAGACATCTGGAGATGAATCCAGCATGAATTCAGCACCTACTTTTTCCTCCAGACTTTTCATCACCGTAGGAAACTTTTATTGCTGTTTATCAACACGAGGACAAAAGTTGTGCCAATGAAAGTCATAGAAGCAATTATGAGACTGAGAAACAAGAATAAAACTGTTAGAAACATCAGCCAAACCTCCGGCTTACCAAAATCAACTGTTTGGAACATCATTAAGAAGAAAGTGAACACTGGTGAGCTTACTAATCGTAAAGCGGCTGGTAGGCCAAGGGAGACCTCCACGGCTGATGACAGAAGAATTATCTCTATAGTAAAGAAAAATCCCCAAACACTTGTCTGACAGATCAGAAACACTCTGCAGGAGTCAGGTGTGGATTTCTCAAAACTAAATGTCCGCAGAAGACTTCATGAACAGAAATACAGAGGCTACACTGCAAGATGCAAACCACTGGTTAGCTGCACAAATAGGATGGCCAGGTTATAGTTTGCCAAGAAGTACTTAAAAGAGCAACCTCAGTTCTGGAAAAAAAGGTCTTGTGGACAGGTGAGACAAAGATTAACATATCAGAGTGATGGCAAGAGCAAAGTATGAAGGAGAGAAGGAACTGCCCAAGAACAAAAGCCTACCATCTCATCTGTGAAACACTGGTGGGGGTGTTATGGCTTGGACATGTATGGCTGCTGAAGATATTGGTTCTCTTATCTTCATTGATGATACAACTGCTGATGGTAGTAGCATAATGAATTCTGATAGACACATCCTGTCTGCTCAAGTTCAAACAAATGCCTCAAAACTCATTGGCCGGCGGTTCATTCTACAGCAAACCAATTATCCCAAACATACTGCTAAAGCAACAAAGGAGTTTTTCCAAAGCTAAAATATGGTCAATTCTTGTGTGGCTCAGTCAATCACCTGATCTGAACCCAACTGAGCATGCCTTTAAAATGCTGAAGAAAAAACTGTAGGGGACTGGCCCCCAAAACAAGCATAAGCTAAAGTTGGCTGCAATACAGGCCTGGCAGAGCATCACCGGAGAAGACACCCAGCAACTGGTGATGTCCATGAATTGCAGACTTCTAGCAGTTATTGCATGCAAAGGATATGCAACAAAATACTAAACATGACTACTTTCATTTACATGACATTGCTGTGTCCCAAATATTATGGTGCCCTGAAATGGGGGGGGGGGGGGGGGGGGGCTATGTATAAACACAGCTGTAATTTCTACATTGTGAAACCAAAATGTATAAAAATGGCCTTTATTAAAATCTGACAATGTGCACTTTAACCACATGTGATTTTGTTCTATTACAAATCTCAAATTGTGGAGTACAGAGGCAAATAAATAAATGATAGGTCTGTCTCAAGCATTATGGAGGGCACTATAACTATGGATAAAACATTTTTTTCCCTCTGCTTCACCCTTATTAATTGCTGCGAATGAAGGGGCAACCCTGGAAATCCAAAGAGCAAATTTCCATGCAGTACCTTTAAGATAAGTGAATAATTGGAAATACCCTTGGAAAGTGAGTGGAATGTCTCTGCACAATTTGCACAGCATATAAATGTGCTCGTAATGTAATAAAAAGGAGCTGCAGATGTTGGTTTATTCCAGAAATAGACACAACATGCTGGAATAACTCAGCAAGTCAGGCAGCAGCTCTGGAAAAAAATGGATGGGGAAAGTTTCACCTATCTATTTTCTCTAGAGATGCTGCCTGACCCACTGAGTTACTCCAGTATCTTGTGTTTTTGTGAATGTATTAGTCTGTTTCAGGCTGGGTTCATCTCCAGATGTTTCATAAGCCCCAGAAAATAGGATGAGGCATATACCCAAACTCAGATGGATCCAAGGCTTTCAAGGAGTATGAGCTCTTACAAGACAAGAAGACCAAGTATTATCTTCATAGGGCCATGAAGGATGCCAAGATAGAACTCCATGACAAGTTAAAAGTTCAACTCATCAAGCAAATACCAGGCGACTGTGACAGGACCTGAATACCATCATAAGCTTTAAGCCATAAATGGTGGCAAACACAGGCAACTGCAAATCTCTATTGGATGAACTCTATGCCTTTTCCCATACTGTTTATCAGCCAAACAAGGCTCCACCAAAGCACATCCTCCCCTTCCCTCCTGCTTCTGCCCCCTATATCTAAGCCTCAGGAGGATGCATCTCCCCAGCACTATATTCACCTTTGGATCATGTTGAGAATAAGAACACCTATGGCAGGATAGTATCATTAGCTATGGCACAACCTTCAATGTCGTAATACTGAAAAAACTCAGATCTAAACTCCTAGGCCTTGACTTTGTGCTTCCAATTGAAACTGGCTTCTGGATGTCACCAGTAGAACCCAGTTGATCATAACATTTCCTCCACACTGCCCCTCAACACTGGTGCTTCTCAAGGTTGTGTGCTCAGACCCATACTCTATTCCCTGTACGCCTATGATATTGAGGTCAAGTACAGCACCAATGTTATCTTTAAATTTGTCAATGATCTATTGTTGTTGGCCAGATCAACAACAGCAATAAGACAATGATAGGAAAGAGATCAAGAACCTTGTGTCATGGTGTCAGGGCAACAACCCAACTCTTAATTTCAGCAAGGTGAAGGAAACCTAAGAAGGCAGTGGTTGGCGGCAGAAGCAGTGCAAACACATGACCCTTTTCCTACTAAAAGAGCTGTTGTAGAGATGGTCAACTGCTTTTAGTTCCATATATCACCAACAACTTATCCTGGTCCCTTCACACTGATATAGTAATCAAGAAAGTGCATGAATGTATTTACTTTCTTTGGTAACTGAGAAGATTCAGCAGGTCCGTACAAGAATTCTACAGATGCTCCATAGAATGTATACTACCAGGATGCATTCCAGCTGATTATGCAACTGCTCTGTTCTTGACTACCTGAACCTGTAGAGAGCAGTGAACACAATCCAACACCGGCTCATTTTTCCTTTCAATTCAGTCCATTTTCATTGCGCACCACGTACATTTACTATTCTTTTATCATTACCATGTACACCGTTTACTTTATGAGCATCATGTAAATGTTATTTCATTGTATCCTGTGTGTATGCCAATAAACCACTCGAATCTGATCTGATTTACAATGTCTCTCCTCCCTACAACTCTGAGTGGAATCACATTAGGTACTGCTCAGGGAATCATCTGCATCAATGCTATTAGGAAAGCTAGGATGTTGAAAATGATGCAAATGGCAAGAAAATATTAAGCAAAGTAATCATTGAGTGATTGGCTTGTTGATTTTCTAATGGAGTGGTTTCCTCTTTAAGGATCTTATTCATTCTTGCTTATCTGTCTTGTGAGTGTGAGCATTTGCAATCATGTAGACATAGCTCAGGCTTACATAATATTCGGAGGAGGAGTTCCAGCTGCATTACACTCAAGTTCCAGAGGATTATGGGCAATTACTGTGGCATCCATGACTTCATCACCCCCTTCTATATTTGGAGGCACTGTACAAAGATAGAAAAGTAAAGCATGCAAATATTAGTGCAATCAAGACATGTGCACGTTGCGCAATTAAAAGTGTTTTGATTCCCACACATTTCCCGCTTACCACCTACATTCTGATGAACAGGGCAAAACATTCAGTTTTCAAATACACCTGCACACTCCGGAAAAAAAAGACACCACTTACTTTGACTTCTGTGAAAATTAGCTACCCATTAGATTTATGAATTTAGAAATATCTTCAAATAACATAATATTCTTTGTGGTTAGTTAATCAAGAACATATGGGAATATTTGAGAAAACAAAAAGCCTTTCCTATCCTTGTACCTGTCCTCGAAGTTGTAGATCCAGAAAGGTTTTTCACCTATCAGATGGAATTAGGCCCTCTGAATAGCTGACATTCATGGTTAATGCCTGCATGGGCAGCTGGCATGGAATTATTCAAATTTCAGTTAAGTTCACATTCGCAAGCCATTCGGCCCTTCGAGTCTACTCTGCCATTCAATCATGGCTGATCTCTGCCTCCTAATCAAAGTTAAATTGTGGGATCTTGAGAACTTAGATAACAGTGAAAGAATCATAATTGTGGGAAGATATGCACGCGAGAACATTTTAGCTTGAAGCATTAATATACATTAGGAGCATTTAATGTGAATGAAGTGACAGAATCTGTCAAAACACTTCATACATCAGGCTAAATGTGTAATCCACCAAGACTCAGTTATTCTCATGAGATTAAAGTTTATATGTGTGTCCAGAATTGTCCAAGGTAATTTCAAGCTCATGTGGCAAATCAGGGCTTGGGATCTACCCAAATTGAACTTGCTGCTGGGTTTGTGGGATTGCAAAAGCAAATGCTTACATTCTTTAAATTCCTTACCTAGAACATCCAAGGTGTACTTTATTTGGCTTTCTCCGGCAATACTACTAGCCACACACGTGTAGCCTCCTGCATTGGCCACGACCACATTGAGAATCTCCAACATCCTGCCTCCCTGCAGGACACGCGTGTGGTTAGTAGCTTTCACGGGACCCCCATCCTTCAGCCAAGTAAGAACTGGGGGAGGGTGGCCAGATGCCTTACAGTGCAGAACCACTGAGCTATTAGCAATTACTTTCTTCAGCAGAGGGATATCAGGCTGTCCTTCAACATTTGGAGGAACTGGAGAAAAAGATAATTAGAATAGATTAGTCCATTTAAATAAGTTATAAAATATATTAGAAAGTTTTGAGGTATACTTGGACGATTTCTCTGTACTGTAAATCATAATCAAACAGTTGTAGTGAAGACATTGATGTCAGCTGTGATATTATGATTTGCCTCAGTGCTTCTCAGATATGAAGAGGAAGAAAATTCCAGGATTGCTTTCTGGGAAGTGAATTATTGTGAGAAGAACCACGACTTAGCCCTGGATCTGGGCAAATCTTGGTTCCTCACCTAAGATTAATTGTTCACATCTCATTCTCTGGGCATAAGCTTATATTCCTTTTGAGAGCACAGGAACTCCTGTTCAGCTGTGATGTACTCTGAAACATCTTAAAAGAAACATCTTGTCTCTGTATAACATCCTTCCTCTTCACAGGTTCATCCTAATGTTTTTCCGACTTTTGTTGTATTTACTTTTAATTTATTGCAACAAAGTTTCCAATTATCTTAAACTTTTACAATAACCAGACAGATATACAACCTGCTGTGGTTTAAATCTCGATTCTTTCCCAACCCCATTAAAAAAAACTTTTGTTGGATTTTCTCTGCCTAGAGATTGGTTAAACTGCAAAAGAGGTTAAAATGTCAGTGGCTGGCAGTGCAGAAGAATGTGTCACACTGAGTAAAGTGAAATGCCCACAGTAAATCTGACCACATCCCTTGAAGAAATTTCACTCTCCACCCACTAGTTAAACCGTTGAGGCAGGGGTAAACCACTCAGCAAGGGATAAACCACTCAGGTGGTCTTCTACAACTCTTGCCCGATCTCTCCACTTATATTTGACTCAACTCACTGGAATTGTGTGAATGGAGAGGATAATTAATTGTAAAGTTGGTGAAGTACCATTAATTTATCCAGATTGGTCCAGATTCAAAATTCCCTTCTGTGGGTGGAGAGGAAGGAGCATTAAAGTCTACTGCCAAAAGCACAAACACTAACTATTGCTTAAAAAAAGCAAGCCAGAAGTGTCTTCAGAGAAACAAAAAAGTGTTGGTTCCCTGAAGTGAAAACAAGAATTTCCAATGGACGTAAAAGGAAATTTAATGCAAAGGTAAATGGAGTTATTACCATACACATCTAGCTCATAGAGTTTTTCAGCAGTTCCAGCGATGCTGGTGACACGGCAAGAATATTGACCAGCGTCTGATACATGGGCCCGAGGTATCTGAAGAAAGTGCCCTCTGTCAATATACGTAGCTTGCAGACTGGAGATGATTGGGCGCTTGGCTCTGTACCACGTTATGGCAGGCAGGGGAACGCCGCGAGCTTCACATTCCAGTAGGACAGGGTTGTTGAGCAGAACGGTCAGGTCACTTGAGATATTACCGCCTTTGATGCTAGGTGCAACTTTTGGAATAATGAAAAGACAGCAGCATAAATACAATCACTGAGCATTTGAAAGAGACACCTTGCACAATTTCTGAATATATAAGCAATTAAAGTAATAGAAATCATTCCGGCAGGGTTTAAGATTAGGGCAGGATATTTATGTTCCAAGAGGAAAATACCACACGTAAGTGACCAATTGATGTAGTACCGATGTATGTCTGGAGAAGAGTCTCGATCCGAAACGTCGCCCATTCCTTCTCTCCAGAGATGCTGCCTGTCCTGCTGAGTTACTCCAGCTTTTTGTGTCTATCTTCGGTTTAAACCAGCAAATGCAGGGAGCACAATGCAGGGAGTGCAGGGAGCAAATGCGAATGCAGGGAGCAAATGCACAAGAGCAGGGAGGTTCTACTGCAGTTGTACAGGGTCTTGGTGAGGCCACACCTGGAGTATTGCGTACAGTTTTGTAGGAAAGACATTCTTGCCATAGAGGGAGTACAGAGAAGGTTCACCAGACTGATTCCTGGGATGATAGGACTTCCATATGAAGAAAGGCTGGATAGACTCGGCTTGTACTTGCTGGAATTTAGGAGATTGAGGGGGGATCTTATAGAGGCTTACAAAATTAAGGGGTTGGACAGGCTAGATGCAGTAAGATTGTTCCCAATGTTGGGGAACTCCAGAACAAGGGGTCACAGTTTAAGGATAAGGGGGAAGTCTTTTAGGACCGAGATGAGAAGATCTTTTTTCACACAGAGAGTGGTGAGTCGTGGAATTCTCTGCCACAGAAGGTAGTTGAGGCCAGTTCATTGGCTATATTTAAGGGGGAGTTATTTAAGGGTGTGGCCCTTGTGGCTAAAGGGATCAGGGAGTATGGAGAGAAGGCATGTACAGGATACTGAGTTGGATGATCAGCCATGATCATATTGATGCAGGCGGTGCAGGCTCGAAGGGCCGAATGGCCTACCCCTGCACCCATTTTCTATGATTCTATGATTCTTACACACATAGAGTAAAAAGACTGAATTCACTGTTTGCATTGATTTAGCTGATCTCAGGTGAGACCAAGGCCATAAAGCCAAAAGATCATAAGACATAGGTGCAAAATTAGTCAATTTGGCTCATGGGGTCTACACCACCATTTGGTCTTAGCTGATGAATTTTTCCCTCTCAACCTCATTCCCCTGCCTTCTCCCCGTAACCTTTGACAATTTTACTAATCAAGAAAGACACGGGCTTAAGTACATTGTGTAAACTGAGAGAAATTTTAGAATGATCAAATTGATTAATTCAATGTTAACAGATCATCAGGAGAGTCTGTTTAACAGCTATCAAAACAATTGACTGGTTAATCAACAGTTCAGATTACTATGAGATGTATCACATTGAACATCCAAACAATTATTATTCTGACAGATCAAGTTATATCACTATTAGATCCCTTGCCTGGGATCGATGCTCCAACTGCGGATTTCAACATCGAGGAGCTCGCAATCTCGGATGGAGACTGATGTGGGGAAGCTCCAAAGTCGTAGGAGGTTCGACTAGCCCGGACCTGGGGTCTGATCGCCCGGCGTGAGGGAGCTGAGATCCCCCCCAATACGGGAGCTTGATCGCCCCGACGTGGAGGGCTTAACCGCCGGTTGCAGGAGCCAAGATCGCCCGGACAATGGAAGGGTCGAGTGCCCCGAACGCGGGAGAATAAAGAAGGGAAGAAGATTGAACTTTTTTTTGCCTTCCATCACAGTGAGGAATGTGGAGGAGTCACTGTGGTGGATGTTCATGTTAAAAATATATTTGGGTGTCTCGTTGCTCTTTATTGGTATGACTGTATGGTAAATCCAATTCCTCGTATGTTGAAAAACATACTTGGCTAATAACGTACTATTTTGAATATTATTATGATTACGATGTTCTTTCATTTCATTGTCTATAAATGTTATGACTTAGTTTGCCTTAACAACACCATCACTTCCATTTGCAAAGGAAAGATTGCTTTATTCATTTGTGGATAAACACTGCAAATGTAAATATTTCAATTATTGTATCTTATAATTTGTACCATGCACTTAGATTGAGGGTGAATTAGACTTTAATGAAATCCAATTGCAACTTTCAAGATGTTTATGAGAAAATTAATAATACTATTTCAAATGCAGCTTTTATCTTAAACCTGCTAAAAGCAAAGCACAAAGTGCTGGAGGAACTTAGTGGGTCAGGCAGCAGCTGTGGAGGGAATGAACAAGCAACATTTCTGGTCAGGGAGTTCTTCAAACTTGCCACATCACTTTGATAATGTATTTAACTTTAACCCTCTACTTCAACATCCTACAACAGTAAGGCGCTAGCCCTTAGCTTACAAAAATAATATTTGGTTCTGATCAATTTTTATTTGGTGCTGAATATTAAACTGTAGCTGGGGCTAACTAAGAACTGGGAGAGAATGTAGGAAAATATTCTAGTTATGTCCTTAACTGCTTTCTTGAAGCTGAATTGGAACTTGGAGCGGGATACCGAATGACTACTGTTGTTTTCTCCAGTTTTAAGGCAACATTCATTCAAACATTCATTCACATTAGAATGTCTGCACAACAAAGAATATCCACTCGAAGGAGGAAGGATTATTAGAGTAACACCGGAGCATTAAGCCTATCTGACCACACAGTCGTTCAAACAGGACACTAACATGCTTAATTATTTTGAATTTTGTACAATACATACTATTTCCTCAGCTGGTTAAATTAACTGCATGGTGGAGGAAGCAACTATTAGATTTTCTAATGGTAATTTAACGTATATTCACAGCTATTAATCCAATAGTTGACATCATTCCAACACGATAATTGATTAAACTGTTAAAATATTTACAATGTTAAAAGGTAACAAATTTCTGGTTTCGTTGACAATAACCTGTTCATAATTTCCAGCATTTTCAATCGGTTTTAAAGATTGCCAGCATTTTATTTCTGGTGTGTACAATTTTTAGTTGGAAAAGTAATATTTATGCACAATCTTTAGTCATTAATATATATCTTTTTTTTGTAGAATCAAGACATTTTTAAAATGCAGAGAGAAAATGTTGGAAATCCTAAGCAGGTTAAACAAGATCTGCAAGAAAGCCACAGAGCCAATGTTGATAACTTTTCATAAGAACTAGGGACAGTGAGGATTCAAGTGGCAGTGAAGGGGAGAGTTGGGAAGAACAAATATTTTTTTTTGTGATTGGATGGTGAACAAGCGAGGTTGAAATTGTTTTGCCTGTTGGAGCAACAGCCTCAGAATTTTCTAAATATGTTAGAATGTCTTGGTCTTCACAACTGTAAAACTGATGAGACATACAGTTGCAGTGGGGGGTTCTTTGTAGCAGAATACTGCACTTGTATATAAAATTATGGCAAAATTGCATTATGAGCAGTCCTACCACAGGCGTGGACCCATTGGACAATCATGGTTGTATGGACTTTCTGAAAGCACTAGCCAATTAGTCCTAATCATTACCCTTTTACGTAGGCCTACAAATCTTCCTTTTTCAAGTATTTGTCCAATGCTCATTTGAAAGATAATTGAACCTGCTTTTCAGGCAGCGCATTCTCGATCATAACATTGCATTATGCAAGAAATGTCATCATCACTCTCTTGAGATTAAGTTTAACTTGTTAGAAAATGAAGTTTTGCTTCCATGCCTGGCAATCAATTGCTGGTTTCCTGCCATTCAAATTTCACATTCTCCTTTGCCCTATCTTTAAAGAGGCAGATGCCAGGGACCACCATTGGTTCTTTTAATTTTACAGATTGTATGCCTCGTTGTCACTTTCCCCTCAGCTAACAATGAACTATTCCACATTTCCTTGATCAGCCTGTTTTGATCTGTCATTTTCACACCTTACCCTTCCATATCTCTAGTCTCCCTCTCCCCTGACTCTCAGCCTGAAACATCACCCATTCCTTCTCTCCAGAGATGCTGCCTGTCCAGCTGAGTTACTCCAGTATTTTGCGCCTATCTTTGGTGTAGACCAGCACCTGCAGTTCCTTTCTATGCATTACATAGAAACATCGAAAAGAGGTGCAGGAGTAGGCCATTCGGCCCTTTGAGCCTGCACTGCCATTCAATATGATCATGGCTGATCATCCAACTCAGTATCCTGTACCTGCCTTCTCTCCATACCCCCTGATCCCTTTAGCCACAAGGGCCACATCTAACTCCCTCTTAAAAATAGCCAATCAACTGGCCTCAACTACCTTCTGTGGTAGAGAATTCCAAAGGCTCACCACTCTCTGTGTGAAAAATGTTTTCCTCATCTCGGTCCTAAAGGAATTCCCCCTTATCCTTGTGACCCCTTGTTCTGGACCTCCCCGACATTGGGAACAATCTTCCTGCATCTAGCCTGTCCAACCCCTTAAGAATTTTGTAAGTTACTATACTCACTCTTCTAAATTCTAGCGAGTACAAGCCGAGTCCATCCAGTCTTTCCTCATATGAAAGTCCTGACATCCCAGGAATCAGTCTGGTGAACCTTCTCTGTACCCCCTCTATGGCAAGAATGTCTTTCCTCAGATTTGGAGACCAAAACTGTACGTAATACTCCAGGTGTGGTCTCACCAAAACCCTGTACAACTGCAGTAGAACTGCAGTAGAACCCCCCTGCTCCTATACTCAAATCCTTTCGCTATGAATGCTAACTTACCATTTGCTTTCTTCATTGCCTGCTGCACCTGCATGCCTACTTTCAATGATTGGTGTACCATGACACCCAGGTCTCATTGCATCTCCCCTTTACCTAATCTGCCATGCATTTGCCCACTCACCCAGCCTATCCAAGTCACCTTGCAGCCTCCTAGCATCCTCCTCACACCTAACACTACTCCCCAGCTTAGTATCATCCGCAAACTTGGAGATGTTGCATTCAATTCCCTTGTCCAAATCATTAATATATATTGTAAATAGCTGGGGTCCCAGCACTGAGCCTTGCGGTACCCCACTAGTCACTGCCTGCCATTCTGAAAAGGCAGTGACTAGTGGGGTAGAATGCCATTCTGCCATTCCTACCCTTTGCTTCCTGTCTGCCAGCCAGTTCTCTATCCACATCAATACTGAACCCCCAATACCGTGTGCTTTAAGTTTGTATACTAATCTCTTATGTGGGACCTTGTCGAAAGCCTTCTGAAAGTCTAGATATAACACATCCACTGGTTCTCCCTTATCCACTCTACTAGTTACATCCTCGAAAAATTCTATAAGATTCGTCAGACATGATTTACCTTTCGTAAATCCATGCTGACTTTGTCCAATGATTTCACCACTTTCCAAATGTGCTGCTATCCCATCTTTAATAACTGACTCTAGCAGTTTCCCCACTACCGATGTTAGACTAACTGGTCTGTAATTCCCCGTTTTCTCTCTCGCTCCTTTTTTAAAAAGTGAGGTTACATTAGCTACCCTCCAATCCTCAGGAACTACTCAAGAATCTAAGGAGTTTTGAAAAATTATCACTAATGCATCCACTATTTCTGTGGCTACTTCCTTGAGTACTCTGGGATGCAGACTATTTGGCCGTTCAATTTACCCAACACCACTTCCCGGCTAACCTGGATTTTACTCAGTTCCTCCATCTTATTTGACCCCCGGTCCCCTGCTATTTCCGGCAGATTATTTATGTCTTCCTTAGTGAAGACAGAACCAAAGTAGTTATTCAATTGGTCTGCCATGTCCTTGTTCCCCATGATTATTTCAACTGTTTCTGACTGCAAAGGACCTACATTTGTTTTAACTAATCTCTTTCTCTTCACATATCTATAAAAACTTTTGCAGTCAGTTTTTATGTTCCCTGCCAGTTTTCTTTCATCATCTATTTTCCCTTTCCTAATTAAGCCCTTTGTCCTCCTCTGCTGGACTCTGAATTTCTCCCAGTCCTCTGGTAGGCTGCTTTTTCTGGCTAATTTGTATGCTTCATCTTTTGTTTTGATACTATCCCTGATTTCCCTTGTTATCCATGGATGCACTACCTTTCCTGATTCATTCTTTTGCCAAACTGGGATGAACAATTGTTGTAGTTCATTCATGCAGTCTTTAAATACCTTCCATTGCACATCCACTGTCAACCCTTTAAGAATCACTTGCCAGTCTATCTTGGCCAATTCACCTCTCATACCTTCAAAGTTACCTTTGTTTAACTTCAGAACCCTTGTTTCTGACTTAATTATGTCACTCTCCATCCTAATGAAGAACTCAACCATATTATGGTCACTCTTGCCCAAGGGGCCACGCACAACAAGACTGCTAACTAACCCTTCCTCATTACTCAATACTTCCTCATTACTCAATAGTTCTCTTGTATCCAAGGGAATGCAACTTTATGAAAATGCTGAACAATACTTTGGATGATTTTAGTTGCTTATATATTATTTAAATATACTTTTCTATGCTTCAGCATTTGTATAGAACATCAGTCATCAATTCTGGCAGGAAATCAAAACCATAGGAACACATTTGAGGTTGTGGTACAATGCATCTCTTGAACATTCCTCCCATGGGAAGGCAGAGGCCATGTATTTATTATATATCATTGTTCAAATAATTTACTAAGCATATTATACCTGATGTCCCTAAAGTTTTTCAAATATTAATTGGCTAATAGTTTGCAATGTAGCTTACTATGTGAACTGAGGCTGCATTGAAAGATATGTTTGTCCAAAGTCCATGTGTTCTGAAAGTTTAACACTTAGATGCAGGGTAACGAGTTAATGAGGCCTGCGTGATGTGATGCACAGTTTCTCACAGGATTATTTTTCTTATTTACCTCTTATTAAAATTGTTAATGTAATGTATTTGATTCTTTCAGTGAAAAAGGAAAACACAATTAAAACAAAAATCATTTGCTGAGCATAGTATTCTGGTTAAAAATATGAATTCACAAACACCGCTAGAAACTGCTCACAGTTACCAGAGAAGCCGAATGACCTGAATGAAGCCTTTTAGTTCAGTTAGACCTGATGTTTTATACTGTAAATCCATCCAGCTGTTTCTCAGATGAGGTTTGGTCAGCCTGTTGAGATAATTACTCTTCATATCCAGCATCTGGTTTCCTGCACTGTGCAGTGCAAGATGTCATAAGTCTTTATCTCTGCACACATGTGTGTAAGCTATGGATACATTCATTAATTTATATACTTCCTGTATATGATTAGTAGCATAAGAGTTTAATTAAATTAACATTGTAGTAAGTTTAGGGAGGGCTATGAGGAACCTGCATCCACTGATGGAGTTTCCCTTTTTGCATTTTGAGCCTTTCACATTATGTCTGAAAATGTTGTGATTTGAAAAATTCCTCTCCTATCCATGCCTAACAATTATGCAGTTGAAGGTATGATCACAGTGTGGAGTTACAAATTCAGAGAACTAGAATAATGATCAAATTAAATCCCCATCATTTTCTGTTAATTATATATATCCGGAATGAAAAGGCTTATGACAATAATGAATGTTCTTCTAATTACTGGTTTATCTATTTTTTTGGAGAAGGAAATCTGCAGTTCTTATATGGTCAGACATACATGTAACTGCAGACTTGGTGTGGGAACAGGTCTCTGAAATATCCTGGAGACGCATTCAGCTGTACAACGTTACAACCACAATATACAACACACTCCATTAAACTACATTTAACTCAGCTGAATCTGCAGAGTCTCCTCATCATAACCGGATGAAAAGATTGGGAGAATAAACCCACAAGTAACAGCCAGATCGTCTGGCTCAGTGAACTAGCTGACAAACAGGCACCTTCACCATCCCTGGGAATTTTTTTTCCCTCCAGCAGGATTGGTGGCACTGTTGTACACTGCTGGGCATTTGGGATCTCAACTGATCCAACTCCACAAATACTCAGGCCATTAGGCTAAATATGTAAATTCAGGACCAAATTCCTTCTAACGACCCCCGCCCTCCCTCAGTACATTAATCAGAACTTATACGTTGAAAATTACTTGGAACATATATTAACAGCTTCATGAGCACAGAATGTGCCCTGGCTGGGGGGCTTCACCATCTATCACCAAGGATAGTCTGACAGCACCACCTCTCAGCAAGCAGGCTGGGTTCTCAAAATCATGGCTGTCCATCTGGGCTGCAACCAGTGAAGAGAACAACTCTCGGGAGCTGCTGCTTAACCTCACCAAAGTACCTGCTGCGTTTCTCTCACTGTCATGATAGTGAAAGATATTTTTTGCTATTTTGTTTAGCCTCAATGCTATGTCGTTTTTGTTTAATCCCCAGATCTTTATTTTACCATCCTTTTAATGTGGTTCTGCCTGCTCCCGTATTTGCAGCAGTCAACCACCCCCCCTCTTTCCTGTAGGATTTGCATTTTCTCCTCCTCATTTGACGAAATGTATCCATTGCCAAACCTTTCCAAGCCAACAGGGTAAGGATGAGGCAATAGATCGATTGGAACAGCTACTAGTTATTTACAACATGAAGTGCCCCTTTCTGACCTGAAAATTTGGATTCGGAAAGAAAAAGGTCAATTAAAACCCAACCGCAAAATACAGTGTGTCTCTCCTTGTGCTTCCCTATTATGATGCATGATATTATTGTAGTTTAGTTTAGTTAAGAGACACAACATGGAAACAGGCTATTCTGCCCTCCGAATCCGCGCCAACCAGCAACCCCCGCATATTAACACTATCCTACACACATTAGGGACATTTTTTTTTCATTTACCAAGCCAATTAGCCTACAAATCTGTACATCTTTGGAGTGTGGGAGGAAACCGAAGATCTTGGAGAAAACCCTTGCAGGTCACGGGGAGAACAGAGAAACGGCATACAGACAGCACCTGGTAGTCGGGATCGGACCCAGGTCTCTGGCGCGGCAAGTGCTGCAAGGCAGCAACTCTGCCACTGCGCCACCATGTCGCCCCAATGTGAGTACACCATTTAAACCAGCCAGTACAAATAGATGCAACACATGTCTTGCAGAATTCATGAAGCTGAGCATATTTTGGCATGAGAGCGGAAAGTTAAAATATCCATCTGCAATTGTGTATCTTTGATTTGAGTCATCCTGTTCGATAGTCGAATACCAGTACCACATTACCGAGACCAACCTCTGAGAATGTGACTCTTGGCCACAATCCTGATGATATTAACTTTACAGTTCAGTAACTCAGCATAAAATAATTGAATAACAAAACATCTCCAAAACAGAACAAAACAGTACCTCAAACCAGCAGGAAAAGGTGAACTAACCATAGACGTTGAGTTTGAACTCCTTGAATCGTTTTCCTGCAGCATTCACAGCGCTGCATTGGTAGTTGCCTTGGTCAGATAAACGTGCACTCTTTATTTGTAGCACCTGGCCATCATTTCTTACCTCCATGTTAGGGCTACCCAGGAACAGAACCCTGTTGTGAAAATTGAGTTATTTTACTACTATTCCTGAAGGTGTAATATGGTAACAAATCTTCACCTGATAATACATGACTTCTATAAGAGGGCTCAGGATGGTTCCAAGGACCACATTAACGTCCACGTTTTTGGTTACAAAAATGCCAACATGACTTGTGTTGCTGTGCAGCTTCTTGTTTATAGCCCTGGATCACTGTTGTGTATATCAGGGAATAATAATGCTGAAGAGCTTGCAAAACCATCAAAAAGGCAGTTCACCACTGCCAAAAAAACCCAAATTTAAAGTGCTAACAAAGGATGATGCCAAACTCTTATCTATCTGTCCATGGATACTTTTGCATCAGTAGCTCAGCTAGGCCTTTGCTGACACAGAATCAATGTCACTATTGAGAATGTCAACTACATTGCTAACTATATTTTTGAAGCTGTTCTTAGTCAGGTTATCTTTTATGTTCATAAAATTAATAGATTTCTCATGCTACGAATATAAATTAAAACACTGCATTTTGCTCCGATACCTTGATTCTTTATGAAAATGTTAATGATAGGGTTCCAAACTGAGAAAGTAAAAGATTAGAGCTATCTATATTCTTACTGGTCCCATCAATGCAATCATTGATTTACATGCATGATTCCTCCAGAATTTAATTATGCAAAATCATAATGATCTTTTATTTCAATAGAAGTATAATACGTAATGCTATATTTTTAAGTGTCCAACTGTACATATTACCACGATAACATCACGTCAACACTGCTGTGGACTAATGGGTCACACATAATAGAAATAATTTAAAATTAAATCACACAAAAGTAGGCCCAAAGCTGTTTTATAACTAACCCTGAAGCCAAACCTAATATACGAGCTGTTTATAGGGGCAGGACATTGTGGCCCTGTTTCCACCAATCTTTCCACCACCACGCACAAGAAGCGACAAGACAGACACCATTGTATGCAGATGCCGAAAAGTGTGTTCAGCTCTGGCTGAACAACTTCTAATCTTGTGTGTGGATTCGACAAGAAGAAGAAGCTGCTTATACGTTTATTTTCTTATTCTTCATGAACATGATTTTTCTGTCTGCAACTTTTCAGAGAACAAAATATCTGATGAAAGGCCATTGAAAGTTTTGCAAAAATTCAGTAAACAGTTGTTTGGATTCGACATGAATGCTTTTGGCTTCAAAGTACATTGGGCATCGACAGCTTGCTGCTTCCAAAAGTGGCAGATAGGAAGTGGGTTCACAATCTGAATTCTAGGCATTAATCTCCTCTGGTGTGTGCTCAGGACATTTGTTGCTTAGGATTAAAGTTGAAGAAGAAGAATGAAGTTCATTTTCACCTTATTTTATATTGCCTTCTTATTTCCATATACTCCTGGCATGACAAGATGTTACAACACAGAAATAAGCTATCAAATGACTGCTCTGTGATTGAGCATTTCAATTACTCCTAGGCTCATAGCCTTTTTCCTTTCATATATTTATCTAATTCATTTTGTGATTGTCAGTGGTGAATTTCTGTCCACCAACTTCAGATCATAATAACATGCTGTATATAAAACATGACACCTCTGAGACCTTTGCCAAACATCTTTGTCCTCTTCACCTTCCCTTTTGCCATCAAAAACAGTTTTTTTCTATTTCTCTGCAGTTAAACAGTCAATGCCACAGCAGTCAGTGCCGTCCAATGACCCAGGTTTGATCTTGATCTTCAGGTATCTGCTGTTCTCGTCTTGAGCACACTGGTTAACGTGCATATGAGAGAGATTAATTTACAGGAAAATGTGGGGGAACAGAACTGAGATGAATGACCTCTGAGCATCATGGACTTGATGGGTTAAATAGTCACCTTCTATGTTAAAAGGAAATAAGAGAAAGCTTTCCTAATATAGAACAGTCTTTAATCAAATAACTTCTTAACCCCGGCTCCAGAATTTCCTGAATGATGGCCAATCGCTTGAAACAGATCTCACATAAAACCTGAATAGTTTTTAAATGAGAGAGAGGAATATACATGTTCTCACTTTGTTCTTTCCATTCTCATGTAGCTGTGGCCCTACAGTTAGAACACCTTGGCATGTTGACCTAGACCACTCTGATTAAAGAGCCTCCAGCAGAAAACTGTCGGCATTTTAGGAAAAAGTGCTTACCTGTGGTCCTTGTACCACTGAATATGTGGAAATGGAATGCCTTGGACTTTACACTCCAGCGATGCTTCCTGATTCAGAATCACTGATACTTCACTTGGACTGCCAGCATCTATTATACTCGGAGGAACTTGGGGAAATGAACAAAGCAGAAGAATGTAAGTGGTATGAAATCAGAGAGAGAGTTGGTTCATTATATCTTTCGGAAAATCTAGGTGAATGGCAAAAACAGAGTAATGCTAAGGTTGAAAGAGTAGATGGAACTTGAATTTAACCAGCACTCGTGATTATCTGAGATGAAGTTAATACTGTAATGGCAAATTTCCAATTTTACTTCGGAGTCACGTGAGTGACTATGTGAAGAAGCCCCGCCTGGCGCTTGATCGGCATTACGTCGACGCTGACGGCAGAGCAAGAGCTGCAGAGGCAGCTCCTCTACAGCAGTAGGTACGGGACCGCAGGTAAGTGCAGTTGAAATACTTACAGGGCATATCCAAACTCCGTGGCTGGTGCATAGAGCCACCAGGAGTTAAAAAAGAAACGGAATTTAAAAGAAAAAATAAAATAAAAGTTAAAATGAAAAGAAAAAACTCCGGGGAAAAAAAGTTTAAAAAAGCGTCCCAGGGGAAAACTCAGCGATCGGGACGGCAGATTAGTGCGGAGCCGGTTCCGATACCGGTGGCCGTTAAAATTACCGTTAGGGAGAATGCTCCACAAACTTTTGGCTATGAAGAAAACAAATTCTACGCGGGGGAAAAAAAATGTAGTTTAAAAAGTTAAAAAGGAAAATAAATACTCCGGGTGAAAAAATGGAGTTCAAAAGTTAAAAAGAAAAGAAAAAACTCCAGATGGAAAAACTCCAGTGGGGAGGAAAAAATATAAAAGTCAGAGAGGCCATGATTTAAAAAGTTCCAATAAAAAGGCCTCCAGACAAAAAAGCTTTATGGCTTAAAATTAATGGAGAAAGACTCCAAAAATAAAACATTAAAATAAAGGGTTTAAAAAGGCCCAGAATATTCCCAAAAAACAAACCCTGAGGGGGTTTCCATATATTAATATATATGGTGGAATTTATCAATGTGGGAATATCTACCTCGGATTGTTTTGGAGGTAGTCTCCTTGAGGAACAACTCAGGAGTAACCAGGGCAGTAAAAGAATATGAAAAAACTGACCCTTAAGTTGCATTGATAGTGGTGGCTGGTCATAAAGTACCCACCACAGCACAAATATATACATACAGGTGTACTAGGTACGATACCTGAATGAAGGAGTGAGGCCATGGAAAGTGACGATGGAAACCAAAATTAATTGGTCTCTCACCAAAGCTGTTATGGTTGAAAGAGCAGAGTTATTGATAAAACTTTTTATGTTTTATTAAGGTATCAACGGCGAAACAGATTATGGTACCTAAGTCTCAATTATATGGAGACATAAGGAAATACGATTTCAAAGTATTTCAAGCTGGTGCGTGGCATCACTACTTATGTAAAACAAATAAAACATTGTGCAATAACCAAAACATTTAAAATAAAAAGACAAATTGCCATTAGTTTGTGGAGCTCAATGGGAGAAAAATATATAATAAAAAATATATATATATATATATATATATATATATATATATATATATATGTAATTGTTATTGGGACCAATTTTGCACTTTAGATTTGCAGGTCAAAACAGATCAAGTTATGTTAAACTCCTGATTATTATGGAGTAAACCTGCCTCAGGATAAATCAAAGACATTGATTACAAAGGAAAGACTATTGGTCATTAAACTTTGGAAAAATTATGATCCAATGTAAGATTTGATAATGGATCAAAACAAAGGCAGGAGTATGATAAATAAATATTTATCCAACACAGCCTTATGTGAACCCATATGATTGGGAAGAAAAGGCTTCATGTACATTTGAAGAGGTGCAAAAACTTGTTACAGAAGAAGTTGATGAAATCTCCAATTGTGGGAGATTACAGGTGTGTTATGATCAATGATATGGCATAACAAAGGGTTGATTTATTTTAATGTGTAAAGGATCTACAAAAAATTTGTAGAAGGAATTGGTTCACCCGTATAGGAAAACCTAAAAATTGATTTTAGGTTTGCACCCAAAATATCTTCAATAAAGAAGAGGTGCGTAAATTTGTATCATAAATTTCTCCAGGGAATAGAAGATGTGGTGGTAAAGCCATACAAGACATCATTTTAAATACACTTTTATAGTGTAAAAACATTTTATTAAAATGGACATCTTCAACATTGGAAAACAGTTGTTATTAACAAATTGTTAATCATTACTATAAGACTCGAAGGATTGGTATTTAGTACCAATTTATTATCATATTTACAGGTGCTTGAAATTAGAATGGGTCAGCTGTGCAAGTTAAGACATTGTCTAATGGATTAAACTCAGTTCTAGGCTGTTCACATAATTACTGGAACAATTGCACTGATAAGAAGATCAGCACTTGCACTAATGAGGACATGGTCATGGTTTATCTTGATCACATTTTTAATTGGAAGGTTGATCAGGAGTCAGCTGCAAATTAGTGCAGCAATTACAAGCCTGTTGAGAAGCGAGGGTCCTGACGCATCCAATAAAACCTATGTTTTAGGCATTCATAAACATTCCTAAATTACTATTCTGGATTTAGGAGTAATTCAGCACCATATGAGGGGGAAAAATGTTTTGCGAGATACAAATATGTCTCATTGCTTTGTTGACAAACTTTGTCCCTCCATCAGAGAAGGAGCTTAGGTAAAAAAGCTCCAAAAAGGGGAAAACACAAGTATTATAAGAGTATGCAGGCCTTTGTTGACAGGCCTATGCAAATACCAAAGGATACGTTATCAGAATTAAAGTAGTGGATAGAAAAGGTCCACAAGCTGCTTTAAATATATACGCTTAGCAGCCATTGCAAGCTGAAGCAAGTATTATCAGATGATGGATAGCTTCTGTGATTATTTGGGTTAAGATAAGAATAATATCTATTCTTATCAAGTTAATATTTGATACGTCCCTTGTTTGGGACTACGGACAATAACACCAGGTAATTACAAATGGATTGTCCTAAGAAATTTCTCCAAACATTTGTATTAATTATTGGAGTATCAGGAGTTTTTATGGATTAAATGCCTATTGTTCTATTATGAAAGTGTGCATGTCATATCAGGTGAACAATACCACGGCTGTGGCATATATCAATCACATGAGTCAAGTAAGATCATTATCAAGTGATTATCTGGGTAACCAGATGTGGCGTATTCTAAAAATGTTTTAGTCCAGCTGTTTATCTCTAAGGAAGAGACAATGTTGTCGCAGACAACAAATCAGGGGAAAAACATTGTCAGTAATATGGATTACTTACCATTAATCTGGTTGTATCCAGATTAAATCACCGATCTCTCAAATGTTCTCGTGGGAAAACCGAGAACAGGAGCGGTGGATGCATTTCGCTAAATTACATGAGGAAAGATGTTCTTTTATGTTGCGAGGTAGAAAAAGGTTGTTGGGCTACAATAGGAAATGAGGAATGGGATTGCTCCGTTGAGAGTCAGCATGATGCAAAGGGCTGAATAACCTCCTTCTGTGTCATAATAAATAGCTTGCCAACCTTTCCTCATAGGACAATTCGCCCATTCTAAATTTCAGTCTCTGAAACCTTCTCTGAACTGCTTCCATCCGTTACATCCATCCCAAACTGAGATCAATTCTGTACACAAAAAGCTGGAGAAACTCAGCGGGTGCAGCAGCATCTAAGGAGCGAAGGAGATAGGCGACGTCGCCTATATTCTTCGCTCCTTAGATGCTGCTGGACCCGCTGAGTTTCTCCAGCTTTTTGTGTAACCCTCGATTCTCCAGCATCTGCAGTTTCTTCGTTAACACTCAATTCTGTACATATTGCGAATGTAACTGGCCTATATAACGAAAGCATAATCTCCCTACAAGCTGCATTTAAATTTGAATTTAATTTACAAGTTGTATTTAATTCTCTTAGCAATAAACTAAAACATTGTTAGCTTTCCAAAATCATTGCTGAACCTGTGCACTAGCCTTCTGTGAATCTTGCATGAGGATACCCAGCCTATTCAGTATCTCAGAAATCTGCAATCTCTCACAATTTAGAGAAAATGCTTCTTTCTAATTTTTCCTGTCAAAACGGTCAATTTCACATTTTTCTCTGTGTCCAATTTTTGAAACTCATAATCCATTTGTAGCCACCTTATGTCCTCTGGACAACTTAAGTCCCAACTAATATTCGTGCCATCAGCAAATTTAGCAACTAAACCACAGTGCCTCATTCAAGTCATCCATATAAATTGTAAAAAGCCTCGCACCATTCCGTGGTAATCTCTCGTTAACCTAGTCAATCAGAAAATAACCCATCAACTATCTAGTCATAGTCATAGAGTCACATCTACACCAATATGTTACCTCCCCCCCCTCCCCATGAGCTTTCTGAAAATATCTTTGATGAGGCACCTAATCAAGTGCCTTTAGGAAATTTAAGTATAGTGTTCACTGGTTCTCCATTGACCATGGCACGTTATTTCATCAAAGACCTCCAATAAATTGGTCAAACAAGATTTCCCTTTTATGAAACCAGGTTGACCTTGCCTGATAAATGTAGGCTTTTCAAAGCATCCTGCCATAATGTTTTAATAATAGCGTCAAACATTTTCCCTTTGAATATGTTTCCTAATAAGACTAGTAACTTCCTGCATTCTGCCTTACGCCTGTTTTAAATACATAGTAATTTACTACTTATCTATACCAACAGTTTTACAAGGAATAAAAGGGATGCATGTTACCCTGTAGAGGGGCAGCGTCTTAAACACGAGAACTTGGACTGTAAATGAGTAAATCTCCAACCAACAAAGGCAGAACCTATAACTACATAAGGACCTGTGTGTTTATATTAATAAATGTCTTCATCCATAATTGCTTTTTTTTTTCATTGTTCCATGACTGAGAATGTCAGTAAAACTTTGTGCAAAAATAAAACCATCCATCAATTTATCGATGGGTATTATGTGTAAAGAAAGCACATCTTAGTACACTTGTACCTCGCTTGATTTTCAGGATGAATTCTTGGAAGGAGAATACTTATGGAGTCGTCACCAAAAGAGGCCATTATAACATTATGGACAGAGATGTGTCTAACAGTGCTTCAGTGTCAAGATCCTTCAGTAACTCCTGTCCTCCTCTGGCAGTAATGACCCATCCACAGGGCAATGTAGAGAGGGTGCCTGTGAGAGCTTGTACGGGTGGGTTGGGGCCAACGTCATGGCCACTCAGGGCTGCCCTATAAAGTGGGTCATGGTTAGAGACAGCAGCTTCCCCATGCATTGTCAGGCGAAGCTAAACGGCCAGGGGTCACCTTTGATGTTACCATAGAGAAATCTCTGCAATAGGGAGAGCTACAAAACCATAGAACGACAAGAAGGTGCAAATGTGTCTTATCAATTAGTTCAAGTAAGTGTATTGTCTTTTGAAAAGACATAATATATGAACATTATACAAATATTATGAACACTGGAAATGATGAGAACGTCCATAGAAATTGGGCATGGATGGAGAAAGTGCAGCCAGCAATGGTCCACACTCACTGTGAGTGTCAAGCTGGCTGTGCGAGCACCAGCAAAGGGCAGAGCTTCATGCTAGGTTCCTTGTACAGTGGTACACAGCAACAAGAAGGGTAGGGATGGCCCAGGTTCCTGGCACCATGAGCACAATCCAAGCTCTACAAGTTGTAAATATTTAGATGGGAGGATCAAGGGCATTATGTTAAATCAAGGCTCTGTGGCTCGAGGTAAATGAGATACCAGTATCAACAAGGTAGACAAAAATGCTGGAGAAACTCAGTGGGTGCGGCAGCATTTATGGGGCGAAGGAAATAGGCAATGTTTTGGGCCGAAACCCTTCTTCAGACTGAGTTCCTTCTTGAACATGCCAGTACCTATAAAGTACATGTATATTGAAATATATGATATTTCATATAAAGCTATATGATACACACGATATACATAGAAAATAATGCAAATGCTCAACAAAGCTGCATCAGTGGAGAGAAAAAGAGTCAATGATTCAGGTTGATGCCTGAACTACTAAGCATTTACTGCTTTTATTTCATATTTCCAGGATCCATAGTCATTCATTTCTAGATTATCATATGATATGTAACATTTTGCACAATATCTAATAACCTATCTATTCAGTGCTGTTTCAAATCCATGTCAACTCACCTAGCACTTCCAAGTTGAAAATCTTCTCTGCAGTTCCAGCAATGTTGATTCCTCGACAGGTGTATCTCCCTGTGTCACCAGTTGCAGTCTTGTGCACTCTCAGGGTCTTTCCTCTGTTCAATATCTGTATGGCATGACTGCCTCTAACCTGGACGATATATTGAAAATATATCTTATCATGTAACATTCAATCTTAGCTAATATTAGATATACACAATGATGTAAATAGCAAATTTCAGGCTTCTGGAAATATGTTTTGGGCATCTGACGATGCTATTCTGTTTGTGGAATGTAATCACTCACAGCAGGAGTTTGGCAATTCTAGTACCTCTAGGATTTGTAGATATGAGAGGAATGAATGAGAGGAATAGATTGGATAGATGCACAGATCCTCTTGCCCAGAGTCGGTGAATTGAAGACCAGAGAACATAGGTTTAAGGTGAAGGGGAAAAGATTTAATAGGAATCTGAGGGGTAACATTTTCACACAAAGGTGTATGGAACAAGCTGCCAGAGGAGGTAGTTGAGGCTGAGACTATCCCAATGTTTAAGAAACAGTTAGACAGGTACATGGATAGGACAGGTTTGGAGGGATATGGACCAAGCGCAGGCAAGTGGGACTAGTGTAGTTGGGATATTGTTGGCCGGTGTGGGCAAGTTGGGCCAAAGGGCCTGTTTTCACACTGTATCACTCTATGACTATATCTCAGTACCAACTCTTCCTTTATTTAGCTATGTTACTCAATTGGTAAGAATAACAATGCTCTCATGTCTGGTTTCATATAACTACAGTTACAGTCCTTTACATCTCGGCTTTCATTCAGTAACTTCAGAAAGTACTGAGTTACTTTCACTCAGTAACTTGTTACTGAGGGTCTTAGTGCTGAAGAGCAACGTACCATAAATTGGCGTGTGTTTATTACCATAGATGAATACCAAACATGGACAAATACATATTTGTTCTCCATCTCAGTCCAATCCAATTCATTCTTTGGAAATACTCCCTCCCTCTTCTCTTTGCCCCTGCCCCATTAAAAGTCAGTTAACCAGTTCCACAGTTCGCATCGATGTATTCCTCTTGGGATCACACCATCCCTAGCCAATAATCAGCCTATCAGGGAACCACCCAGCCCAAAGCCATCTGTTGCAGGCCCTGATTTGTCCTGGTCTTTTCTGGCTTCCAGTTCCTCTCCCCCTCTTCCCCTCTCCCCACCCGAAAAAAAGGGTCCTGAGCCAAAACATCATTTATCTATTTTCTCTGGAGATGCTGCCTGAACCGCTGAGTTACTCCAGCATTTTGTGTCTTTACCAGTCATTAATTTCATCAGTCATTATCTTTATTTGTGTCTATCATAGGTATAAAACAGCATCTGCAATTCATTTTTATTTCATTCTTCGGATTTGCGGATAAAGACAGCATTCACTGTCAATGACAAGAAGCGCCTGAAAAGACAGTACCCATTATTTTATAGGTTTAATTTTAATGGAGCCCTGGTTTCTAAATAATCCTCAACACAAGCTTATCTGAAGAGTTAGACAAGTGATCACCTACTGGGAGTCCATCTTTGTACCAGGATATAATGGGAGCAGGGTTTCCCGACACATCACAGAAGAGGTTGATGGGTTGGTTCATGACCACTGATATATTGGCTGGCTTTCCATCATCCCTGATATCAGGAGGGACTGGAGAAAAAGAGAAGATATTACAAATTATTGTTATTCCTCCAAATAAAGTGCAATCAATTTTATTATGATCTTACTCCAAATTACTTGAATGAAAACCACGTCATCAAAAAATTGTGTAAACTTTCAACATTGCAGTCTAGAGTGGAGATTAGTTTGTGGCCTCAAATTGTGTACAAAATTAATATTTATTGCTTCAATTAGAATAGTGCTGCTAGGGACCACATACAAGATTGATAGGCGTGCTCCCACACAGGGCTGCTGTAATGAGCTTTGTCTATTGTTGCACAATTTCCAGCCTGGTTTTCTGTTCCATCTCCAAGATGCTCAGTAAGAGCATGAAAGGTAAAGAAAGATTGTCAAATTTAGTCTCCCGATAATAATAATGTATTTCACAAAACAAATAACAGTTTCTGAAATGAAGTAACATTACAAATCAAGTAAAATAGGTCAATATGGAAAAACGTTTACCCACATTAAGGTCCTAAAGATAATGGCGATATGAATGAACACAACATATTTTCTATTTGTACTGGTGGAAGTGGAATGTGACCAATCTTTTGGGAGCAGGGATAATGCTTGCTCTCTCAGCCAATGTGCACAAGCAATGTTGGATTCGGTTAACTACCTCTGATAAAAGTTGGCACCTTAGACAAAAACACAATCCTTCAGCACTTTACTCAGCATCTATAAGTGGGTGTGCCCAAATGCCTAGGGGGATGGGGGGGGGGGGGGGGGGGGGGGGGGGGGGGGGGCAGGAGGAGGTTGGAACTCAAATCCTCAGACTTGCTGAGCCAAGACTGCCATTGATATTTATAAGTTTATTTTAAAGGGCTAGAAAGGATGCATTAGACGGGAACAACGTTAAACTATAATCTAGTTGAGTATTCAAGGCAATTATAAATTACTTTTGTTTAATCTCCACGTTATATTTCAGTCTTTGGTTTGGAGAACATTAATATTTTGCTTTTTATTAATTTGCAACTTTACTGGTACCTACCATGGACCTTGAGCTGGTATTTTCGTTCTGTTGTTCCAGCCTCATTGACTGCCACACAGACATACTCTCCATTGTCATGTGGTGAAACTGTATCAATGAGCAAGGTCCCATCATCCAAAATGGAAACACCAGGCTCACTTCCAGTTAGCTCTCTTCCATTGCGTAGCCACTTAATTACAGGTTTTGGGGTGCCTAATAACAGACAATCACAAACTACATGATAAAACTATTCTATTTAATAAGTACAGTCAGTAATTTGTCAAGAAAATACAGTAGTTACCTTTAAGAATTACCGGTAATCAATTTCACCTGAACTGTGCAATCGTCATCTGACATTGTGTTCAGCTAACACTGGGGAGATCAGTACTATTAAGTGCACCCAATAAACAACCTACAGAAAGGCTTCCATGGAAAATATGTGGTAGACAAAAATGCTGGAGAAACTCAGCGGGTGAGGCAGCATCTATGGAGCGAAGGAAATAGGCGACGTTTTGGGTCAAGACCCTTCTTCAGTTTGCAGATGACACAAAAGTAGATAATGTTGTAGATAATGAAGATGGTTGTGAAAAATTGCAGCAGGCTGTTGATCGGTTGGGCAGGTGGGCTGAGGAATGGTTGATGGAATTTAATACAGAGAAATGCATTTTTGAAGAACTAACATGAGCAGAAGCTACACAGTGAATGGCAGGGCTCTGGAGAGTGTTTTAGAACAGAGGGATCTAAGAATATAGGTACATAGTTTCATGAACGTGGATTCACAGGTAGTTAAGGTTGAAAAGGCTTTTGGCACATTGGGCTTCATCAGTCAGAGCATTGAGTATAGAAATTGGGATGTCATGTTGCAGTTGTATAAAACGTTGGTGAGGCCGCATTTATTGCGTTCAGTTTTGGGTACCATGTTATAGGAAAGATGTTGTCCAGCTGGAAACGATGCAGAGTAGATTTACGAGGATGTTGCCAGGACTCGAGAGCCTGAGCTATAGGAAGAGGTTGAGCAGGCTAGGACTCTGTTCGTTGAAGCTCAGGAGGATGAGCGGTGATCTTATGGAGGAATAGATTGGGTAAACGCACAGTCTCTTACCCAGAGTAAGGGAATCGAGAACCAGAGGACATAGATTTAACGTGAGAGGGGAAAGATTTAATAGGAACTTGAGGGGTAACTTTCATTCAAAGGGTGTTAAATGTATGGAATGAGCAGCCGCACTAATTGAAGCAGGCACTATCGCAGACTGCAGATGTTAGAATCCTGAGCGAAACACAAAGTGCTGGAGAAACTCAGCAGGTCAGGCAACATCTGGGGAAGGACTGGACACGTAACATTCTTTGGTCTTAGTCGAGACCCTTCTTCAGATGGTAGGGCATTGGACTGGGTAAGATTAGTGACTAGATTCACACACAGGCGGATTGGCATTTACTGCAGGGCTGGTACTAACAAGGGCAACTGTCATCACACTCGATGTAGAAAGCAAAACCGAGCGCTCATGAAATAAACTGGGAATAAATGATAACCATGGAGAAACTCAGCGGGTGCAGCAGCATCTAAGGAGCGAAGGAGATAGGCGAAGACCCCCGCTGAGAGCTTTTTTGTGTACCCTCGATTCTCCAGCATCTGCAGTTCCTTCTTTAAACTGGGAATAAATGATAACCATGTTCTCTACCACTAACATCCTCCTCCAATGAGGCGAGCCGAGCATCATGGATCATTGATATTTGCAAATACATTATATAGTTGGGTATCTCGATCTGCTGATACAGTTAGATATCTGTCTCCTTTCAAAAAAGTAGTACCATGTCATAATGGAGTATTACAATCCTACAAATTATTTTCCATGAAGCGCCTATCCAAGTACCTTTTAAAAGCCCCAGGTACCTTTGTTTCAGCTGCCCTCAAGCATTGAATTCACTCTGTGCGTGCAAAACAAAGGGTGTTACTTACATTTCAGATGTCAATAGCTCTGAATCTCCCTATATTGGTTCTCCAGCCATTGATTATGGTAACAGCTTCTCTCTTTTACCCTATGTCAACCAGTCATGATCATACACCTGATCAAATTGCCTCTCCTTCTATACATCCAGGAAAGAATCCCCAGCTTCTATGGTCCAATTTTGTGTCCAAAATCCTTCTTTCAAACAATTCAAATAAATCTTCGACAACACACCTTAGGGTTTTCGGATATATTGCATCAAAAGTGGATGCAATACTCTGGTTTTGGCTTAGTCAGCACTTTACAAAGATTTCACTTCAATCATTTGTAAACTATGCTCTATTTATGAATTTCACGATTTCAATAGACAATAGACAATAGATGAAGGAGTAGACCATTCGGCTCTTCGAACCAGCACCGCCATTTAATGTGATCATGGCTGATCATCCACAATCAGTACCCCGTTCCTGCCTTCTCCCCATATCCCCTGACTCCGCTATCTCTATGAGCCCTATCTAGCTCTCTCTTGAAAGTATCCAGAGAACCGGCCTCCATCGCCCTCTGAGGCAGAGAATTCCACAGACTCGCAACTCTCTGTATGAAAATGTGTTTCCTCATCTCTGTTCTAAATGGCTTACCCCTTATTCTTAAACTGTGGCCCCTGGTTCTGGACTCCCCCAACATCGGGAACATGTTTGCTGCCTCTAGTGTGTCCAAACCCTTTATAATCTTATATGTTTCAATAAGATCCCCTCTCATCCTTCTAAATTCCAGAGTATACAAGTTTCATTAAACGCTTTCTTACATGGCAGCACATTGAAAGATCGAGGCAGACATACTGCTCACAGTTCCTGCATAGAGAATCATAGAATCATGCAACACCAGAAGAGGCCTTTCGGCCCAACTTGTCAATGCTGACCAAGATGCCCCAAGCTCGTCCCATTAGCTTGCATTTTCCCCGTATTCTTCCAAATCTTTCCTATGCATGTACTTGTCCAAATGTATTTTAAATGTTGTTATTTTACCTGCTTCAACTACATCCACTGGAAGCTCGTTCCATATATCTACCACGCTCTGTGTCATCTTTTAGAACTGTACAATTTAGCTAGTACTGCATCTCCTCATTCTTTCTGCCAAAAGTGCACCTCTTCATATTTTTAAAAAAAACTTAGTCTACTGCTCGTCAGTCCATGATCCTCTAGAAGTCTGCCACAGTCCTCGGTCTATACCATAATGCCAAGTTTAGCAATCCCTACAAATTTAGGAAGTTTACCCAGCACTGCCATGTCAAATGCATCACAAAAAGTAGTGATGTTAGCTCTCACCCCTGGAGAACTTTATTGCTCCTAGTTTGAAAAATGACTTTTTGCAACAATGCTGATTTTTGCCCTTCAGCTGAATATTTATTTCTATGCTGCCACCAGCTCCTTTATTCCATGAACCTATGAATTCTATGAATCCGTCTTTTAAAGAAATGTTTAGTTTTCTTTTCATAGAAAACACGTTCAAATTTATATGGCACCCCCACCAATTTCAATGATTTCACTGCAAATGCAAAATAACATCTGTTACAGATAAACTGTAGTTATTACTCTCTTTTCTTTGCAAACTTTTTATGTTTTTAGTCAAATGATCTGGGTATGTTTAGGAACCATAGATTGTGACCTATTGAAAGCTCTGGACTTACCTTTTGAATTACTAATCCTTACTGCCTATTAATGGGTGAACTAAGACTATTGGGTCACTATGGTTGCCATGGTTGCTTCTGAAAAATACTTTGAATCAAGTTCAGAACATCTACCCCTGTATTAATTTGTAACATTCCCCTTGTGGATTAAACCAACATTTTTGATAAAACGTATGTCAATCTTTTAATAAAAACAACCTTCCAGCCATCTTCTATTCCAGAATTGCGTTGCATATCAATCTCCATGAAATAATGAGTGTACAATGTCCCAAGGTATTATGCAAAGCTGTAGCAAGCAGACAGGATGGTAACATATGAAGTGCATTATGTACATCATCCAGGATAATATGGGATAGAGTTCACACCATTTCTCAGAGAACCGTCTGAAACACAGTGTGAAGTATCTCCCAGAAGATGTGAAGCACAATTTGATATTATAGCATCTATCCACGTGTAGAGTGGGATGTAAATGATGCACTGAATTATTTGTGTTCCCAAGGACAAGCATCAACCTTATTTTACAAACAATATCAAGAGCATTTAATGAAATAAAACAACTCAAAAGACATATCCTTAACTCATTCAAGTCCTCCTTAAAGTCATTCATAGAAATGGCGTAATGTAAGAAGAAAAATTATAATATAGGCTCAAAGAAATATACTAATTATTATCCTTGTGACTTTGGATATCATGGGGCTGTCGGATATGCTGCACAGAAAGAGACTGCTAAAATAATGCTCATAATGTTTCCACTGTTCTTCCGCCAAGGTTATGTGTAAATCTTAACTCTCTTCAATTCCATTCCTTTCTCCATTCTCTGTGGTAATGAGTTGCAAGTCTCACCAGGTTTTAGGTGAGATGGTTTCTTCTAAGTTTCTACTGCATTTCTACATGTATGTAGTAAAATGGGACATCTATTCATATTCTTCCCATGATTGAAAACATTCACTCTATATTTACTCCATCTACTGTGGGTGGCACAGCGGTAGAGTTGCTGCATTACAGTGTTTACAGCGCCAGAGACCCGGGTTTGATCTCGACAACGGAGTCTGTACGGAGCTTGTACGTTCTCTATGTGACCGCGTGGGTTTTCTGTGAGATCCACAGCTTCCTCCCACACTCCAAAGATGTACAGGTTTGTAGGTTAATTGGCTTGGTATAAGTGTAAATTGGCCCCAGTGTTCTAGGATGGTGTTAATGTGCGGGAATCGCTGGTCAGTGCGGACTCGGTGGGCCGAAGGGTCTTTTTCCACGCTGTATCACTAAAACTAAAACATGATATCATTTTAAACATCTTTGATAGGTAAATTCTCAGGCTTCCTTTCGTAAAAGAGGGACATTATCTCTTTATCCTTAATTCACTCACATTCTTCTTATCAATTTATAAATCTCCTCTGCACGCTTTCCATACAGTGACCAGACGGTCTGTGTGTGATCTAACCAACGTTTCTTTACAGCTTTAGAATAACGTCATCAATTTTCAATTATCTAGCTAAAGGAATTCCATTATTTTCCTACCTCCAATAATAAGCTGGGTGTTTGAAGGTAATGCTGTAATGCCAGTTAAACACAAAACATCTTTACGTAGAATGCAATATACATACTTCAATGGATTATAAAATGTAGTAATATATGCATTTCCCATTCATACCTTTGGCTGGGCACGGGAATGCAATACGTTGGTTTGCCATTCTCTCTTGGAAAGGAGTATTATATGGAGGTCCTGGGTCTTCAACAATAGGAGGTTCTACAATACAATGGAAATAATATCAACAGTCCACTCAATTCATCATGTCCATAAGGCAAAAAGCAGAGCATGAAAGACTCATAACTGGTTTAGCCATCGTTCGTTTGGATCTTTACTGGTCTTGCTAAATCACCATCAACATTTAGAATTATCAGGAATAGGATGTTGTCTATATGGATTTCAGTAAGGCCTTGACAAGGTTCCCCATCAAGGTTGGTTTAAGGTTAATCTTTGGGTGTATGTCGGAGTCAAGATGGAGTCAACACCAGTGGGGTGCCTCAGGGATCTGTGTTGGGTCCACTGTTGTTTGTCATGTACATCAATGATCTGGATGATGGGGTGGAAAATTGATAAGTAAGTATGCAGATGATACTAAGATAGGTGGTGTTGTAGATAATGAAGTAGATTTTCAAAGTGTACAGAGAGATTTGGGCCATTTGGAAAAGTGGGCTGAAAGATGGCAGATGGAGTTTAATGCTGATAAGTGTGAAGTGTGCTACATCTTGGCAGGACAAATCAAAATAGGAGTACATGGTAAATGGTAGGGAATTGAGGAACGCTGTGGAACAGAGGGATCTAAGAATAACTGTGCATAGTTCCCTGAAGGTGGAATCGCATGTAGATAGGGTGGTAAAGAAAGCCTTTGGTGTGCTGGCCTTTATAAATCAGAGCATTGAATATAGGAGTAGGGAAGTAATGTTAAAATTGTACAAGGCATTGGTTAGACCAATTCTGGAGTATGGTGTACAACGTCAACTAGAGAGAGTACAGAGGAGATTTACTAGAATGTTGCCAGGGTCCAGCAACTATGTTACAGAGAAAGGTTGAACAAGTTAGGTCTTTATTCTTTGGAGCGCACTTGATTGAGGTCTTTAAAATGATGAAAGGGATAGACAGAGTTGACGTGGATACGTTTGAGGGTAGGGAAGATTCAAACAAGAGGGCATGACATGAGAATAAGGGACAGAGGTTTCGGGATAACGTGAGGGGGAACTTCTTTACTCCCCTGAGTGCCAAGGGGAAACAAATGGTCGGCACGGATTGGAAGGGCCGTGAGGGCCTGTTTCCGTGCTTCTAATCATTTCCAAAATAGCCGACGATTCAGTGCATAGGATTTCAGATCCAAAGTGTCCAGTAGTCTAGTATAAGGCCCATAACAACAGTCAAGTCTTAAGCAATGGAGAAGACTTCAATGGCACCAAAACATCACCTCCAGTTAGTTTTGCATTGTGATTGCAACTGCATTTTGCATAGGGAAGAACTGCACTCAACAAGTGAAAACATCCAATGACAGCATCCAAAGATGGAGGTTTGATAGATTAATTCCACACTGTAAATCACTCCTAGTGTGTAGGTGAATGGAAGTATAAAATAATATACTTAGGGGGCACAAAGGTAGAGTTGTTGCATTACAGCACCAGAGGCCTGGGATTGAACCTAACTACAGGTGCTGCCCATATGGAGTTTGTACATTTTCCCTGTGACTGCGCATATGGAGTTTGTTGCCTCCCACACTCCAAAGAAGTACAGGTTTGTTGGTCAATTGCCTTCTGTAAATTATCCATAGTGTGTAGGATAGTGCTAGTGCATGGGGTGATCACTGGCCGGCGTAGATTCAGCGGGCCAAAGGGAGTGTTTCCACACTGAAATCTAAAATCTAAAGAATGTGGGGAAAATTAAAAATAAATTAATGTAGGATTAATGTAAAATGTATCGTTGATGGTCAGTATGGACTTGATGGGCCAAAGGGCCTGTTTATGTACTGTATCTCTGTATGACTCCATGAAAAACAATTTATCTTTCATGAAGGAACTTACTTAGTAAGCTTTTTCTTACTTTCCTTCCTGCCAGCCCCACAAAATACATTGAAAGCTCGACGATTGTGGACCTGTATCAGGTCTCGGCCACAGCACGATCCAAGAGTCAATTCCCCACAACACTGAAATATCCAGCACCAAAGCTGGTTCTCCTGTATTTGGCATACTCACATGCAGAAAGCATTCAACTTGGGGGCACCAGCTCCACTCCTTCATTGTACATAGTTTCATATCCTCAGATATTTGTCCCCTCATTTTCAACCCATCATCACCAACATCCTTGCCCCACCCTGTTTCCTTATTGGACATTTTCTTGATGGTGCTTCACCATCTAAATCTATGCCCATTTTAGTTCATCATTCCATCATCACCCAATCTCTCTTCTTTAATCCCTTTCTCAGTGGACATAACCTGGGTTGGTTTTACTCTGATTCATTCAATCATCTCAAGGGCAATGGGTTCACTGAATTATCCAGTGAATAGAGAAAATCTAATTAGTGAGAAGGGAATTGCTAACTATAGAGCAGAAATTGAAGATGAAAAAGGTTGTAACCAGAATCTGTTTTCACATGAAGTTTCTACAAAACCACATATTAGATGTTAGAACATTGACAGCCAAAATAAATAGCCTCCTTCTGAAGAGTAAAAATTCGAGTGTAGCATTTCTTCAATGCCTGTAATCTTTTGCATGGAGGAAGCCCTAGACTACAGAAATATGCACAAAAGTATTTTTGGCTCTGATCTCCTGCCATTGTGGAAATTGGAGATCATGGAAAAAGATTTGAGTGAGTGGTTGGGGGCAGAAAAGAGTGGGAGAATGGAGAAAGCCTTGCAAGAAACCATGCACGACTGCAAGAGGGTGAATTGGATTAGGGAAAGTGGGTGACGAGTGAGATGAGGATTATGAGGTCTGAAGAAGGGTTTTGGCCCGAAACGTTGCCTATCTCCTTCGCTCCTTAGATGCTGCTGCACCCGCTGAGTTTCTCCAGCTTTTTGTGTACCCGAGATGAGGATTATGTTTGCTTGAGGGATGATAAGGAGGTAGTGGCACTGGTGACAATGTCCATGATGTGTTAACTGAGGCTTAGTAGTAGGTGGGGTGAGGGCTGAGGAAATGTTGGGGTGGAGTTGGAGTCTACAAGGGAGGGCAGGGCAGCTATCCCCAATACCATTAAAATAAAGATATTGTTGTCAAACTGTTGGAGATATGCACAGCAAAATGTTCCATTATTCATGAGTGAGTGAGTTGAATACTATCCACTGAGGTGTTGAGTTCCTTTTGTGTGAATTATTGGTATCCACTGGCTTGCTGGTCTAGTTCAAGTCGATTGAAGCCTCTATAGGTTTAGCCAGCATATATATCATTAATAGGATTAGAAAGCTAAAATAAATTATATTACTCAGGGTTCCCTTTAAAAAGTAAGCAATGCCAACATAAATATTACCACAAATGGATCACAATTGTTTTTAACTGCATTGGTGACATTTTTATTGAAAACATAGGGGCCTAGGAATTTTATCACATAGCGCAAAGTTTTATGAGGTATATAAAAACAAATAATTAAAATTCCCCCGAAGGATGTAAAATTGATCTGGGTCTTTTCTGAATGTGAGTTCCATGCCTGCAGGCCATCGGGCATGCGCAGTCAACTTCAGCGCAATATAAAGCTCAATTAACATGACTTGAGCAAACATGTTCTCCGCAGTAGAGGCCTGGACATTGAAGCGGAACTTAACATGAGGGTTGAAGTTCACTCTTAGCTAATGCTGTTGGGAGTCCAGGATTTCACCTTGCTCAATGAAAACCTGTCCTTTAACCTGTCGCACTTGTTGATTGTTCACACCTCCACACACCTGGACTAAATGGTTCTGATCTTTCTGATCCTGCCTTGCTCCCCTTCACTCCTTTGTACCTGATTAAAACATACTCCTATAAATTATAGATTTTTTTATAAATATGTTTTTAAGTGAAAAGTTAATTTCACTCCATTAATGATTACAATGCAGACACTGAACTTTATTGCCTTCCATCACAGTGAGGAATGTGGAATCCACTCTGATGGATGGTTATGTTAACTTTATGTGGTTGGGTGTCTTGTTGCTTTACACTTAGTATGGCTGGATGGTAACTCAAATTTCACTGTACCTTAATTGGTACATGTGACAATAAACTGACCTTGAAACCTTGAAATGTGATCTCAAATAATGGCCCTGTGCTGCGCATATTCATCGGAATCAATAAAAGCAAAAGGATCAATTTTCTGCAAATGATTTGTATCTTCTTTTACAGAATGGCAAACTCATTAGCCAGCAATTGAGGAACGTCAGCATAGAATCCAATGGCAGTTTACGAATATCTTTACCAAGTGGCAGAGAGACTGGGGAATTTGTGTGCACAGCCACAAACGCTGCAGATTATACATCACGTAGGGTTCAGCTGACAGTTTATGGTGCGAGTACATGTTTAATCTCTCTGTACAATCTAATTAATTGGTTAGAGATTGCAGGTCCTGGCTTGTGAAATGTGTCCTTAAGTATTAAGTGTTGATCCATCTTTAGACCATGTTTCTGGTCACATGTCCATCTCTGCCCTCAGTTGATTGCATATATCCTCAGAATCTTAGCATCAAAGCAAAAACAACTAAGCCCTGCCAAAAAACTTTTTCTCATCCTCATTTCCCCTCGACTCATTCATCAAGCCTTCCAGGCTTGTTTATTAAACTATCTTTCACATTCAATATTCTCTCTCTCTATTCTGATGCAGAAAACATTTTCCCCATGTTGGGGGAATCCAGGACCAGGGGTCACAGTTTAAGAATAAGGGGTAGCCTTTTAGGACTGAGATGAGGAAAAATCTCTTCACCCAGAGAGTTGTGAATCTGTGGAATTATCTGCCACAGAATGCAGTGGAGGCCAATTTGCTGGATGTTTTCATGAGAGAGTTAGGTTTAGCTCTTAGGGCTAAAGGAATCAAAGGATATGGGGAAAAAGCAGGAACTGAGTACTGATTTTAGATGATTATTAGCCATGATCATATTGAGTGGCGGTGCTGGCTCGAAGGGCCGAATGGCCTATTCCTGCACCTATTTTTCAATGTTTCAAAGTACGTACCGTGAACCTGTAGAGTTGTATTCACTTCATGTTGACCAGCCACATTCGTGGCGACACACGTATAAGGTCCATCATCGCTGAGTTGGACCCGCTTAATAGTCAGCGTTCCTTCTACATTCACACTGTACGGCTCCTTATTGAAGTGGATGCTTCTCCCTCCTTTATACCAGGTTATGGTGGGGGTTGGCACACCCTGTGCATTGCACGGGATGTCAATCCTGTGACCAGATTGGACTTTCATAATGCGGGGTCCGGACCGAATTCTTGGAGGAACTAAAAAACAGCAGACAGCACAATTTTCAGATAGAATCGCCATCTCTCAGCATTTCACTTCAAGTTCTAATCATAACCATATTAGACAAAATTAAGTTTGTACTATTTGATTTGCTTGCAGGTAATTGCCCACATCAGGAACCTGCGATATAAAATACGTATATCCAATTCTTCCCATGTTCACTTCCATTAACAACTGTATTCATCAACATTACTCTGTTGCACAATTTTTTTGCTTAATTCACTCAAGATGAAAGCAAGTAGCATAAAGTACTGCTTTCTGCAAAGAAGTTCTTATTTTAAGTACGCAGGGCTGCACTGTTCCAGTAACGTGTCATTAGCAATCTTTTTGTCAATGTATTGATACCATGAATGTAACTCAAAATTACCTCACAGGATGAGACATTTAGCTTCATATCATGCAAATCCACCAATAACCACCACCAATATCCACCCTCTCCCCACCAACACCATCACAGACCCGCCTCTATGTGGAAATACTCTCCACCATCAGCTTTGCATAAACTAACAATGACATTTTGGTCCCCATCACTAAATCATCGGTATATTTCTCTACTTACCAAGTAGCATCTTCTTTGAGATCGATCACTTTTTTTTAGAGCCATTGCTACTATAAACAGTAAACCTTGAAAACCATTTTTCTTAGACTGATGCCCCTGTCTCACTGTGCGAGTTGACCCACGAGGTACCCCGAGTGATAGACTCGTGGCTGCCCACGAGACTGCAAGTGTATGATCAAGTGTGTGGCCGAGTTCCCACGGGTATGTAATTGCTGCGATGTTGCAAGTTCCTCTCCCGAGTTAGCAAGTTCCTCTCCCGAGTTAGCAAGTTCCTCTCCCGTTACTCTTGAGCCAACCGTGAATGAAGGTATGGTTTAATAAAGCAACAATGTTAAAATACATCTCCATCCTGTGGTTTGAGTTATTTCAGCGCGGCCGCATCTATTGATATGACCTACAATGGGAAAATGCGCATTCTACCAAGCATTTCTTGTTTTTTTATGTTTTTAAATACTTTTTTGCAATGGATCTCTATTTTAAATAATTTTAAAAAAGGAAGCAGCCCGGGTGACTGACATTGAGCGGCCGTTGGGACCCGACAGCAGACACACACACACACACACACACACACACACACACACAGAGAGAGAGAGAGATACACACAGACAGCAGCTGGCCACCACTTCAGAGGAATTAAGCAGCGCGGGTGACTGAGCGGCTGCCAGGACCCGACAGTGATATTAGACAGAGAGGGAGAGAGAGACACACACACACACACACACACAGACAGCAGCTGGCCACCACTTCAGAGGAATCAAGCAGTGACCCGACAGCAGACACACACACAGATACACACAGATTCAGCGGACATGGCAGCATCTCTGGAGAGAAGGAATAGAGTCGAGACCCTTCTTCAGACTTACCCGAAATGCCACCCATTCCTTCGCTCCATGCTGCCTGTCCCGCCGAGTTACTCCAGCATTGTGTGTGTCTATCTCCGGTGTGAACCCAGCATCTGCAGTTCCTTCCCCAATCCCACATGGCGTGGACACATACTTGCCCCTTCGGCAGGTCTTTAGCGTTCATTGAGACAGAGTGAAGCCACGGGGACAAGTGGCAGAAAGGCCGAAGATAGACATGAAATGCTGGAGTAACTCTGCGGGACAGGCTGCATCTCTGGAGCGAAGGAAAGTCTGAAGAAGGGTCCTCGACTCTATTCCTTCTCTCCAGAGATGCTGCCTGGTTGAGTTATAAACTCCAGCATTTTGTGTCTCTCTTTGTTCAGTCTTACGAGCAAAAGAACAGATTATTAAAGTTTCCACGGTACACTGAGAGACACTAAGATAAACGCACGGGGCCACTACGTTATTGCAACGAGTTAAAATGTTTCCATTTTACACTTGAACAGTTAATTTGACTCGTGGAAAAAATCAAACATGTTTGATTTTTTTCACGAGTTAACAAGTTTCCCGAGTACCTGCCGTTAGCGCCACGAGTCGATAAGTTGCTCGTGCGAGTTCCGACGTTCCCGCTACGTGATCACCACGAGTGAAAACTCGGGGTCACTCGTGGGCCAACTCGCACAGTGAGACAGGGGTTTGAGACCCTGGTTTGCTTAGAACAACTGTTACTGACAAAATGTAATTATTCGGGTTTTGTGATGTGTGTAATGTGAGGCAATAAGCACTGGCTGTTATTGCTGAGTTGACTGGACTGCACTTCCAACATGTGCACAAATTCAATTAAACTGGAATTTGTTATTTGAGATAATTGTTCCTTTACATATTCTTTGATTAACAGTCCTTGTTGATAGACTTGGCACTCAAATCAAAGTAAGAGCATCATGGTGGAATACATGGCTAATAAACACAACATAAAAACATCATATTTGCAGTAACAGGAAAAAAAGTGACTATTTAATGGTGTAACATGACATTTGCTATTAGCAAACTCTTTAGGCTTCAACATATAATTCTACAGGCAGAGCTAAAAGATGTTTAGGGCAGCTCAGTGGTGCAACACTAGAGCTTCAGTCTTGCAGCACCAGAGACCCAGGTTCGATCCTGACTACGGGTGCTGTCTGTATGGAGTTTGTACGTTCTCCCTGTGACTGCGTAGGTTTTCTCCGGGCGCTCCGGTTTCCTCTCACACTCCAAAGATGTACAGGTTTGTAAGTTAATTCGCATCTGTACATTGTGGATTATCCCTAGTGTGTAGGATAGTGCTAGTGTACAGGGTTATCGCTGATCGGTGTGGACTCGATGGGACGAGGGCATGTTTCCACGTTGCATCTCTAAAGTCTAAAATCTAAAGATTTTTTTTATTTTCTTGCGTTTGATTTGCTTTTCTGATCTGGCCGCAATTGGTGTACGTATTGTGTTCAGTTCTGGTCTTCATATTATAAGATGTAATGGCTTTAGAGGGTTCAGCAAAGATTGATGAGAATGTTACAAGAGAAGATTAGAGAGGCTGTCAGAAAATCTAATAGAAGTATATGAAATAATGCGGGGACTGAACAGAATGGACAGTAGGAGGTTGCACCATTTGTTGGAGGGGCTATGGACTAGATGTTACAGGTATAACATAAAGGGGGATAGAATTAAGAGTGACACAAGGGGAAACAATTATGTAGCCTTTGGAATGCACTGTCTGCCAATGTGGTAGAAAAACTTCCATTCTGGCCTAGAATGAGATAAACATTGAGTGAAGAAAAAAATGGCAAGATTGTGATCAGGGGATAGAATTAGTGAATTGTTTTGGTAGAGAGCTGGCACGAAGAACTGAATAGCCTTCTGTGCTGTAATCATTCTATCATTCTTTTAAAACCATACAGATTATGTGCAGATAGAGCTGACAACACTTTTTATTTCCAGAATCCTTAGTCACAGGATCTGAATTTGTTGAAAGTAGAAGCTCTGACTGAAATCTTTTGTATACATCTTAAAACGGAGCAGCTCATCAGATGTGTTGAAGTCATTGCCGAGAGTAGACAAACCAACTTCTTGATTCAATTCTGGATACCTTCACATGGAGAAGGAGGAGGAGAAGAGGTCCTCTAATTTCAGGGCCAGTAAAATCCTCTAGACAGAATAGTCAAGTTACAGAGGATAGAGGTCACCATGGGCCATCCCCAGATGTCAAGCTCCAAGGTCACATGCAGTGTTGCAACTTTACAAGTGTGATTAAGGTCAGCGAAAACAGCAAATTCATGCCATTAGCCTCACACATTATTCAGCTACAGACATCCTTGGTTCTATTTCATCTCATATATTTTTCCATTCCAATGTTGACACTGACATCTTACAATATCTGCACACCACTAACTGACAGATGACCCAAACACTTTGTGAGGGATCATGCAGAGTTTCTTCTGCTTTACAGGAGATGTCTATGTGTTCCTGTTGCCAGCAGCAACAGCCTGGTGCAGGCATAAGAAGGGATGAGACAACTCATATATTGGAGGGTAATGGATGCTTTTCACGCATCCATTGTACATGCAATTCCCCAAAATTTATTTGGATTAACACACAACGTAAATTTATTATTGTGACTATTTTAGCGATGCTGCTGTCAAAATATTTTGCATGAGAATTGGTGTCACCAATTTGTCTCTGTCAAATGCTTCTGCATTGAACAGTCTGCCAAGTAGTGTTAATTTCTCCCAAGAGCCGCTCGCCGCTATTAAATAAAACTGGAGGCAAATTGGTGCCTGAAGCACCACACTAGAAAGCATAGCCTATACATCTCAGTGGAGATTCATATGGTTAAATGCCATTCTTTTTCTTAAACTCCTCTTTTGTGAAACCACAAATTCTCTGTCAGCACAGTGAATGTGAACACTGTTCCTTTGTTGCTGCCTGCAAACTCCAGAATTTGGTCCACAGAACCTGAAAAGGATTTGAACATCTGGACTGCTTTAAAAACATATCATATCCAACAAATGTGTGGTCTCAAGACCCTGTACATACTATATATTGACCTGCAAAAAGTAACCTACTTTCAATTACTGCTATGTTATTTCATCACTTGATAATGTTCTATTTATATCCTTGCTCCCAAACTTCATTTCAAATCGCTTTAGAAGCTGGTCCCAAAAATACATCTCTAAAGCTGCAACTGATATTTCTTTTAACAATACCCTTAGCAATCTTACCACAAAAGGATGGTGAATATTTGAAAACAAGCTTTAGGAAATATTCTGTCGTAGAATATAGTAAAGCTTCTTTTCTAAAAAAATGAGATGTGGGTGACTATAATCATAATTCTGGTATTTATTGGCATTTTTATACCGTTCATCTTAAACCATGTAAGTCACATCTCTGGCATGCTACAAATTTAAATGGTACGCACTGTTCTTGACAATCATTTATTTTCAAAAGGCCTTAACCCTAGCTTCCTTAACACTAGCTATGACCTTTCTACCCTATGGGTACAATCCCTGCAATGTTTCAGAGACTAATTTCGGGAACCATAGGACAAAAGGTGAAACTCTAAGAATAGGCTTTTTCAATAACCAGCCAGGGTAGAGGGCTCTACTAATCCAGGCTTATTTCTATACTTTACAATTTTTGTGCAATTGCAATAGAGGAAGGTATTGTTAAATAAAAGATAAAACATATTACAGGGTTAGTTTTGGTCATGATGAAAAGAAATTGTAAGAATTTTTTGCAACTACAGATTATAACCAGGGAAGGTTGTTACGTAATGATTTGAAGTAACATAGGACAGTTCAATATGTTTGAGGAAAGAAGTGGGATTGTCACAGTACATGTATCTTATTCTTTTCTGAAAATGTCTCATGTTTGTTGTATGCTTCATAATTTTAGTGCTTTAACATTTTTATTCATTTTGCTTTTAATTTACAGATCGTGCTAAGTTTATTGCAAAATTATCTCTCGTGAGCAATGAAACCTAAAATAATGTATCTTTGCTTATATGTACACCCATAATAGGGCCAGTATTTAGTGCAATTGGTCGTTACACATTGGTCTGCACCACCATTCATTGTAGTAGCTTGAGGCACTCTTTCTGCTGATGAAGTTAGCTAATGCTAACTAATTATTAGCTTCCAGTTGGCTGGAAAGCAAAATATTTACTTCTAGGAAAGGCTGGAAGCTGATACTGAATGTGATGCTGATGCTGATTGACCCTGAGTGAGTTCCGACAATTTTGAATTTAACTTAGTTGTGCAGTTAAAAACAGACTGGTTATTTGGCATTATTCAGCACTGCAATTCCCAAGTTAATAAATGTTTGTTGTCTGATGTTTTACCCACTGGTACTGGGCACACTTTCCTTATTACTTCACCAGGACTTCAATATAATTGGAGCAAAATATGCCTACTCAAATCCTCCTGCAATAAAGTGTTTGTCTCTTGAATTATTTGCTGTACCTACATGCTAACTTTCACAAATGTATAAGGCCACCCAAAGTCCTTCTGAACAACAACACTTTTAAAGCTTTCATCATTGAAAAAAAACTTCATCTTTTGGTGTTTTTCTATCAAAATGTGTGCCTCACAATTTCCTCTGTAAATTCCATCCACCATTCACTTAGCCTATCTATATATAGTCAAAGAGTGAAACAGTGTGGAAACAGGCCCTTCGGCCCAACTCGCCCACACCAGCCAATGTCCCAGTTACACCAGTCCCACTTGCCTGTGCTCGGTCCATATCCCTCCAAACCTGTCCTATCCATGTATCTGTCTAACTGTTTCTTAAACTATGAGATAGTCCCAGCCTCAACTACCTCCTCTGGCAGCTTGTTCCATACACCTACCACCCTTTGTGTGAAAAAGTTACCCATCGGATTCCTATTAAATCTTTTCCCCTTCACCTTAAACCTATGTCCTCTGGTCCTCGATTCCCCTACTCTGGGCAAAAGACTGTGCATCTACCCGATCTTTTCCTCTCTTGATTTTATATACCTCTATAAGATCTCCCCTCATCCTCCTGCACTACATGGAATAGAGACCCAGCCTACTCAACCTCTTCCGAAAGCTCATATTCTCTAGTCCAGTGGTTCTGGCGTTCATGACCCCCAACGGGGGTCATGGGGGTCATTTGGGGCTTTGCCAGGGGTCATGAAGGGGACACAAATAACATATCAATTTGTTGAGCCCATGTTTAGGAACCTAACAAAGGTACATACCACACACAGTATTTTGTTCATGTATGCGCGTGCTGTTGCCAAAATGGTTAAGAACCACTGCTCTAGTCCTGGCAACATCCTTGTAAAAATCTCCCTGATGTCTCTCTACATTATCTTCATAATCCATATTGTCATTTAATTTTGTATCATCAGCAAGCTTGAATATATCACAATCGATTCCCTTATTCAAATGATTAATATAGATTGTGAACAACTGTATCCACAGCAGCCCACTGGTCTTTGCTCCCAAACTATTTATTCCCATTCTCTTTTCTCTAATCATTAACCAATCCTCAATCTATGGCATCATATTAACCCCCTATCTTATCGAAAATTTAAAATTGGATGTGCAATTCTATTATGCACCTAGAAGCCATTCTTAATGCAGATAAAATAGATGTAATTATCTATCTAGATTATAATTAAATTTAAAAAATCATTTCAAGATGTTTAAAACAATTAATTCATTATAGAAATGAGAGTGGAGTGCACTTCCATACACTATAACAGGGCACAACATTTTGAATAAATTGATTCTCAGGTCAAATAAAAGAACGGTCTGAGCAAGATTTTAGTTTCTGCTCATGGTGTGTGTGTGTGCGACTTATCCAATGCTGATTGAACCATGTGTTTTATAGAAGAAGCATATATTTATGCCACTCCTCTGCGAGCAATAACAAAATAACAAAGCTCAGGATCACATTGAATGGCGGTGCTGGCTCGAAGGGCTGAATGACCTACTCCTGCACCTATTGTCTATTGTCTCATAGAGCTGGTGTGGCTGAAATCATGATTTGTGGTTCACTGAGAGAATTATCACTTAGTTTCACACTTCTAACATTGAAAGAACAAACTGGTGTTATTACTGGTCTGCATCAGTATGGATACATACCATGGACATTCAGTTTAATATATTGTGTAATGTTCCCAGCAATATTTGTAGCAACACAATAGTACATTCCAGTATCTGACAGTCTGGTCGCAATAATCTTCAGTGATCCAGAGGAAAGTTGAGTGTGTCTAGAATACAAAATATATTCCAATTAAAAATCACCATCATGCTAAAATCAACATTTATAAGTGTAGAACAAATATTTTTTTAAATATTTCAATATAGACAGGGGACAGGGACCAAAATTAAGTTCAACAATTTGAGATCCTAACTACTGCCCCATTTTGGTTGGTAATGACTCCACTTTTCCATTTTTGGAGTTTTACTAGACTTCTCATGTGTTTCTTTATTTTTTAAATTGTAATCCAATGCAAGAAGTAAACAAGAACATATTGGAAAATAATTACATATCATTCAGTGTGCCCAGGAAAAGTAGACAGGACAACATTTCCGTCATCATCCTACTGAACAATTGAAAACGAAAGGACAAAAAGACATCCAAACATGGTGAAAAATAGGGGTGAAACCTGTGATATACTCCAATCACAATAATCTGATGAGCTGAAGGATTTGCTACCCATATGAAAACAGTTATAGAATCTTATAATTTCAGTCAGGAAGAAATTAGAAAGATAAAACAAATTTGCAAGCAGCTGAATACCAAGGAAATTAAAATAACAGAGAAGTCAAGCACAGCTTGTTGCTTGTGATCAATATTTACCAACATTTTGCAAAAGCTCCACGTTACTTTATTTTTCATTTGAAATAATTTTAAACATTAAGAACTCATAGGGTGGAAGATTTCAACCTTCACGAGGTCCACCCTGTTTCGACTAATGCAACCAACTCGACGTGCACACACAGAAGATCAAATAGAGCAAGTTGTCCTACAACTTTAGGCACGCCACACGAAAAGAAGAAGAAGTAGAAGAACTCATGGTGTAGATCGATTCTTCTTCCATGTTGCGAACACCTAAGCTATTCAACTTATGTTGGCATATATTGAGAGGAGTACATGCATAGGCTAAACATGTGATCGCAGTAATTCTATTGTGCAATTAAAGCATTATGAAGAACAAAGAAAAACAACGATCAATGGAAACTAAACTTTATCTGAATCCATAAATAACTTAAAGGTTAAAAATCAGTGATGCCAATAATAACCACATTTACACAAGTGAAATATAACCCCAACCTTTATTTGCACAGTATGCCCCCTCACAATGTATGTGTCTAGTATAATCCCAAAGCTGTGCATAGCACACTTACAGGTAATAGTGAAATGAGGGAAATGCTCTCAGGCAGATCCATGTTTAATCTTGAGTTACCTTGGTGAGAAAGGAGAGATAAGTTGCATATTTTTGGCCCAGTGGATAATGGGAGGTGGAAAGCTATGGACTTCACAAGGCAACGTCATATCTTCTCCTTCTATCACTGATAATTCCATTGGACCTCTCCCTGCAGATCTTCCTTCCGACTTAGTAACAATTCTTGGTTTAACTGGAAGTAGAATTAAAATAGTCAAACATTGCTCTGATTTGTAAACAAAATAACTGATTCTCAGAACTAAACTTGATAACCCCAACTGCCCCTCCCAATTATCTGCCATGCTTTATCCTGCCTCCCCTTTTCCAGCTTCTCCAACCTTCCACATTCGGTAGTAAGGAAGGCAAATGCAATGCTTGCATTTATTTTGAGAGGGCTACAATATAAAATCAGGGATGTAATGCTGTAAAATTATAAGGCACTGCTCAGACAGCACAGAGTATTGTGATATGTTTTGGGCCCCATATCTGTGTTTGCAAAAGAAAGAGAACATCTCGGATGCCCTAACATGGAAAGACTGGTTTTGGGAGCAGATGCTACGGAGATGGTCGAATTGAGAGTAGGGAATAGCGTCTTTGCATAGCGTCTTGGCAGGGTAGGATGAAATGTAGTCCAGGTAACTGTAGGAGTTGCTAGGTTTCTAATAGCCGTCCGTCAATAGTCTGTCTCCTGTAATGGAGACAGAGAGATTAAGGAAGGGGAGAGAGGTGTCAGAAGTAGGCTTGGTGAATTTGAGAGCAGGGTGAAAGTTAGTGGTGAAGCTAATGAAATCCACGAGTTCTACATTATCAGCTGCATAGGGGCTGCCCTTCTAAACCTGAGGTGACCTTTCTGTCCTGGGTTTCCACCACTGAAACGGAGGCCACACGCAAGCTGGAAGAACAGCACCTCAGCTTCCAGCCCAACAATATGAACATTGAATTCTCCATTGTTAGGTAACCTTTTACAAACCCAAACCCCAACCCACCCCCCCCCCCCAACCATCCCCCACCCCTCTTAAAACCGCCCCACCTCCTCCCTTTCTCTTCCCACCCGTGCCCCACCTGGAACCTCACCTACTTCTTTCCTCTGTCCATCCCCATCCCCTTCCTTCTACTTTCCTCCCTCTAGTAACAATTATAATCTGTAATTCTTCAAACTTGTCATACACCTTCCTTTCTTGTCTCTAGCCTTTGCGACAGCCATCTACATATCACCCCCTCCCCCCTTGTCTATGTTGCCATGCTCTCTCCTGCCTCTCCCTTTTCCAGCATTCTCCTCCCCCTACAATCTGTCTGAAAAAGTGTCTCGACCCGAAATGTCACCATTCTCCAAAGATGCTCTCTGACCCACTGGGTACTCCAACACATTGATTCCTTTTGTGTTTTAATCAGCGTCTGCAGTTCCTTGTTTCCACATACAAAATATGATTAATGATTCAGTTTAGTAATTGCTGTACTCCTGTCAACACTTAAGAACACATTCCACAAGCCAGGACCTGCAATCTCTAACCAATAAATTAGATTGTACAATGAGATTAAATATGTACTCGTACCATAAACTGTCAGCTGAACTTTGCGTGAGGTGTAACCTGCGGCGTTTGTGGCTGTGCACACAAATTCCCCAGTCTCTCTGCCACTTGGTGAAGATATTAGTAAACTGCCATCGGATTCAATACTGAGGTTCCTCAAATGCTGGCTAATGAGTTCGCCATTCTGTAAAGGAAGATACAAATCATTTGCAGAAAATCGACCCTTTTCCTTTTATTGATTCCGATGAATATGTGCAAACCCAGGACCATTATTAAGATCGCATTTCAACCCTGCATTGTAATCATTGGTACATAAAATCTTTGTTGCTAGAGGCTCATATCAACCCACTGTAAAGCAGAGCACAAATCCAGAATGTGGAAACCTAGATATTTCTAGAACTCAACAATCTTATCAGAGCTCATACAGTATATACTCTCGACGCTCTATATGTTGGTCATTCTTATCAAAGTCTATACCCAATAAATGTCATCCACACTATTTAAAATGCAGTTTTGAGAGACTAAAGGTGGGGTCTCATGAGCAATCAAAGCCATTCTGGAGATGGAGCTGACTTTTCTCTCTGAGCTCCACTGCTTTGCAAAATCAGCCTTCCCAAAGAAGATTGCACTGGGTGGGGTGAAGCTGGAAGAAACAAGATGCTCCAAGGGGAAATAATCAACAAGCTCGAACAGAGGATGACATGCCATGTTAATCTAGACATGTTAAACTTCAGATCAGTAATTTATTTTCCTGCAGTGAAATTAAACTGCAATTATTTAATTTGTTATTTGGGAGTCAATTTCTTTTGTGTTCTGAAACATATACCTTGGCAATTCTAAGAGCAGGTTATTTTAGCAACTTGCTTGCAAATTAGGATACATACCTTAGACCAGACAACGGAAGGCTTTGGAACACCATGTACTTTGCAAGGTAGTCGAACTGGAACTCCCTCAATGGTGCTGAATATCTGAGGTCCATGTTTTATGGTGGGGAGCACTGGAAGGGATAAATAACTCATTAATAACTGTATATATATATATATATGGCTGGATCCAGTTCTGACATGGGTAATTGTTCCACACTTATCTGCCCTACTAGGTTGTGCAGGAAGGAACTGCAGATGCTGGGTGGCAGTGTGAACTGTGAGGAGAATGCTATGAGAATGCAGGGCGACTTGGGCAGGTTGGGTGAGTGGGCAGATCCCTGGCAGATGCAGTTTAATGTGGATAAATGTGAGGTTATCCACTTTGGTAGCAAAAACTGGAAGGCAGATTATTATCTAAATGGTGTAAAGTTGGGAAAAGAGGAAGTACAACGAGATCTGGGGGTCCTTGTTCATCAGTCAATGAAAGTAAGCATGCAGGTACTGCAGGCAGTGAAGAAAGTGAATGGCATGTTGGCCTTCATAACAAGAGGAGTTGACTATAGGAGCAAAGAGGTCCTTCTGCAGTTGTACAGGGCCCTAGTGAGACCACACCTGGAGTATTGTGTGCAGTTTTGGTCCCCTAATTTGAGGAAGGACATTCTTGCTATTGACGCAGCGTAGGTTTACAAAGTTAATTCCCGGGATGGCGGGACTGTCATATGCTGAGAGAATGGAGCGGCTTGGCTTATATACGCTGGAGTTTAGAAGGATGAGAGGGGATCTTATAGATACATATAAGATTATTAAGAGTTTGGACACGCTAGAGGCAGAAACATGTTCCCGCTGTTGGGGGAGTCCAGAACTAGGGGCCACAGTTTAAGAATCGGGTAAGCCATTTAGAACGGAGACGAGGAAACACTTCTTCACACAGAGAATTGTGAGTCTGTGGAATTCTCTGCCTCAGAGGGCGGTGGAGGCCGGTTCTCTGGATACTTTCAAGAGAGAGCTAGATAGGGCTCTTAAAGATAGCGGAGTCAGGGGATATGGGGAGAAGGCAGGAACAGGGTACTGTTTGGGAATGGCCTATTCCTGCACCTATTGTCTATTGTCTAAGATAATATGTGATTACAATCGAGCAATCCACTGTGTACAGATACATGATAAAAGAAATATTGTGAATAACGTTTAGTGTAAGATAAAGCCCAGTAAAGTCCAATCAAAGATAGTCTGAGGGTTTCAAATGTGGTAGCTGGTAACTCAGGACTGCACTCTTGTTGTGCTAAGATGGTTCAGTTGCCTCATAACAGCTGGGAAGAAACTGTCCCTGAATCTGGAGTTGTGTGTTTTTACACTTCTATACCTTTTGCCCGATGTGAGAGGGGAGAAGAGGGAGTGGCGGGGTGCGATTCATTCTTGATAAATGCTAGTGGCCTTCCTGAGGCAGCGCGAGGTGTAAATTAAGTCAATGGCAGGAAGGATGGTTTGTGCGATGGTCTGGGCTACGTCCACAATTCTCTGCAATTTCTTGCGGACTTGTTCCCAAACCATGCTGTGATGCATCCTGATAAAATGCTTTCTACGCCGCATCTGTAGAAGTTGGTGAGAGTTGTTGGGGACATGCCGAACTTCCTAAGCCTTCTAAGGAAGTAGAGGCATTGGTGTGCTTTCTTGGTCATTGCTTCAAAATGGGTGGTTGAGGAGAAATTGTTGGTGATATTTACTCTGAGGAATTTGAAGCTTTCAATCATCTCTACTTCGGCACTGTCAATGCAAACCGGAGTATAGGTACTGCTTCGCTTCCTGAAGTCAATCACTATCTCCTTTGTCTTGCGGACATTGAGAGAAAGATTGTTGTCTCGACACCAGGACACAAGGTTCTCAATCTTATTACAGGTGTATAGGATGAAGATGTTTTCCATGCTTAGCTTTTTCACAGATTTTAAAGAATCTTTTAAATGTTGACAAACATTAATAATAAACAAAAGGGAACAATTTACTCTGCTCAATGCACATCGTGTTCATTCAAATTTGGTTTAGTTGTATGGAGCTTGAACATAGAACATAAAAAAACGACAAGACAGAAAAGGCCTCTTGACCCGTAATGTTGAAATCCTGAGAGAAATTGGCAGGGTGGATGCAGGGAGGATACTTCTCCCATTTGGAGTATCAAGAAGGGAGAATAATTTCAGAATAAGTAGTCGTCCATTTCAGACAAAAAGAGGAGAAATTTCTTCCTTAAGAGAATCACAAATCTTCGCAATTTTCCACCCTGGAGATCCATTAAATATGTTCAAGGTGACATTGACAGACATTTAAACTAGCATTGAAGTTCGGCCATTTAATAGTGAATTCATTAGTACTTTTTCACATAAGTTATTTGAGAAATGTCCCCTCAGAACATCAAAATTGTTTTTTTTTTAAATTACAGGAGATATCATGGGATGGAGTCAATCAAAAGTCACATCATCCTTGATGTAATTGAATGAAAAAGGCAGGTGGAGAGGTGGAGGATAAAATGACTTCCTCCTTGTCCAATGTTTCTGTGAATAAAACTGACAGCGAGAAGCAAAAGCATTCAACCATAACACTTTTTCTTACCCCACTATACATTAATAAATTGCGTTAGAAAGTTATAAAAAGGATAAGGCATTATATGAAAGGGTACAGGAACCCTACCTAAGACAAAATGTTCCTCGAAATAATCTATTTTGTTATTGCCATTGTAGGAGGTACATCTGGTAAATTAATAGGTTGTGTGGAAATAATTTATAATTAATTCAGCATGATATTTTTCACAACAGTTAAATATCAAAGGTACAAGGCAGTTCAGTGTTTTCAAAGCATGTGAATGAGAAGGCAGGAAGAGACTGTGGATGGGGATCAAGCTCATCCCAACTATTTTACGACAACACTGAGTCCAGGTACTCCTTCCACTCTAATCAGGTGATATCACCAACACTGTCAGTTAAGTAGCACTCACCAAATATGGTCACAGTAGTTGTTCTGTTGCTTGTTCCAGCCACGTTGCTGGCAAGGCACATATATTTTCCACCATCTCGTAGGCGAATCCTTTCAATATGAAGACTTTTATCCCTGCGCACAGTCACATACCCATCTGATATCACCTAGGGAAGGGATGAAAACTTGCAGCATTGATATATAACTAATTCATTCCCTCATAGTTTTATACTTTTCACTGTCAACCACAGATTTCCAATTCTATGGTGGGATGTTATGAATCACTAGAAAGTGATGATGATGCATAGAAAGTATGAAAGCAGCATAAGTTTACAATTTTGGAAATGGCTCCTTTGGAAATGTTTTCATTGGTAGAGTTTCCCTTATTTTCAACCTTGTCTGTCAGACACTACTGTCATATATATCCCTTTTACTCAGCGTGCGTCTGGTTTCAGTTTGCCGCAGAATCAAAGAATGGTCAGGCGTCGCACAACTTTATCTCAATTAAAATTGCATCTTATCCCAAAAAAATATTTTCTTCTCTTTTGGAAGAGCACCTAATTCTACAACTGAGTGTTCTTGGCGAATAACTCATGCTGTAAGTTTTTTTAGAAATTCCAATGCAAATAAACAGTGGCCTTTACTGTGCTTTGTGAACAACCCAAATAGATCTGTATTGAAACCAACTATCTTAGCTTTCCATTGAATTAGAAAGAAAAGGGAGGCTTTAATTCAATGGTTGCTTCAGGTAAAAGGATCGGGGTGTAACTACCATGTGGTGACTTCATATCTTAGTCAAAAGGATAAAAATATGGGGACATTTTCCATTGCTCAACACTCCAAATGTGTTTTGCTCCTGGCCTCTGACAGAGGAAATTGGATCACAGATCGACCAGTCACTCCAACTGTTCTGTCTCTAATGTGGTTTCATTAAAGCTATCCCTGGAATGAATGGGGATTTCCTGATTTAAGCAGATGAAGGATGGGTTTCTATTGGGTAGATATCTACCAGGAGTAATGCCAAAAAAACCTAAATAAAATGTTCTGGTTTTTTTATAGAGGAGCAAAGAGGTTGGCTGGTAGGATGCTGTTTTTTTAAACAAGCACTAGAAAGGTCAGAGACTGACAGCATTTTCATTGGAGTAGACCTGCAGTTTGCACAACATTTTTCTCAATTTGGACCTCCTAACTTAAGCTGGATGCAGGTTTAATAAAATCCTTGTGTGCTACCTAATTTAGCTAGGATGCTGTGTGTGTGGGGAGGGGGTGGGATAGGAAAAGCATGGGGTAAAACACAGTCCTTTGGCTATAATGCAGCCACCAATTATCCTATTAGGCATGTTGCAACTCAGAAGTGGAATTTTTGGAGTGGGCTGCTCTGAGAACGGTGCCCAGCTCTTAGTTCCTTGGTACAGTGACGTGTACCCTTTAATTATTCTCATTAGTTCCATGGAACAGTGTTGTGTGTGGGATATGGAACATCTGGCAAGAACGCCCCCACCCCCCTGCTGCGGTGCATACCTCCTAGCCACTGAACCCTGACCAGCGCAGAGCTGCAGTGGAAACACTGCAGGCCAGAACCTGACATCTATACAGTTGAAGGAAGAAATGTAGTGGAAGAAAAGAAGGAGGGGAGAGATTATTTTAATATCATTACATGTAATCCCATTTGCTTCAGGAGCAGAATAGCAGTCATCACATTAAGTAGGTCTATCCCTTGCAAAGATGGTTTGCAACCCGAAGAAAGCACTGGAAAGGGAGATGAACCATCAGGATGCAGACAGATTGAGATGCCCTTTATTCCAACCAAAATAGGAAAACCATTTCAAAACCTTTTTTTTTAAATGGCATTAAAAATGTCATTAGAATAATAACCATCAAATTTATTACCCACAGTGCATTTTGTGCACTTTGGGAAGATTCTGATCAAGAGCCCAAATGTACCACTGGTGCCCATTACATGGTATGTTTTCATCCATGAGGCCCATTGCACAGTGAGGCCATTCACAAGAAAGCAGACTTATCGAAAATGGGCAAGTTCTTCGGCTACCTGAACCTAAAGAGGAGCAGCCTGACAGAGCAGTACCACTCTTCTGCAGAAAGCATCAGATCCGAGGCACTCAACAACTCGGGGCGGCACAGTGCCACAGCGGTTGAGTTGTTGCCTCACTGCATCAGAGATCCGGGTTCAATCCTGACTCTGGGTGCTGTCTGCACGGAGTTAGTACGTTCTCCCTGTGACTGCGTGGATTTTCTCTGGGTGCTCCGGTTTCCTCCCACACTCCAAAGACATGCAGATTTATAGGATCAAATATGTCAGAAATTAAATGAAGCACTGATATAACAATGCATATTGTAATGCTCCAGGTTGTGAAGATCATCTCTGAATATCTGTTTTGGGCTCAGCACAATTACATAATCACAATGAAATCTCATCAATGCCTCTACTTCCTTAGAATTTTAAGAGGATTTGCCATGTTGCCGAATACTCTATTGAACTTCTACAGGTATACGTTGGGCAGCATTTTGATGGGTTGCAGCATTGCCTGGTTTGGTAACTCGGAATGCCCAAGAATGAAGGAGGGTGCAAAAGGTGGTATTTATTAACCTCCCCACCACTGACGGGATCTGCAGGAAGCACTGCCTGAGGACGGCAGCTAATATCACCAAAGTTCCTCAACCAGGCTATGCTCTCATCTCAATGGGCATGGAATCAAGTTACCCTATGATTGTACCATCACACAATCCGATTTTGTTGGAAATGCAAGATATCTAACAAGATAATTTTAAGGATATAATCGTGCCATGAGTCAGTCGGCAGAGCCACAATAAGTGTCTATTGCTTAGAAAATTATTGCCCGCCATGTTAAATGTGTCATCTTGTGACATCAGTATTTGTAAGATATTTCCAAAATCCATCCACCACTGAAATCATAGACTGAATTTTAATGCCAGTGTGCAATTCATTAACGCCAGCATATGGCATGCTGCCAACCCTAAATTTAGTTCACAGTAACATTTAACCCATTTGTCCGTAACAAATGGGTTAAATGCATTTCTCTCCGTAACACTCACCTGGGGTTGTTGCCGGCGGCTATGCGCCTGCGCACTGGTGCAGATCAGCGGGCTGCCGGCGGGCGGGTGCGGCACATGCGCACTTGGCATGGTTGCCGGCGGGTCTGCGCCTGCGCACTGGGTGGGGGTGGGGGGGAGGCCCGGTGATGGGGCTGCCGCGAGCGGCCGGCTGGCGGCAAGAAAGTGCCGCTGATCGCGCGGGCCGGCGCCGCCCGGGCTCTGGGCCGGGCGTGGCTCGGCTCGAAATCGCGCCAGGCCCCGCAACCCTCCCCCACTGCGCACGCGCGGCCACTGAGGCCCGGCAACCCTCCCCCACTGCGCACGCGCGGTCACTAGGGCCCGGCAAAATGCCGCTGATCGCGCGGGCCGGCAAACCGGGGACACATGGCGCCGGCGTTCTCGCGGGAGGAACACCGGCGCGGCGGTGTTCCGTAACAGCATGTTTGGCTGCCGGAACACCGTAAAAAAGTTATTTCGCCGGGACTAAATACGGCGAATCCGGGACACTTGGCATCTCTGCATATGGCATGCTGAACCCAAATCTTAATCTTATCTTGTAAGAGGCAAAAGCATGGTGCCAATTTCCCCCATTTAACCATTGTCTACTGCTTTGCTGACCTTTAGGTTATTTTTTATCCAACGCCGCTCTGGGAGAGGATTTCCAGCCAATAATACACACGGCAAAGTCAAAGGCTGCCCTTCAATGATGTTGACCACAGCTGGTCTGATGCCAATCAGCGGTTTAACTGTGGGAGGAAAGAGATGAAGTGTTTGAATTTACAATAACAACCACCATACTCTTATCAGTAAAAAGACACAATTAGTTCCTGCCTTTCGAGCCCCATTCAGGATGTCCCAAAGTCCTTTACAGTCACCTCAGATTCAGATTCAGATTCAGATTCCTTTATTGTCATTCAGACCTTTCGGTCTGAACGAAATTTGTTACCTTGCAGTCATAACATGTAATAAATTAAAACAAAACACACAATAAACACATATTTAACATCCACCACAGTGAGTTCACCAGGCACCTCCTCACTGTGGTGGAAGGCAAAAGTCTTAAAGTCTTTGTCTTTTTCCCCTACTTGTTCCCTCTCTGTACTGAGGCAATCCAGGCCTTCGATGTCATCGTCTACTAGGCCCGCGGCCGAGCCTCCGAAGCCAGGCCGTCACCGCCGCCGTTGCCGGAATGCCGGAACACCACCACAGCTCCCAATCAGGATCGACCACGGGAACGCTGGAGCCGCCGGAGCTCTGAAGCCGGGCCGCCGCTGGAGCACCGCTGGAGAGCCGCTGGATTCTTTGCTCTAGCAAAGATTCTTTTCTCAGCATGCTTTGAATTCTATTCATTGATGCCGTGCGGGAAATATGAAATGAAATGTGATACCACCAGAACAGGGTATACTACGGATAAGATAATTAGACAAAATTGATACTGAGGGAAGGAATATTATTATTATCATGGATAATTCCTCTGCTCTTCTTTGAAATAACGTTACAAGGTGCTTTACATTCAGCCGCGAGTATTTATTGTTGTCCAAAAGAGGACACCTATGATAATGAGGAATTTCCTCAGTGTAGCACTGGAGAATCTGCCAAGATTTATGTACTCAGTTCCATGGGTCGACAGGCTTTCTGACTGACGAAAAATGGCTTTGTAATGATTTAACAATTGTCTAATTGGCAGGCAACAATAAACAGCGCTGCTGTAAAGTAGCTGATTTTGCAAGATATATTATATTGGTTCACTTTCAGCATTGTTAGCTGGGGGAAAACTTTTTCTAATCTCTTACCTCGACGGAGATGCAATTTATTTCCGTATTGCATCTCCGTCCGCACTGCGGCTTAACATCGAGGAGTTGGCGGCCTTTGCTGGTTACCGATTTTGGGAGCTCCACCACGGGTGCCTGCAGACTTAACATTGAGTAGCCCGCAATCCCTTTGCCAGGGATCGACCTCTGAGCTTTACAGCAGGAGTCTGCGGGAAACATCATGGAGTTTGCGGTCTCTAGTCAGAGACCGACTTCGGGAACTCCAAGCCGCAGGAGCTTCGACCGCCTCGATGCAGGAGCTTCCATTGCCCCGACGCGGGAGCTTCGACTGCCGGCTGTGGGAGCTTCCATCGCCCCAACTGCAGATGGTTCAACTGCCCCGATCATGGGAGAATAAAGAGGAAGGAGATTTGACTTAATTGCCTTCCATCACAGTGAGAAATGTAGGGAAACCGCTGTGGTGGATGTTTATGTTATTTTATGCAGTTGAGTGACTTGTTGCTTTTTTTTTAGTATGGCAGTATGATAATTCGAATTTCACTGTACCTTAATTGGTACATGTGACAATAAATTCACCTTGAAACCTTGAACTCTCCTAATACTGCATTAAGTCAGACATTCAGTGGAGATTTTCCACTAATCCTCCTTCCACATGTGGCACTCGAGAAGGTTACTCCAATGAGCGTCTATTCAAATGGCCCCATTAGTGATCTTTCAAACTTGCGACAACCTGCTTCTGGTTAAGCCGCACCTTAGGAGGATGTCATATTGTCCTTAACTTATGGTAAGACTTTCTTAACAACTGTTTGTGAACATCAATTTATTGTATTGATGCCATCTCAATAATTGTAAATATAATGAAACTGCTTGTGGACAGAAATGTTAAGCTTCAAAATTAACATAATTTCTTTAATCCACTCATCAAAGTGAACCCATTTTGTGAGTTCTACGTTGAATGATGATTTCCATGAGTCATTTGATTGTTACACATTTACAATAAGCCTATAAGAATATCTTTGAACCTTTTCCTCTGTCCAGAGCTCAGAATAGAATTTAAAAGATAATTTAATAGACTCTTAAAAGAGTCTGGTGCTGGACATTGCCCGGTCAATGGACCTGATTGGGAGAAGTCAAACAAGGAAGTGCAAATGCTGGTTTACAAAACATGACACAAAGTACTGCAGTAGCTCAGCAGATCAGGAAGCATCTTTGGAGAACATGGATAGGTGATGTTTTGGGTCGGGACCCATCTTCAGACTGATTGGGCTGGGGGGGGTGGGGGGAGGAGAAATGAGGGGCAGGGCAAAGCCTGGCAAGTGATAGATGGATACTGGAGAGGTGAGGGGTTGATAGGCTGATGGTTGAACAAAGGCCAGAGATGAAAAGACAAAAGGTGTAAGATAAGGATAGGAAAGGTGAGAATTGTGTAGCAAGAGGAAGGAATATAGGTGGAAGGGGAGGAGAAGAGCCATGGGCGTGTCCAAGTAGACCACTGCAAAGAGAGTAGAGGAAGGGGGAGAAGGTGGGGTCGTATTTGTAGGTAGAGGCATCAATGTGCTTTCTCTCTGTTTGCATCAATGTTTTGGGTCTGCAACCCACATTCCAAAAACGTACAGGTATGTAGGTTAATCGGCTTGGTGAAATTGTAAAAATTATCCCTAGTCCCTGGAGGCCTGTGACTAGTGGTGTGCCTCAGTGTTCGGTGTTGGGCCTGTTACTGTTTGGCATCTACATCAATGATTTGGATGAGGACATAACCTGGCCCTCAACTCCAAGAAGACCAAGGAGCTCATTGTTGACTTCAGGAGATCGAGAGGCTGCACGCACAACCCCATCCATATCAACGGGACAGAGGTGGAACGTGTCTCCAGCTTCAGGTTCCTGGGGGGTCAACATCTCCGATGACCTCTCCTGGACCCACAACACATCCTCGCTGATCAAGAAGGCTCACCAGCGTCTTTTCTTCCTGAGGAGACTTAAGAAGGTCCACCTGTCTCCCCAGATTCTGGTGAACTTCTACCGCTGCACCATCGAGAGCATCCTTACCAACTGCATCACAGTATGGTATGGTAACTGCTCTGTTGCCGACCGGAAAGCTCTGCAGAGGGTGGTGAAGATCGCCCAATGCATCACAGGCTCCTCACTCCCCTCCATTGAGTCTGTCCATAGTAAACGATGCCTGCGCAGGGCACACAGCATCGTCAGGGACAGCTCACACCCCAACCATAGACTGTTTACCCTCCTCCCATCCGGGAGACGCTACAGGTCCCTCCGCTGCCGGACCAGCAGGCTCAAGAACAGCTTCTTCCCTGCGGCTGTCACACTTCTCAACGCTGCACCTCAATGACTGCCTGTCTCCACCCCTCACCCCCCCCCGGACTATCCAATCACCAGCAAATTGCATGGATACCACTGCATATGTATATGTATTACTTGTTTATTCGTAAGTTCGCCCTTCGGAGATACCAACTGCATTTCGTTGTCTCTGTATTGTACATTGCACAATGACAATTAAAGATTGAATTGAATTGAATACAGGGCAAGATTAGCAAGTTTGCTGATGATATAAAAGTGAGTGGTTTTGCAGATAGTGAGATGGTTGTGAAAGATTGCAGCAGGATCTGGAACGATTGGCCAGGTAGACGGAGGAATGGTTGATGGAATTTAATACGGAGAAGTGTAAGAGGTTGTATTTTGGGACGTCGAACAAGGGCAGGACCTACACAGTAAATGGTAGGCCTCTGGGTAGTGTTGTAGAGTAGAGGAATCTAGGAGCAAAAGTGCATTGGTCCTTGAAGGTCAATTCACAGGTAGATAAGGCTTTTGGCACTTTGGCATTCATCAGTCAGAGTATTGAGTATAGAAGTTGGGAGGTCATGTTGCAATTGTATAAGACGTTGGTGAGACCGCATTTAGAATATTGTGTTCAGTTCTGGGCACCATGTTATAGGAAGGACATTGTCAAGCTTGAAAGGGTTCAGAAAATATTTACGAGGATGTTGCCAGGACTAGAGGGTGTGAGCTATAGGGAGAGGTTGAGTAGGCTGGGTCTCTATTCCATGGAGCGCAGGAGGATGAGGGGGATTCTTATAGAGGTGTACAAAATCATGAGAGGAATAGATCGGGTAGATGCACAGAGTCTTTTGCCCAGAATAGGGGAATCGAGGATCAGAGGACATAGATTCAAGGGGAAAAGATTTAATAGGTATCCGAGAGGTAACCTTTTCAAAGAAAGGGTGGTGGGTGTATGGAACAAGCTGCCAGTGGAGGTAGTTGAGGCTGGGACAATCCCATCGTTTAAGAAACAGTTAGACAGGTACATGGATACGACAAGTTTGGAGGGATATGGACTAAGCGCAGGCAAGTGGGACTAATGTAGATAGGACATTGTTGGCTGGTGTGGACAAGTTGGGTCAAAGGGCCTGTTTCCACATTGTTTCACTCTATACTCTAGTGTGTGTAGGATAGTGTTAATATGCAGGGATCGCTGGTTGACGTGGACCCGGTGGGCCGAAGGGCCTGTTTCCGTGCTGTATCTCTAAAACTAAAAACTAAAACTAAACATTAAGTGATATCTGCCAACATTGCATTGTCTAGTGTTTCATCTGACTTGTACATTAAGATATCTGTCACGATTACTGTTCTATGTTTTCTGATCTAACTACTTACCCAATCCTGTTACTGTCACGGTGGCCTGAGCGTGGATCTTTCCAAACTGGTTTTCAGCTTCACAGATGTATGTGGCTTCATCCTCCACCCAGAGATCTGAGAACAAGGTATGGTTGTTTTTTATAAACTCAACTCTACTGATGTCTTTCAATGAATGTGGGAAAACCATTTATATTTGGTAACATATTTATAATATACTTCCAGACTCTAGTGCAAAGAATTGAAGCGCCATTCTTTTTTAATTAAGTTAGAGCACAATTATTTTTTTTAATAGAAAATAAATCACCTTCACAGAACAATTCTCAATTGTGTTATAGTGCATGATCTCATGTAATGAAGCTGAAGTTTATGGAGAAACAGCACTAGGTACAAAATCTTTAACCTGAAGCTGATCTGGGACTTGGGTGCAAACGCAAATTTCAATGAATGACCATGAACCTGTAGGAATTTACACTGGGAATCTGATGGCACCTGCACAAAGGTAGATCTGCTGCAAAATCAACGAACCCATTTTGGATGATTGGAGATTCAATGGTTGCCAGGAAGTAAGGTAAGAATAAAACTAGTAACATTTCTTTTTAATAATTTTGCTAGAGAATATGTTACGCAGAGCTCTGGAACTGTGCAGGGCATTGCTGATGGGAATTGGATGTAGTACACCAGTAGGTTCGTCATTGTGGATAAGGGTAAGAGAATTGTCGGACAACAGCATAATTCAGCAGACAATGAATTAAATTCAAAATGTTCTGGACAATTAGATTAGAGCCAAATCAATGCAACAGCATACAGGCTTCCTGAAAATAGTTAATACACAAGTAGCAAAAGAGCACAGAATCAAGCAAACATTTTGGCAAAGTGACGCTAAAATAATCATAAAAGAGAGTGTTCAAAATAATCTTTCTTCCAAGTTGGCAAGATCCATCCATTCAATTACTGAGTATGCTCAAAGCTGAGAACATTAAGTTAGAACTCTAAAGGGATTGTTATCTGGATACTCCAATGGAAAATAGGCCAGATAGCAGATGAATGGTGAAGTAACCTCAATGGGCTGACTTTTTTCCAATTGCTTATGTTTTTCAGTTTAAGAGCAAAGTCCTAAACATGAAATAAAAACTTATATTCACAGATGCTACTTTTTTCTGCTACAAAAACGACAAAGGAATCCAATAGCTGCTCATCACAGTACACTTGTATATGTTTTGCAAGGCCATTACTGATTAGAAACCAAATGGAGTCAGATAGGTGTGTTAAATCATTGATGTGTAGCAGGCCGAATTTCCTTGGGTAAAGATTCTTGTAAGTGACTTCCCAGCATGTTTTGCGCACTGCAAGGAAATCCTGTGTGCATTACAATGATACATGGAGGACAAATACATGGTGGTGAGTCTGTGGAATTCTCTGCCTCAGAGGGCGGTGGAGGCAGGTTCTCTGGATGCTTTCAAGAGAGAGCTAGATAGGGCTTAAAAATAGCGGAGTCAGGGGATATGGGGAGAAGGCAGGAACGGGGTACTGATTGGAGATGATCAGCCATGATCACATTGAATGGCGGTGCTGGCTCGAAGGGCCAAATGGCCTACTCCTGCACCTATTGTCTATTGTCTATGTGCAATCACAACAAATTCCTTAATTTTGCATTTTGCATTTAAATTAAATGCGGGAGTGCAGGAAAATGGTGCCATGCAATCCAATATCTAGGCACAACTATTTAGACTTTATGGAATCTCAGCGACGACATGAAAGCATGTTTGATAATAACAAGGAGCCTGCATCAATAAGGGGGTAGGATGTTGTTTTGCAGATGTTTCCTTCTGTTGATAATTCTTGCATAAATGACAGTGCGAGAGAAAATGACTAATACTATTTGCGTTTATGCTGCCTTTTGTCTGAAATTATTGAGATGCACTACTTTGAAGTTTTGTTTTAGTAACGTACCTATAGATACAGGTGTTCACATGCAAGGGGTTTTAGTTCAGAAATGAGTGTGGGGAATGCTTGTAGAATACATGCAACAAGAACGAGTTACTTACTGTTAAAAAAGAGACTTCCTGTTCTCAGTTGAGTTACTGAACTAACTGTGGAGTGTCTGGAGAAGATGGACACCCCATCCACTCGCCGCCACCTGACCCGGGGGTTGGGGTAACCCAGTGCCTGGCAAGGCAATGTCAGATTTGAACCAATGTCCATGGAGACATCCATCGGGGCTTGCGAGAAAACAGGTGATGCTGCGGAAAAGATGAAACCACCAAACAGTTTGGTATGGAAGATGATATCAGCGAATCTCCTTTGGATTATTCGCAATGAATTAGAAATTGTAACCAAAGCATTCTGTGAGAGACAAATGAGGTAGGAAAACATCTTAGGATGCTCTAGTTTAATAGAATGAATTTGATGGGCCCCGTGTCCTTCCTTGATCTTTCACTTTCTTTTACAACTAGTTGTTTTCCTACTGGCTTTCTTCATCAATACTTTTGAGGTCTGAAACACAATTGTGATTGTTAGTTTCTAACCTGACCTGTTGCTTTAATGTTATTGCTCCAAATAGACAATTCTGCAAAATGCTATTTGATTGCATATTGCTGTATTTATACAATCAATTTGTGTTTTAGGTTGGTGATCAATTATGTTATAGATCATATTTTCCCATGTTTCCTTCCACAGAAAATAAAGCATATGTCCAATAGTGTCTAGCCATCTCTCAGAGCGATTTCATTGATCCCATTGCCCCATTTATTTCCCTGTAACGTCTATTCTTTCAGATTCTTCACTTTAACAACAGCCCCCCTCTAACTGATCCTCCTATCGTTCACCGACATGAGGGACAATTTACAGTCGGTATTTAACCTAACAGCATATCTTCGTGGATGTAAGAAGACATTTTCCTTTATAATTAAATGTGCTCTGTAAATATCAACATTTCCTGAATATTTGCTTGTATAAATATTCTGTATGTCCCTCATCTCAATAAACAAAATGTATAATTTTTCAAGAATCTGACTTTTTCAGATTGTCTTTTTTAGAAGAAGTTAACGTGAATATTTATCAAATTCCCAAATATTTTGCAACACTGTGGAGCTTCCAAGCAGTCATGGGAAAGTATCCTTTCGGTAAACACATTTCTGTGAAATTTATAGAAATTCTCCCTTCACTGTTGTGTCATCCACAAACCAAAGCAAGCCATGGTAAAATTTAGATTTTGAAAGGATTAGTTTTGGAGAGCCAAAACTAATCCTATCAAAATCTAAAGTAGTACCAGTGATAAGATAAATGAAGGAGCAAACAAAAACATATGGAAAAAAAACACGGAACCAACTAAAGCCACAATAAAAATAAACTTACAACCAACATCCAAAGTAACCTGGCCAGAAGCTCTTCCAGCATAATTCACAGCCACACAGGTATAGTCTCCAGCATCCAAGTCCTGTATTTCCTGTATCTCCAGAACACCTCCATGACTATCAATGCTCAGAAAATTGGAAGGATTTAGCTCGAGGTCACCTGAAAACATCGAATGTGCATTTTTATAAAAGAAAATAGGAAAAATAATCCAACAGGAACCCATAAGCTTCAACCCTTTTTGGGCATGATGACGGCACAAGCATTTTATATGTTCTCACCGGACTGCCAGAAAGATCCGCTGATTTTAATGTACAAATAAAATGTATCCATTGCAGAGTTAATATGCTTCCCACTGGTTAAGCCAGAAATGTGCTTTGGAGAATTGGTGAATTGCTTGCCAATTATTACAGCTAAAGCAGGAAGAATAAGAGGATAAAGTTTCACACTATTCTTTGACAAATTTATGCGAGAAATTAATGTCAAAATTGGGCAATAAAAATTTGGCCAACATTTCTATGTTTGCACCCAAGTGGCAAGCAAATCTGTCATTATCCTCACCTTTAGGAGCACATGCCTCATTGTTTTCCATTTTTACAGAACTTAATTCTTAAAACAGATCTTTGTAAAAAGCAACAGATTGATGAAAAATGGAAGACAATAATACTGGAGGGCATTCATTGTGGCAAATGTCACTTGCAAGCCAAATAAATCTTCATCAAGTGAAGTGGGGGTGGGATGGTGGTGTGTGTGTGTGTGTGTGTGTGTGTGTGTGTGTGTGTGTGTGTGTGTGTGTGTGTGTGTGTGTGTGTGTGTGTGTGTGTGTGTGTGTGTGTGTGTGTGTGAACAAACAACAAGCTAACGGGACATCTTTACATATTCCAGTAGAGATAGACCCCCTGGAGTCAAAAATTGGCTTACCTCAAAAGTTCGAGCTTTATTTCTTGATTTATTTATGAAAATCTTCAAAAATTTCAAATAACTTAGAAAATAAATGTGCTGATGACATCACAATGGGTCTGCTCTGTCCCCCTGTGCATCTGCCCCCCCCCCCCCGTGTGCCTCTGCGTCCCTCTCTGTGCCTCTTTGTGTCCCTCTCTGTGGCTCTTTGTGTCCCTCTCTGTGCCTCTGTGTCCTTCTCTGTGCCTCCGTGTCCCTCTCTGTGCCTCCGTGTCCCTCTCTGTGCCTCCGTGTCCCTCTCTGTGCCTCCGTGTCCCTCTCTGTGCCTCTGTGTCCCTCTCTGTGCCTCTGAGTCCCTCTCTGTGCCTCTGAGTCCCTCTCTCTCCACCCCTCCCTCTCTAGCCGCGCCTGCGAGTTGGGGGCTATGCGTGAGTGGATAGGGTGGGGGATGGGGTAAAAGATGTGAATGAATAATATTAATATAATATCAATGGGGGTGGTTAGTGTGTGTGTGGAGGTTGTTAGTGTGTGTGTGGGGGTTAGTATGTGTGTGTGTGGGGGGGTTGGTTAGTGTGTGTGTGTGTGATGCCGCAGGCCACCCCCTCCCCCCGCAACTGCGCGTTGAGGGGACGGGACCCAATGGGTCCCCCTTGGTCTAGTGTCTAATAAAATCCTATCTACCTTGGGGCAGATTTTATTGGACATAAAGATGCTTCTTCAGAGGCACCCATGTGGTGAAGCAAAACTGTGTTATAACTCACTCAAGTTAACAACACATTAGGAACTGATGTCTTTAAAGGAATGTGGAGAAACTGTGAACTAAGGGGAAGTCAGTGGTTCAGACATTAATTTCTTACCATTCTGGATGGTTATTTACTGAAAGTGTTGCAAAATTTCACACTGCCTATGCATTCATCTGGAGATGACGTGTGATGCACAAGTGGACAGGACACAAAAGACAAGACTTAAGTCTGGGAGTGGACCAGAGAAACAAGTTAAATAAAGATGTTGATTTGAAACTGATCTCTTCATTGTGATAGAAAGACATTGGCTTTTGTGTTCCAGCTCTGTTTTGATCTCACTAGCAAATTCATCAATGACTTCCACACTGGGAAAATTTGGCTGTACTTGCAATTTTTGGGGAATTTTCCCCTGTCCATTCAGCTAAAGGCAGTGCCAAATGTTGTGATATAATGCCACACAGGAGAATGGCTGAACACATGGATACTTAAGGGGCTGTCCCTCTTGGGTGACCTAATTGGCGAGTTTAGAAGAATTTGAACAAATGACATGTTGAAGACCTGCTTCGACTATGTAGAAGACCTCCTTCGACTATGTTGAAGACCAGCTTCGACTAGCTACGACTAGCTATGACTAACATCGGGAAAATTGGACACCGGATAGTGGAGAGTGAAGTTGACCTCCTTCGATCTCCCTTCGACTATGATGAAGACTATCTACGACTACCTTCGACTACCCTCGATTACCTACGACTAAAATGCCGACCTACTACAACCTACTACGACTAAACCTACAAGTAAAAAAAATATAGTTTTTTTCCATGGCGACCTTTTTTTACTCGCGGGCATTTTTTAACATATTGATAAAAACGCCGCGACCTAGCTGAGGCCTCGAGTACGCGGAGACCACTCTCGAGCATGAAGGAGGGTTACGAAGATCTCCTACGACCTCGTGTTGACCATGCTGCGAGTATGAGTCGAGGGCAAACTAGCCAGAACTCGCGGATTAGGTCTCCCAAGTGGAAAATATGAACATGCTATTCACAACTGATGACTTGTACCACAGTTACAAGAATTGCCCAATGGAGTATCCCAGAAATCAATACTGAGATTTTTATATCATCTTGTGTGTATATGATTTGGAAGTGATGAGAGAGAAAAAAGAGACAACAATTTCCTAAGACCATGACAGAATGACATTTGAAAGTAATGAGGTGGAGTTGATGCATTATGAATTGAGAAGCTGTAATGAGAAATAGAAAACTCAAGCTTCATCAAACTGATGAGACTGGGGAAACAAAATAAACAAGGATTAATGAGTGTTCATGCAGTGATCTTTAAAATGATCTGCAGAGTTTGTGCCAACAGTAAATAAGGCAAAAGAGACAGAACTGCATAGTGCATGAATAGAGTGTTAATCACAAGACATTGCCATGGATTCAGGTAGGATATCGATTCTACCCCTCCAGGAACACTCTGGGTAATCTGGCTAATGTTATACATTAGAAGGAAAACGGCAGAAAGCTGCTATCAAAAAAGTAAGCTAGAAAAGAAAACAACAAAAGCAAGCTTGCCTCAACTAAAAACTGAAGAGATTTTAGAGATAAACACAGCAGATAAACAAATCGCCCCTGCAATCAAGGAGATTCAGTTCCAAACTGGTTCCGTGGAATCGAAGGCGACTAATGGAGCCAAAGTAGAAAATGCAAACTCTTCAACAGTTAGGATAGGGCAGAAGGCGTCTGACAGGGGTGGGGGCAGCTTCTGTGAAGCTTCTACAGGTATCAGGGGTTATGGGAGAAGACAGGAGAAAGGGGTTGAGGGAGAGATAGATCAGATAATATTGAATGGCAGAGTAGACTTGATGGGCCAAATGGCCTAATTCTGCACCTGTCACTTTTGGCCTTATGACCTTTCTACCGAATGTTTCCATGTTTTGTACTTGTGTAGGCTTGAGGTTCTAAACGCCATCCAAAATGTTCCTTCTATCTTTTGATTTGTCATGGACCACAGATTCTGAGTAATTGAAGTGGAAGGGTTAAACTTTTCAAAGGAGCTTGGAGAACATCCTTGGATTTATTTTTTGCACATCTCCCAATCTCTTCTCGCGACGTAATATGTAGGATACTCTCCCATGGCATGGAAAACATTGACCAGGGAGCCAAGAGCTTAGGCTGAAGCTCAGTAGAAGTGACCTAAATGTGCAGGCCAATTAAAATGAGAAATCAGATTGGCCATTGTACAAAAAATAACAAGGATAAAATGAGGTAAACTGTAAGTTCTGCTTTTGAACTCTGATGAAAGGACCAGCATGGTCTTTTCCAGTCTAGTACATTCCTAAGATGCTATGTAAACACACCCAGACCAGTACTGCAAATTCCAAAGTATAGATTCAATGATGGAAGAAAGTGTAGTTTAAGCCTTTCATCATCATGGTATTTATATAACTCAGAACATTTAAACCTGTTACCACAAACGTGCTGTTTTCTCTCAAGAGCTTTAAAGTTGATATACAACCAGGTCATATTTAAAAATAAGCTGTTTCCCCAATTAGGTTGTAAGTGCACAGGAAACAGCTGTTTTCTGTAAGATTTCTTGCTAGACTCCCTTCTTGGCATTGCCCTCCATACACCGTAAATCCAGGCAAGAGAGGATTTATTCTCCCAAATTCAGTCTTAAGGAAATGTAAGGTAGTCATGCCTCTGAGCTATAAATATATCAATTACGCAGTCCAATTCTTGAATAATCCAGAGCTGGTATAAATATCACAAACAACACAAATATTCCCTGTCAACAAGAATGAATGATCTCTGAAGGTCTAACCTGCAGAATTGTTTGCTTTTGAAAATGTCTCATTTTAATACAAAAGAATCATATCTTAATATTTGTTATATTTGCACTGTATTTAAGAAAGATGTATCATAATCATAAATATTTTTAATGCACGGTGCACAGAACAGCTGCATTTGATTATCGAAGTGGACTTGCTGGGCCAAAAGGACCGATTCCCTGCTGTATGACTTTATTGACGATAACTCGATTATTTTAAAGAGTAAAAAACAATAACTTGCAAAAACACCCTGCTAACTGTATCTACGCATTTAAACTGTTATTTAAGGCATAGATTTTGCACACAAGCTGATATTGCCAAAGTCCTCAGAATTAATCCACAAACATCCAGCAAATTTGATCTGAGGGGCGAGAAATATATCTGGAGCAAAGAACATTCAACCGAAAGTATTTGATGCTCTTCAAAATTCCTAACGCTATTAGCTACAAATGGATAAACAATTATGGCACAATGCTTCCTGGCATATAATGGTATTTGTACCAACAGGCAAGCAGCTGACAAAACGTCTCCAGGCTAGTTTTCCTGACATGGTGAATCCCATGGGAGATGTCATTTCCAGCTGGATTCCTCACCTTTGAACCATTTGACCGCTGGCTCTGGAACACCAGAGGCTCTGCATTCCAGAACTGCAGTATCCCCAAGGCCAATAAGGATTTCCTTTCGGACAACAGTAACCTTTGGAGCCTCTGTGGATACGAAAAATTACAAATTACAGCTCCCAGTGGAACAACTTTGAAAACTTAAAATGAAAAAACATTATTTTGAATGGACGTCCAACAAACAGTTTTCAGACTTGGATCTGCACTTACTTTTGTCTTAGTATTCAATTCTAGTTTGTCATCGTTCAGACTATACAAGCAATTGTAATGCTAGTTTGAATCCTGCTCACTTTAATCTAATAAAAACCCACAAATTACATTTAAATTAAAAAAATAGCAGAATAATCCAGAACTGAATTTCCCTCATTGGAGCATTGAACATATTTGGGGATACTTTAATTGCCATCTTGAGAATGAGATCTAAATTCCGAAACAAAATAAGGAATTATTGTGATTTTTTTGGACAAAATTGCTCATTATACTAGAAACTGAAAAGACAAAAATAAAGTTCATGCTTCTTTCATATTCACAAGGTTAATCAACCTTCATACAATTTCCTCCTTATTTACCCATTGTGTATCCTTACCATATTTTTGTTAAATTTTCTGTCTTTTCAGCATATGCAAAACCAAAGATTATTAATGTACCAGGATGTCCAGCGCATTTTTGAGTAATCATTGGCTTGAAAAGCACATAGAACAATGCAGCACAGGAACAGGCCCGCTGGCCCACAATGTCTGTGGTGAACATCATGCCAAATGAAACTAATCTCTTCTGCTTACATGAGATCCATATTCCTCCATATGCACAAGCTTGTCCAAAAGCCTCTTAAGAGCCTCCATCATGTCAGCTTCCACCACCAAAAGTTGCAGTATGTTCCAGGCATTCACCACCAAAAAAGGTATTTTAAATTGGCCCCTCTCACCTCAAAGCTAAGCCCTCTAGTCTTTGACATTTCCTCTCTTGGTAAAAGGTTTAGCTGTCTGCCCTATCTCTACCTCTCATAATTTTACATATTTCTATCAAGTCTCCCCTTAACTTATAACACTCACTTACACAAAGAAAATCCAAGTTTGTCCAACTGTTCCCTTATAGTTAATACCGTCAAATGCATTCTGAGGAAAACTTCTTCAACACCCTCTCCAAAGGCTCACATTCTTTTTGTAATGGGGCACCCAGAACTGCACTTAATACTCCAAATGGCGGTCTAGCCAAACTCCTACAAAAGCTGCAACATGACTTCCTGACTCTCATACTCAATGCCCTGACCAATGAAGGCATGCATATCATACGCCTTCTTTACCACTGTGTCTAATTATGTGCCATTTTCAGAGAGCTACAAACTTGGCTCCAAAATCCATCTGAGCATCCATTCTGTTATGGGTCTTGCCATTAATTGTATACCTTCCCCTTACATTCAATTTTCCAAATTGCAACACCTCACACTACTTTGGACTAAACTCCATCTACCAGTTCTATAACTGATCTGTATCCTGCTCCATCCTTTTGATAGTATTCCTCACTGTCTGCAGCTCCACAAATGTTGGTGCTGTCTGCAAACCGATTAACATACGCATTTACATCCAAGTCATTTTTTATGAAATAACAGAAGTCCATCATAGATCTACAGTACTCTTCTGGTCATAAAACTTAGCCAGAATAACACTCTTCCATCAGTACCATTTGTATTTTATGGGTAAGCCAGTTCTGAATCCAAACTACTATGGAATCCATGGATCTCATGCATCTTAATCTTCTGGATCAGCCTGCCATGAGGGAGTTTATGAAATGCCTTACAAAAATCCATGCAGACAATATCTACTGCCCTAGCCTCATTAATCATCTTTGTTACCATCCTCAAAAGAGTTTGTAAGATATGAAAAAGGCAGGTTGTTTGTCCCTCATTATCTCTTCCTTATGCTGCATATCTCGATTTTTGGCATTGATCTATCTAGGGCTGAATGATAATCAGAAACAAATTTTTAAAAAGGTTGAAGACTGCAAGAACCATTAATGACTCTCTCAGCTGTGCATCTTATTAGCATCAACGTTAGAATCCAAGATGCACTTCTGAAAATTTCCTCAAAGTCCACACATCCCAAAGATCAGCTTCTGGATTTACTTAACTGTACATTGCACAAAATATCCAAATTACTTCGACATTCAGTGAAATAAAACATTTCAATTTGAATTGCACAATTTGATGCATTTTGCTAAAATTCACATAGTACAGCTGCAGTTTGATTCTTTGGGTACATTTATTCATCATTGATTTTTTTTTTAAACCTACTCAATTTTAGAACAAGTATAGCCTATACATTATATATATATGTGTACAATGTATATATAGTGTGTATATATATTATATTCACACCCACCCACATACACATGCAAAACATGTATAAAATGCCAATGCTACACATGCAATAAGAGGTTCGGAGATATTTTCTTGAATGACATGCTGTACAATTTATAGCAATTCTTTGGACAAACTGACTAATTTTGCCGGGGCATTGCAACACTGATCAAATTGTACCGAGTTCCTGGAACAACACTTGATTTTCTGAACAGATTAACTATATAATAGGTGAGAATAGATGCCACAAATTCAGATGCTCAACGCTGCGAGGAAAATGAGTTAACTTCCAAAATCACCTTAAATTAAATTTACAAGATTTAAACGGCTGTACCTCCAAGAGGCTGTATTCTGCTTTTCATAGCAGTGTCACAGAGTAAGACTCAGAAGTGATTGGAGAATAATTACGACTACTGTGTGTCACTGGCTTTTCTTAGGATGCAAATGTTTTTGACAAAGTTCCCACAAAACACCTCATATAAAGAATCAGTACAAGAATTGTATGTGGTGATTATCATAATAGTGACCCAATCTCTTTGTATTTGCCTGTCAGATTAAACCAGTCTTTCATTTCCATAACAGTCTGCAATATACTTAAACCCATCTGTAATTCTACAGAATCGGACCGTCACATTCAGCCTAGCAGTCCCAATTTAGCAATCCATGTTCTCTTCAGGTCTGGTTCCTTGCTGCAGCATAGAACTAATGTTTACTAAAGATTTTTGCACTTACCTATATAGGTGAGGATGGATGCCTGTCTGTCTGTACCTGCAGTGTTACTGCTCAGGCAGGTATAAATTCCAGAATCCTTCCGAGAAGCAGGTCTAATAATTAGACTGCCAGTTTTGCTTAGCATATGCCTTTAAAACACATAGTGAAACATATTAGATATGCATTTGCTATAAGACACATTTTACTTAAAATATGACATAACTACAATTTACAAAAACAATGGAAGAAACTATATCCCTATATTTAACATGATCTCTGTTTCAATTTTCAATTGTATGTCAGACTACAGTTCCACACCATCTTTTTCTATGCATTTATTATGCTGAGAATTGACTGTAAGAAGGCTCTTCGTATCTGTGGCAGTAGATGGGCGAGGAAAAGTGGTCATGAGATGGAGGATGGGGGAATAAAGAGTGGATTATTTCAAAATCTTTTGTCATTAACAGCCTCACATATACCTTCCCCAGCATGACAACTAATCATAAATGACACTGCTGGCTCATTCCATCCCCTTCCTTGTCCTTTGCTCCCTGTGAAGTTATAATAATGTGTTTTTGTCTCAATTGATGTTAGCTAATGTTATACAAACTGAGAGAAGAACTTGGGATTTATGTGCTCTCTGTAGTTTAAGTATCCAACAGGAATGAGCCCCACTTGCTCATTTAAGATACTAAAGGGGTTTGGCTTCACTCGTTGCACACAAAGTGATTTTCTTGCGATGGTAAGTGCTGGCACAGCACTGTAGTTTTTTATTGTAGTGTATTATTTTAAACAATATGTTTAATTTTTACATCGACACATGTTTAAATTTTAACATGTGTCGATGTAATACTTTTTAGTTATTAGTTTATTAAATTGGAAATTGGTGACAAAAATCAAAAAAGAGAAGGGCAAACTGATGGGAAAAAAATTAATTGATACGTATACGGGCACAGTTTTGCCCACAAAAATAACACTGTACATAGGTGTACAGCCCAGAGGCTGCAGGCCACACCAAAGTTTAAATCCACAGCCTAACAATTTGTTATTCCTCAGATTCCTACTTGATCCCAACTGACTCATTTTTTTCTCAGGAGTCAAGAGTGTTTAATTGTCACATGTAGTGAAACGGAACGATGAAATTCTTACTTACTGATTTAGGATGTACCCACAAGAGAGATTTTGAACAGGGTATGCCAGGAAATAAAAAAATAGAGACCCAAATCGAACAAAGCTCTGGCCAAGAGTTAAACTGCAAGATGATGATCTGCGGTTTGGACATTTCCAGTGCCATGTGATTGTGTGACCTCACATTACTCTGCTAATTGCAACAGTGTGAACGCTCTGCTCAGTATATTTCACAATCATTTACTAGATATCCTCACAGCACAATCTCACTTTTAACACTGTCAATTCTAACTTTGGTGTGAGTTGCCATTTATTTTATGCATGTATAAAATGTAATAGGAATGAAGGTTAATCAAACTGCTTTTTTAATTTTAAGATATATAAATTGCTATACCATTGCAAATAATCCAATGTATTTAATGCCCTCACCAATGAAAGCTTTCCACTCATTACAAGCATTACAAGGTTAACCATCCCTTTTGACTTGATGCATGGACTTTTTGATCATGATTATGCCAACTGCAAAGTTTTGTTTGAGACAAGAAGCCAACATATGGAATTGCTGTTTCCCTGGCACGGCAGAGGGTGGAGTGGCAGAGATGTGATGGGCTACAGCAAGCATAACATGGGCAACAAATATCATCATGGTCAGAAACCAATCAGAAATCAAAATTCTCTACTACCAAATTCTCTACTGCTGTGATTATTTAGCAAATAACACAGGATTCACTCCGTTTCAATTTTTTCTACATGCAGATGTTGAGATGCTGAGAACATGTCTAAAAATTAAGGAAAAACTGCAGATGCTGAAAGTCTGAAATAAAAACAGAAAATGTTGGAAATATTAATTAACTCAATAGTTTCAGATAATTTTTGTTTGCTCGCTGAGCTGGCTAATTCCACTGTAGGTTTTCCATCTGTGAAGTCAAATTAATTTTTTTCCAGTGACAGTGCCTGATCTGTGTGACATTTGCTAGAGCTTTGACCTGCAATTCACAGCTTTATTATACCCATTTGTTTGTTTTCTCTCTCTCAATAATATTTCTCAACAATTTTTCAACTGCTGTTATCACAGCAATCCTGGCTCCACCCCATCAGAGATGTGTCCTTTGTCCTATGCATCCCTCCCCTAACCTCGTACCTTCAACTGGATACTTGAACTGTTTCCCTTTCCACACATGCTGCAGGCCCGTACGAAGCTTTTCAAAAAGGGGGGTGGCATGACAGGATTCCCAAAATCTTATGTGAAATAATGCGCATGCAGCGCACATCACAAGCTGGAAGCCCCTCATGTCCGGTTCCAGGGCCCGCTTAAGGGCCCTGAAAGCTCTGAGGTTTGAGATGCTCTCTGGTGCATTCTGAGCCTTATTTTGGAGCTTTTTGCACCAAATGTATGACCAATATTTCGGAAATAATTTTGGTTGTCAAGAATAATGAGTGGGTGGAATGGGATGATTGGGCATCATTGTTGTATACATTTTTTTGTAAAATTAAGAATTGTTGTCCTTGTTTTAATAATCAAGTTGTACTGCTGTAAAATGTTATGTAAAATGTTATAAAGGAGCATGCAAAAACTGCAAACAAAATACTGTAAGTTTTTGCAGTAAAGAAAACCTTTTTTAGAAAATGTATTGTGTGTTGATTTGATTGCCTGTTACTGTTAGACTGTGTTAGTGTGTGCAGTGCACCTTTAATGGTCCTCCTGATCTAACAACTTCACATCACAACAACCTCAACATGAAATAGTTCAGTTTTCCGAGAATGTAACTGTGCAAACCTACTCACCACTTTGTCCTAGTCATGGTCAAAGTCTTAGTGAATGTGCATTAAGGCGAGTGCAGACAGCCTGTCATTGCTCATGGAAGCGCTGGCGTAGTGATGCAGGCGACGGACACTCGTGTACACTGCATATATTGCCATAAATCATGTTTTCCAGTTCAATTTTCCAAGAATGTAACTGCGCAAACCTAGTCACGGCTTTGTCCAAGTTATGGGCAAAATCATAGTGAATGTGGATTAAGGCAATTGCAGACAGCCTGTCATTGCTCATGGAAGTCCTGGTCTTTCCTTCTTTGCGGATGTGAAAACGTGTTTGTTGGCTGAGCGGGCAGCTGGGGCTCCCGCCTGACATTGTGCGTCGCTCCAGCTCCAAGAGGCAGCTCAGGCCTGACTCGCTGGTCATGTACCGGCAGGTGTGATTTTGTGCTAGGAACGGCGGCCACCAGCAGCGCCCGCAGTTTCAAAGGCACTGGCAGCCTGGTCCATTGGCTGCTGCCCGGCTCTAGTAGCCGGGGTGACAAGCAGCACGGGCTGGCAACAGGAGCAGCAACATCGGAAGGGGAGAATTAGCAGCGGGTACAGAGGCTGAAGCACCCCAGGGTGCACAAGTAACCACACCAGCAGCTCTCCAGAGTTCACAAGTAACCACACGAGCAGCACTCCAGGGAGGAACAGCAGTTCGCCAGCAACACCCCAGGGTGCACAAGTAACTACACCAGCAGCACCCAAATGGTGCACATGTAACCACTCCAGCAGCACCCCAGGAAGCACCAGTCGCCACGCCAGCAGCGTCCCAGGGTGCACAAGTAACCACGCCAGCAGCGGCAAGAGGAGCAGCAGCAGGTCGCCCCAAGGAGCCGCTCAAGCGGCAGGTTGGTGAAGGCGGATTATGGCGCTCGCACTCCGACCTCAGCTGCCGGTTCTCCCGAGCCTGCTCGGGCTTGGACAGTTTCTTCGAGCACTGCGGACTTGAGCCTGAGGTGATCGAGAACCTGGCCAGGGAGAAGTTTGCTGCCGACGTCGCCTTCGAAAGCCTTGCCCTCATGTTTCGCAGCGTAAAAGGCCTGTCCCACTTGGGTGACATTTTCGGCGACAGTCTGAAAAAAGGTTGTCGAGTCGTGGTCGGGTCGTGACGCGGCCTGATGCGTGATGACGCATGTAGTGACGCGCGGTGTCCCCTGTCACCTCCGGATGTTGGAATGTTCAAAATCCAGGGGCGACATCTGGGTGTCTCATCATGCCGTGCGCCCTGTCATACGCTGACGTCTGCTGCCCTGCGGGTGACGACCGGTTAGGGTTAAGCGTTGGGGTTAAGGACCACAGATGGGCTGTAAAATATTCTTCCTTCAATGCATGGATTTTAAACATTAATATATTAAAATGAATACAATAACAATTGTGCAAATGAAAAGATGTCTGTCCAGTTTTATTTACAGATGTATTGGTCCGCTTCCAGATCCAATCACCATCTCTGACTTTTCACAGGGATGGATTCAGCGAGTGTAGACTGAACTCCCCTCTCCCCTCCACTTCCCTTATTCCGGGGGGGTAGGGGGTGCTGGATAAATCAGTGCGGGATGGGTAGATGGCGGGGGGGGGGGGGGGTTGAGAAGGAAATCGGTGTGGAATGGATGGATTGAGGCAGGGGAATTAGTGTGTGTTGGTTGGAGTCGGTAAAATTGTGAGGGGAGAGTGTAGGAGATGTCAGTGAAGGAATACGGGATGGATGGGGGAATCAGTACAGGGTGGAAGGGGGGGAATTAGTACAGGATGAATGGGGGGAGATCAGTACAGGATGAATGGGGGTGGGTCAGTACAGTGTGGATCGGGGGTCTGTGCAGGATGAATGGGCGGTTCAGTGCAGGAAGGATGGGAAGGGGTCAGTACAGGATGAATTGGGGGACGAGTGTAAGATGGATGTGGAAGTGGCAGGAGATTCAATGCGAGGTGGATAGGGAGATCAGTGCAGGATGAATAGATGGGGGGTTGTAGATGGGGAGGGGATCACAGGGGATGTCAGTGAGGACTGAATAGAGGGGGGAATGGGGAGGAGAGGTCCCAGGATAAGGCGGGGTGGGGGGGTGGAGGGTGGTGTACAAGATAGAGAGAGGGAAAGCGGCAGAGGAGGTGGTGAGGAAGAAAAGTTAGCGCTCCTCGGACAGGGAACGCATCATCGCCCCGCAGCCTTGGCCGTCCCTGTCCCCCGCCAAGTCCACTTGGGACTCCTCGCCACCTCCGCCAGCCAACGAAGGTGCGGGCCAAGCAGTGCAGGTGCTTCAGAGGGCAGAAGGGAGCCTCCCCCATCTTTCCTCGCTCCCTCCCTCCCTCCTCCCAGCCTCGGCGTGCGGGAGGGGTTGTTTTGAAAGCGGTTGTCGTCGTTGGCGGAGTGGCAAGCAGCGGCCGCTGTGAGGGCTGAAACGGTGCATGAGGAGGTGGAGCCGCCGTCCCCACTGTTGCTGCTGTGCGGGGCCCGTCATTCACTCCGACCCTCCGTCCCCAAAGATTATAGTCTATAATCTTTGTCCGTTACCCCGCACTACAGCCGTCATCGCTGCCGCCGACCAGAAACGATTGGGGGGGGGGGGGGTGATGTGGATCTGGCCTGAGCAGCGCCTGGTGTCGGGTCATGGCCGCTGCCAGGACTGGGTTCAGATTCAGTCCTTCCCGCTTCCCGCCCGGTGACGGGAGAACGGTCTCCCTGTGCCGGCAGCAGACGGGACCCGCTGGCGAGGCTCCAACGCCTCGGATGGAGCCGATGGACCGGGCGGGCAAACACTGCACCCCCTCCCCCGGAGTAAAGGGAACTCTTTTTTTTTTTCCAAACCATTCCGTTTTTTAATACCCCCGATATAAAACAAACAGATTCCCCCTCCCCGCAACGCAATATTTCACGGTCCCACTCACCCAAACTAGGCCCGGAGCATCGAGGCGATGCATTGAAAATGGGTGATCTGATCCCGACCACTGCGCACGCGCGGAGAGACGGCGCCATTTTGCATCCCTTCTGCATCTTTGGTCACCAGCTTCCCCCCACTGCGCTGGCGCGGATGTTCGCAAATATTTAAAAAAAAAATATTTTCTGGGAATTTTATTTCCTCTGAAAAAAAGGGGGGTGCGTTCGCACCAAACGCACCCCCCCTTCGGACGGCCATGTGCTGTCTGACTTGCTGTGTTCGTTCAGTAGGTTCTGTTTGCATTTCAGCAGCAGAGCTACATGCATAGTCTATGATCATGGGCTGAATCTTTTGGATTTGCTTCTTTCAAATATTTTCAAAAGCTGTAAATTTGAAATCTTTTAAAATGTGTTAGCCACTAAACAGAAAGCAACATTCTTTGTTTGTTAGTTTGTGCTTTCATCCTGGAAAATCGGTGATCCTGAAAATCTAGACCAGCGCCACTAGAGGCTGCTAGAGCTCTGAGTTGGGTTGGCACACTAATAGTGGACATGGTACACACTAACTCAGTGCACATCAGTGAAGCTCAGGATTTATGCCTGTTCTTATTTCAACAGACTTCATTCATTGACACTATGATTCCCCTCGCCTCCTCCATCGTCCCCACTGTCTACTTGTTTCAAAGCTATAGTAAAGTTCTACAGATGCCAACTCACCTCTAAAGCTCTCCCAAGAAGATGTCCTCCATAGACAATCAGAGACACTAAATATTGTATAGATATAAATATAGATGCTGGTTTAAACCGAAGATAGACACAAAAAGCTGGAGTAGCGGGACAGGCAGCACTCCGGAAAGAAGGAAGAAGTGATGTTTTGGGTCGGATCCGAAGCGTCACCCATTCCTTCTCTCCAGAGATGCTGCCTGTCCTGCTGAGTTACTCCAGCTTTTTGTGTCTACCTTCGACACTAAATATTGAACATCAGAGCCAAGCCTCTTTCCCCCAATGCTGTCCATATAGATTTGCCAGCAGTAGTTATTGGACTGTATTCAACAGTGTAGATGCTGATACTTTTTTTTTCCTACCTCCCTGACTTTATCAGCAAGTGTGTATAGGACTATGTACCAAAGAAGATGAAATGTGTATTCCTCAGCCAGAAACCATGGATGAACCACGTGGGCCACTCCCAGGTAAATTCCATGTCTGCAGCATTCAACTAGAACAATCCCAATTGAGCCATTAAGAATTCTGAAGCTGGAGTCCCGAGGCAGTAACAGTATCATCTGGTGCCAAAGAAAAGTAAGGTAGTGTGCCTTAATGACTACATCCAGTGGCTCTGACATCTACTATTATGAAATGCTTTGAAAGGCTGGTGATGGCACACATTAACTTCAGTCTCCCAGCAGCCTCGATCATCTGTAGTTTGATTACAGTCGCAATAGGTCCACAGCAGGTCATCTCTCTGGCCCTAAACTTATCTCTGGAATATCTGGACAAGCACTCCTACGTTAGACTCCCATTTGTCAACTATTGCTCTGCTTTCAGCACCATAATCCAATCCAAATGAATGCATCACACAGATCAGACTTCCTGCCATTGACTTAATCTACACTTTACACTGCTTCGGAAAAGCAGCCAACTTAATCAAAGACTTGTCCCACCCCAGTCATTCCTTCTTCTCACTGCTCTCCTCTGGCAAAAGATGCAGAAGCTTGAAAATGCGCACCACCAGTTTCAGTAACACCTTCTTCCCCTCCATTATCAGACTTCTGAATGGTCCCTCCATGAGCTAAGGTACCATTCGATTCACCATTATTCCATTGAGGACATTGGACTTTGTCTGATGCGCTACAATGGCGAGAACTATATTCTGCATTCTGCATCTTCCCCTTTCCTCTATCTATTGTACTTGAGTTGAAACTGATTATATCTATGTATAAGTACATCTGATCTGTTTTGATAGCACGCAGAACAAAGCTTTTCGCTGTAAGACACAAAATGCTGGAGTAACTCAGCGGGACAGGCTGCATCTCTGGAGAAAAGGAATTGGTGATGTTTCGGGTCGAGACCCTTCTTCTATACTGTACCCCTGACCTCGGTATATGTGACAACAATAACCTAAACCTCGACCTCTATACCAGTAATCGCTATCTGCAGTATCCCAAGCATTTAAATGCAATTAATTGAATTTAAAGAGGTTGAACTGGATGGTGGCATGGCATTTCCTTATTATGCCTTTGCACCAATATCATGTTTGTTTTGCAGGCTTCTTTTTTTTAGAAAGTTTGTGTGCATTTAATGCATATGTATTACATGTTTTTATGAGTTTGCCTGAGTCTTCATGCCTGTGATGCTGCTGCAAGCAAGATTTTTCATTGCACCTGTACCTCAGTGTACTTGTGCATATGACAATAACATTGACTCGAACTGTGATCTGTTCTGCTCTTTTTTTATTCAGATCAAAAAATCATGACTTTACTTCAAAACTTTGGGAAGGGACCATTTCCCTTTCAATTATCCTAAATTTTGCTTTAACGAAATTCATTAGCCTAGTGATGCTTTAATCACAGAGTGGATGCAGTGACAGACTACCAGCTGTGGGGATTGCTTTGGAGCATGTCTACGTCTCCTGGGTGGAGTCAGTATAGTAAGGAGTGCAAGTACATTCTCATCCACTCTAGGATTTTGCTGCGAGAAGAATGATTACAGGGCAACACGAGGTATGCATATGCATACGTAAATATAGGTAAAGCTAATTAGATATGAGATTTATTGCAGAATAAGTATATATCATGTTATTATCAATAAAATTGACATAAAGATAGTCTGGAGACAATGTCAATAAGATCAACATGTTATTCCCTTCCATCACAGTGAGAAATGTGGGAATCCGCTGAGGTGGATGTTTATGTTAACTTTCATGTAGTTGTGTGTCTTGTTGCTTTTTTAGTATGGCTGTATGGTAATTCACATATCACTGTACCTTAATTGGTACACGTGACAATAAAAGACCTTTGAAACCTTTCATGTCGGGATTAAAAGCTCACACAGCAATAGGTACAAGTTGACAGAAGACAGAAGTGAGTGAGTATTGTTGAAGGTATCGATGATTAGATCCTTGGAACTGTCAAAATTAATAACTGTCCTTAGTATACAGTAGAACATTGTGCAGCTGATCCAACATCTCAAAGTTCCTGCTAGTAGTTTGCTCTTTACATTCCCCATGGATCCACTGGCGTCAACTCCCTTTATAAAGTTCAATATCGCCCATTTCCCTTTCCCCTTACAAGTCTGAAGAAGGATTTCGACCCGAAACGTCATTCATTCCTTCTCTCCAGAGAAGCTGCCTGTCCCGCTGAGTTACTCCAGCATTTTGTACTATCTTAGGTTTAAACCAGCATCTGCAGTTCCTTCCTACACATGCAGCTGCTGGAATTTAGACCACAAACAGAACACCAGAAGAACTCAGCAGTTTACGCAGTATTTGTGAAGGCTAACAGTTGAGACCCTCTGGCATTCTAGTTTTGTAAACCAAGACATCTTTGCTCACTTAAGGCAACATATAAGATCCCACAACATTTTTTCAAAGAGCAGCAAGTGAATTATCCCAGATGTCATGGCCAAGGTTTGTTTGTCAAATTACATTTCTAATGTAAGATTATCTGATCATTATCACATTGCCATTGGTAGAAGCTATAAAGCGCTTTAGAACATCCCGGAAAAAAGTCACGGAGATGCAAGGTAAATTCTCCTGAAGGCAGTGCCTCAGCTCCAAGCTAACTGATAGACGTTCACAAAGTTGTCACCTCACCTACATCTGCTACATCAGTGATAACCAACTTCTGCTTCAACTGGCATCTTGCCACTGCAAATATACTAACGGTGTTGTCACCACAAAATCTTGCTAATTCTCTGAAATGATAAGTGAATCAACATCAACTTTCTCTCCCAGGCCAAATCTAAATCTATCATAATTCGATACCTGATAGAGTTTCCTCTCTAGCACTCAATGAGCATCTCAGCAGAGATATGAAGGGCGGCTTGGTGGTGCAGCAGGAGAGCTGCTGCCACAGCGCCAGAGACTCCGGCCGATCCTGACTACGTGTGCTGTCTGTATGGAGTTTGTACGTTCCCCCTGTGACTGCGTGGGTTTTTTCCAGGTTTTCTTCCAAAGACTTACAGGTTTGTAGGTTAATTGCCTTCTGTAAATTGTCCCTAGTGTGCAGGATAGAATTAGTGTATGGGTGATTGTTGGTTGGCACAAACTCGGTGGGTCGAAGGACCTGTTTCCACACTATATCTCTACAGTACAGTAACGTAAAGTAAAGTAGAGCAAACTATATTAAATCAGGGACCTTACCCCGTGTCCATGATATATAACTCATTGGTTGGGTTGGGTGTTTTATGAATTATTGATGACAAACATGACAGAATCTTCAGTTATCAGAAAATATTATGACAATACATACCTGTTTGTTCCCATTAGAAACATGTCATTATGAGTCCAGACAATGTGTGGATGAGGGTAGCCAGTGGCAGTGCAGCCGATTTGCACCTCCCTCCCTTCTGTGAAGGTCTGGTTTGAGGGATACACGGTGACTCGTGGAGGTTCTGTTTTAAAACACAATGTTACCAGGTACTTAGAATAAAATTATTTTGATTGAAAAGCAAATCATGCAGGAGAAGGAGATTCAGATAAGGACAATCAGTTCAAAGAAACCCATTCAACCACCGTAAACCTGAGTACAACTTTTTGCCTTGAACATGTGGCTTTCTTTGACTGAATACACATTTTTAAGATTATTTGATTCACAACTAGTATTCAAGTGCATGTCTTATAGCTACAAGTTCAACTGCTGTATGACACTGCAAATTGGGACATTACCAAAAATGAAAGGACACTCTAAAATCTAAATAACCATCTCCACTGCATTATTGCCAAGAAGGAGTCTGGTTTAACATTGAAGAACATTTCCCTCCACTGGCCTTGTTACATAGCATTACTTTAGAGCTTCACATTATAGTCATGTGGTCCAAGGGAACACACAATGCGCCTCTGTTGAAAGAACAATTATAATTCAGACATGACACAAGTAGGAAAATGTTTTCGTCCAGCAAATATTGTGAATTCCCACACTGAATAAATGCCTGAGTCATAATGTACCACAAAATATCCCAGGGCCCACAATAATAGCGATGGCTGAGTCTCCCCCCCTCCCCAGTTTAAATCCTTCTCCACCCAAAGATGTAAACTTTCATGATACTGTTTCTCACGCAAAAAGAAACATGTTCACTCCATTATGTTAATTTCAGTACAAGGTTAGAAGTTTAATTGTTTTCAAAGATTGGAAGTTTATATTAACCACTTGATTCAAAGTATTTATGTAGATTTATCTTCATGGATAAATTAGTGGCATTCTTTTTCTAATAAAATTTTAAAGAGGGACTCATCATCATGCAGCCTTAAGAGGCAATTAACATCTCAGCTAAATGCCAAGGCTGTTCAGGATAGCATTTAAATAAAGCGTGGCAGTCATTTTGCAAAGTATAGATACTATCAGCTTTATAGCTATAGTCAAGAGAACAGAAAAAGGTTGAAAATGTGGTACCACTTTACTGTTAGAAGACACTTTGTTGCATTCTCATGGAAGAGAAGGCAGAGGCGGAATAATTTTGCACATAGCTTTGTTGCATAATGGCTACCAAATCTCGGGGGATAGTATTAATTATAATACCCAGAGACTGTGGTTAACAACCAAAATCAAATTTATCATCTTTAGTGTAATATCATGATATTTTCATAGTAAACACTTAAATTGACCAGAAATGTCCGATATCAAATTATGATTTTCAGTGACATGACATGATCTATATCACTGATATTTTTTGTTTGCATATTACGATAAACTTAAAATTACAGAAACTTCAAAAGAATACATGAACATGGAAACAGTCATTGTGAATCTTTATAGTTGTGAATTATTTTGCTTACATTATCAGCATGCGCATTGAAAATAAGATTTTTGTTTCAAAGTTAGCCTTCAACTATAACTGATTCGAATGCTGAGGGTATTATTAGACGATCCATCAAAAATCTTGATGAGGTCAGATGATTAACCAAGTGTTTAAATTAGAGGTTCAGAAAGAAACCTAGAATCTTCATTTATAATGATGTGGATTTTGCAACCTTTTTTATATAATCTTTACTCATTTTGTCAATGTATGATTAATACTATAAATAGCTCTGCAATTAGCAGCTAAATTGAAGAACATCATTATTTTATAAAATAAACCAATCAACCATTTTAACTTCCATGACAATTTAAATAAGGAAACTGAAAATTAACATCACCATTCAACAAATGTAAATAGTTGGCTAAACAGAGTTGAAACATTCAGGTCATCTTATTGAGCTTGAACGTGTAGGAAGGAACTGCAGATGCTGGTTTAAACCGAAGATAGACACAAAAAGCTGGAGTAACTCCGCGGTCAGACAGCATCTCTGGAGAAAAGGAATAGGTGACGTTTTGGGTCGAAACCCGAAATGTACCTATTCCTTTTTTCCAGAGATGCTCTCTGACCACTAAGTTACTCCAGCTTTTGTGTCTATCGTCAGTTGAGCCTGAACTGGGACTGATCTTGATTAAGCATTTCATCTCAACTTCAGGGAATGTCAGTCGTAGAGGCCATTCATTTGAAATGCCTATGAACATTGTCATGGGACTTCGAGGAGAGGAAACATTACAACTAAAAGGCTGTGAATGTACTTAAAGAAACTCAGGCATCCCCAAAAAATGCTTTGGTGATTCATCTTTTTTTTTTAATTTAAAAAAATATATTTTATTTATGTAAATACATCAATGTACTTCACATATATATTGTTACAATCATTGTACCCCATAATGTTATGGCCTTTTAAAGAAAAAGAATAGAAAGAGAGTGAAATAGGTGAAAAGAGTTGTGATAGTGAATGAGTGTGCCAAAAGGGAGAAGAAACCCTTGGTCAAAGAATTAGAGAAAGGGGGTTAAGAGATAGACCCTTAAAAAAAAGGAAAAGGAAAAAAAAAAGCCAGTTACTCTGTTATATATATCACGCAAAAGGAATCCACCAACTCCATAGTTTTTCACCCCCCCCCCCTCCAAGGCCTGAGGTACTCCTGCACCGTATCTTTGTAGCAATTCTATAAATGCAGACCACGTCTGAATTCCAGTCGGAATTTCATATCTCCCAGATGTAGTGTTTCAAACATAGTTGAAATCCACATATTTAATGTTGGTATAGGAGCATTTTTCCAGAATTTTAAGATTAGTTTTTTTCCTATTATTAAGCCGTAATCAAATAAATTCTTTTGATACACATTTAATTCCGGATTACCTTCTGTCATTCCGAAAATAATCCATTCTGGCTTTGGTGTCATTTTTATTTTAAACACTTTTGTGAAAATTTCAAAGATTTCAATCCAAAACCTTTGAATTTTTGTATAAAAGATGAATGAGTGCGCTATAGTAGCTTCTTGACAGTGGCATTTATCACAAATTGGTGAAACGTTAGGGAGAAATTTATTTAATTTAGTTTTTGAGTAGTATAATCTATGTATAATTTTAAATTGTAATAAAGTGTGTTTCTAACATTAATTGAGCATTTGTGCACATTTAATAAGTATTCTTTCCACCTTTCATTGGAAATGTTTATGCTTGGTTCGTTTTCCCACTCACCTCTAATACCTTCCGTTGTTGGTATTACTGCATTTAGTATAATATTATATATATGTGAAATTAAATTTGGTGATTCCGCCTTTGTATTCATTACTTCATCTAGTAAGTCTAATGGCATTTTGTGAAATTCATGTGCATGTTTTTTTCAAATAATCACATATTTGGAAATATTTAAAATACTGATTGTTACCCAGATTGTATTTTAGTTGTAATTGTTTAAATGATAATAATTTTCCCGTATCATACAAATCTCCCAAAATTTTAATTCCTGCTCTTTCCCATTGTATGAATGCTTCGTCTATAATCGAGGGTTTAAACAGAGGGTTTTTAGCAATAGGAGATAGGAGAGATAAGTTTCTTAATTTTAAATTGTATTTTATTTGTTTCCAAATTCTGATTGTACTATGTATAATTGGGTTTTTGTTGTAGTTTGTATTATTCACCGTCATTGCTGAAAGAAAGAACAATATTAAAGGGGGAGCAGTCCTCTTTTTCCATAATGATCCATTCCGGTTGATGAAGAGCATTATCCAACAATTGAATCATATTTCTAATATTTACCAACCAATAATAAAACATAAAATTAGGGAGTGCTTATCCCCCTACTACTTTGAGTTTATTCAGGTGTGGTCTTTGTATTCTATGGGTCTTATAATCCCAAATAAAATTTGTAATATCCGAGTCCAATTTTTTAAAAAAACTTTTTGGGTAGATATAGTGGGATTGATTGGAACAAGTATAGAATTTGTGGTAGAAAAATCATTTTTATGGCGTTTATTCGACCTATTAAGGACATCGGGAGTGTTTTCCAGAATTTAATTAAATTATGTAATTCCTTAAGTACAGGATTATAGTTTGCTTTAAACATGTCTTGATATCTTCTAGTATTTAATGCCCAAGTATTTAAATTTTTCCCCAGCTATTTTAAAAGGAAATTGTACAAGATGTATAGAATTTTTCGATTTTATTGACATGATTTCACTTTTATTTCAGTTTATTTTGTAACCTAAAAATGAACCGAAATCCTCAATTAAATTTAAAATATTGGGTATAGTGATATGAGGCTTTGTGATGTACAAAAGTACATCATCAGCGTATAATGATATTTTATTGTTTGAATATTTTGTCTTATATCCGTGGATATTCGGATGAGTTCTAATACTTTCCGCTAGTGGTTCAATTATGAGGGCAAATAACAATGGTGATAATGAACAACCTTTGACAGTTGAAATTTCGTGGATAAAATATTATTAGTTAATATTCAGGCCGTTGGCTTATTATATATTAATTTAATCCATTGAATGAAATTCTCTCCCAGTTGAAATTTTTGCAATACCTTAACTATATACTTCCATACAACCTGATCGAATGCTTTCTCTGCATCCAGCGAAATAATTGCGAGATTTGGATCTTTAGTTTGGTGTGAGTGCATTATATTAAGCAGACGTCTCAAATTATGAAATTAATGTCTCTTAGGGATAAACCCCGTTTGATCCGGATGTATTAGTTTAATGGCGTACTTACTTAATCTTCTTGCTAATATTTTTGCTAATATTTTTTTATCTGTATTTAACAACGCGATAGCTCTATAGGATCCAGGTTCTTCCACATCTTTATCTTTCTTAAGTATTAATGTAATCATAGATTCTGCTAGTGTAGCAGGTAATATTTGTTCTCTGAAAGCGTGTGTGTACATTTTCTGTAGACGAGGACTAAATATATCGTAAAAACCTTTATAGAATTCATTACTAAATCCATCGGGACCTGGTGTTTTTCCATTTTTTAATGAGAATATTGTTTCTTCTATTTTCTTATTTGAGATTTATGCTCCCAATTCCTCTTGTTCCTGCAATTCTAGTTTGGGAAGATTGCAATTATCCAGAAACTCAGTGATTGTGTTGGTGTCCGTTGTTGTTTTGGATGTATACAAATTCTCATAAAATTGCACATATCTTTTATTAATTTCATTCGATAATGTTAATACTTCCCCTTTGTCTGATTTAATCTTTGAAATCGTGTGTTCCTTTTCTCGTTTTTTTAATTGACGGCGAGAAGTTTATGAGGCTTCTCCCCAAATTCAAACTGTTCCTGTCTTGTAATTTGGAATAATCTTATAACTTTCTCTGATAGTAATTTATTTAATTTGAATTTTTGTATTAATATTTTATTGTGTTTATCCATGGACGGGTCTTTAGCATTATCTATATCAAATTGTCTAATTTGTTCCTCTAGCTGCAGTTGTTCATTCTTATTTTTTTTTATTCTGAAAGGCTTGGTATGAGATTATAACACCTCTAATATAAGCTTTGAAAGATTCCCATAATAATGTAGGTGGTGTGTCTGGCGTATCATTTATTTCGAAAAAAATATCCATTTGCTGTCTTAGATATATACTCCCTTGCGGGTCTTTTAAAATTTGGGGGTTATACCTCCAGAACGATGTATTCTTAGACATGCCTTCTATTTTTTTTTTTAAAGTTAGGGGGGAATGATCTGAAATTGTATTTGTGTGGTATTTTGGGTTAAGAGTATACGGAATTAATTTCTACCAGGAAATAATCTATACGTGAGTAAGTCTTGTGTACCGATGAATAAAACGAGTATTCCTTGCCTGTCGGATTTGCAATCCTCCAAACATCGGTTATATTTGTATTTTTTATATATGTGTTTAAAAGTTCACTAGTTTTAGATTTCGTATTACCTCGTTGTTTTTGACTGGATTTATCTAAATAAGGATCTAAGACACAGTTAAAGTCTCCCCCAATTATAACATTCTGGTAATTATATTCTGCAATTATATTCAAAATTTTATTTTAAAAATGCGGATTATCAAAGTTAGGCGCATATATATTTACCAATGTGATTGGGATTGCATGGATCTCACCGATAACTATCAAATATCTCCCATCCTTATCTGTTAAGGTATTTTCTGTTTAAATGGTATATCTTTGCGAATCATGATGGACGTGCCTCTGGATTTCGACGTGTATGACGAATGAAAAGTTTGACCTATCCAGTTGGCCCTCAATCTAACTTGATCTTGAACTTTAAGATGCATTTCTTGGAGGAAGATAACATCTGACTTAAATGCTTTCAGCTGTGCTAAAATCTTACCCCTTTTAATATGTTCGTTAGCCCCCCTAATATTCCAACTGCAAAATGAGATTCCTCCCGATTTATTTGGTTTAGTGTCTTGCATTTTGACTAGGTTTAGTACCTATGTATCTTGTGGTGCATCCATACCTCAGGTCTTTAAGCAATGGGGGAACAGTCAACCTACCAAGTTCAGTTTGTGGATTTCTTTTGCGATTATCCTTGAATTAAAAAAACACACGTGATTAATTGTGATAGTAAAAAAAAAATAGTAAAAGTGCAAATACAGTGACCGAGCTTGTAGGCACTGTAATAGGTGGCCCACCTGTTGGTGGGAGAAAACATTGTATCAACTTCCGTTGTCGATGTTAATAAACAAATAGCTCCGTTCCCTCAATGTCATAACATATCCATACTAGAACCGAGCCGATTCCAAATCAACTATATAATACCTAATTGCAGTACATATATTAATTTCATATGTATTCCCAAATATATCTAACTGTTTTATCTACAGAGTGTTAAGCATCAGTTTTTACCTCGATAATTATCAGCTATTGGTTGAAGGGGCTACCTAGGGCAGGCTTCTGGATCTGAGCCAGGAGCCCGTCATCCCCCTCACAACCCGGTCATAAATCTGCTTAAAACTTATTAAGATATTAAGTTATAGATGTTAGATTGTAAATCAGCCCCTTACTACCGATCTGGTTAATGTTCATTACAATTTCTATAATAGTATTCTATGTTTTAAGTGTTAAATGCGTTATTTCTATAACATTAGGTTATTCAGTTAAAATTTTTAAACCACGGTAATGGCTCTGTTCAGATTATATTGTAAAGCTCTGTATTCAGTGTTTATCTTTTTCCACTTCACTTGGAACCCAGTATGTCCTTGAATTAACATTCCTCGATAAGCCGTCGAGTCTAAACACAGGGAGAGTTCCATCTTCTGTTGAACACATTTCATGTTGAAATAGTAAAGACAGAGAGTATCCATACAGTACAGCTTTTCAAGTTATTCTCTTCCACGATGGTTAAGGCATATTTATATGCGCTCTCCGGTTGTGTAAACGATTTTTGCTGATCGTTGTAAGAAATGCGCATTCTTGCGGGAAAGTAGACTCCATATCTGACACCCTTCACGCCATGGAGCGCTTGCTTTACCTTGAAGAACTGATTTATTTTTTGGACCACTTCATAGGGGTAATCTCTAAATATTTTGAAGAATGTCTGCTTGTATTTCAGTGGTACTCCATATTTGATATTACTCATCACCTCTTCCACGCCAGAGATGTCCCGAAATTTCACAATTATCTGACGTGTGTATTCTGAGCCTGTTTGGGATTTTTGTTTGAATCTCGGAATTCGATGTGCCGCTTCAATTTTCGGAAGGTTAGGAAGATTGAGAGCTTCTTTAATTAGATCTGCAGCAACCTCCCGAGGGTTATCTCCCTCGGCCTCCTCGGGTACTCCTACTAGCCTTAGATTAAAGCGTCTCGAACGAGTTTCCAAGTCTAGGCACTTATCCGAACATTTTGCCAGCTGTTTTGCAGTGAGGTCGTGCTGTGTCGTCATTTTCTTCATATCCTCGGCCAATCGTCCCATCTCTTCCTCCATCTCTTTCATTGTTTTCACATATGAGGCGACAGTCTCTTGCACTGCAACAAACTTCTTATTAGTGTCTTCTTCCCCTTGTCTATTCGCTCCAATAGTTCAACTCTCACATCTTCAATTCTTTTATTTACGGTGTTGATCAAATCCTGCACAGACTCAATAACTTTCAAATTGCCCGTATTCGTATTCAGCATTAGCTTATCTGTCATATCTTTCATCATTTTTTCCATGTGCGTTCCGTCCACCTTGTCATTTTTCAGTTCTCTTACCGTTTGCTTTAAGTCATCCAAGTCTTTCTCCTTATCTGCCTTATCTGCCTTAGCTCTTGTAGACATTTCGGAAGGCAGTTTTCCTTCAAGAGCACCTTCAAAAGTCGATTCTCCAAGCTCTTCCTCAGTGCTGCAGTATAATTTTGAAATGCTTCTCTGAGGACTCTGAACAGAAATCGGATTCTGCATTTAAAGGGTTAAATCCAGAGTGTAATGCACAGCACTTATTATTGACGCCATCAGCAGAGCATTCAAGGCCTCCGATAACCTTTTTTAAATCGGTCCCGATCTCTAGATCCAGTTTTAATGCGAAAAATCGCAAATTTTTGGGAGCGGAGCTATGTGTGGCGACTGTTACCAAAACATGGCGCCACCGGAAATCCTGGTGACTCACCTTTAAACTGCTGTCACAGTGTTGTGATTAATGTTTGATAAGTTCATACAGCAATCGTTACAAGTTGACTCCAGACAGAAGTGGGTGAGTATTGTTGAAAGTATCAATGATTAGATCCATGAAACTGTCAAAAGTAATAATCGTCCTTAGTATACAACAGAACATCTTACTGGTGTTCCGGTGCGTGTAGCTGATCCAACTAGGTGAGAACACACCCTGGCTGTAACGCAAAACAGCTGAGAAATCTCAGCACCCAGATCAATTTCTTCCCTTGACCTAGCCAACTGTAACCTTTTATGAATTTGTATGTTTCTCAGTCTCATTCAGAAAACGTAAAAAACGAACAAATATCAAACCATTCATCAGAATAATTAAAGCAAAAAAAGCTTGAAGTCTGACTAAATTAAAAAGAGAACATTTAATTAAATCAAAAAAAAGACTGGAACTCTCCTTTATCCCAGCAGGCATTTCCATTCTGTCAAATGAATGGAGGACTGTACCTGCTACAATCTGGAACTCAACCACTGGACTCCATGAGGAATCTTCTGCTGGAACTTAGTTTAGGAAAGACCAGTGATAAGTGCCCAACATGTTTGCTGCTTCCACATTCATAAGTGGGAATTCTGAACTTGTTGATAAATACACATGGAAATTCTGGCAGTTCTGTTTGGAATAGCCCACTACTTCCCTCTACAATCTGGACCAATGTGTTGCCAACAGAGGAATCTGTCACCAGAGAGAGAGGACATGCAGTGATAACAGTTTTGCTATGTAAGTATATAACATATGTCTCAGCAGGGTGCGAAGCAGTTTGCTGTGGAAAACGGAGTGCCCACATGCATTAATTAATGAACACAGCAGGACATTTACATAGAAGATAGACACAAAAAGCTGGAGTAACTCAGCGGGGCAGACAGCATCTCTGGAGAGAAGGAATGGGTGAAATTTTGGGTTGAGACACTTCTTCAGATATTTACACGTGTGACTCTTATTCGAACTGGTTTGACATTGGTCTAATCCAAACCGTCACATCTGAAGAAGTTATCCAGAAGTTGCAACGCCATTTCTCCGTTCACGGTTCCCCTGCATGCCTTTTATCCGACAACGGCAGTCAGTTCACCAGCTAGCTTTTCTTTTTTTATTTTTATTTTTTATTTATTTATTTAAAAAAAAAAATTATTAGAAGTAAATACATAATAAAAAGCATTTTGTTTGTTATAGTCATACATTATTAATATTATTTATATTAACAATTGTATCGTAATTGCAATTCTTTATATTTTTTAAATTTTTATATAGATAGAAAATAGTAGAAAAAAAGAGAAAAAAACAAAAACAAAGGAAAGGAGTATTCAACTGATTATGCATCGTTGGAGCTATATCCGTGGATTATAAAATATAATTCTTCATCTATTCCTCAATTCAGGTTTCAGTCAGGTTCTCGTGCCGAACCAATTTGCCCCTTCAAATATTCAATAAATGGGGACCATATTCTTATGAATAGTTCTTGTTTGTCCATTAAGACAAATCTTAATCTTTCCAAATGTAGGGTCTCCAACATTTCCATTGTCCACATTTTAATTGTGGGGGTTATAGGGCCTTTCCAGAATTTTAATATTAATTTTTTCCCAATTATTAAACTATAATCGATAAAAGTTATTTGGTTTGTTGTGAATAATTGATTTGGTTCTAGTATTCCTAATATTATTAATTTTGAATCAGGGACCAAATTGGTATTGACAACTTCTGAAATTATCTTAAAAATTTCCGTCCAAAAATTATTAATTTTTGTACAGCTTATAAATGTGTGCGTAAGATTAGCCTCTAAGTGTTGACATTTATCACAAATAGGAGATACACAAGGAAACATTCTGTTTAATTTGGTTTTTGAATAGTGCAATCGATGTAAAACTTTTAATTGTGTTAAAGAGTGTCTAGCATTTAACAAACAGTGATGTATATGTTGTAAGCTTTTATCCCATATTTCTGGCCCTATTATTTGGCCTAGTTTGTTTTCCCATGATTGCCTATATATTTCCGTCATGGGTGCATTATTATCCTATAAAATATTATAAATATAAGATATCAATTTTTCTGTGTTCAGGTGTTTATTCAAACATTCATCAAGAATTTATTTCTTTCTATTTCTATAATCCTGTGTATTTGACTTAGCATAGTCTCTGATTTGTAGATATCTAAAGTAGTATTTTGAGTGAAGCCCATAAATTTGTTGTAGTTCCTGAAATGAGAGAAACTAATTCTTCCTATAGCGATCGCCCATCTTAATATTCCATGATTTTTCCATTGTAAAAAACCATTATCCATCATTGAGGGTTTAAATGTAGCATTGTTTATAATGGGAAGTGATAATGGTAAACAATCCAATTTTAGTGTCTTCTTTAATTGTTTCCAAATGCGTATTCCACTGTCTATTATTGGGTTTTCTTTATAGGTTTTTTTGCTTAATTTAGTATTAGAAAATAGTATCAATCCAATTTCAAAGGGTAAACAATCTTCCTTTTCCATTTTTAACCAATCTGGATGTATGCCCAGATCTTCCAACCAAAAATTCATATTTTTAATATTAACTGCCCAAAAATAAAACATAAAATTTGGTACAGCTAAACCTCCATTTATTTTTGATTTACACAAGTGTTTTTTATTTATTTTGTGGTTCTTATAATCCCAGATAAAGTTGGTGACTATAGAGTCAACCTTCTTAAAAAAAATTTTTGTGAGGTATATCGGGATTAATTGAAAAAGGTACAGTAATTGCGGGAGGAAAATCATTTTTATCGTATTAATTCTACCCAACATTGAAATAGGTAATGTTTTCCAGTATAAAATATTTTTATGTAATTTGTGCAATAAAGGCAGAAAATTAGATTTAAACAAAGAAGTATATCTCTTTGTTACATAAATTCCAAGATATTTGAGTTTTTCATTTACTATTTTAAAAGGGAATTGTTGTAGTATATGTGGATTACTTTCCATTATTGGCATAATTTCACTTTTATTCCAATTAATTCTGTATCCTGAAAACAAGCCATATTGAGTTATTACATTTAATAAGTTAGGTATACTAACTTCAGGTTTTGTGATGTAAATTAATACATCGTCTGCATATAAGGAGATTTTATTTTCAGTATCTTTAGCTTTATACCCATATATTTCAGGATTTGACCTCACACTTTGTGCTAATGGTTCTATTACAAGTGCAAATCATAGCGGGGATAACGGACATCCTTGTCTACAGCCCAGAGATAAGCTAAATTTAGTTGATAACATGTGATTTGTTGCTATTCTAGCCGTTGGATTAGTATTAGTAATTTTACCCATGTATTAAATTTCTCGCCCAGTTGAAAAATTTCCATAACCGAAAATGAATAGGGCCATTCCACCTGGTCAAAGGCTTTCTCAGCATCTAACGAAATAATTGCTAGGTCTTTGTTAATACTTCTTTTTGAGTATATAATATTGAATAATCGTCTCAGGTTATATGAGGAATACCATTTTGGTATAAATCCTGTTTGATCCGGATGTATTAGTTTATTAATCACTGTACTTAATCTTTGTGCTAGGATTTTAGTTAATATTTTTTGGTCAGTATTTAGAAGAGCTATAGCTCTATATGATCCTGGGTCATCCAGATCTTTATCTATTTTTGGTATAAGTGTTATAATAGATTTGTTTGGCGTTCTGGTAATTTCTGTTGGGTATAAATATGTTCATACAGTGTCTTTAAATGCGGGACAATCAGATCATAGAATGTTTTATAAAATTCCTAGCCAATGCCATCTGGTCCCGGGGATTTACCATTTTTAGTGATCTGATAGATTCTTCAATTTATTTTACTATTATTTCAGCGTTTAATAATTCTCTGTCTTTCAAATCTAACCCTTTAAGATTACATTTTTGTAAGAAAGCTTCTATCCCTGTCCGGTGATCTATCGTTTTGGCAGAATAAAGGTTTTGATAATATTGCAGAAATTTCTCGTTAATGTCCTTAGGTTGTACTAGTGGTTCTCCTTTGTCTGATTTAATCCTATGAATTGTTTTTTTCCCGTCCAGTTTCCGTAATTGACGAGCCAGTAATTTTTGAGGTTTATCTCCAAATTCAAAGTGTAAATGTTTAGTATATTGGTAAAATTTTACAACTTGGTCTGAATATATTTTACTTAATTTATATGTCAATACTGCAATTTTATTGTGTTTTATCATGGTTAGGGTAGCCGCATTCTCTATGTCTAATTGTTTAATTTCCCTTTCCAATGCCTGTTGTATCATCCGATTCTCTTTATTATGAAATGCTTGGGAGGAGATCATGGCTCCACGAGTAAATGCTTTAAATGTTTCCTATAGTAAGGAGGCAGATGTTTCAGTGTTATCATTTATTTCAAAGAATGTATTAATCTGTTTAGTAAGATATTCCTGGCATGCTTTTTCCTTTAAAATTTGTGGGTTAAGTCTCCATTGTGCCTGTTTCTCTGTCTTACCATTTGTTTTAATCATAAATGTCAAAGGGGCATGATCTGAAATTATAAGATTGTGGTATTTCGAATTATAAGTAAATGGAATAAGCTTATAATGGAGTCCACCAAAAAATAATCTATTCTTGAGTACGTTTTATGTACCGGTGAACAAAATGAATATTCTCGTCCTGTTGGATTTTCTATTCTCCAAACATCTTTGATACTACTAGTATCTATATATGCATTTAATAAATCACTGGAATGCGATTTTATTTTCCGTTGTCTTGATGATCTATCTAAATAGGGATCTAATGTACAATTTAAGTCTCCTCCAATTATTAAATTATGTTGTGGTAATTCCGGAATTGTATTAAATATTTTCTTAAAAAACAAAGGACTATCAAAATTTGGTCCATAAATATTAATAAGTCAATTTTTGTGCATATAATTCACCTATTAATATAATGTATCTACCATCACTGTCTGTTATAGTTGATGTATGCTTAAAAGGTATCCCTTTATGGATTAATATTGCCACACCTCTGGATTTGTGTGTAAATGAAGAATGATATGCTTTATCAATCCATTTAGCTTTCAATCTATGCTCTGCGTCCTTTTTTAGGTGTGTTTCTTGGAGGAATATTACATCTGTTTTAAGTGCTTTTAAGTGTGCTAATACTTTACCTCTCTTAATTGGTTCGTTAATACCCCTAACATTCCAGCTACAAAATGTTATTCCATCACCCCCGATTTTCATTTTTGAGTCTTGCATCTTTTGTTTAGGGAGGTCTAAAATAGAGCGAATGAACCAGCCAGCTTTTCAAAAAACTTTGCACAATGATGGGACTTACGACGTATCACCAGCAACCCTGAGTTTCCACAGTCCAACTTGCCGTCCGAAGCGCCAAGCAACTAATGGAGATTAATCTAATGTCTACCTGGACCTGCTCAATTTAAGGAACATTTCCAGGGATCCCATACTGGGTTCCCCAGCCCAACAACTGATGTCTCATTAAACCCATGCTGCCCTGCCTGTACCGCAGCAGCTTCTGCAGCCAAAGGTCCGTTCTCCACCCGCAGTCCAGAAACAACTACAATTCAAGCGCCATGCACAAAAACGTTTTTTCGACAAGTACAGTAAGCCACTTAAACCTCTCTCCAGTGAACAGGTTGTTTGCCTCCAAGGGCTATGGCCGTCTGGGTCACATCCACAGCCCTGCCAAAGGACCGTGCTCCTACCTGGTTAGCGCGGATGGGGCCATTTATAGACACAACCGTCAACATCTCCTTCCTGTGAAGGAACCACGTCCTGCGACTCCGCATCCAGAGGTCTCGCGTTTTGTATACCCTCCCACTACCGGGCCGGCTGCTCCACGACCACAGACTGTGTCCCCCGTGGCCTCTCCACCACGTTCAGTGCCCAGCACACCTGCTTCACCACCTTTACCCCGCGGATCTCCGGTGCCATCCCCGGTCACATCCCCTGTCCCCTTCCCGGTCACTTCACCGGTGAAAGGAACAGATGCGGATTCATACCGCACACGTGCTGGACGGGTCAGCAGGCTACCCATTAGATACAGCGATTTTGTGTAACCATTTATATTTCCCCATATGTGTTATTAACGTTTCGGCTGCTGTATTATTTAGCCACCATTTTTCCACATATCTATGCTTTATTTTGTTTCTACAAGGAAAGGTGTAGATTGGTTATTTCCTACTAACCAATTGTAGTGCTTGTTAGTAGTTGCTCTGCCTAATATGTGATTTATATTAGCAAGATCTTGCTCACATAATTCAGTCTGAGTTGCTGCTAGTTACTGTAATGTCCTGCAGACCAATGCTGTAAGTGGACCTTATTAATTATGCGTTGTATCTTGACCTGTGTACGACTTGACTCATTACTCTTTTCACCAGTAATTTGCAATAAATGATTCACTAGCTGCATTCATCCAATGGATTTTCTGTTCAACCCACCTCGTTTAAATTTGGAATCTCCTGGGACCAGCGAGCTGCCAGGACTTGTCTCCTTCCCTTCCTGCATTGAGCTGGAATAACAAGGCTCCTGATCAGCAGGGGTCTGAGCAGTATACTATCTTCCCACCAATAAAGGTAAACACACCATAAGATCACGTGATAGGAGTAGAATTAGGCTATTTGGCTCATAAAGTCTACTGCGCTATTCAATCGTGGTTGATCTATCTCTCCCTCCTAACCCCATTCTCCTGCCTTGTCCCCATAACTTCTGACACCCGTATTAATCAAGAATCTATCTATCTCTGCCTTAAATATATCCACTGACTACCTCCGCAGCCTACTGCGGCAAAGAATTCCACAGATTCACCACCCTCTGATTAAATGATCTTCGTCTCCTTCCTAAAAGAACATCCCTTAATTCTGAGGTTATAACCTCTAGTCCTCGATTCTTCCACAAGTGGAAACATCCTCTCCATTTCCACTATATCCAAGCCTTTCACTATTCTGCCCCAAAAATGATCTGACAGCCAGGCAAAAATGTTGAATGTATTCAGTAATCTCAAACATGGAAATAATATTCCTATACTATTAAATTCAAAAATGTAGCATTCAAATTAGAGTTTTAAAACTAAACTTTAAGACACTGGAAAACAAGTAAGATTATTAATCTGAATTATCCGAGACTAAAGAAGAGTCTCAACCCGAAACCTCACCTACCCATGTTCTCTAGAGATGCTGCCTGACCTGCTGAATTACTCCAGCACTTTGTGTCCTTTTGAAGATAATTTAATACATTTAAATTGATCTGATATAACTCAATTAATTCAAACAATATAAATAACATGTTACATATCTTTCTCCCTCTCCCCATCCATGAAAATTAATTGAGTCACTAAACCTGACCCAGGTCTAACTAGGCACTGGTTCACATTAGATTTCCCTGGGAAAATGTTGGGAATCTGCAGAATGTTGGCACTTCATCAATAGATTTTGCGTGGAGTCCAGCAGTCAGAATGACAGTGTTGAGTAACTCTGGATGCACAGGATGTTTGTGCTGCCTTCTCTTGTGATGCTGTATAATTGGTCTGGGAATTTTTCAAGTTTTCTAAATGTTTCCACCTGAGGTCTCTTTGCTCCTCAAGAACCTGCCTCCTCAGCATTCTTTCTTCTCCCAGTTCACCATTCACTGTTTCAAATTTACCGATTCCTTGATACACATTTGGCAAAGTATTTTGAGACCAGACTACCAGCTAATTGATCTAAGACTAGGAATGTCCATCCAAACAACTACAATACTGCCAGAAGCAAGAACAAATATGCATTTTGGGGAAAAATATGTCTAGAATTTAAAGAGTTGGATTTCAAACATTGAAACTTTGCGTGATTTGCTTGCATTATATAATTTTGTTAATTTAAGTCATTTCTGATACCAGTGCGTGGGGAGATACGTTAAAAAAAAAATTCCATTCAGACAGCTATTATGCAATGGATTTAGCAAAGGAGGGGTGATTGTGACTTTGGGTGATAAGGTACAATGCTAATGTGCATCATTTATTGGAAATCATTCTCAATCTCAGCTACGGACTACCAAGACTGAGAAACAAGTGGGACATTAAGACAAATGCACAGAGATTGTTCAAATAGTTTAAGAGCTTTACAATTACCTTCATCCTCTCAAAATGAATCAATTCAACAAAATGCAGAAAAGATAAGTATCCAGTAAAAAAAGATAGAAGGATTTGGAGTAGGTAGATTGCAGACATGATCACAAAGAAGAGTTTATTAGAAGGTGCTTTTAAATAGAGAAGGGGGTCTACAAAAATGGTTCTACAAAGTGTCCAATAATTTTAAACTTTCATGGTGCAAAGGTGGATTGAGGACAAGTTTATAGACAAGAGAAATACCCACGTTTTAAATTTACATGTAGCTAATAGTGATTGACATGAATGTAGTGTTGCATGAAATAAGTGTCCACAGAAGAGATGGCCACTGAATACACAGAAAATAGAACTGCACACCACAGGGAGGAGCAGGCTCTTCCACACAAAACTCCAGCCAATATGACATCCTTTCACCACAAGGAATCAAGGGATATCGGGAAAAAGCAGGAACGGGGTACTGATTTTTGATGATCAGCCATGACCATATTGAATGGCGGTGCTGGCTCGAACGGCCGAATGGCCTACTCCTGCACCTATTTTTCTATGTTTCTATGTTTTTAAGTCCCTGCCTTCTATGAGTAAGCCCGTTCTGAATCAGTACGATCAAGTCACCATGCATCCAGTGCTTCTTAATCTTCTGAATACAGATGCAAAATATTCAAATAGTGTGGCACCTGCATCCTCTGACTCGATGTACAAATTCCCACCTTAAGTGGCCCTACCTTCTCCCTAATTGCGCATTTGTTTTTAACGTGCATAAAAAAACCTTGGGTTTTCTTTAATCCAACTCACCAGGGCTTCTTTCTCATGCCCCCCTTTGGCCCCTTTAATCACCCACTTGATTGTTTTACTGCTTGCTTTATATTCAAAGCACCTATCAGATTTAATCTTCTTAAACCTTACATGCACTTTCTTTTTCTTTTGATCAAATTTACAACCTGTTTGGTCATCCAAGGTTCTCTCAGCTAGTCATCCTTACCCCTCCTCCTTACTGGAACATGCTGGTCATGAACATTGATCAATTGACCTTTAAAGGCAGACTTACCTACTACTCCCAACTTACTCTCCCTAGCCCCTGCTTAATAATGTTGTAAGACTAAGGAACAGGCAGCATCTCTGGAGAGAAGGAATGGGTGACGTTTTGAGTCGAGACCCTTCTTCAAACTGAAGAAGGGTCTCTACCCGAAACATTACCCATTCCTTCTCTCCAGAGATGTTGCCAGTCCTGCTGATTTACTCCAGCAATTTGTGTCTATCTTCGGTGTAAACCCCAGCATCTGCAGTTCCTTCCTACACATAATAATATTGTAATTTGCCTTACTCCAGTTTCAGATGTTTCCCCATCAACCAGACTTATTCCTATTCAAAATAATCTTAAACCTTATGGAAGATAGACACAAAATGTTGGAGTAATTCAGCAGGACATGCAGCATCTCAGAATAGAAGGAATGGGTGACGTTTTGGGTCAAGACCCTTCTTCAGTCAACGTCTGAAGAAGGATCTTGACGCAAAACGTCTGCCATTCCTTCTATCCAGAGGAGTCTGAAGAAGGGTCTCAGCACAAAACGTCACCCATTCCTTCAATCCAGAGATGCTGCCTGTCCTGCTGAGTTACTCTAGCATTTTCGGGCTATCCTCGGTTTAAACAAGCATCTGCAGTTCCTTCCTACAACCTTAACATTTATGGAGATGTGATCACTATCCCCAAAAATGCAGTTTCACTAAATCTACCTGGCCAGATGTTTCCCAGGTCCAGTATAATTCCTAATTAAGTAGGAGTGTCCACATACTATTTTAGGAAACCTTCTTGGATACATTTAATAAATTCTGCCTCTTGTATGTCTTTTGTACCAAGCAAGCCACTGTTAATATTAGGAAAGTTGAAGTCACGCTCTATGACTCCTCTATTGCTTTTGAATGCTCAAGTGTATTGGTATAGTTGAGGCAAGAGGACAACAGAGGGCAGTGGAGGCCAAATCACTGGATGGATTTACAGTGGCTTGCAAACGTTTTCATACCCCTTGAACTTTTCCACATTTTGTCACATTACAACCACAAACGTAAATGTATTTTAATTGGATTTTATGTGATAGACCAACACAAAGTGGTGCATAATTGTGAAGTGGAAGGAAAATTATGGTTTTCAAATTTTTTTTACAAATAAAAAACTGAAAAGTGTGGCGTGCAAAAGTATTCAGCCCCCTTTACTCTGATACCCCTAAATAAAATTCAGTGCAACCAATTGCCTTCAGAAGTCACCTAATTATTTAATAGAGTCCACTTGTGTGTAATCTAACCTCAGTATAAATACGGCTGTTCTGTGAAGGCCTCAGAGGTTTGTTAGAGAACATTAGTGAACAAACAGCATCATGAAGCCCAAGGAACACACCAGACAGGTCAGGGATAAAGTTGTGGATAAGTTTAAAGCAGGGTTAGGTTATAAAAAAATATCCCAAGCTTTGAACATCTCACGGAGCACTGTTCAATCCAGCATCCAAAAATGGAAAGAGTATGGCACAACTGCAAATCTACCAAGACATGGCCGTCCACCTAAACTGACAGGCCAGGCAAGGAGAGCATTGATCAGAGAAGCAGCCTAGAGGCCCATGGTAACTCTGGAGGAGCTGCAGAGATCCACAGCTCAGGTGGGAGAATCTGTCCACAGGACAACTATTAGTCGTGCACTCCACAAATCGGGCATTTATGGAAGAGTGGCAAGAAAAAAGCCATTGTTGAAACAAAGCCATAAGAAGTCCCGTTTGCAGTTTGCCACAAGCCACGTGGGGGACACAGCAAACATGTGGAGGAAGGTGCTCTGGACTGATGAGACCAAAATTGAAGTTTTTGGCCTAAATGCAAAACGCTATGTGTGGCGGAAAACTAACACTACACATTACCCTGAACACACCATCCCCACTGTGAAACATGGTGGTGGCAGCATCATGCTGTGGGGATGCTTTTCTTCCGCAGGAACAGGGAAGCTGGTCAGAGTTGATGGGAAGATGGATGGAGCCAAATACAGGGCAATCTTCGAAGAAAACCTGTTAGAGTTGAGACTGGGGCGGAGGTTCACCTTCCAGCAGGACAACGACCCTAAACATACAGACAGAGCTACAATGGAATGGTTTAGACCAAAGCATATTCACATGTTAGAATGACCCAGTCAAAGTCCAGACCTAAATCCAATTGAGAATCTCTGGCAAGACTTGAAAATTGCTGTTCACAAATGCTCTCCATCCAATCTGACTGAGCTTGAGCTATTTTGCAAAGAAGAATGGACAAAAATTTCAGTCTCTAGATGTGGAAAGCTGGTAGAGACATACCCCAAAAGACTTGCAGCTGTAATTGCAGCGAAAAGTGGTTCTACAAAGTATTGACTCAGGGGGGCTGAATACTTTTGCACACCACAGTTTTCAGTTTTTTATTTGTAATAAAATTTGGAAACCATATATCATTTTCCTTCCACTTCACAATTATACACCACTATGTGTTGGTCTATCACATAAAATCCCAATAAAATACATTTACGTTTGTGGTTGTAACGTGACAAAATGTGGAAAAGTTCAAGGGGTATGAAAACTTTTGCATGCCACTGTAAGAGAGAGTTCTAGGGGTTGGTGGAATCAAGGGGTATGGGGAGAAGTCAGGCATGGGTTATTGATTGGGGACAATTAGCCATGATCACAATGAATGGCGGCGCTGGCTCAAAGGGCCGAATGGCCTCCTCCTACACCTATTTTCTATGTTTCTATGTTTCTAACATGGGAAATAAATTTAAAAACACTGCTTTATTGTTCAAACTGTGCCATTTGGTCTATTACAAATTTTACTAACTAAGTGGGAAATCTGGAGCCGAAATATTGTCTTCAAAACCTAACAATTCATTTCCACATTTCCTTGCCCTGTGGAGTCTGTGCTAAGACAGGCACATGGGAGCACTTTCTGTTGCGTGAAATCTTACTTTATGACATCATATTAAAATAACCATTCATAACTATTCACTGCAGCAACATTTACGATTTATTTACTACGGATCAAAAACGAGGATAGACAAAGTGTGAGGAGATGCAATTTTGTTTAAATTGTTCTGGAAGGGCAAATGAAAACTTGGGACTAGCCAGCTGAAGTACAGAATTTTGTTTTCTACACTTGGATGTTACATGGATTGTAGAACGTCAGTGATGGAGAGATAGGATAGGCTGAGGTTGTTTTCACTGGATTAAGGGAGGTGTGACTTGATAGCGATCTATACATTTCTAAGAGACATGGATCAGGTAGATAGACAGAATCTTATTCCCATATTGGAGGTATCAAAAACAAGAGGGCACAGGTCTAAAATGGGAGGAAGGAGTTTTAAAGGAGATCTGAGGAGAATGTTTTTATACACAGAGAGTGATTAATCTCTGAAACTCTTTGCCAGAGGAGGTACTGGTGTCAGATACAAATGGTACATTCAAGAGACATTTAGACAGGCATTTGACTAAGTAAGGCATTGATGGATAGAGACCTACTGCAGGCAATGGGATTGATGCAGATAGGTAAAAGGGTTGGCATCATGAGCTGAACAGCCCACTTCTAAACTGTGCAACTCCATGACTTTATGACTCTATAGTTTGTGTTCTTAATTGTGTTTCCATCCAACTTGGTTTGGATGGAAACTCATTTTTAAAATATTGAACACAAATTTCATTACTGATTTCAGAAAGTTTCAAAGCGCATTTTTATCCAATTTAAAATCTACAGGGATTGTTTTTTTAAATTTGAATGGGAAACTTCTATTCCCTTTCTAACCTTGTTAAATAAATAAATCGTATTCAACTAACCCTACCTCGAAGATGACCTCCCAACTTTAAAAAGCTTTGTGTAATGATCTCACATCAAAGAAGGTTTAATGACTATTATCCAGGCTGTAGTACATGGCAATTAACTGTCTTTAGGCCATCCTGGCAGCTGTTTGCAAGAGAAGAACATTCTGGTATCCAAGAGATAAATTACTCACAACAAAGAACATGGTACAGAGAGAGCGCTCAATACTTTTCCCAAATCGTTGTATTTTCAACCCAGGCTGAAAAGAGCAAGGCAGTATTCAATCCACCCTTCTGAAACCATCTGCCTGACCTGTAATACTATTTACAACTTACAAGTGGGCAAAAGAATGTGTGAAGAAACAAAGCCAAGAGTAATCTCTGCTCACCTGCTACACCCTCACTCTCTGTGCACAAAGAGAGCAGCAGGTTTTTGAGAATTGATATCCCTCACTCGTCAAATAGCAGTTGTTAATCTTACATATCCAAAGGTGTCAGAAGTCCAAACACAAAGGCTATTTCAAATTAAAACTGTAATGGAACAACAAAATCAATATTTTCGTGGCCTGTACAAAAATAGCCAATTTAGACATGTATTGTCTTCAGTATTAGTGACAAAGCCTCCAAGAACCCAATTCCATTTTGTTTCTTGCTTCATCCTGCCTTCAAATATCATTCAAAATCCTTTCAAGTGAGTTTCCAATCACCCATCTTTAGACAATGTCCCCTCATTCAGCCATGGCATCATTCCCTTGTTTATCAAACCAAATGAACACAAAAGATTACATTGCAATGGCGCAGCATGTTCTCATTGCGGTTGGATGACTTTTCTATGTTTTATATCCTCATATTGAAAAGTTGATGTAGAATGAAAATAATAGTAAATGGCAGCAGGCAAGATAATATAGCGGAAAACATATGGGTTCAATTAAAATAGCATCAACACAGATGGATGCAGCTGAGATCCTTCAGTCCATTACATCAGCACCGGACCTCGAGCAGAGCAATTCACTGGTTCCACTCACAAACTCTTTCTCCATAGATTTGTAATGTTTTTGTCACAATATAATTATCTAATTCTCTCCCGAAGGCCACAATGGAACCTACCTTCACCACATCTGCAGGCAGTGTTCCAGATTCCAAGAACATGCTACATAAACAAAATTTGACATGCCTCATTCGCTTCCCATTAATTTAAATCCTGTAATCCCCAGTCATCAAACTCCCCACCAAAGGGATGGAGCTTTGCACCAAACATTTTGTAAATACTCATGATCATTTTATATACTTATATCAAATCTCAGCCACTCTCCGCTAAAGTGTCGTCTCAGCTTCTTTAAATAAACTACCCTCATAACTGTGGTCTTTATCTCAGGAACCATTCTCATAAATCTTATCTGGACCCACTCTAATATGAACATAATACTCCACTTGAGATTGGTCCAGTGTTTTATAAAAGTTTAGTTTAACATCTCTGCCATTATACTCTAGGCAGCCATTAACAAGGCCCAGATGTTGCAAACATTCAAGTGAGGCAAAGCGACAAAATAAAGCTGTACAGCCTTCCCGGAATCCAAAGATTATATTCATATTAACTTAGTGGTGCTTTGTCACTTCCATAATGTAAAAAATACCTCCTTTCATGTTCGTGAGGAGCAATCGAAATGTGCAGGTTTAAAAAAAAATTTGCTAACTGCTTTTATGTTCAGATAGTGGGGGTTGAAATTAAGCACAAAATTATCCTTAAAGTTTAATTAAGCAACCTACCTTGCACAATCAAGTAGACAGAAGCAGATGTGGCCCCCCCTTCATTTGCAGCGACGCAGCTGTATGGGCCAGCATCGGCTGGCTGCACACTCCTGATCTCCAGAGACAGGTTGCTCATTACTCGCACCCTGTGTCTCTCTGCCAGTCTTGGGTCAAAGCCATTTCTACTCCAGGTGAGGTTGTAACGCACTGTGCTGAGTGTCAAGCAGGTGAGTATGGCCCTCTCCCCAGGAATGGCAGTAACATTGTTGGGCACCTGAATTATTGGAGGCGGCTCTGCACATATAAAGAAAGAGAAAAGGTAAAATTGGAAAAAGTTGGAAAACAATGAATGATGTTCTGTCCTTTGGTCCCTAGTTCAAGCAATTGTCAAGGCTGAATTAACTGCATAAATATCTTCTCCAAAATAAAACTAACAGCTCATAACATAAATAATTTTAATTACACTCCAAGGTAGTAGCGTCTGACCATATTGGGCAATATGATGAATTAGAATCTGAATAACCATTTTATTAAAATTTACTTATATGCTTGATATATCCCTGGAGAGAGAAATTGAGGGAACAATTCCGATTTATGTCTTTTATTGATACAAATATACTGCAAATTCATTTCTTTGTCTCCTGAGCCTGATCTGCAAAATATTTCCAGCATTTTCAGTTTTTATAGCAGAAATACTGGATTAAGTTACTGGTAGAGTTGCTGTATTACTGCGTCAGTGACCCGGGTTTAATCCTGACTACGGGTGCCGTCTGTACGGAGTTTGTGCGGTCACAGGGAGAACATTTTCTCTGGGTGCTCCAGTTTCCTCCCACATTCCAACGATGTGCGAGTGTGCAAGTTAATTAGCTTCTGTAAAATGGTCAAAAATGTAAATAGTCCCTCTATGTGTAGAATAGAACTAGTGTGAACGGGTGATCATTGGTTGGTGCGGACTCGATGGGCTGAAGGGCCCGTTTCCACGCTGTATCTCTAAACTAAACTGCAGTATTTGTCTCCCACAAATTGTCCGAGATCCTGCTGAATGGGACATTCGGAGGAGGTGGCTAGCATACTTCTTCCAAGTCCATTAGAAAAAAACATTATTATGCTTGGTGCCACTGATTTTTGTTTACAAATTGCCTTTAGCATTAAAACACAGTTCCGATGAAGAAATTGAGCTAATAAATGCACCTATAAGCGGGTCTCTCAAAACCAATAGATAATATTTAAAACTTTTTTGCCTGAGTTTATATATGGAGAAGAGGAGTTGTAGAGGGATACATGTTCATGCACGAGGCCTCCCCTGCTCAGTACAATAAATATAAACGCTCCTGTAATCAAACTTCAATCAGGAAGCTAAATTTGCCAAGAGTGTTAAAGTCTTTAGTGAGGCCACATTAGTCACCTCTGAACACACAGAACTGGAGTGGGAACCAGTTATCATCGTTGCTGAGGGACTGTCTTAGAAAAGGCAGAAGAAAACCCATTATTTGTTTGATTCAGTGGCCACCTACCCTTTTAGAGTTCACAAATTACATTGATTAGCACTAAATGGTTTCAGCAAATGGTACAGGGCTCCTAAAATTGCTGGCGCTTAATACATGTTCATGGGAAAACCATGATTGACCCATCCTCACGTAAATTCCTATCTGGGGTGTGAAGTTGAAAAACACACATATGGCAGGAAGGCATAAGTACTTCTCTGTGTCATTTTAGCACATGGTGTGCTATGTTAATGAATTTCTAGGCCACAAATTGTTTTATTTATGTAATGTTCCAGGACTTTTGCATATGCAGGATCCCCTCTGACCACAAAGCTAGAAATTTCGTCTCTCCTCTAATTAGTAAATGGGACCTCTGGATTGTTCTGTGATTTATTCCAATGAGTTGGATCTCTTTCAGTTGTCTGTTCCAACTTCTCATTTGTAAACAGAAAACCAACCGCTCTCATACCTAAAATATGTCAGCTTTTGTCCCATACATTTATTGGACCAGGAGGATTGGTCCAGGAACTGTACTTAAAATTGAAAAGTTTTCATTGAGTGCTAAATCCCAGCTGTGGGTACATTTCTGGGTGGCGGCAGCAATGGCTGCCTCGCCAACAGTCTGTCTGTCCTTTCCTGCTTTGTGTTTTAATTGTATGTGTTAAATGTGTTTTTTTAGTGTTCTTTAGCTTGTTTTATGTGGGGGGTGAAGGGGGGGGGAGGGGGTTGGGAGAAATGTATTCTAATCTCTTACCTCGATGGAGATGCGATATTTTTCCGTATCGTATCTCCATCCGCACTGCGGCCTAACATCAAGGAGTTGGCGGCCTTTGCTGGAGACCGATTTCGAGAGCTCCACTGCAGGTAGCCTACGGGACTTTAACATCGTGGAGTTCGCGACCCCTTTGCCAGGGATCGACCTCAGAGCACCAACCGTGGGCACGGCAGACTTTAACATTACGGAGCCTGCGATCTCTGATCAGACCGACTTCGGGAACTCCAAGTCACGGGAGTTTCGATTGTCCCAACACGGGAGTTTCGATTGTCCCGACACGGGAGTTTCAATCGCCCTGACAGGGGAGTTTCAATCGCCCTGACAGGGGAGTTTCGATCGCCCCGACACAGGGGATTCGACCGCCGGCTACGGGAGCTTTGATCACCACGATGATGGTTCGCCTGCCCCGACCGCGGGAGAGTAAAGAGGATAGATTGGACTTTTTTGGCTTCCATCACAGTGAAGAATGAGGGGAATCTGTTGTGGTGGATATTTATGTTAATTTTTACGTAGTTGTGTGTCTTGTTGCTTTTTTTTTCGTATGGCTGTATGGTAATTCACATATCACTTAACTGGTACATGTGACAATAAAATAACTTTGAATCCTTTGATTTCCTTGATACATTCTGGCATCCATGGATAATTTATATAATCTGACAGAATCAACATTTTTTAAAGATTTGAAGTGTTTATTTTGTTATTCTCAAGAATCCATAGTCAAGAACTTTTTAACCTTAAAAATATGATTCACAACTGAAAATGTTATTGAGTTATAAAGAAAAGTAGAAGAATAAAACAAAATGTCAATTGATACGACTGCCTTTATTTATCTATTGATACATTTAAATCAAATGTAATGTTTCGAGAAATCAAATAAAGAAACATTTGACTATCTAATTGATGTTTACCAAACAACTAGTTTCCAAATAAGACCATCCTCTTGTTTATGATACCCCTACCATGGTGAAAAAAATTCTGATCATCTACTCCATCTATGCCCCTTAGAATTTCATACATCTCTTTCACGTCAACCCTCAGCTTCTTTCACTGTGGAGAAAACAAGCCCAGCTTATCCAATCCCTACCCGTTACTAACGTCCTCCAGTTCAGGCAACATCTAGGGGAATCTCCTTGGCATTCTCTCAACATAACCACATCCTTCCTATAGTATGGTGACCAGAAATGCACACAATGGACCTTGTTCAGTCTAACTAAAGTTTGTAAAGTTGCAGCATAATGTCCCAGGTCTTATATTTTACTCCCAGTCCAATAAAAGCAGACATGTGTGCCATATCCAAGGAATACGAATGAGAATTTGAATCACAAGGGCCTTGTATTTATCAACATTCCTTCACATCCTGCCATTTACTGAATATGTCCTATCCCCATTTGACTTCTCAAAATGCATCACCTCATATATGTTGAGTGCATAAAACTTGAGGGGCTCATCTGGATAGATCATTAAAATATAATGGACAGGTGCAGAAAATAATCATAAAGGTTAATGGAATATTCATCCTTCTACTTCAGTTGACCAAATATATGATAAAAGTTATGCCACAAAATATACAATGCTCAAATCGTAAGTACCATCAGCAGATCTGTGCACCATACCTCAGGGAGGATATAATGACCGCAGAGGAAATGCAGTGTGGATTTAACTGGGCAGCCAAATTCCAATGGTTAAACAACAAGATTTTGCAAACTGAGGTTGTATTTCAAAGAAGCCAAAGGGATGATTAAATAGAAGTACTCAATATCAAGGGGAACCAAGTGTATAGACAGAAAAAAGATCTCTAATTATTGGGGGATCTAAGACAAATAAATTAGGAGTGAAGTTAGGAAACACTTAGATAAATTTAGAAGGTAGATAAAAATGCTGGAGAAACTCAGCGAGTAAGGTAGCATCTATGGAGCGAAGGAATAGGTGACGTTTCGAGTCGAGACCCTTCTTCAGACTGATAATACAGATAAATTTAGGATATTTCTTCTAACAAACAGTAATTGGTGCTTTGTCAATTGATAACTTTAAATCCAAGATTAATAATTTTTTGCCAACCTAATATATTAAGGAATGCAGGTGAATGTCAAGGAGAAAGGTCACAGATCAGCCATGAACGTAGTGAATGGGAGAATGAGTTTGAAGCATTAAATAGAGTTCCTATTGTCCTCAAAACCATTCATGGAATAGGTTTGGTACACATTAAGATACATGATTTTCTTTCCATTGCGACACTAACTTTCAATATACTAACTTGACAAATAATTTAAAAAAATAGAATCAATGAATGGACAAATGGGAATGAATCCCAATATTTAAAATATAGAATTCGTAATAAAGAAAACATGTTTGAATGCCTGTGACTGGAGAACAACAGTACTTTTAGTGTCCTATGAATATTTGCAAAGTTTCCTTTACTAAAGATGATTTAATGTTAACAGAATCAACTGCAACATTTTAATTACAGCTTCTATGTTAATTATTATGACCTTTGTCAACCTCCTCATGGAATCCCCAGCAGTGCCTGGGAATGTCTGTAGATTGAGATGAAACCACCAGAGAATATAATCCACATGTGGCCTCCATGAGGTTTCACCAAGGTAATTTAGTAAATTTAATTTTAGGCCTTTCCAATTTATAAGCAGGAGATTAGTCCAGCATGGGAATGGACCACCAGGCAGTCCAATGGCATTTATCCAGAAACTTGCACAGACACACATTGGGCTCATTTATCACTGAAACCTAAAATACTAAAAATGTTCTGCATAACCCTGAAGTTGGGTCACCACAAAGTCAACGCCAAGCTAGTCATCAAACTTTTTATGGCTGCTTGCATTGAGTGGAGCAGAGCATTAACGCACTGTTAATACGTTGGCTTTAAACTTTCTCTTTCATTCAATATTATGCAGATCTGATGCACAGCTTCAGGACAATTTCCGCCAGTCACGTTGCACCAGAATCTAACATACATTTCCTTTTATGGCCAAACATCTGAATCCACAACATCCTCACTTTTGAATTTGTTTCAACCTAATGTTTAGTGCAAAAAGTTTAGCATGCATGCAAATACACACAAATTGAACATAACTCCTGCATTTTGATAAAATCAGTAAGTGGTTATTGATCAATTGGCTACGGGTGCTCTGTACGGAGCGGTCATACTCCCTGTGCATTTTCTCAGGGTGCTCCAATTTCTTCCGACACGCCAAAGACATAGAGTTTTGTAGGTTAATTGGCTTTGGTAAGTTGTAAAATTGTCCCTAGTATATAGGATAGTGTTCATGTACAGGGTAATTGCTGGTCAACGTAGGCCGAAGGACCTGTTTCCGTGCTGTATCTCGAAAGTCTAAAGGAAAGTCCAATAGCGCATTCTTTCATGTCAACATCAAAGTTGTGGTTCTTGCCATTGAGCTCTGATCACAAATACAGTGGCAACATGGCAGAATTTCTATTTAATGTTATTTTCATTCTGCCATTAATTACTTGGGATCTCTGCAATCCAGAAAACCACTATGTCATCAGCATTAAAGACCACACTAGACTGTGCTGTGATGAAATTATTGTTTATTGTCACGTGTACTACGATGCAGTGAAAAGCTTTTGTTGCATGCTAATCAGTCAGCCGAAAGACAATGTATGATTACAATCGAGACATCCACAGATACGAGATAAAGGGAATAACGTTTAATGCAAGGAGAAACTCAACGGGTAAGGCAGCATCTATGGAGGGAAATGGGCAGATGATGTTTCAGATTGAGACTTTTCTTCGGACCGTAAAAAGACAGCCATTGAAGTACGGGGTCAAAGGGGAAATCAGGAAGATGAGACTGGTGAAGTGACCTTTTAAACATTTTACAGCAAGCAAATCAATATTTGGCACATTGATTAACATGGATTAAGGTAGAAGTATATATTTATTATACAGCATCTTCTGAGGTCAAGGCAATTTCACTGTGGAACTCTATACACTTGCAATCAGCAAGAACAAAGAGCGGATTGTAGGCTTCAGTAAGGGAAAGATAAGGAACCATGAACTTGCTTTCATTGATAGGAAGGTGGTTGAGAGAGTCAACAGTTTCAAGCACTTGGGCATACGTGTCTCTGATGATCTGTCCAGGGCCCTGTACATGACGCAATCACAGAGAAAACTCACGAAAATCTTTACTGAAGTTTGAGGATATTTGGCATGTCGTGGTGGAGAGCATACCAACTGGTTACATCTCAGCTTGGTTCAGAAACTCAAACATTCAGGCATGGGGTTGGCTGCAGAGAGTGGTGGACATTACCTGGTCCTTCAGTTGTGCTGACCTCCCCACCATCGAATGTTCAACAGGAAGCCTTGCCTCAAGAAGGCAGTTATTATCACCAAAGGTTGATATCACCCTGGCTACGCTCTCTTCACTGCGATGGTACAAGAACCTGAGATTCATTACCTCAGATTCAAGGACAGCCTCTTCCCTTCAAACATTAAGTTATTGAACCATCCTGCGCAAACTCAGCATCGTACCTCTTTAGATTTTGCACTACAATGATTGTTCTGTGTACTTGTTTTATGAACCATCATGATCTAGTTCATTTAAAGTAACCGATCATTCATTATGTATTTGTGTGTGTGTGTGTGTGTGTGTGTGTGTGTGTGTGTGTGTGTGTGTGTGTGTGTGTGTGTGTGTGTGTGTGTGTGTGTGTGTGTGTGTGTGTGTGTGTGTGTGTGTGTGTGTGTGTGTGTGTGTGTGTGTGTGTGTGTGTGTGTGTGTGTGTGTGTGTGAGAGATATATTTCCATTTATTTATTTTGTTGTGTTGTAGCTAGTATGTCTGTGAATCTGCACTAAAGAGGAATTTCATTAGGAACATATTACAAATAAACACTCTTGACAACTTACTGATGTAACATCTACACGTGCTGGAAAGCCTATTGCTAATCAACAAATGTGTTTTTTTCTTGTCTCTTGCACAGTTGAATTACTTGATACGATTACTGAATACCAATTCCATTTGGCATCTAAAAGATCACAATAAACTGCACGTGGCATTTATCCGAAACTTAAAAACATGTGTTATCTTCTAAGTGGAGACAAGGAACATAATTCTTAAGTGGTCATTATTTTATTCCAGTAAAGCTATTTATATATCCTCACAAGGTCTGACCTACATGTGAGACACCAGGTGAATATCGGCTGAAGATGTTTAACAAAGATTTGTAAACTGATGTGACCCAGAGTCATGATGCAAATGGTGAATATTCGGTCAAAATGTCACAGGTGTCATCGCCATAATGAGCTGATAGTTTACCCCTTTTCTTCAATGAAAGCAATGGATGTTGAGACTGTACAATGAGGACCAAAGATCTAGACAAACCAACTCACTAACTGCACTCAGTTTGTACATTTTATGGATATGTTTATACACATTCTCTCTCCCTAAACTGCCCTCATTAACCCATTGACCAAATAACCTTGACTAGAGTTTATCACTAGAGCGATCCTGGCCCCACTCCACCAGAGATATTCCTCTTGACCTATCTGTCTCCCTCCATCCTTCCTGCAACTCAATCCTAACATTTTCCTCCTTCCCAGTACTGGTGAAGGGTCTTTGAACAGAAATATTAACTTTCTACATGTGCTAACTAATGTTAAAATAGTAGAGTCCTTAAACATTCAGCAGCTCAGGTAGCATCCATTGAAAGATAAGTAGTTAATATCATGTTTTTATTTCCGATATCCAGAACTTAAGAGTTTTTTTAAATGTTTTTAATTTGCAAAACCAAAAAAAAAGTTGATGCACTCTCCTCCTCCAGCCATCTCTACATTTAAATCTATATTTATAGTTAATTCGCCCCCATATCTCCGATCTTCAACTGGCAATTGTGTCTGGTTTTAAATCTTAAGCATAAATTTAAATTTGGAAGCATTCTTTGGAATCCTATTCAACTGCAGGAAAAGACGAAGCCAATTAATAGAGGTTCCCAGGCTGTAATGTGACATTCTGAAATTTCAGAACATGATTCAGAGCCTCATTAACAATGGCTGAGAAACATGAAAGATTAATGGCAAACAAGTCAGGTAATGAGAAGCCAATCTGGGAGAAAGCGCAGCACGGTGGCACAGCAGTAGAGTTACTGCCGACAGTGCCAGAGCCCCGGGTTTTATCCAGACTATGGGTGTTGTCTGTAGGGAGTTTGTACATTATCTCTGTGAGCGTGTGGGCTTTCTCCAGGTGTCCCGGTTTCCTCCCACATTGCAGAGACGTGCAGGTTTGCAGGCTAATTGACTTCTGTAAATTACTGCTAGTGTGTAGGATGTGAAAGTGTACTAACATACAACTAGTGTACGGGTGATCGATGGTCGACACGGGCTTGGTGAGCCATAGGGCCTGTCTCCACCTTTTATCACTAAACTCAACTAAGTGAAGCAAGGGAAGGGAGCAAGGGAAATTATAAATTTTCCTCACAGTGCATCCTGCCTTCACCTGACATCTAGATTATGAAAGGATCAGCAGTCCAGATTTGTTTAAAATCCACCTCGACACATGACAAGCACAAATGCTCCCATCTGGTTACAGCATTTTATTCAGCCACCACCCTGCCGTGAGCGATTAAAATAGTGGTCCATCAGATACAGCTCCATTCCTGTTCTGTTGGCATGGGATGGGTTAAAATTGGCTCCATTATCTTGACAATAGCAGTGAAACATAACATTTGAAATCTGCCTGATTGCCAATTATCAATCAGAGACAAGGATGGACATTGTCAATATAACATCATAACACCCTTTGGGAACCAGACGAAGATAAATCCTGAAACGCAAAATGAAAATTTGCATTCACATTCAGGCGTTAAAATTGTGTAGCTTCTCTGTACAGACTTTTCCATGTGAAATGGAAATACTAAGGCACATTTAAGTGGATTCTGACCTGATACATCCAGGAAGGTCTGTGCACGTCCAGTGCCAGCACTGCTGATTGCTATGCATTCATAAACGCCCTCATGCACTGCAGAAACACGAGGGATTTCCAAACCCACAATGGCAGATTCCCTTTAGGAGAGAGAATATAAGATCAATTCAGTAGAATTATCGTCACAAAATCAGAACAAGAAAAATGTTTGACATGGTGAAGTATATTGTTAATCTGACAAACCTAAAATAACTAAAGGAAATAAATACTATTGATTGTGAGAATTTAAAGATTTTCCGTAAATGCATTAATGTTTAGCGAAGTAATATGCTTAAAGAATTTTGAGAATCCACATTTTTGAGCGGTCAGGTGGTTCTCACCTTTCTCATTTTGAATGCAACTTGCATTAACAGGGTTGAGTGTCTCACTGCAGCACACAGGTGTTGATTTAGTGGATCTACCAGGCCATCTGAGATGTCCTTATTCATTACATCCCTCGTCCATCATAGTTGAATCCCTCACTCGTGTCTCCACGATATCCCGAGCTTTGCTCTTGCTCCCCCTCCCCCAAGTCGCAACAGGGACAGTCGCCCTAGTCCTCACTGTTCTCCCCATCAGCCGTCACATACAGCACATAATCCTCCAATATTTTCGCCACCTCCAATGGGATTCACCACTTCAGCCATTCAGCTCAGAGTCTACTCCACCATTCAATCATGACTGATCTATTTTTCCCTCTCAACCCCATTCTCCTGCCTTCTCTGCGTAACCTTTGACATGCTTACTAATCATGAAGCTGCTTTAAAAATACCCAATGACTTGGCCTTAACAACTGTCTGTGGCAACGAATTCCACAGGTTCAAAACCCTCTAGCTAAAGAAATTCCTCTTCATCTCCTTCCTAATGGTATGTCCTTTTCTTCTGAGCTTGTGCCCTCTAGTTCTAGACTCTCCTATTACTGGAAACATCCTTTCCACATCCACTCTGTCTAGGCTCTGGAAGGTTTTACTGAGATGACCCCCTCATCCTTCTCCACTCCAGGGAGTACAAGCCGAGAGACTTCAAATGCACCTCATACGTTAATCAAATCATCCCGGGATCATTCTCATAAATCGCTTTGAGACCCTAACCAAAGCCAGCACATCTTTCCTCAGATGTGAGGCCCAAAATTGCACACAATGTTCCAAATGTGGCCACCAATGTCTGACCCTTATATGCTAAGTGATGAATGTTACAAGCTTGGCTGATCAAATCATGACTACAGCAGATAATATGCGAAACCACGTCCAAATGTATCTTTTGCACATACTTGTAAAACTGGTCAGTTCCAAGTTTTGAACCAGCTCTGCTGAAACGCAGTGTGAAGGGAATGAGGCTTTCCACAGTACATGAGATGTAGCCAGTCTGCAGGTAGTAACCTGGAGTCTGCGCCGGCATTGTGACCTTTGGAGCACCTAAGGAAAGAAGTCATGCTTTGTGAATTTTTAAAATTAAATTTATGGAGGGATTAAATGGATATTTTTAAATCATATTAAATCAAGTTTCAAATCATACTTCTGGGTAACAGTCTCACAGAAAATCTTAATGCCACAGTATTTATTAGCACCACTCATTTTTCAAAAGAACCTCCAGAACCAGTTTGCATGAGGTAATATAAGGTGATATATTTGTCTTTGCCTTATCGTATCATAACCCCCAAGGCTAGTTGCAAAATGGCACTGACGACATGTACAAACGGCTGCCATTTTACCGGCCACAGCAGTGATGGTACAGGTCATCCAGTGCTAATTTGGAGTCCTAGCCATGTTTGTCTTTGGAAGTCAATTGGTGGTTTGAGTACATGCCAGTGGCAGCATTGTTCCCATTGGGTCCAATGGGGCAGCCTAAAGTTCCACAGTTTTTTCAGGGGTGCTTGCTTATGCCTATTTGACCAATTCTGTTCTCATCCTGAGTGAGGCTGCTCCTCAATGCTACACCTCGACCAAAAAAAAACTCTTCTTCCTCTGATTATATAATTTCATTTTATTTTGCAAACTCTTTTTATATTTGATGCATAGTGTGATTCTTGTGGCTTCAGTTAAACGCAATATTTTAAGAAACTTAATAGTACAGAAAATTCCTGGTGAAATTTAAGCCTTCATTTGAGTTGTAAAATGACAGGGTGGGAACAGTCGGGACATGCAAGAACCAGAGTTGATCTCTGCAGCATGAGTCATGGGTGATTTAGGGTCCCTTGTTGCAGAAAATGTAATTTAAATGCTGGTGATAATCATCTACACCCCTGGTTCTCCCAAGGAGCAGGTCTTAAAATTGTACCAAGTGATTGCAGGTAATCTGAGAACACAAAAGCAATTTCATCCATGCATTTACTTTAAATCTTTTTTAGATTGAAAAGAATGTAACTGCTCTTATGGCCACATCTGTGAAGTAACAACGTGTTCACAGCGGGTACCATTCTATGGAATGTGAGGATTGTTACTACAATATTTGCAGTGTTCCATCCCTGGCTTTAATGAGGCTACTACACTACATTAGTCACATGGAATTTCCTTTGAAACTAAAGTGCTGTTACAATTGAATCTCTTTTGAGTAAATAAGCATACAAAATGGCAAAAACGCCTCTTTGAAAATAAATTGGAAACAATTAAAGTGCCCTTCATAATGTTTGGGACAAAGACCCATCATTTATTTATTTGCCTCTGTATTCCACAATTTGAGATGTCTAATAGAAAAAATCACATGTGGTTAAAGTGCACATTGTCAGATTTTATTAAAGGGTATTTTTCTACATTTTTGGTTTCACCATGTAGAAACACCATGTGTTATATATAGTCCCCCCATTTCAGGGTACCATAATGTTTGGGACACATGGCTTCACTGGTATTTGTATTTGCTCAGGTGTGTTTAATTGCCTCCTTAATGCAGGTATAAGAGAGCTCTCAGCACCTAATATTTCTCCAGTCTTTCCATCACCTTTGGAAACTTTTATTGCTGCTTATCAACATGAGGACCAAAATTGTGCCAATTGAAGTCGAAGAAGCCATTATGAGACTGAGACATCAACCAAACCTTAGACTTATCAAAATCAACTGTTTGGAACATCATTAAGAAGAAATTGAACACTGGTGAGCTTACTAATCGCAAAGGGACTGGCAGGCCAAGGAAGATCTCCACAGCTGAGGACAGAAGAATTCTCTCTATAATAAAGATAAATCCCCAATTACCTGACCGACAGATCAGAAACACTCTTCAGGGGTCAGGTGTGGATTTGTCAATGACCACTGTCCGCAGAAGATTTCATGAACAGAAATACAGAGGCTACACTGCGAGATGCAAATCACTAGTTAGCCACAAAAATAGGATGGCCAGCTTACAGTTTGCCAAGAAGTACTTAAAAGAACAACCACAATTCTGGAAAAAAGCCTTGTGGATAGATGAGACGAAGATTAACTTATATCAGAGTGACGGCAATAGGAAGGTATAGAGGACAGATGGAACTGCCTAAGATCCAAAGCATACCACCTCATCTGTGAAACATGGTGGTGCAGGTGTTATGGCCTGGGCATGTATGACTGCTGAAGGTACTGGCTCACTTATCTTCATTGATGATACAACTGCGGATGGTAGTAGTGTAATGAACTCTGAAGATAATAGACACATCCTATCTGCTCAAGTTCAAACAAACTCATTGGCCGGCGGTTCATTCTACAGCAAGACAATGATCCCAAACATATTGCTAAAGCAACAAAGGAGATTTTCAAAGCTAAAAAATGGTCCATTCTTGAGTAGCCAAGTAAATCACCTGATCTAAACCCAATTGAGCATGCCTTTTATATGCTGAGGAGAAAACTGAAGGGGACTAGCCCCCAAAACAAGCATAAGCTAAAGATGGCCGCAATACAGGCCTGGCAGAACGTCACCAGAGAAGCCACCCAGCAAACTGGTGATGTCTATGAATCGCAGACTTCAAGCAGTCATTGCTTGCAAAGGATATGCAACAAAATACTAAACATGACTATTTTCATTTACATGACATTGCGGTGTCCCAAACATTATGGTGCCCTGAAATGGGGGGACTATGTACAAAACACTGATGTAATTTCTACATGGTGAAACCAAAGTGTGTAAAAATACCCTTTATTAAAATCTGACAATGTGCACTTTAAGCACATAGCAACATAGATAGAAACATAGAAAATAGGTGCAGGAGGAGGCCATTCGGCCCTTCGAGCCAGCACCGCCATTCATTGTGATCATGGCTGATCGTCCCCTATCAATAACCCGTGCCTGCCTTCTCCCCATATCCCTTGACTCCACTAGTCCCCAGAGCTCTATCTAACTCTCTCTTAAATCCATCCATTGACGGCCTCCACTGCCCTCTGTGGCAGGGAATTCCATAAATTCACAACTCTCTGGGTGAAAAAGTTCTTTCTCATCTCAGTCTTAAATGACCTCCCCTTTATTCTAAGACTGTGGCCCCTGGTTCTGGACTCGCCCAACATTGGGAACCTACACTGCACTGCCTCAATCACAAGGATGTCCTTCCTCAAATTAGGAGACAAAAACTGTACACAATACTCCAGATGTGGTCTCACCAGAGCCCTATACAACTGCAGAAGAACCTCTTTACTCCTATACTGCAATCCTCTTGTTATGAAGGCCAACGTTCCATTAGCTTTCTTCACTACCTGCTGTACCTGTAAGCCAACTTTCAGCGACCGGTGTACAAGGACGCCCAGGTCTCCCCCTTACCTAACCTAACCCCATTGAGATAATAATCTGCCCCCTTGTTTTTGCCGCCAAAGTGGATAACCTCACATTTGTCTATATTATACTGCATCTGCTACGCATCTGCCCACTCACTCAACCTGTCCAGGTCACCCTGCAACCTCCTAACATCATCTTCACAGTTCACATTACCACCCAGCTTTGTATCATCCGCAAACTTGCTAGTGTTGCTCCTAATTCCCTCTTCCAAATCATGAATATATATGGTAAACAGTTGCGGCCCCAACACCGAGCCTTGCGGCACTCCACTCGCCACTGCCTGCCATTCTGAAAAGGACCCGTTCACTCCTACTCTTTGCTTCCGGTCTGCCAACCAATTTTCTATCCATGTCAACACCCTACCCCTAATACCATGTGCTCTAATTTCAGTCACCAGTCTCCCGTGCGGGACCTTATCAAAGGCTTTCTGAAAGTCTAGATACACTACATCCACTGGCACCCATTCATCCATTTTACTTGTCACATCCTCAAAAAAATTCCAGAAGATTAGTCAAGCATGATTTCTCTTTCATAAATCCATGTTGACTTGGACTAATCCTTTTACTGCTATCCAAATACCCCATTATCACCTCCTTAATAATTGACTCCAGCATCTTTCCCACCATCGAAGTCAGGCTAACTGGTCTGTAATTCCCCGTTTTCCCGCTCGCTCCTTTCTTGAAAAGTGGGATAACATTAGCTATCCTCCAATCCACAGGAACTGATCCTGAATCTATTGAACATTGGAAAATGATCACCAATGCATCCACTATTTCTAGAGCCACCTCCCTGAGGACCCTGGGATGCAGACCATCAGGCCCAGGGTATTTATCATCCTTCAGTCCCATTAGCCTACCCAATGCTATTTCTCGCCTAATGAAAATTTCTTTTAGTTCCTCTACCCCCTTAGATCCTCTGTCCTCCAGTACATCTGGGAGATTGTTTGTGTCTTCCTTTGAAGACAGATCCAAAGTACCTATTCAACTCTTCTGCCATTTCTTTGTTGCCCATAATAATTTCACTTGTGTCTGCCTTCAAGGGACCCCCATTTGACTTTGCTACTCTTTTTCCCTTAACATATCTAAAGAAGCTTTTACTGACCTTCTTTATATTCCTAGCCAGCTTCCCTTCGTACTTCATCTTTTCAGCCCGTATTGCCCGTTTTGTTTCCCTCTGGGGTCCTATGAAAGTTTCCCAATCCTCTGGCTTCCGGCTACTCTTTGTTGTGTTATACATCTTTTCTTTTAGTTTTATTCTATCCCTAACTTCTCTTGTCAGCCACGGTTGCCTCCTATTTGGAAAGAAATGATCCTACGTCTTCCGGATTATGCCCAGAAATTCCTGCCATTGCTGTTCCTTCTCAAATTGCAGATTAAAACTAATCATATTATGATCACTACCTCCAAGCAGTTCCTTTACCTTGAGTTCTCTTGTCATATCTGGTTCATTGGACAACACTAAATCCAGAATTGCCTTTTCTCTGGCCGGCTCCATTACAAGCTGCTCTAAGAATCCATCTCAGAGGCACTCTACAAACTCTCTTTCTTGGGGTCCTGAACCAACCTGATTTTCCCAGTCTACCTGCATATTGAAATCCCCCATCACCATAGTGGCATTACCTTTGTTACATGCCAGTTTTAACTCCTGCTGCAACTTACACCCTACATCCGGGCTACTATTTGGGGGTCTGTAGATAACACCAATTAGTGTCTTCTTGCCTTTACAATTCCTCAACTCAATCTACAGTGACTCTATCTCGTCAGTCCCTATGTCTTCCCTCGCAAGGGACTGAATTCCATCCCTCACCAGCAGAGCTACCCCTCCTCCTCTGCCCACTTGCCTGTCCTTTCTGTAGGATGTATAAGCCTGAATATTAAGTTCCCAGGCTCGATCCTCCTGCAGCCACGTCTCAGTAATCCCCACAATGTCATATCCACCAACCTTTAACTGAGCCTCAAGCTCATCTACTTTACTTCTTATACTTTGCGCATTCATATACAATACTTTTAATTCCTTAAGCATCTCACCTTTCACATCGATCCCTATTACACTTGGCCAATCTCTCCTATCCCTTTGTGAGCTTCCTTTTCCGTTAATTCTAGGGTAATTAACTATCCCTTTACTCTCTTTCCCTTTAACTCCATCCTCGACTATCCCATTTGTCACCCCACCCAACGTATTCAGTTTAAAACCACCCGTGTAGCACTGGCAAACCTGCCTGCCAGAATGCTGGTCCCCCACCTGTTAAGATGCAATCCGTCCCTTTTAAACAGTTCCCCCTTACTCCAAAACAGATCCCAGTGATCTAAGAATCAAAATTCCCTGCCCCCTGCACCAGTTCCTCAGCCACACATTCAGGTCCCGTATCTCCCTGTTTCCTGCTCTCGCCAGCACGAGGAACTGGAAGCAAACCGGAGAGAACCACGCTGGAGGTCCTGCTTTTCAGCATTTTTCCGAGCTCTCTAAAGTCACGTTGCAGAATATTCATCCCCTTCTTTTCGACATTGTTTGTGCCGACATGCACTACCACTTCCGGCTGTTCACCTTCGCCCTTGAGGATTTTCTGCACTCTGTCCGTGACATCCTGGGTTTTTTATTTTTTATTACAAATCTCAAATTGTGGAGTACAGTGGCAAATAAATAAATGATATGCCTTTGTCCCAAACATTATGGAGGGCACTGTATTTGTGCATGACAAATACATTTTATCAATCCGACGTAATTATTTCAACAAAGATTACTTTTAACAAACTTCAAACAGACAGAATGGTGCATTGATTTAACTGATGCAAAAACTCTATTTAAGAGAGGAATGTAAAAACGCAATTCCTCGAATGGCTCAGATGATAAAATCTTTGCTGAGTTCAGCCAATTCCTGTTTTGTTCGGAGAGCGCACATCATTAATAGGGAAGCACGATAATCAGCCTCAGTGATACCAAACAAGGAAAGGTTACATTGCAAATCCCATTTAGTATCTTATAGTTGCTTGCTGGAAATGTCCTTCTGTTCCGAATAGGCCAATACGCAATTATAATACTGATGCTTTTATATCAAAGATTACATCAATGGTGCCTGTTAGGATGTGGCCATCTTTAAAATAATTGTAAAATTAAGTTGCTTTAAACTATTTGCCATTACTTTAAGATATTAAGCAATTCATGCAAAGAGCAGACATTACTTTCTCATGGAAACAGTAACAGGTTGATTGCTAACACCACACAGCAGCGGAATAATGTTAACATCCACCTGGCACTGCAGGATTTAATGCTATGCCACTGCGGGCCTCACCTGGGACGATGTTGGAGTACGACACACTGGATACTCGCTGGAAGAGGTACTCTTTGGTGTCATATCCAATCACTTTCAAGAAAAAAGCTTCATCGGGTGGAATAAATTCAGTCATGTTCAGGATGCTGTAAGGCTTTCGGTCAGGGTAATACCTTATTGGAATTGTCTTCAATGTCTTGCCCGACGTGCTGATAAGCTCCACGCGATCCACTCGAGCAGGAGGTGCGAGTCCAGTTGTATTCAGCAGTAGGTACGTGGGGATACCTGCAAGTATGAGTAGTAGGAAATGTGAAATATAAAGATGCAGTAACTAGTTCAGTTAAAATACAGCAATAAAACAATACTGTCTGAAATAACATATAATAATAATCAAAGTTAACAAAAGATGTTCCCCCTCCCTCTTCATCTGGTTGAAAAGTGGCATCTATATTAAATAATGAGTCAGATAATAGAGTGGCTCCGAGTGTGAATATTTATATGGCCACTCTTGCTCTAACTTCAAATTATTTGCATATATTGTGCCATCGTAGACTGTAGCATCTTCTGTACCATCATAGATGAAAATAGGGTTATTAAAGACTGACCTTGCACAGGTCTGTTGCCAATCTTCTTGAAAATCATTGTTGGTTTTCGTGAAAACCCAGCTCGAAAGTCAATAGTACTGAGGCCTGTGATTCTCACTGAATGCCTCCCAGCACTTGCAGTCTGCAGGAAAACAGGATAGCACAGAATATCAACATCTCGCAATATGAATTCTACAGCTAACAAGCCTCAAAGACTCTAAATAGTGCAGTATCTAACTGATGCAGAAACCTATCTTAGGGAGCAATAAGAAATAAAACTCCTCTAATGGCATCGTTGATAAATTAACACAAATATTGGTGGTCCAAAACTAAGGGTGGCACTGTGGTGCAGAATTACTGCCTTACAGCACCAGAGACCTGCGTTCAATCCTGACTACAGGTGCTGTGGAGCTCCAGTTTCCCCCTAAGTCGTACAGGTTTGTAGGCTAATTGGCTTGACAAAATTGTACATTGTCCCTAGTGTGTGAAGGATAGAGTAAGTGTGCGTGGATCGCTGATCGGCACGCAATCATTGGGCCAAAGGGCCTGTTTCCACCCTGTATCTCAACATTGCATGTACAATGAGATGAAGATTGTACCCTGAAGTCCTTGTTGTTGGGAGTTGAGGGTGTTGTTTGTCTAAGGGTGCATTCTCCACATCATACCCATCAGTCTTGGTTACCCAGTGGTTGCAAAACACATCCAACAAAACAATTAGTAGCCAAATCTCAGGATCTGCAGTCACTTTTGTTTTCATAAATCAGCAGCCAATCTGCTTTTAACATTATCAAACTGTGTGGGTTGGGTCATTGCCCCAAAAGGCTGACAAAGTAACAGTGAGAGGAGAGACAGTCATTTAGTTTAATTTGCATTTGTTTCCATTCACACAACACTGGTGAAGATAGCAAGAGGAAGAGGGAGAGTAAAATGAACATTGCTGCTGTTGCATGTGCAACTCATTTTAACTGGGCTCAACACTTGTGCCGATTTCAAAAAGGTCCCTGCCCCTCCTTTACATGTGACTGTACAGCAGGCACAATTGTAATACTGAGTTACAACATTCATCTCATGAACACGGAGGAAACTCTCATAATAACAGACCAAAGGCAGGTGAATTGTGTCCGTTATTGCCGATTGTCCGCAATAACCAATTAGGCGATTACCAAGTAATAGAGTATCATTACACAAGTAGTAGAAAAAAAGAACTGCAGATGCTAGTTAATATACAAAAAGACACAAAATACTAGAGTAACTCAGCACATCAGACAGCGTCTCTGGAGAAAATGGATACTATACGTTTCGGGTCGAGACCTTTCGCCAGACTCACGGTCTGGAACAGGGGCCTGGAATCCAGTTGAGTTGGCGGCCCATGGCCCACGGTGAGGATTGGCGGAGTCATTGGTCACAGCCCGTGAGAGGCCGAGTGCTGGTAAGGATCAGTAGTGGCGGTGTCGACGCAGGCACGGCCTGGAAGCGGCTGAGGAAGCGGTGCAGGCCAGGGAGTGGTGTTATTGGGGGTAAATGGGATTGGTTTTGCGAATTGGCATGGACTTGATGGGCTGAAACAGCCTCCTGCTGTGTCAATAGGAAATAGAGTGAATATGCTTGGCTGAATTATTTCTGGGAGTTAATTATTCCTTCTCTAATCTGTGAGATGTCCTCAATATTGGCAAGTCTTTAAATATTGCAAGGGGGTCCTTGTGAAGGCCGACAGGGAAACATCAGACATCTGGTGCCTAGGTTAATGCTGCATGGTTTAGCGAGCATTCCTCTTGCTTTTATTGTTAGATAAAATCAAGTGGTTTTCTGGCCATTCCAGAAGGTGGTTGTGAAATCATTTTGAGGGCAGACCAAGTAAAAGTGGCAGGTTGCCTTGCCAAAAGGGGCAATCCTGTCCTTTTATCGTGACAATTTTTTGTTTTCAATGTTACAATTATAACCCTTTAGTTCTGATTTAGCAATTTAAATAATCCAACAGCCCTGGGGATATTTCAGTCATTGCGCCAACTCTCTGGATCAAAATATTATCAGCCATATTTACAAGACTATCATTTTTAGCCTGTAGCTTAGAAAACAGATGGTCCTTAAGTAAAAGGAATGACTGTGCTTGGTGGAGAGCACAGTTACAGTTCCTTCGGCCGTTTATTGCATTAAATTATATAAGGTGTATTAAAGCCAGAGGATGTCAGCAATGAGAAACTATAATGAACCTCCCAAATCATTGAAGAACCATTCATCCACAAAGACTCAACGTGAAAATATATGTCAGAAGAAAAAACAGTCGGAATGTTTCCCACAGGAAGAGAAGGCTGAAGAGTTCCAGTAAGGAAATAATTTTCCCATTGCTCGTTAACAGTTTCAGGTCACAACAAGAGGATATAAATTAATTTTAAGATTAAGGTGGAGGTCAAACTGTTCCTAGTAGAAATGAGAGAATACCTAACCTTCTCCATAGTTAATGAGCTACTGTCAAAATTGTAAGAGCAGTTTGAAATATCTTATTCCAGAGAATGCAACTTAATCAAGTTGTTAAATCCTAGGAAGATTGGGGCATGAGCCATAACATTTTCTAAAATTACTAATGGTGGAATAGACCAATTTCCAGCCTAGAGAGAGAAAAAAAGCATTATTTTGCTCCGTCCACCTGTCTCAATGTTTGATCAGGTCTTGAAATTATTGCTGTGTCTGAAATATTGAAATAGGTCTGTGCATTATTGCAATATTTAAAATCTACCCCAAGCTCCCGGGGAGAGCTGCTTGGGCCTGATCCACCTGCCAAACAACTGCGCTGACGACCGGAATGCGCCCCGGTAGGCCCGACTCGCCCCACAGGACTCCCAGGGGACAGTGGAGAAGCCGGGTGGCGACGCCTGTCTGGGCCAAAGGAGCTTAAGCTGTGACAGAGATGGGTGCCTCGGCAGCAAAGGGAGACTAGGCAGTGGTGGGGCCTCGGTGGCAACGGGTGCATCGGCAGCGGTGGGACCTCGACGTTGGTGGGGCCTCGGCGGCAGCAGTGGGAGCCTTGGCGGTGGTGGAGCCTCGGTGAGAGAACAAAGGGGGACCCGGTGTGGAGGAGGCATTCTAGTTTAGAATCCTCTACCCAAGGGATAAGTCTGCGTTCGTTTGTTGTCTGTTCTTTCGGTTAAGGTGCTGTGCACACACGGCAGCCAGCCAACAGTTGCCTGTCTTTTTCTTTTTTTTTTCTCACTTTTAATTTATCTTTCATTTCAAGTTTTCGTGTACCTTGTTGTGTGTAGTGACTGTTGGCAGACCAATTTCCCTCCGGGGATGAATAGAGTTTTATCGTATTCTAGCGTAAGCTTCCTAATAGATCCAAATTTCCAGATCAATAGAGGAAACAAGCCATTAGGTAAAAGAGGGAGAGATATTCAAGGATGGAATTGCAGAGAATCATTTTACTTCGGAGTCGCGTGAGTGACTTCGTGAAGACCCCGCCAGCACGCATGCGCGGCATATCGTCGCGCGCATTCGGCAGGCTGGGGGGGGAGTGCGCTCTCTCCTCCGGCTCCTTCATAAGGCCGGTAGGTAAGTATTGTTTTTACTCCACAGGATGGACAAGGACAAGAAGAAGGCGACACTGTCGAGGAGCCGAGCCTCGACCAGCCAAAGGCCCTTGGCCCCGGAGCTGCAAGCAACACCGGCAGCTTCGAGGCATGTGGGGGCTGGATTGCGGAAGTCGGGCGCTCCCGCTGATTCAGGGGCCGACTCACCCGAGTGGTTTACCGCGCCGGAGCTGGATATGGATCCAGACTTCGTGCCCCCTTCCCCCAAGAAAAGAGGGGGAAAACAGGTACGTGGCAAGGGGTCTCGCTTTCCACAAGCGACCCCTCCCCGAGCTCCAGTAGACCCGAGGGGGCTGGGCCGGGGGACAGCTGCACGACAAGGGAGCCCTGCAAATGTGCATAACGTACCGCTGCCAGGGAGATCTGCCGTAGTGCAGTCTGGCAATATCACTGCTGCGTCGTGTAGGCCTGCTGGAGCAGATACCGCTGACAACACATCCCGTCAGGCTGCGGTCAAGGGCGGAGGTGGCAGCAGGAAGCGGTCGGTCAGCTCAGCTCTGGGAGCGGCCGACCATGCGCCTCCACGCCAAAAGATGGGCATGTATGGAGGTAAGCCTGCACGGACTCCGGGGAGCCAGGTTCCGGGGGCCGGCGCCGATTCAACTCACCTGCCTTCATATCAGACAGGTGGGCCGCCACAGTCTGGGAGAAGACAGACTAGCGGAGAGTCCGTGCAGGAGTCGTATGATCCTACTTGGGCTGTAGGTCACGACAACCTGCCATTGGACCCTAGACAGCACGCTAAGGGGGTGTGGTCCGATGGTGGAAGCCCCAGTGAATTCGCAGGGCCTGGGGAAGTTGGCTTGTCCACTGCAGATAGCAGGGACGGTCGCATTGAGCGGTTGGAGCTCTTAGTGGAGCAACTCCTCCAGCGGGACCGGGAACGAGAAGAGCGGGACTCGCGGGCATCTACCAGCCGTGCGAGGACTCCACTCAGCATCTCATCGTCTCCAGCCAGAAGCGTGAGTGATTTCCCAGCTGCTGCGTTTGAAGACGACCCGGGACAGCCAGTGACCGCTGAGCCAGAGCATGAGGAGGATATGCTGGATGTGGTGGGTAAGTTTGCCGCTACCACACAGACAGGTGAACCTCTGCACCACAAATTGGCGGGCACCATTGATTACCTGACTACGCACCAACTTCAGAGTCAGGTTCTCAATGATACCTTGGAGAAAATAAAACTGCCCGAGAACTGCATCAACCTCAGTGTGCCCTTGGTTAATGCCCAGATCTGGGGACACGTGAGTATGGCCACCAGGATGCAGGATGTCCGCCTCCAGCGTATCTTAAAAGTTCTCTCCACGGGCATAACGGCGTTTGCTAGGACCCTGGACGGGGATAATGTGTCCAGTGAACAGCAAGATGCACTGGCATTCCTATGCAACGCCCAATATGAAATAAACTGCCTGCGTAAGAGCTCCATAAAGCCCACACTCAACCCCAAATTCGCGGGGTTGTGCCGACCATCAACCGCTCCACCGCAGCATCAGTTATTCGGAGACCTGTCCAAACAGGTGAAGGAGTTGGACGAGGAGGCCAAAACAGCGGGCCTCATGAAACCTCCGTCAACCAGAATTCACCCATATCACAGGCAACAGTCTAATACAACTTGGAAACCACGGCTGCCGGATAGGACACAAAGACCCTACCTACCTCCATCGCATCAAACACAACGACCTTTTTTAGGGCAAGGCCAACAGCGGCCTGCATGGAAAATGCGGCCGCCGCCCCGTCAACCTTCACAACGTCCACCCAAAACACCGTACGTACGTAACCGCTGTCAACCATGGAGGTAAGGAGGTCTGGTTCCTCTCACGCCGTAGCATCTTCTCCCGCACGAATAGGTGGGCGATTACGGACTTTCTTGGACATATGGAAAACTGTCACCACAGATGAGTTTATTTTACAAAGTGTTCAAGGATATGTTATAGAATTTATTGGAGGTATAAATCCCCCTACTCAACATTCGCCTCATAGGAAGTTTTCTCTATCCCAAAAAGAGGTAGAGGCAGGACATGCTGAAATTATACGGCTAGCAGAAAAAGGGGTAATTGGCAAAACCGAGCATGAACCTGTTGAGTTTGTGTCTAATATTTTCACCAGAATTAAAAAAGATGGGGGTGTCGGATTATAATAGACTTAACTGAGTTGAACACTTTTGTACAATATACCCATTTCAAAATGGATACTTTAGAAACAGCTAGGCAGATGCTTTACCCAGGGTACTTTATGGCATGCATCGATTTGAAAGATGCATACTATACGGTGCCCATTGCTGAGGCTCACAGGAAATTTCTGAAGTTTGTCTGGAAGGGTCAATTATGGGAGTACAAGGCATTACCCAATGGAATCACCACAGCCCCTAGGCTGTTTACCAAATTGGTAAAACCTATATTGGCTCTTCTCCGCCGACAAAATTATATGGTAATGGCATATTTGGATGATATTCTTATAGTAGGTCAGACCCTCCAGTTGGCAATTCAAAGTGGCTGCAACCAAGGCTCTGTTCGAGAAGTTGGGGTTTGTAATCCATCCAGACAAATCAAAATTGCATCCGGTACGGGTTATGGATTATTTGGGGTTCACTCTAGACACCAATTTAATGAAGATTACCATCCCAACTAATAAAGCTACTGCTATAATAGAAGAGTGCCACAATCTTGCTTGCACCAGGGTACCGACTATTCGGCAAACAGCAAAAGTTATAGGCAAATTGGTAGCTACATTCCCAGCTGCACGATTCGGACTGCTACACTACCGAAATTTACAAAGATCAAAAATCACCGCATTAAAAACAAATGCTGGGCACTTTGATCGGCCAATTCGGTTACCACCGGAAGCTAGAAACGAGCTACAATGGTGGGTTGACAATATTAGAGAGTGTCATAGACCCATCATAGTAAGCAACCCAGATGTTGTGCTACAAACTGATGCAAGTGCACAAGGCTGGGGAGCCACTGATACGATGTCCAGTTGTGGTGGCAGATGGAACTCTCATGAGTCTACCTTCCTGGAATCACATGGGATAAATTATATAGAAATGCTGGGGGCATTTCATGGATTGCGGGCTTACTGTACTAATTCACGGGATTTACATGTCCGCCTTCAAATAGATAATACTACAGTGGTGGCTTACATCAATCATATGGGTGGTATCAGGTCGCTATCTTGTGATGAATTGGCTAATACAATTTGGCACTGGTGCATTGAAAGAAATATTTGGATTACTGCGACCTATTTGCCTGGGAAGCTTAATACAGTGGCGGACACCAGGTCACGAGTTTTCAATGACAACATCGAGTGGATGTTGAACCCCCAAATTTTTGGAGACATTATAGCTCACATGGGACACCAGATATTGACCTATTTGCGTCCAGGCTGAACCATCAGATACCAACGTATGTGTCATGGGAACCAGACCCTGGGGCATTAGCAATGGATGCGTTTTCTATCCATTGGGGGAAATGGTTTTGCTACGCTTTTCCCCCATTTTGCCTCATCAGTCAGGTATTGCAGAAAATTAAATTAGACTCTGCAACTGGCATATTGATCATCCCCGACTGGCCTACACAACCATGGTATCCGATGGTCGTTAAAATTTTAAAACAACCATGGATGGCGATTGGGAAACACCCCAAATTGATTACTCACCCCATTACGGGGGTTAGTCATCCTTGCCATGGTCATTTAAACTTGTTGGCCTGCAGGTTTGAAAAGACCACTCATCCGGGCAGGCATCTCTTCACGAGCCATAGACCTTATCGCCGCATCATGCCGAGAGTCAACTCGGAAACAGTACCTCACCCAGATCAGAAAATGGGAGGCATTCTGTGCCCGGACCAACAAGTCTTCAAACTCAGCAACAATACCAGATGTCCTGGAGTTTCTAGCGGGCCTCCATTTCGATGCTGGCCTCAGCTACAGTGCCATTAACTGCGCCAGGAGTGCGCTGTCCTCATACCTGGATATAGGTATCAGCTCCAACCACCTGGTGTCTAAACTAATGAGGGGAGTGTTCAACACCAACCCTTCCAGGACCCAGATATACAGTAACGTGGGATGTGGGGATCGTGCTGACCCTACTTAGGAGCTGGGCTCCAATGGATGAGCTACCACTGAAACAGCTCACCCTCAAGGTGGTGATGCTGATGGCACTGACTACAGCCCAACGAGTCCAGACGTTACAAAAACTGCGACTGGACAGCATGGTGGCCACCCCTGGTCAAATAAATTTCTTTGTCAAAGAATTATTAAAACAGCACAGGCCAGGGGCGCATGGGCTGCAGTTGGAATTTCGGGCGTACCCATGTAGATGCCACTCTCTGCATAGTCACCCATCTCCACCACTACATCCGAGTTACTGGAGTTATCAGGATGAAGGAACAGGGGCTCCTCATCAGTCATAAACCTCCGCATCATCGGGTGACTCCACAGACGATCGCCAGGTGGCTCAGGGTGGTGCTGGATGCAGCAGGAGTTGCTACTGACATCTTTAAGTCTCATTCCACCAGGGCTGCATCCACATCAGCGGCGAGGGCCATGGAGGTGCCCATGGACCACATTCTTTCCACGGCGGGCTGGGCCAGTGAAGAAACCTTTCAACGGTTCTATAACAAGCCACTGGTCGCCCCTGCGACATTCGCAGAAGCTATCCTGGGAACCGCTCAGTGAATGTCTGTCCCCGAATTAGGGGTTATTTGTTGTTTATTTGATTAATAAATTGTGTTGATTTTTCAGCCAGTTTCGACTGAACTCCATTAACAGCCTTCCTCCATCAGAATGGCGGCAGTGTGATAAGCATGGACGTTGTCCAGGGTGTGAAATCACAGAGCTTTGAAATCTTCACAAAGTCACTCACGTGACTCCGAAGTAAAATAGTAAGATTAAACGAGAACTTACCAAGTTTGAAGGTTGATCTGTATTTTACGAGGAGTCGCGGTGAGGGATTTTGTGCCCACCGCTCCCACCCTCTATCATAAGGTCAACCAGGAAGTTCTACGTTTTTCATCTTACTATTTTTTAGTCATGATTTGTTTTCTGTGATTCCACACCGCTGCTTTGAAGGATGCCGCGCATGCGTGCTGGCGGGGTCTTCACGAAATCCCTCACCGCGACTCCTCGTAAAATACAGATCAACCTTCAAACTTGGTAAGTTCTCGTTTAATCTTACTATTAATGGGCACCCGAAAGCTTAGATAGCAATGGTGTAGCATTGAAACTGGGGATTTATTAGGGGACCAGAAGTGGTGGAGTGCAGACATTTTTGTATGTTGTAGGTTCTGAAGGAATTTATATGTATAGAGAAGGGTGAAAGGAATTTTAAAAATCGTTAAGCATTTCACGACTGAGACTTTGCAGAACTGGTTGCCAAGGTAGGTCAGTGAGTACAATGAGTAAAGGTGCATAGGTAGTTGCAAGTTAGCAGAGTGTTCTATAACTTAAACTTTGGGGAGCTAATTGCAGTCCTCCTCAGATTTGACTATTTTTTTCAATTTTCTCTCATCTCCCTCATTAAACTGGGATAGATTCAGTTAGGCCCTAGGGACTTATTCATCTCAAATAGATTCAACGTATCATCCTTCTTGATCTCAATGTGCCCTAACATATCAGAATACCCCACACTGATCTATCGTCCATGTCTTTTTTCCGTGGTGAATACAATAGACAATAGACAATAGGTGCAGGAGTAGGCCATTCGGCCCTTCGAGCCAGTACTGCCATTCAATGTGATCATGGCTGAACATCCCCAATCAGTACCCCGTTCCTGCCTTCTCCCCATATCCCCTGACTCCACTATCTTTAAGAGCCCTATCTAGCTCTCTCTTGAAAGTATCCAGAGAACCGGCTTCCACCGCGCTCTGAGGCAGTGAATTCCACAGACTCACAACTCTCTATGAGAAAAAGTGTTTCCTCGTCTCCTTTCTAAATGGCTTACCCCTTATTCTTAAACTGTGGCCCCTGGTTCTGGACTCCCCCAACATCAGGAACATGTTTCCTGCCTCTAGCGTGTCCAAACCCTAAACAATACCTATGTTCCTACCCAGTCTGGCCAATACGTGGCTTCATGCCCATCAATGTGATTAGCTCTTAACTGTGCTTTCAGTTCAATCTTATTTTGCGATGGACAATGTTGGCACTGCTAGTGATATCTACATCCTGTGACTGAATAAAGAAAGCCAAACCTGCAGCCACCAAGTTCATTCAGAACTTTTCCCTTTAATATTATTCCTGCATTTTTGAGAAGCAGGAGGAATGATTCTTGAAGTTCAGAAACACAATTGCATCCAATTATGCCAATCCTTTAAGACCTACCTAAATATAATTTGTCCATTGTAATTCCCAATTTAGACATTTGCACACACTACCAAAAAGTATATGAAGTCAATGAACTCAATCATTTTGACTTTGAACTAGTTGGCATTAAGGTACAGATAATGCTTTAGACATGTATCGTTTCTAACTGCTGTACTAGTTTGGAAAATTATATGGTCAAAGAAGAAGTGGAAATTCTCTTGGTATTCTGGTCAACATTTAATTTACAATTAATAACTCAGGAAAAAAAAAATCTACACCAAAGTGTTGGAAATCAGTGGGAATTTCTTGATCAATCTTCAAAGTAATCTACTGAACATGAAATTGTGAGGAACATTTATAAGAGATTTAATGAAGTGCTACATAAATGTCAGTCAGCTTTATTCTCTTCTACATATATTTGGTAAACCACATTAAAAGCCTTCAAGCTCTGATTTTAAGCCCAAGCAGAATAACCACATGGGCCATAACTGTAGAGTGGAAATTCACCCTCTGCTCCAAAATATTCAGACCACAGTTAAATTGCAATATGCCTGGTCCCATCATTCCACATTGAATGGGGCACGAGTAAGCAATGAACATTCTGCTTCTTTGCTGCAATTTCTCTAAAATGCTTGCATTCAAAAATTCAGCGGGAAGAACTGGCCATTTAGTAAGTGTTACAGTGTGGGCAGGCTGTTGAACAACATTTGTTGAAATCCAAACCATTTCTACAAATTGGACATCATGGATAATTTTTTTAACGGGAAAGATAACATAGAAACATAGAAACATAAGAAATTAGGTGCAGGCCAGTAGGCCATTCCATTCAGCCCTTCTTCGAGCCTGCAATCGATGATCAGATCATTCAAATCATCCCGTACCCTGCCTTCTCTCCATAGATCCCCTTAGTGCCTTAAATATGCAATGAACTGTGTCTGTGGCAGAGAGTTGAGATCTCACCACTCCTGTGTGAAGAAATCATTCGGTCTTAAAGGATTTCCCCCTTATCCTTAAGCTGTGACCCCTTGTCCCTGACTTCCCCAACATCGGAACATCTTCCTGCATCTAGCCTGTCCAAACCCCTTAAGAAATAAGATCTCCCCTCTTAATCTCCTAAATTTCCAGAGATAAAACGAGTCTATCCAGCAATAAGACAGTCCTGACATCCCAGGAATCAGTCTGGTGAACGCCTTCTCTGCACTTCAATGGCAAATAATGCAGATTTGGAGACCAAAACTGCAACGCACTCAATACTCCATTGGTCTCACCAAGACCCTGTACAACTGAAGTGAACCTCCCTGCTCCTGGCTATGAAAGCTAACATCAACTGCCTGCTGCACCTGCATGGCCTAATCAATGAGCATGACACCCAGGTCTCGCTGCATCTCCCACTTTCCTAATCTATTTAAAAATAATTTGCTTTCCTGGTTTTTTGCCACCAGTGGATAACCTCACATATTATCCACATTATACTGCCCATCTGCCAAACATTTACTCACCCAGCCTAAAGTCCACCTGCAGTCTCCTACTCATTCACAGCGAAATGCCCCCCAGCTTAGTGTCATCACTTGGAGATATTGCCTTATTCCCCATCATCCAGTCGCTGGGGTCCCAGACTGACTGCGGTTACCCCACAAGTTACTGCCTATTGTGGAAAAGGACCCTTTCTACTTACCTTTGCTTGCTTCCTGTTTGCCAGCCAGTTCTCTATCCACATCAATAGAACCCTAATGAACCCCTAATACGTATGCTTTAAGTTTGATCTCTTATGATGGGACCTCTGTCGAAAGCCTTCCCGGAAGTCCAGATATTCCACTGGTTCTCCCCCTTATCCACGCTACTAATTACATCCTCGAAAAAATTCCACAAATTCGTCAGACATGATTTATTTTCCTTTTGTAAATCCATGCTGGACTTTGTTGATTTCACACACAATGTGCTGCTATCCCATCTTTTAATAACTGTTACAGTTTTCCCCAGTTTCCCCAACGATCATGTCTGTAATTCCCCCGTTTTCTCTCTCCCTCCCTTCTTAAAAAGAGGGGTTACATTTTCAATCCTCAGGAACTACTCCAGAACTAAAGAGTTTTGGATTATCTAATGCATCCCTATTTCCTGAGAAACTCTGGGATGCAGCCTATTTGGGGAACGGCCCTTTAATCTATTTCAATTTTACCCACCACCACTTCCCGACTGACCTGGATTTTCACTATTCCTCACTTGAAAGTCCCCCTGCTTCAGATTATTTATGTCTTCCTTATGAAGACGGAACCCAGTAGTTATCAATTTCCGCCTCTCATGTTCAACTCACCTGTTTCTGATAGGGACCTAAGTTTTTAACTAACCTCTTCTCTTCACATATCATAAAAACTTTTTGCAGTCCATTTTTTATGTTTTCTTTCATAATCTATCTAATTAAAAGCCCTTTGTCCTCCTCTGCTGGTCTCTGAATTTCTCATGTATTGTACGCATCAATCATTGCTTTACAGATACTATCCCTGATCCCTGAATTTCCTTTGTTATCCACATACTACCTTCCCCGATTTATTATTTTGCACAAAATGGGATGAACAATTTTTGTGAGTTCATCATGCAGTCTTTAAATATGTATATCCAGTCAACCCTTTTAGAATTTGCCAGTCAATCGGTCTCATATGGTTTCTATTAACAATGGGTCCACTCTTGCCCAAGGGGGCACGTTACAACAAGAAGCTAATTACCCTTCCTCATTACTCAAACCCAGTTAAAAAAACTAAATTCCTCCTCTCCTCAACAACCCCTGCCAATTTGATTAACCAATCTATATGTAGATTGCATTTCTGTTTGAATTTCCTGTTGATACCATCCCCAACTTCTCTGCTACTGTTAGGACCTGGGCAAATCCACATCCTCAAGCATCCTCCAAACTAATGTCCTTCCCCTTTCCATTGCTTTAATCTCCTCTCTAACCCAGCTACCCCACCTCCTTTTCCTTTCTCTCACATTATATAGTAATCCACTCAATTCTATCCAATCTGATATAATCTGCTCAACTGATATCTTCTATGGACTTGGGGCAAATAATCTTCTCTGCACCCAGTATATATATTTCCCTCAACTTGGGTAAAGGGTGGGGAGTAGATGGTTTCATATAATTATAAATGCACATTTGGAGTGTCCTGACTTTCCTTAACCAATTTTATTTGCAGCGATTGGACTGATTTTCAATCAGTGCAGGTTTGACCTTGCTGGAATCCATGGCTTGCAGTATATTTATAAGCTGTCCCACATCTGTGGACCATATTTAATATTTCCATGATGCTGTAATGGACAGTTGGCAGTAAGGTTAGGTTTTACTATATCCAATTGTCCAGACCTTTGCCGGCTATTAAACAGAGATAATCACACACAGCAGGTGACATACTGTTTGAAGTTGAAAATTGTTTCACCATAATGAGTCCTTTCTTTGCAACTGCTGAGAATGAGTCCACGCTGATTTGGTCCTCTAAGTGGGCTGGCACGTGCTTTAGTACATATTACTCTGATTGATCTGTAGATTTACAACATGTTCCATCATTTTCCAAATCATTGTTCATTGATCTATTTTGTGTTTACTTTTAACAATAAATAAAGTAGGATGTCACTCACCTTTGGTTTTAAGCTTACTTAACTAATTTCATTCTTTTTTTTTTAATTCCACCCTATATCCTTTCCTCTATAATTTTTGTTCCTGGCAATTGACCAGTTGGCCATTATCATTGTTGCTGTCCAAACTGGACATGGCTTTTAACTCCAATAATTCTAAAGTAACTGTGAAAATATAGAGTGGAAATCAATGGAAAGTCCAGAGTGTCCATTTGCAGGGTATTGTTGGGTCTTGATTCTCTCATAATTCTGAATGAAGTTTTGCTATGTTGCAAATAAAATTAAATGCCAAAGGATAAAAGGAAAAGACATTTCATGTTATTTTTTAACATGTGATTATTATATCAAGCAATCAAGGGAATTTTACCAATTCCTCAAGGCTCGCATGAAATGGGCAGAGTTCAGGAAAGGACTAATATATGTCACCTAATCATGGCAAAAATCAGGCACTTGATAATCTAGAGATCTATCTCATACGTAGCATATATCTGTTGGGCACAAATGGAAAGGATTGACTTGCTACAAATTTAACATGTCAGGGATTGATAACATCACTGCTATTGAAATAGGGTTCTATTAAAATACTTAACTATTCATCAGCTGCAGTATGTACCTGTATCCCTTTCAGCCACAGGGCCCTCCAATCTTAAATATGGCCAACGAACTGGCCTCAACTACCTTCTGTGGCAGAGAATTCCACAGATTCACCACTCTGTGTGAAAAACGATTTTCTCATCTCGGTCCTAAAAGACTTCCCCCTTATCCTTAAACTGTGACCCCTTGTCCTGGACTTCCCCAACATCTGGAACAATCTTCCTGCCTCTAGCCTGTCCAACCTCTTAAGTCTCTATGAGATCACCCCTCAATCTTCTAAATTCCAGCGAGTACAAGCCAAGTCTATCCAGTCTTTCTTCATATGGAAGTCGTGCCATCCCAGGAATCAGTCTGGTGAACCTTCTCTGTACTCCCTCTATGGCAAGAATGTCTTTCCTCAGATTAGGAGACCAAAACTGTACGCAATACTCCAGGTGTGGCCTCACCAAGACCCTGTACAACTGCAGTAGAACCTCCCTGCTATTGTACTCAAATCCTTTTGCTATGAATGCCAACATACCATTCGCTTTCTTCACTGCCTGCTGCACCTGAATGCCTACTTTCAATCACTGGTGTACCATGACACCCAGGTCTCGCTGCATCTCCCCTTTTCCTATCAGTCACCATTCAAATAAAGTCTACCTTCCTGTTTTTGCCACCAAAGTGGATAACCTCACATTTATCCACATTATACTGCATCTGCCATGCATTTGCCCACTCACCCAGTCTATCCAAGTCATCCTGCAGCCTCCTAGCATCTTCCTCACAGCTACAACTGCCCCCAGCTTCGTGTCATCCGCAAACTTGGAGATGTTGCATTTAATTTCCCTCGTTCCAAACATTAATGTATATTGTACATAGCTGGGTCCCAGCACTGAGCCTTGCGGATCCCCACTAGTCACTGTCTGCCATCCTGAAAGGACCGTTCACTCCTACTCTTTGCTTCCTGTCTGCCAGCCAATTCTCTATCCACTTCAATACTGAACCACCAATACCGTGTGCTTTAAGTTTGTATACCAATCTTTGTGAGGGACCTTGTCGAAAGCCTTCTGAAAGTCCAGATACAACCATCGACTGTCTCTCCCTTATCCACTCTACTAGTTACATCCTCAAAAATTCAATAAATTCGTCAGACATGATTTACCCTTCGTAAATCCAGGCTGACTTTGTCCAATGATTTCACCACTTTCCAAATGCGCTGCTATCCCATCTTTAATAATTGACTCTAGCAGTTTCCCCACTACCGATGTTAGACTAACTGGTCTGTAATTCCCCGTTTCTCTCTCTCCCTCCACTATTAAAAAGTGGGGTTACATTAGCTACCCTCCAATCCTCAGGAACTACTCCAGAATCTAAAGAGTTTTGAAAAATTATCACTAAGGCATCTGACTATTTCTGGGGGCTACTTCCTTAAGTACCCCTGGGATGCAGCCATCTGGCCCTGGGGATTTATCGGCCTTTAATCCATTCAATTTACCCAACACTACTTTCGGCTAACCTGGATTTCACTCATTTCCTCCCATTCATTTGACCCGCGATCCCCTGCATTTCGGCAAATTATTTATGTCTTCCTTAGTGAAGACAGAACCAAAGTAGTTATTCAATTGGTCTGCCATGTCCTTGTTCCCCATGATCAATTCACCATCCGTTTCTGACTGCAAGGGACCTACATTTGTTTTAACTAATCTTTTGCACTTCACATATCAATAAAAACTTTTGCAGTCAGTTTTTATGTTTCCTGCCAGTTTTCTTTCATAACTCCATTTTCCCTTTCCTAATTAAGCCCTTTGTCCTCCTCTGTTGGTCTCTGAATTTTCTCCCAGTCCTCTGGTAGGCCTGCTTTTTCTGGCTAATTTGTGCGCTTCATCCTTTTCTTTGATACTATTCCTGATTTCCCTCGTTATCCATGGATGCGCCAAACCTTCCCTGATTTATTCTTTTGCCATACTGGGATGAACAATTGCTGTAGTTCATCCATGCAGTCTTTAAAATGCCTTCCCCATTGCATATGCACCGTCAACCCTTCAAGAATCAATTGCCAGTCGATCTTGACCAATTCACGTCTCAACTCAAAAGTTTACCTTTCTTTAATTCAGGACCCATGTTTCTGAATTAACAATGTCGCTCTCCATCCTAATGAAGAACTCAACCATATAATGGTCACTCTTGCCCAAGGGGCCACGTACAACAAGGCTGCTAACTAACCCTTCCTCATTACTCAATATCCAGTCTAGAATAGCCTGCTCTCTCATTGGTTCCTCCACATGTTGGTTTAGACAACTATCCCGCACACATTCCAAGAAATCCTCTTCCTCAGCACCCCTGCCAATTTGATTCACCCAATCTATATGTAGATTGAAGTCACCCGTTATAACAGTTTTACCTTCGTTGCACGCATTTCTAATTTCCTGTTTGATTTCCTATTCCACCCAATTAAAACAAATTATATGGAGATAGAAGGAACTGCAGATGCTAGTGTACAAAAAACCCCACAAAGTGCTAGAATATCTCAACAGGTTAGGCAGCATCTCTGGAGAATCTGGAGAGGTGACGTTTCAAGTTGGGACCCTTCTTTACCTGGCAGTTGGGGGGTGAGGCAGTGGGGGCGGAGAAAGTTGGAAAGGAGATGAAGGCAGGACAAAGCCTGGCAAGTGATAGGTGGATACTGGTCAAGGGTGTTTTACTGGCATATAGATGGACAAAGGCTAGAGATGAAAACAAGTCAAGTCTAGTCACTTTTATTTATATAGCACATTTAAAACAGACAAAACAGTGTAAAATGGAGAAAGAAACAATGAGAGAGGAGGAGTGAAAAGTGAAGCCAGAGAAAGTGATATAAGAGGAATGGGTCGGGAGTAAGGAGAAAGAGGTTGAACATTGGGAAGAAAGGTGGTAAAATTAAAAAAAAGAGGGTGGGGCTGATATATATTACCTAAAATTGGAGAATTCAGTGTTCATGTCATCAGGTTAAAACCTACCCAAGCAGAAAATGAGCACCTAAAATTGGGGAATTCAATGTTCAAAACAAAGTATATAACCAGATTTCTAGACCATTGATTTTTTTTAAATGGTAGTCTCATGGTTTTAATGCCCTGCTCTCTAAGCAGGCAGAATTTTCACTTTGATATATATTTATTAAGTACATCTCATAAATCTACTTAAACATTTGGTGGTCATGAGCATTCTTGAGTGCCACTATTTTGAACATAAATTATATTAACAGGAAACTTTACAGTGCAGCAGATTTCACCAAAAAAAATCACAGGCAGCCGAGATTTCACCTTCCACAGCAGAGAGGCACCAAATGCATTAGCTACAGAACAAGTGTAGTCCCAGTCCTTTCATCTTCAGCACCCTGGCAAATGCAGCACAGTAGAGCAGAGCTGCGATAACCACATGCTTCTCAGCGTAAATATTCCACCATATCTTATCATTAAGGCCATCGACCTCCGCCCTTACAGGAGGCCCTTTTTATCTGCCCACTCTCGTAATGTACCTAATTGCCTATGACTTGTTACTTAACCAGCCTCAAAGAGTAATTGTTTTCAAACTTCAAGGTTAAAGGGGAAGGGGAGTTAAAGATAACATAAAGGCAAATAGATAAAAAAGATAACAAAACCACCTATTCTTCTGTACTGCAGAGATAACATCTTTTGGAAATTATTGGGCCACTCAAGTTCAATTCCTTCAGTGAAAGGATCTTTTTAATCTAGAAGGAACTGCAGAACATAGTTCTCAAGTAAAATAATTTAAATTAAACGAAGCTGTAGTATCACATACAACTAAATTGAAAGACAAATTAAATTGATTTTGTCTGATGTATTAAACTCAACTAAACTAGGAGGAAATCTCAAAATCAGAAATGGTTCAGCGGGCAACTGACTAAGTAAAAAATATTCACTCAATGAAGAGATCCCTAATGCAATGCAGAAAGTCAACATTTCAACCAGGAGCTCAGAATTTAGGAACATATTTTTTAAGATATAGAAGAGCAATTTCCCATTGTTAACTCCCACTTTGTGACTGAGAGCAAAAAGACAAATGCTGCAAAGAACAATACTATTCAATACAACAAAACAATACAATAAAACAATACAAATCACCCAGGACACAGCGAACAATGGCCTGTTCCCTTTATCATTGTTACTTTTTTGCATATCTTTCATTTGTTCTATATCTCTCTATATCACCGTCAATATCTCTAGTTTCCCTTTCCCTTGACTCCCAGTCTGAAGAAAGGTCTCGACCTGAAACGTCACCTATTTCTTTTCTCCAGATATGCTGTCTGACCCATTGAGTTACTCCAGCTATTTGTATCTATCTTCAGTTTAAACCAGCGTCTGCAGTTCCTTCCTGCACAATACTATTTATATGATTGACACAAGGAAATGGAAATGCTGGTTTACCAAAAAAAGACACAAAGCACTGAAGTAACTCAGCAGTTCAGGCAACATCTCTGGAGAACATGGAAAGGTGATGTTCTGGTTCGGAACCCTTCTTCAGACTATTTATGGAGTTATTTAATGTCCTTGGCATAGGTTGGTATATTCAATTAGATAGTTCGATCATACTTTGGCTTTGGGCTTGGTTTTCTTGATTGAACACTTGTCCTGGAATTGTGGCACAAGTACTTTGTGTTTTAATTGTAATTTGGGCCTGTGGGTGAAGTCTGTACTTTTTCAATTACAGCTTTTTTAATTGTGTTATAATGCTGACATTTCCCAGTATCCAATTCCAAGACAACAATAGCATAATAACATAATCACATTTACAAAGGCTGACAAGGTAGGATAACCCAGTCATAAAAGACTCTTGCTGATGACCTCCTTTCCCATATCTGGCAAGTTTAATTTCAGTTTTCGTGATACTTGTGTTGGGAGCCAAAGACACCAGTGTAATAAAAGAAGAGCTCAAGGGTCTGTTTTCAATAATGAATTAGCACCACACTGTGTGTTACTCTGTTTCAGGAAATTATGTTCTATTTTTTGTAAAGGCAAGAATGCAAGTAACAAAACACTCTATTAAGTTTTTTTTTAAATTGTAATTGGAATGAATTACATTAGAAGAAAAATGTACCATTACATTTGAAGAAAAATTGCTGTATAGATTTCTAGACAATAAATCTTTTTTCAAACATGATTTTTGATTTCTAACTCGGAACCTTTTCCAGATGCTGTAATATTGTGTTCATCTGTGACAACGTTTTTACAGCAAAATTACTGGCAGTCTATTTACACACCCATGTTCAGACACACGAACATAACTTTAACCTACCTTGTTCATACAGAATTGTTCACACATTGAGGCAGCTGTAATTTTATGATGTAGTTCTTAATTATCACCTTGTCTATCCACCACTCCCAACTAACTGCTATCTGCATACACATAGTGCCATGAATTTTCAATATTCCTCAGATTACGCACTGCTAACACACACAGCATTACTAGGACCACTTTCCCAGAATCTACCATTGCTCCAAGCTCCAGCATTAATATGACTCACAGTACTCCCAAGATTGAGCATTATCCTGGATCTAGAATTGCCTCAGCACATGGAATTCTTAGCAGCCCAGCATTTTATGGCCTAATCCTAGCATCCGGTAATCCTAGCAATAGAGTAGCCATGAATTAGTGGCCTACAATGCCACTCTGAATAGAAAATCTAAATATTGACCACAGCTGAGCCGTGTACCAAGGTACAGTGAAAAACTTTAGTTGCGTGCTAACCAGTCAGTGGAAAGACGATACATGATTACATTCAAGCCATCCACAGTGTATAGATACATTATAAATGGAATAACGTGAATAACATTTTGTTGAAAATATAAAGTCAGTAAAGTCCAATCAAAGACAGTCTGAGGTATCCAATGAGGTAGATAGTAGTTCAGGACTGCTCTCTAGTTATTGGTAGAATGGTTCAGTTGCCTGATAAGAGCTGGGAAGAAACTGTACCAGAATCTGGGGCTGTGCGTTTTCACACTTTTCTACCTTTTCCCGATGGGAATATACCTTTTGCCTGATGGGAATAACGCAATGGGTAATGAGGCAGGTAATGAGGAAAACAAAACAAAATATTCCCACACAATTTTTCACTTGACTCAGGTAAAAAATGTCAAGCATGTCCCAATGGGTTATAAAGAACAAACAATACTAGAGGTAGACAGAGATGGAAATGTATGGAGAAAATCCTTCTGACTTCATCCATGCAATGATGTACAAATTCCATTTGACCCACATTGGATGATGGATGTTTAGTTCATCGCTAATTAACACTGAAACCTACCCTAAAGTCAAGCAGCAATGATGCTGGACCTTCATATTTGAAACCTGAATGTCCATATGTATTAATAATAATGAACCTACAACACAACAGAAATGCTCTCCAATGCTGACACTCGAGGCATGGCACAAATCTGGGAAATGGCAAGATGGGATTCCATTCTTCTAGTATAAGAATGAGAAGGCATATTAATGTACCAGGCCCAATAAAGGGGTAGAACTGATTATTTCACCACAGGGAATGCACAGAATCAAACATCACCACTAGATAGAGAAAGTGGCTTTGTGTTTCCATGTTTCCTTCAGGATTCTACCCGCTTCCTGGGGTGATTGTGGTATGAAAGTGATGGAATCGATATAATATTGGGTTGACATCAATCTTCAAAGAATGTTATATATTTTGTCGCTATAAAGACTTACCTTAATGGTCCAAAGTCCTGGTCCTGGATCCTTGATGTTAACCACCCTGGCAGAGTTCACGATATATAAAAGCTCATTAAGACCAGATTCTTTCCTTATTATTTTTCCTATGTCCAAAGAAAAGTTTAATCAATGGAAATGTTGTATTCTTGATAAACGACTGCAATAAAACTGAGAATAATATTCCACTAAAACAAAACAAAAACATTCAGTTAAAAATGTTAATACTGTTTTTTTATAGGACCCTGTTAAAGGCCTTTTGACAATGTTAAACACATTACCGTCATCAATCCTTGTGTTCATCTTTTAAAAAAGATTAATCCATTTTATGATATCTGATTTTTCATGTACTAAACCATACTAACTATCCTGAATCACTCTATGATTTTCAAATGTTGGTAGATCCTAACTTTCAGAATCTCCTTCCCACCACTAATGTTAGGCTCACTGGTCTGTAGTTTCATGGTTTGTTCGTGCAGACCTTCTTAAATAAAGGCACACTAGTCAACTTCCAGTCTTCTGGTACTTCACCTATGGCTAAAGATGATGCAAATATCTCTGCCAGGGCCCCACTATTTTATCCTCACCTACCCACAATGTCATAGGCTGCACTTGATCATGTCGTAGGGATTTATCCATTTGACTATGTCTTAGGACTGCTAGCACCTCCTATTTTGTAAAGTGGACATATTCCAATATTTTACTATTAGTTTCCTTGAAATTCCTTGGCCACAGTTACCTTCTCCACAGTAAATAGTTTGAAACTTTTTCATTTAACAGCTTGCCCATCTCTTGTAGCTACACTCCGAGATGACCACATTGATCCTTAAAGGGTTCTTTTCTCTCCCTAGTTATCCTTTTGCTCATAATCTCATAGGATTTTCCTTAACCACATCTGCCAAAGCTATTTCATGACCTCTTCTTGGCCTTCTGATATCCCCCTTAATGTACTCTTACTTCTCTGACACTCCTCAAGGGATTTACCGGACAAACACCTCCTTTTCCCTGACCAGTGCCTTAATACCCCTCATTAACCAAGGTTCCCTATTGCTGCCAAATTTCCACTTCACTCTAGCAGGTACATGTTCCTTGACTGGGAGGGTCCAGATTGGTAATCTCACTTTTACTGGATATACCTTTACCTGCAAATAGCCACCCCAAACAACCTTCTGTTTCTGTCTAGAATATACCAAACAAGTTTCTGTCTAATCCCTTCAAAACTTGCCATGCTTCGATTTAGGACTTTACCATGTGGAACTATCCTACCCTTTTCTGTAAATATTTTAAAACTCTTAGAATTATCGTCACTATTCCCAAAGTGCTTCACCAGCAACACTTCAGTAACTTGCTTTGATACATTTCCCAATAAGAGATCCAGTGTTGCTTCCCCTCTAGTAGACCATCTACATATTGTTTTAGAAATCTTTCCTGGACACAAATTCGACCCCATCCAAGCCACTTGCATTATGGCATTCCCAGTCATTATGAGGGAATAATGACTGGGATATTGAGACCTGCTATAGCAACCCTATTTTTCTTACAGTCATTAATGTCTATCTTCACTCTAGGTTTTAGTTAAGACCATACTGGTGCACCAGCAGAACATAATGTGCATGGCACATTAATGCATTGAGAGACTTCATCTGGGTTTTCCAAATGCTACAGATGAAACTAACAATTCTAGAAATGCTTTGAGATAAACTATTTTTGTTGTCCAACACTTTTAGAAGACACTCAAATATTTCACCACATTTCCACAAAAAAAACCTAAGGAGAATGCTGCTATATTATTTGTTTTTTTCTCTAAAGTAATATCCATCTAGACAAGTTGAAGAGGACACAAAACCAAATGGTGGTTAAAAGATTACTTGGAACACTTAGCTTTTGTTCTCAATATTATTCAGTTACCTGTGCAACTAATTGACACCTCACCCCTACTGGGATCCTTGTTTCATTTTAATCAAAGTGGGAAAATATGATTAGTATGGGAAAATTAACATGTCAGATAAGGTGGTCCTTTTGTACATTCCCTATTCTTTGCTATCACTAAATAAAGATTTACTTGATGAAGTTCAAGAGTTAGATTTAGCTCTCAGAGCTAAAGGAATTAAGGGATATGGGGCAAAAACAGGAATGGGGTACTGATTTTAAATGATCAGCCATGATCATATTGAATGGCAATGTTGGCTCGAAGGGCCGAATGGCCTATTCCTGCACCTAACTTTCTGTTTCTAAGTTCCACATACGGTTGACATAGAGGCTTTTTAATCAGTTGCTGTGATGTGCAAAAATGCTTGTTTTTGCCCATTTTGTCATGATCTCGCCTGAAGCAATATAAACTTTCAGACAATATTTAACAATTTATTTTACACCCGAGTCAATCCCTGTCAATTCAGAAAAACACCAGAAGAGTGAAAAAAGTAAAATCTGTCTCTTGATGTGTCACAATGATCAAAATGGCAATGATCAAAATACATTGTGACATTGACAAAATGGTTGCTTCTAATAATCGCATAGAATTAGTCTTGTTCATTCATTGTGTTCAATAATCTAATTAATATTGAAGGACCATACCTGAAGGATCCTGGATCTCAATAAAAGGGGCAGGACCACTGAGAGACACTGTTACCTCTCGGAGACTGGGATCAAAAGGAATTTGCCAGGTGTTTATGGCCTGTATGGCATGGTCTGTGGAAAGCAGATGAACTTTGGATGCTTGGACTGCTTCTTTTACCCATTTCAGAACCTGCAACAGAGAGAGAGAAAATGAAAACAACAATCCCATGCAGAGAGGAATATGCAATTTATGGGGAAAGTAAAAAGTCATACTACATTAGCCTCTAGATTAAAATTGATGTCATCATCAGATATACCTTCTCCCCTTTCAGGTTTCCATAGGGGCCATTCCCTCTGCAACATTTTGGTTGATTCTCCCATCTCCACCAACAATCACTTTCCTTCTCACTGCATCTGCCCATGCAACCACAGGACATAGAAGAGCAACTTTACCCACCATCTAAACACTCAAACACAGTTTAGTTTTTAGTTTAGAGATACAGGGTGGAAATAAGCCATTCGGCCTGCGGAGTTCATACCGACCATTGATCACCAATACACTAGTTCAATGTTAACCCAGTTTTGCAAACATGCACATTTTCCACATTACATTACAACCTTCAGAACTTAGTACTAAATTCAACAATTTCAGTTAACCAACATTTCCTGTTTATATCAGATGAGCCAGCTTTAACGATAGGTCATCAACCTGAACCATTAACTTTGTTTCTATCTCCAAAGTTACGGTCTGATCTGTTGAGTATTCCCTGCATTTTCTATTTCCATGACAGGATCATTCTGCCCTTTATTACTACTACTACTACTACTACTACAGTTATTCCAGGAACTGTCCACCGGGTGGCACAGTCAGCGATGGCAGCCTCGCCAACGGCCTGTCTGTCTTTTTGTCTTTTTTGTTATTTTGAGCGCGTTTTAAAACCTATGTGTTAATGTTCTCTGGTTTGTTTCATGTCAGGGGGTGGGAGATGGGGGTGGGGTGGGGTGGAGTGGGAGGGGTCGGGGGAAACTTTTTTTTCCAATCTCTTACCTTGCCAGAGATGCAACTGTTTTCTGGATCATATCTCTGGTCGCTCTGTGGCCTAACATCATGGAGCTGGAGGCCTTGCTCGAGACTGACTTTGAGCCCCACCATGGGGCCGTGGACTTACAATTGGAGCCTGCGATCCCTTGCCTGGGATCGATGCTCCAACTGCAGTCTGCGGATTTCAACATCAAGGAGCCTGATGTCTTGGACAGAGACTGATGTCGGGAAGCTCCAAAGTCGCAGGAAGTTCGACCAGCCCCAACCCGGGGTCCGATTGCCGGCGCGGGGAGCTGAGATCCCCCCGATGCGGGAGGTTGACCGCCCCAACGCGGAGGGCCTGACCACCGCTTACAGGAGCCAAGATCGTCCCGTCAATGGAAGGCTCGAGTGCCCCGATCGCGAGGGGAACAAAGAAGGGAAGTGATTTAACTTTTTTATCCGTCTTCCATCACAGTGAGGAATGTGGAGGAGTAATTGTGGTGGATGTTTATGTTAAAACGTATTTTGTGTGTTTTGTTGCTTTTTATTGGTATGACTGTATGGTAAATCAAATTCCTCATATGTTGCAAAACATACTTGGCTAATAAAGTTTGTCTGTGATTATGATTGGAAGTTTAGACTATTGCAGACTTTTCTTGGGGTAACAAATGAAAGACATGCTTTTGGACAAAAGAAGCACACTAATTGGCAGCCTTTTCTTTCAATCATAGGATCTTAGCTTTGCTAAATCCAAGAATTAAAACATTATTTGGAAGCGGATTTTGTCCTTTAAAATCATTTCTCTTGTCATAAAGTGTGGAAACAGGCCTTTCAGTCCAACTTGCCCACACTGACAAACATGTCCCATCTACACCAGTCCCACCACCCATAGCCATCTAAACCTGTCCTATCCATGTACCTGTCAAAATGTTTCTTAAATGTTGCAATAGTACCTGCCTCAACTACCTCCTCTGGCAGCTTGTTCCATACACCTTCTGCCCTTTGTGTGAAAAGAATATATGTCAGATTCCTATTAAATCTTTCTCCCTTCACCTTAAACCTATATCCTCTGGTTCTCGATTCCCCTACTATGGGCATAAGACTCTGTGCATCTATCCAATCTATTCTTCTCGTGATTTTAAGATATCTGTTCCATCAGAAACTGCGTTGACTCAGCAATTCCCTCTAAGCAAGTCCAAAGGAGTGTGGTCATAAATAGGTCAGTCACAAAGACATCTGAGCAATTCATTTTGTTAATGAAAGACTCTTGATCTCAAGACCTAGCAAAGTGATTTTTCATCCACAAATTTATTTTGTAATGTAATCACTAATTTTGTAGGCAAAACTAGTGGTGAATTTCCACAGAACATTGGTTTAATGCTAAAGATAGACATACAACGCTGGAATAACTCAGCAGGTCAGTCAGCATCTCTAGAGAAAATGGATAGGTGACATTTCAGGTCAGGACCCATTTTTAGTCCTGACCCAAATGTCACCTATCGGTATTTTCTCCAGAGATGTTGCCTGACCCGTTGAATTACTCCAGCATTTTGTATCCATCTTTGGTATAAACCAGCATTTGCAAATCATTTTTATCACATTGGTTTAATGTTTCATCCTAAAAGATAGTTGCTTCCTGTGAGGATCAGTGTCTGTTAATAGAAAATTCAGAGGGAAAAGAAAACTCTGGAATGAGAGTTTGATAATGGAATAATTGTGCAACAATTTGAGGATGATTAAATGTTCAGTATCATTTAACATACTATAGGAATATTTTGGTAACAGTTTGCAGCTGGATATCTATTTTACTAAAAGTCTCATCTTGACCACTTCCTGTTGCACTGCGTATTGATTTTAGAAAAAACGCTGCCACTTACGGCTGTGATTTTTAGCCATCTTACTCAGAGTCTCCCTCTGCTGGGCAGGAGAAGAGGATTTTTCCCATCGATGAAAAATAAAAGACTTATTAATGTTTTAAAAATGTTGAGATTCTCTCTCCTGTCAATCACGCCATGAAGGTCATGCCCCTTCCGGTGGGAGGGGGGAGGGACTATAAAACCCAGAAGTGTTGAGTGCTTCAGTCAGTCTCTGCAAGATGGGGGGGAGCGAGAGGGTCACATCTCTCAGTCTGAGCTGTGAATAACACTGAATACATGTCTACTAAACTGTGAGCGCCCTTAATGTGGTTTGAAAATATATTTTGAAAATGCAAAAGTGTTTTTTGTTTTGAAAATGCTAGCTAAAAGTGTTGCTTGCTTTGAAAATGCTAAAGCGTGTGGCCTTTGTATTGTATTGTATTGTATTGTATATCTTTATTATCATTTTTCTGAGTACTTACATACCCAGAGGAAAACAAAAAAACGTTTCTCAACCAGTGTGCGGTAAAAAATAAATAGAAATAAAGAATAAAAGTACATATATCACGAGTTTCGATCGGCAGTGGCACGACAATGGCTCTGCTTCAGTGTGTCGAGGTTGGTGTTTGGTGTGCGATACTTTGGCAGGGGGCAAAGTCCATTTATCAGTCTTATAGCCTGCGGGAAGAAGCTGAGGAGCATCCTGCTGATTTGCAGTGATGCTCCTGTACCACTTCCCAGATGGCAGGATGGAGAATATGTGATGCGATGGTGGTATGGGTCTTTGATGATGGAGATGGCTCTGCTAATACACTCTCTTCCTGTATATGTCCAGCAATAAAGGGAGTGGAGCACCAATAATCCTGCTGGCGGTCTTCGCAATCCTGTCCAGTTTTTTTTTCGTACTAACCTTGCAACTCCCGAACCAGGAGGTGATGCCATAGGTTAATGTGCGCTCAATTGTCCTCCTATTAAAAAGTTCGTAGGTGTGCATGGGGGAACCTGCTTTCCGTAGTCTTCGGAGAGGGGAGTCACTGCTGGCTCTCTTGACCAGTGCTGTGGTGTTGGTCGTGTACGTCAGGTCGTCTGACAGGTGTGTCCTAGGAACTTCACAACTGCTGACCCTTTCCACATCAGCTCCATCGGTGTGCAGAGGTGTATGGCGTTTGTTTTCCCGCCCTCCTGAAGTCAACCACCAATCTCTTTCGTTTTTTCCCAACGTTTGGAGAATGAGATTGTGTGATTTTGCACCACCCTGTGAGCAGCTCCTCCTCCATCCTGTACGCCGACTCATCATTGTCACTGATGAGACCCACCACTGTTGTGTCAACAGCAAACTTGTTGATGAAAGTTGTTGTTGAGCCTAGCAGTACAGTCGTTAGTGTAAGCAACTAAACAGCAGGGGCTTAGGAACACAGCCCTTGGGGCGAGCCAGTGCCATGGCTATGTTTTTGTTTTTGAATGTCTTAAACTAACTGCCCACCCTGACTGACTGCTGCCGTTGTGATAGAAAGTTCAGGACCCGGTACATGTGCCAACATCATCCCCCAATAACTCAAACTTTTCCACCAGCTGCTGCGGAATGATTGTGTTAAAAGCAGAGCTGAAGTCTATGAAGAGGATCCTGGCAATAAGTATTTTTTTTACCGATCAAGGTGTGGCAGTACGAGGTTCAGTGTTGTTAGATTGCATCCTCTGTGGATCGGTTGGCTCTGTAGAGGCGAACTGCAGTGGGTCTAGTCGGCAGGTAGCTATTTTTGATATGCTGCATAACCAGTCGCTCAAAACACTTCATTACTATGGGTGTTAGAGCCACTGGTCGAAAGTTATTATGGCAGGCTGGGTTTGGTTTCTTTGGGACAGGAACGATGGTGGCACTCTTAAGACAGTTGGGCATTACTGCCTGGCTGAGCGAGGTGTTAAAAATATCTGTGAAGACATCTTTCAGTTGCTCGACGCTTTGAAAATGCTTAAGCGTGTGGCCTTTGGCTTTTGCATGTTGAAAATCTTGAAAATGCGGTGGCTTTGCTTTGAAAATAAAATGCTGAAAAGCGTGTGGCTTGCTTTTTTGAAAATGCTAAAGCGTGATGCATTGCTAAAGCCTTTGCTTTGTGCTTAAATTGAAACTTTGCGCAGCGTGAGGCCTTTGCTTTGGTTTGAAAATGCTAAAGCTGTATTGAAAAGTGCACGCACTTGGCGGCCTTGCACACTGCCTGAAGTGGCATGAAACTGCACTTGAGCTTGGCGGCCTTGCACCCTGCCTGAAATGGAATTTCAAGGAATAGCCATGAGTCAACTGCCAGCCCACCAGCTGTGAGTGAGTGAGCTGCCAGCCCAAAAATCCATTTGGCCCACAATGTCCATATTAGTCCTCTGGAAACCAGTCCCTTCAGCCCACAAAACCCATACTAGCGCTCCAGAAAGCCCTCCTACGCAACTTGATCAACATCAAAAAACATTTAAGGTCTCAACTAATGCCTGACCCTTGAATGCCACCTTCTGGACCAACCTGAAGAAATAGATTTCAATTCCACAGGCAAAGACTTCTAACACTGGCCTGCCTTACGTCTGTTAAAATCCATGAATATACAGTACTTCAAATCCCAGCTTGAATTATATCTGCTATAAGTTACTTCCATTGCAGATTGAAGCGACATTTAAAATACATTTGGTGCAGAGAGATGATTTTGTTACAGCAACATGCCAGCTCCAGCTGAGGATTTTGAAAAGCCCCAATATCAATGTTGGGAGATGTTTCAATTTAGTGCTATCATTACATGAAACTTAATATCTGTTCAATAAATTGAAAATCAGCTGCAATAACCCATGTCAGTGCCAGAACTGAGCATCACAATGGAAGCTTTTTAAAACTTCAAAGCATCACATTTACTCACTCTTAAAGAACTCAACAATTATTACTGCACTTAGACAACTTGCAAACAACAGCTCTGCTTTTCTTTCTCTAGAAATTCCTCGCAGGTTTTCAATTTATATGGCTTAATACTCCAGCAGAACTAACTCTGTGCTAGTGAATTGTTACAGTAACCAGAACCAGCACTGAAGTGCAAAGCTGGCTGTGACCTCTTGCTCTCTAACTTATTTTAAAAACATGCATTCTGCAGTGGGACTATTAATTCAATTTTACAGGTGAGCCAGGACAGTTTAAATTGATGCAAATGGCCAACACATCATCATTATGCACTAATTTATTCCCGTCTTGCTACATGTCAGAAGTTAATTTACTCCAGGGAAAGTGAGAAAGTCACATTGCAAATGACACCATGCCGCACAAAGAATTTGACAGAGTCCAAAGGGACATCAGTAACATTTTCAATTAATCATATGGGGCCTGTAGCTGCCAAATCTGCAGTTGATTGATTTAGGATTTTACTGAACTGAAGATGGAAGAAACTCAGCAATTCTGTTTCATGCACCATACTGAATAGTTGTGAATGCAGCTGGCAGCTGTAAATGGAGATTTTGCAAGTGAAAGCAGCAAACCTAAGTAATAAACATGTTAATATTCTTAAATTATTGTGTTGTATACATGCTAGGGTTGATAATTTGGATTAAACATGATTAGATTGAACATGGGCTTCACATCAACCAATTGATGATCTGTGGATGAAGTTTATGTAGGAGCAATGGTGAAGATCAGTTTCTCTTCGAATTCAGATTAAATGTTTAAGTTAATTTGTGTGCAAACATATATTTGGTGTCATGCAGGCTCTCATTGCTAAACATCAGGAGCCACTGTCATTATCACTGGATGAAGCGATAACGTTGCGATGAAGTTTCCATCCTCCCTGAGAAGATGGAGTCCCTTTGATTTGCCAAATATCATTGTGACTCACTCTTGATAGGGCACTTGCTGCTGGATATTAACTCTCTGGCTGGTGGAAGAAACATCCCACAGCTTCACCACAGAAATGAGTAAGCACGTGGAGATGGAGACAATCTTCAAGGAATCACCATGCCACAAACACCACTGATAGTCAGGCCTCTCCAGGCCCAGTGTCACTTTGATGGAGTGTACAGAGCACACACTCCACTGACTGCACCTGAAAATTACATAACAATCCTCTGCGTGTAGCCATGCCACAGTAAAACATAGGTGTAAAACAGGTGGCCATTTTGTAATTCTCCACATATCATCACAGGAAAGAGCACAATTGCATAACAACAATGTTACTGAACTATTACTGTACAAGAGACACAGAGTAATAAACTGGAGAGAAGCAACTGCAGATTTTAAGTACAGGTAAGCAATGAAACATACAAATGATAAATGAAAAATAAAGCCTAACATCAATATTGTCATGAAATGTCAATTGTTTTCCTAATGTCTATAGTTAAGGATGTGTATTGTCCTTGCAAAATTTCAAACTAGAGTGATAGTTTGAGGAAATTAATGATCTGATTTCATAGGGAGGAGTAGTCCCAGTTACCTGAGTTTGATGCCGAGTCTAGAAGGGAGAATGTTGTTGAATGTTGAATGAACAATTGGCCAAAGTGATGGATGGATCCAGGCAATGAAGGGTTGATTGGCAGATGATTCAGACGAGGAAGAGATTGGTGGAGATAATCACTAAGACTAGAGGTGATATGTAGAGAAGACAAAGAGCTACCGATGGTGGAATCTGATAACAAACGAAGGAGAGTAGTGAAATGTAGAAGCAGCAGAAAGGATGGAAGGGGGGGGAGGGGGAGATAGGAAGAACATACCTGGAATGGGTAGAGGTGATAAGCAGGAGGAGGAGGCAGAGGAAGGGAAAGGAATGGGAGTGGGGAAGGGGGGGGGGGGTGGAGTGGAATGGAAAGAAAAGTGTGTATGAAAGGACATCGGTCCTGATCAGGAGGTGGTGGGGTTTGGTTTACCAGAAATTGTAAATTAGAGAATACAATGTTCATTTTGTTTGATTGTAGGCTACCCAAATCTACTGCAAAAAGACTGCTTTAAAGTAAGGAAATCTATGGTACATGCAATAGAATCTTTTGAAACATTTAAACTAAAAATAATCAAGGCTCAGATTAAGAGAGCATAATATAGAAATTTACACAATTGTTTGGTCAACTTTGGTGAGATGGCACTTGGAGTAATGTTCTGGTTACAAATGTTCTGGTTGCCCAATCATATGAAGGAAGTTATTAAGCTGGAAAAGATGCAGAAAAGATTCACGTGGATGTTACCAGGTCAGGAGCGCTCAAGTTATAAGAACAGGCTGGATAGACTGGGACATGTTTCTTTGGAGCAAATGTGGTTGAGGGAGGACGTTACAGAAGTATGTAAAATCGTGAGAGGGATAAATGAATATTTGTTTCCACATATTCAGGGAATCTAAAACTACAAGACATAGATTTGAGGTGAGAGGAGAATGATCTATAAGGTACCCGAGGAACAGAGCGGGAATTGACATATACGGAACGAGCTACCAGAGGAAGCTGTAGATGCGGGTATTATTACAACATTTAAAAGACTTTTAGAGAGGTATATAGATACGAAAGGTTTAAAGGGATATGGTGCAAATAGGACTCGCACAAGTAGATAGTCACTGAGTTCAAATAGCTCTGAATTGGTCCTTTTGAGTTAATACTATTAGCATTAAGAATGTTGGATTCCTATTGAATTTCCAATTGTTTGTTGAAAAAGCATTTAAATTATGATTTCGGACATGCAATGGGTTGTTAATGGTTAATATATATGTATTAAAATTAACAATTGATTTGTTCAGAACACAAACTATTGATCTTGGTTTTATCAGATTTTACACAGGCTGATGTTGAAGAAATGAATCACCTTGTTTTGATTATTTTTTTTTACCTAATTTCACAGGTTCTGGAGGCATTTTCTTCTAAGGAATGAATGATGCAAGCCATATACTCCCTGATAATTAATTAAATGAAATCAAGATTTTTTTTAATCTTTAAAAAAGTCTATTTTTGATTATTTTGTTAAATTTGTTCATTCCTGCTTTGCTGATAGGTTTCTGTTCATGAAAAGTCTTGCAGTAATCAAAAGGGATTCTAGAACACAAATGGTGCTCACAGTGATGAATTGCTATAATTGCTTAAAATGTGAAATCATTCATCAAATATGTCAATGAGCTGCCCAAAGTTTACAGAAAATTGCTTTAACTGGCCTTATATGACATTAAAATATGCCATAATTTTCAGCAAAAAAAATAATTTGTCAAATCGAAAAGCATTTAGTTTTTACGGTAAAGTGCAGGCTAAAACAAATAACAGTTCACATGCATAGTCAGCACAAACTGTGGTGACCCACTGTCTGTGAGGCTGAGCACATGTTTCTTCTTATAGAACAGGATCCAAGTTTGGAAAGGCATAAATCTTAGACTTTTACTGAATCATCATTGTTTAAAAAATGGCAATCTAATCTTGGGTGTAAAGCAAATCTGAAGCATCCCACCTTAAAAGTGCCATTCTCAAGCAAGATTCAAAATATTCAGCAATTATTATTACTACCATGTCTGAAGTTTTTACATTCTTTGAAAATAGAACACACATGTATTTAATACTTTATCTTCACAAGACACCTCAAATTCCAATGCAAAATTTTTTTAAGCAAAGAGACAGGAGAAAAAAATGATAGAGTAAGGTGCACTAACAAATTAATTAACTGCCATGTAATCAATTTTTGGTGATGCATTGAATAAGAAAGAAATTTTGATTAAAAACAGGAAGGTTTTCTGTTTGCCTCCAAACAGCATCATGATATGTTTTACATATCACTGCAAAGCAGTATGCTGCTCTAACATCTTGGTCAAAAACCAGCATCTTTAATAATACCATACTTGCCTCAATAGTCTGCAGCTTCCTTGCAAGGCCCACAGCATAATGGCATCTTCTGCTGACCCTAAATAACTGGGAGTGGAGGCAACTGTCAGGATGCAGGTATGCAACCAGGGCATGGCGAGAAACAGGGTCAGAAATGTAGCCAGGACCAGAAGGAAGAGACCAATGCCTGGTGGTGAATAAGGGCAGGTAGGCCTAGAGATACCGATAGTGCAAGGGTGGAAATAGGTGACGGTGCAGGGGAGAGAGGGACAAAACTCCAAAGTATGTGAAAAATATTGGCATAGTGGGGGAGACATCAGGGATATTGGTTGATAAAAATCAGCGTGACTTGCCAAGAGACAGAGGCAAAGAGAGTTAAGGGCCTGTCCCACTGTACGAGGTAATTCAAGAGTTCTCCCGAGTTTTCCCCTGATTCGATCTCGGAGAACGTCCGTAGTGGGTCCGTAGGAGTTCGTGGATGTCTCGTAGCGGCTCGTAAAGTAAAAAGTAAATATTTTTTTCATCACGAGTATTTTTTTACTCATGGACATTTTTCCCAGTGTTGAAAAAATGTCACGAATTTCCCGAGTACCTATCGTTACTCGTACGAGCCACTACGAGACATCCACGAACTCCTACGGACCTGCTACGGACATTTTCCAAGTTCGAATCAGAGGAAAACTCGGGACAACTCTTGAATTACCTCGCACAGTGGGACAGGCCCTTTATTTGGCAAAAGAGCAGAGAAACAGACCAATGAATCTGGATGAGAGAGGAAAAGGAAGGAAGAGGGTGATATTTTAAGAGAATCGCATGTACAGAATTTGGGAAAACGAGACAGTGTGAAATTAAAGAAGAGACAGAAAGACATTAATGAGTAGTGTGAAATATATCAAACAAATAGTTAATAAGGATCTCAGATGGAATTTATTTTTGCTAGAGAAGACTAATAAAAATGTGTCTGTGGATTGGCTACTAAACTTTCACTATCCAAGGCTTCCCAGATGACGATTCCTTGGTAACTAATCTCTGCTGAGCATGAGAAGGGTATATAAAATTATGAGGCATAGATTGGTTTCCAGGATAATAAAAAATCAAATACCAAAGAGTATTTAAGATGAGAAGGGCGATGTTTAAAGAAGATACGTGGTGCAAGTTTTTTTTTACACAAAGAGTGGTGAGTGCCTGGAAGGCATTGCTGTGGGTGGTGGTTGAAGCAGATACATTAATACCATTTAAAAGACTTTTGGATAGACATATGGATATGCAGGAAATGGAAGGATATGAATTATATGCCGCTGGATAAATTATGTTCTTAGCATCACATTAGACACAAACATTGTGGGCCGAAGAGCCTGTTCTTGTTTTGCAATGTTCTATGTTCTAAGAGCGATTGCAACAAGTGTGACCATTGACATTGTTGTAATCATTATTTTATTAATTCATCTGCTGTACGAGTGCAAAAAAAAACTAATCCCACCTATCTATTGGTCTATCTTACAATCTATTAAAGTAATGCACTTGGGCATACCCGTATAAGAACAAAAGCTAGTACATAGAGTGAAAATATCTCATTATTATAGGCCCTTCTTTAAAATATTTTATTCCAAAACAACGGAAACTGTTTACCCTCTCAGTAATCCATCTCCGTTAAATATGATCTCAAAGCTTGAGTTCAAAATTCTTAAAAATAAAGTCAAGAACACCAAATATGAACCAAAATGTGCCCTTCACATGAAAGAAGCTGGCCCTCACCTCCTTCAATTTTAGTTTTTTTGCTACAATTCTCTCTACATTGAAACTCATGCTTCTAAAAATATTGTCCTGCAGTTTTGTTTTTACTTTGTTTATATATTAAGTACCTAATCCAATTTAGAGACAATGGGCAAAACCCAAATTCACATTAATATGTTCCAGAACGCAACCACAAGTATTTGTAAATGGAACATTCCTGAATATGTAAAATTATTATACATGGGATCACGAACATTGGACTTGGCAAACCGGCCAAGCAGCTGACCTTTATTATTGGTCTAGAACATAGCATTACATTCCACATTCCTGATGAAGCAGGTCACGCCACAGCTTCGCCATTATGGAAAAACTTATGTAGAAGTTAAACGTTATCTCAACATTACTTACAGCGTATCATTTTAGAGGTGCTTGTATTCCAATAGTCTGAATAAATTAATCAAATTGCATCATCAATAAGATGCAGAAGAACATTTAATGGTAGGTACTATAACAACATTTAAGCAGGCACTACAACAACGTTTAAAATACATTTGGACAGGTACATGGATAGGAAAGGTTTAGAATTACATGGACCAAACACGGGCATGTGGAATTGGTGCAGATGGCGATTCTTGGTTGGCATAGGCAAGTTGGGCTGATGCCTTTCCATGCTGTATGGCTCTAATGGCTATACCTTTAGTGCTCTCAGATCAGCACAGTAATTCATGTTGTGTTAAGAGTAGAGGTTGAGGAGAAGAATGTGAAAATCATGAGGGAATGTCACCACAAGATTTGCCTAGAATACCCAAATATTTACTTGTTATAAGATGTTATCAAAAACATTTTAATCTTTTATTAGCATGGAATGGTAACAGAATGCATTTAATGCAAAATAATTGTCATCATGAAATATTGTAATATATTTAGAAATCAGCCAAATATGCACAGTTGAATGCCCAGAACAGTACGTCCCATGGATACCAATAAAAGGTTTCTTTCACCAATCCTTCTCTCCTTCTAAACAAAACAATATGTTTGCAAATAAGAAACGGCTCTCATCACATAGCATAATATTTTACATCACAATGATTAGCAGCTCTATGCGCAGACAACATTCGTGGATAAGAAGATGACAATACAACCTGGTAATGAAATCAAAATAAGAATTTCATTCTCACGGACTACTAAAGGCAACTTTGAATTCATTTTGAATATACCACCTACAACTTTATTATCTCAAGTTGAATCAAATAATATTGTTCATCATGCTTAGGTACTCTACTGGATTGTATACAAGAAGGAATTTCACTGTGTGTTTGCACATAACAATAAAGAGCTATTGAACTCGAGTCAAGCTGCCCCTTTCCCCTGCTCTATATGTTCATCTCCCATCCTCCAGTTCCACATTTCCATTTTAAACTTCCTCTTTCCCCACCACCCTGTACCCTTCCATTCATATCCCTCCCTCCAGCTTTATATTTCACTCCACCTATTCTTTCCTTATTTGCTATTCTTTTGTTTCCTTTTCATCTCTAGCCTTTGTCACTTACTCCACCCATATGCTAATCCGTCCTCACCTGTATCCATCTATCACTTGCTGGGCTTTGCCCCGCTTCCACCTCTTTTTTTTTCCAGTTCTCTCCCTCTATTCCATCAGTTCTGAAGGATAGTCCCATCCCAAATCATCATCTGTCCATTCCCTCCCCAGATGCTCCCCAGCCTGCTTTCTCTGCCCTTTTGGGTTTTTTTTTTTTTGCACAAGATTCGACCGTCTGCAGTTCCTTTAAACTCTATGTGCATCTAGATCTCTTTCTGCACCAGGAACAAGACTAGGCAACTTGTTCTCTTGAGACTGCCATGTCATTTATACAATTATGGCTGACCCATTTCTCTCAAATCCACTTTCCTGCCTGATTACCATAATCTTGATACCCTTGACTAAAAATGGATCTCATATTTGGATAGATTCAAGGATTTAAACTCTGCACCTTTGTGGGTCAAGGAATTCCAAAGACTCATAACTCTTCAAGAAATTGACTTAGCATTTTCCTACATTATATTCCATTTGCGAATTTTGCCCAATACTTTTTGAGCACCTGCAAATGTGGCCCAGTACTTTGCTTTCATTTGTTAAATCACACTATAACCAGCTGCGACTCAGCTCTAAACTCTGTGCAGCCCATTGGCTACATGCTGTCAACCGGAAACAGGCCCTCCTGACCTAAAACTGACCCAACGCCTCTATTTCCTCAGAAGGCTTAGGAAGTTCGGCATGTCCCCAATAATTCTCACCAACCTCTACAGATGTGCCGTATAAAGCATCACAGCATGGTTTGGGAACAGCTCCATCCAAGACCGCAAGAATATGCAGAGAATTGTGGATGCAGCCTAGACCATCACACAAACCTTCCTTCCATTGACTCCATTTACACCTCACACTGCCTGGGCAAGGCCACCAGCATAATCAAGGACGAGTCATACCCTGGCCACTCCGTCTTCTACCCTCCCCTATTGGTATAGAAGTATAAAAACGCACACCTCCATATTCGGAGATAGTTTCTTCGCAGCTCCTATCAGGCAACTGCATCATTCTACCACAACTAGAGAGCCATCCTGAACTACTATTTACTCCTTCGCTCCTTAGATGCTGCTGCACCCGCTGAGTCTTCTCCAGCTTTTTGTGTACCCTGAACTACTATTTACTTCTTTGGAGCCCCTCGGACTATGTGTAATCGGCCAATAAACTTACTTACCTCTACTCTCTCTTGTGTAATCGGACTTTACTGGCTTTATCTTCCACCAAACATTTTTCACTTTATTCCCTTTATTATGCATCTGTACACCCCATGAATGGCTAGATTGTAATCATGTATTGTCTTTCCACCGACTGGACTGCACACAGCAAAATATTTACACTGTACTTCAGTGCACATGACAATAAACAAAACTCAAATTCAAACTGATCTCTTTAAGACCTCGTTAAGACCTCTTAACTGACCTCTGCAAAGTCTGTGCCTTTCTACACCCACCCCCCTCCTCTCACCACTTCATACCCAATCATCCACACCCTCTGTGCTGCACAACATAACTTATCCAATATCAACAATAAAAATAGAGGAGGTGGAGAGGCTTTTCAGAGGACAAAAGAGTCGGAAATCTCCAGGACCTGACAATGTTTCCCCCTCCACTCTTAAGCTCTGTGCCAAACAGCTGGCACCGGTCTATACAGACATTTTTAACCAGTCCCTGCAAACATGTACTGTCCCTGCCTGCTTCAAAGCCTGCACTATTGTCCCTGTACCCAAAAAGGCAAGGATTACTTGTCTTAATAGCTAAAGGCCTGTCACACTGACCTCTGTAGTCATGAAGACACTCGAAAATATCACAAATCCTGCTGGACCCTCTGCAGTTTGCATATCAGGCCAATAGATCTGTGGATGATGCAGTCAACCTGGGCCTGCACTTCATCCTGCTGCACCCAGACCGCGAGGGGACCTATGCGAGGATTTTGTTTGTTGATTTTAGCTCTGCATTCAACACCATTGTGCCAGAGCTACTACACTCCAAACTTTCCGAGTTGACTGTGCCTGAACCTCTCTGTCAGTGGATCACCAACTCCCTGACAGACAGGAAGCCGCATGTGAGGCTGGGAAAGCGCATCTCGGACCCGCAAATAATCAGCATAGGAGCACCGCAAGGCTGCGTACTCTCTCCTCTCCTCTACTCTCTCTTACACCAACGACTGCACCTCCACAGACACCTCTGTCAAGCTGCTCCAACTTTTACGGATGACACAACCCTGATTGGACTGATCCAGGATGGGGGAGGAATCTGCCTACCAGGCAGGAAGTGTCACCAGCTGGTGTCCTGGTGCCATAGCAACAACCTGGAGCTCAATGCTCTTAAGACAGTGGAATTGATTGTAGACTTTAGGAGAGCTCCCCCTCCCCTCACCCCACTCACCATCAACAACACCACAGTCACATCTGTGGAGTTTTTTAAGTTCCTGGGAACCATCATCTCCAAAGACCTTAATTGGGGGGCTACCATCGACTCCACAGTCAAAAAGGCACAGGAGGATGTACTTCCTGCGGCAGCTGAGGAAGCACAATCTGCCACAAACAATGATGGTCCAATTCTACACGGCCACTGTAGAGTCTGTCCTCACCTTCTCCATCATGGTCTGGTTTGGCTCAGCCACCAAGCACGACACCTGGAGGCTGCAGCGAATCTTCCGATCAGCAGAGAAGATTATTGGCTGCAACCTTCCCTCCATTGATGAACTGTACACTGCAAGGGCCAGGAAGCGAGCGGGCAAGATCATCTCTGACCCCTCTCACCCTGGCCACAAACTCTTTGAATCACTTCCCTCTGGAAGGCTAAATTGTCAAAGCTGCCACAGCCAGACATAAAAACAGTTTTTATCCACGAGTAGTTGCTCTACTCAACAGCAAAAAATCTGTAGCCTCCCTTTGATCTGGTATTTTGTTGGTTCACATGCTTGATCAATGGTGTTTTATCATGAATGTTTTTTTATTGTTAATGTTTAGTGTTTTCTGAGTCATTTGTAACTGTCACTGTATGTCATGTTGTTACTTGTGGGCGGAGCACCAAGACAAATTCCATGTATGTGAATACTTGGCCAATAAACTTACTTACTTACTTACTTACCCTTCTGTTTAAGAAGGAACTGCAGATGCTGGAAAATCAAAAGGTAGACAAAAATCTGGAGAAACTCAGCGAGTGAGGCAGCATCAATGGAGCAAAGGAAATTTTGGGTCCAGATCCCTCTTCAGACTGATGTGAAGGTGTGGGGGGGGGAAGAAGAAAGGAAGAGGTGGAGACAGTGGGCTGAGGGAGAACAGGGAAGGGGAGGAGAAGGCAGAGAAGTGAATTAGAAATTAGAAGTCAATGTTCATACCACTGGGGTGTTAACTGCCCAAGCAAAATATGAGGTGCTGCTCCTCCAATTTACGGTGGGCCTCACTCTGGCCATGGTGGAAGCCCAGGACAGAAAGGGCAGATTTGGAATGGGAGGGGGAGTTGAAGTGCTGAGCCACCGGGAGATCAGGTTGATTATTGCGAACCAAGCATAGATGTTGGGCGAAGCGATCTCCAAGCCTACGCTTGGTCTCACTGATGTAGAGCAGCTGACACCTGGAGCAGCAGATGAAATAGATGAGGTTGGAGAAGGTGCAGGTGAACCTCTGCTGCACCTGGAAAGACTGCTTGGGTCCTTGAATGGAGTCAAGGGGGAGGTAAAATGACAAGTGTAGCATTTCCTGCGGTTGCAAGGGAAAGTGCCAGGAGGAGGGGGGGGGGGGGGGGGGGGGGGTGTGGGGATTGGGTGGGAAGTGACAAATTGACCAGGGAGATACGGAGGGAGTGGTCACTGGGGGGGACTCTGCCCTTGTGACGAGTGGGGGGATGGGGAGTGAGAGCAGAGTAACGGGGTATAAAAGAGACCCTGGTGAGAGCCTCATTCTATAGTAGAAGAGGGGAACCCCCATTCCCTGAAGAATGAGGACATCTCTGATGCCCTGGTGTGGAACACCTCATCCTGGGTGCAGATGCGGCGTAGATGGAGGAATTGGGAGTATGGGGATGGAGCCCTTACAGGAAGCAGGGTGGGAAGAAGTGTAGTCCAGATAGCCATGGGAGTCAGTGGGTTTATAGTGGATGTCGGTCAGTAGTATCACATGCGATGGAGATAGCGAGGTCCAAGAATGGTAGGGAAACGTCGGAAATGGTCCAGGTGTATTTGAGTGTCGGGTGGAAGTTAGTGGTGAAATGGATGAAGTCCGTGAGTTGTGTGTGGGTGCAGGAGGTAGCACCAATGCAGTCGTCGATGTAGCGGAGGTAAAGTTTGGGGATAGGGCCATTGTGCACCTCGAACAAAGATTGTTCGACGTACCCTACAAAGAGGCAGGCATAGCTGGGGCCCATGCGCGTGCCCAGAGCTATGCCCTGTATTTGGAGGAAATGGGAGGAGTCAAACGAAAAGTTGTTGATGGTAAGGACCAGCTCCGCTAGGCGGAGGAGAGTATCAGTAGACGGGGATTGGTTGGTTAAATCTTCTTGTTACTTGCTGCTTGTTAGCCAATACTGCAACCATGCTAATATACAACCTCCATCTTCAGCCCTACCTGCTTGACTAATACGAAGATTCTCATGATGGTATTTAATGTCTCCCGCATTTTTTCTAATTATTTTCTGGTTGGTTCATTGTGTATTTTGGAGCAAAAAAACAAACTGAGAAACAAACAACAGAGGAGTGGCCAAGACCTTGCAAGAGGACAATTATTCTGAAAACATTGAAGTAGTGGATAGAATAGATATTGAGCTGTTTGCACAACACCAACTGACTCACCCCTAAGATCACCTCCATATTTTTCTAACATCCAAAGCATTCCCTCAGCAAGCCACAGCTTGCTCAATCATTGTCTTGGAGTATTTCACACATGCTTAGGGAGATTGTCTTGTCTCCTACAGCTGCAATTTGGTGGCATTAAGTACACTAGGTATCATTTAAGCCTGAGGTGAGAAAAAAACTTTTTTACCCAGAGAGTTGTGAATTTATGGAATTCCCTGCCACAGAGGGCAGTGGAGGCCAAATCACTGGATGGATTTAAGAGAGAGTTGGATAGAGCTCTTGGGGCTAGTGGAGTCAAGGGATATGGGGAGAAGGCAGGCACGGGTTATTGATAGGAGACGATCAGCCATGATCGCAATGAATGGCGGTGCTGGCTCAAAGGGCCGAATGGCCTCCTCCTGCACCAATTTTCTATGTTTCTATCTATGTTTCTATGCGTGATAGCTGTAAGAATCTGCAAGACCTGGCAGTATCCCAAAGAAGTGGCAGTCACTGGCAGTCACAACTGGAGCATGATCACCAGGACACAGCAGGCAATGAGTATTGGCCAAGTCTTTGCTGCTACATGACATGAAACAATGAGCCCCCTCTGATGTTGCTGTTCAAGGAAGTAAACTCACACTCTGCCTACACAACTGAGGCAGTTTTGCTTCTGAGCTGGACTTTAGTTTAGTTTAGTGATACAGCGTGAAAACAAGCCCTTCAGCCCACCAAATCTGCAATGAGTAGTGATCCCCATACACTAGCGCTATCCTACACACTAGGGACAATTAATTTTTTTACCAAAGCCAATTAACCTACAAACCTGTACGTCTATGGAGCGTGGGTGGAAACCGGAACACCCAGAGAAAACCCATGTAGTCAAGGGGAGAACGTACAAACTCTGAAGATAGACACAAAATGCTGGAGTAACTCAGCGGGACAGGCAGCATCTCTGGGTAGAAGGAATGGGTGACGTTTTGGGTTGCGGCCCTTCTGCAGACTCCGTACAGATAGCACCGTGGTCAGGATCAAACTTAGGATTCTGGCACAGTAAAGCAGCAACTCTACCACTGTGCTACCATGCCACCATTCTGCACAGAACCAATGCACTGTGGAACTCCAGGATTACAAGGAGCAGGCTGCTCCTACTGTTGAATCTTTTTTAGCTGTGCACCAGAATGCTAGCCTAGGATCTGTCATTTGGCACCATGAACAGCACCTGGGGAGCTGGAAATGCCAGTTAGCAAGTGGATGCTTCCAAACCACAGAAAGTGAATGTCATCATACACAAAGTTGGACCAAATCATAATAAATAATAAGACAACTTATGTTGGGGAAGTCCAGGACAAGGGGTCACAGTTTAAGAATAAGGGGGAAGTCTTTTAGGACCGATATGAGAAAATCGTTTTTCACACAGAGAGTGGTGAATCTGTGGAATTCTCTGCCACAGAAGGTAGTTGAGGCCAGTTCGTTGGCCATATTTAAGAGGGAGTTAGATGTGGCCCTTGTGGCTGAAGGGATCAGAGGGTATGGAGAGAAGGCAGGTACAGGATATTGAGTTGGATGATCAGCCATGATCATATTGAATGGCGGTGCAGGCTCGAAGGGGCCGAATGGCCTGCTCCTGCACCTAATTTCTATGTTTCTATGTTTCTATGAGGAGTCTTTCAGAGAAACGTTGAAGAAAGCAGCTGTGCTTTTAGGATATCTTGCTGAATCGGCCTGTCAACTCTTCAGCTCCCCCCCCCCCCCCCATATACCAACTCATTGCAGAATTTCAGGAAGCTCCGGGAACCTGCACACCACATGTTAAACTCAACAATATAAACTGAATTTGCCGACCCACCTCTTGAGATAGTTGGGCAGATGAACTCAAGATAAATGTGGAGCTTGATGGGCTAGTGTTTAATTTCTTTAACATTTTGTCACTTTCAACAGATTTAACAACCCATTCACTCCTAAACCATCTCAGCCGCAAATTTGAAATTTGTTTTGACGACAATTAAACCAATTTCAGCCTAAACCTCAAGGCTCATTTTTGTTGCAAAGGTACATTGCCTTTATATCAATTATATAAACTGATTCACAGTTCCAGCAACACAGGCTTTCTTTGTTACTTGCTGTTGCACACTAAATACCTGAACATTTTCTGATGTTCTCATATTAATGAATTCCAAGTTTGATCATATTTATTTTTCTATCTCCGTTTACTTTGCCAGGAGAAAGAATATGGTTTTAATTGAAAGAGTATTAAGCTTCTTAACATGATAAATAGTATGTTTGTGTTTCAGGGCACTTTGATGAAATATGTTCTATATCTCAGCATAACACTCTGCCAAACTAACCAAAGCGACATTCTTTGTCACAAAAAGTAAACCACAAATATGGAAGTATAATGTTTTCCTTGGATTCGTTCAACACATTCATTTGATTAAAGATTGTATCAACATTTGTTCCCAAGGTCCTCTTTTGCGATCATTCCATTTCTTCTTCAGGTTCTGTGAAGGAATCTTCATATGTCAATACATGTTCAATGTACATGCAATGGAGCATATTAGTAACATCTGGACATTCATTCAAAGCATTTCCTGAAGTGAAAGATTTCTGAACGTGTACCGACAATGAACCGCAATAATTGGGTAAAGAAGAAAAAAAACAGATAATGGTTCTGGATCCACAAGAAATGTGTTTAATTTATGCACAAATTTCTTTTGCATACTCAAATGGAGCCATGCTTAATCGGTACCATTAGTTCAATTTATATCCATGTTGCTTGCATGGAGGAGGGAGTAAAACAGAATGGTAGAGAAACCTCCATTAATCAATAAGCCAACAGTACCTACCATCTGTTAGAGACGTTGTTGCCTATTTAATTCTGAGACTATGAACTCAGAGAGGAAAGCAGCAATCACTACACAAGGACCCATGTGAACAGGATGAGGAAACTGGGTCTCCTTGATTCACAGGCTTCCAAAATGGGGAAGAGGCAAGAAGAAAAGTATTGTAAAGTAAGGTGTATAATTATATCAAAAAAACAAATGATTTGGAAATGCAGCTTTTATAGTTACAATTCTAATTGGGAATAGAACTTGAAGAGCAGAAATCAATTTCCCCAAAGTGGTTCACAGCAAAATACTGATTAAGCTGTGTTTCATGAACAACAGTCTGAAGTGAAAAGGTCTGAACAAGCACGTGAATGGTAAGAAGCAAATTCAATGTTAAATCCAGGACCAAAAAAATTAGAGTGATGAAAAGAAAAGATTGTTGTAAACAATAGAGGGATTAAAAAAAGACAGCACAAATAAGTATTAAAAAATAATGCTGCAATAGCAATTAAATTCTGAGCAGTACGAGTCTCAGAACTTTCAAAAGTTAGTTTTCATTGTTGCAAGGTTGATTAGACTCCATTAAACCTCTACACTTACAACCAAATAAAAATCTCAGTGGCAACGTTCATTCACATTAGTAACATTAGGTCAAGAGCACTATCCATCTCAGTGAATAATTTAAGAGAATTGGGCAGAATATAATAAATTGAGTAGGGGAAAGAAATAGAAAATGGGCAAAGAGAATGGGTGAGCAAGGAACAAAGAACAGTACAGCACAGGAATGTTTGTGCCAAACATGGTGCAAAGTTAAACTGATCTCATCTGCCTTTACATGATCCATATCCCGATATTTTTTGCACCTCTGTGTTATTATCTAAAAGCCTTTTAAATGCCACTATTGTATCTGCCTCCACCATCACTCCGGCACCCCAACCCAAAATCTTCCCGAGAAATGTAATTAAACTGGTGGTGAAAGGAGTGATGAGGCTCATTATTAATTTTATTTCGAAGTCTCGTGACGAGACTATGTGAAGAACCCGCCAGACCGCATGTGCGTCAATACATCGTCGCATGGCGCGAGATACGGATGCATTCGGAAATGCTCCGTCAGGTAAGATGTTTTTTTATTGCAGGAATGGTGCAGCGGGCTTGGAGATGCTGACAGGCGTGACCTGTACAGTAACCACCGTTAAAGTTCCGGAAGGGAGCAGATGGCCCAGCCCGGTCTCGGAGTAATTGGCAGGTGCGACCTGCACAGTAATCTCCTCCAAGGCTCCGAAATGGAGCAGCCTGTCGAACCAGGATCGGAGATGCTGGCAGGCACGACCTCCGTTTAAAGCTCTGACGGAGCAGTTTGTCAAGCGTGGGACTAAAGAGGTGAGCAGGGACAGCCTGCACAAGTAACCGTGCTTAAGCTCCGATAAGGAGCAGCTGGTTGACGGAGACGCTGGCAGGTAAGGTCTGCATTCAAACCTCTGCGAAAGCTCCAAAATTGAGCAGCTTGGCAACCCGGGCTCGGAGACACTGGCAGCATAGCCTGTACAGTAACCTCCGCTAGCTCTGAAAAAGAGCAGGTGGGCGACCCGGGCTCAGGGACGCTGGCAGGGTGGCCTGCACAGCAACCTCTGAAAGCTCCTAAATGGAGCAGCTTGTCAAACCCAGTTCAGGGAAAACTAACTTGGAACTGGCTGTTCAAAAGGACCATATTGGCCAGGGAAGCACTGCCTCAACATCAAAGATTGAGGTTATCAGGCTGCTCACAAGTGAGGATAACTGAATGAGTGCACAGCACTGATACAGTCAGTTAAATTCAGATAATTGAGGATATCTCCTGCTCAGAGGCAGGGAGTTTGAGGATTCCCTCAACACATGCAAAATACTTTCACTCGCGGCTAAAATAGAGCTGCCTGCACTCTGGAATATAATTTGCCATCCTCTCGGGGATAGGCAAAGCAGTAAAGGCTGAACTGGCAAGGAGCATTATTACCTGACTGACAGGTTCGTGATGCAAAAAACAAACAGATAAATAAATAAATAAAAAAGCAAAAGCATAAATAAATAAAAAGCATACATCTGGAAGATATGAGACTCCGCCTGGCAGGAAAATCAGAACGCTTCTATCAAACGTGGTCTGCATTTATAGAATTGCTACAAAGATAGGGTGCAGGAGTACCTCGGGCCTTGGTAGGGGGGGATGAAAAACTATCGAGTTGGTGGATTCCTTTTGCGTGATATATATAATATAGTAACTGGCTTTTTTTTCCTTTTCTCTCTGTCTCTCTTTCGTTTTTCCTTTTCTTTTCTAGGGTCTATCTCTTAACCCCCTTTCTCTAATTCTTTGACCAAGGATTTATTCTCCCCTTTGGCACGCTCTTTCACTTTCACAACTCTTTTCACTTACTTCACTCTCTTTCTTTCTATTCTTTTTCTTTAAAAGCCATAAAATTAGGGTGGAAAATGATTGTAACAATATATATGTGATGTACATTGATGTATTTACCATTAATAAATAAATTTTTAAAAAAAATTTTTTTAAAAAAGCAAAAGCTCCGAAAGAGCAGTTTGGTGACCTGAGTTGGGGGAAGGCCAAGGCCAAAACGGCAAAATATGTCCAAAAGGACAATATTGGGCAAGAAGGTACTACCTGAACATCCATGGAGGATATCATCTGTAGGCTCTCAAAACTTGAAAACCTGATTGAGAGGTTGGTCGAAGGGAATGTGCTCCGCACACTGGCGACCGATACAAGTAGTTCCAGTCAGATGTCTGCGGCAGCAATACCTGGGTCAGGGTTGCATTATGATATCTACTGCTCAGAGGAGGGGTGTTTTGAGGAGTATTACATGGTAGACTTTGACTGTGGGGAAGCCGACAGTGATCTCGAACTCCCTTCAACTCAAGTCTAAAAAGGAGTTGCCGGCATTTGTGACTAAATTTGCCATCCCCTCGGGGATAGGAGAACCGTTAGAGGAAGAACTGGCAAGTAGCATTGGTTACTTGACTTCTCATCAGCTGAATGAGAAGAACATGCAGAACACTGCTGGAAAGTATGCTAGTCCTGATAACTGCCAGACACTGGGAGGTTCCGAAGGTTACTGCCACCAGTTGGGGCAAAATGAATGGCAAAACAAAGTCAAAAGACTTAAAACTCCAGCAAGTTCAGAGATTTCTCACAAGAGGGATTACGGTCTTTGCAAGGTCGGTAGCGGGAACTCAGCTGTCTGATTTGCAGTAGACGCCTTAGCACTTCTGTGTAATGCACAGTTTGAGCTCAATCGTGTTGCAAAGGATTTGTGCAAGGCAAGTAATGTGCAGTCAGCAAGTTTTTCTTTGGAGAAGATTTGGGCAAGCAAGTAAAATTCAAGGCTGTGGTGGGTGTGGTAAAGACATCCTTTGTGGGTAAGACTCCCGGCTACCGGCATGCATATCATCGTTACCAAGCTAGCGGCACGTACTGCTACACAGAGGTTGGTTGGAGCATCAGGCTACACAATTTAAACCAAGCCAGAGTCCTTTTTTATGCGCAGGTTCACAGCGCTCACCATGGAAGCAGCATTATTTATGTGAAAAAGTACATTGAGGTTACTAAAAACCTTCGAGAGGAGGAAAAAGCTTTCTTCATAAGTTAGAAAAAGCCACACAAGAGAGTGTCAGTGCAGACTATTTCAAGATGGATAAAGTGTACGCTGTTGGAAGCGGGAGTGAATGCTGATATTTTCAAGTCTCACTCTACCAGGGCTGCAGCCACGTCGGCAGCAAATAGAATGGATGTTCCTCTTGATCACATTCTTGCAACAGCAGGATGGTCAGATGAACGCACGTTTCGGAAGTTTTATAATAAACCGATTAACAGACTGGACAATTGCAGATAGAATTCTGGGCTGTGTTAATTGAGACACTTGTCTAACCCCAATGTAATGGGACTTTGGTTCTGTTAAGGGCGATATACATGAATGTGAAGTTAGCATCATGTTTGAAAGGCCTATTTTTTTCTTTCAACCATTTATGGTTTGTCTGTGTAGTGTGTTCACATACAAATTGGTTTACTGCATGAAACCACAGAGCTTCGATGGCTTCACATAGTCTTATCACAAGACTTTGAAATAAAATAGAAAGATTAAACGAGAACCTACCGTTTGAAGTTTGATCTTTATTTTATGAGAAGTTGGAGTGAGAGACTACTGCCCTCCACTCCCAACCCTGAATCTCATGAAGATCATTTGGTAAGTCAAGGGTTATTAATCTTTCCATAGTTTAATTTGGTGCACGTGGTCTGTGGTTTCATGCAGTTGCTTTGAAGATTGACGCGCATGCGGGCTGGCAAGTTCATCACGTAGTCTCTCACTCCAACATCTCATAAAATAAAGATCAAACTTCAAACGGTAAGTTCTTGTTTCATCTTTCTATTAACAATGCAATTTAGATTGAGGCAGAATGTATGGTTGAACACAATGAACACTTTGCACTGGCCTTCCTTCACCTGATGGATGCTGCCAAACCCTTAAATAAGGTAGGGAGATAATGCATGTAATGGATGTGGGAAATTTGAATGAAAGGTGGCATTAGAAAGGTCACAAGTGCTTAAAATAAACAACTCATCTCATTCAGATAGATACATTTGAGGGAAGTGGAGGAGATTGCAGAATGGATTGCCATAATCTCCAAATCTTCTCAAGATGTGTTAAAGGTGGCAGAGAACTGGAAAGCGGCCAATACATTTTTCTAATTTCTAATTTACAGACTGTCAAATTTAACTTCACAGGTGGAGAAGCTTTTACAAACAATCATCAGGGAAAAAAAGTAAAACGCTTGTGGAAAAGTTTAAATTATCAAAAAGAGAGCCAATGCAGATTTCTTAAAAACAATTTTTTTTCATCACCATTATTGATTTGTTTTGATTATGTAATGAAGACAACAGAATTGCAATTGACATTATTTATGTGGATCTTCACAAAGCATTTCATCAAGTCCCATAAGTGACGAGTTAGCCTAACTGGTTGGTATGAAATAAAACAATGGCAGCACGGATAAGAAATGGTTAAAGTCATGGTCATGGTAAATAGTTCAGACATCAATTTGAGGAAGGGTCCCAAGGCAAAACATCGCCTATCCATTGCCTGACCTGCTGAGTTACTCTAGCACTTTATTATGCATGTCATGGTGAAATAGTTGTTTTTCAGATTGGAGAATGATAGACACTGGTATTTCTGAGTGATAAAGCCATTGTTTCTTTTACATATATACTAATGTTTTGGATGTGAAGGCTAAAATCTCAAAAATTTCAGATGCTACAAAATGTGAAGATGTGGTAAACACCGAGGTTAATAACAGACTGCCATAGAACATAACCGACCATCTTTCAAGAGAGAGCTAGATAGGACTCTTAAAAATAGCGGAGTCAGGGGATATGGGGAGAAAGCAGGAATGGGGTACTGATTGGGGATGATCAGCCATGATCACATTGAATGGCGGTGCTGGCTTGAAGGGCCGAATGGCCTACTCCTGCACCTTTGTCCATTGTCTATAACTAAGTTGGCACATTAGATGGTCATTGGTAGATGAAATTTAATGCAGAGATGTGTGAAATAGAAACAATGAGCATTGTTACAGGCTAAATGCTGCATGTCAGGAGTATTTGCAGGGATGCCATTTTTATACCACCTACAAAATAGGTAAATTTCTAACGGCAACTTCTGAAATGTTACTTATCTACCCGAATCCACGCAGCAGATGTCGCCTTTCAGTTTGTGCATGATAAATGGTGACCATTCTTAGCTTCACTTATTTTTTTAAATATTATACATTTCTGACTACTTTGGGCACAAGACAAAAAGTTCTAATGTTAATTTCTGGAAAAACTTCAAAAAATCTAAGCAAATGCTTATTTTCTAATAAAACCTTAACAGAAATTAACAGCATCAAAAGAAGCAATCATTTCCATGCAGGCTGGGTGAATGAGGGGAAAATTGCTATGGAGTGTTGTAAATGATAGGACAATTGGGAAATTGGACAATAGCAGTGCCATTAGACAAAGTCAACGTAGATGTTCGGAAGAGAAACAAAGTTTGACAAACATTTTGTTTTGAGAATTTAACTGACAGAATAGATAAGGGAAAATCAATAGCCTGGTGTGGATAATGTATTGGCATTGACTGACAATTGGTTGAAGGGCAGGAAACAACAGGAAGAAATGGGTTTTCTTCCAGCTGGCAGTTGGTAACTACTATGGTACCATTGGGATTAGTGCTCAGGTCACAGGTCTTCCTAATCTACTTCAATGATTTGGATCAGGGCCAAATGAAAGCTTTTGGTTTGTCAACGACACTCATATGGGTGGGTTTCGAAATTGTGAGGAAGACGTAAAGAGGCTTCACAGTAACTTAGACATAAACGGCCGGCACAAGATAAATGTGCAGTTATCCACCTCAAAAGAGAAAACAGAAAAGCAACTATAACTAAGCCCTGAACTACATAGACCTGGGGGGTTGCTTTTATCTTTGCTTGATTGTTTGTTTTTTAAATACTGAACTTATTTTTTGTTGCTAATTATGGTGTTTACCGAGTACTATGTTCACATATCTGTTGCACTGCTGCAAGTAAGAATTTATATTCCAGATTGGGACATATGACAATAAAACACTCTTGTCTCTTGTTATTTAGTAATATAGTCAGAAATGCTGATGTTTGAAGAGACTTGGATGTTCTGCATACGAATCACGAGGAAAACATGCAGAGAAGTGGGCAAATGGTACATGAGCCTTCACAACCAGAGGATTTGAATATAGCCAAGTGTACCTTGCTAGGTTTTGGCAAGACAACAACTGTACATATTTGTGGTCTCCTTCTCCAAGGATACAACTAGCCATTGAGAGAGTGCAGCAAATCAGACAATTTTCTGGGATGGTAGGGATGATGTATCAGGAGACATTTGATGGTCTGGGTTTATTCACTAGAGCTCAGGAGGAGAGGAGAGAAAACAAACAACATTCTGATAGTATTAGACAAACTGGATGGGTGGTGGATGTTTTCTTGGAATGCAGAACATGTCATCATAGTTCCAGGCCATGGCAAGACATTTGGAACTGAGAAGATGACCAACTTTTTCGGAGGGAGGTCAATCCATGGTGTTCACTATCATAATGACCAAGTTGTGAAATATATTTAAGAAGGAGATATACAATTTCCAGATCCAAAAGTATCATCAAGTTTCATTTTCAGTTTAGTTTAGTTACAGTTTTGTTGCGTGCTAATCAGTCAGCGGAAATATATTACATAATTATAATTGAGGCATTTGCAGCATAGAGAGACACGATAATGGAATAATGTTTAGTGCAAGGTGAAGCCAGTAAAGTCCGACCAGAGAGAGTCCAAGAGTCACCGATGAGGTAGATAGTAGTTCAGAACTGTTCTCCAGTTATGGTAGCCAATAGAGCAGGAATATATTGAGATAGATGACCTTATAATACAATGGCGCTTGATGGCTAAATGGCCTACCGCAACTTTACTGTATTAATTTAACTGAACACACATTGGCAATCCTACGGATGCAATTCAGACATGATACTCTGACCATTCCTTGTTAGACACAAAATGTTGGGGTAGCTCAACAGGTCAGCCCTCATCTCTGGAGACAAGGAATAGGTGAAGTTTCAGGTCGACTAGCCTGAAGAAGTGTCTCGATCAGAAACGTTACCTATTCCTTTTCTCCAGAGATGCTGTCTGACCCTCTGATTTACTCCAGTATTTTGTGTCTATCTTCCGCTCTGTAGAATGACAGTTTTATCTTCAGTAACAGGCACATTGAGCACAGAAGCAGATTAGGTTGGTTACCAAATATTAATGGTACAGTGTGACTTTGTAAAGATTGCACTGCGATCAAGCTGATGTTAGAATGTTCAATAGTGCCAAAACCCACCCCACCCTACACTGAAGAGATTTGGAACAAAGGCAAAACAAATTACAGAAGTAAACAAATTTGAATTTTAAAATATATCTAAGCTGTACAAGGAAAATGAAGCAAGGAATGATTTGAGATACAGGGAAATGAAGTTTGTATAATTAGTCTGGTGAGTTTCAATTTCAAACAATGCAGGGAGTAAAGAATAGTTACTTTACATTTATTCATGTTCTTGAATCTGGGCACCAATATATATTGTCCATCCCTAATTTCCACAAGAATGTGATGGTGAGCTACCTTCTTAAAATGCACTTAAAGGTTGACCACACTTAATCAATTGATCCTGGGAGACTATAATTTCAAAAAACGTCCTTCATTGACTAAAGCCACGCCGGAAGTCTGGAACAAGTTGGTATCCAACTTTACCTCATTGACTTGTTTCTTGTCAAGGTGGAAGACCTGGCCAGAACTCGTGGAAGCGATTTCTTCATATACTTTATAACCAACATGGCTTCGATCATCACAGTCTCCAGTGAGCACAAATACAACCTGCAGAGGAATAATACAAATTTAAATTGCTACATCCTAGTTTGCATTAAATCTAAACTTTTTTCACACTGCTATTGAACAAACAACATGTGCTTCAGATAAAGATTTACTATGACATCTGAAAGCTGATTGAGTAGGTTAGTGATATGATTCTTTACATTTACCATCTTTCAATTCCTTGTTATATTCCTTCAGATCTAGAATGTGGTATTAATCAAAGAGTCGTACAGCATGGAAACAGATGCTTCAGCCCACTTGTCCATGCTGACCAAGATTAAAATGAAATCAGACAGCAAATTTCTCAGAATACTTTACACATCTATAATTTGCCATATTTACACAAAGTCAAGCATTTCTGAAAGACAGAAGAAAATTCTTGCTCGTATTATTCTTCCTTCAGTTTTCTGTGGTAGAATACATTAACTTAACTCTGAGTTTCTGAAATGAAGGGTAAAGATAACACCATGCTCTTGCCAATCGATATGAGAGACTAAACAATGAGTGCCAACATATATAGTTTCCTGGAACACCTTCAGTTCCTCAGGTACTAAACGTGGACATTTTCCATCAGGATTTCTCAGATAAAACCTCGTTAGACATTATTACCATGTAAGCAGTCCTCTTGTTCATGGCCATCTTGCCTGTAGCCACAGAGTACAAAAACAAGGCAATTATTTAGCTTAAGTAAGATGGCCAATCAAATCATCCACTTGACAACTTTCGAAAAAATGTTTTATTTTTTAAATTATTTCTGGAATTTGATATGCTCAAGGAGTTCCAAATAATATATTCTGTAGATCTTCACAGCACAGCCAAATCAATCCCACATCAGCTTGGAATTTATTTGATTTAAATTTTAAATAAAATATATTTTCTTTTTCTCTTGCATCTGAGCATTCCATGAGGATTGTAACAAAAGAGCACAAGGGAATCTCTCGTAATAAATACCCTTTCCACGGTAACGTGAGGTTTAGCTAGTGAATAGGAAAATATAGCTCAATTACTTTTATCTACAGTATCTTGATTATGCACTAAAGTGTAATGTTTTTTGGCAGACAGATTTAGAGTTCTCAGCACAATTCTGTCTTTCAATATGGAATGCTGTAACTGATGTATTTCAGTGATACAAGTCTGGGTATTGCATTAACCATTTCTGCTTCCTTAGAAACAGTAGAAGCACAGAGTAAATAAACTCAGCTCTACACTTGCTCACTCAATTAAATTGCAGCCACTTGGGACCAAATGATACCGTTGCTTAGGTATTGAGGCAGTCCAACCATAACTGAACCTCAAAGAGGAACTGAATGATGGAGCAATGGAGGATCAAGTACAGCTGACGATGATGGATATGAAGAACCTTTGCCCCTGCTGGTTACACCAGCAGCAAAATGAATTAATTTTGGCAGTCCAAGTTAGTATTTAGATTGGGAGGTTTCATTACAATAACCTTCCCTTGGGTAGCACCAACTTGATTTTTTCCTCCCAAGGCTCTTTCAGTGCCTTTTATAGGAACTAACTAAATTAATTCCAGAACTCAAATTGAGACACAAATTACTTTAGTCAGAAATGAAATGTCACATTTTTGACTGTGTAAAAGGAGCTTTGTTTTACGTTTGACTTGTGCTAATAATTAACTCCAACATTGGGTAATAGAGTATTTACTTCTTCAAGATTGGAACATACTGAATCACCAATGGCTTCAGAAAAACAAGGAACTGCAGATGCTGTTTTACCAGAAATGACACAAAATGCTGGAGTAACAGCAAATCACACAGCATCTCTGGAGAACATGGATAGGTAATGTTTTGGGTCAGGACCCTTCCTCATACTGATTGTGGTAGGGAGGAGAGAAGAAAGCTGGAACAGAGGAGGTGCAGGACAGAGCTTAGCAAGTAATAGGTGGATACAGGTGAGGGGAGGGGTTGATAGGCAGATGGTTACACAAAGGACAGAGATAAAAAGACAGAAGGTGTGAGATAAAAGGTTTGAAGAGTTGCAAATCGTGAAGCTACAGGAAGGAATCTCGGTGGATGGGGAGGGGAAGGGGAAGGGGAGAAATAGATGCTAGTCCAGGTGGGGCACAGAGAAAGAGGGAGGGAGTGGGGGTAGCTTCCTCCAGTTTCACAATTTGTAACTCACACCTTCTGTCTTTTCATCTCTGGCTTTTATCCAAACATTTGCCTATCAAACCCCTCAGCCCGCACCTGTATCTACCTAATACTTGCCAGGCTTTAAGCTTTGTTCTGTCCCTCCTATCTTCCAGCTTCCTTCTCCCACCCCCCTCCTCCCGCCCCCCACATTTAGTCTGAAGAAGGGTCTCAACCCAAAACATCTCAGAGCCATGTGCTCCAGAGATGAAAGCCATTGATGGCTTCATCAATGCCAAACGAAATGGACAAAAAAAAGTGCTCTATTTGACTTCTCCAGGTACAAGATGCCTCTTCCCATTTCGATGGGAATGGATTTCCAAAAAAAATTACCAAAGTCAGAGGAGATAATGAACTTGTGCACATTTTAAATAGATGGGGTCAAATTGATGCATGGTTGAAAAGTTGTTATCAAGATTGGTATGTGTTGGAATGAAAACCATTCACTACATGGATAAGAAAATTTGGAATTAGTGATTTACAATTTTTATAATTTATTTAACACCATCTTGACTTCATTGGCTGAACATTCTAAAGCAGGTGCATTGCTAATGTGCTGAAGTGCAATAACCCAAAGAGAGCTGCACATGCCAGGGCAACATGGTGAGGTGGCTGATGTAAATCTGAGAGACAAAGTGTGTCAGTAGCGATTTGGACATTTTTGTTTAATTTTCTGTTCATGTGCTGCCAAAACTAGTATCTCTTTTTACTACTCGTCCTTCATGTCCAGAGAAAATAACAAACCTTAGTCTTAATAACTTGTGATGACAATGTTCCAACAACGATAGCAAGTAGAGTATTCCAATAAACAAGCATTTTGATGAAGAAAACAACAGGGATATTTGTCCTGAGTAGGAAAGAACTGCAGATGCTAGTTTAAACCAATGATAGACACAAAATGCTGGAGTAACTCAGCGGGACAGGCAGCATCTCTGGAGAGAAGGAATAGGTGAAGTTTCAGGTCGAGACCCATCTTCAGACTGGAGACTGAAGAAGGGTCCCGACCCGAAACATCGCCCATTCCTTCTCTTCAGAGTTGCTGCATGTCCCGCTGAGTTACTCAAGCATTTTGTGTCTATTTTCGGGATATTTGTCTGTCAGAACAGCCTGCAGCTTAGAATACTACTGGCAGATGGCTTCCTCTTCTTGGTAAGAGCTTGCAGGGCTAAAAAGAAAAGCTGAATTTAGCCAGGGGTCCATTGATATATCCTTATCATGCACTCCACAGCACTAATGTATTGGTTGTGGATGGGGTGAATGTTGAATGCAGAACATTTTCAATGTTGCAGTTAAAATGCCTATAGCACCTAAACAGTGCAACAAGCAACGAAAACAAAGATCCGCGTATATGACAAAGTAATGCTGAATTTCAATCTAGCTTTACTGGTGCAGCACAAAAGGTGTAGATTACAGTTTTGTTTTCAACATTCCTTGCCAATTATAAAAGTTGGGAAAATTCAGGGAAGAGGAATAAAAAGGTTATAAGGCCAATGACAGCTTAGATGACTGCCAGATGATAAATATTAAATGTGAGATAGAAATTCACATGTGTAGTTTGCATTTTTTTTAAAGCACCAGGGGTCTTCATTAAAGCACAAAATCATTCTGATTTGCATTTGCAATAGTGTTCCTTGTGCATAATAACTTGCATTTACAAAATGTACTTAATACCCCAACAAAACTTGATTCATTTCACCAGAATAAAGTGAGGGGAAAAAAAATACTCCAAATCAATCAAGGAGACAATATCATAAGTTTGGTCTAAGAGACAGGTTTTGCAAATGGTCTGAGAGGAGGAAAGAGAGGCAGGCATGTTCTGCAGGGAATTTTCAAACTCTAGAATAGCTAAAGGTGCAGCCCGCAATGGATGGGCAATTAACGTTAGCAATGCTCAGGAGGTCAACATTACAGAGAGCTGCAGTCACATTTGACTTTGAAAACAAGGATGAGACTTTTACATTTATGGCATTACTTAAATGGAATCCAGCAGGCAGAGGAATGAAGGGATGAATAAAATGTAACCCAAGAGTCAAACAGCTTGGGGGGGGGGGGGGGGGGGTAGCTAGCAGTGTATTTGAATGGTGGTTTAAAGGTAACTAAGGCGTGGTATAAGCATCTGCAGATGAGTTGAGGCAGGCATTATGTCAGGTGATATTACAGAGATGGAAATACAAATTATTTGAGATACTCGGATGAAAGCACTAAAATTCAATTCACTATGAATATGACATGCAGTAAAGTGGATACTGAAACAACAGTTTCAAAGTTACAATAAGAAAACTGAGCGGGGAATTGAAAGGGAGACTAGGTAGGCCAACTGTTAATCCTGAAGACATGAGATTCTTTGCTTCATTGTTTTGAAATTGTCAGGCTACTGATAGTTAGAGAAAGATTCTGAAGCATCCTAGAACTACTTACGCTGTTGTGAACTGCCAAATCAAACTTTTAAAACTTTAAAATAAAAATAGTTGATCAACAGAATTTATTTCCCCAGTCATTGGAAAGGTAAAATGCACTTACCTATTATGTTGAAAATTAAGGTGCAGATTTACGATGTTTACAGAGAAGTATAACAAAGCATACAGAATATGTCAGGTGGATTTTGAAATATTTCATCCATGTCAGTTTTGGTCTGAGTTTATATTCCAGGGTCATTAATGCCAAATGTACCGACAACAGAACAATGAAATTCTTGCTTGCAGCAACATCACATGCCTTTACATGTTAGTGACACTCTGTGGTATAGCTCACCTGAGATTGCTTCTGCTGGATAAGCTGCAATACTTCGTGAGCTAGTTTGTAGTCCTTTGATCGTGCATCTGTGAAGACGTAGATGAAAGACCCAGGAAGGGAGATTTCCAAAGCGATTTTGATTGCACTGATGCTCATTTCTGGGCAGTCACCGCCACCCTGTTTTGAAAGAATTAAAAAAATATATACCATGTCAACAGTATTCATCTTCAGCTTCCTACAAGGATCAATGGATCTAACTTACTTATTGCTGAATTTGTCACCACCTAAGGTTTTTCAAACAAAAACTTTTGGAAAATTGTTTCCCTGGCAATCACCAAATCCTGATACAATCAAGCTCCTGCTTTCCAGACACCCATAGGTTACTCTTAGGCAACAACATGTTAGCTCTCAGCTCAACTGGGAAGGTAGATATCACAAATGAACAAATGAAATGTTGAGATAATGGTCAGAAACAAAACTTGTTTGCCAATTAGGTACTTCAAAACAATCATCTATATATTTTTCTTTTAACATAATTTTTATTATTTCTAACCAAAATCATCCCTGGTCATTTCTGAAGTCTGCATTATCTGCAATTAAAGGAAGATCCAGATTTCTTGGATCCTTGAAATTCATCTCTACATTTCATATCTTGCACCCTACGCGTTAATGCAATCGGGATTTCTCACAGCTGGGAGAAATCCTATCCTAAGAATTCATCCCTCATAACTGAGCTGGTTGTTAATAATCATTGTTATTCATTTTCATTGCTGGAATTCAGATTTAAGCAGCTCAGGACTGAAGCACAGCCAAATAAACAGGAAGCATATTTTTATGAACTGGCACAGAAGCCTAAGTGTTATACAGATAGTGTGAATGCAATTACTGATCCAATATCAGATAGCATTTGTCTATGCCTTTCTTGTTTTAAAACTTCTACTTAAAGGCAGCATGTGCAAGTTATTTTGTTCAGAAATCAATATGGTACAGATAAGTGATTTGTAGCCTGCAGACGTAACACCATTGGGAAGGAAGATTCTGAAGATGTTGACACAAGTTTGAAGTCACACCAACAGATTCCCACCCATGTTATGCCAAAACGTCTCTGAACGTTTGGACACAAACCAATTTCATTGTCGTGGCTGATCAGAACATATATAAATCAAAACAACTGTAAATCTTGCTACTTCCATTCAATAATTTCATTCAATGTTTGAGAATAGGTTCCTTCCGGGGGTTACTGATTCTCACCTTAAATTCAGTCTGCAAAGCAGAAATGTTCTATCTCTCTGAAGCAGTAAATTGTATGAACATCATTTTCTTAACTTAAATGTTGCAAATGTTTCGTCAGTGGTGGGATCTTTGAAATATCTTAAATCTACTAGAATTGTTCTTAATATAAACGGTTTTATAGGTCAAAATTCAATATGAAAGGAAAGCTACATACAAAATAATAAATTTTAATATCATCAGACTTTGATTTACAGAAAATAGATAAGCAATGGCTCATCTTTTCATGGTAAACTATCATATTTTCTAACCCCTCATTTAACTGCATCCTAAATGACTCCAAAACATGCTGCCAGAATCCAACCCAGATCAGATACTTTTGCTTTCAGGAAGGAACATTTATTTTGTTATCTGCCATTGACTTATTTCAATGTAAAAATATACAATTTAAATATTTTATGACATATTTTGATAAAACGTAGTTAGCTGGGATACGATGGGCATTTTCCCTGTGACATGCATGGCATTAGTGCCGGTATCAGAGTGCACATTTCTATAGCATCAATCTATAATTTCATGTACAATTTGGCTCTCGGGCTCAACAGAAGGGCACATCTGGAATTAAAATATTTGTATCAAAATGAATGGAATGCTGGCTGCAAATTGTTCTCTTCCCCATTAGCAAGCATTTGGCATGAACTAAATAAAAAACAAGCCCTCAGGCACAAGCTGAAAATCATTCCAATATCTCCCTTTAAAAAAAATAATGTTTCCTGCTGTTCTGAAATCACTAAGAATGTGACAGTTGGAGCGCTGCTGGGTTGCTGTCCTTGCTCACAGAGGCCTACACAAAAATGCAGCTTTGACTTACACAGGAAAAGCTCAGAGAAGACTGGAGACATACATAAAATTAACAAGGTAACATAAATTACACAGTGTTCACATATCCTGAATTTATCCTGAAGCTACTCTAAGGGAAAGGGAGGAGTAGTAACTTGTATTTGTGGCCTGTACATCGGTCCTGTGGTTATTGGTTCCTTTTTTCCTGCTGTTCCAACACAAAATAACATTCCTCATCTCAAGTTATAAAAATAATGAAAACTTTATGTTGTGTTTTTTTTAAAATATATTCTTTACCACATTGAGCTACATGATACTATCAACGTTACTCGTGAGAGTAGCAGGGCGAGATCTGTTTTATTACTTCAAGAATGAATGGACTGCTGCGATCACCACAGGTAATTGTTAATCCTTGGCATTGCCTTAAGAATAGGTCAGGTAGCCGATTGTACACAGTTAGAAACCCTGTTTGTTCATCTTTGTAGGAAATCCAATTCCACAGTTGTGGTTTGTGAGAAAAGCAGCAAACCTGAGCCAACGTGGCCCGCCAGTATCATCTACACATACCAACCTGTAAAACGAACAACATGTGGCCCAAAGGTGTAAAAACCAGACAACTGAGCAACAACCCAAGATAGACACAAAATGCTGGAGTAACTCAACGGGTCAGACTGCATCTCTGGAGAAAACGAATAGGTGACGTTTCGGGTCGAGACCCTTCATCAAATGACCCAGATGCGCGGAAATAAGAGGAGTTGTAATTTAAACTATTGGCAACAAAGCTTCTTTGTCCACTCACATCATTCCTGGTGCACTGCCCAGACCCTTCACTTTATTAGCCTCCACATTTTCCTCGTCATAAGCAGCAGTACCCACAAATTATAACATTATCAACCCAAAATAAATAACATCTTCTTCTCAGATGGGTCAAGCATCACTTAGAATACTTATGTTGTCCTGCACAGTGGAATAGCTATATTGGTTGAGGAGCAAATGCCATACTAGAATTACCAAAATAAAGTTTAGTTTAGAGATGTAGCATGAAAACAGCCCCCTCGGTCCACCTGATCACCCGTACAGAGGTTCCATGATATCCCACTTTCGCATCTTACACACTAAGAGGCAATTTACAGAGGCCAATTAACCAACAAACCTGCAAATCTATGGAATGTGGGTGGAAAATGGAGCACCCAGACTCCACACAGAGGGCACCCATAGTCAGGATCAAATCTGGGTCTCTGGCATTGTGAGGCAGCGTCTCTTCCATAGGAACTGCGTCCTATGTTACAAAGGATTCTTTGCTCCTTTCTGGAGGAATCATTCTCTCTATGGTACTATTAGTGTTATTTTACTTCGGAGTCACGTGAGTGACTTCGTGAAGAACCCGCCAGCACGCTTGCGCAGCATATCGTCGCGCGCATCTGCAGCGGCAGCTGGGGGGGGGGAGTGCGCTCTCCCCACCGGCCTCCTTCACAAGACCGGCAGGTAAGTATTACCTTCCTTTACAGCATGGACAAGGGCCGCAGGACAACGCTGTCGGGGAGCTGAGTTTGTGCTGCGGCCAGCCGACGGCCCTTGTCCCCGGAGCTGCACGGAACGCCGGCAGCTTCAGGAATGCGGAAGTCGGGCGCGGAGCTGAGCTGTGGCCAGCCGACGGCCCTTGTCCCCGGAGCTGCACGGAACGCCGGCAGCTTCAACGCATGCGGAAGTCGGGCGCGGAGCTGAGCTGTGGCCAGCCGACGGCCCTTGTCCCCGGAGCTGCACGGAGCGCCGGCAGCTTTATCGCAACGGTGGGGGCAGGAATGAGGAAGTCGGGCGCGGAGCTGAGCTGCGGCCAGCCGACAGCCCTTGTCCCCGGAGCTGCACGGAACGCCGGCAGCTTTATCGCAACGGTGGGGGCTGGAATGCAGAGTCGGGCGCTCCCGCTAATACAGGGGCCGACTCACCCGAATGGGTTACCGCTATGGAGCTGCAAGCAACAGGTCCAGACTCCGAGCCCCCCGTCCCCCAAGAGAATAAGGGGGGATACAGGTACGTGGCAAGGGGTCTTGTTTTTCTTTTACAGGCAACCTCTCCCCGAGCTCCAGTAGACCCGAGGGGGCTGGGCCGGGGGACAGCCGCACAACAGGGGAGCCCTGCAAAGTGCATTGCGTACCGCAGCCAGGGATATCTGCCATCGTGCAGCCCGGGCATAACACTGCTGCGTCGTGTAGGCCTGCTGGAGCAGATACCGCCGACAACACACCCCGTCAGGCTGCGGTCAAGGGCGGAGGTGGCAGCAGGAAGCGGTCGGTCAGCTCAGCGCTGCGAGCGGCCGACCATGCGCCTCCACGCCAAGTAATGGTGTAAGTGTGGAGGTAAGCCTGCACGGACTCCGGGGAGCCAGGTTCCGGGGGCCGGCGCCGAGTCAACTCACCTGCCTTCTTATCTGCCAGGTGGGCCGCCACAGTCTGGGAGAAGACAGACTAGCGGAGAGTCCGTGCGGGAGTCGTATGACCCTACTTGGGCTGTAGGTCACGACAACCTGCCATTGGACCATAGACCCTAAGGGGGTGAGGTCCGATGGTGGAAGCCCCAGTGAATTCGCAGGGCCTGGGGAAGTCGGCTTGTCCGCTGCATATAGCAGGGACGGTTGCATTGAGCGGTTGGAGCTCTTAAATGGTCCAACATCTCCAGCGGGACCAAGAACGAGAAGAACGGCATCCACTAGCCGTGCAAGGACTCCGCTCAGCTCCTCATCGTCTCCAGCCAGAAGCATTAATGATTGCCCAGCTGCTGAGTTTGACGACGACCAGGGACAGCCAGTGACCGCTGAACCAGAGCATGAGGAGGATGCTGGATGTGGTGAGTGAAGTTTGCCGTTTCTACCAGGACAGGTGAACCCTGCACCACGAATTGGCGGGCACCATTGATTGCCTACGTATGCACCAACTCTGGAGTCAGATTCTCAATAATACCTTGGAGAAAGGTTCTCCACGGGCATAACGGCGTTCTGGAAAACCCGGATCGGGGATAATGTGTCCAGTAAATAGCATGATGCGCTAGCACTCCTATGCAACGCCCAGTATGAGATATATTGCCTGCGTAAGAGCTCCATATAGCCCATACTAAACCCCAAATTCGCGGGGTTGTGCCGACCCTTACCGCTCCACCGCCGCATCAGTTGCTTGGAGACCTGTACAAACAGGTGAAGGGACTGGACAAAGGAGGCCAAAACAGTGGGCCTCATGAAACTCCATCGGTCAGAGTTCACCCATATCACCGGCAACAGCCTAATACAACCAGTGAACCAAGGCTGCCGGATAGGGCACAAAGATTCTACCGACCTCCATACGTCCACCCGAAGCACCGTATGTATGGAACCGCCGTTCACTATGGAGGTAAGGGGGTCTGGCTCCTCTCACGCCGTAGTATCCCTCCTGTACGAATAGGTGGGCGATTGCGGGCGGCCTTGGACATATGGGGAAAACTGTAACCACAGATGAGTTTATTTTACAAAGTGTTCAAGGGTATATAATTCGTGGGAAGTATAGATTCCCATACCCAGCATTCGCATCGTAGGAATTTACTCTATCCCGAAAAGAGGTGGAGGCAGGGCATGCTGAAATTATATGGCGAGCAGGGAAAAGTGGTAATTGGCATAACCAAGCATGGACATATTGAGTTATAATCGATTTAGCTGAGTTGAACACTTTTGTACAATATACCCATGTCAAAATGGATGCTTTTGGAACAGCTAGGTGGATGCTTTACTCAGGGTACTTTATGGCATGTATCAGTTTGAAAGAAGCATGCTATACGGTGCCCATCGCTGAGGCTCACAGGGAATTCTGAAGTTGTCTGGAAGGGTGCATTGCCTAATGGAACCATCACAGCTTAGGCTGTTTACCAAGTTGGTATTTACCTGTATTGGCTCTTCTCCGACAACAAGATTATAGTGATGGCATGTTGGATGAAATCCTTATAATGGGGCAGACCCTCCAATTGGCAATTCAAGGAGTGGCTGCAACCAAGGCTCTGCTTGAGAAACTGGGATTGTAATCCACCCAGACAAATCAAAAACTGCATCCGCTACGGGTTATGGATTTGCTGTTCACCTTAGACACCAATTTAATGAAGTTTATCATCCCCACTAATAAAGCTACTGCTATATCAGAAGAGTGCCACAATCTTGCTTGCGCCAGGGTATCGACCATGTGGCAAACAGCGAAAGTTATTGGTATTGGTAACTCTAAATTGGTAACTACATTCCCAGCTGCACGATTCGGACCGCTACACTACCGAAATTCACAAAGGTCACAAATCACAGCATTTAAAAAACAAATGCTGGCTGCTTTGATCGGCCACTTTGGTTACCACCAGAAGCTAGAAAGAAGCTATAATGGTGGGTAGATAATATTAAAGAATGTCATTGACCTATTATATGGAGCAACCCTGATGTTGTGCTACTAACTGACGCAAGTGCACCAGGGCTGGGGAGCAACTGGTATGATGTCCAGTTGTGGTGGCAGATGGAACTCTCATGAGTCTACATTCCTGGAGTCACATGGGATAAACTATATAGAAATGCTGGGGGTGTTTCATGGACTGCGGGCTTCTGTACTAATTCATGGGATTACATGTCCGCTTTCAAATAGATAATGCTACAATAATGGTTTACATCAATCATATGGGTAGTATTAGGTCGCTAGTTTGCAATGAATTGGCTAATACAATTTGGCACTGGTGCATTGAAAGAAATATTTGGATTACTGCGACCTGTTTGCCTGGGAAGCTTAATTCAGTGGCGGACACCAGGTCACGTGTCTTCAATGACAACATTGAGTGGATGTTGAACCCCAGATTTTGGAGATATTATAGCTCAAATTGGGGACACCAGATATTGACCTATTTGCGTCCAGGCTGAACCATCGAATACCAACGTATGTGTTGTGGGAACCAGACCCTGGGGTAATAGCATTGGATGCATTTTTATCCATTGGGGGAAATGGGTTGCTACGCGTTTCCCCCATGCTGCCTCACCAGTCGGGTATTGCAGAAAATTAAACTAGACTCTGCAATGGACATATTGATCATTCCCGACTGGCCTACACAACCATGGTACCCGATGGTTGTAGAAATGTACAACAACCATGGATGGCGATTGGGAAACATCCCAAATTGATTACTCACTCCATTACAGGGGGGTCAGTCATCCTTGCCATGGTCATTAAACTTGTTGGCTTGCAGGTTCTGAAAAGACCGCTCAACCGGGCAGGCATCTCGTCAAGAGCCATGAACCTTATTGCAGCATCGTATCGGGAATCCACCCGCAAACAATATCTCACTCAAATCAGAAAGTGGGAGGTTTCTGTGCCCGGAACAACAAGTCCTCCAACTCGGCAACAATACTGGATGTGTTGGAGTTTCTAGCAGGCCTCCATTTTGATGCAGGCCTCAGCTACAGTGCCATCAACAGCGACAGGAGTACGCTGTATTCATACCTGGATATAAGTATCAGCTCCCACCACCTGGTGTCTAAACTAATGAGGGGAGTATTCAATACCAATCCCTCCACGACCCAGATATACAGTAACGTGGGATGTGGGGATCATGCTGACCCTACTGAGGAGCTGGGCTCCAATAGATGAGCTACCATTTGAAACAGCTCACCCTTAAGGTGGTGATGCTCATGGCACTGGCGACAGCCCAACGAGCCCAGATGTTACAAAAACTGCGACTGGACACCATGGTGGCCAACCCGGGTCAAATAAAATTCTTTGGTAAAGAGTTATTAAAACAGGAGTTGCTACTAACGTTTTTTAAGTCTTATTCCACCAGGGCTGCAGCGAGAGCCATGAAGGTGCCCATGGACCACATTTTCGCCACTGCGGGCTGGGCCAGTGGGGAAAAACCTTTCAACGGTTCTATAACAAGTCTCTGGCCGTTCCTGCGACATTCGCAGAAGCTATCCTGGGTACCGCTCAGTAAATGTCTGGCCCCGAATTAGGGGTTGTTGTTTAGTTGATTAATAAATTGTGTTGATTTTTCAGCCGCTGTCAACTGAACTCCATTAACAGTCGTACTCCATCAGAATGGCGGCAGTGTGATAAGCATGGACGTTGTTCAGGGCGTGAAATCACAGAGCTTTGAAATCTTCACGAAGTCACTCACGTGACTCCGAAGTAAAATAGTAAGATTAAACGAGAACTTACCAAGTTTGAAGTTTGATCTGTATTTTACGAGGAGTCGCGGTGAGGGATTTCGTGCCCACCGCTCCCACCCTCTATCATCAGGTCAAACAGGTAATTCTACGGTTTTCATCTTACTATTTTCAGTCATGGTTGGTTCTGTGATTCCACACCGCTGCTTTGAAGGATGCTGCGCAAGCGTGCTGGCGGGTTCTTCACGAAATCCCTCACTCCTCGTAAAATACAGATCAAACTTCAAACTTGGTAAGTTCTCGTTTAATATTACTATTTTATTCTCTTCATGGTATATCGTGAAAAAACTTTTGTTTGTGTGCAATCTAGGCTGATCTTCAGTAGGCCTAAACGAGAAATACAGTGTAAAATATAATGTTACAGCTACAGAGAAAGTAAAGATAAAATATGTGCAAGGGTCGCAACGAGGTATATTGTATGATCGGGAAACACATCCCTAGTTTAGTTTAGATGACATGAATAGTGGGACACGTGTTTATTGGGTCACGACTGCGGTCTGGTAACACGGCTGGAGGTCGCGCCGCAGTCTCGATGCCTCCCGGATCCCGGAAGCCCGGGTCGGGGCCCAGCCAGGGCCTTGCGGCTCCAAGTCCGAGTCGGCGGAGCGACCGACGGAGCCCTCGGCTGGAGCCCGGGCTGGCACTACAGAGGTATGAAATGGGGCGTCGACAGCGGTTAGGCCTCGGCGGCATTGGTGAAGCCTTGCGACAATGGAGCCCCGGCGGTGGTGAAGCCTCGCGGCAACGGCGATGCCTCACAGGTCGACCCATGGTCAACAGTCGATGAGAGCATGGAGGACCATCGAGAAGGGGGTGGGTAGGTGGAAGAACAATGGAGGACCCAGCGTGGGGGCGGTGGGGGGACAAAGGACAATGGGGCCCGGAGAGGGGGAAGAAACTGTTTTTGAATATGGTGGTAGGTGCTTTCAAGCTCTTGTATACCCTGCCTGATGGGCGGCTCGTTTGTGAGGTGGCCTGTGCTGCGTTCACAACTCTCTGCAATTATGATCTTGGGCGGAGTAGTTGCCATACCAAGCAGTGATGCACTTGGAGGGAAGTCTTTCCACAGTGCATCTGCAGAAGATGGTAAAAATCATTGGTGACATGTTTAATTTCTAATTATACTCTACCAGGCATATGCTTACCAATTTATTTAACCCATTAATACCGCTCTGAGGTCACTTTGTATCTCTTATTACACCTTTACCCTTGCCGCAAACTCTTTGTATCACTTCCCTCTGGAAGCGCGACTCCGAACTGTCAAAGCTGCCACTACCATACAACTTTTTTCCACGAGTAGTAGCGCCATTCAATAACCAAAAATCTGTAGCCTCCTTTTGCTCTGTTTAATTCACATGTTTTTACTATTAATGTTTAATGTTTTATGCGTCATTCATAACTGTCACTGTATGTCGTTGTCACTTGCAGGCGGAGCACCAAGGCAAATTCCTTGTATGTGAATACTTGGCCAATAAACGTATTCATTCATTCATTTAATTATCTTTGCATCCAAATTATGAATATGAAAGGCTTATTACAGCTAGAGCCACAGAAACTAATCCCTGTGGTACCATGCACATCACAACCTCCAAACCTATGTTCTTATTTTTTAATAATTATTTTATGTGATACTGGTGATGTTTTCATAAATATGCATTGACATGGAAATGGAGAGAGATTATAAATATTTGTAGAAGTGATTCATTTTTATTCCACTGTTCTGACTAAAGACATGATGAATTGCTATACTTGAGTCAGAGAGACGAGTACTTATCCCACCCAATGCTGGCTTTAATTTAAATTATGCCAAACATCAGATCCACAGCAGAATGAAAATAATCTGTAATCATCTTCAAGAGCTCTGATGTGGTCCTCTCCCACATCAAATCCAGCATCCCTGCATCATTGGACTCTCATCAATTTGCATACAGGGCAAATAGATCCGCAGAGGATGCCATCTCTGTGGCTCTTCACACTGTCCTGACCCACCTGGAGAGGCAGGGCACCTATATGTGGATGCTCTTCATTGACTATAGTTCTGCCTTCAATACGGTCATCCCCACCAAGCTCATCACCAAACTCCACCAGCTCGGCCTCAGCTCACTGATATGGGATTGGATCCTGAATTTTCTGACGGAGCGACCGCAGGCAGTGAGACTGGGGCCGCACCTGCCCTCCACTATCACCCTGAGCACCGGCACACCACAGGGCTGTGTACTGAGCCCCATGCTCTACTCCCTCTTCACTCACGACTGTGTCCCTGCATTCGACAACAACACCATTGTCAAGTTTACAGACGACACAACGGTGATCGGGCTGATCACCAACGGTGATGAAACAAAATACAGAGCGGAGGTGCAGAACCTGGCGGACTGGTGCTCACGGAACAACTTGTCGCTAAACACCTCCAAGACCAAGGAGCTGATTATCGACTTCAGGAGGTCACAGAATGGGGAATACGCCCCGATCTCCATCTACGGGGACAGTGTGGAGAGAGTGTCCAGCTTTAAGTTTCTGGGCACTCACATCTCAGAGGACCTCACATGGTCCACCAACACCGCTGCGCTGGTCAAAAAGGCACAGCAACGACTGTTCTTCCAAAGAACATTGAAATGGACTGGTCTGCCCCAACAGCTGCTGACGACCTTCTACCGCTGCACGACAGAGAGCATACTAACGTATGGCATCTCTGTGTGGTATCTCAGCTGCACGGAGGCAGAGAGGAGAGCTCTTCAGCGCGTCGTCCACAGAGCGCAAAAGATTATTGGGACACCGCTACCAGCCTTGGAGGGCATCTACCACACACGGTGCCTCAGGAAGGCCGTCAGCATCCATAAAAACTCCTCTCACCCTTGTAATGGACTGTTCGAAGTACTCCCTTCCGGCAGACGTTACAAGGCTTTCTATGCCCGCACCTCCAGACTCAGGAACAGCTTCATTCCCAGAGCTATAGCGGCTCTGAACTGGCCCTGCTGTGTGCCCCCCCACCCCCATGGACTGTCTCCCTTGGATGGTCAAGTCGCACAGACACATCTGCACTTTAGTCTGTTTTGACTTTTATTGGTCCAATGTTCGTTTTACAAACCTTGCTCTTGGGGTATCTAAACCTAAATTTTATTAGTCGTTAAGTTATGACATCGAATGAAAGTTGCAAACCAAATCTCGTTGTACTTATGTGTAATGACAATAAAAGATATTATTATTATTATTATTATTATTATTATTATTATTAGATGTACAGGCAGGTTAAGTGGCCACTGTAGAGTACCCATATCATAGGTAGGTAGTAGAAGAATTGGGAGAGTTGATGGCCGTATGAGATAGAATAGGTTACAGGGATATAAATGGCCTAAGGGGATTGTTGAGATGCTCTGAGAGCTGGCATTGATGTGACCATGTAAGCTAATAGTTTACAGTAAGTGCACTTTTAGCTTCCGTCATAAAGCCAAATTGTGTTGGTTTCATCATGCATTCTTTTTAAAATAAGTTACTTAAACGTTCATTATCTCTTTAATAATAACAGTTGAATTTGCATTCCCGATTATTTAGTGATTAAAATTGAATCTATCTCATCCATGGCTGTAGCATTGCAGCACACAACTTAACGTGTGTGAATCTTTATCATAAATATCACAATTGGAAAGAATTGTTAATTTATCCTGATGAATCCAGAAGATAACTAGTTTTTGCCCAAGAATAAAACATTCAAGTTCCCCTGTTCTCAACAAACGAAAATGCTGGAATTTATGGAAATACTTCCCTCGTTCCATTTCACGACCTCTGTACTTGCTTAAAACCTGCTCTGAAATTTTTCCCAGTGCTGGTTGAAGGTCAGTAGCTCAAAAAGTTGACCATCTTTCTGTCTGCGTAGATGCAAAGTGTTTCTGGCATTGTTGTTTAAGTTGGCTCAAGGGACCATCCTCCATATGTGAACTGGGTCAGTGTCACTAGCACACTAGGCCTAAATCTGTTCTGGTCTCAATGTGTACTTACTTCAGAAGTTACTAAAGAATGATCACCAGAGGAAAGCTTGGATTATTTTTCATCTATTATCACTTATCTATTCAAATAAACCAATTGTGATAATCACAATCATACATAACTGAACAAAGGCTAAAGGGCCTGTCCCACTTGGGCGACCTAATTGGCGAGTTTAGAAGAGTTTGAAAAAATGACATGTTGAAGACCTCCTTCGACTATGTAGAAGACCTCCTTCCACCTCCTTCGACTATGTTGAAGACCAGCTTCGACTAACTGCGACTAACTTCGGGAAAATTGGACACCAAATAGTGGAGAGTGAAGACGACCTCCTTCGATCTCCTTCGACTATGATGAAGACTATCTACGACTACCTTCGACTACCCTCGATTACCTACGACTAACATGCCGACCTACTACGACCTACTGCGACTAAACCTATGAGCAAAAAAAGTATCGATTTTTTCCATGGCGACCTTTTTTTACTCACGGGCATTTTTAACAAATTGAAAAAAACGGCGCGACCTAGCTGAGCTGAGTGTATGCGGAGAACACTCTCGAGCATGAAGGAGAGTTACGAAGACCTCCTACGACCTTGTGGCGACCGTGCTGAGAATATGAGTCAAGGGCAAACTCACCAGAACTCGCGGATTAGGTCGCCCAAGTGGGACAGCCCCTTAAGGATTTTACCGATAGCTTCTGTGTAAACATGGTGCTACAGATAAAGGAAAGTTACTCATAATATGGAAGGAGGAGAAGGATAATATTTTAATGATCTTGATGGATAACGGTCTATGACAAGTCAACTTCAAACACCTTATTTTTCTTGGTTATAGGCCTGCGTGAATAGCACATTTTCAGCATATCGTTAAATTTTCATTTTAAATGGTTATTAATTCTTGTCTTTACTTGCCAACTTGCCAGCGAGACACAAGATGGAAATAATCCAATTAAATGTCAACTGTGAAACAAACAGCTCAAATTATGGCGTTTACACGGAATATTCCAGGAATTCAGCCACTCATACCAAACAAATCATGCATTTCCTGCGATGTTGATCTCTTACGAAAAATGCAACTTAAATGAATTAAAAACTCATGCTATTTGGGAATTGAGGGTGCAGGTGGAGGAACACACAGTTCACCAATTGCTATCAAGTTTTTTGTAAATTTGTCTTACCTGTACATATAGTTCTCTGAGTTCATATTGAAACTTCGTTGGATCTGTAGTAATGGTGACAGGTCCAACCTCTGCAAAGAAAATAGTTTTAAAATTAAATAAAATATGAGACAACTTCTGACGCAAGTGAACAATGGTTGCACGTTCATTTGTTTGAATGAAACCCCTGTATGTCTACTTATCCACTGAGTTTCAACTACTTCACAAATGGATGTAGCTAGTTTTCCTTGATCCTCGGAAGCCTCTACATGACACAACTTAAAAGATTGATAACAATTACCAATAAAGTATACACTGCTCTTACAAAAAAGCAGAATTCATTTATTTTTAGCAAATAATAGACTGAATATTGACTGGCCTTGAGGGGGATACGACATATATTGCCTGAAGTAGATTCATATTGCCCGAGTCGAAGACGAGGGCAATATGGATCTAGTGAGGGCAATATATGTCGTATCTCCCGAAAGAGGACAGTCAATATTGTTATTATTACCCATTATCAGACATCTAGAGGAAAATTTGAACATCTCAGCTCGGCGGACTTCCACGTAAAATTTAACCAAAATGGACGCGGCAGTCTTCCTGTCTGCCGTTTGAATATTCTAAATTTCCCACGCAGCGTGACGTTGCCGTCACGTTGCCAAGTTCCCGGATGTGAGACCAGTGGAATATAAGATTATATTCCCCGCTGTTTTAACAGGTAAAGTCCATAGGCGTTCGCAAGAAAGGGGAATACAAGAAAATATTCCCCTGTTACCCCTGCTGGCAGTAAAAACGAAGGGAATACAATTTTGTAAAAGCATACTTCAGATGTGTGATATAGCAAATAATAGACTGTATATAAATATGAGAAATGAAAAATAATTAAGACATACATTGCACTCATAAAAGGCCAGAACCCATTTTCTTTTCCACCAAGACTACTACCAAAGCTCCGGGTTGCTAACCATTTTTACTCCTCTTTACAATTCCCATATAGACCTTTCTGCCCTGTGCCTCCTCCATTGCAAGAGTGAGGTCACACACAAACTGGAGGATCAGCACCTCATATTCCGCTTGATAGCTTACAACCCAACGATATGAACATTGATTTCTCTAATTTTAGGTAACTACTATCAAAATCTCCTCTCTCCTTCATCCCTCCCCCCCCCCTCCCCCTATATCTCTCTATGTCCCACCTGGACATACCTATTTCTACCATCCCCTTTCCCTTCCATCTTTTTACATTTCTTCCTCTAGCTTCACAATTCAAATCACTTCAATGCCTTTCTCGCACACCTTCTGTCTTTTCATCTCTGGCCTTTTGCCAACCATCCAGGCGTGGATATCGCTGTCAAAACATGGGGGGGGGACACAATTTTAAGCCTTCTCCCCAACCACATTCATCATTATCAACAAGCCATCTGACCTTTAGCCTCCTTCTGAACTCTGGAGACTCACTGCATCGTGTTTCCCACTGACGAGCAAACTAAAATGTTAATATTTGCAATTTTTTTAAATATTTTTATTGAACATGAGTTCCCCAAGATCTGGAAGAAAATGGTGTCAGCAGAATGATTGAATTATATTATTAAGTAGAGAATATGTGGCCTGCTCTCTTCCTGATGCATACAACACCTCACATATAGGTCAACCAGTGCGAAAAAGGCAACTTTAGAGCCAAGAGTCATTAATGTTTTATTGTCATGTCCCAAAACGGAACAATGAAATGTGTACAAGCAGCAGCACGACAGATATGTAAACATAGCTCTCTGCATCTTCAATATCCAATTTGATCTCCACACAAGACTTGATTTCCATAAAAGCTATAGGTGCTAATCTACCATTCATTGAAGATTATTTTCCCTTCCCAAAGGTTTAGTTTTAGTTAATTTTATTATTTAATAAAACTATATCTATTTGTCCAACTGGCTGTGGTCAGCTGGTGGAATGTTAAAGCCTGCCCAATGAGAGTTATAATCCTCGTGCAGAGAGATGCTGTCACATTTCTAAATAAGAGCCACCTTAAGATCAAATATATGTTTTTAAATGACTGACCCAGGTACCTAATTTCTTCGTGCAAATTGAGAAAATTTATCAATGTTTGCTCAAGACAGGCATCCACTGGCGCATAAAAATGCAGTGTGAAGGAAGTCCTTTCAGACAAGTGAACAAAATAAATCTTAACTGATCAAGTTGAAGTGTTTTCCCATTTCCCTTCAGGGAACTCTGTTATCCAAAACCCTATAGAGGTCAAATGCAGGCAAATCAGACTAGCTCAAATAAACATCTTGTTCGGCATGGAAGTGTTGGGCTGTATAACTCTATGACTGCATCAATATGTCAGTGTGTTCATCTTTCAATGGTCCAAGTCATGTGGCAAATGCTTGTTCATTTCCATGTGTTTTGTGAGCAGTTTATTATTGTTTGCATGTTTCTCTCATCAAGTTGTTCTTGATTGCATTTAATATTTCCAAATACCACAATTCTGAAGACTATCTATATTTTGAAAATGCATTTTAATCACAGCCTATTTACTGCATTCACATAGACTCTAGGGCCATATGGAGTTTCATGCTTGGGACTTGGTAAAAGGTCCTTCAGCTCACAGTGTCTATCTACCTCATCCCATTTTTCTCTCTTGCATTCCCATCAATTCCTCCATATTTCTCCTACCCCATAAATTCTCCTCTCACCCACTTACACTTGGGAGTCATTTACAGTGGAGGCACAAAGAATGGCAGATGCTGGAATCTTGAGTAAAATAAAGTGCTGGAGTAACTTCTTCAGACAGTGGTCAAATTTACAGTGGTCAACGAACCTGAAGATTAGCACAATCCCATGCAGTCACAGGGAGAATATGCAAACTCTATGCAGCCAGCACCTAAGGTCAGGATCAAACCAGAATCTCTGTGAGACAGCAACATTAACTGTTGCATTACTATGCCATTCTATAATTCCTTTTTATCAATCCACAATGATAAAACATTTCTTGGAAGACCATTTCCTTCGTCTTATGTGCCACATGACAAAATACACACAAGACGATGAAAATGTTCATCCAAAATGTTCAGCAACCAGACGCAAACATTATTTTCAATCCAAATACTCTTCACAAAATATATATTTCCTCTCCCCAGTCAGTGCTTTTGCTCTTAAATAAAGCCAACTCAGGTTTCACCAATCATAACATTAATTTCCTGCATCTCACTAGAGTTAATGAGTCTGTTACAAAAGTAAAATCATCTGATGCAGACTAAAAGACCTGACTACAAATAGGATTAGATGGTTGGTAATTAACCTGGTTTCCTGAAGTAGGAAGTTGATTTTTGGAGACAGCAGCAATGGATTAGTTTGTTACAACTGTGGCTGATACAAACTGGACAAAGGTTTATGTGCTATGAAATTCCAAGTAATTCCATGTAGTCAGGAGGGCAGGAGGTGTATTTGAAGACCCACTAGACTGAAAACAAATGAACTAGTGACTACCAGCAAAGACTGGGACAAAATATACACAGGTAGCTCTTATTTCATTAATCATTCATTCTGAGAGATTTCAGAAAAGCTTTTCAGGTCCAAATTTGAGAATCTGTACAACAACAACCTAAAAAAAATATATTAACATGGACTCAGGAGGAAAATTGTACCCCAATTAGACCTCAACTTCCATGAAGTGACAACCCAAAGGAACTAGGCAATCTCTATGACATTTTGTGCGTGAGGTTTCAAGATGCATATGATTCAGTACCTCAAGAAAAAGTTACTCGGTTCCAATTCACATCCAGGGTTAATCCATGGGATAGGTTATGAATTAACTGAAGGATAGAAAATGTGTACTTTTTACAGAGGATATTTTGAGGAATCAAATGAGAAGAGAATTGGGACTGTACGGAAATCCAATTTTTGAGAATTGGACTGACTCAAATCCAATTAAATTATGATAGCAGGAGATATATTGCAGACTAGTTAAAGGCACTTTGCATAAGCAAAAAGTAATACATAAGGCGAGATCATTTGTAAAATAGGAGTGAATCAAATTCAGTTGTGGTTTGGACCTTTTACACCTGATGTTACAGAAAATGCTGTTGAGTCTCCTTGAGTCAGCCATAGTTGCATATCTAAAAGGGAACGCAAGGTTTCAGGATCTTACAAAAGTTAATCCAATCTTCTAATTTTCTGTACCAAATTAACTCAAATATGAAACAGTGAGAGTGAAAATCATAACATTTCTCTCGATGGTCAGATGCAAGGGCAAGACCTTTGTGAATGAATAAATACCAAAGATGTAATTATAGCCTTTCTTAGCCGTGACTATTCCACTGTCTTGTGGTCTATGAAAGCAGAGTAAATGTGTGTCTTAAATAAAAATTACGTTTCACCCCCATTTTCTAATTTAGAGATACTTGTGCTCTTCATTGACCATGGCCTCAGAGGCAGGGATCTTCCCTTGATTCCGTTTTTACAAGCCATCTACCTATTTTTTTCTTCAATTCCTGGGATTGACATTAGCTACAGGCTATTGTCACAGTGCTATCTGGGTCAATGCTAATTTCTTCAAGTAGGTGAAATGCCTTTGAGAAGCCGAACTAGAGGCCAAACTTTGCCTTTTCTTAATTAAGCCCAACACTAATTGAGCTCAATGCATTTTACGCACGCTTTGATAGGGAGAACACCGATGTGCCTTCCCGAGCCCCCATTCGCTGTGATGGTATTTCAGTCTCAGTCACAGAGGCCGACATCAGGAAATCCTTCAGAGGGGTGAACCCTCGAAAAGCGTCTGGACCTGGCATACCTGGTCGTGTTTTAAAAACCTGTGCAGACCAACTGGCTGGAGTTTTTACGGACATTTTCAACCTGTCACTTCTGAGGTCTGAGGTTCCCACCTGTCTCAAAAGGGCATCAATAATACCAGTGCCCAAGAAGAGTAAGGTGACGTGGCTCAATGACTATTGACCTGTGGCACTAACGCATGCGGTGATGAAGTGCTTCGAGAGGTTGATCATGGCGCAAATCAACTCCTACCTTGACAAAAACCTGGACCCACTGCAGTTCGCTTACCACCACAACAGATCAATGGTGGACCCCGATCTCGCTGGCCCTCCACTCCGCTCTGGACCACTTGGACAACAAAAACTCATATGTCAGGCTGTTATTCATTGACTACAGCTCGGCATTTAACACAATCATCCCCTCCAAGCTGGTTACCAAACTCGCAGAACTGGGTCTCTGCGCATCCCTCTGCAATTGGATCCTCGACTTCCTCATTCACAGACCACAGTCTGTTCATATTGGTGGAAATGTGTCAGACTCGATAACAATCAGCACGGGAGCACCTCAAGGCTGCGTGCTCAGCCCCCTGCTGTACTCGCTCTATACTCATGACTGCTTAGCCGGTCACAGTGCGAACTCCATCATGAAGTTCGCTGACGACACCACTGTTGTGGGACGTATCACTGATGGGGATGAGTCGGAGTACAGAAGAGAGAATGAGCGACTGTCCATATGGTGCCAGCACAATAACCTGGCCCTCAACACCAGCAAAACCAAGAAACTGATTGTGGACTTTGGAAGGAGTAGGATGGGGATCCACAGTCCTGTTTATATCAACGGGTCGATGGTTGAAAGGGTCAAGAGCATCAAATTCCTGGGCGTGCACATCTGTGAAGATCTTTCCTGGTCCGAGAACACAGATGCAATTATTAAGAAAGCTCATCAGCGCCTCTACTTCCTGAGAAGATTACGGAGAGTCGGTCTGTCAAGGAGGACTCTCTCTAACTTCTACAGGTGCACAGTAGAGAGCTTGCTGACTGGTTGCATCGTGGCTTGGTTCGGCAACTTGAGTGCCCTGGAGAGGAAAAGACTACAAAAATATAGTAAACACTGCTCAGTCCATCATCGGCTCTGACCTTCCTTCCATCGAGGGGATCTACCACAGTCGCTGCCTCAAAAAGGCCGGCAGCATCATCAAGGACCCACACCATCCTGGCCACACACTCATCTCCCTGCTACCTTTGGGTAGAAGGTACAGGAGCCTGAGAACTGCAACAACCCGGTTCAGGAACAGCTACTTCCCCACCGCCATCAGGCTATTAAACCTGGCTCGGACAAAACTCTGAACATTAATACCCCTCCATCTGTTATTTGCACTTTATTAATTAATTAATTAATTAATGTGTGTATTTAAGTATATAACTTTAGTCAATGCCTACTATGTTCTGTTGTGCTATGCAAAGAAAGAATTTCATTGTCCTGTCAGGGACACATGACAATAAACTCTTTTGACTCTTTTGACTTTGACTTGACTTTGACTAAACTGAGACAAGCCTTCTGTTTACTGGTTGAATTGATGAGGGCCCAGGTGAGATTTTAGCTCTACATCACTCAGTCTAGATGACGAGAGTTGACTGTCAATTTCCCTCCACAGATTTCCCTGCTGCCTGATCTGCTGCGTTCATTCAAAAGCTTTCCTTTGTTACTACAAATTCCAGCATCTGCAGTGCTTTGGCTTCCATTAAAATAATGTTATTTTGGCCAAATTTACAATTCATATAAAAACGTCCAAATGCCTTTAGTTACGTTAATGAATTTACAGGGCTATTTCACAGCGGCTTTTCATATTAAAATATAATTCATGCATAACTGGAATTCCCTGAATACAGTATTATCATCCATTTTCCTTGGTGATTTCTCAGAGGTCTCCTGTTGTGAAGAACAAATTCTGACCAACATTGTTCTACTGACAACAGCTGCACTCATTTAAACCATTTTATTTGGTTTATTTTTAAAACAATGGTTTACACTTTTATTACATTTTAAATATAAAAACTACAATTTTCATCTGTCTTGTGTTATACAATTAACATGGGCTCCATCACTCAAATCAAAAGGATTAAAATAATTTAAAAACTCGTGGAACACATTATAATTCAAATCTATTGGGATAGTTCAAAAGTTTTTTGGGGGAGGCTGTTTACAGGTAAAGGTACATATGGTATGTGGGATTCTTTTTAATGGGAGTTCAAGCCTAGCATCCACCTTTTAGGTGAAGGCTAGGCTAGCAGGAGTAGGTAATCAGACTGCAATCGTGCCAGCTGAACTACTTAGTGCAACCCTTATAGAAAGTCCATAGCAGTTCAGTACTGAGGTAGGCTTGTGGCTAGGGAGTCCATAGCAGTTTGGTGCTGATGGTTAGGATCAAGTGAATACCTTGAGGAGTGTAAGGGGTGTGTGGAGTACAGTTAAAGGAAAAATCAAGAAGGCAAAAACGTGACACAAGGTAAGTTTGCCAGATAAGCTAAAACAGAATCCAAATATATAAGCCTATTAAAAGCAAAAGAGTCATTCGGAAGAGAAAAGGATCCCTTAAAGATCACCAATGTTATCTTTGTGTGGAGCCATAGGTTAATGGGCAAGGTGTTCTAATGTTGGTTCATTCTAACCTTCCAGTAAAGATTAGAACAAAAATATTTGAAACCAATGCACGATGAGATCTGTAATTGTCTGCCTGAAAAATGAATTAGAAACAGAAAGCTTTGTGATATTAAATAAATACTTTGATGAGCACAGACTGAGAATAATTTATATGGCTGTGGGCTATGAACTGGGACGAGGCAGTTAGCATGGACACGGCCCCATAGCTGAAGTGTCCACATCTCGGGGCTGGAAACTGGAAGTATCCCGAGCTAATTCTGCTACCACCATCATCTATTGCAACAAGTGATGGCTCTCATCGATTGCCGCCGGAAGCTTGCTTCCTCTTCGGGACGGACGATGACAGCGATGTCAACATTTGAAACATGAAAGATGGACACGAAAGAAGAAGCAGCATAGACACAATGGGCTGAAGGGCTGCTTGTCCCACTGCAAATTTTTAATCACTGCATGATTGGTCCTTGGAGTTTTGGATAATTGCATATGAAGAAAATAAACTTAACATTGATCCAAGAACAATGGAGGAAATGGGGCATACAAGTTAACACATTCTTTAGCCATTAACTTGGGAAAATATAATGCTTGTATTGCCATGCTTTATTCAGAATTTATACTCTTACACCAGTGTAAATTCAATGAAATTTGCAATTTAACATAACATGTTGTTCATGCCGTGCTATTTTACTGTTGCTAATTTCCTCAACTCTTGACAGTGATAGCCTCACTTATATTAAAACTCAGTACAATATGTTGTTTGAATAAACATATTGCTGTACTTACTGCATTTTTGTCCTTTAATATTTGGGTATAAAATAAACCAATGATAAAGAGTATTCTCTGTATATTGCTTAGTTCCAGGATTTTTTACACAATATTTGAAAAATGGTATCTTGATGCCTCACATTCCCAAAAATTCAGAATCTTTGATGATGAAACGTTATTGTGTGTATACAATGAAAGGAATCATATACAGATAGATGTGTATATTTTTGATGGGATCTGAAATTGTAATAATAAATTACCCTTGACTTCATGTACAGTATTCCCAATATAGGCGATCATGGGAATCAATCAATCTCAACCTCTGTCAATCCAGTCGCAATTACAAACCCTTAACTCTAAACGGTGGCTAAGGTTTGCGTTCCAACTCTTTGGTATAGGGCAACATGTATGCAGCTATTTTGAGATGGCCAAATAACAGTCCAAGAAATTATAAAATCTGAACACAGAACTAAGTAATCCCACACTGAATTACTGACAACTGGAGTCGGGAATTTTAGAGACCTTCTTACTGAGAGAGTAAATGTTGCCATGACAAGAAGGAATTGAGATGAATAGTACAGATGCTGCAAAATGGAGAAGGCAAATAAATGTGAAAGGGAAAGTTACATAAATAATTGGATGAGGTAGTTTGGAAACATTGCAAAACTGCATTCATACATGTTGCAAATACTTAGTTTCCAAGATAAGATTCGAAAGTGAACTCTTAACTGTCAAAATCCACTAAAAATGTTTAAATTACTTTACCAATGGAGTAAGCATAGATAGGTTTCATGGAATCAGCCAAAGGCATTATGGCAAAGCCTCACTAATAGATTTGAACTACTTAACAATGTCACCAGTGGGTTATTAGTTATCTCACAGGAAGCCGTCATATTAATTTGGGTGATAAATCCAGATTGCTTTAGGTTATTATTCTTGTACAAGGTCACATAACCACAGCAGTCAAACAAAAAACAAGCAAACCAGAACAGGAATTAGAAAGAAAAACAATCTTGGAAACCAGGACTAAAAGCAGAAAATACTGGAAATCCTGCACAGATCAAGAGAGTCAAGAGTATTTAATTGTCATATGTGCTGACAATGGAAAAAATGTGATTCTTATTTGGTGCAGCTTAACAAGCCCATAAATACAATAACATACAGATAATACATCTATACTATTACTAAAACTCTCAACGTGACCACTTCCAGTCTGCGTTGTAATTAAATTTGTGCAAAAACGCTACCTTATATCGCTAGGATTTTTTCACCACCTTACTCAGCGCACTACTCTACTCCAGGACACCAAATTTCGTTCCGATCGGTGAAATATGAGAAAAGTTATGAAGGTTTAACAAATCATGAAATCAGCAGATTGGCCTTCTCGTCTGTCAGTCACCATGAAGGTAACGCCCCTTCCAGCACCCGCTGGAGAATAAATCCCCGGAGGCGGGGTTGCGTAAACAAGCCGTGCTGATTGAGTCCCCCCTCCACACAACCACACCCCCCCTTTACCCCTCCCCGTTCCTCCCCCTTCCCCACACCACCCCACACCACCTCATCCTCCCCAAACCACCCCTCCCCCCCACACCAGGGGGGGGAGGGGTGGTTTGAGTTTCTCCAGCACTTTTGTCTACCATCAGTTACATTGTTAACTTTTCTAATATAAATTGAAATACTTGACTGGTAGTTTATTATGCTATTTTTTCTTTTCTTAAGCTTTGAGACATTCATTGCTCTGTCCTGATCGGCCATCATGATGTGCTTTTGCTTGAAGACTGATACTACCTTTTGACTTTTTTACCTCCATAGAGAATGGTTCCTTCCTTTGGATTTTTTCTTCTAATCTATTTTGTATATTCCAGAGGATTAAAAAGTCAGGGGATCATGTTGCAGCTTTATAGGGTTTTGATTGGGCTGCATTTGGAGTATTATGACAGTTCTGGTCACCATATTACAGAAATAATGTGGAGGGTTTCTGTGCTCCATCCCCATGAGACAATACTTACACATGTTTAAAATATTGGTCTATTATCTATTCGTCTTCCCCTCGAATCGCACATAACATTCAATCATATCAGGATCACCACTACCCAGGGGTGGCTTCAGTTTGGCTCCAGAACAAGCTGCTCGAAGAAGAGTTCTAAAATCAATGTTGAAACCATCATCCAATATCCATTTGTACTAAGATTATTAGAGGGTAGGAAATTACAGCAGAACTAATTATGATTGAATTAATTAATTAATGCTTTACTGTCACACGTGACAAGTCACAGTTAAATTCTTTGCTAGCATACCCAAGGTATGCAAATAGTCCCCATTTAAAGGGCGCTGACTTAGTTACAAAGTATCGGCGCCAGGTCCCCCTTTATTCCCTTCGCCCCACCCCCAATAAGGAATTGAATGAGTATTTTATTGAGGAGTAGAAAATTAGACTGGAGGAAACGCCATATCCAATGGATTCCCTCCAGCAGTGAGTTACAAGGTCATAAGGTCATAAGGAATAGTAGAATTAGGCCATCCGGCCCATCGTCTACTCTGCCATTCAATCATGGCTGATCTTTCTATCCCTCCTAACCTCATTCTCCTGCCTTCTCCCCATAACCTCTGACACCTGTACTAATCAAGAATATATCTATCTCTGCCTTAAACATATCCACCGACATGGCCTCGGCAGCATTCTGTGGCAAAGAATTCCACAGATTCACCACCCTCTGCCTGTCCCACTTGCCAATTTTTTTCGGCGACTGCCGGCATCATATCAGTGTCGCCAAAAGATTTTGAACATTTCAAAATCCAGCGGCGACAAAAAAAATGCTGCGACACTTGAAAAAACACCGCGCGTCAAACGTCATCACACCGCGTCACTGCCCCGTCACGCCGCATCACACCGCAAATTTTTTGGTGACCAGATACGTCAGTCAATGATGCCGGCAGTCGCCAAAAAAATCGCCAAGTGGGACAGCCCATGCATAAATGTATCCTCATCTCCTTCTTAAAGGAATGTCCTTTAATTATGAGGCTATGACCTTTAGTCCTCGACTCTCCAACTAGTGGAAACATCCTCTCCACAACCACTCTATCCAAGCCTTTCACTATTCTAGTTCATTTAAAATAAAGCTTTCCTTGAATCTGAACCTAGTGAATAGTTTAGAAACATTGGTGGTGGCTCTGGTTTCATCCTGGAAATTCCTATCCAACCACCCATTTCTCTTCATCCTCACTCTTTGCCACCAGCCACCTAGATATTTTAATTTCTTGCACAGCATCTTCTGGTTCCATCGAACTTTTCCTCTCGGCATAAATTGGCAGTGATTTCCCTTTGAAAAAAATTAGATCTCAACAGGACCAATTACTTTATGTGGAAACGGTGTTTACATAAGAAATTTATAAACGTGTTGACCTGTTCTGGTTTGGGCCAAAGTTCATGATAGTGAGAAAACTGAATATCATTTTACCCAAAATCTGAAACAAAGAAAATCATCCAGCCCTTCTGCACAATGATAAAGTTCTAACTTTGCAGTTATGCACAATATTGGTTCTAACTTGAAGTGAAGATGAAATCTCAGGCCTTAAACTACAAACCTTAAGGGTATAATGTAACTAGCACATTGCCATTCACAAAAACAAAATATCGTCAGTGCTGTAGCTGTAAAATAAAAACAAAATGCTGGAAATAAGTATGTCAGACAATAGCTAGTGTAGTGAGAAAGATAAAGGAAATAAACATTAAACTAATTATCAGTAAAGTTGTCAATATGACGTACTGAATCAACTCCACTCTCTGCCTCAAAAACCCTGAAGACCTGTGTTCATTTGGTCTGGATCCAAGGGCCAATCTCAGACTCCTCCGTACTCTGTAATTGGGTGCTCATATCAGACTATAACTAAGCCTGAGGAGATGTGGTACCAATCCACTATCATAGAACTCCCAAGCAGCATTTGACAGAAACCAAAGCCGGGGGCAGAATGTCCCCTTTAGTCAAAACTACACTGCTATCTGTCTGCAATCCATTCAAAACTATGGCATTTACAAAAATGTTTGGGTTAAATAGCTATCTTAATATACAAAGTGAACTGGATAACCAGCCCTGACATTCCTTGTTCTGCCCATACTAATGTTATTTGTACTAATGGTGTAATGGATAGCATGTGCTGAACATGAAATATTTTCACGTTACTTTGAGGTAATCAGCATGTTTATCTACTGCAGCACAATTTCTCTCTCACTCAAAATCCTAATTAGCAGCAGATGAATAGGATGCTTGGTTGTTTTCTCAGAACACGATCAGAGGAGGACATGGCTTATCTTCAATACTCTCACTTCTTTAATGAGAGGCAAGTTGTGGCATCAAAGTGTGTGGGATCCGCGAGTCAATGCAGCTAGGATTGCATTTTAAGAGTATCGGAAACTTCGTGGCAAGCAACGTCTGATAGCCTTTGCTACAAAGACTCAAAACATATACAAATGGTTGGTCATGTCACAAAAAGGAGAAACAGATACTGTCGGAGTTCTCTCAGTGGATCCCATTAATTTTCCACAGCATTTTCCGAAATGTTTAATGCAGCTGCTTAAATCAAAAAACACACTGAAAAAAAGGTAATCAAAGGTGGGATCAATAGCTCGCACATCTGCCTTTAACTTCAGGATTCGGACATACCACATGCTATATATTTTTTGTCAGGTAGATTAAAGACAAGAAAAGAGTTATTGTAGATGCTTTGCAAACTTAAATGTGAATTAAAAAACATTGTAATTCTCAGTACAAAATTAAAATTACACCCTAGCCATTATATATAAATTAGAAGTAATGACATTTTTCAGTGAAAAGTATTGGTTTACCAATAAGCTTTTAACAATAATCCAGAATTTAATTAGCACAATGTTATTGTAAACGTTTTAGTTCATTTACTGGTCGAACATTTTAGGTAGTTTGCATCAGTATGGTAGGCAATTAAAAGATGCATCACAGTATAAAAAAGTGCAACTTCCCAACGTTTTATGGGTATCTGCATCATTTTTGCACTGGACATTTTACACAGCATTGAAACTGTAGTAGATAGATTGATTTATTTTTTTGTAACAGAGATGCGGGCAACCTATATGTTAAAGGGACTGAGCAGCTCCTTTAATGTGGGTTTTGGCATTCAAAGCTCAACATACAAAGCTTAGCATACAGCTCACACAAAGGAAAGTCCTATTGATAGGTATTCATAACTTGCAGATAGAATGTTAAACAACGTCTGCAGCGTTGTTACAAAAACATGTTTTGCACAGTCTCAATAATGAGTTTGTCAGTAAAAATTTGTCATTTACTTAAAAAATTGAGACATTACGAATATGTTTGCACAAGATAGCGGAAATTGCTCCATTTTTAAGTATAAATCATGCCTGCAGGAATTTGTATAAAAAGCAGCTGTTTGGCAAAATGTTATCACAAAATGTCTGCAGCAATTACACTGCCAATCTAACTAATCCGACCTGCCTGCATGTGATCAGTGTCCCTCTATACCCAGCCCGTTCATGAGACTGTCCAAATGCCCCCTAAACGCTGCTTTAATATCTGATTGGACACTTCCCTTAACGGTGTCCTCCAGGTACTTGCCACTCTCTTTGTAAAGGAGAAATAGTCTTGCACATCTCCTTTAAACTTTCTTTCTCTCATCTTAAACCTATGTTCTTTATTATTTATTATTTACACCTGGGAAAAAGGACTATCTACTCGATGTAAGTTATAGTACAAAATGGACAAAAAATGTAGAAGGAAAGGCACCTTATTTAAGATAAAGTAAAATTAGACAATTTATAAGTAGCACCTACATAAATGATCTACCATTTATTCACCACTACAGGCACATGAATGATTTTCTTCCCAAGTTTCTTAACCAGTGTCACATAAGGAAGTTATGTTAAATACTTCTTTCCTCCCTTTTCCTCTTTCAGTGTCAATGAAAACAGATTGCTCGCTGAAGCAGCGACTCCCTTGAACCTTATCCAAGATACCATATTTAGAGTGAGCATCAAACAGGCAACTCAATAAGATGAAACATCAGAGGCAAATTAACTTCAACATGATAGAGACAAAATGCGGGGGTAACTCAGTGGGACAGGAGAGAAGGAGTGGGTGACGTTTTGGGTCAAGACTCTTCTTCAGATTGTGAATCAGGGGTGAGGGTGACTAGTCGGTGGGTCTGGGTCGGTGCGGATGCTGCGGGTCGGCTGCCCTGCCAGCAACACGTTCGTTATTTCAACATTTTTTGTTTTTTTTGGTGCGTCTAAATGTTAGTTTAGGTGTTTCTTGGTGTGTTTTGTGTGGGGGTGTTGAGAGGGGGAAAAGGGGGGAACCGCTTTTGGTCGCCTCCTCGACGGAGAGGTGACTTTTTTCATGTTGCCTCCCTCGCGGCCTAGCAGCATGGATTGGAGCGGCCTATCCCAGAGTCGGGCCCAGAGCTTCAGCAGAGGGCGCAGCGTGGACGTTTTCCATCGCGGAGCGGGCGAACCCTTGCCGGGGGTCGCCAGAGAGGAGTGCTCCGATCGCTGGCCTTGTGACTTTGGCATCATGGGGCTGTCGTCTGTGGAGCTTCCAGCCACGGGCGTGGTGTGGACTTACCATCCAGAGTCTGGGATCTCTTGCCGGGGATAGTCGGAGAAGAGCTCCGACCGCCGGCCTGCAGCCTATAACATCCTGAAGCCGCGGTCTCCGGTAGGAAAGTGCCGATTCGGGCACTCCAAGCCACGGAGTGTGTTTGACCGTCCCGACGTCGGAGGTTTGATCATCCCGACGAGAGGGCCTGTACATCGGGCCATCCGCAGCGGCGACTACGGAGGGTTTATGGCCCCGACCACGGGTGAACAAAGGAGGAGGACTGACTGAACTTAGTTGCCTTCCACCACAGTGAAGAATGCTGTGGTGGATGTTTGCGTTAAATTCTATTGTGTACTGTGTATCCTTTTTAAGTGTATGACTGCTGCCAAATTCATTTCACTGCGCCTTCGGGTGCATGTGACGAATTAAATTTACTTTGACTTTTGACTTTGAGATATGTGGAAGGGTAAGGTGCGACAGGTCAAATGCCCCATTTTTTTTCTCTCATTTTGATTGTGGCATAATTACTTATTAAAAATCATAGATTGATCAGTGAAGAGTTAGAAGGTGATGTTTCAGGTCGGGATGTCATATAATGCTGCAACATGATTTCCCAACCCAAAACATCACCTATTCATGTACTCCAGCGAAGCTGCCTGACCTGCTGAGTTACTCCAGCATTTTGTGTCTTTTTGTAAAATCGGTTCTTTGTTTTTTGATAATTCTGGCTTAGTGCTCCACTGGGATTTGACACCACTCCAACAATGAATTGGGCCAGAGTGCAGTCCTGAGCCCCATATCATAGTCCTAGAGTAGCTGCACTGCTTGCCCCAGACAGCCCACTACCAATCCCTAAAAGCAGTCTCTCCACAGCGAGTCCTGGGCTAGTCATTGCTGCGAGCGTCAGCAGGCAAGACAGGGACTCACAACTGATTTCCAGTGCAGTGGTGTGTGGCCCAACTGAATGTATATTTTTAAAGATACTGGGCATTTATCTGTGAGAATTCTAACTGGAAGAACAACTGCACAGAATCAACACACAGCAGAATAACACCAAGTCAGATACCAGTGTACCAATAGATTCACAGAACGACAGCTTTAAAAAGTCATTTTATTCACTTTTGTCACATCTAAAGCCGAGCCAATGAATTCAGATAGAATATTTTTGGAATATTTTCGGGAAATATTTGGAACCCACTCTTCAGATATTTAACCCCGATTTGTTTTTTAATCATCTCTTGGCTGAACTTTTGCTATCTGGTACACATATGTAATTTGCTTCTTCCTGTTTATTGCTTCTATAAGCATTAATAATTAAATCAAAAATATTTATTATGAATGTTTTAGTCAATATTTATAGCCTTGGTTTAACAATGCCCTCGGGACTTAACTAAATGTTTCTTTTAATTCAGAAGCATTTCGTAATATCACATTTTTTGCTCCTGCATGTTAAAAAACATGTTTGGAGAATAACCCCCTGAGAGCGCCAACACAAGTAGATAAGTGAAGGCATATGGTATGCTTACTGTATCTTCATCGGTCAGGGCATTGAGTATAAGAGTTAGGAAGTCATGTTCTAGCTTTATATAACTTTGGTTGGGTCGCATTGTTGGAAGGATGTGAGACCTTTGTAGAGGGTGTAGAAGATGTTTACCAGAATGCTAAAAAGGCACAAAGTATTTGAGCAACAATGGAGAATATGGATAGGCAATGTAATTAGGTAAGTATCCTACCTCAGACTGATTGTAGTAGAGGGAATGACAACTGGAAGAGAGGTGGGCAGGACAAAGCCTGGCAAGTGATAGGGGGATACAGGGAGTGCGGGGGAGGGGGGGGGGTGCTTGGCAGATGGTTGGACAAAGGCCAGAGATAAAGAGACAAAAAGTGTAAGTGTGGGTCAAGAAAAAGTGCAAAATGTGAAGCCAGAGGTAGGTGAAAGGGGACGGAGGGGCAGGGAAACATTGAAAAATGGGTGTCCATCCAGGTGGAGCACAGGGAAGAGATGGAGTGGAGGGGGCCAGGGGTGGAAGGACAGAGGGGAAGAAAGGGAGGGGGTGTTTGTAGTGATAGAGTCACGGGTGAACAGGCCCTTCATCCCACCTTATCCATGTCGACCAAGATGCCCCATCAACGCTGGTCCCATTTGATTATGTATGGCCAATATCCCTCTAAACCTTTTCTGTCCATGTACTTGTCACAATGTTCTTATTTTACCTGCCTCAACTAGCTTCTCTGACAGTTCGTTCCATATTCTGTGTGAAAAAGTTGCCCTTTAGGTTCCTATTAAATCTTTCCCTTCTCACCTTAAACCACTGTCCTCTGGTTCTTGATGCCCTTACTCTGGGTAAAAAGACTGTGGATTCACCCTATCTAATCCAATTTAAAGAAAAGCCAAGTTAATTGCAATACGATCGTTTTAGTAGAATCACTCACTCTCACGATGGCATTAGCCATCCATTGACAGTTTGAAATGCAGCACCTAAATATTACCACATACTTTAACTAATGGTAGAGCTTTTAACTATCTCACGCCTACTCCCTACTGTTGCACCATGCACCTTCTCTTCCTGCAATTAAAATTATCTTCAGGAACCATCCCTTCCCATCAGTCCAACTGCAACAGCCAGCAAAGTTCCATACAAAATGCCTTAGACTATTTACTGGATGGAAAACAATAATAAAGTGTAAATGGCTGTAAAAGACACAGACACTCAAGAATGCATCTATTAATATAAAACTGTACGGAATCCGTAACTTTTCAATGATATCATGAACCACAAGAATGAACCAACAGTAGTTTACCAGTAAAACTAAAATCCTGAGAATGGATGACTTCAATTGATGGTTATTTGAGCAGATGTGTTATTCAAAGCACATCTTGCTGCAATTATGATGCCAAGGCTACATATAGTTTGGTTCGCTTTTAGGAAGTTGCCAGGGAGAGGAATGGTGGAGAGGAAATGGATTTAGTCTCCTGAATGTTCATTTGTACAAATCAGTTGCTCATTCTGTGGAGGGTTCAAGAGAAACATTGTTTAAGTAAAGCTGAATGCCATTTACATACAGATGCAGCAAAGACCGCTCCCTCCGCAACTCCCTTGTCAATTCTTCCCTCCCCTCCCGCTCTACCCCTTCCCCGGGCACTTTCCCTTGCAACCGCAAGAAATGCAACACTTGTCCCTTCACCTCCCCCCTCCACTCCTTTCAGGGACCCAAGCAGTCCTTCCAGGTCCGACAGAGGTTCACCTGCACCTCCTCCAACCTCATCTACTGCATCCGCTGCTCCAGATGCCAGATGATCTATATCGGTGAGACCAAGCGGAACACCTCCGCTCGGTCCGCAATAACCAACCCGACCTCCCGGTGGCTCAGCACTTCAACTCCCCCTCCCATTCCGCATCCGACCTCTCGGTCCTGGGCCTCCTCCACGGCCAGAGTGAGCAACACCGCAAGCTGGAGGAACAGCACCTCATATTCCGCTTGGGGAGTCTGCATCCTTTGGGCTTGAACATTGAATTTTCTCAATTCTGTTAACCCTTGCTGTCTCCTCCCCTTCCCACCTCTCCCTCAGCCCTCGGGCCCTGGCATTCCCTCTATCTCTATCTCCCTCCCCCACCCCAGTCGCACCAGCTTCTCATTTTCACACCACAAACAGCTTACAATGGCTTGTTCCCTTTATCATCGATACTTTTTTGCATATCTTTCACTCATTGTTCCTTATCTCTCCACATCACCGTCCATATCTCTCGTTTCCCTGATCCCTGACCAGTCTGAAGAAGGGTCTCGACCCGAAACGTCGCCTATCTCCTTCGCTCCTTAGATGCTGCTGCACCCGCTGAGTTTCTCCAGCTTTTTGTGTAACCCCCCCTGGTTTCATATGATGTTGCCAGACCAGGATTTTTGCTTACAAATTCAATCCAACATATCCTGTACACTTGACAACACCCAGAACAATAAGCGAGTTCGGTATTCCAACTGAGCATGCCCACATCATCGGTCACTAGCTATAAAACGGTCTTGGCAACAGTGGAGCCGCATTGTGTACAGGCTTGCGTTTTGTCTGTAGTCTGGGTCAATGTTGGCTCTCCACCACTGCGGGTGCTGTTGAGTTGCTGTTGGGCCGTCCCCGTCCCCTCCCTGTCCGAGGTGTCCAGGGTGGCCCTGGGTTGGCAGGGCGGCCCTGGACATGCAGCCGCTGGGTCTAGCTCGGCTCTGCCTATGGCCGGCACCTCCCCCCCCCCCCCCTCCCCTCAGTCCAACACCGAGATCCTGCTGAAGATGTGCAGCCGCTGGCCCTGCTCGAAACCGTGCGACTTGGAGCCGCTGCTGCTGGAGTCGTCCTGGTCGGTGAGAGAGTCTGTGGATGGGCTCCTGCCGGCCATGGCGCAGGCTGAGCGCCCACTGGAGCTGTGGGTACTGTTGGTGATGGTGGTGCTGGCGGCAGCAGCAACCTCCACCCCCTCCCTTGCCCAGCCCCAAGCCCAGTGTCCGGGCCAGCTCCAACTCCAGGTCAGAGCTGAAGGCCGCCCGCAGCGCGGCCCAGTCTACTGCCGGGCCGGAGGAGGCTGAGCCCAGGCTGGACGCCCCCCGGGTTGGGATGGGACACTCGAGTGGGAGGGGGGGACACCGGGGTCGGTCCATTGGCGGTTCGGCAGCGCTTGCAGGTCTCCCCCCACCCGGTCTCCCTCCTCCCCCCCCCCCCGGCCCACCCGGTCTCCCCCCCCCCCAGTTCTCCCACTGAAAAAAGACCAGAAAATCGGACCCAAACTATACACTGAATCTACAGCGCTTCATTCAATTATTAATTATAGCGTTTGACCTTTGACAAATCCCATGATTCCTTGCATTTTTCGGAATACCGAACTGGCTTATTACAATAACCTCACACCAATGGAGTAACTATATGGCCATTTACTTACTGCCTGGGTAAATAATTCTCCAAGCCAGAAAAAAAATCGAGATAGGCACAAAATGCTGGAGTAACTCAAGGTTCAAGGTTTCAAGGTCACTTTATTGTCACATGTACCAGTTAAGGGACAGTGAAATTTGAGTTACCGTGCAGCCATACTAAGTGAAATGCAACAAGACACACAACCACATAAAAGTTAACATAAACATCACCCACAGCGGGTCACTCAGCGGGTCAGTCAGCATCTCTGGAGAAAAGAAATAGGTGATATTTTCGGGTCAGGGAGAGGGACACTGGAGGTAGGGAAGGTACAGAACAAAGTAGAGCCTGCATGATGAGTCAGGAAGGGTGGAGCCCATAAAATCTGCTGGGCCAGCAGCCAAAGCTTTGGACCATTGAGAAGATAGAAGGCTAAGCCTAACACTAGATTTCTTTCCACTCTTCAACTACTCAAAATCAACACCTACTCACTCCCCCAACATGACAGTGATAACACAAAGGCTTGATATCCAGGAGGTAATATTTAATGGCAGCGCCGGACTTCAGCGTCTGTTTGACAGGTGGCCAATTGCCAACAACCATTTGGTACTAAATTCATCCATAAAGAACATCTGTTGAGACATATGCTGTAAGGAAACAAATAAGTGAGTAAGAAGAATCAAAGAACTCTCTATTTTTTTGGACTTCCCTTTGGATTAACCATCACTCTCTTTCCGCTGAAGGATGATGTTCTATCATCTCCAATGTCAACTTCGCTTTTGTTTTAGTGTTTTGAAGGCTGCATCAGAATTTGTTTCTTTTTCTCAGCTTTACTCAGACCCTAAATAACACACACACACATACACACACACACACACACTGCAGATTAATCTCAAATACATAGCTGTCATGTCAAATTGCCCATATATTTTTTTTAAACAAAGTGTTTGTTAGCTAATGGCTAAAAGATGAAAATCCAGGAAATTACATGACATTTTCTTGTGGCGCCATTCACAAACCTTGGTATTTCATTATTTTAGAATGTAATTCAAACCACAAATAACTCAAATACTTTTATATAATCTTGATTTTTTTTCTTAAATCACTAATTATGTTGATAACATTGTTACATTTTGAAATGTCATTTACGAGTACAGCAACAATTAACTCAGCGGGACAGGCAGCATCTCTGGAAAGAAGGAATGGGTGATGTTTCGGGTCGAGACCCTTCTTCAGTCTGAGTCAGGGGAGAGGGTGACTAGAGATATGTAGAAGAGTATGGTGCAACAGGTCAAACACCCATATTTTTTCTCTCATTTTGATTGTGACGTTATTATTCAACTACAAATCACAGACTGATCAATGAAGAGTTAGAAGTATTTCCTAAGAATTTGAAAGCTTTTGTGCAGAACTTGAGCAAATAAAAAGGTTGACAGGTACAGAACAGAGGAGTCAATAGGAAAGCAAGAAAGTGAAACCAGCAAGTGGCAACTGCCAGAGGCAAGGCAAGCATGAATGAGATCTGAGTACGTTCCATAATTAAAAGATGATTCATAAATAATGTTACCCCCACATACATACTCATAGTCTTTTGTTTTCCATAACTTCTGCCAAGCTTTTATTTGACAGCTCTACAATTCCACTGTTATCATTCAGTAGTGAAAAGTTCAAACCGGATGCAGAAGCAAGTGTTATGACTGAGCAGCCTTTACTTTGAAATAGCAAATTTCCCCAGCAGCACCACAAAAGGTTTATTGTCCCCATTTTCAATCTCTTTGCATCATCAATGCCCTGTTTCAGCCAACCAACTTCCTAAAGCCCCTGTCCCACTGCCTGTGGAGGTCCTGGCCAGGGACGTCCATGGGGTCATTGATGTAATGGTGTAGCCTAGATGGTTCCGCTGACTTCCACTGGTCTCTCCATCTCGTCTTGACCCAGGCAGCCTTGGAAGCGTCAGCCGGTGTTGTGCAGAGCAGCTCTTGGGCCTGCGTGGCAAAGGGGCGCTGTGACTTGAGGCGCACTCGTCGTGGTGTCTCTGTGATGATCTGATGGAGGAGGTGGGATTCTCCTTTCTTGTCTGTGCCTTTCGAGAGAGAGCCAGCGTGGCTGCTTCTCGTCTGATGTTGGCCGGCGCGATGTCAGCGAGGACGGGCAGTTGGTTTACTAAGGTGGCTCGTTGGCATCCGGAGACAGTCAGTCCGCAGGGCGCTGTTGAGGGCAGCATCCAGCTTCTTGGTGTGAGGGCTACGGCACCAGACCGGGCCGCAGTACTCGGCGGCTGAGAACACCAGGGCCACTGTGGACATGCGCAGAGTCTTTGTCGTGGCTCCCCATGTGGTGCCGGCTAGGCGGCGTATCAGTGCGGCACGGGCGCTTGTCTTTGCCTTGGCACCTTCCAGGTGTTGTTTGAATGACAACGTTCTGTCGAGCTTCACACCGAGGTACTTGGGGACGGGCTGGGAACGTAACCGGGCGTTATCCACCATGATGTTCATCTCGCGGGTCGCTTCCCTGTTGTTGCGATGGAACATTGAAGATGTTGTCTTACTCATGCTGAGCTTAAGGCGCCAGTTCCTCAGGTATGAAGACAGGATGTTCATGTCTTCAGAGAGGCCCTGTTCTGCTGCTTCACAGGATGGCCAGGTCATCAGCATAGCCATACTTCTTTGACAGGGTTGCAAGCAGGTCATGGATGTAGATGTTGAACAGCATTGGTGCCAGCACTGAGTTAAGGAATAGAAGGGGATGGAGAAGTGGTACAGTAGAGTTGAGTCCCGTATAGATCAGCCGTGACCATATCAACTGGCAGTGCAAGCTTAAAGGGCCCTTTAGCATACACCTGCTACTGTTTTCATGCACATTTATGTATAGCTTTCTTATGACCATTACCTAATGCAATCTATTGGTCTCACCAAAACAATAAATGTCACTGGAATTAAATAATAATTGTCAACGCCGAAAAGGTTAATATAGAAGTTAAGACATGACCACTTTAGTCCCTAGCAGTAACCAATGTTCAAGTTCAAGTGAGTTTATTGTCATGTGTCCCTGATAGGACAATGAAATTCTTGCTTTGCTTCAGCACACCAGAACATAGTAGGCATTGACTACAAAACAGATCAGTGTGTCCATATACCATTATATACGTAAATACACACATGAATAAATCCACACGATGTGGATAACTTCATAGCAAAGAAACCAAGAGCAGGAAGTTCAGAAATTACATTTTTTAAACTCGAGATAGTGATCTTGTTGAGGCATTGGTATTCAGTGGAGAAGCATAATGGGGTCTGATTTAAGCAGAATCCCACTCTCCATTTCTCAGAACCTGAAGTGTTCTGAGCGTGTTCTGAACCAGCTAAAAAAATTAACACACGATGTCTTTAACTCCACTCTGAGAGTTCTTGCAGATGATGATTACATTTTAGAATTTGACAGTGTGCCATTGTTCAACTTTCACTGCTGAACAAGAACTTGATTTGAAATTCCATTGGGGGCATACCTTCCCTAACTGCTTTCTATACATATTAGGGCTGTCTACAAATTACAGTTTGAAGGCCTATTGTATATTCTGATTAACACAAGTTGCCTTCCTTTGGGACTGTGCTGAAGGAATTGAAATAATTGCTGTTTGGCAAAAGAACATTTTATTAATTTTCCTTAGGCACTTTTAATAAGCGTCTGGAAAGCTGAGTCTCAGAATGATGACTGGGCATCACTGGAGCAAGTTTCACCAACATATAATGTACAGCTTTATAAAAAAATACTTGATTTTGATGCAGCAAATTATAAAACATAAACTCGTTCTGGGAGTTGTAAATATTAAAATTAACAAAAAATATCAAACCTTGCACATATTTAAACATGGTAAAACCCCCTTTGCAAAGATTTTTTTATTGATGCCATGTACTCCTCTCATATAGAAACAATGTAAAAGGAAAAAAAAATACTACACATGGTGGAAACCTAAAATAAGTTGTTAGAAACACTCACGTTAAGGAGGACCTGAGGAAAGAGAAACAAAGTTAACGTTTGAGCGAAAAAAATCTTTCATCGGCGCACCCATTTGTATTTCTAAAATACAGCTCAGTGTTTTCCCCAGAGTGCTGTGAAGCAATGGGTACCAAGCAGGAAATTAAACTGAAATGGGAGAAAGTTAAGGAATGAAAGACAAGCTCAATCTAAAAAGCTCTGAACAGATTTTGCAATATAGGGGGAAAAGGAACGATATTCAAATGGTATGAAATACTTGGTGAAAGATTATACATCAATTGTGGATGAGATGGACAAAGTGTAGAATTGTTGGGTAAAGAGTGCATTTGGAATCATAGTTGGACTTCAAACCATTTAACTATATACGCAGCACACTGACCTACTATCATATAGCAATGTCATATAGGCATTGTGACCTACTATTGCGTCTAATTGTGAACGCTGTATGGCACACTGTCACATTAATGAAAGAAAAAATGTTATACAGGGTGTGCCAGGTTCCTGAAATCTGGCCATACAACTCTAAAAGGCAACACTCCAAAACATTCAGAAAATATACCATTAAACGTTTCAAAGAGCTAACTATCCACTCCCCCTACAACCCCACCCAGTCAGAAAGCTCAACATGGTTCACCCCTGCCCACCTCGGTCAAGTGTGCTGCTGTTTTTTTTTAAAATCTATTTCTTGAGATCTGAGCATTACTGGCAAGCCGAACGTTTGTTGCCCTTTGATAATTATCTTTGAGAAAGTTTTGTATGATGCCACCTTGAACCGTTGCAGCATAGTGAATGCAATCTCACAATGCTGTTGGGGAGGCAGTTCCAAGATTTTGACACAGCAAAGGAGAAGGAACAATGATACATTTTCCAGTGCAGCACAGTTACAGTTTAGTTTATTGTCATGTATACCGAGATACAGTGAAAAGCTTTTGTTGCGTGCTATTCAGTCAGCGGAAAGACAATACATGATTACAACACAGCGATACAGCCTTCGGGAATCAGAGAACGTCAGTGTTTCACGATCAAAACCTCAGACCTGTAAAAAGGTCCTGGTCTACAGGCAGCACGATCTCCATCTTCATTTTTTTGGGGCACCTGAGTGATCGCAGAGCGATACCATCAACATTACTTCCAGCAAATCTACTGGCAGAATAAGCTTATCAAAGTCAGCATCATCTTCAGCCAAACACTTCATGCAGTTAATTACATTCAGCCAGTTCCAATGGATTCACTTACCTGCCATCAGATTTAGTGAAACAGATATTTTACTCCAAACTCCATTATGGCAAGAGTTTACCAAGGCTAAGAAAATGTTTAAGGATGTTGTCAAATCCTCCTTAAAATCAAAAATAAAAGTAACACCTTCTGACTCGTGGGAATCCTTGGCCAACGATAATGGGCAACAAAAACTCATGAATCTTTATTGGGAACAGATGAATTCAAATAAAAAAATGGCAGAAAGAACCCAACGCCTCTGCCAAACCTAGAATGAAAACAAGTAATCTTCAACCCCCGAAGATCAATATTTAGGGTGAGTAATTATAATGCACTGGGGGAAGATATTACAATAAATTATATTAAGGAATCTATGTTTAACATGGGATTGTCGCAATCCTAGAATAAGCTCACACCAACATAACTTCTTTCGAAAAAATGTTATTGAGGCCCAATTTTGATTAAACACTAAACGCAGATGATTTCTGACAACCGGAAGGAGACAGTTCAATCCTGAACACAGTGTCAACAGAATCCTAATCAATTAAGCACACAACTCAACTCTTCACTGAAAGCACAGCCAGCAAAGTCTGGTTCTGAGCATGCAACTCAAGACTAGATCAAGCCATTCTGATCATTGATCACTGACGTGAAATTCGAAACAGAAGGCCAGCACAGGCCTATCGGGTACACCTCAAGGTCTTCTCTTTATAGGTGGTGCACAGAGAATAAATGAATTCCATCCCAATTTTAAAAAAAAATCCCACAAGCATGTAACAACTTTTTTCCCACGGGTAAAAATGTCCATTATTGAACATGCCTGAATCATCAGCTCGCCTTGCTTGCATGCCACCTACTGGTGAAGGGAAAGAGGGAAAACTATTTTACAGCTTTTCTCCATCAGCCAGCAATGAACTGGGTGAAATGCAGTGGTCTACCCAAGTGGAACATAAGGTGCATACAAGGTGATAACTCCGATTAGAATACGAGGTGATATATCTCCATCCCAAACCAACTTTTGCCCTCAGCTCCTTCACTGCCAGTGAGGCCACATGCAACCTGAAAGAACAACTCCTCATATGCCACGTGCAGTCTACAACCAAATGGTACGAACATCGAATTCTCCAATTTTAAGCAATCCCGACCCTCCTTTTCCTCCCAGTCTACACACATTTCTCCCACCACCTTTCCCCTCCTCCTTTTGCTCATCTCCCATCCCCTATTTCCCTTTAATCCTTCCTCTTTCCCCTCCCCTGTCCCATTTCACACAGCTCCCTTCCTCTGGCTATACCTTTCACTTTCCCTCTCTTTCTCTGACACACTTTTGCCTCCTTTTCAGTTCTTCCACCCATCTGCCGATCAAAGCTCCTCACTTGTATCCACCTATCACTTTCCCACCCTATATCTCTTCTCCATCTTTCTCACTTACTCCATCAGTCTGAAGAGTCCAGACCTGAAACATCATCTGTCCATTTCCCTCCACTGATGCTGCCTGACCCACAGACATTCTCCAGCAGTTTGTTCTTTTGTTCTAAAATGTATAAACTAGTTTGGAAAAGCAAACTTTCAGTAGTGCTCACCACCTCTTAAGATCTCAGTTCCTTTTGCATTCATAGATTCAAGTTTATATTTGTCCAGCCACAATATGCCATACCAGTTGGTTTTGTTTAAATAAAAGCAGCAGCTGCACCTTAATTTGACCTCCTCAGGACACCATTTCATTGCAATAGTGACTGTCACTTTTGTGAACTCAAACTGCTCGACACCATAGAGATTATCTAACCAAGTACAGGCTGTCTCCAGGTTACAAATGCCCAATGTATGGACACCACTACATAGGAGCCAGTCACCAAATATTATATTTACCAGTCCGACGTTCATTCATGTGTTTGTTGTTACAAATGTCTGCTTCTCTCTCCCTCACTAGTTTTAGCAATTGTTCTTTCCCATCAGCCTTTTGTGTTTTTCACACGATTCAGTACAATACTGTGGAGGTATGGCTACCATATCACCAGATTTGCGTATTTTCTGCCTTACAATTAAAAATGTTGTAAAATATATATCTGTAAAAACAGAACCCATTCGTTACCTGGAAGAGGAGTGCACAGGTGACTCGTTACAGCTGTTCAGGTAACAGAAATATGGCCTTACACAATTCACAAAATCAGTTTAGTTTACTTTATTGTCATGTGTACAGAGGTACAGTTAAAAGTTTGTGTTGCATGCTAAGCAGTCAGCAGAAAGACCGTACAAGATTACAATCGAGCCATGCAATAGACAATAGGTGCAGGAGTAGTCCATTCGGCCCTTCGAGCACCGCCATTCAATGTGATCATGGCTGATCAACCCCAATCAGTACCCTGTTCCTGCCTTCTCCCCATATCCCCTGACTCCGCTATCTGTAAGAGCCCTATCTAGCTCTCTCTTAAAAGTATCCAGAGAACCGGCCTCCACCGCCCTCTGAGGCAGAGAATTCCACATACTCACAACTCTCTATGTGAAAAAGTGGTTCCTTGTCTCCGTTCCAAATGGCTTACTCCTTATTCTTAAACTGTGGCCCCTGGTTCTGGATTCTCCCAACATCACAGTGTACAGATACATGAGGAAATAATGTTTAGTGCAAGATAAAGACAGCAAAGTGCCATCAAAGAGAGTCCAAGGGTCAGCAAGGAAGTAGATAGTAGTTCAGAACTGCTCTCTCATTGTGGTAGGATCATTACCCAGAAGTTTGAGATATGGAATAAAATTTGTTCTTGAATTTATGTGGAATTCTTGATACATGCACACATGATGCTGATATGCACTGCAGGAAAATCACAATACAGACCGTTTCCTCAAATTGCACCCAGCACTATAGCATAGGGGTCACCGATAATGAGTCCACACCTGTAGTTGTCTGTACTCAAGTAATGTCCAGGTAATTGCCCCTTTAGAAAGCTTGAACATAAAAATGGCAGATGCTCCGACTCTGAGATTTGTTCCTAAATGTGGTCCTGTAGTTGTACCCACGGGCTCAGGGTCATGAGAAATGTGCTATTACAGAACAGGTTCCAATGCAGCCAGAACAAGAGGCTTAAATAGAAGAGATTGCTCAACTCAGCACAGGATTCAATTTCTAAGGGGTCTGGAAACTGCAAATTATGATTTTAACATCACCTTCTGAAGAAAGGTCTTGACCCGAAACATCACCTTTTCTTTCTCTCCAGAGATGCTGCCTGTCCCGCTGAGTTACTCCAGCATATTGTGTCGATCTTCGGTTTAAACCAGCATCTGCAGTTCCTTCCTATGCACTTTAACACCACCATTGCTTTATTTCCTGGTATTTCCGAGCTTACCTTTTAATGAAGGCCACTCATTAAACATCACACACAAAGTAATTCAAGCGGGTTCTTACCTGCCTCAGTGGTCGGCACATTTCATTGGCAAGTTCTAAATCCTTCACTGCATTTCCCTCCTCTTTTACCATTGAACTCTACTTTTTTGCTAACCTGTCTTTTATTTTCCTTATGAATGGGAGATGGTGGGTCAGGGTGAGAAGGCATTAACAACTAGCAGCTCCTTCTGGGTGGGCAAGAGTACGATTCATCTCCACACGTTGATAGTTCCATCGCCTACATTTTTTCTTTCTACTCATTTTCCTTCACACATACCCTCACTTCAATCATTGCTTCACTCATTAAAATCACAACGATAAACATTTTGCACGTAATCTCATTGTAAATATTAGGATCAGAAATACGCTGCTCAGCCCCTCAAACCTGCTTCATAATTTTAATAAGATCACAGCTGATTCAATGGTAACCTGAATCTTTATCCTCCACATTAAATGTTCGCCCATTTCCTCACCAAGCATCTATCGTTGCCTCTTCAGACCTTTTACTGAGGAGTAGATCATGGAAGTCAAGAAATTCAGGCATAGGAGTTGTGATGTCTTAGGTTATTTACAATTTATCAAAGGGGAGGGATTGGAATGAGCTGCCAGAGGAAGCTAGATAAGCAGATATAACTTCAACTTTTAAAACACATTTGGATAGACATCGGGATGGAAAAGGTTTAGAGGGCTATGGGTCAAATGCACGCAAATGGGACTAGCCCAGTCGCTAACTTGGTCGGCATGCATAAAGTGGACCAAATAGCCTGTTTCTGTGCTGTACAGCTTGATGGTTCTATGACTTTGACAATAGACAATCGGCAATAGGTTCAGGAGGAGGCCATTCGGCCCTTCGAGCCAGCACCACCATTCACTGTGATCATGGCTGATCATCCACATTCAGTACCCCGTTCCTGCTTTCTCACCATATCCCCTGACTCTGCTATCTTTAAGAGCTCTATCTAACTCTCTCTTGAAAGTATCCAGAGAATTGGCCTCCACTGCCTTCTGAGGCAGAGAATTCCACAGATTCACAACACTCTGGGTAAATAAGTTTTTCCTCATCTCCATTCTAAATTGCCTACCCCTTATTCTTAAATTATGTCTCCCCCAACATCGGGAACATGTTTCCTGCCTCTAGCGTGTCCAATCCCTTAATAATCTTATATGTTTCAATAAGATCCCCTCTCATCCTTCTAAATTCCAGAGTATACAAGCCCAGCCACTCCATTCTATCAACATATGACAGTCCCGCCATCACGGGAATTAACCTCGTGAACCTACGCTGCACTCCCTCAATAGCAAGAATGTCCTTCCTCAAATATGGAGACCAAAACTGCACACAATACTCCAGGGCCCTGTACAACTGCAGAAGGACCTCTTTGCTCCGAGACTCAACTCCTCTTGTTGAAGGCCAACATACCATTAGCTTTCTTCACTGCCTGCTCTACCTGCATGCTTACTTTCAGTGTGATGAACGAGAACCACCAGATCTCTTTGTACTTCCCCTTTTCCCAACTTGACACCATTCAGATAATAATCTGCCTTCCTGTTTTTGCCACCAAAGTGGATAACCTCACATTTATCCTCATTAAACTGCATCTGCCATGCATCCGCCCACTCACTCAGCCTGTCAAAGGCACCCTGCATCCCCATAGCATCCTCCTCATAGTTCACACTGCCACCCAACTTTGTGTCATCTGCAAATTTGCTGATGTTACCCTTCATCTAAATCATTTATGTATATTGTAAATAGCTTGGTCTCTCCCAGCATTTACTGTGCGGTACCCCACTAGTCACTGCCTGCCGTTCTGAAAGGGACCCGTTAATCCATATTGTTTGTTTCCTGTCTGCCAACCAATTTTCTATCCATGTCAGTACCCTAACCCCCAATACCATGTGCCCTAATTGTGCCCACTAATCTCCTATGTGGGACCCTATCAAATGCTTTCTGAAACTCCAGTTACACTACATCCACTGGCTCTCCCTTGTCCATTTTCCTAGTTACATCTTCAAAAAAATCCAGATTAGTCAAGAATGATTTCCCCTTTGTAAATCCATGCTGACTCAGAACGATCCTGTTACTGCTTTCCAAATGTGCCGCTATTTCATCTTTTATAATTGACTCCAGCATCTTCTCCGCCACTGATGTCAGGCTAACTGCTCTATAATTCCGTTTTCTCCCTCCCGCCTTTCTTAAAAAGTGGGATAACATTAGCTACCCTCCAATCCACAGGAACTGATCCTGAATCTATAGAACATTGGAAAATGATCACCAATGCATCCATGATTTCCAGAGCCACTTCCTTAATACCCTGGGATGCAGACCATCAGGCCCTGGGGATTTATCAGCTTTCAGTCCAATGTGAATTTCCTTCAGTTCCTCCGTCACCCTGGATCCTCTGGCCACTAGTACATCAGGAAAATTGTTTGTGTCTTCCTTAGTGAAGTACCCGTTCAACTCGTCTGCCATTTCCTTGCTCCCCATAATAAATTCACCTGTTTCAGTTTTCAAGTATCCAACTTTGGTCTTAACTAATTTTTTTCCTCTTCACATACCTAAAGAAGCTTTTACTATCCTCCTCTATATTCTTGGCTAGCTTACCTTCGTACCTCATCTTTTCTCCCCCGTATTGACTTTTTAGTTATCTTCTGTTGCTCTTTAAAAGTTTCCCAATCCTCTGGCTTCCTGCTCATCTTTGCTATGTTATACTTCTTCTCGTTTATTTTTATACTGCCCTTGATTCCTTTATCAGCCATGGACGCCCCTTACTCCCCTTGGAATCTTTCTTCCTCTTTGGAATTAACTGATCCTGCACCTTCTGTATTATTTCCAGAAATACCTGCCATTGTTGTTCCACTGTCATCCCTGCTAGGGCATCTTTCCAGTCAACTTTGGCCAGCTCCTCCCTCATGGCTCCATAGACCCCTTTGTTCAACTGTAATACTGACACTTCCGATTTTCCCTTCTCCCTCTCAAATTGTAGATTAAATGCTGCATTGATGCTACTGCCATGTGAGGAATCCAAAGATTCATAAACCTCAGAAAATATTTCACCTTATTTGTCTCAAATGGGAAACTCCTTCATTGTGAAATGGCCCATTTTCTCTGTCTTCTGAGCCACAGCACTCAACTAACCCTTAACATTATTCATTCAGAAAAAGATAGGAGGCAAGACCCATCCCCCACCACCTCAATTAGTTATTTTCCTCAGCCCTTTTGCAACTTTTCTTTCACTCCAAACGGTTTAATTTGTTTTAAAACTTCAACTTTCCCTCTTGTCCATCTCCCTCTCCTGTCCCCAAACACCGTGATTCACAAGGCGATCCTCTGTTTCACAGGTGAAAGATGGTGCTTTACTAATTGCCCAAAGCAGCACTGTAGTAATTAGGGAGCCTCAACTTTCAACAGGTGTTCTCAGAGCTTGAAGTAGCACAGCCTGGTCTCTCCTCCCCTCCCCCACACCCGTGGGATCCTGTGCTCACCCGAGTCCACAACTCCTCTATTTCCCAAGGCCTACACAACACAAATCCACACGCTAGTTTAGGTGTGTCATTTGCACATTGTCAATGTTCCCCTCTTTATCAGTCACCCATAAATAAACCTTTATTAAAACATTTTTAATACAATTCTACCACTTAAGATTTTCAAATTATGTCACTAACTTTTATTCAAATAATTTTGAAAATAAGCAAAATGCAAGATATGAAGGAGAGATATTTATCAGTATACATTGTCAATGTTCCTGTGATGTTGCTGCAAATAAGATTTATATAACACCTGCACCTCAATGTACTTGTCCAAATGACAATAAACTTCATGATAGATAAATTCTGATCCATTCAGCTGGATGGGCGGAACAGCTTAAATTATGCTCAGAATTTCACACCTCAAGCCAACGATAGTCTTTTTGGAGAGACTGGGTCCCACAAGTTTAAAATAGTAATGAAAGCCTTAATTGACTCCAAAAAAAGTTTAATAGGAAAGTTAAATTGTATAATTATAAAATGCCTACTCATTTATTTCATTAAGAGCTTATGTGATCCTGATAATACGAATATATGGGTCTGTAAATGTACAATGGAATAACAGCTATGGCATTTTTTGTATAATTGAGAGTACTTATCACTGCACATCACCAAGAGCAGCAAAAAGTGCAAATGCTTTAAATGCATGTTTCTTTTCATGTGTGGGAAGAAGAGAGGGTGGTCAGAGAGGAGAGGAAAGGAAAAGAAAGGGGAGGTATATGTGGAGAGGGGTTTGCATGAATAGGAAATAATGGGCTCACATTTGGATGTTTTTTCTTTCTGTCTTTCTAATCGGGATTTTGCATCTCCAAGCTGGTAGGGTGTGTTTTTTCCCCATGTGTGTCCTTATGAGAATATATTTTTTCCTCGGTGTTTCTTTTGGATTTGTGCGAGTTATTTGAGGGAAATTTCAGCCTAGTTGGGATGAATATAAGGAAAAGTATGGGTTTTTGTCCAATAGTTGGAGGCTAGCCTAGTTATTAGGACACTGAGGAGGACACTAAGCCTCTCCCTCCATTCAATACAATCACACATGACGGTACTCTGAAAGACCACTTTCCTGCCCAGTCCCTACATTTAAAATTTTATTACAGCCTTGTATACTCATCAACTGACTATCCGCATCCATACGGGGTTGCAAATTCCCAAGTGTTACAACTCACAGCATAAGCTATGTATCTGCAGCTGTGTAGTTGTACTGGTCGTATGCAACTTCTCCTGTTCTTGGACCTAATTGGAATGACCCATCTCAGTTTCTCCTCTGACAGAAGCTGGTTTATTTAGAAGTTTGGGAAGGAGGCAAGGGCTACATTGGAAATGATGGACACAAAATGCTGGAGTAACTCAGCAGGGCAGGCAGCACCTCTGGATAGAGGAATGGGTGATGTTTCAGGTCGGGACCCTCCTTCAGACTCAGGGGAGAGGGAGGTTGATGGTCTTTTCTTTCCTGGTGGAGCAAAATGATTCACTTTTTCAGAGGCTGTTGAGGAGTGGCAACGTTTGCTCAAAGTTATGGCGATGGGGTGCACATGAGCAGATAATGACCAAACATGAATAGGTGTTTGAAAAGTGAGGGGGATGATGATGAATCAAAGATTAGAATGGTAAAGATGGTTTATTTCACATTGGCGTTCATCAGTCAAGGTATTGAGTATAGAAAATGGCTTGCTGTGTCACTGTTGTGCAAGACATTGGTGAGGCCGCATTTGGAGCATTGTGTTCAGTTGTAGCCACCCTGCTGACGGGAGCATGTCACTCAGCTGTAAAGAGTGCAGAGAAGATTTATGAGGATGTTACCAGGACTTGAGGGCCTGAGCTCAAGGAAAAAGCTGGGCAGGCTAGAATATTATTCCTTAGAGCGCAGATGGCTGAGTGGTGATATTGTTATTGATGTATAAAATCAGTAGGGGAATATCTCGGGTGACTGCACAGAGTTTTTTTTTTAAAAGCCAGGTTAACAAATATCATTTTGCACCAGGCCAAAAACCTGGGACATAAGGAGGTTGTAAAGAAATTTGAGGGCGAATATCACGGCTGATTGCTTTGGCATCTGAACATGTTGCCATCAATGGTGAAATGATTAAATTCAGGGATGATCAAAGGCAACAATTGGAAAGGCGTGTTCTGTTAGATTAATATTGGAGCCATGAAAATTGTAGAGATAGCAAGATCCATGAAAGACAAACAAAATGAGGATGAGAATTTTAAGACTGAGATGTTGCAACATGAGGGGGCAACATGAATCAACCAATATCGCAGTAGGGATGGTATAAGGACATGGGCAGCAGAGTTTTAGATAATCTTAAATTTAGATATGGTTGAAGCCACTCACAGATGTGTTGGAATGTCTCATAAAGGGTAACAAAACACCGATAAGATTTTGTCACCAGATGAGTTGAAGTAGGGGTGGAGCCAAGCAACATGTGGGGGGCAAAAATAGACAGTCTTAGTGAGCGAAAGGAATTGTGCCTGAAAGTGATTTAGGATGGTTGTCAAGGGAAACAATGATGCCAAGAAATTGAGTAGCACAATATAAAGAAGTAGGTAATAAAAATCAAGGACTCGCAGAATATATAGCAAAGTCCTCAACTTTCATCACAGGTTGATCATTGCATTTGAGTGTCATCTTTAGTCACCTGTGAGTGACCGGTGAGGACAGCAGACTTCCCTGCATGCATGCAACTTTAATCCTCGGTGATTGAGCCTCAGACCCACAGCAAGAACCCGATGATGTAGGACACCACCCGAACCACAGCCCACATTCCCAACTTCCTATGCACACAAACAGCTACTGTCGTGAACCCACCCTCTCCCAAGCTTGCAGATCACAGCCCAACTCCTCCCAATGAGCTTGCACTGTGCATCCGAAATTCTGGCCCAAATAAATTTGCATCCCCCTACATTTTCATCTAATTTCTCTCAATGTTATTAATATTAACATTTATTTGATTTACAGATGGCAAATTGCAATGGCTTCCCTTATGAATAGCTGTAAGAAATAATCATTCTGTAATAGCGACCTTCTCTTATAATCGTGTGCACGATTCCAGTGGAAATTCACAACCTGGGAATAAAAGCACGTCAGGTCCAGCAGATCTTTCACAATCACAGTCCACAATGGGAGGCTATCTGGGGATTCAGGAATTCCCATCTCAGTCTTAATTAGAGTCCATGGCTGTTGTTATCAGATATTGGTCTTACTGATGACAAAGGCCTCAACATTGAGGACTTTTCAAAGCATTTATTTCTAATAAGGCTGATTGCCTTAAAATCACCATCCATCAATCCACAGCAGGGAATTAGTATGTTCCTTTTGTACCCTTTAATCTTCAGCCTAAGGCATTAGTCTCTCAGAATAGCAGGGTGCCGTTGCAAATTCACCACCTCAGCAGAGCTAGCTCTTTAGATGTGCCTTTACAGCCACACAAATGCGCCTATTACCTAAAAATGTTCATCATTAGAATTTTATAGAGGATCACTAGCTAACTTAATAGGCAATGGCAATGCCATCCTTGCACACTTAGACTTCATTTCACTCAGAAACTGGTATCCTGAGCTAATTCTGCTACCACCATCATCTATTGCAACAAGTGATGGCTCCCACTGATTGTCGCCGGAAGCTTGCATCCTTTTCAGGACGGACAATGAGAGCGAGGTCAACATTTGAAACATGGAAGATGGACACAAAAGAAGAAGACAGAAAGATCCACTGAATCGTTCCTAACCATGCTTAAGCAATTCTTTTTATTGATTTTTTTTGGATATCGCTGGCAAAGCTATTGTTTATTGCCCATCTCTAATTGCCCAGGAGAAGGTAGCAGTGAGCAAGTGTTTCAAACCACTGCAGTTCTTTTGGTGAAGGGCCCCAACTGTGTTGTCGGCTGTGGTTCCAGAATTTTAACTTAGCAATGATAAAGTACTGACAGCAAATTTCCAAGTCATGAGGGGTGGATAATTTGGTGGGAATACTGTAGGAAATCATATGCAACAGACACAAAATGCTGGAGCAAATCAGCAGCATCTCTGGAGAGAAGGAATCTAGAAATGCGGCTTGTTGGGGTTACTCCAGCATTTTGTGTCTATCTTCGCTGTAAACCAGCATCTGCAGTTCCTTCCTACATCGGACATCACATGCGCCTGCAACCCTTGTCCTTTTTGATAGTAGAATTTGAGAGTTCACGATGTGTTCACAGAGTAGTGTATTGTGCATGGTACATACCACAATCATGGTCACTGTGAGTGTAGGAAATGAATGTTTAGTTTATTGAATAGGGTGCCCATCAAATGTATTACTTTGTCGCATAGTGTTGAACTTCCCGAGAGTTGTTGGAGCAGCACTCCATTACTTTCCTATTTTGCCAGTAGATGATGGGAAGCCTTTGGGGCAATGGGAGTTTTTTTTTTTGCTGCTGGATATCTTGCTTTTGGTCTTCCCTTGTAGTCATAATATTTGTGTATAGTTCGGGTTGATTTTCTGATCAATGGCTGTTGGCGACTGGCAATAACTGGCACTCTTGTGGCACAACTGTTACAAGTCAATTATTATCACGTTCTTTAATGCCGTTTGGGTCCTGCAGTAAGTGAGAGTCTTGATTGGAACTGGACATTATGCAATCAGCAGCAAATGTTCCACTTCTGACTATGCTGAAAGGAAAGTTATTGATGATGCATCTGAAGATGGTTGGGCCTTGGACTCTGCCCTGAGGAGCTCCTGAACCGATGGCCTCAGACGATGGTCTCCAACAATCACAAACATCCTCCTTTACGTGACTACAAAAAGCAGAGTACTTTCCTCTCGAGATACACTGGGTTCAGTTTTACTATGTGTCCATGATACCATACTCAGTCAAATGACGCTTATTTGTCAAGGACAGTCACTTTCACCTCACCTTTGCAATCCAGCTGCAGATTCAGAGAAGAATGATTGGATCGCAATCAACTAGATTATATGGGTTCATATAACAACTAGATGTTTCAGGTTGAAACCCTTCTTCAGACTTCCTCAGATTTGAAGAAGGGTCACGAACTTGCCAACAGTCTGTCTGTCCCTTCCTTCTTTGTGTTTCAACAGTATATGTTACATGTATGTTTCTAGTTTGTTTTATGTGGGGGATGGGGGGGGGGTTGGGAGAAACTTTGCAATTTTTTCTGTATCATATCTCCATCTGCACTGCGGCCTAGCATTGAGGAACAGGCGGCCTTTGTTGGAGACCGACTTCGGGAGCTCCAACCGCGGGAGCCTACGGACCTACCATCGCGGAGCTTGCGATCCCTTTGCCAGGGATCGACCTCGGAGCTCCAACCAAGGGAGCTTGCAGTCCCTGGTTAGAGACTGACTTTGGGAGCTCCAAGCCTCAGGAGCTTCGACCGCCCCGAGCGGGAGCTTCGATCTCCCCGACAGATGGTTCGACTACCCCGACCGCGGGAGAACAAAGAGGAAGAATATTGTACTTTATTGCCTTCCATCACAGCGAGGAATGTGGGGAATCCTCTGTGGTTGACGTTTCCGTCAACTTATGTAGTTGTGTGTCTTGCTGCTCTTTTTTTAGCATGGCTGTATGGTAATTCGCATATCACTGTACCTTAATTGGTACACGTGACAATAAAAGACCTTTGAAACCTTTGAGCTGCAACGTCACCCATTCCTTCTATCCAGAGATGCTGCCTGTCCCGTGTAGTTACTCCAACGTTTTGTGTTTATCTCCGGTGTAAACCAGCATCTGCAGTTCCTTCCTACACAACTGGATTGTATTTCTCTTGTTCTTTTTTTCTCTCTTTCTAATTTTACATCTAGATCCACGTTTATTCATATACTTAAAATCCAGCAATGGAACTATACTATTAATGTACAATGCTACATACCTAGGAGCATTCATATTATAAATGGAGTGGAGCTGAATCAAAGTAGAGCACGACTGGCAGAAGGGGGAACTCCCACTCAACTCTGAAGTCAATTTGGGCATCAGTAAACACTTTATCTTGATGTAGCTTCAAAGCTAAACCCAAATTACATCCATGCTAATCCATGATATCCCTATTTCTATCTTTGCCGACTGCAGTGTTCATGCAACTAGTGTCTGGAATTCTTGCAGAACACGAGAATCAATAACTTGACAACAATATCAAATGCAACACCTGACAAATATTAAACTTCATAATTGGTACTTTGTTGCTATTCAGTTTTAATATTTGTCTGCAGTTTAGCAACCATCGATTCCATAAGGTTTTATGTTCCAAAATATACTTCATTCATAAAATGTTCTAATATAGGGCACTCACAGCACAAAGCATATGATGTAAATCTTGCAAGCAAATGGAATGATATCAGCATGTCAAAACTTTTCCTCACAAACATTCCAAGAATCGTAATTCCAAAGGACTGTTTTTGTTGACCGGGTTCCAAGTGCTCAGTATAATAGGAGGAGGACCCTATACTGCGGCCTTTCCCTACATTGCCCATGTGGTGGTTCCACTCGGCCTCAGTGCATTGTCCTATACTATGCAATGAGCCAGTTTACAATATTCAGTTGTGGATAAGTCTGTGCACTGAAAAACCAGCAAGAGGGTCGTAGCTGGGAGCTGAATATTCAGGGTTACACGTCCTATCGGAAAGACAGAAAGGTGGGTAGAGGGGGTGCGTTAGCCCTGTTGGTTAGGAATTAAATTCAGTCCTTAGCGAGGGGTGACATAGGATCAGAAGATGTAAAGTAATTGTGGGTAGAGCTGAGAAATTATAAGGGTAAAAAGACTCTAATGGGAATTATTTACAGGCCCTCAAACCGCAGCCAGGATATAGGGTACAAGTTACATCAGGAGATAAAATTGGCATGTACATGCAATCCTACGGTGGTCATGGAAGAATCAGGTTGGTACTGGACCCCAAGAAAGGGAATTTGTAGTGTGCCTCAGAGATGGATTTTTTAGAGCAACTTGTAGTGGAGCCTACCAGGGAAAAGGCAATTCTGGATTTAGTGTTATGTAATGAACCCTAAAAGGAACCATTAGGAGGTAGTGACCACAACATGATAAGTTTTTAATCTGCAGTTTTGGGAGAATGGAGAATGAAAATCGGATGAGTTGGATTTAGTAGGGGACCACAGAGGCATGAGGGAGGAGTGGCCTAAATTGTCTGGAAACAACCCCAGCAAGGGGACAGAATGGCAGGAATTTCTGGGATAACTAAAGATGATCTTTTCATCCAATGATCCTAGGAGGAGAAAGAGGCAACGGCTAGAGACAAGGGACGTCAAGGACAGTATAAAATTGTAAAGATTAAGTGGGGAAGCCATGGGGAACTTTAAACAACAGTAGGAGGCAATACGGGGAGAAAAGATGAAATACGTAGTGAGCCAATAATATAAAAAGGATACAAGTTTTCTCATGATAAGTTGGCCATTTAGTGTCGGGGAATTGCAGGATTGAATAATTTTTTGCTTCAGCTTTTGGGACACCAGCAACAGGAAAATTCACGAAGTTCAGGTGTTAGTGGAGTGGCTATTTCTCGGATCTGAAGGTGGGATAATAATCACCTGGACCAGATTGCACCCCTATGCACCCTATGTTCTGAAAGAAGAAAGGTGATTGTGGAGGACATTGACTTGGCTAGAGACAGGAGAACAGGAGATCCCAAGAAGATTGGAAAATTGCCAATATTATCTCCCGCTGCACAAGAAGGGAGCAAAGCTCAGGAATAAGTCCGGGGAGTAAGGCATTATAAAGGATAAAGGAAAGGTTACAGATGGGCTGGAGCAATGGAAAGTCCAGCAGCAGTACAGCCATCCTTCACAAATCCAGAGATATTAAACCCTTGGTGATGCAACTCAATGCACAGCTTGGCAGAGGTACCCCCATAATGATAGCCATCAGAGGAGCACCAGTTTGGGAACATTTTCCATTCCTCACTAGAGATCTGTAATACAGGGGGCCCATGCAGAGAGGAAGGGGGAATGGGCGGCAGAAAAGGGGTCATGATATCTGAGGATGTCAAACGGATTCATCCAGAGCCCATGAGGAAGGGGGGTGGGGGGAGCGGGCACTCAACGGCTGGCCGAGTGTGTGTTATGCCGGGGATTAACACGCAGCTCGTTGAAAACTCCTGTGCAGCTGGCGGGGAGGGATTGTGAAGATTTCGCTTCGGCTCGTTAACTTCAAAAAAGATCTCATTCAGGAAATAATGAATCAAAATGAGGCGATTTTCGAGATTAGGAAATGTGTAAAAACTTCACCATTACGAGTCGTGGTTTTCGAGGAATGTATGAAACACACAAGTAATTACGGACGACATAAACATCCAAAGATCAGAGTTTTATAATAATACTTAGGTGAAGACGCCCTTTGGGTCCCAGCAACACAGGGCTGCTCCCAAACGCTTTGGCCAATAATGACCAATGGGTGTTCTAGGGTTAAGAGCTAGTATGGACATTGTGGTCCGAATGGAAGTCACTCAAGCTAGTTGAGACTCCGGCTGGGCAGGTGGGCCTGGCAGTTGACTCACTATTCCTTAATTTAGGCAACGTGCATTCCATTCCACCAGCAGGGTGCAAGCCACCAAATTCCAGTTTCATACCATTTCAAGCAAGGCACTAAAGACAGTGGTTAACCTCTCCCTCCTCCATCTTGCAGAGACCGAACCACGCCCACACTTGGGTTTTAATACACCCTCCCACCAGAAGGGGCTGGCCTTCATGGCGTTTCCAAAAGCGCAACAGGAAGTGGTCAAAGAAGTGGACTTTTTAATTAGTATAGCAAGGTCAAGGCTTTAATTAGGCAAGCATAATTAGGCAGGCAACTTTAATTAGGCAGGCAATGTTAGCATTTTAGCATTTCCAAACCAAAAGCAACACAGCTTTAGCACTTCCAAACCAAAGGCAACACAGCTTTAGCATTTCCAAACTATATTTTCAAACCACATTAAGGGCACTGGCAGGTCAGTAAAACCACTAACAGTTTAATAGACATGTGTTCAGTGTTATTCACAGCTCAGACTGAGAGACGTGATCCTCTCACTCCCATCTTGCAGAGACTGACTGAGGCACTCAACACTTCCGGGTTTTATAGCCCTCCGGAAGGGGCATGGTCTTCAGGAGAGAGAATCTCAACCTTTTTTAAACACTAATAACTCTTTTATTTTTCATCAATGGGAAAAATCTATTTGTCCTGCGCAGCGGAGGGGGACTCTGAGTAAGATGGCCAAAAATCACAGCCGTAAGTGGCAGCATTTTTCTAAAATCAATATACAGAACAACAGGATGTGGTCAAGATCAGACTTTTAGTAACATAAGATAGATTTTAGGTTTTGTTTAACACTAGACTATGTGGGACCCATTGGGTCCCTGTCACATGGGAGGCTTGGTCCCCAACACAATATTCCACCCCTCACCCGTTCCTCCATCGCAACCCGTTCCCCCAATGCAATATTCCACCACTCACGCTTATCCCCCTTCCATCAAATCCACCCCTCCCTGTCCCCCTCTATCCCACCTTGCCCATCAACCAGACCCCTTCTAACCCCCCTCCTACCATCCTGCACTCCACCATCCCTCTAGCCCACTCCCTCCCTGTCTCTCCACTCTCCCTGTCCTCTCCCCCCTCCATCCCTCAGCCTCTCTCACCCTCCCCCCATCCCTATCCCTCCACCCTCCCTCCCTCCATCCTCCCCCTCTCTTCCCCCCCCCCCCCCCCCCCCCCCCCCCCGTTGCTGTGGGCCAAGCTATGGCGCCCCATCACTCCGTGTAACGCTGCAGTGTGTTAGGGCCGCTCCCGGTGTCCACGCCTGTGGGCAGGAGCCGCTGGAGCGCGGGACACGCGGTGTCCTTCGCCAGTGGGTAGACAGCAGGGCTCGGCGCTGCCCCCCCCCCCATCTCTCTCTACTACCCCATTTCCCGCATCCTCCTCCCCTCACTCCCATTCCCTGCCCCAGCACCTACCCAGGTCGTAGAGCAGCACCAGGCCTGGAACTCATACTCGGCCCGGCCCTGGCTGTAGGCACTTGCGGACGTGGGCCTCGATGGAGCCGGGCTCGCTGTGCCGGGGGAGAGGTGAGGGTGGCGAATGGCCGAGCCAGAGCAGGAAGCGGAGGCTGTGCTGCAGAATGGCGGCGGCTTGGCGGCCCCCGAGTGCTGTCTCAGGCCCCGGGCTTGAGCCCAACTCCAGCCCTCAGCTCGGCCGCCGCCTGGGCTCCAGTCCAGGCCCCGACTTCATCTCCAGGTTCGTCCCTGACCCGGACCCAGGCTCGTCCTTGGTTCCAACCCAGGCCCAGTCCCCGGGCCCAGCCCAAGGCACCACACTCCCCACGAGGTACAGCACGGCCACAGCGCCACTCCTTCGCCATGGGGGCGGGGCTGCTGCTTGGGGCGGGCTGCTTAGGGCGGGATGGGGCTGGGCTGCTTGGGGTCGGGCTGCTTTGGGTCCCTCCAAAAGTCCGGTTGGAAACCTCCACCACGATGGTGCAGGAAGGGGCGGACCGTCCCGGGGAGTGACAGGGAAAGAGACTAATCTGCACAGCGCCGACTGGCAGGAGAAGAGATCAGTCTGCGCATGTGGTTTTTAAGATTTTAAACCACACTAACTTTTAGGACATTCATCTGATCGGAATTAAACTTGGTGGACTCGCAGCATAGGAGAACGGTGAGTGAACTGGCGAAAAATGATAGCGCTATTGCGAACCATTTTTGCGCAAATAGAAAGACCGCCAAACCGGAAGATAACAAGATCAAAGTTTTAGTTATGTACAGATAAGGTAGATTAGATTCACGTAAGGTAGTGAATAGCATTAAGATAGGCAACCTATTAAATATACTTGCAATTACTGTCTGTCTGTATGGTTGTCTCTAAAAGTCTCGTGTTTGTGCCCACAATGTGTCTCTGTGTCATCCGGTTAATTCCTATCTTCTTCCAAATGTTAGGCCACAGCCTTCCCATTTTCACACATCCTACTCTCATTTTTCCCATGGTGGCGATAAACATCTTCCCGTCACATTTCCACCTATATTTCTGAAGTTATTCGTGATTAAAGCTTTAAAAATGCCAACTTTAACTAGATTTTAACTGTTAAAATCCTTCCTCCCAGCTTCCACCACACATCGATACAAAGTTGCAAGACAGGAACACTCTGAATTTCACCTCAATGGGATATTTTGGAGCTGGAGGGCCAATTGGTATTGCATTTGGAGCTGCTGCAGCAGGCAGGGGAGATGCAATTGGATTTTTTTTAAGTTCACCACTCAGTGAGGCAGGGGAGTGCTGGAATCTTACGTTCGGGAGCGGCTTCAGTAGCGTTGGGGGAACGGGTGAGTGAATGAATATAGCGGTTGGGGGAGCAGACCCAATGGGTCTGCACTTGGTCTAGTTATATATTATTGGTTAAACAGCATGGATAAACCAATAACCCCCCCCCGATCTGTACTCAATGAACAGTTTATCAGAAGGTATTCAAGGTTTCAAGGTCAGTTCATTGTCACATGTACCAATTAAGGAACAGTGAAATTCGAACTTGAATGGGTTTCACACCACAACCCAGCTGAGGTCCAATGCCCCAAAACACAATCCACAATTTGTCGAAAAGTCTCTCCAAACAAATGGTTCAGCATGAAAATGTTATACCTCAGGGATAGAATAGTAGAGGATTCTAATGCTTTACTGTGGTGCACCAGTTTTTACACTGGGGCCCATCCTATCCTGGTAATTGAGGAATCACTGCTCTATTTAAAATAAATCTATGCTAACTATGTATTTATGAGGCACTTTTCATACTCTCATAGACAATAGATGCAGGAGTAGGCCATTCGGCCCTTCGAGCCAGCACAGCCATTCACTGTGATCATGGCTGATCATCCACAATCAGAACCCCGTTCCTGCCTTCTCCCCATATCCCTCGAATTCGCTATCTTTAAGAGCTCTATCTAACTTTCTCTTGAAAGCATCCAGAGAGCTGGCCTCCACTGCCTTCTGAGGCAGAGAATTCCACAGATTCACAACTATCTGGGTGAAAAAGTTTTTCCTCATCTCCATTATAAATGGCCTACCCCATTCTTTAGGTATGTTACAAAACTTGCCTTTAGCAGTTCTGTCACTGGCCATGTGCGCGACTTTGGCGCCTTTGAGGGGGGGGGGGGCAGGGTTAAAATGCGGTTTTCCCCTGCCTTCTGGAATTATATTTTCTCGGGGTGCGAACTTTTGCTAAAGATTTGTTCCGACTGCCGGTATGTGAATTTTTATTTATTTATTTATTTATTTTTAATAAATCGCCCGACTATTTCAGTGCTGAGTAAAATAAAAATTAGCTTCTAATGCAGTGAACGCCGACAATGGGGATGGATTTTACGTAGGGAACAGGTAAAGAGAAGCTGTTTATTTTTACATATAAACTTGCTTGTTAAGATGACCTTAATCCAAATTTCATGTTGCGAAACGGTGATTTATTCCCCATACGAACCAGCAGTATTTTTCCTGCCGATATGGGGTTTAAATTCACCGCAACCGCAATGTTCCAATCCATCGCGTTCCATAAAATCCCATTCGCAAGCTGATTTAAATGGCCATTAATTTACGGGCATTAAACACTAAATTCCTTCAATGAATGACAATTAGATTTAAAAATCATGTTATATTGTGAATTCTTGTGTGAATGTTATTTGGACACTTAGGCTTTTTAAAAAATGTTAATATTTTCTTAAGAAATGGATAGATGTTTAGATCTAGTAATTGAATTTTGTAATTAGCTACAATTGGGTAACTAACTAATTATATGGTTTAATTTCAGGCATCCAAGTAAGATTGTTTCATATTTGTTTCAGAATGCTTCAATCTATAATAACTGAAAATGTCTTTCAGTTCTCTTAATTTTTAAGAAAGTTATGGGCTTTTGACTGTCCTCGATCACAACTTTTGTGTTAAGTCAATGGAAAAACAATAGGGAACAAGATGCTAATTTCCGAGTATGAAAATGGCCATAACTTATTTTATACTGAAGATATGAAAGTGAATTAGGTGTCAAATTAAACTTCCTTTTATGCTTTATTTGATGGGATAAATTGCAGACTTGATTTTTAAAATCTCAAAATTTTGTAACATTGCTACATTCTTAAACTGTGACCAAACCTGTTTATAATCAATGGAGTATTTTTGGGGAGGATAAATACTAGCCAGGTTAAATACTAGCCAGGTAAACAGAGATAACTTTTCCTTAAAGGAATGTTATGGGACCTATAGTACTTGAGTATTTTATTTAATCTTGACTCAGCAACGAATATTGTCATTGAGATCACCTCCGTGTTGTGATTTGCCCCCATCGTCTCATCTAAACTTAATATACTTCCAACATCCCACTTACTTTCTTGCATTTTATTGGTTGCGACCCCTCCCCCGCCCCCTCAGTCTGAAGATGAGTCTCAACCCGAAACCTCACCGATCCATGTCCTCCAGTGATGCTGCCTGGCCCGTTGAGTTACTCCAGCACTTTGTGTCTTGCTTTATTGATTGATGCCTCTGTGCTTTAAAACAATTTCCTTCCACCCGCCCCCTACTGAAATATATTGTACACACAGGCACATAATCGCATCATTTTACAAAATGAATAGAGTTCCCCCCTTCAGCGGGAAGTAGGAAAATCGCGCCCCCTCCTCCCGGCAATAAAAGACTCATTAGCCTTTCTCAAATGGAACCCCGTGGTTCCGAAACGTGAGATTCTGAGAAAGTGGTTTCCTCAATTGACCTCTGATTCGTGAAAACGCTTTCCCGGGTCTTGTTCAAATCGAAATCGTGGCCTCAGTGAGGCTGATTTTCGTTCAGCCAGCAGTCAGCCCACCCCAGTGTTCCTCTCTGCCAAGTATCTCTCTCTCCATGTGTCCCATTCTGCAGGGAACTGCATGGATTCGAGTCCTCCTGCGGCTGGTTTCCATTTAACCCCCACCACGTAACTCTCATTTCACCCCGCTGAGAAATGGCATTTAATTTGTCCCTAGTGCCTACATTCTGCTTCCCTGTCCTTTCAAAGTCCGACATGTAGCCGAGCGGGCTTCAGACAGCTCGCCGTTATCCCCATTGAGATATTCTCAAAGCAACAAGCGTTCGTCCGGGAAGATTGATCTCTGATGGGCAGGAGGGAGGGGGGATTGTGGAGTTCTTATTAACTAGGATTTTGCTAAATAAATGACCGATGTTTTGAAACATGGAGAGAACAGCTGAAGATACAATGAAAGTGAACAAACGGCGTTTTAAACCAGGAACAAAGTGCCCAAAGCTTCACGATGCTAGAAATGATCGCCGGGCTTACCTGGGTCGTGAAAGGGCACAAGGGCAAAGTTGTACAGGGGCTTCTTGGGTCGACTGAGGGACGTTTCCAAAATCTTGGAGGCTCCTTCGATGACTTGGACCAAGTCATCGTACATGGAGCCGGTGACATCGAACACGAAGGCGAGGGTGGAGGCTCCCTCCGGGACGTCCGGCGCCTTCTCCTCGCCCCCGGGAACATCCAGAGCGGCCGAACGCGAGAGCAGGACAAGGCTCGCCGTGAAGGTTTGAAGCAACCACTTCATGGTCGTTGGCACGGTCGGCTCAAACAAGGGCAGAATAGCTTCCACCCAAAAGTCAAACGACGCGTAAATCTTGGCGATGCATTAAAAAAAAACAAAAAAAAAAACTTTGATCTGCGAGGCAACAGAAAAAAATAAACGTTTCTCTCCTCTGGTTTGACTTTCTCCAAAGGTTGGTCCCCTGCCCGGTCGCGCCGTCCCTCTCACTTGCACAGTGAGACCGGTTGAAGTGGCCAGATGCAGGGAGCAGCCTGGCTGTGGGAGGATTTGATTCAGACTGGAGCTCGACTGTTCGGCTCAGCCCCTTCCCTCTCCTCAACGAGGCAAGATGATACCCCCGGTGAGCGCTGTGTGCCGATTGGAGCACATTTCACTGGGATTTTAGGGGCCCGCTTTGGGGCGAGTGCTAAGTTTAAAGGTCAGCTCTTTTAGTACTGTGTGTTGACTCCAGGGATCAATGGAAAAGGCATCGAGCGCTCAGCACTTTGTTTTAACAAAAGTTTATATATTTTTTTCCTGAAGCGAGCTCGGTGATTACAAGTATGTTTGTGATTAAAATTGACGGAGTTGTGCTGGGAGCCGACATTTAATCACATCACTAGTTGCAGAACAGAGTTAATTACAAGAAAACAGATTAGCTCTTGGTAATTGATGAAGGCGCGGACGTGGGGCTAACACTTAGCGGACATGCCGGAGAAAATAGAAGAGACAGGGTCATCACTGACACCAACCAGCTCAACTCTGAAACTGTACCTGATTGCTGCCGGTTTCTGGACCCAGCCAGCGAATTCCGCGCTGGTAGCCTTGTGTTACTCAATGCACACTGGTGCTTTTAACACAGGGTAAATAGCGATACCATTTTTAGACGGACAGCACTTTTCCACAAACTGAAACGAGAAGGCATTTTTTCAGTGGGGTTGTTACTAAATATACAGATCTCTAAAAGAGACAAACGGAAAAATTAAATTCCGGATCTGAGTTGCAATGTGACGCTCTTTGTCTTCCGAACACTGCTGATATGTTAAGTGGAGCACTTTCGTGTTAGCAGTAATTTATCTGCTGAGCAGCCATTAGTAATATTAATAATTTCCTGTATAATATCTTACTGCATCAATAATTATATATAAACTACTTAAGGTACAGTTAGGTTATTAAAATATTCCCTATTAACTTCCATAGATGTCCATTGCATAAAACCTTTAATAAAGGAAGGCAGTAGCTTCTACAATAAGGCTCATACTTCAAAGCTACACAGATCAAGTCAAGTCGTCAAGAGAGTTTATTGTCATGTGTCCCAGATAGGACAATGAAATTCTTGCTTGCTGCAGCACAACAGAATATTGTAGGCATAAATACAGATCAGATCAGTTCAGTGTGACACACATAAATAAACAGATAAAGTGCAATAGGCTGTTATAGTTCTGAGTTTGTTTGAAGTTGTGTTTCATAGTCTGATGACTGTGGGAAGTGGCTATTCCTGAACCTGGATGTTGCAGATTTCAGGCTCCTGTACCCTCTACCTGATGGCAGCAGAGAGATGAGTGAGTGGTCAGGATGGTGTGGGTCCTTGATGATGCTGGCAGCCTTTTTGAGGCAAAGCCTGCCATAGGTCCCCTCAATGGTAGGGAGGTCAGATGGTGGACTGAGTAGTGTTTACAACTTTTTGCAGCCTTTTCCGCTCCTGGACGCTCAGGTTGCCGTACCAAGCCACGATGCAACCGGTCAGCAAGCTCTCTACTGTGCACCTGTAGACGTTCGAGAGAGTCCTCCTTGACATACCGACTGTCCGTAATCTTCTCAGGAAGTACAGGAGCTGATGTGCTTTCTTTATGATTGCATCAGTGTTCTGGGACCAGGAGAGAACTTTGGAAATATGCACGCCCAGGAATTTGAACTTCTTGACCTTTTCCACCATCGACCCATTGATATAAATGGGACCATGGGTGCCCATCCTTCCCCTTCCAAAGTCCGCAATCAGTTCCTTGGTTTTGCTGGTGTTGAGAGCCAGGTTATTGTGTTGGCACCATTTGCTAAATCGGTCAATCTCACTTTTATACTCTGACACGTCCCCATCAGTGTTACGTCCCACAACAGTGTTGTCGTTGCCAAACATGATGATGGAGTTCGCACTATGTCCGGCTACGCAGTCATGAGTATAGAGTGAGTACAGCAGGGGGCTGAGCATGCAGCCTTGAGGTGCTCCCGTGCTAATTGTTATCAAGGATGACACATTTTCACCAATAGGGGCAGACTGTGGTCTGTGAATGAGAAAGTCGGGGATCCAATTGCAGAGGGATGCGCAGAGACCCAGATCTGAGAGCTTGGTAACCAGCTTGGACGGGATGATGGTATTAAATGGTGAGCTGTAGTCAATGAATAACAGCCTGACATATGAGTTTTTGTTGTCCAAGTGGTCCAGAGCGGAGTGGAGAGCCAGTGAGATTGCATCCACCAGACCTCAGAAGTGAGAGGTTGAAAATGTCCGTAAAACCTCCAGCCAGTTGGTCCGCACAGGTATTTAGAACACGACCAGGTATACCATCAGGTCCAGGCACTTTCCGAGGATTCACCCCTCTGAAGGATCTTCTGATGCCAGCCTCTGTGACTGTGACCAAAATACCATCACGGCGAATGGGGGCTCGGGAAGGCACATCAGTGCTCTCCCTATCAAAGTGTGCGTAAAACGCACTGACCTCGTCAGGGAGTGATGCTTTGCTGACATTTGAGCTGCCTCCTGATTTTGCCTTGTAGGAGGTGATTACATTCAAGCCCCGCCACAGTTGCCGAACATCCATATCATCCTCCAGCTTGGAGCAGAAGTCCCTTTTGGCCTTTTTGATGGCCTTACCAAGGTCGTATCTGGACTTCTTGTAGACCTCTTTATCACCAGACCTGAATGCCCGGGATCTGGTCTTCAGAAGAATGCGAATCTCATGGTTCATCCAAGGCTTCTGGTTAGGAAACACTCGGAAGGTTTTTGTTGGGATGCAGTCCTGCACACATTTCTTTATGAAGTCTGTAACGACTGTGGCAAATTCATTCAGGTCCGTTGCCGAGTCCCTGAACATTGCCCAGTCTACAGATCTGATGCTTCTAGATACATCTTAGATCATATTATGTTCTTTCAAACATGGCGATCGTCTATGGACATAAACCATTCCATTGGTGAGCACAATGGGAACGGTTCACTTGGTGAAAGGTGATGGCAGGATCTGTGATCAGGAGGACTCCCTAAACTGTGACAAGAACACGTCTGCTGTGGTATCTGTGATATGCTGAAACAATTAAATTTGGGTTGTCACTTGGGTGAAGAATGTTATTTACTGTTGAACCAAAGAATCAGAGAACTTTGCCACCCTGAACGCATTTACACATCCCTTCAAATTTCTCTTGAAGTGTAAATAGTAAACACTCTTTGCTGTTTGCAAGACATTGCAATGTGCAGCTTGGCCATCACGTTTGCCTACAATTTAACTGTTCAAACTATTTCACTGGGAGTGTGAGAAAGGTGTTTTGTATTTGGAAATTGGCACTCCACTGTTCTTTTTCTCACCAGAACATTTTGACATCCTGACCAAAGTTGGAAGCTAGTTGAAAAGACCATCTTACAGGGGTGCGTTATTGTAAAGAAATGAAATGTTTGTACTGAACTACAACGAAAAGGAATTATACTTCAGAATCTCTTGTGAAAAGCGATTGAGTTGAAAAACGTGGCTTATCTCTACAAATGTTTAATATTATATTTGGGATTTGGTGGGTTTGGTAGAAGTAAAAAAGATGAAATATCTAGACTATTGCATGATTAGCCTCTACAGCAAGGGAAAGTGAATTTGTCAAAAATGTATTTTGTTGGAACATCCTTAAAACAGTAGCTACTTTAAAAAAATTAAAGAGATTGTTAGGCTTTTCTCTTGGATTAGCTCCCTCCAATAAATGTCAGATATTAGAGCCTATTTCAAATTATGGAACACACCAGTCTCTGCTGGCAGCATCTGCCTTGAAAATAACTTAAGATATGCCTCCCTCTGCTGGTAGATGGGCCACATCGGGTAAATTGATTCCTAACGATGGATATTTCTTCATGGTGTTTCAGATTATCAGTTCACATGGTGGTTGCAAGCATCATCTGATAACAGCACAGTAAGGCATCTCGGACCTCAATAAGCAATGAGACAAATGGTGTATCTAATATAAATTCAGTATCACTTTGCTTGGTAGCCCAACCTAATCCTGTGGCTACTCAGAAGGATTTAGCATTACCAAACCACCATTGATATGAACATAAAAATCTCCAGTGCGCTGATCTGGATCATGTCACACATGTCCACTTACTCCATCGGTATCATGCTCCTGTATGTGTCCAAATGTTAAAACCTCCTGCCTAAGCAAGACCCTTTAAGTGTATCTTTTCCTCTGCTCTTCTAGAAATGTTTGAACGTTCTTCATCCAACAGACTTTCTGTCCCAAATTTACATCAACTTGGATCTTTCAGTTCTCTTCATACATATTTTTTCCTCTCTTAATTATTACAACACAGACAGAGGCCATTTGGCCAACTGGGAGCATGACATTTCCCAGAAGATCCCATTCCTCCCTCATTTTCCTGTAGTCGTACAACCTATCCACCCTTTCATGTCCATCAACTTCTCTGATTATTTTGCTGTTTACCTACACTGATGGGTTATTTACAGAAGCCAATTCATTTACCAGCACATTTTGGGGATATGGGAGGAAACCAGAGTGTTGTGCAGAAATCCATGTTGTCATGAGAAGAACAGTTCCTGCTATTGCCTATTAAGTGTTTGTGTATTTTTTTGTGGTAATATGATTTTTGTTTGGGTTTACTTGCATATTCTAAAAATGTGCATGTTAGTAGATTAATTGATCACTGTAAATTGCCCCTAATGTGTAGAGTAGTGCTGGAAAGTAGCTGATGGAATGTGGGAAGAAGGAAATGGGTTAGGATAAGATTATTGTAAAATTAGTGCTTGGTACTGACTCAGTATGCTAATGAGCCTGTTTCCGTTCTGTACCTCTCTACGACACTATGATTATAATGTGCAAACTTCACAAAGATAGCACCCGAGGGAAATCCAGGTCTCTGGAGCTGAAACACAGCACCACTAACTAGTGTGCAACTGAGCCAGCCTGACCAATAAACCCTTTTGGAAGTGACCTTCTGTTTCCAGTGAAATTATATCACTCAGCCTGTGTCCCACCATAAAGTATTAAACTGGCCCAGACCGAGCCGATTCCCAGAACGAGGACTAATAACTATTACTGTTGTCCACGGAGCCAGTGTAGGTGCATAGGAAGGAACTGCAGATGCTGGCTTCAACCGAAGATAGACACAAAAGGCTGGAGTAACTCAGCAGCAGCCCAGCAGCTGATCCAACCAAACTGACGAATGGACCTGATGAACTCAATGTTAAAACAAATACTGGACGAGGAGTAAAGAGGAGAAAAAAAGTCTGTATTTAGAGGGAAGGAAAAGAGACAGAAAGGGGAAACGGGAAAAATGTAAATTTCAAACTAGTTTTTCAAAGATCTCCTCATATAATTTGTAATCAAGAAGAATGAAAACCCACACGGTTTATTTTAATTTGCAAAAGGCACGATGGCATAGTGGTCGAGCTACTGTCTTACAGCGGCAGAGACCGATCGTACTAAAGGTGCTTGTCCGAACGGAGTTTGTATGTTCACCCTGTGACCTGTGTGAGTTTTCTCAGAGATCTTCGGTTTCCTCTCACACTCCGAAGACGTACAGGTTTGTAGGTTAATGGACTTGGTATCAATGTAAAATTGTACCTAGTGTGCATTGGGTACTGTGAATGTGCGGAGGTCGCTGTTCGGTGCGGACTCGGTGGGCCGAAGGGCCTGTTTTCGCGCTGTATCTCAAAACTAAACTAAATTAATAATCATCATATGATCAAAATAATACTTACTGCGATCATCACCAGTGCAAGTACCCTTTAATGGGCAATTCACACACACAAGTGCACAATTTCAAGAAAAGCACGGAAATATTAAACCTGGTGGTGATGGTTTTTAGGGTCCTGTACCTTCATCCCATGTAATAGGAAAATGACAGTGCGGTCAGGATGATACGAGTCTGAAAATATTGGCTGCTTTGTTTTAAGGCAACGTCTATCTCCAAACTTCCCTCCTCTATCTTTCTCTCCATCACGGACAAAATGAATCACTACACTCCCAGTCCTGGTGTCTACCGAATTCACCTGTACCCTCATCTTCTCAATTGCTGCAGCTATGCGCTTCAATACCTGGTTATGCTGCCAAGTATACCGACCCTGAGAAAGATTAGTCCTACATCCTGACAAAACTTACCTCAACGTTGCCACCTCTGAACACAAGGGACAAGCCGGCTCCCCGCCTACCTATTGTTTGGGGTTCTGCGGTGATGGCAACACATCATAAAGAATTATGCGTCAGAACCCTAAATACAATCAAAACTTTTGATATTTTAATACAATTTACAAGCTCTCCTAAAAATCATTGTAACCACATAAAAATTAAATAATTATGCTTGGTATCCATTTTGATGAGATCCCACTGATCATTGGGATTTGTGTAAAACGAATTAAATAAACCTAATAGCTCAATTTCCAGGATATAATTTCAAAATGATGGATTTTTGGAAGTAAATATTAGTTGTTGCATTTAAAGTGGTTATATTGACACTTGCGTATTAATATGGTTCTAGGTGCAATTTGACAAAAATACATATTTGATGCCTAATAAATCAATATTAAATAAAAGGAAATACTGTTGAAGGGACAATATCTAGTTCAATAAGAAGTTATGTTGAAAATGCCTAAATCAGAGAAGAACAGGAATTATAAAGCTTAGTTTGCTATAATTTGAGGAATGTCAGAGTATCCAAATGATAAACTCATGCCAGAAAGCGCATGCTTTCAATGGAGCAAAGATACCTGGATAATAGTTTTTCCTTCCTCCAGACATCCCAATGTTTTCACAACTTCTAGAATCATTTCCCCGAAGTCCAACTTTTAATCATGATGGGATTTTCTTTTGTTCACCGGTTGAGTAATGATACCATTATCAAGAGAGCGCGCTGGGCAGAACTTTAAATCTCTAGCTTGGATCAGGGCAGTAAATTAAGATAATTCATTAATTCAGGGCACTTCAATGAAATTACTCTGATCTCATGCTGAAAATTAAAATCTTACTGATGCACTTAAATTTATAGTCTACAATTTTCTTTAAATTCAGGTATTCTGCTGGTTCGGAGATTTTCTCTGTCTTTGCTTGATTTGTTTATATTTCGGACTGGCCGAGTGACAACAAGTACTCAGCGGTCTTGTAAAATTATGGGAACACTGGAAGAAAAATTATCAGAATCCTTGATGTCCAAGGAATGCAGGATACAGCAGTAATGATAATAAACCAGCAAACTACTACTCACCTTTAGAGGTTAATTTTCCTCACAGTACAGTCATATCAATGACCAAGGAAGGAAAACTGCCACACATAAGGCAATGACTTCAATGCAGACTTTGGAAAAAAATCAAAGGACTCCACTTCAGAGCTAATGTTCAGCTGAGGTGAGAGACGCAAGGAACTGCAGATGATAGATTCGCAAGTAAAACACAAAGTGCTGGGGTTACCCAGCTGGTCAGACGCCATCTTTGGAGGAAATAGACAGGCAATATTTTGGTGCAGAACTCTTCTTCAGTCCTGGCCTGAAACATCAGATGTCCATTCTCTCACGGATGCTGCCTGACCCGCTGTGTTATTCCAGCACATGGTGTTTTTTCAATTAAGATGATGAGGCACAATAAGCACAACTTGGATTTTTATAGCACCTTTAATTCCTATTTCTTTTTGCAGTAAAACTAACAAAAATTATGGATTGTAATAACATGACACCTCTTGCCGAAATGCCCTAGGCTTTAATTAAGCTGCTCATATAATTCAGTTTGTCGAATTAGTGCACAATTAATGACTTCAGGAAGTGTGGTGGAGGATATGGTACAATGGTGCCAAAGTGGAGATGGTTGAAAGCTTGAAGTTCCTAGGCATTAATATTACCAATGATCTGTCACTAACCATACTGATGCAACAGCTGAGAAGGCACACCAATGCCTCTTTATCTTTGGGTGACTGAGGAAATTCAACATGTCTCTAGTGACTCTCACAAACTACTAATGGGCCTGTCCCACTTAGGCGATTATTTCGGTGACTGCCGGCAACTATCATAGTTGTAGCAGGTCGCCGAACAAATGGCGACTGGATCCCCCCTACGACTATGTCTACAACAACCTTCCATCTAGTCGATGTCAAGCTACGGCAGGCTCCCGACAACCGGCGACCCATTAGGACGTCCACCTACAACCACACCTATGACAACCGACGTCCAACCACGACAAGCTACGACAAGGTAGTCGCCAATGGAATTCACCAAAGTCAGTACCGGTGACAACCTACGTCATCCTGGTGACAACCTACGACAGCACCTACGTCAGGAGAAGTCCAGCTACGTTCATTGGCGTCAAGCCAACTATCGCCAAAAAGTTTTGAACATTTCAAAATCCAGCGGCGACCAGAAAAACGCTACGATTCTTTGGGCGACTGAGGAGACTACTCACGACCATACAGGCGACACCCGGGCGTCCATGTGGCGACAGCATAGTCGCCTAAAGAATCGCCTAAGTGGGACAGGGGCATACAGATGCATCATAGAAACCATACTGTTGGGTTTCTTCACAGCTTGGTTTGGGAACAGCTCTGCGGGAATTGAGAAGGATGAGAGGGCATCTTATAGAAATGTATACAATTATAAAAGGACTGGACAAGCTAGATGCAGGAAAAATGTTCCCAATGATAGAGGAGTCCAGAACCAGGTGCCACATTCACAGAATAAAGGGGAGGCCAACTGAGCTGAGAAAAAAACGTTTTCACCCAGTTGTGAATTTGTGGAATTCTCTGCCACAGAGGGTAGTAGAGGCCAATTCACTAGGTGAATTTAAAAGAGAGTTAGATAGAACTCTGGGGGCTAGCAGAATCAAGGGATATGGGGAGAAGGCAGGCAAGGTTACTGATTGTGGATGATCACAATGAATGGTGGTGCAGGCTTGAAGGGCCAAATGGCCTCCTCCTGCACCTATTTTCTATGTTTTCTATGTCTATGTTTCTGTGCTCAAGACCGCGAGAAATTGCAGAATGGTAGATGTAACCCTGACCATCGCACAGACCAGACTTCCTGCCATTGACTCAAACAACACTGCGCGCTGCCTTGGAAAAGTAGCCAACACAATCAAAGACCTGTCCCACCCGATCATTCCTTCTTCTCTCTGCTCCCGTCCAGCTGAAGGTACAGAAGCTTAAAAGTACGCACCATCAGACTCAGGCACACTTTATTCCCCTCTGTTATCAGGCTTCTGAACGGTACTCCCAAGACTATTACTGTCCGATTCACCTCAACCCCATTGTGAACTTTGGACTTTGTCTATAGGATAAATGCGCTACAATACAATTACATTCTGCACTCTGTATCTTCCCCTTTGCTCAATTTATTGGGTTAGACTTGATTGTATTTATGCATAGTATTATCTGATCTGATTGGATACCATGCAAAACAAACCTTTTCACTGTACCTTGGTACACATGACTATAATAAATCTAAACTTAAAACATACAAATTTCTGTCTTGCCAACTAAGCACTGAATTGTTCCCCACAGTGTGGAGAACGCCCTTTGGCCCAACTCGTCCATGTCGACCAAGTTGCCCTCTAAATCTTTTCTATCCATCCACTTGTCCAAATGTTTTTTAAACATTCTAATTGTACACACCGCTATAATTTCCTCCAGCAGCATGTACCACGTCCCCACCACCCTTTGTGTGAAAACCTTGTCCCTCGGGTCCTTAAAAGGTAGATATCACATTCCCATTGTGAGGTCCTCGGCAAGGTGAGCTATAAATGTTATATAAAGGGATTAGTTCAGAGATTCAGCGCGGAAACAGGCCCTTCGGCCCACTGGGATCGCGCCAGCCTGCGATCCCCACACATTGACGTTATCCTACACCCACTAGGGACAATTTTTACTTTTACCAAGCGAATTAACCTACAAACCTGTACGTCTTTGGAATGTGGGAGGAAACCGAAGATCTCGGAAGAAATCCACGCAGGTTACGGGGAGAACGTACAAACTCCGTACAGACAGCGTCCGTAGTCGGGATGGAACCCGTGTCTCCAGCGCTGCATTCGCTGTAAGGCAGCAACTCTACCGCTGCGCCACTGTGACTGCCCAGGGATAAGCTCCATGTGCATTTGGAAAAGGAGTTTAGTTTATTTAAGTCTAGTTTACAGTCATGTGTACCGAGGTACAGTGAAAAGCTTTTGTTGCATGCTAAACAGTCAGCAAAAATATTGCTGAACAAGTTATCAATTTGCTGCTATTCCACGCCTCCAACTGAACCACATGGACTTGGACTCAAGGTCAATAAAGTTTAACTCACTGCGCTATTGTCATTACTGCAATAATCACAGGTACGAGATGCTGTGATGAAAGATATCATTTTTTGTGACCGTGCAAATGTTTTAGCATTTGCAATGCAACACTCCCATTTTTGCAGGGATATTTGCAGCCAATTTTATTCTTCTGCATAAAACAGCTGTGGGATAGCTTTGCTATTGACAATGTTTCCTGTGCAATTTTCTATACATCAGAGAATTCTGCAGAGCAGCCACCAGTGTAAGTGGAGAAACTACTCGGAAAAATCAGGCTGCCTTGAGGCTGTTGAGAGCTGCTCTTCCTTTTTCGGCTCTAAGCACTGAAATGAATAACAGAAGCCTGGGCTGACTGAGAGAAAGGAAAAATAATGCAAAGAACTAAGAAGCACAGGGCAATTGGGAGTAAAGAAAAGTAAACAGAGAGACAGGAAAAATGAAGAAATAGAAATATAGATTCACAAAATGTAAAACAAAGCCACCTCGCAAAACAGGTACACAGGGAAATTCCAAGAAGACAAACACAATGAGAGAAAGGATTAAGAGCTAAATATTAAAGAATTAACTTAAAATACATTTCACAGGGCAATCAATTATAGAAATGGCATAAATTAGCAATGTTACAACATTTTGAGATTTTAAAAATCAAGTCTGCAATTTATCCCATCAGATAAAGCATAAAAAGAAGTTTAATTTGACACCTAATTCACTTTCATATCTTCAGTATTAAAAAGGTTATGGCAATTTTCAAATTCTGAAATTAGCATCTTGTTCCCTATTGCTTTTACATTGACGTAACTCAAAAGCTGTGATCGAGGACAGTCAAAAGCCCATAACTTTCTTAAAAATTAAAGAGAACTGAATGAAAATTTCAGTTATTATAGATTAAAGCATTCTAAAACAAATATGAAACCATCTTACTTGGATGACCTGAAATTAAAGCATATAATTAGTTAGTTACCTAATTGTAGCTAATTACAAAATTCAATTACTCGATCTAAACATCTATCCATTTCTTAAGAAAAGGTTAACATTTTTAAATAGCCTAAGTGTCCACATAACATTCACACAAGAATTCACAATGATTTTTAAATCTAATTGTTATGAATTTATAGGCCAAATGGAAGAATTTTAGTGTTTAATTCCCGTAAATTAATGGGCATTTAAATCATCTTGCGAGTGAGATTTTGTGATCGCGATCGTTTGGAACGTTGCAGTTGTGGTGAATTTGGCATATCGGCAGGAAAATACTGCCGGTTCATATGAGGCCATAATCACATTTTCACCGATGAAATTTGGATTAAAGTAATCCTAAGAAGCAAGTTTATATGTAAAATAAACGACTTACCTTATGATTTGTCCCCTACGTGAGATCCGTCCCGTTGTCGGCGTTCACGGCGTAAGAAGTAGCTTTTTTATTTTACTCCAGGGATTAAATTGTCCCGCGATTTAAAAAAAAACTTCCGAGAACGCAAGTCGGATCGATTATTCTTCAACAGCTTAACAGCCTGAGAAAGATCGACTCCGACAGGCAGTAGAAAACGGCATTTTAATCCCGCCCCCCCCCCAAAGGCGCCAAAGTCGCGCACATGGCCAGTGGCAGAACTGCAGCGCGGCTGAAGGTAAGTGTTGTAACATACCTACATAAATGCAAATCAGATATTAAGGTAAATATGTTTTCAAAATGAATTGTTGATTGATACTTTATTATAGCATGTGACGGGATGCAAGCAGAAGCCTCCACGTGGCGCATCCCGGGCAATGCTGACTACAGGAACTGTACCACAGTGACTGACTGAAGTAGCCAATTCTGCAACCACCGACCGTCAACCGTCACTGACCGACCGGAAAGACGTGATATAGAAGATGGCCGGACACGAGGAAGAAGAAGATAGCATGTGACATGTCACAGTGGAATTCCACAGTGTTTTGCATAAGGTATGCAAAGAGTCGCCACATATAGAGCGCTGACAAAGTTACAAAGTATTCAATATAGTCCCCAATGGTCCCTCTTTGTTCTCGCCGGCGCATCCTCGACCAATCTCCAGCACCCACCACGTCCTCAGCTGCCCACCGCAAGCCCTCTCATGGACGGCTCCACGGTGCTGGGTGGGAGCATCCGATGGCCTTCCTCGCTCTCCAGTGGCTCTCCTTACTCCCTGGCGGCTCTCCTCGCTCTCCAACGACCCACCTCGCCCTCGACCGATGCTGACGGGAGCCTCTACGCTCTTGTGACGCAGGTCCCGTCGACGTCCTTGGCGGGCGAGCCGGGCCAACCGGGTGGGTCCGACATCCCCAGTGGGTGAACCAGGCCTACTGGAGGGCCTGGCTCCATTCACCGGGTACCAACTTAAAACAAATGCCATTGGGCAATCAATTGTAGAAATGACATAAAATACAAATAAAATATATTGTTCTGTTTACTCACACCAATATCTACATATATGGTAGTGTTGTATCTGCCTCTAATCAAAGTATAAAATCTAAGCTGCCTCTCCCATGAAGTACTATTGGATTTACTGCTATTTGTTATAAATATTAAACCAAAATCTAGTCTGCCCTCTCAAAGAAAGGCATCAAAAATCCTTGACACTATTGAAAGAATACGAGAATAAGTTGGGTTAATTTAAGTTAAAATAAGGACTGTTAACCTATACCTGGATCTACTCCCCGTGTGAATTTGATGTTGTATAGTTCAAACATTAACTGGAAATACTAAAATTCAGAAGTCATATTGATTTTCCTAATTTCATCATCTTTAATGTGCCATTTCATTTAGTATTAGAGTTAGCCCTGGAAATGATTTAGTGTCCAAGTGGGGAATAGGGACAGGATGGATGATACAAAATATTTTATTGCTGTTTAAGCTATTTGGCAAATTGTAAGTTATCGTCTAATGATGCTCCACAGTGGGATCAACATGCTGCTCTGAGGGCCTGGCACATCTGCTAAAATCCTCATTGGTAAGGTCCCCTGGACAAGTCAACAGAACAAATTTATGAGCAAGAAAAAGAGGAAACATAGCTTTGTTTCGCACAAAGAGCTTTCAAATTATGTGGGTTAATTTCTAATCTCTGGTGTTCAAATAAGAATAAAAGAGAGAAGTATAAGCAAACACGGCAGATTTTTGCAAAGTCTTCCTTTAATATGACCTAGACTAAGTGGGACCCGTTGGGGGTGTGTGTGTGGACGGGGGGTTTGTGGGGGGGGGGGGGGGGGTGTGTGTGTGTGGGCGGGGGGCAGGTTATGGGTGCAGGGAGGGGTTGTGGGGGTGGGAGGTGTGGGGGCGGGGGGGGTGTGGGCAGGTGGGTGTGGGCGGGGGTGGCTGTGTGTGGGCAGGGGGGTTGTGGGCGGGGGGGTGTGTGGGGGGGGGGGGGCAGGGGGGAGTGGGGGTGAGGGGAGTGAGCTCAGAGAAAAGACGGGGAAGAGCCATGGGGGAGAGCGGGGCATCATGGCGAAGAGGGGGGCATCACGGGGGAGGGGGGAGGAGCCAGAACGGGGACCAGAGGGGTAGTGGCTGTAATTGGCGGTGCGATGGGGGCTCAAAGCAGTCGTTGGTCATTATCCTCCGCTGGGATCAGAGTCTCCGTTTCCCGTTATCGATATCGGCAACATGTCTGACTCTGGACTGGGCTAGGTCTCCGACTCTGGGCTGGGCTGGGTCTCCCATGCTGGGCTGGGCTGGGTCGGGTCTCCGAAGCTGGGCTGGGCTGTGTCGGGTCTCCGATGCTGGGCTGCTTGGGGCTTAGCTGCTTGGGGCTGGGCTACTCGGGTCCCTCCGAAAATTGTGTCCGGTTGGAAACCTCCGCCGGCCATCCTTAGCTCCAGTAAAGACGCAATGGCGCAAGAAGGGGCGGACTGTCCTGGGGAGTGACAGAGGAAGAGACTAATCCACACAGCGCTGACTGGCAGGAGAAGAGATCGATCAACGCACGCACATTTTTTAAGATATTTAAACCGCGCTAACTTTTACGACTTTCAACCGATCAGGACGAAACCTGGTACACTCGCAGCATAGTAGAACAGTAAGTGAACTGGCGAAAAATCGTATCGCTATCGCGAACAATTTTTGCGCGAATAGAAAGACCGCCAAACCGGAAGATAACAAGATCAGAGTTTTAGTTATGTACAGATGTCAAAGGCCTTTGAAGTAAATTGCCATTTGGGAAATGAGAATTTGTGGAGTCCAGGCTAAACTGAGGCTGCACAAAGAACAAAACCCAGTTTTTAGAATCTAACCAAATCTGAGCCACCTTTTCAATCGCTGTCAGCCAGCACATTGAACACAATTGGACATTTGAGGTATGCCTGTGCCTATGAGTTAAATATTTTTTGCCAAAACTATCCAGGATCCCAGGTATTAAACACACAATCACAATCCCAGCAATTTAGAGATGGTCAGAATCAAAATAGATTACTTTAAAATCAAATTGACACAATCCTATATAATATGAAGAAAGAGACCTACACATGAACCAGTGTCGCATTTGATCACTGAGGCCTGCAACAAGACATTAGGGTCATTTGTACACATCTGTCTGGGGCCAAAATGCCGTTCGATCTCTAAAATGCAATCTGCTGTACACATGTTAAAACCCAATGAGTAGAATTGTCACCTAAAATGCACATGTACAAAAGTCACCTGAGTAACTAAGGTCACGGTGGCGCAGCAGTAGAGTTTCTGCCTTACAGCAAATGCAGTGGTGGAGACTCGGGTTCGATCCCGTCTACGGGTGCTGTCTGTATGGAGATTGTACGTTCTCCCCATGACCTGCATGGGTTTCCTCCCACACTCCAAAGACTTATAGGTTTGTAGGTTAACTGGTTTGGTAAATGTAAAAAATTGTCCCTAGTGGTTGTAGGATAGTGTTAATGCGTGGAGTTCGCTGGTCGGCACGGACCCATTGGGCCGAAGGGCCTGTTTCCGCGCTGTATCTCTAAACTAAACTAATCGATTACAATGTCCTTTCTTTACTCTCGCACAGTTGAAAGTCTGTTCAGAGGCAGATAACACATTTTAATAGGACAACAAATATCATCAGTTGACAATGTCTAAATGATGCCATAATTCAACATGTGATGAATGGTTTCTATTGTGCTGGACAGGGGAATCGTGTGGTTATGATCAACAAGCTACTGGAAGAGGGAGGATGATGGTGTTAAAGAGGGCAACATTGCGGAGAGCACTCTCAGCAGGAGGCCACAACCAGATAGGATGCTCAGGGTGTATAGAAGGATCTTGGGTTGCAAATTCATGGTGTATAGCATAATAGATGGTGTATAGCATAATAGAGAAAGCATGTAGTAGCTGTACAAAACGTTGGTTAGGTCATAATTTGGAGTATTGTGTGCAGCTCTGATCACTGCATTACAAGAAAGATGTGGAGGCCTTGGAGAGGATGCAGAAGAGGTTCACCAGGATGGTATTTCGATTAGAGAGCATTAGCCAAAGGGAGAGTGTGGACAAACTTGAAGTGTTTTAAGGGGTGATTTGACAGAAGTATATAAAATTATGAAAGACATAGATAGGGTAGATGGTCAGAAACATTTTCCCCAGGGTTGAAGTGTCTAGAGAGCATAGCTTTTAAGATCAGAGGGGGCAATTTTAAAGAAGATTTTCAGGGCAGGTTTTTTTTTACACAGAGTGGTAGATGCCTGGAATGTGCTATCAAGGGATGCAGTAGGATCAGACATGATTACAATGTTTAATAAGCATTCATACAGACAAATTAAAAGGCAGGGAATAGAGAGAAGCATGGATACAGCATGCACAGGGTAATGGAATTACTTTAATTATGCATCATGCCTTGCTTTCAAGGTTTCAAAGGTCTTCTATTGTCGCGTGTACCAATTAAGGTACAGTGAAACTCAATTTACCATACAGCCATACTAAAAAAAAACAACAAGATGCACAACTACATAAAAGTTAACATAAACATCCACCACAGTGAATTCCCCCACATTCCTCACTGTGATGGAAGGCAATAAAGTCTAATCCTCTTCCTTTATTTTCCCGCGGACGGAGCAGTCGAACCATCCGCAGTCAGAGCGATCGAAGCTCCCGCAGCCGGCGATCAAAGCTCCCGCGTCAGGGCAGTCGAAGCTCCCGCAGCCGGCGATCAAAGCTCTTGCGGCTTGGAGCTCCCGAAGTCGGTCTCTAACCAGGGACCGCATGCCCAACAATGTTAAGCCCGCAGGCTCCCGCGACTGCAGATCGATCCCCGACAGGGACAGCAAACACCACAATGTTAAGCCCGCAGGCTCCCGCGATTGGAGCGCCCGAAGTCGATCCCCAGCAAGAGGCCTCCAGCTCTTCGATGTTAGGCCGCAGTGCGGATGGAGATACGATACGGGAATTTTTTTATCTCCGTCGAGGTAAGAGATTAAAAAAGTTTCCCCCAAAACCCCCATTACCCCTACACAAAACAAAGCTAAAGATACACTGAAACATACATTTAACACATACTAAGAAACAACAAAGAAAGAAAAGGACAGACTATTGGCGAGGCAGCCATTGCGGCGCCAACCGGTGGTTTATGACCACTGACGTTGTGGGCCAAAGCGTCTGTTCCTGTGGTGTAAAGTTTTCTATTTTATGTTCTGTGCAAATGCAATGCCTGGACAAAAGTGGGGCAAAAGGCCTGTTTCTGTGCTTAATTTACCTATGATTATCTGTGACTCCATTACAGAGTTCAGCACCTTTGAAAAATAAATAGTTTTATCTGGCTATAATTTCAATTTGTACAGTTGGGTACAATGAAAGATTCAATCTACAGTATCCGTACAAAATCATGTACGAAGAGTAGATGAAAGTATGTTGTGAAGATTCTCCAACCTAATTATTGTTTAGATTTTGTTTTCAAATGTATCACATTGCTTTCCTGCTTAAAAAAAAAGATTTGGGGGAACAAGCACCAAGAATCCAACCCAAAATTAATTTAGAAGTATCTTCCAACTTCAAACAATTTTAGTTCCAAAAGAAAATAGTTTTCCTGCTGAAATAGCGTTTCTGTCACAAGGGATTGGCTGCGTATTAAAATATGAAAAATGTACTGACCTTTAATGTAAGGTTAAGTACAAGGAAAAATCCAAAAAAAAATGTTGAACAACACAACAATCTGTCAGCATCTGTAAAAGCAATAGGCTAATGTTCCAGACAGAAAGCTTTCAGCTGACGAGGGTCAGACAAAGGATCTACACACACTAGATTAATCTGGCTGTTCTCCATAGTGATGTTATGGAATTCCAGCATTCCCGGTTTTTATATCCAAATATCAGTCTTTGTAGTTTGTGTTCCTTTTATCTTTGAGGAACAAGGAACTGCCATTCAATTTCAGTGAAGGGGAAACACTGATGTGACATAAGAGTAATTCCATCTAAATTATATATTTTACACAGTCCTGGAGGTAAATTTCTTATAATTATTATTTAATAAATGAATTGGGAAACAGTATATTTACTTGTTTGCTGTTCTGCTTTAAGCCAGCAGAGGTCAGCTTTTGGGTACTTATCTTGTGCACTATTTTAATCCTCGTCAGACACTATTTAGGTTGAAGATAGACACAAAAATCAGGAGTAACTCAGCGGGACAGGCAGCATCACTGGAGAGAAGGAATGGGTGACTGCTTCAGAAGGGTCTCGATCCAAAACGTCACCCATTCCTTCTCTCCAGAGATGCTGCCTGTCCCGCTGAGTTACTCCAGATTTATGTGTCTATCTTCAGTTTAAACCAGCACCTGCAGTTCCTTCTTACGCTATTTAGGTTGATCTCTGCAAGGTCTATATTTGCAAATGTGCACAACCCAAAGGATGAAATTTAGACTGCACCTTTTTTATACGTTGTGATTCAAAAAGGGGAATAGAGAAATTTTGATGGACAACAGTGGTTGGATTGTAAGCAGGTACAAAACAGCAGTAAAATTACAACAGCAAATCTGTCCCGAACTACCAACTCCCAGGATTAACCAACGTGTTTCCGGCTTCCCAACAACCAGTTTGCTGGAAACCTGTACAATGACTAGGGCTGGAAGATATTATTAACAGGGACAATTGGATGCAGTTTTCGAGCTATAACTGTCCTTCATGTTTAACACCATCACAACACGTTTGCAGTGGCTGTGAAACTGGCCAATTTAAAAGGATATGTTATAAGTGCACAACTTGGTAGCCTGTCCATCCCAGATGGCAGAGATTAATAAATGCTCAGTTCTCACGGCTTCTTAATCACTTTTCTGCAATCAACTGCTAACAAACTTGTCAACATTGTAAAACATTGTAGACATTTAAACAGACACAAGCCAGACAAGAAAGGCATCGCCATGCATGACAGGAGAGAAGAACAGAAAAGGAAGTGAGCACAGGGGAGGTGGGTGGAAGGGAGAATTATATAGGACGAGAGAGTGTGAGAGTGAGATTTTGGGAGACGTGTGCAGGAGGAAGATACATTCAGGGAGAGGTGTGCAGGGGGGAGATACACTTAGGGAGAGCTGTGCGGGAGGGAGATGCACTCAGGATGAGATGTGCAGGAGGGACATGGACTTGGGGAGAGGTGTGCAGGAGGGAGATGTAGTCATACAGCATACAGTACAGAAAATGGCCCTTCAGCCCAACACATCCATACTGACCAAGATGCCACATCTAAGCTAATCCCATGTGCCCATGTTTGGCCCATATCCCTCAAAACCTTTCTTATCCATGTATTTATCCAAATGTCTTTTAAATGTTATTATTGTATCTTCCTCAACTACTTCCTCTGGCAGCTCCTTCCATACACACATTACCCTCTGTGTGAAAAAAAATTGTCCCCGAAGTGGGTTTTCCCCAGGATCTCCAGTTTCCTCACACACTCCAAACACGTGTCAGTCTGTAGGTTAATTGGCTTGGATAAATTGTAAATTGTCCATAGTGTATGTAGGATAGTGTTAGTGTGTGGGGTTTATTGGTCAGTGGACTGAAAGGTCTGTTTCTTTATTGTAACAAATAAATCAAACTAACTTCAGTGAGGACAATCACCGGACGCGCCTTTTAACAATATCTCTCTCTCTCTCTCTCTCTCTCTCTCTCTCTCTCTCTCTCTCTTTCCCCTCCCCTCCCCCTTCTCCTTTGAGAGGTTGATTATGGCTCAAATCAACTCATTCCTCGACAAGAACCTGGACCCACTGAAGTTCGCTTACCGCGAAAGTTGTGACCACTGCCCAGTCCATCATCGGCTCTGATCTCCCCACCATCGAAGGGATATATCGCAGTTGCTGCCTCAAAGAGTCACCCAACATCATCAAGGACCCACACCTTCCTGGCCACCACTCATCTCTCCGCTACCAACGGGCAGAAGGTACAGGAGCCTGAAATCTGTTACATCCAGGTTCAGGAGCAGCGTCTTCCCCACAGCCTTCAGGCTATTAAACTCGCCAATAAACAGACTCTGAACTGTAACAGCCTATTGCACTTTATCTGCTTATTTATGTGTATATTGAACTGAACTGTTCTGTATTTTTGTTTAGAATACTCTGTTGTGCTGCAGCAAGCAAGAATTTCATTGTCCTATCTGGGACGCATGACAATAAACTCTCTTGACTTGACTTGACTATCTATCTATCCATCTATCTATACTTATAAAACTCTGATCTTGGATGTGTATTTATTTGCATGATGTTCGTGTGCGTTTCACATCGCCTCGAAAACACGACGTGCTAACAGTGAAATTTTTAATATTCCAATATTCCAAACTCACCTTATCTGAACATTTCTCAAGTTATTTATGAAAATGTTAAAAAATTTTAAATAACTTCGAAAATAAACTAGATGGTCTCGCTGATGACGTCACAATGGATCTGACTGCCTGCCGCTGCGAGTGACGTCACCCCTGTTCTGTCTTCTGTACTTCTTGGCTTCTTACCAATCACTTCTTTAAAATTCGTGTTTTTAAACTGCTGCTCAGGTTGTGCTGCGCGCTCCGCTGGGCTCCTTGAAGTTCTAGAACATGACAGCGGTGGTCGCTATCGCCGCACGGGCGTGGGGCAGCGGGGTGGGAAGGTGGCCGTGGTGGCCATTACTCGCTCTGGGAGAGGCCGTCTATGGAGATCTGCAATTCCTTCGTCGATCGCAGGGACTCGGGGGGATCGTGACGCTTTTCCCTCGCTCGTGATCCCGATCCCACCTGGCGATCTCTGGCCATCACGGGAGACAACCTCCTCTCCGTCTCCCCTGCCTGATCATCTGTCATGCAGGTGGGTGGGCTTCCCCTCAGGGAAGCCATGATCGGCCGGCCCTCCGCTGCTTTCGACCGTCCTCAGATCGCGCCCGCCCGCGGCCCCCCTTGAGTCTCCGCTGCCCGTTCACCATGGGCCCAGCAGCCCGCTTGCCCGCCCACTGAGCTCCCTCCTCCTCCATCTCTCTCCCCCATCCTCTCTCCCACCCCCCATCCTCTCCCCCCATCTCACCCACCCATCCTCTCTCCCCCATCCTCTCTCCCCCATCCTCTCCTCCCCATCTCTCCCCCATCCTCTCTCCCATCCTCTCTCGCCCCATCCCCCTCTCCTCTCTCCCCCATCCAATTCATTCTCCCATCCTCTCTCCCCCCATTCTCTCCCCCCACCCTCTCTCCCCCATCCTCTCTCCCCATCCTCTCTCCCCCATCCTCTCTCTCCCCAATCCTCTCTCCCCCATCCTCTCTCCCCCATCCATCCTCTCTCCCCCCCCACTCCCCCCTCCCCCTCCTCTCTCCCCCTCTCTCTCCCCCTCCCCCTCTCTCTCCCCCTCCCCCTCTTCCCCCTTTCACCCCCCCCCTCTCTCTCCCCTCTCCCCTCCCGCCCCCCCCCCCTCCCCTCCCCTCCCTCGGGAAATAGTAAATATACTATTTTATATGATATTTATTAGTGTAGAGACGTCTATAATTTATTATTATAGCGATGTCGACAGCCCAGTGGTGGTGGCCCAACCCCAGCGAAGATGTCATCCGCTGGGCCTTGCCACTTTTGCACCTGTTCCGCCTGTTATACCTGTTCCGCCTGTGGTGCCTGTTGCACCGGTATGCCAGTTCCTCCTGTCTCCACTTGGTCTGGCCGCCTGATTCGGACTCCCGCTCGTTTCCTTTCCTCTGGTTCTGGGGAGGGGAGGGGGGGGGGGGGTCCTGTAGCGGCACCTAGTGGTGGGGTATGGAGGCCAGAACCCTCGTCATTGGTCAGCTCGGTCACGTGTCCGCAGGGGTTTTAGTTCGTTCGTTAGTGCTCCTCCCAGCAACAGGAGCTGTTTTTGTTAGCTAGCCAGGCATGCAAATTGCATGAGTTTTCGTTCCGTTTTTATTGTTAATAAAAATTACTTTACTCAACCTGTCTGGTCTCGCTTCTACACATGATATACTTAATAACAAAGGAAAATGAACATGATTTTTTTAATTGAATAGTATAATTCAAATACAAGGTATTGTTTATTTTTGTTATTCCAGCAAAACCTGCCTCTTTAGCTCACTGCCCTTAAACAATGGGGTAAGCACTTTCATGAGCCACAATGTAGTGAGTGTACTAACACTGTGATTATGGGTATGTAGTTCCATAATTTAGTTCTCATAAAAATAAAGGAGCAGCTGTACATTTCCGAGCCAAAATGACAAATTATTTGGGGGGTCTTTACAGGTCATGATGCCCTCAGCCTGTTGCCCTTGTGCCTGTGGTATAGGTTGCAGACATGCTGCAGAGTTATTTTGCCAATAGTACAGATTGCAGCCACAAAGCCCAGTGCTGGGGAAAGACAAAGTGGGCCGGCTGATCCTGCATGTCTAGCCTGGTGCTGTGCTTTTGCAGGCAGGTGGAGATCTATTCACTGCTCTCTGATGTACATCTTGCAAATGGGTGTCAGAATGTGAGCCATTAACTACAGAACATCCAGACTCTGAATTGTGGGAACATTATTATTTGCAGCTGCACGAGTTAGGTTTCTGGTTGATGGTTATCCCGACTTTATCCCTAAATTTAATGATGTGTTTTTGTGATCTTAACGCCATATCTTGTGTAAAAATGTTAAATATGAAAATTCGAACACATTTAACTTGACCTTGTACAGATTTACCAAGATATGAGGCCTGGAGGTCATTTCTCTCAGCAGTACATGCTTCTTCATTTAATCAATGTAATGTCTCAGAGCATATTGTATTACAAAACAGAACCAGCAGAGGGCAGCCAAGCAGAAGTTTACAACATCGAGGGTAAAATATATTGCAAACATTTGATGATTATCCTACTTAAATTGTATTGAAACACTCAATTTGTTTGCAAATTGTTTTATTACAATCAAAACCTAAAAATGTTGTACATTAAAAGTTGTCTCACTAATTGTTGTGAATGTAACCTTATTAGACAGTCACATAGAAACATAGATAATAGGTGCAGGAGTAGGACATTAGGCCCTTCGAGCCAGCACCGCCATTCAATATGATCATCCAAAATCAGTAACAGGGTGTTCCTGCTATTGAATAATCTTCGCAGGTTGTTTGAGGAGTATCGGTTTGGTATAAATCCTGTTTGGTCTGAATGAATTACTTTATTAATCACTGTATTTAGTCTTTGTGCTAGTATTTTAGTTAATATTTTTTGATCAGTATTTAAAAGAGCTATGGCTCTATACGATCCTAGATCATCCAGATTTTTATCTAATTTAGGTATAAGTGTTATAATAGATTCATTTAATGTTTCTGGTAACTTCTGTTGTGCATAAATGTGTTCATAAAGTGTCTTCAAACGTGGAGCTATCATATCATAGAATGTTTTATAAAATTCTGATCCAATACCATCCGGTCCTGGAGTTTTACCATTTTTTAATTACCTAATAGCTTCTTCGATTTCTTTAGTAGTTATTTCAGCGTTGAGTGATTCTCTATTTTCTGAATCCAGTCCTTTTAGATTACAATTTTTTTTTAATGTTTCTAACTCCTATGCGATTTTCTGTCGTTTTTGGCCTGGAATATAAATATTTATAATATTGCAAAAATCTCTCATTTATATCTTTAGTTTGTACTAATAATTCCCTTTGTCTGATTTAATCCTATGGATTAATTTTTCTCCTTCCAATTTTCGTAATTGACGAGCCAATAATTTTGTGGTTTATCTCCGAATTCAAATTGTATTTGTTTAGTATATTGGTATAGTTTTACAACTTGGTCTGACTGTATTTTATTTAATTTATATTTCATGCAAAATTTTATTATGTTTTATTTGGTTGGGTGAACAGCGTTTTCTGTATCTAATCGTTTGATCTCCTTTTCCAATGCCTGTTGTTCCCTCCAATTCTCTTTATTATAAAATGCTTGAGAGGATATCTTAATTCCCGAAGATTACGCTTTAAAAGTTTCCCATAATACGGACGAAGATATTTCTGGCATGTCATTTATTTCAAAGAAAATCTTGATCTGTTTTGTGATGTATTCTTGAGTTATTTTGTCTTTTAAAATTTGTGGGTTAAATCTCCAATGTCCCTGTTTTTCCATTTTACCAGTTATTTTCATCATAAAAGTTAAAGGTGCGTGATCTGAAATTATAATATTATGATATTTTGAATTATAAGTGAATGGGATAAGTTTTAAATCTACCAAAAAAAAATCTATTCTTGAATAAGTTTTATGCACAGGTGAGTAAAATGAGTATTCCCGTCCAGCTGGGTTTTGCATTCTCCAAATATCTTTAATTTTACTAGTATCTATATACGCATTTATTAGATCACTGGAATGCGATTTAAGTTTCCGTTGTTTTGATGATCTGTCCAAATATCCATTGACAAAAATCATTTTTTGTGTGTATAATTCTCATATTACAATAATATATCTATCATCACTATCAGTTATTGTTGAAGTGTGTTTAAATGAAGTGCCTTTACAAATTAATATTGCTACACCTCTAGATTTGTGTGTGAAAGAAGAATGATACACTTTGTCAATCCATTTAGCCTTTAATCTATGTTCTGCCTCTTTTTTTAGATGTGTCTCTTGGATGAATACCACATCTGCTTTAAGTGCTTTTAAATGTGCTAATACTTTACCTCTCTTAATTGGTTCGTTATTGCCTTTAACATTCGAGCTACAAAATGTTATTCGTCCATTCCCCATATTCATTTGTAAGTCTTGCATCTTTTATCTAAAGGAATAATTGGGCAAATGGTTCAGCTCGACATACCCGACTTTACACCCAAACTCCGAATAGATGAATTTCAAGACCCTTGAGTATCTCTCACGTATATACCTCCTTTGCATTAATTTATAACTCCATTCAAAAGCAAAATAATAATAACAAGAGATAATATTTAAAAAAGGATAGATTAAGAGATTAATCGGGTGCACAAAGAAAGAAAAAAGTACATCTAATATTGGTGTAGTTAGAGTTAGCCATACTACCATGGCTAGCAATCTATAGACTTCCGTAGTCGATGTTACTAACTTATCCATTTCCATGATTCATTAAAATTGTTATTCCATACAAATATTTAACCGGGAGTATTAAACTCTGATGTGTACAAAATCCATCAGTCAAGTATTTAATAATATCTATACTTAATACTTATTAAAAGCTATAATAATAAAAAAATATAAAAAATAAGGTAATAATAAAAAATAAGAAAAAGGGAAGAAAAATATAGAAATAATAATAATAATAATAATAATAATAATAATAAAAAATACCAGGGGGGATAAATAAAGTCAAAGTTTATATTTTGTGTATTTATATTTATTATTTACTTAATCCTAAGTAAATCAGCTATAGTTAGTTGTTAATAATTAATTGGTAGTTATTGGCTTTAATTAATAATAATACCACAGTATTAATTTTAGTATGTGTTAGTTATTAATATTAGTAGTGTTACTATTCTAATTATTAGTATCCATAGGAGCGTCTCCAATCCGTATCTCCCCGAATCTCCCATCCGCATCCTTCTCCATCTTCTTTAGATGAAACAAGTCCATAGTCCATTCCAATCTTGAAAGTACAATTTAATTGTTGGTATAGTTCATCTTTGAAGCTTTCATTCAGTCTACCTCTCGCTCCTTAATCCCTTGGGCAAAGCTCATTGCATCCGCTGGGTTTTTGAAATGATGTTCTTCTTGGTTGTAGGTAATTCTCAGGGTGGCTGGGTACCTCAGACTGTACTTCAGATTCTTCACTTCCCTCAAAATTCTTTTGGTCTCCTTGAACGCATTTTGTTTCTTGGAGACCTCTGCTGGATAGTCTTGGTAAATGCTGATCGAATCTTCTTCATATGTAAGATTTCTACTTTTTACAATTTTGTTCATCATCTCCTCCAGGACATGATCATACTGGACTTTTACTATCATTTGTCCTGGAGGGGTGTCTTGCTTTGTATAACGTCTCATTACTCTGTGTGCTCGGGCTAGTAAAGGCTTTTGTTCCAGAGATAAAACCTTTTGCAATAAGTTTGCAGTAAACTCTCAGGTATCTTGATTCTTTTCTCTCCCTTATCGAATACCCACAATCCTTACGTTCTGTCTTCTCTGGCGTCCTTCCAACTCCGTACACTTATCAGTAATTTTGCCCAGTAAGTCAGATAAACGTTGATTTTCTTTGAGGAGTGTTTTCGTAGTCTGAGTACTTGTTTCGACTAGTTCTTCAAGGTTCTTTATGGCTGTCGACTGTTCCTTGATTTCTTACACCACGGGTTCCATCTCTGTTTCCACCTTATTTTCAATTTTTTCATTCATCTCTTCCGCTATACTTGCAGATTGATCCGTCAATATTTCTGCAATTTCCTTTCGGAGTTTGTCAGATAATTCCGTGGCCGAGGTATTAATTTCAGACTTTAACTCCTTCATCTCCTCCTTGATTTTTTCTATTTCTTCCTTAATATTCATTTGCCAATTCAGTCTTTAATTCCAACTTTAACTCAGCCATTTCTTGTACAAAAAAAACTTTGAGTTCTTCAATTTCCGATTTTTTCTTTGTTTTTTTTCGACTCATCTTCTAGGGATAGTGTCCTACCTGAGGCCGAGGCTCCAGTTGGGCCTTGTTCTTGTTCTGCCGTTTTCCTTGTATACCGGAGTTTTGTCTTATCTGCGGGTGGGCTGCGCTGTGTTGCCATTACGAGTCGCGCGCCTGATGACGTCACTCACGGCAGCCGGTGCAAAAACAGCAGGCAGCAGGTAGGTCTTTTCTCCCCGGTTTTACCTCATTTTTTATCACGGAGCTGGCTGGCGTTGCTTTCTAGCCCTCCATAGCGCCACCGGAAGTCAAAACTTTGCTATGTTCTACCAACATATTAATCTTCCAACCAGAGTCCTGGCGAGAAACCTTGCTTGATTTTATTTACCCCATCCATTGTCCATGGGTACTGTCGCCAATTTGAATATTGGTCTCCCTCTTGGTGGTCAGCTTACTCAGCAAAGCATCAGATGAGATGTTGGGAACCCCCAGAAATGTACATATTTTAATAGTGTGTATTTTAATTATTCAACATGCTATTCAAATTGGTCCATTTAATTGTAGGTGAAAATTAACCTACAGTTAATTCTGGTTAAATTAATTGTATTAATTAATTAATCTTAACATAGAGATACCTCAATAAATAATTTGGGAGAATTTCCCAGATCTTTTTCAAACATTGACATGGAATTACTTAGATCTACCTGTTAAGGCAGTGGGTGCCGCAGTTTAACATTATATTCCATTGACACATCACCACAGGGCAGCGCATTGTCAGTACTGCTTTGGATCATGTGTTCATTGCTCTGGAGTAGGACTTGAATCTTCAGCTTTCTGATTCATAGATAAATCTTAAATGACAAGTGAATTACATTTGTTTACCAATGTTTAAAATAACAAGGTATGGCATAATTCAGTGCTTCTTTAATGTCTTATGACCTCTTGTAACCTGCTTGTCCATTCTGGATCTATCTTGATGATTAAATAATATGTTTTCAGATACAGGCTGTCAAGGAAATGTGCCCAGATTTTATGGAAACTCCTACGCATACACTAACCATTACATTAATGGTTAGTGTAATGTTCCACTAGCCTGAAATGTGTTCCTATGTCCCATTTCTGTCCCTATCTCAGGGGGGTACTGCCATCTGGGTTTGTTAGGTCTGCTCGGTCTCAAACCTGCCCTCACGAGACCAAAGGTCTTGGATTCTTCCTCTAGGTCTTTCACCTTTTTCGGAAGGTCCTTTCCAAAGAGCAGAATTGGAGGTTCTGAACCCGGTGTTTTGCAAAGTCCCGCAAATTTAGGGTTGAGGGCAGGCTTGATGATTTCCTTCCGTAAATTGTTTATCTCATATTGAGTGGTGCACAGCAGAGCTAATGTGTCTTGCTGATTTGTGGAGATGTCCACACCATCAATGGACCGAGCATATGATGTTATTCCTGCAGTCAGGAGTTCAAGGATTTTCTGGAGCTTCAACCCCAGGTTCCTGATGTTCTGCCCCAAATGTCCCCAAATTTGGCAGTTTACAGCTGGTACATTCAATGATGTACAATTTTCTGGGGCTGTATATTGTTCAAGAGCCTCATTGACCACCCGTTCTTGTAGGGGTTTTGAGCACAGGTGGTCAATGCTGGCTGCAAGTTTCGGCTCTAAAGGCCGACTCGCTCGTGGAGTGGCCACGTAGCGGTTGACCACACTCAGCAGCTCTTCCTGATCCTGTACACCCTGCGTACTCCGGACATCTTCAGCCAGCAAACCCTCTTATTGACCAGCCCAGACCTGGTCGCCAATGCTGCCTTCAAAAGAAGGTGAAGCAATGGTCAGTGCCGTAAAGGGCACTGCGGGAGTGCCTGTGCTCCCTTGGCGAGTCTGCTGCTGCTCTCTCAGCAGATCTCGCTGGAGCAATTGCTCCATAAACCGTTCCATTCGGCTTAGGCGGCTGCCTTTGCCGCTCTCGAGCGGTGAGGCATCTTCATCCGAATCGTCGGATACTACTGCCCGGTTCTGGCTGCAGGTACCTCCAGCCCGCTGCTCAGGCTGCACTAGCGGTGCTGGGCTCGGCTCGGGAGTTATTCCTGCCGCCTCTTGCCCCCCCTCCAAAGAACGTTCCCCAACGGAAGACGAACGGGGGCGAGCTGCAGATTTCTTCCCTCTGGTCTTGCTCACTCTCCTGGAACATAAAGCAGACCACAGAGAAAATACACACGGCCACGGTAAAACTTACCTGTCGGCCCGACTTTTCAATTTGTAGCGGGAGCGCCTAGAACTCCCGTTCGTCGCGGGTGCACTGCATGAACGCTAATGTCGCGCATGCGTGCTGGACGGAGTCTTCACGTAGTCACTCACGTGACTCCGAAATAAAATAACTCAATCACCTGAAGTGGATAAAGCTACACTGACTGTCCTTAATTATCCCATTCTCTTCCAAATGTGAGTAAATCCTATCCTGAAGAATCCTCTCCAACAGGTTCCCTACCAGAAAATACAGCGGCATTTATTTGTCCTGCCTCAATGTTGAGAACTTGGCCTAGCAATAATGGAAAGTATGTGTTTCTTGCTGCTGATATGCTCTTTGACCACCCCCACCACAAACCAAAAATCACATCTTTCCTTTGAAGAGTTGTAGCTCGCCTTAAAGAAGCATCCCCTTATCCAGCTATTATGGCATTTAATGGCCTTCTCCCTGTATTTATCATGGTCTCCTAAGGCAACTTACCCATTGCATTTAAATTAGGTCGAGCCAAGGGAAGTCACTTGAATGTGCAGTGTTTACAAGCTGTTCTTACTATAAGCCCCAAACTATACTGCCTATGCACTCATGACTGTGCACTAACTCCTTACAAGTTTGCCAATTACTCCATCGTAGAGGGCCAGATCTCACACAATGACGAGATGGAGTAAAAGAACGAGATAGAGAGTTTAGTAACATGGTGTTAAAACAACAACTTGGCCCTCATTGAAGCAGGGTAGAGTACACACTCCAGTCTGCATCAATGATGCTGAAGTGGAAATAATCAAGTGCTTCAAGTTCCTAGGCATAAATATCACCAAAAAGTTGACCTGGTCCAACCACATTGAAGCCAAGGCCAAAACAAGCACATCAACGATACTACCTCCCCAGAAGACCGAGGAAATTCAGCATGTTTCCAATAATTATTACCAATTTTTACATGTGCACCATAGAAAACATCCTACTGGGATGCATCAGTTTGGTTTGGCAACTGCTCTGCCCAAGACAATAGACAATAGACAATAGATGCAGGAGTAGGCCATTTGGCCCTTCAAGCCTGCACCGCTATTCAATGTGATCATGGCTGATCATCCCCAATCAGTACCCCGCTCCTGCCTTCTCCCCATATCCCCTGACTCCACTATTTTTAAGAGCCCTATCTAGCTCTCTCTTCAAAGCATCCAGAGAACCTGCCTCCACTGCCCTCTGAGGCAGAGAATTTCACTGACTCACCACTCTCTGTGGGAAAAGGTGTTTCCTCGTCTCCGTTCTAAATAGCTTACTCCTTATTCTTAAACTGTGTCCCCTGGTTCTGGACTCCCCCAACATCGGGAACATGTTTCCTGCCTCTACTAGTGTCCAAGCCCTTAACAATCTTATATGTTTCAATGGCTGTTTCAAGGCTGCAATAAATTGCAATTGTGGCTGCAGTCCAGGCCATTGTGCATCCCATTGACTATCTACATTTCACACTGTCTCGTGTAAGAAGCCAAGATAATCAAGGACCATTCTCATCCTAGTCATTTTCTCTTCTCCCCTCCCCCATCCGGCAAAAGATACAAATGCGCTTGAAAACGTGTACCACCAGATTCAAGAATAGCTTCTTCCTTGCTGTTATCAGACTTTTGAACAGATCTCTCATTAGCTAAGAATATATCCCCCTTTTCCCAATCTACATATTTCTACCTTTGTACTTTTTTTTATTTGCAGTTTCTCGGTAGCTCTATCGCTATATTCTGCATTTTCTTTGCACTCCCTGTATAGTTTGATTGTACTCACGTATGGTATGATTTGCCTGGATAGCACATAAAGTAAAGACTTTCACTGCATCTCACTCACCACAAGTGACAATAATATGAAAGCTCACAACAAAACTTTGTAAGAACGTTTCTGGACCAAACATAAAGTTTTAATTTGGTAGAGTGGAGAATTGGCTGTGTGGCTTTGCAACTAATTCAATTTACAACATAAGATATGATTCGGATACATATTTGGATTAGTTTAATATACGAGGCTGCAAGGAAATGGCCTTGGAGGCAAGCATCCTTGACAGTGCCTCCATCCGTTCAGATGCAATGCACCATGAAGATTGACTGAATGCAATGAAGTGACGATCCTGTGATGGACTGAGATGTGTTTACCACCCTTTGCAGGCGCTCAAGTGGAGAGCAACTGCCATATCAAGCTGACAAAATGTGTAGGAAGGAACTGCACATGTTGGTAAACTCAGCAGGACAGGCAGAATAAAGCTGAGGTGCATTTGAAACTGTGGTTTGTTCCATCAGAATACTTTCTGGAGCACATCCATAGAAATCTGAGAGAATCCCCATGGATGTGCCAAATCTGCCCAGATGCCAAAGGAAGTAAATATGCCGATATCTTTTCTTCATCACTGCATCATATGATTTTCTTTAAATGTTTATACACCCAGTAAAACACTTCAGCACAAGGCCTTTGACAAAGGAATCTAAACTGTCCAACTAGATCTACCATGCTTTCATCTGGATTGGCCAAAGTGAAGACAAAGTGCTCCTTGAAATTTATTAATTGGATTGTAAAGATCGCAAGTCATATTACTGAAAGTAAAATATGGAAAATGTCCAGTAGAGGTCAGTATAACCATACACCCATAATCAGTCTGAAGAAGGATCTCGACCCGAAACGTCACCAATTCCTTCTCTCCACAGATGCAGCCTCCAGCATTTTGAGTCTATCTCCCATATACCCATAATATAAGTAAATAAAGCTAGACTCAAGCAGTTAAATTTGTTAAAATTATTAAAAGTATTCACAAATGGAAGAGCAAAATATTAATTCTGATCTTGTTGAGAATGTTTGACTAAATTAATCGTCCAACACATTGATTGAGATAAAACACTGTGACCATGATTTGCTGAAATCAGGGACCAATATTTATCCATAAGACTGCTGTTGCCACGCAGCGTAAGAATCAGGCCAGCAGCTTTACAGCCCACTACAGAGAACTATATAGTACAGTTTGACCCAATCTTAACAATCTCACCATCTGCAGATGCTGCACAGTGGCATTGCAGTCTGTGTTGCTACCTCATGTTACCAGAAACTCAGGCTCTATCCTTACCTCCCTGTCAACGTTGCACATTCTCTCTGTAACCTCATGGGATTCATTATTTTGCTCCAGTTTCCGACCACAATTATCTATTGCAAATTATCCCTTGTGTAAATGGGTGTTGGCAGAATTTGGGGGTTGATAGGCAGGTGATTGAACGCACATTACAGGGAATTAAATTAGGGAATGTGGATGATAGGATTGCACTAAGCTTAGGCGTAGTCTCGAGGAACTGTATGGCCTCCTTCAATGGCATCATAAGGTAGTAAATACATACACCACCCATAAAATGCACTGCAATTTCTCGTCTTCTATTACCCAACAAGAACAAGGTTGACATAGGAACATCACCAGCTGCAGGTTGCCCTCCATGCTGCACACCGCCCTGATGGTAATTGATTGCCAGTCTTTCATCATGGCTAGGTCCACATCTTGGAGTCTGAACCATCAGCACTCAGGGAGCACCTTCACCTGAAGGACTGCTGCAGTTCAAACTAGCTCTCTGTCACTTTGTCAAGAGCAAGTAAGGATGGGCAATTAATGCCAGCCTTGACAACGATGCCCAGGTCCCAGGTTAACTCAAAATTAAGACACAAGAGACTGTAGATTCTGGAATTTTGAGCAAGAGAGAAACTGTTGCCTGGCCTGCTGAATTCCTCCAATAATTTGATTATTGCCCTTAGGTTCCTTTTTTAAAAACCAATTCAGCTACATGCTACATTATAGAGATCACAATGTCCCACAAATGTTAATTTCTCACTCTAACAGAAGTAAATTAACAGATGGACCTCAAAATTATTTTGCAAAACCATAGTGCTGTGCGAATGAAAATCAGTTCAATTAACCAACTGGCCAAAAGTAAAGCAGGGTTGTGCCCATTTTTGGGTGAGCTATTGACTCATAGAAAACCTGATTCCAAACCTTTAGGCAGGATTTTCACATACCCAGCAATATTTCCAATGTAAAATGCCCCAAATAACACAAGCAGCATGTAATTTGGAAAGTTCGCCTGCAGTATGATTTTCAAGCTCATTGTTCTTAGTTACTCACAGAACATCAACATTTTAATAACCCTTTCCCTTGACAGCCATGTTACTTGGAGGACCAGTATTTGAGCTGATGTTTTGTCCTCGTAGAATGATGTGCCTATCTAAGACCTCACATACAACCTCATATATGCTTTGACTCATTTGCCCATAGAGGTCAGAGTTATGGACAAACTGAGCTTCCTGGAACAAAAACTGAAACACAGGTAGAATTTAAGTTTAGGGTTACACAAAATGCTGGAGAAACTCAGCGGGTGCAGCAGCATCTAAGGAGCGAAGGAAATAGGCGACGTTTCAGGTCGAGACCCTTCTTCAGACTGGTCAGGGATCAGGGAAACGAGAGATATAGACGGTGATGTGAGAGATAAAGAACAATGAATGAAAGATATGCAAAAAAGTATCGATGATAAAGGGAACAAGCCATTGTAAGCTGTTTGTGGTGTGAAAATGAGAAGCTAGTGCGACTAGGGTGGGGGAGGGAGATAGAGATAGAGGGAATGCCAGGGCCCGAGGGCTGAGGGAGAGGTGGGAGGGGGAGAAGACAGCAGGGGTTAACAGAATTGAGAAAATTCAATGTTCAAGCCCAAAGGATGCAAACTCCCCAAGCGGAATATGAGGTGCTGTTCCTCCAACTTGCGGTGTTGCTCACTCTGGCCATGGAGGAGGCCCAGGACCGAGAGGTCGGATACGGAATGGGAGGGGGAGTTGAAGTGCTGAGCGACCGGGAGGTCGGGTTGGTTTTTGCGGACCGAGCGGAGGTGTTCGGCGAAACGATCGCCAAGCCTCCGCTTGGTCTCACCGATATAGATCATCTGGCATCTGGAGCAGCGGATGCAGTAGATGAGGTTGGAGGAGGTGCAGGTGAACCTCTGTCGGACCTGGAAGGACTGCTTGGGTCCCTGAAAGGAGTGGAGGGGGGAGGTGAAGGGACAAGTGTTGCATTTCTTGCGGTTGCAGTTAGTCAAGCAGATTAGGCATTTAGGAATTTAAGTTAGTCAAGCAGATTAGGCATCTGATTTAGAGAGTTCAAACCTACGCTTTATCAGCAATGGTTGCAAGCCATTATAATTGACCTTCACATTCCCACACTTTCTGCATGTTCTCAACCTTCTACATTTCCAGAGTGATGACCAACACAAATCAAAGGAACCAAACCTCATATTCCGCCTTGGTAATTGACAACCCAATGGTATGATCATTGAATTTTCCAATTTGTTTTTTTCTCTCTCTCCTGCTCCCTCTCCCTCTCCCTCTCTCTCTCCCCCCTCCCTCTCTCTCCCCCCTCTCTCTCTCTCTCTCCTCCTCCTCCTCCATGAACCCTCCGCAGTCGCCGCTACGGATGGCCCGATGTGCAGGCCCTCTCGTCGGGATGCTCGAAACTCCGATGCTCAATCCACCTCCAGTCTTCCCATTTTGTCTGCCTTCTCCTTGTCTGCCTCCAGCTATCACCAGGGGCCCAACCCATGACATCATCTATCCATTCCCTCCATAGATGCTGAATTTCCACTGAGTTCCTCCAGTGCTTTTTGTTCCATCCCTCCTCCGTGCTTCTTCATCTGCCTGTCATTCCTCGTCCCTCCATGGTCCACCTATTATCTAATATCTTAATACTGGCTATCTTCCTTCTCCACTCAGTCCTGATATAGAGCTGGGGCCTTGACTCAAAACATTGTCAATTTATTTTTCCCACCAACAGATGCTGCACAACCTACCAGGTTCCTCCAGCAATTTTGTTTTATGTTCCAGATACCAGCATTTACAGTTTCCTCTGTCTCCTGTTATGAGGCATCTGTGGAAGATGGAAAGTGTCAACATGTTGGGTCAGGGATCCTTTCTCTGATTTGGGGGAAAGAGTATAGTGTTTACAGTTTTCAAAACAAAACACTATATGGAGACAGGTTAAGGCAGATCTGACAAAAGGGAGCATGAGTACTGACCCTTAGTGAGGCATTGGTGAGTTTATAAGCCTCAGGTTTATTCCAACCTTTACACAGTCATTGTGAGACACTGCAGGTAATAGCAGCACCCATGCTTTGGGTCACCGGTTTTTTCACATAAACAGACATAGAGCAGAGAACATTGGAAGTTACAGCACAGGAACAGTCCATTCGGCCCACATTGTCTGTGCCAAGTATGATGCCAAGACAAACTCTTCTCTGCCTGCTCATTATCCATATTTTTCCATTTCCATGCGCCTATTCCAAAATTCTTTTAGATGCCACTATTGCATCTGCCTCCACCACCACCCCAGTCAGCCTGTTCCAGGTAATCACCACCCTCTGTATAAAAAAACTTGCTCCACACATCTCCTATGAACTTTGCCCCTCTCACCTCAAAGCTATGCCCTCCAGTATTTTATATTTCCACCCTGGGAAAAAGGTTTGACTGTCTACCCTATCGGTGACTCTCATAATTTTACATACTTCTATCACATCTCCCCTCAACTCTCAGCATCCCAGAGAATGCAATCCAAGTCTGTCCAGAAGCCAGAGTCTCCTCTTTTCAGTACTGAAGAAGTGAGATTTTAATCAAGATTCTATATCATCTATGGTCTTCTTTGCTAAGATCAAGAATTCTGGGTGGGAATCTACCCTTTGGGTGGTGTGTGTTCAAACAGTAAGTCAAAGCTAAGGGGCCAGGATATATACAGCAGCAGCCCCGAGCTTGGCCTCAGAAGCCGTATGTTTTCTGTGGCTTGTCAGAGGACGATGTTTGTTTGCCTCATGCCCAGTAAATGCAAATTCTGAAAATACAGTTGGCAGAAAGCTATGGAAATGTTTTGAGGAATGTGCGGAGGTGCTTGAATTGGGAGTGGGCTGAGCTAAACTAGGTTAAAAAGAACCTTTGCTACAAATCCCAGCGATACACTCTACAACCGCTGAGACAGTAATTGGTGCAATATTATTCCACAGGGAAAACATTTTGCAGTTATTATTGCAGCCATTTGTGGCAGGTTGCACAACCCTCACTAATGCTGGGAACATTATTCTATCATACTATTTCAAGAACTTGCTGCAAAGTAATAAGGGTCACCCAAGCCAGTGCTTTGTTTGGCATTACCGGGCTAATTATATTCGGATACATTTTCTTGACTTTGCCAGCTATTTTAAGTACAAGTCTAGTTTTATATATGTAAAGTTTCCCTCCAGTTTTCTTTCTGCTGTGCTCGACTTTGTCCATGATGTTACTAGCTAAGCTTAATGGGTAATTGCACCATTAAACTAACAGAATATATTGAGCACCGGACCAGGGGACTATGTTCATAGTTTGGCAAGTGAAAAATGGACCAATCAAGACTTTTGTCTCTGGGCTAGTGTGCAGTCCATGGTCTGAGGTATTTGCAAATTACTGTAAAACTTAGTCAGGAGATCAGAACCATCCTGCCAGAAACAGAATCATTGAACAAGACAAAACCCTTTATGCTGTTAATTCTTAGATGTGTGCTCCAGGATTATACTGCTATGTGCTCAGTTGTCCGAAAATTCCAACAAATAAGCTAACTGTGATCAAATAATTGTTTTCAATGCATGTAAAGTAGGTTAAGATTCACTGTGAACTCTGTAAATTCTTTTGGTAGTGCACTATTTAATATCTTCCATTAAAATTCTTCTGTGAGTTAAACCAGCAGCGTGCATGACATCTCAACCTACTTTACAATGAATGAGTTAACAACCATATCAAAATATTGCATAATCGAGTTAATCAAACATGCCGAGTAAGTTCACCAATGCTTGCATGGTTGCTGAGGTGGTATTTGAACAAAATCTATCTCATTTTTATTGTTGGAAGCATAACTATCAATTATCCACTGAAAGGTAAAATTATCTTTTCTATATAGTGCAGGATAAAGAAATGCTTTACAAATGGTCCACTGCAGTTAGATGTTATGGTGACAAGGGTTACTAAGTCTGGCTACTAACAACAAAATTAAAATGAAATGTACTTATTTTATCACAGGCAGGATTTTCTGGAGAATATTTGTCAGGTTAAATAAGGATACTACGGTACGAAGGAAAGGGGCGACATGCTGGAGTAGTCGCACTTTTCCACGCTCCCAATCTGTTCACCTTCAACTGTTATTATAGCTCAGCCTAAGTTTTAAAAGCTTAAAAATCACATCTTTAAACCTTCAAGTACAGATTCTGCATTCAAAACCTGCCATAGTAATGGTATCAGTAGTTTCAAAAACCTATACAAGGATGGCACTTTTTTGTCCTTTGCTGAGCTTTCGTCCAACTACAGCCTCCCAAACTCCCACCTTTTCCGTTTTTTCCAGATTAGGGATTTTGTGAAGAAGACATTCCCTCACTTCCCAAATCGCCCCCCTGAAACCTTGACCGATTCCATCCTAGCTCTAGATCACAACCGGAAGAAATGCATCTCTTTTTTTATAACTTGTTAGGGTCGGTAATATTGAATCCTCATAGCTCATTAAAAGCTGCATGGGAGGGCGAGCTGAATATGAAACTAACAGACCAGCAATGGGACTCTGCCTTGGATCTGATCCATTCTTCCACCATATGTGCCCGTCATGGCCTAATCCAATGCAAAGTCCTTCACAAAGTCCACTACACAAATGCAAGATTATCTAGAATATACCCCACTGTCAAGGACACCTGCAACAGATGTAATCAATCCCCTGCCAACCATAGCCATATGTTTTGGTCCTGCCCTAAGCTGGCAGCCTTTTGGAGGAGTGCTTTCGACATAAGCACAGCCTATGGCCAGACTATTCCTCCAAACCCACTGTCAGCTATTTTTGGTACTCCTCCCAACACCAACCTCTCTGTTGCGTTGAAGCGGGTCCTGGCTTTTACAACCTTGTTAGCCCGGAGACTGATCTTGCTTAACTGGAGGCTTACCTGTCCCCCGACACACGCCCGCTGGATCAAGGAGGTGCTCTACAATTTAAAGGTTGAAAAACTTAGGTTTTCTCTCAAAGTCTCTACCAAGACATTCCTAGATACATGGAACCCTTTCCTGGAACTTGTTAACTCTCTCAACTTGTTTCCGAACTCGGAAGAGGACTGAGGGCCTTCTATCACTGCTCTGTCTTATTGCAGCTGCTCTCCCCTCAACCCCCACCCCACACCCCTTTTATTTTGTACATTTTGTTTTGTTTATCTTATTGTATTTGTGTGGATGTGTACGTATGTGAGTGTTGTTTGCCCCCGTTTGGTTCCGACCTGATTCGGGTGGATTGAGGGGGGGTAAGGGTAAGGGCTTTATGCAAATTGCTGTGAAATTCAAAATAAAAAGATTTAAATTTTTTTTAATTTAAAAAAAAAAGGATACTACAATTTCATGTTGATGTAAATTGTTTTTGGGAATGCATCGTCATGTAAAAAGATAGTATTACTCTGGAGTCACCCCCTGATGAGTTAATTGCTAAGTGAAAACCAAGAAAGGATGCCAATGTAAAATAACTTTTTAGCAGCCATCCTACCCTTTGCGTATTCTCCACCATTCATCAAGATCATGGCTGGTCTTTTTCCTCAGTCATTTCCCAGCACCCCTACTCCTCCTCCATCAGCACCATCCAGGGACCTAAACAGCTCTTTCTGGTGAGGCAAAGAATCTCATCCACCTCCTCGATTTTATCTCGTGCATTTGGTGTTCCTGATGTAGCCTCCTCTACATCAATGGGACTAAGAATAGACTAGGTGACTACTTTGCTGACCACCATCGGGCTTTCCGGAGCGGCGACTGCGGAGGGTTCATGGCCCGACCACGGATGAACAAAGGAGGAGGACTGACTGAAAGTTATTGCCTTCCACCACAGTGAAGAATGTTGATTCCACTGCGGTGAATGTTCATGTTACATTCTATTGTGTATTGTGCTCTTTTGTTTGTATGGCTGCATGGTAAGTCAAACTCCACTGTACCGTAATTGGTGCATGTGGCTTCCTCTTCTGTCGTGTGTCATTTAGACCTGCAGCTCTGTTGAGGCGAGCCAGGCCAACGTGTCATCTGACGTCCAGGTCAATCAGACCTCGTTCACCATTCAGTGGCCGGTGTTTGGGGCAACTGGTGACTATGTGCTCTACTGTCTGTGTTGGGTCCCACACTCGCAGGAGGCGCTGTCCACGAGGCCCCACCTCTTCATCGCTACTCCACAGCGTCCGATGCCTGTCCTCAAGCGGTTGAGGGTTGCCCACTGCTTTCGGGGCAGGTCCTGGCCAGGGACGTCCATGGGGTCATGTACTGGTGTAGCCTAGATGGTTCCGCTGACTTCCACTGGTCTCTCCATCTCGTCTTGACCCAGGCAGCCTTAGAAGCATCAGCCGGTGTTGTGCTGAGCAGCTTTTGGGCTTGAGTGGCAAAGGGGTGCCGTGGCAATAAATGTGAATTTGAACCTGTGCTCTGTCTGCTATGGTCATCTTGAGCTCCTAGTTGCATGCAGTTTCATCACCCTACGCACTTCCGCACCAACCTATCTTTCCTAGGCCTCCCACAGCCTGTGTGAGGCCAAATGCAAACTAGAAGAATAGTGCCTTATATTCCACCTGGGTAGTTAACAGCCCAATGTTCTGAACTTCACATTTCCAATTTGTGCTCCTTTCTTTCTTCTGATCTACCCACCCTCTTTCTTTCCAAAGCTCACAACCATCCCTTGTTACAAAGATTTTATTTCCCTCCTTCCATCTCTCCATTATCTTTTCATTACATGTTCCACCTATCACTTTCCTTACTCATCAGATTGCAGAGACACAAGAGACTGCAGATGCTGGAATTCTGAGCAAAAAAGCAAACTGATAGAGGAACTCAGTGAGTGAGGCAGCAACCCTGGAGGGAATGGGCACACAATATTTCAGGTCAGGAGCCTCCTTTAGACTGAAGCGACAGTCTGTCCATTCCCTCCAAACTTGTTGCCTCGCCCAATCTAACACATTGATTTTTATCAGATATCTGTCTCTACCTCCATCTTCTGCTCCCACAGCCTGGTTCAATCTTCCCACCCTCCCCTCTGCTCACCTGGTTCTACTCATTGCCTGTCTGCTCCTGCCTCCTCACTACCCCTCACTTCTTTGTACTGGCTATCTCCCCTCTACACTCACAGCCTTGATGTAGGCTCCATAAATTCATTAGGCTATTCGGCCCATCAAGTCTACTCCACCATTCAATCATGGCTGATCTATCTTTTCCTCTCAGCCCCATTCTCCTGCCTTTGCCCCGAGGTCATAACCCCAAGGTCAGCTATCCCTCTACCTTCACAAATGCTGCTTTATCTGCCTGGTTCCTCCAGCAGTTGTTTTTTGCTCATTCATTGAACGCAATAAGTGTAACATTTAGCTATTTTGGAACCTGACAAAAGTGCGGCATTCAACTAAACCTACTGCAGTAGGAAGAACCATGTACCTGGATTTTAATATCTATTTTAATAACTGGATATCTCTCCTCCACTCTCAGTCCTGACACAGGGTCTCCACCCGAAACATCACAATTATTTTTCCTCCACAGATGCCGCTCGACCCTCAGAATTCCTCCAGTAATTTGTTTTTTTGCTCTGGATTACAGCAGCTGCAGCCTCTTGTCTCCTTTGATTGCCTATTGCTACACATTGATTGAGACCTGGTTTTCTGCCACAGCCAGGGCAGCCGTGGCCTGAGCCATTGATGACTGTTTTCATTCTCCCATCTATCTGAAAAGCATTTAATTTAAGTTGTCAAACCAAATGAAAATGTAGAACAGGTTGTTTTTTACTTAGTTGTGAGTGGCTCGAGTGGAGGAATTGTAAAACAGTATGATAGAATGTCTGCTGCACGGATCATTTGTAAGCACAGAACCAGATGCAATTCTTGTACTGGGTTTCACAATCTTATGAAAAACTGGAGTCCTCCTTTATAGGAGTCACATTAATATCCATTTGCTGCCACTAACTCTCCTCTCAAATGGGCAATGTAAGCAGACTATTTGGTTTTGGACTTTGGATGGTTAACATACATTCAGTACCCCTTGATATCTGCATAGATGTTGCAGGCCTTTGGTTAGATACATGAACCTTGGCAGTATATTTTTCTCCAGGAGGTTTATTCAATTATAAGATTTCTTAATAGTAACTTTTCAAATTGCATATTATAGTAGGGAGTTGACAGGGATAGCTGCAGGAGACAAACTGGATGGCTGTATGGTTGGGAAGATAGGGCTGGCCCGAACCACATGTTAAAGGTCCCAGTGACCTACAGAACTATTGGATACTGCAATAGCAACAATCCCACAATCTTTAGGAAAGGCAACGGACCATTGTAAATATAAAGAAAATACGGATATGCATCCGGTCATTGAGTATGAAAGGGAGCTTGATGCTGTATACCAATTACGTTGTTCTATGTATTCACTGGTAGAGATATGGGATGGATTATGTCGGGAAAATAGGTTAAAGAAAGGAAAAAAGAATGAGGAATTTTAGATCGGTGAACATTCATTGACGTTGACGTTGATTTGTAATACATGAAGTTAGTTCTAAAGGCAAACCCCAGACTCGGTGAATTTTTCTGTCAACAACTCCATTTCTCACAACACCATCTGCCATAAACATGGTGTTATCCCAGCCTGAAAGTAGATTTAAAAGGTCATTCAACAGTTGAAAGTCAAAATGGCTGGCTGGTTGAGGCCAGTTCATTGGCCATATTTAAGAGGGAGTTAGATGTGGCCTTTGTGGCTAAAGGGATCAGGGGGTATGGAGAGAAGGCAGGTACAGGATACTGAGTTGGATGATCAGCCATGATCATATTGAATGGCGGTGCTGGCTCGAAGGACCAAATGGCCTACTCCTGCACCTATTTTCTATATTTCTATGTTTCTGAAATGTCATCTTTAGCAAGTGGAATCCCTGAAGAATTAAAACATGGCAGAGTTTGCAAAGCAATCTCATAAACAGTGGTGTTCAATTTGAGGCATGTTCAAAGTGGTCTCATTACTGCCTACCAAAGAGAATGACAGTCAAAGAGTCATATGGCAGTGAAATAGCCCCTTTGGCCCAATTTGCCCATGCAGACCAAGATGCCCCATCTACACTAGTCCCACCTGCCCACATTAGGCCCATATCCCTCTAAACCTATCCTATCCACGTGCCTGTCCAAATGCCTATTAAATGCTGTTATAGTACCTGTCCCACCTACCTTCACTGGCAGCTTGGTCCATATACTCAACACCCTCTGTGTGCAAAAATGACCCTTCAGTTTCCTATTAAATCATTCTCCTCTCAATTTAAATGTATGTCCCCTGGTTCCTGATTTATCTACACCGAGTAAAAGTCTATGTGCATTTACTTTATCTAGTCCCCTCCTGATCTTACACACCTCTATAAGATCAGCCCTCATTTTCCTGTGCTCCAAGAAATAAAGTCCTAGCCTACCCAACCTCTCGTTATAGCTCAGGCACTCAAGCCCTGACAACATATTTGTAAATCTTTTCTGCATTCTTTCCAGCCTAACAACATAATTCCTATAGCAGAGAGACCAAAACTGAACACAATACTCCAAATACAGCCTCACCAATATCTTGTACAACAGTAACATAACATCCCAACTTTTTATACTCAACCTGATTAATGAAGGCTAATGTACTGTAAGCTTTCTTGACCACCCAATCTACCTGTGAAGCCACTTTCAAGGAATTATGTACCTGCACTTCTAGATCCCTGTGCTTTACAACATTCCCAGGGCCCAGCCATGCACTGTGAAGGTCTTGCCCTGGCTTGACTTTCCAAAATGCAACACCTCGCTCTCTTCTGTATTAAACTTCATAACCCCTTCCTCGGTCCAGTTGCCCAACTGATCAAGATCCTGCTGTATATAGTCTTAAATGTTATGTCTCATCTTGACACATTTTACAAGGCCATGCTTTTTTTGACAGAACATTTTAAACAGTGCTAGGGGGATACAAAAAAAGATTCTGAAAAATGCCAAGGTCCTTATCTGAAAAGCAACACCTCTGACAGTGTGGATGCCTTGTGTTCTGGACTGAAGGGCCAGCATTCAAACTTCTGGACTGGCAGGACCACAACTCTGCCTCAGAGATAAGAACACTATAGCTGGTATGCTACTGTGTATTCAAAGATTTCCCCATGTGGTGCCATTTCTTGGCTGCACAAACATATTGTTTCTGACAAGCGTAGAGCTGCTGCCTCACAGCGCCGGAGACCCGGGTTCAATCCTGGCCTTTGGTGCTGTCTGTGTGGACTTTGCACGTTCTCCCCATGATCACATGGGTTTTCTCCAGCTGCTCCAGTTTCCTCCCGCACCGTAAAGACTTGTGGGTTTGTTGGCTAAATGGCCTCTAAATTGCCCTTAAGGGCCTGTCCTACCAGCATCCGACTCCATGCGGTGAGCGCGATCAAACCGGCAGCAGGGGCCGCGCGGGGGTCGGGTGATCCCTGTGCAGGGCCGTTCCCAACAACATGCGCCTGCGTGCGAGGAGCGCGACCAAACCGGCAGCGGGGGCCGCGCGGAGGTGGGGTGAGTGGCGCAACGCGGCGCAAAGTGAGGCGAACTTGGAGCAAAGTCTGAAAGGTAAGTTTGCCAGGACAGAGAGGGACACACAGAGAGGGGCACAGAGGCACACACAGAGAGGGTCACGGAGGCACCTACAGAGAGGGTCACGGAGGCACCTACAGAGAGGGTCACGGAGGCACGACGTCGAGGCTGTGAGTAATGTGTCGAGGCGACTGCGAGCCGACAAGCCGTTGCTGCGCGGAATTTTTGAGCATGGTCAGTTTTTCGGAGCCCCGCGCGATGTCGGGACGAACTACGCACAATTCCGCACGGCTCCGGCGATCGAAGTGGGACCGGCCCCGCGACGCCGGACGGCTCAAGCGACCACGTTAGGTCGCGCTCATCGCATGGAGTTGCATGCTGCTGGGAGGGCCCTTTAGTGTGTAGGGAGTAGATAAGAAAGTGGGATAGCATAGAATGATGGTCGGCATGGACTTGATGGGCCAAAGGGCCTGTTTCCATGCTGTATCTCTAAAAGTTAAAAAAATGAAACAACCACATCAATTCAGATATGTGTTTTCAAAACTAAGGCCAGACAGGAGCTTCTTCTGTAGTCATAATATTATTTATTAAATACTTTCTCACCACTATGATAGATATTCATGGTAATTTTAGTTTTGAGGAAGGGCCTGCCAGGTCACTCTCTATTTCCAAGGACAAGTAGAATTTTGTATTTTAGTTATTGCATCTTATGACTCAACTCTGAATCTGACTGGGATATCCTTGCAGAAGATGTGGCAGAGTTCCAATACCCCACACTAATATCCATTCCTTTTCTCCAGAGATGCTGCCTGTCCCGCTGAGTTACTCCAGCATTTTGTGTCTACCCAATATCCTTTCTTCCTGTCTAATCCACCACTGTGGTGAGGGTGGGTGCATCACAACCTATGCAAACTGGTTTGTTATCAGAACTGGATATTCTAGCTGTCTGTTCACTTTCCATGCCAATGCTAACCAATTCCTAATACAAATAATTTGCCCTACCCTATCATTATTGTGAAAGAGAAAAAAATGTGGAGCATACGAGGAAAATAGTGTATGTATGCAAGCGTACTTATGAGAACAGAGTGCATCATCTAGTATGAATTTAAAAGAAAGTTTCGGCCTTCAACAAAGGAGGTCTAGTCATCAACTCTACCTGTATTATTTGCCCATGAGAGGGGCAATACAAAGGTTCCTGCAGATACTACAAGCAGATAGAATTTGAAGAATGTTATGCATGAGAGCAGGATGGTCGGAATAGTATTGTGATCTCATGGTTGCAACATGGTATTATGATCTCATGGTTGCAATAAAAACAATTGATGCCTTCAAGGCGGAAGGAAATAATGTGCTGGACCATAAAAGAAGAGCAGGAGAATGGAACTGTAAAGTTTGCTGTAGCAGGAGCCAGCATAACCGTAATGGACTGAATTGCCACTAGGGGTGCCACATTGACGGCAGCCTCTGCCTACAGCCTGTTTATCTTTCAATCTTTTTTATTATTTTTTGTTAGTTTAAAGTCTGTTTTGGGGGGAATCTTTGACCTTTATATGTGGGGGAGGGAGGCAGGGTAAGGGGGAAACTGTTTCCCAGTTGCTTCCTGGCGGGGATGCGACTATTTCTCCGAGTCAAGTCCTCGCCTTCCTCCTTGTGGCCTACCACCTGGATCGGAGTGGCCTTTCCTGCCGAGGACTGGACCAGTGGGACAACAGCGGTGGCACAGCGCTGAATTCACCACGGAGCGGGCGATGCCTACCTCGATCGCCGTTTGGAGCTCCGGAGCGTTGGGCCGCTGCTCCAACATCGTGGAGCTGCGGTTTGGGAGAGCTTCCAACGCGGGCGGCGCTGACAGTTATCGCGGAGTCCTGGGGTCCTTTGCCGAGGGCTGCCAGTGTTGCATCTCCGCCCAGCGCGGCCAGTAGACTTTGGGAGCCGCGGACTCCGGTAGGAGGTGGCCGACTCTGATGTCCAGGCTGCTGAGGAGGTCCCCCAGACCCGATGTCGGACTTACATCACCCCGGCGAGCGGCCCGAACATCGGGCCGCCCGTAGCGGCGACTGCGGAGGGTTCAGGGAGGCCCCGACCACGGGTGAACATTGGGGAACATTAGAGGAAGAGGACTGACTTTGGTGCCTTCCCTCACAGTGGGAAACTTTGATTCTGCTGTGTGGGGATGTTTTATGTTGAACTCTCTCAACTCTATGTTGTATTCTCTTATTTATAGTGTATGGCTGTATGGTAATCACATTTCACTATGCCATCTGGCACATGTGACAAATAAATGTATCTTGTATCTTGTCCTCTTTCTGTGCCGCAATTATTCCATGATTCCATGTACAAATTCCATTCCTGAACAATGAAATGGAGCTTCTTACCTGTATGGTTCAAGCTTGGTGACAATGGAAGAGCTTGCAATGCAAAAGGTGGAGTTCAGGGATACATTTTCCATTTGTCACGTTGGCACAAAGTGCCATTGCAGATTCACCGTCCTAGTTAACAATGAAAAGTAATGAAAATCAGATGACTGTCAATACTGCTGACCAAAGCAGAGACATGTTGAAAACCTACTCTCAGGGTCTCCGGTCTGTTTCCTTGTTCCCCAAATGTATATGGCTTATTTTCGTGAAGACAGATACAAAATGGGACAGGCAGCATCTCTGGATAGAAGGAATGGGTGACGTTTCGGGTCGAGACAGGTTCTTCAGACTATTCGGACCGATTGTCTTATTATCTTTGTAATTTAATCATATCTATCGTCAAGTTACCAACCTATCAACTAAAGGGTGTACAATACATGAAACCTAAGAGGGTAAAATGAAGCAAAATATGCTGAAAGGTTCCTAAATGATTCATGTCCAATTTTTATGGCTTCTTGAAAATATTTTGTTACAGGCTTTGGCAATGATTAATGCTTGTATTTTGCAAAAAAATATGATGTCTTAAGCTTGTGCTAACCTAAACAGGAAATTGCTTTACTGTGGGAACCTTCTCACCTCACAAGACACAGAGCTCCAAAAATAAAACTTGAACCAAAATAATGTGACTGCAAACTTGTTATTGACACTTGTGACTGGTAAATGAATTTTTGAAATGACTAACTTGGATAAAATAAACTAAACTCAGATTCAAAACAAAAGTTCAGCCATTTATATTATACTGTAGGTAGATGCAAAATGCTGGAGTAACTCAGCGGGACAGACAGCATCTCTGGAGAGAAGGAATGGGTGACGTCTCAGGTCGAGACCCTTCTTGAAGGTCTACATTTTATTCTACATCTTACTTACAATTTTGAATTTGATTATTTATCCACATGCTTCCTCGTTTGTTTTTTTGCTTGACTGATCAAGGGCTATGAATGAATCGGAAAGCGTTTTCAGGATTTAGGGTTATAAATTAAAACAAAATATTTTAAGAGCCAATTTTATATGCAATGCAATAAAGGGTTTTTGATGAGACAAGAACCTGTTTTTTCCACTTTGAGGCAGCAGATTTTCTGTCAAGGGTAATTTTCTTTATCGGGTTTCATCGGCTGACACCAATTAGGAGCAGACGCTCCTTGGCCTTTGAACCTGTTCAACCATTTAATAAGACAATGGCCGATTTGACTGTAACCCCCAACTTCATATTGCCATCTACTTGCTGTAACCTTGAACCCCCTTGTTTGACAAAAATCGATATTCTTCTTGCTTAATCATATTGAAAGACTCTGCTTCCCTCAATATTTGAGGAGGAGAGTTCTAATGATTCACAACCCACCAACTCTGTCTTAAATGGATGACCCCTTATTGTTAAACAGTGACCCCTGATTCTAGATTCTTCCACAGGAGGCAACATTCTTTCCACATCCATCCTTACAACATCTCTCAGCATCTTCCATTCAAGGCCCTTCTCACTCCTGTAAATTTGAGTGGATACAAGCCTAATCTGTTCCACCTTCCCTCATAGACCAACCTCCCCATTCCAGTCCAGTTAACCTTCTCTGAACCAACTTGGTACTTCAGATGTGTTCTTACCATTGCCCTATGAAAGCAAAGCAGAACCTCCCTGCTTTTTCTTTAGTGTAATAGGGCAGAGTAGGAAGACAATGGTAGAAAAGGTGTAATGTGTGTTTCACAGGTTACCATATTACAAGATTGAATTGAAGAAATAATACCCTATTATTATTAGAGAGTTGGAGTAACTCAGCGGTACAGGCAGCATCTCTGGAGAAAAAAATGGGTAACATTTCATGTCGAGACCCTTCTTCAGACTTCTGAAGAAGGGTCTCGACCAGAAACATCACCCATTCCTTCTCTCCAGATATGCTGCCTGTCCTGCTGAGTTACTCCAGCATTTTGTATCCATCTTTGGTTTAAACCAGCATCTGCAGTTCCTTCCAACAAACCTTATTATTAGATTATACCTTATTATTAGATTACCTTATTATTTATAGAAATAAAATGGAAATGCATTTCACTCAAGTCATGTATCTATGCTCAGTGGGGGGAATAGTCCAAATTAAGAATCAATATTGTTTAAAGGATAAATAGTCAAATTGTACCATGTACCAGATTGCAGAGACTGGGATCCTTTATGGTCCCCTTTAAGTAGCAAGGTAATAGTTCATCCAAGTGTTGTGAAGGCCTGGGTTTGGTGTGAGTGTTCAGCATGTTTGTAAGTAGACAATGTTAATGAAAATGCTGGAAGTGGTGTCAAGTGTTGCTGAGGTGAATGCCCAAGCTCCTCACCTATTGATAATTTTTTAGCAAAACTGAGAGTTGTGAAACCCACAAAAACTTGATATTATTTGATGCAATTTCTATCAAAGGAATTTCTCTCAACATCATGAACTGTATAAACAAATAGATGTTATTTTTAATTCCAGATGTGTGCTGTAGTGCGTACATTTTACTAACACCCACACACAAAAAAAACAGAAAGTCCGGTGTGGGTGTTAGTTCTGGAATTAACTTGGGCAGCTGTGATTAGTTTCATGAACGGTGAATCAATAGCAATGTGACCAAAGCCTAGGATAGGGAGAAAAAAAAACAATCAAATAGCGAAGAGGATCGTAACCAATACTCATGCTAGCTTTGAATGTAGTATTTCATTTGAATAACAGAAATCCCATAGATGGGGATTTGGGGTGAGGTGGTGTGTAGGATAGATACGATAATAAACCCAAGACCAAGCCAATTGCTGACACTAGACTAGTAAAGCCTGGCAATACTGACTTCCTTTTCTCGGGCTTGTTTTGACTTCTATTTAAACAAGAACGTTGCTGTTAAAAGGAGTGGGCCCATTGGTCAGCTACTCATTTCCTGCATTTCTTCACATGTTAAAAGCACAAACAACCACCTACTTTTCTCCTATACTGAGGAGAAAAGTACAATATAATTTCTCTCCTTGGACCTGTCTGTCACTCATGGTTGTTTGCTTTGCTTTATTTTACCTTTTCTGTTTGGCAACTTCACTGAGCAGCACAGTGACTGTTAGCAAGCAATGACCTCTCAGACATGAAGGAAGGAACCTTCACAGACGCTGATTCAGCTATCAATTAATTGCAGGCCAGGGACAGGAGCATAACTGGCATTTGGGGAGAATTATTGCAGGTTTGCAATCTTCCTATAATTTTGCAGCAGTGTCTGAATATTTCCAATGAATCTCTTTGCACTTGTAACTCAGTAGTACTAGTTTATTTCCTACTTATGTCTCCCATTCCCAACCCCACCAAACCAGAATCAAAATAAATCTCCGGAACTAACCTAAACACCGTATATATTTTTTTAAATGGGCATTGTTACATTTATTTTTAAATCTTAATTTTACGCCTCATAATAATATTGGAAATGAGGCATAAAATAGGACACAAACAACTTCCCGATTGCCGTGGGAAGCCGCTATTAAATAATGCCGAATGGCATCGCAAACAGCTGGGGAGCATTTGAGTTTGAAGTGGGAGGGTCCTGTGATAATATGTTCCTACATTCCTTTTCAGGCTATACCTTGGGATTGAAATCACTTTGGTTTGGTGGGGAGGGGGGTTCTACGGTGACCATTCACGTTAATCTGGGAACAGCTGATTCTCTTACAGATGGGGCTGAAAAGTAGTTTTATGAGATGATATGTAATTTCTGAGTTTATAGGGATCCCCTGATGTACCTATTCAAAGTTCTCAAGACCATTCTAAATGTTCCCTCTATAATTTTATGATTGCCATGAGATAGTAGGGATGTTAGATTTTTCATATTACATATGAAAATACATAATTACAAATTGAGCACATCCTTAAATATTTTTCCTCGTCAGCTTGATGATGGTGTGAGATATTTGAACAATGGACAATTGGGTGTAATCAGGATCTCAATTGTTACTATGACTCTATGCCAGTTTGTGATGATATTTCCTCAGAGATGGTACAAACATTAGTTTTCTTATCCTCCAGTGAATGTTAGGATTTTACTGAGATAGCACTAGCAGCATCTTTTCAGTATCTTGCAGGTATGCTCTAGTTTTACAAGGCATTGATAAGATTGCACCTGGAGAACTCTGTACAGTATTAGTCTAGTCATGTAAGGAAGAGTGTTAAGGTGTTGGAAGCAATTCATCAAGATTTGCTAGACTTGCCCCTGGAATGAGCAAGACTATCTTATGAGGAAATGTTGGGTAAGATGGGCTTTTATCTGCTTGAGTTTGGAAGAGCAAGATGAGATTTGATTAAAATACAAAGGATCCTGAGAGTTCTTGACAAGGTGGATTTGAAGAAGATGTTTCCTTTTTTGGAGAATATAGAAGCACTATTTAAAAATAGTGTTGCCCATTATTTGACAAGGGATTGTGAGTCTTTGGAACGCTGTTTCTCAAGGAGAACTAGAAATGGAATGATCGAATATTTTTCGAACGGAGCTAATAGATATTTGGTAAGTAGGGGCTAGGTGGAAATGCAGGGTTGAGGTTACAATTAGATGAAATGACTGAACAGGTGACAGGGGCTCGAAGGCGGTTGATTTCTGCTCCTAATTATGTTTTTATTTTAATGCCATAGTATCTTAAATAGGAATGAGACAAACATTAAAAATTCAAATTTACTATTCTGTTAAATCATTTGGACTAAAAATCCTTTTATGTATCGATCCTATTCAGAGCAATTCTGCATTGTTGAGCCAAAGTAAACTGATGATTAAAAAAGTAACTTTTTAAAAGAAAAAAAAAAATCAGATTTCGACATTCACAGTGAGACAAAATGCTGATGGTCTTGGACCTGTGAGAGAAATGTCCCAACTGCCACAGCCAGAACCTGTTAATAGCACAGCCCCAGACCAGTGCTATCAGGATTATGCAATAACCATTTGTTCATTTACTTATTAACTCCAAGGACAAGCACAAGACTCCAGTTAAAAAGCATTTACTGCCTAAAATGATTTACTCAGTAGGAAAACAATAGATAACAAGTTTGAACTCAATCACCTCAGTAATCTGTAAAATATTTCCAGACGGAATTAAAATAGTTTTATAGGAGAAATTTAAAATGAAAAAGTGATCAGTCTAAATTAACCCCCAACCCCCTCAATCTGCCTTATTGTACACAGGTATTATTTCATCTTTCTTTTGTGAGACCTTTTGGATCATGGATAATTTGTTTCTACTAAAATTCTGATAAGGCCAATATGGGAATCGCAGACTATGCCATGGGCCTGACTTGGTGGATCGGTAAGTAGTAAGGAAGATGATGAGCTCCTTCTGCTATTCGAGCTTCTCTGTTCTCCCTATACAAGGGCAAGTATGTTCCTTCTCCATTCTGAGTGGTTAAGGGCCAGGATTTTCATGAGTCAGTGGGAACATTACACGTTTTCAAGGAGGTTTTGAAAATATCATTCTCATATGTTAGAAGGAACATATCTCATCCCAGCCCAAGGGAACACCAATCAATGAACTTTTGAAATTTTATGAAGGTTAATGTACAAAACCTACTATGCTTTCGCTGACAATAACTTTATCATCAATGGAACCATTTTTATGCTATGAAATTAGATTTAGTTACTTGCAAAAAATATTGCTCTGCTGAAGGTATCAGCAGTCACATTTGTTGTCAGTTATGATTTAGATAAATGTGTTTGACATTTAAGTTCGGCTCAAACCTCCAAGTTGCTGCATAATATTAACCTGCATGTGCTGCTTACATTTTATCACCCTTTTAATCAAATACCTGCGTAGTCATTTTCACCTTGAACAATAACATAAACCTGGAATGACGTCCAATGGCACTTATTTAACACCTTCCCTGATTTTAGTTCTACTTTCATGTGATATTAATAGCCCTTATTAAATCAAAACTAGGACTATCTGCCAATAATTCTGCTCCTGTTGTCTACACTGTGATCTAGAAGTCTTATGTAAATTTGTTCCTCATTCATTCACTGTCTACCTTCATCATAGTTCAAGAGCACAAAGAATTATTAACCAGATATCTGCAATTCTATTAGTTCTTTGTGGAAAAATAGAGAGAATAGCATGAAATGCAGTGCCAATAAGACATATCTGTTTAAAAGTCTGCACTAAGCTACAATTGTGGGGACCTAATAGCTGAATATTTGACCCTCAGCAGGCTTGGAGATGCTAAGATTATTGAGCCATTTTTAAGAAAAGATATTCCTCAATCAAAACTGTGCAGAACATTGGCTGACAGACAATGGAATATATCCCAATGACTCAGGTTGTGAAATTCTTCAACATGGCATTGGAGGTCCAAATCGAGGAGAAACTGTGGCAGAGAGATATCAACAACCCAACAGAGTACCTGAGGCCTGGACAGGGCCTGAAGGATCCCTGTTCTCATATCATCCCATTGAACCACAAATTTTGCAAATTAACATGCGGTTGTAGAAAGATCCCAATTCTCCAATGCATTTCTCAATAACTGCATTATCACCCAGCATTATGACCACCACATCACCTGCTCACTGTAATATAGCTATTGGTTTCATTGTTCTTGCTCCAGCAAGATCATGATAAAGTCATTGATCCTCATTTTCATGGGAAACAATGGAAGGGCGGAATAAAACTGGGGCGGCACGATGGCGCGGTGGCGCAGCGGTAGCGTTGCTTCCTTACAGCGTCAGAGACCTAGATTTGATCCAGCCTACGGGTGCTGTCTGTCCAGAGTTTGCACATTCTCCTTGTGACTGCATGGGTTTCCTCGGGGTGCGCCGGTTTCCTCACACATTCTAAAGATGTGAGGGTTTGTAGATTAATCGCTTCTATAAATTGTTCCTAGTGTGTAGGATAGAACTAGTGTACGGGTGATCTTTGATCGGCGTGGACACGGTGGGTCAAAGGGTTCGTTTCCATGTTGTATCTCTAAATTAAACTAAAAATGGTGCAAATAAATACTTCCTTCATCAAGGAAGATCAGACATGTGACAACGGTGCTTATCTATCAAAGTCAGTCTGTAACTGGATGGCAGCAACAGCTCCTCCTCCAAGGACTTTATATAGAACCTCCAGTTTATTTCATTTCCACTATTCTATCTCCAACTCAATTTCCTTCCACTTCTTCAAGTTTATTGTGCCTTCTGAACTAGACGTGTTGGCAAAAGTGTCAGTGGTCTCTCAACATCATCAGACAGTGAATCATGCAACAAGTTATGAATTTTCCTTTCCCTCCTAACCTCCTCTTCCCACCCCTTATATTGCCTCTCGGTATGTCTTATGTGGGGGGTGATGAGGGGGAAAAAGGGGAAAACATTTTTCAGTCACTTCTTCGACGGAGAGGCGACATTTTCTATGTTGCTTCTCCGCCTCCATCGCGGCCTAACAGCTTGGATTGGTGCGGCCTTTCCCAGAGTCGGGCCCAGAGCTTCAGCAGCGGGCGCAGCGTGGACGTTTCCATCGTGGAGCAGGGCGATCCCTTGCCGGGGTTCGCCAGAAAGGAGTGCTCTGATCGCTGGCCTGCTGACTTTGGCATCATGGGGCTATGGTCTGCGGAGCTTCTAGCCATGGGCGTGGCGTGGACTTACCATCCGGACCCTAGGATCCCTAGCCGGGGATCGCCAGAGAAGAGCTCTGACCACCGGCCTGCAGCCTGTATCATCCTGAAGCCGCGGTCTCCGGAAAGAAAATGGCTGATTCAGGCACACCAAGCCGCGGAGTGTGTTCGACCGTCCCAACGTCGGAGTTCCGATCATCCCGACGCCGGAGTTCCGATCATCCCGACAAGAGGGCCTGTACATCCGGCTGACCGTAGCGGCGACTACGGAGGGCTCAAGGCCCCCGAGCACGGGTGAACATAGGAGGAGGACTAACTGAACTTTATTGCCTTCTACCACAGTGAAGAATACTGTGGTGGATGTTTATGTTAAATTCTATTGTGTATTGTGTGTTCTTTTTTTCAATTGCATCGCTGCTGGCAAATTCATTTCACTGTATCTTAGTTGGTGCATGTGACAAATAAATTTGAACCTTGAACCTTGAACCCTTACATTGTACCCCATCAACTGACAGCTGTCTCTCCTCAAATATCCCTCTTCCCCTCAAGGTCAGACTCCAGCAAGGTTTACAAGATTTTTTTCTCTCCTGGTAATGCCTTTACAGTGCTTCCACACCTCAGAAAAAAGATTTCCTGAAATAGAATTACAAATTTCCTGAAATTTGATGGTATTTCCTGAAATTTAAAAAAATGCTTCCTGCAATTTGTTGTTTTTTTTACGCGGGCACACATTAACAACACAAAGAAGAACAAGGCAAAACAGATCTATGTGACTACACCGTATCTGCTTGCTTCTGTTACTCACATGTACAGTGTTATGCAAGGCAGCTTTCATTCCCTCCAACAGCTTTTGTTGCCTTCGTTTTTTCAACCTGCCCTCATGTATCTCAGTCTCTGCTCTCCCTCCCTCCTTCCCTCCCTCCCACTCTCCCTCCCTCTTTCTCTCTCCCTCCTTCTCCCTCTCTCTCCCTCCCTCCCTCTCTCTCGCTCTCACCCCCTCTCTCCCTCTCAGCCCCTTGAGTCCACCCACTATTCTGTAAGATCAAGGTCAATCCCAATGTAACCGCAATCTCACCGCCCACCGGTAACTTTTCACCAGCAGGCTTATCCAGAATTCTACCATTGCCTGAAAAATAATCAAAGGCTCAAATTTGCCATAAAAGCCATGTGCCTTTTCTTGCCTTTTTTGATCATTTCACCAGGATAATGCCTTTTTCATGATAGTACCGAAATCAGCCTTTTTCTTTGCCGTTTTGCTAAAAGGTTGTGCTATTTTCTCTAGTTGTACCGTGATTACAATGACGTTTTCTATGTTAACACGTTAATATTAGTGTTATTATTAACGTGTTAACATAGTATAACTTACAAAAAAACTTCAACCACCAGGGCGATACCAGAGGCATCACCGTCGGTCATTCATTCGTTTGTGCCACTGCCCGCTGCTTCAGTCTTCTCCAAGATCTATTTAAGAAAGAACTGCAGATGCTGGAGAAATCAAAGGTAGACAAAAAATCATGGAGATACTCAGCGGGTGAGGCAGCATCTATGGAGAGAAGGAATAAGCAACGTTTTTGGGTCGAGACCTTTCTTCAGACTGATGTGGGGGGGGCGGGAAAAAGAAAGGAAGAGGCAGAGACAGTAGGAGCAGAAGGAGAGCCAGGGAGGGGGAGGGAGAGGAGGGAGAAGACAAGGGCTATCTAATATTAGAGAAGTTAATGTTGATCCCACTGGGGTGTAGACTACCCAAGAGAAATACCCAAGCTTGTCTCCTCACTACATTTACTGCTGGTTCCAGTCGCAAATCTGAGTTTTCAAGTGATCTGTGCAAGGCATTCATTGATGCTGGAATTCCACTGTGGAAATTGGAAAACAAACCTCTCAGAGGTTTTTTTGAGAAATACACAGAGGAACATAGACCAAGCGAGTCATCATTACGGAAAAATTATGTTGACAACAACTTCAACATTGTTGTGTAGAAAATTAGAGATGAAGTTGCATGCAACAAAATATGGATCTCAATAGACGAGACAACCGATGCTGTGTGGAGTTATGTTGCCAATGTGGTCATTGGTACACTGGAGGTAGGTCAACCATCAAAGGAGTGTTTGTTGACATCGTAAGTATTGGAGAAGTCAAACAGCTCATCTATTGCTCAGTAGTTCACATCTTCACTTGCTGTATTTTGGCCAGAAGGTATAAAACACGAGAATGTTCTTCTGTTTGTGACTTAAAGTTTTATTTCCCAAAATGTTGCATTTGACATGCTTAGCTCAAGGACTTCATAGAATTGCCAAGCACATACGTAGCTTGTTTCTAAATATCGATCACCTAGTTTCCAATGTCAAGAAAATCTTTCTCAAAGCACCGTCACGTATGCAGTTGTTCAAGGAAATGGCACCTGAGATTCCACAACCTCCTCATCCCATGGTACGCTACTATTTTGAAAAGATAAAATAAATCGTCAACTGTTTTGAAGGAGAAAAATCTGCTGCAGTCAGGATTGTCAGTGAAATCGTGCAGAAAAAGTCCCCCCACTGCAATCTTGTGTTTATTGCTTCCAAATTTGCAAATTTCCCACAAGTTATCACCTCCTTTGAGAAACGTAGCGAAACATTAGTGAATAACTTACAGGTTTTCAACAAAGTAACTGACGATATTCGTAAAAGTCCTGGCGATGTCGGTAAAGACATACAAGGAAAATGTGAGAGAGTGATTTAAGCTAACAAAGATCATTTAGCTAACAAAGCTAACATAGAAAGCATAACTAAAGTTCTCAAAGGTGGTTGTAATGTACAAGATATCGACATGAATATAGCGTCTGTAGCTTGTTTCGGGTAAGCACCAGTGACCCGGGGTGGAAGATTGCAACCTTTGTGTGGTCCCCCCTTTTCAATGAATGCAATCAAACCTGCATGCACAATCAAATAAGATCAAATAGAACAAGTTGTCCTGCAACTTTAGGCTGTGCATGCCATAAGCAAGAAGAAGAGCAGTGACCTCAGCTGAGGTAGAAAAAAGTTTTTCACAACTAAAGCATATTCTGTCTGACAGATGGCATAGTTTAACACCAGATAATTTGAAAAGAATGCTAGTAATTATGTGGAATCAGGCAACTTTGGTCATTTAATGTAGTATTCATTTATATTATCATTTTTAACCATATTTTGGTGGTGGAAATAAATGCCTTTTTATGTCAATAAATGCCTTTTCGTGTCTTTTTAATAATTTTACTATGCTTTTTTGCCTGCCTATTTCAGAGTTTTTTAGTGCCTAAACATCCTGGCTCTACTCATTGTTATATGAGAATTTTCCCAAACAGTCTGTGACTCATAGCGCTGTGGCCATTGCGCTATGTTTAAAGCCCATAGCGCTGCAGCCGACAGCTCTTTGTTTAAATTCTCATGTGTTAAACTGACAGTGCTCTCATTGAGCGCCAAACCGGCAGTGCTGTGTGTATTACCTTTACACCCCTTCACGGGCCGGATGCGAACATTTCCCGAAATTTCCCAAAATTATTCCATTTCCCTAAAATTACCCGAAGACAATCAGAATTGCACGAATTCCAGGTAATTTCCTTCAAAGTGGAAACACTGTGCCTTTAAGATCTCCCATGAGCTGTAACAGTATAATAATTATTATTTGTTTTTAAATTAAATTGTCAGATCATTATCAGCATAAACACTTAAAGAGATGTCAGTTGTTTCAGAAAGTCTCTCAATTTTTGTCAAAAGTATGTGTGTAACCAGGCAATCTCCAGCACCAATAAAGGCTGAGAATTGCTTTAAGCAGCTTTTAAATCCCAACAACCCATTTTTTAAATTCCTGTTCAGCAGGCTGAATGATCAGGAATGATCATTAGTTGCAGTGCCAGCCAGCTAAATGGCAAACTTAATGAGCTTCAAGGGCCACATGAATTGGTAATTAAAGATATAATTAACTATTAGATGTCCATTATGAGCAAATGCTTCAACTCCTTTATCAGCAGCAAGGAACATGGTTTGCAAAACAAATCCAAAATTCAATCTCAAAGAAGCATTCATACCACAACAAGGTGTACTGCTATTTGTGTACTGTATCTCTATAGCCTTTTAATGCTTGCCAATTCATTGCAAAACAAAAATCAATCTCAACAAGCAGACCAGTACCAGATACAGAACAGGTCAATTTAAAAGCTCAAAAAGCAGCCTCAATTTGCAGTACTAATTAATTGGAACATAAAGTACGTACAATCTATATTCAGAACAATAATCAAACAACACAGTTTGAACATGTGGTACAATTTGCCATCTGTAAGGGAACCCATTAGCAACCCTGAAAGAGATCAATCCGATTTGAGAATCTCATTCTGACCAGAATCAAATAGGCAAAAAACTTCTGCAAGTAACACAGAGTCACAAGGATAATACGTCCGGGTTGGTTAGTGTAGTTTAGTTTAGTTTAGAGATACAGTGCGGAAACAGGCCCTTCAGCCCACTGAGTCCGCACTGACCAGCGATCCCCGCACACCAAGGACAATTTACATTTATACCAAGCCAATTAACCAACAAAGCTGTACGTCTTTGGAGCGTGGAAGGAAACCAAAGATCTCGGAGAAAACCCACGTGGTCACAGGGAGAACGTACAAACTCCATACAGACAGCATCCGTAGTCGGAATTGAACCCAGATCTCTGGTGCTGTAAGCACTGTAAGGCAGCAACTCTGCTGCTGTGCCACTGTGTCGTATTTTAAATGTTATTGTCGTTTCTGCCTCAACTACCTCTTCTGGCAGCTCATTCCATATACACACCAATGAATAAAAAGATTGCACCTCAGGTTTCCATTAAGTCTTTCTCCTTTCACCTTAAACCTATGGTTCTTTATTCCCCTGCTCTGGGTAAAAGACTCTGCATTCCCCCTATCAATTCCCCTCAAGATTTTATACAACTCTATAAGATCACCCCTTAGCCTCCTGCGCTCCAAGGAATAAAGTTGTAATGTGGCAAATATCTTCGTATAGCTCAGGCTCCTGAGTCCTGGCAACATCTTTATAAAATCATCTCTGCACTTTCTACTGCTTAATTACATCTTTCCTATAGCAAGATGACGAAAACGAAACATAATACTCCAAATGTAACCTCACCAACATCTTGTACAATTGTAACATGATGTCCCATCTTCTATACTCAGTACCCTGACTGATGAAGGCCAATGTACAAAAGGTCTCCTTTAACACCCTATCTACATGTGACGCCATTTTCAAGTAACTGTGCACCTGTACTCCAAGATCCCTCTGCTCTACAAACGCTTCCCAAATCCTACAATTCACTGTGTAGGTCCTGCCCTTTTATAATTTTAATTTTTGGTAACCATCTTCACTGGCAATACAGCTAGTCCCACTCCCCTATTCAATCCCCATTTTTTCTTTTCAGCTAGTTATCCATTCCCTTTATAACCCTATGGTTGAATCTGACCCCTCTATTAGACAGCCAGTGCATTCTAATTACCAACCACTCACTATGTAAAAAAACTGACTCCTCATATTATTCTCAGTCCTTTTGCAAGTCATTTTCAATCTATGTCCCCAGTTCCTTACACATGCACCAATGTGAAAAGTTTCCCTCTACCTACTTTCTCGGCACCCACCTTAATTTTAAATATCTGTGTCAAATCCCTCCACAGCCTCCTCCATTCCAAGGAAACCAATCCTGTGGGTGACGTTGTTTAACGTGGTGCACAGAGCCACCCCACGGTCCTTGACAGATCTGGGTCAGGATCCAGTTGCATGGAGTCCAAGGTGACCAGAGAACCTTTTCTGCTGCAACCTTCATCTGCCTTCCCAGCCGTTGTGACGCTCCCATCGTCCTCGGCCTGTTCCACCGTTGAGTTCTTGTTGGATTGCTCTTTGTCAGAGACCTCCCCCTCAACCTTACCGCCATGGGTGGCCCTACCAGGAGCATAGCTTCAGATGGCATCGCTCTCAGGATCTCAGGTCCACACAAGCTTCTCCACCACGACAAGGTGACAATCCACGGTGAAGTAAAAAAAAAGAAATTGTCCCTAATGTGTAGGATAGTGCTAGTGTATAGGGATTACTGGTCAGCGTGAACTCAGTGGGCTGAAGGGCCTGTTTCGGTTCTGTATCCCTAAAGTAAACTTACGTAAACTAAAATCAGCATGACGTGTAATGTAAAATAGTAAATTAACCAAGCAATCAGCACATCCTTGGGAGACAAACTCCACACGGGCAGCATCCAAAGTCAGAATCGATCCCACGTTAATGGAATTATGCCACAAAAGCTTTAATTTCTGTGACACTCTTTGTGGTTGATTGCCACGTGGTTAAATAATGTGGTTAACACCATACCCATAATAATTACCTAAACACACATATCATCAAAACAGCATGGAGTATTTATGAAACCTGATATAGGATTTGGTACCTTCCAGAGAAGAACAAGCCAATACAAGAGGGGCCTCAGCAACAAAGAATCACTCCGGAGGAAGGGTCAAAATCTTCAAAAACATAAGAAAAAGTAGATCAATTGTCAAATCTGAAATATTTTAAGAGAATTCAAAAGCTAACACATAAAAATACTATAAAACCTCATTGTGGTGGCACTTTTAAAAATATTGGACAGAATAACTGAGAGAGAATATCATCATTGGTTTAATTTATGAAATGCCCTGATCCAACGTAATAGTTAGCAGAAATAATAAGAAATATTTCATCAAGATTTGGTTCCTCAGATCTGATGTTAGTCTTGCTTATGTCATTACTCTGAGTCAGTTGATGTAATTTTAATCTAAATCAATTATAAATGCAAAAGCAAAATCTAAAAATGCGTGTAAAACAAAATACAAATCTAATATTATGTTGTTATAGACAATTGACAATAGACAATAGGTGCAGGAGTACGCCATTCGGCCCTTCGAGCCAGCACCGCCATTCAATGTGATCATGGCTGATCATCTCCAATCAGTACCCCCGTTCCTGCCTTCTCCCCATATCGCCTGACTCCGCTATTTTTAAGAGCCCTATCTAGCTCTCTCTTGAGAGAATTCCACAGACTAATGTTAATTTAATTAACCTTGCAAATCTTCACATGGATCAAAACTCTTTCAATGGAAATCCCATTATTTTAATCTTGAAGCCGATTAATCACTTTCAATTATTTTCTGAGTGGAAAAGTAAATAACAATAAATTTGCATTTAATGTGTTTGAGGAACTGAAGATTGAATAATTTACTGTTTATATATAAAATAAGTTGGAGTGTTGGTTTAAACAGCTGTCTCTCTGAGGGAAGATGTCAAAGAAAGTGATTGTCAAGGATCCTTTCGGTTGATAATGGCCTGAGAATTATGTTTTAATAAATAGCCTAATTGGGGATTGGATCTTGGATATGAGTGCATGCAAGAGCCTGATGATTCTGGAAAATAAATACAAATGTGAGTTTGCAATGCAATTTAAATACCAGGTTTACAGCATTTATGTTGATAGCAAAAAGCTGCTCGTCAACTTGCAGAGGTGAAGAGGGATTTGTTGAAGCTTAGTACCCGATTATGAGCTTGAAACAGTCAAGTTGCATTGAACCAGTACATTTGCCTTCATTGGATGGTTTCCAGTTGCAAATACGCAGTGCTTCCAAGCTGCCCTGCTCAGTAATGTACGGGAAAACAATTAATGTATGAAATTCCTACATCCGCTTCTGCTGAATTGCTGGAAAAACACAAAGGTCATCGCACAACACAGATATGGTAATGCTCTCTGTAATGCTCTCTGGCAGCTTGCACATCAGTTCAAGAGGGATTAATTGTCTTGCAAAAATATTATGACTCCTTTTAAATTCCATCATTTTCATAGTAACAATTGATTCATCCTCATCATAATTAGACAGTTTTTATTTTACTCACAATGATCTTGACATATCACGTATTTATATGTAGTGTTTAGTCCATTATGGTAATTCCAAAGAAAGATTTGGTCTTCTTTTTTAAATAATGTCTCGCAAATACTTATTTCATGAGAATAAATACACCTTTTAATGTCATGTGTTAGTGAGTTCTAATTAATATCTACTTACAGCCTGCGCTTTATATTCTTTTCATGCCTAATTATTTTTAGCAAATTGTTATGAATTTTAGAATTGAAATGGTCATTGATTTGTCCCATACAACCTTAACATCATGCTACATGAAAGGCTTGGAAGCACCTTAATTACAAGCTAAAGTGATTTTGCTACCTCAATAGACAAGGAGGGCAATTAGAAAATATGAAGGCCTTGGCGAATTATGAATTGATTAGACACCCAGTTTACACCATGGATCTAAATTGACCGCAATTAACTGTGCAGTGAACAATCTCCTGTTCACTAATTCTGCTTTATTAGTGTATGTGAATACAGCAATATCCTATCTACCACACTGATGCCAAATATACGGCGAAGTGCTGTCTCTTAATGTTCTGTAATGTTGTAGCAATCAGCTTCCAAACTATTGCACCTCTTCCCATTCCTATATTCCAATCTTTTTTTCCTTAACTGGTGCTGATTAAAATGCTGGGAATTTTGAGGATGGAGTGAATAGATCTCCGGCATTTTCAAGGCTAATTGTGTCAGGTCAATTTGGTAAACTTAGTGAATCATTTCTAATTTCTCATTTTCTCAATGCTCATTTTCTTGTAAGAGATATTAATTACAAATTATTAAATGCATACCTCATTAGCTTCAGCCACAATTTTAAATGTACAGACTAGGATGATTAGGCCACTGTAAGAGCCATAGATAAGAGCCACTAAATAGCTGCAAGGCAAGATTTGAGCCTTGGGCATTATGTATATCCAGTCGTACAGAGAAGACAATTATGTTTTTAAATTATGTCAGGTTTTGAAAGGGTGATTTGGTGCCAGTTATTTCCTCTGTTTAGAACATCAATGAGGATGAGGAATCGGGTCTTTATGCAGAAAGAAATACTCTGCAGTGGGGGATGGGGAAGTGGTCCCCTCAGCACATGTCTGTGCCACCACCTTCTACCATGTGGCTTCCGGCTTCATTTCCAAACCTCCCAGTTCTGCCCAAACCAGGAGCTAAAGTACCTATACTCCACCCACTACTACCCCCAACAGTTTGCACTGTGATCTACCCTCTCTGCCATGTGCTGGTGCCATCTGGCCCTCTCTCAAGTATGGTAACTACTCTAACGCTGTGCCACCATGCCGCCCTTACCTGGACTGCCTGCATTTACCTGGGCCAATGCTAAGACAATAGACAAAAGACAATAGGTGCCGCAGTAGGCCTTTTGGCCCTTCGAGCCGGCACCACTATTCACCTTGATCGTGGCTGACCGTCCACAATCAGTACCCCGTTCCTGCCTTCTCCCCATTGCCCTTGACTCCGCTATCTTTAAGAGCTCTATCTTACTCTCTCTTGAAAGCATCCAGAGAATTAGTAAAAATTGGAAAGAGCCATGGTTTTCAAGGGAAATTAGACACTTGTTTCGAAAAAAGAGAGATATCTACAATAATTATAGGAGGCATGGAGTAAATGAGGTGCTAGAGGAGTATAAAGAATGTAAAAAGAATCTTAAGAAAGAAATTAGGAAGGCTAAAAGAAGATATGAGGTTGCTTTGGCAAGAAAGGTGAAAGTAAATCCAAAGGGTTTCTTCAGCTATATTACTAGCAAAAGGATAACGAGGGATAAAATTGGACCATTAGAGAACCAGAATGGACAGCTATCTGCAGAGCCAAAAGAGATGGGGGAGATATTGAACAATTTCTTTTCTTCGGTATTCACCAAGGAGAAGGATATTGAACTCTGTGAGGTAAGGGAAAAAAGTAGAGTAGCTATGGAAACTATGAGATTCAAAGAGGAGGAAGTACTGACACTTTTGAAAAATATAAAGGTGGATAAGTCTCCAGGTCCTGACAGGATATTCCCTAGGACATTGAGGGAAGTTAGTGTAGAAATAGCAGGAGCTATGACAGAAATATTTCAAATGTCATTAGAAACGGGAATAGTGCCGGAGGATTGGCGTACTGCGCATGTTGTTCCATTGTTTAAAAAGGGTTCAAAGAATAAACCTAGCAATTATAGACCTATTAGTTTGACGTCAGTGGTGGGCAAATTAATGGAAAGGATACTTAGAGATAATATATATAAGCATCTGGATAAACAGGGTCTGATCAGGAACAGTCAACATAGAAACATAGAAACATAGAAACATAGAAATTAGGTGCAGGAGTAGGCCATTCAGCCCTTCGAGCCTGCACCGCCATTCAATATGATCATGGCTGATCATCCAACTCAGTATCCCGTACCTGCCTTCTCTCCATACCCTCTGATCCCCTTAGCCACAAGGGCCACATCAACTCACTCTTAAATATAGCCAATGAACTGGCCTCAACTACCCTCTGTGGCAGAGAGTTCCAGAGACTCACCACTCTCTGTGTGAAAAAAGTCTTTCTCATCTCGGTCTTAAAGGATTTCCCCCTTATCCTTAAGCTGTGACCCTTGTCCTGGACTTCCCCAACATCGGGAACAATCTTCCTGCATCTAGCCTGTCCAACCCCTTAAGAATTTTGTAAGTTTCTATAAGATCCCCTCTCAATCTCCTAAATTCCAGAGAGTATAAACCGAGTCTATCCAGTCTTTCTTCATAAGACAGTCCTGACATCCCAGGAATCAGTCTGGTGAACCTTCTCTGCACTCCCTCTATGGCAATAATGTCCTTCCTCAGATTTGGAGACCAAAACTTTACGCAATACTCCAGGTGTGGTCTCACCAAGACCCTGTACAACTGAAGTAGAACCTCCCTGCTCCTGTACTCAAATCCTTTTGCTATGAAAGCTAACATACCATTCGCTTTTTTCACTGCCTGCTGCACCTGCATGCCTACTTTCAATGACTGGTGTACCATGACACCCAGGTCTCGCTGCATCTCCCCTTTTCCTAATCGGCCACCATTTAAATAATAGTCTGCTTTCCTGTTTTTGCCACCAAAGTGGATAACCTCACATTTATCCACATTATACTGCATCTGCCAAACATTTGCCCACTCACCCAGCCTATCCAAGTCACCTTGCAGTCTCCTAGCATCCTCCTCACAGCGAACACTGCCCCCCAGCTTAGTGTCATCTGCAAACTTGGAGATATTGCCTTCAACATGGATTTGTGCCTGGAAGGTCATGTTTGACAGACCTTTTTGAATTTTTTGAAGCGGTAACTAGGGAAATTGATGAGGGTAAAGCAGTGGATGTTGTCTATATGGATTTCAGTAAGGCCTTTGACAAGGTTCCCCATGGAAGGTTGGTTCAGAAGGTTCAATCTTTGGGTGTTAATGGCGGAGTAGCAAGATGGATTCAACAGTGGCTGAATGGGAGATGTCAGAGAGTAATGGTGGATGGCTGTTTGTCAGGTTGGAAGCCGGTGACCAGTGGGGTGCCTCAGGGATCTGTGTTGGGTCCACTGTTGTTTGTCATGTACATCAATGATCTGGATGATGGGGTGGAAAATTGGATAAGTAAGTATGCAGATGATACTAAGATAGGTGGTATTGTGGATAATGAAGTAGTTCTCAAAGTCTACAGAGAGATTTGGGCCATTTGGAAAAGTGGGCTGAAAGATGGCAGATGGAGTTTAATGCTGATAAGTGTGAAAGTGCTACATCTTGGCAGGACAAATCAAAATAGGACGTACATGGTAAATGGTAGGGAATTGAGGAATGCTGTGGAACAGAGGGATCTAGGAATAACTGTGCATAGTTCCCTGAAGGTGGAATCGCATGTAGATAGGGTGGTAAAGAAAGCCTTTGGTGTGCTGGCCTTTATAAATCAGAGCATTGACATATAGGAGTAGGGAAGTAATGTTAAAATTGTACAAGGCATTGGTAAGACAATTCTGGAGTATGGTGTATACAATTTTGGTCGCCTAGTTATAGGAAGGATGTCAACAAAATAGAGAGAGTACAGAGGAGATTTACTAGAATGTTGCCAGGGTTTCCAGCAACTCTATGGTTACAGAGAAAGGTTGAACAAGTTAGGTCTTTATTCTTTGGAGCGCAGAAGGTTAAGGGGTGACTTGATTGAGGTCTTTAAAATGATGAAAGGGATAGACAGAGTTGACGTGGATAAGCTTTTCCCATTGAGGGTAGGGAAGATTCAAACAAGAGGGCATGACATGAGAATTAAGGGACAGAAGTTTAGGGGTAACGTGAGGGGGAACTTCTTTACTCAGAGGGTGGTGGCTGTGTGGAATGAGCTTCCAGCAGAGGTGGTGGAGGCAGGATCGATTTTAACATTTAAAAGTAAAGTGGATAGGTATATGGACGTGAAGGGAATAGAGGGGTATGGTCTGAGTGCAGGTAGATGGGACTAGGGGAAAACAAATGGTCGGCACGGACTGGAAGGGCCGAGAGGGCCTGTCTCCGTGCTGTAATTGTTATATGGTTATATGGTTATATGAATTGGCCGCCACTGCCTTCTGAGGCAGAGAATTCCACAGATTCACAACTCTCTGGGTGAAAAAGGCTTTCCTCATCTCCGTTCTAAATGGCCTACCCCTTATTCTTAAACTGTGGCCCCTGGTTCTGGACTTCCCCAAAATTGGGAACATGTTTCTTGCCTCTAGCATGCCCAATCCATTAATAATCTTATATGTTTCAATAGGATCCCCCCTCATTCTTCTAAATTCCAGTGTATACAAGCCCAGTTGCTCAGTTCTATCAACATATGACAGTCCCGCCATCCCGGGAATTAACCTCGTGAACCTACGCTGCACTCCATCAATAGCAACAATGTCCTTCCTCAAATTTGGAGACCAAAACTGCACACAATACTCCAGGTATGGTCTCACTAGGGCCCTGTACAACTGCAGAAGGACATCTTTGCTCCTATACTCAACTCCTCGTTATGAAGGCCAACGTGCCATTCGCTCTTCACTGCCTGCTGTACCTGCATGCTTACGTTCAGTGACTGATGAACAAGGACCCCCAGATCCCGTTGTACTTCCCCTTTTCCCAACTTGACACCATTTAGATAATAATCGGCCTTCCTGTTTTTGCCACCAAAGTGGATAACCTCACATTTATCCACATTAAACTGCCTCAGCCATGCATCCGCCCACTCGCCCAACCTGTCCAAGTCACCCTGCATTCTCATAGCATCCTCCTCACAGTTCACACTGCCACACAGCTTTGTGTCATCAACAAATTTGCTAATGTTACTTTTAATCTCTTCATCTAAATCATTAATGCATATTGTAAATAGCTGCGGCCCCAGCACCAAGCCTTGCAGTACCCCACTAGTACCCCACTACCTGCCATTCTGAAAGGTATCCATTTATCCGTACTCTTTGTTTCCTGCCTGCCAACCAATTTTCTATCCATGTCAGTACCCTAACCCCAATACCATGTGCTCTAATTTTGCCCACTAATCTCCTGTGTGGGACCTTATTAAAGGCTTTCTGAAAGTCCAGGTACACTATATCCACTGGTTCTCCCTTATTCATTTTCCGAGTTGTATCCTCAAAAAATTTCAGAAGATTAGTCAAGCATGATTTCCTCATCGTAAATCCATGCTGACTCGGACCGATCCTGTTACTGCTATCCAAATGTGCCACTATTTCATCTTTTATAATTCTCCAGCATCTTCCCTACCACCAGTCAGGCTAACTGGTCACAAATTCCTGTTTTCTCTCTCCTGCCTTTCTTAAAAAGTGGAATAACTTTAGCTACCCTCCAATCCACAGGAACTGATCCTGAATCGATAGGACATTTGAAAATAATCACCAATGCATCCACAATTTCTAGAGCCACTTTCTTAAGTACCTGGGATGCAGACGGTCAGGCCCTGGGGATTTATCAGCCTTCAGTCCCATCAGTCTATCCAACACCACTTCCTACCTAATTTGAATTTCCTTCAGTTCCTCCATCACCTAGGTCCTCTGGCCATTAGTACATCTGGGAGAGTGTTTGTGTCTTCCTTAGTGAAGACAGATCCAAAGTACCTGTTCATCTCGTCTGCCATTTCCTTGTTCCCCATAATAAATTCACCTGTTTCTGTCTTCAAGGATCCAACTTTGGTCATGACTAATTGTTTCTTTTTCACATACCTAAAGAAGCTTTACTATCCTCCTTTGTATTGTTGGCTAGCTTACCTTCATACCTCATCTTTTTTCCCCATATCTTTTTATTTATCTTCTGCTGCTCTTTAAAAGTTACCCAATCCTCTGGCTTCCCACTCATCTTTGCTCCGTTATACTTCTCTTTTATTTTTATACTGTCCTTGTCAGCCACGGTTAGCCCTTACTCCCCTCAGAATCTTTCTTCCTCTTTGGAATGAACTGATCCTGCACCTTCTGTACTATTCCCAGAAATACCTGCCAGTGTCATCCCTGCTACGGTATCTTACCAGTCAATTTTGGCCAGCTCCTCCCCCAAGGCTCCATAGTCCCCTTTGTTCAACTGTAATACTAACACTTCTATAGAAACATAGAAACATAGAAAATAGGTGCAGGTGTAGGCCATTCGACCCTTCGAGCCTGCACCGCCATTCAATATGATCATGGCTGATCATCCAACTCAGTATCCCGTACCTGCCTTCTCTCCATACCCGCTGATCTCTCTAGCCACAAGGGCCACATCTAACTCCCTCGATTTTGCCTTCTCCCTCTCAAATTGTAGATTAAAACTTATCCTATTATGGTCACGACCTCCTTCACACCAAGTAGGAGCCCTCAAACATGAGTAAGCCACAGGTGGCATCATGGACGTTAGGAGGCTGTTTTATATACATAGGATTTAACTGTCTGCGCAATATTTAACTCATTTTATATATATATATATTACTAAAACTCTCATCTTGTTTGTTTCTATGTCTGTCTGTCTGCCTATGTTCTCTCAGAACTACGCCAAAAACGGTACACGATAGCGCTACAATTTCTGCCCCACCTTACTCACCATTGTCCCGTGGTGTGTTTTTATCAAGTTTTGTTTAGAATTATGGTATATTTTACAAGTTATTCACATTTTAAACTTTACAAAATCTAGTTTGAGAAAAATCACTTGAACGTACACTGGCAGTTAGCAGGGTATCACTTCACAATAGGATCTCATTTACATAAACTGCACGCCAGCAGTGCTCCACCCCACAATGACATCACAATGGGATCTCATTTACATTAAAAAAAAACAGCAGATTCCACCTCACAAATATCAAGGGAGGTAGGGAGGGAGTGACTGAAGGTAGGGGAAAGGAGAGGGAGGGAGAGGTGAGGGAGTGAGGGAGAGGTGAGAGAAGGAATGAGGGAGGGGAGGAGGAGAGGGAAAATAAGAGGGAGGGTTAGGAGGAGGGGTGAGTGTTGGGGATTAGAGGAAATGAGCCGCGCCTGTGCAGTCGGGGGCTATGGGTGAGTGGTGGAATATTACGTTGGGGAACGGGTTGCGTTGGGGGAACGGGTGAGTGGTGGAATGTTACGTTGGGGGAATGGGGCCCAATGGGTCCCATTTAGTCTAGTATATATTAAAAATTCGTTAAACCACTATGACATAACTGAAATGAAACTGGAGGAGTTGAATATTGAGCATAACAAGGGGAGTTGAGTATAGAAGCAATGAGGTCCTTCTGCAGGACCACACCTAGACTATTGTGTGCAGTTTTGGTTCCCTAATCTGAGGAAGGACATTCTTGCTATTGAGGGAGTGCACCATAGGTTCACATGGTTAATTCCCGGGATGGTGGGACTGTCATACGCTGAGAGAATGGAGCGCCTGGGCTTGTCTACTCTGGAATTTAGAAGGATGAGAGGGGATCTTATTGAAACATATAAGATTATTAAGGGTTTGGACACGCTAGAGGTAGGAAACATGTTCCCGCTGTTGGGGAAGTCCAGAACCAGGGGCCACAATTTAAGAATAAGGGGTAAGGCATTTAGAACGGAGATGAGGAAACACTTTTTCACACATCAGAGAGTTGTTGAGTCTGTGGAATTCTCTGCCTCTGTGGTGGAGGCAAGTTCTCTGGATACTTTCAAGAGAGAGCTTGATGAGGGCTCCGACTTAGCAGACATCAGAGGTGAGGCAGGGGATATGATATGAGAGAGAGACAAGGCAGGAACGGGGTACTGATTGTGGATGATCAGCCAGGATCACATTGGTGGCGGTGCTGGCTCAAAGGGCCGAATGGCCTACTCCTGCACCTATTGTCTAGTGTCTATTAACTAGTCGAGCAAAAGAACAAAAATAAGCACATTGACTTTTTACCTTCTAATTTCTAAGCTGTGAATTCCAATGTGCAATGAATGTGCACATTGATCCCACTGCAGGTCTAACTGTAGGTTGAACTGGAGCAATATTGCAGAAGCAACATTGTAGCACATCCAGGCTCCAGTGCTGGACTCTCCTTGTGGACTCCAGCAACACAATTGGTATCATCTGGCACTCAGCATGAATTGGGCAGAGCAGGCCCTTATACGTCTGGAGCTCACTCACCTGAGATTACCTAATGTCAGTGACTCCCTTTGGAACCATTGCCCAGAGCCAGCTTAGCCAACTCAGCCCGATTTTCAGTATAAATAACATTTTTCAGACAAATATATTTTTGCCATAATTATTCTGGGTTTTTTTTACTCCCACTCCATTTCTACCAGAGGCCAGTGTGCATTTTAGACATGTGACTAAAATATCTGATATACATCCTACATTCTTAGGGTGAATCTGCAGAAAGCATCTGATCCAGATGGAGTCCCTGGCCATGTCCTCGTCCTGTGTGTATCAACTGGCAGAAGTATTAACAGATATTTTTAATCTCACACTACTCCATTTTGAGGCCTCCACCTGCTTTAATAAGGCCACTATCACCCCAGTGCCAAAGAAAAATAAAGTAGCATGCCTTAATGACTACTATCTACTGGCTTCGACATCCACCATGATGAAATGCTTTAACATACTAGTGATGACGTACAGCCTCCCAGTCAGCCTTGATCCACTGCAGTTTACTTACCGTCGCAACAACTTACCGTCCATAGGTCCACCACAGCGGACGCCAACTCCCTGGTGCTAACCTCATCTCTGGAACACCTAGACAACAAGTAATCCTACGTTAGACGTGCTTTCCTACGTGCCTTCCACACCATAATTCCATCCAAACTCATCTCCAAAGTCCTGGACGTAGGATTCTTTTTTTTTTTTTTTAATAGATAGAAATTTATTTTTTTTTAAAACAAAAAACTTAGAAACATAAAATAAACTATCCATAATACAACTAAGGAGATAGGTCCGTAGGTAAGAAAACAAAACTATTCGTCTAGTCCTGGGTTCAAGCTTCCGTCAAGCCTCAGCGCTGGCCCATTCTACCCCTTCAAATAATCTATGAACGGCGACCATATTCTAATAAATAATTCTGGTTTGTTAATTAAGACAAATCTAATTTTTTCCAGATTTAAGGTCTCCGACATCTCTATAATCCACATTTGAATTGTAGGGGATGCAGGGTTTTTGCCAACATTCCAACGTAGGATTCTGTTCCCGCCTCTGTCACTGGAACCTCGAGTTTCTAACCCACAGACCACAACCTAGGAATAGGTGACAACACCTCCTGCACAATAATTCTCAACACCGGTGCCCCACAAGGATACATTCTCAGTCCCTACTTATACACTCATGACTGTATGGTTAAATCCAACTCTAATTCTATCTACAGGTTTGCAGATTACACCATTGTGGTGGACGGAATTCCAAACAATGATGAGACAGAATACAGGAAGGAGATAGAGAACTTTGTGACATGGTGTCAGAACAATAACCATTCCCTCAATGCCAGCAAGACAAAGGAGCTAGTTATTGACTTCAGGAAGCATGGTGGAGTCCATGCCCCAATCAGCATCAATGGTGCAGAAGTGGAAATAGTTGAAAGCTTGAAGATCTTTGGCATAAATATTACCAATGATCTATCATGGACCAACCACATTGATGTGACAGCCAAGAAGGCACTCCAATGCCTCTACTTCTTGAGGAGACTGAGAAATGTTGGCACGCCTCCAGTGACTCTTGCAAACTTCGACAACAGAAAACATACTGTTGGATCATAGCTTGGTTTTGGAACAGCTCTGCCAAGACCACAAGAAATTGTAGAGAATGGTACTCTATATGTCGCCCAGTCCATCGAACAAACCAGACTTCCCACCATTGACTCCATCTGCACTTCATGCTGCCTTGTATAAGCAGCCAACATAATCAAAGTCTTGTCGCAACCCGGTCATTCCTTCTTCTCCCTGGTCCCGTCTATCAGAAGTTACAGAAGTTTGAAAATGCGCACCACCAGACACATGAAAAGCTTCTTCCCCTCTGTAATCAGGCTTCCGAACAGTCCTCCCATAAACTAGGGTACTGTCCGATTCACCTCTAGCCTATTGAGGACGTTCGACTTTGTCTATAGAACTGATGTGCTACAATGCTGAGAATTATATTCTGCACTCTGTATCTTCTCCTTTGCTTTATCTATTGTATTTGAGTTTGACCTGATTGTATTTATGTACGGTATCTTGGGTGTGTTTGGATAGCATGCAAAACAAAGCTTTTCACTGTGCTTTGGTACATGTGACAACAATAAACCTAAACCGCATTTATCAAAAGTGTTCAGCATGAAGTGCTAAGATGAAGGTTGTACATGAACACTGACATTTCATCCACTATCTCTGCTGCATCTACCTCAGGAAGAGTTTTCAAAATTTAAATGTAATTTTATTGTAGATTACTTTTTTAAAAATTCATCAATTTGCTAAATGCACATTCAGCAAATCAGAAATATATATTTAAAATAATATTTTGCAACATTATGACTTTAATTTGTTTTTCTATGCTTCACTTGCACCGAGAGCAAATTTGAAACCATTAGCTTCTGCTGACATCAGAGCTGCTTCCTGCTTCAAGCATTTAATATCACATGGGCTGGTCACATTCATTCACAACTCCATCATGTGTACATGTTTTGGCAAAGATCACATCAGCAAACAATAAAAATGTTCTGGGACACAGTGTTCCAAGTTAATCTGCACAAAAAAGTGATTAAAAAATAGCATTTATTAAAACTTAATAAAATCTCAGAAGTACAGATATTGTCCAAATGTCGGTAGTCCCTAACTAAAGGAAGGGTGAGCAGAGTCAAACTAAAATTTGGCAGATAACCTTTCCAATTGTCTGCAAACAAAAAAACTAATTGAACTTCATAACACTTCTGTTCACATGCGCAAAAAAATAATTCAGACAGGTTACAATTAACTTCTAGATGGTGCTAATCAAAAACAAGTCCAGTTTTGACATTTATGTTCTTGTATAAAACTGTTCTCATTTATACAGATTAATTGGAGACATTGTTGAGATAAATTCATATGTGGGGAAAAAAAACTAGGAATAATGATAAGACCCTTCATTTTCAGGCCCCAGCCCACAAGCATTGGCCATTGTACTTTGGAAAAAATATATTTAGCTTAAAAATTTGCCAAAGTGTAACATGTCTTTTGAAGCACCTTTCAGCATATTTTATACTGTAGTTAGCGATTCAAGTTCCAGCATGTACTGCATAGACTCCTACTAGTTTTAGGGAATGGTATAAGTCATCCATTCTGGCCAATGGCCTGTGCAACACTGGATAGCCTGGTCCCGATGGAGGGTCTCAACCCAAAATGCCAATCATTCTTTTGCATCCACACTTGCTGCTCAACCCACTGTTCTTCCAACAATTTATTGATCTTTCAAAACGCAGCAAATGCAGTTTCTTGTATCTCATGTACATCCAGATCCAGCCTTTCTAGATTGTGATATAACTGGGGCCAGAGCAGTTTGGAGAATCCAGCTCAGTGTTTACCTATCCTGCTCGCTGAAGAATAATTTTGTCCATTTACCTGTCCATTTTGTCGAAGCACAGTCTTCCACACAGCAGATGTTGGAAATTAGTTCATCAGAAAAATGTTCTGGTTTTTAGCGTGGTTGAAGTAGGGGTAATTCTGCAGACTTGTTTTGCTCAAGTAATAATTCCCCACCCATCATGCTCCTTGCAACGCATAAAATGAAAGAAATTAACTATCTGAACTGTGGACACCCAAGTATAATACCACTGCGTAGAAGAGAAACAAAGGGAATCACTTTATTCCCAAAACTCAGGAATCTGAGCCTCAATTCCTAAACGTACAAATACTCCATAAGACATGAAACAACAAAACAATTCTTCCCAAAGTCATAAAATATTTTTGATGATGCATCAAAAATACTTCTTGGAAAAGGAGGCAATCTTGAACACATATATTTGACATTTATAGAACAATGAGATTAATCCATTTGTACATGCTCCCTTCTCATCTGAAGCATCCATTGATTCTAAGGCCCACCTCATGCTCCATCCCATTCATTCTGGTATAAACCTGGCATTAATCATTTTTGAACAGCCACAAATAGAATCAGTTGAATGGCATCACATCAGCAGGAGTGTGTGTGACCAGGCCAAGTTGGTCGTATTGCCAAGGATTATTTATATCATTCAATGGTGTGCATCTTCATATTTTAATTAGTCTTGGCAGAATGTAGCAAGAACAAATAAAATTTTGTGTTGCATGATATAGGGATTTAAAATGTTTCTGGAATGTTGGCAATATTCTTTAAGCACTACATAGACCGCATGATTGCAGAATTGCTCTGTGTGCTCTTTCTGTTCTGTTTGAATGACTTCAGCAAAGAAAAAGCCTGGAAATGTGCCTGAAGGCTCATCTTTATTATGGATTCCTGAAGTATTCCAAATATTCAAACATGCTCATGTCATTGAAACCACAATAGTGGTGGTCAATCATTAATAGTGCTAGTCAATCAAAAACAACACATTTAATTAATTAATTAATCATAGGCATTATTGCACGTACAAAGTTTCTAGTTGTGATTAGCATTATTGATCTTAATTTAACTATCCACTGAAGTAAGCCAGCTCTCTTCCCAATCTGATCTGCGTGAATATCTGATGATGCTACCCTAATACATCTGGCCACAATAGGAAGTTGTATGGGCTTGCTTTCCTTCACAAATGTGCCAGTACCAGGGAAAGCTAAAGAAGTTCAATTCCAGGAATCAGGTCCTGTTACACATATGTGCAAGTTCCAAGGTTTCAGTACTTTGAGGTTATTAGAGGTAATAAAATCAGCAAAGTCAGCAACAAAGTGCAGCAAGCAGTGGCGATTTGGCCATTTGGTATCTGTATAACTTTATGGTGGCTTATCCTCCAGCAAAACACTTGTTGCAAACTGTGAGCAGTATGAGTCATTACACAATGATAAATATTAATCCAATAATTAAACTTTGAAAATAAGTTCTGTCTTTTATTTCTATTTTTGTCAATGTTATTTTCCTAAATAGTTTATTCGTCTCTATTGATAAATCTTGCTTTCACAATTGATCTTTCCAACCATGAGATTTTCCTAGTCTTTGGCTGTGACCTATTATCTTGGGTTTCAAAACAAGACAGAATTGTTTCAATGTCTCAATCCACATCACTTCAAAGTCAAAGAAAAGCTTTTAAAATCTAGAGATATGTTTCCTTAAGTCAATGGACTTACATCAGTCCAATGAGAACATTTTGAGGGTAACCATTTGTAAAAAACCCGCAATCCAAAACTAAGGATAAAAAGGCAACTACTGATATTACAGGGTAATGTTTTCCCAAGTGTCAGGAAACATTGAATAACGTTGGAGTTATGATGTGCTCGAAAAGAATTTATTCAATTGGACACAAAATATCAGCTGTTTATTAATGAACAAGTGCAGATGCAAACCAGTAAGCATGTTATTATTACATAAGAGTGATGAGGTGTGGGAAGAGATACATTGAGGGATGATAAATTAAATTATATAAATGACATTAGATGGGAAAAGAGGGAGAAGAATAGTGAAAAGTGAGCTACGTTAAGAGAGGATTTCTGACTCGGTTTAAGTTTTACACCCAAAAATAAATACACAAGAAAACAGGAGCAGGAACATGGCCACAAAACCTCCTCAAGCCTGCCCCATCATGCAAAACGACCGCGGTTAATCTATCCTCGGGCTCAACTTCTCTTGAGTCAGTTGCACACAGCTCTCAGTTTCCTGATCATTCAAAAATAAAATAATCAACTTCCTCTTCAAATGTCTCCAGTGATATAGCCCTTAAGGCAAAAACGGAGCTGGAATTATTAACTTTTTTTTTTTTCACGATAGTCCGTAGATTAATAGCCACTCTAGTGTGGCTTACACTAATACTAACTGCACTAATTAAAGTTGTAGTCATTTTTTTTCCCCTTACACTTTACTAACATCACTTACTCTACTCACATTTTTAATTATTACTTTTATATTATGTATTTTATCTCATATTATATATTATATGGATTTAAGTATGATTGGGATTATATAGTTAGTTTAAAGAGACAGTGTATAAGACAATGACACAGATATTAAATTTCATCGATCTGATGTTTGGGTATAGGATTGGGTTAGATGAGCCGAGACATCTACTCAATTGTAAACCACCTTAATAATAACATGTATGACATAAATACTAGGATTGGGGTTGATGGAATCACCTTCTGTAGTTGAAATGTTAAGGGAATTAACGAACCAATTAAAAGAGGTAAGGTTTTAGCTCAATTAAATAGATTGAAATCTGATATTATTTTTCTCCAAGAGACACACCTTAAAAATCTATGCGCAGTATAGATTAACAGCAAAATGGATTTCCAAAGTATATCACTCTTCATTTATACATAGGTCTAGAGGGGTAGCAATAATTATTCGTAAAGGTATACCTTTTAAACAAAGCTCAAAAATAGAAGATGTTGAGGGTAGATATATAATAATTACAGGTGAATTACATTCTAAAAAAGTAATGAATATATATGGTCCTAATTTTGATAACCCATTATTCTTCAAGAAAATATTTAACAATATCCCTATATCCACTCAACATAATCTAATAATTGGAGGTGATTTTAATTGTACCTTAGATAATTATTTAGATAGATCATCAATGAAAAGGAAAACCCCTTCTAAGTCAAGTACACTTATAAATTATTTTATTAACACAGCAAATGTTAAGGATATCTGGAGAACCGATAACCCATCTGGTCGAGAATATTCATTTTTTTCCCCCTGTATTCGGAACCTGTTCAAGGATAGACTATTTTTTAATAGATTCAAAACTAATCCCATTTACGTATGACTCAAAATATCATATTATTATTATCTCGGATCATGCTCCATTAACATTTAAGATAAAATTAAAAGACATAACTATTAAAACCTCTAACTGGAGACTCAACCCCCAAATATTAAATGATAAGGCTTGTTATGATTACTTGGTAAAACAGATTAAATTATTTTTTGAAACTAATGACAAACCTGGAATTTCACCATCACTGCTTTGGGATACATTTAAAGCATTTATGCGTGGTGCGATAATATCAGCACACGCATACTTTAATGAGGAAAATCGAAAGACTCAACAAAAGTTGGAAAATGAAATAAAACAATTAGATATTGAAAATGCAATATCCCCTTCAAAGGGGCTAAGTAATAAAATTGCATAATTAAAATATAAGCTAAATAAAATATATTCAAATCAGATTATTAAACTTTTTCAACAGACTAAACAAGTACACTTTGAATTTGGGGATAAACCACAAAAATTACTGGCACACCAGCTTAGAAAATTAGATGAGGAGAAAATGATACATAAAATTAGATCTGAACAAGGAGAAATATTGACTTTACCAAAAGATATCAATGATACATTTTTACAATATTATCAAAATCTTTACTCATCTAAACTAGCAGGACAATCAGATGGAATGGAAACATTCCTACAAGAATGTCATATTAAAAGTTTGGATCAGGAAGGTAGAGACTTGTTAAATGCTGATATATCAGTAAAAGATATTGAAGAATCAATTGGATCATTAAATAATGGAAAAGCCGCAGGCCCTGATGGCTTAAGTGTTGAATTTTATAAGAAGTTTTATTCTGATCTCTCCACGTTTACATATAATATATAAAAATGCTTATGAACAAGGAAAGTTACCAGAATCATTAAATGAATCTACAATTACACTTATCCCTAAAGCTGATAAAGATTTGGAAGACCCTGGGTCATACAGAGCAATAGCACTTTTAAACACTGATCAAAAAATACTAACTAAAATTTTATCTCGGAGGCTAAGTTTAGTGATTAATAACTTAATACATCATGACCAAACAGGTTTTATCCCAAAACGCTATTCATCTTATAATCTGAGATGTCTATTCAATATCATATACTCAAAAAGAGTGAATGATATTGAACTAGCTGTCATATCCTTAGATGTTGAAAAAGCATTTGACCAGGTTGAATGGCCATATTTATTTAAAATAATGCAGAAATTTCAACTGGGGGATAGATTTTCCAAATGGGTAAAAATCATATACTCAAATCCAACTGCAAGAATATTAATAAATCAAATGTTATCAGCAAAATTTAATCTCTTTAGGGGTTGTAGACAAGGATGCCCGTTATCACCATTACTATTTGCTCTGGTAATAGAACCATTAGCCAAAATGATTAGATCAGAACCAGAAATATATGGATATAATACCAAAACTACAACAAATAAAATATCTTTATACGCAGATGACATCTTAATTTATATCACAAAACCGGAGATTAGTATTCCCAATCTACTTAATGTTATCACTAAGTTTGGCACATTTTCTGGGTATAGAATTAACTGGAATAAAAGTGAAATTATGCCTATAACTCGAATAAAATGAAACATATTAGAACAATTCCCACTTAAAATAGTCACGGACAAATTTAAATATCTAGGAATTAATGTATCTAAATCCTATAACTGTCTATTTAAATATAATTACCCTCAATTGTTAAATAAACTAAAAATATATATTTTATATTGGAAAACACTATCTATTTCAATGATCTGTAGAATAAATGGTATAAAAATGATTTTTTTGCCACAATTGTTATATTTATTTCAAGCCATCCCTTTATATCTCCTTAAAATGTTTTTTTTTTTAAATAGATACTTTGGTTAATAGTTTTATTTGGGACTATAAAAATAATCGAATAAGTAAAAAACATCTATGTAAATCTAAAATAAATGGTGGACTAGCACTACCAAATTTCCTATACTATTTCTGGGCAGTTCAGATTAAGAGTATGAATTTTTGGTTGGTAAATTTAGATTATGAGCCAAGCTGGCTAAAGATCGAAAAGGAAGACTGTTTGCCTTTTGATGTAGGTTCGATTCTGCACCAAGGGAAGTACAAAAAAAAACGTATGGTGATAACCCTATAATTCATAGCAATAGACGTATTTGGAAACAAATAGTTAAGACCCTACATATGGATAATTTGTCACTTTGTTTGCCAATTATGAATAATCCTTTGTTTAAGCCCTCTGTATTGGATAATAGGGTTTAGACATTGGAATGATTTAGGAATTAAAAGGATAGAACACCTTTACAAGAAAGGAAAATTTATTTCATTTCAAGAGTTACAGGATATCTATGGATTGCAGTCAAATAACATATTTAGGTATTTACAACTTAGAAACTATAATAAGTCAAATACGCAAGACTATAAAAATAGAAAACCAGGATTATTACATGAATTGTTTAATAAACACCCAAATACAGAAAAATTAATAGCGTATATATACAATACTATCTTGGATAGGGAAATCCCTACTTCGGAAATATATCGACAAACATGGGAAAATGAAATAGGTTTATCTATAGTGTATACATCGTTGCTCATTAAATGCTAGACATATATTGATACAATTTAAGGTATTACACAGATTACATTATTCAAAAACGAAATTAAATAGAATTTATCCTAACATTTCTCCTATTTGTGATAAATGTCAGAACTTGGAAGCTAATTTAACGCATAGTTTTGTAACATGTATAAAACTTAATTATTATTGGACAGAAATCTTTAGAGTTATCTCTGAAGTTCTTAAAATTAAACTGGACCCAGATCCAAAATTAATAATATTAGGAGTTCCGGATTCAAATCTAATATTAACAGTAAACCAAAGAAATTTCTTGGATTACTGTTTGATAACAGGGAAACAATTAATATTGAAATTTTGGAAGGGAACATTATCCCCCACAATTAAAATGTGGACAGTGGAAATGTTGGAGACGTTGCATTTGGAAAGAATCAGATTTGTCCTAATGGACAAATACGAACTCTTTGAACAGATATGGTCTCCATATACAGAATATTTGAAGGGGTAGCTGTTTTTGGCATCACAACTCAATGGGTACCCGGCAGGATTAGATGAAAATAATTCATTTTTTTTGGATTTGTATACATGTCTCTATTGATATCGTTATTTGAAATTGTGTTATTCACTATTAAGATGTATACTATAATATTTTTTTTAATATATATATAATACTTTGTTTTAATTAAATATATATAACAATTATTTTTTTCTTTTTTTATTTTTTTTTTTCTCTCTTTCTTTTCTCTTTCTCTCTCTATATAATCAAAATTATTATTTAATCACTATTCTTATTGATTAAAATCTATTCTTTTCTTTTTTCTATTTTCTAAAAAATAGAAGTTTATAAGAATTATTCGTAAAATCCGTACACTTATTGAAATAAGTTGGTTGTGTATTTGAAAAGTTGTTATACCGTTGTTATGATGGATTACTTCTAATAAAAATATTATAATAACAAATGTCTCCAGTGATCTAGTTTCCACAATCTTCTGGGGTGCACAATTCCAGAGATTCACCACTGTGTGCAACAAGAGATTCTTATGCACTTGTGTTTTAAATGACTGCTCCCTTATCTTGTAACTACATCTCTTCATTCAAGATCCTCCCATATCAGGAAACATCCCAACCTCCACCTGGAGAATGTACCAGAGTTCTCTCCACTCCACTCATTTCCAGACACTCTCTCTTCACTTGAACTATAATTTGATATTTACTCCTACTGCTGGCTGCTGCTACAGCAGCAAAGCCCCCTGCAGCTGGACCCTCTTTGTCCTGATCCATAGATCAAAATCAATGAGGATAGGCGACAAAACCTCCTTCACGATAATTCTCAACCCTGCTCTTCAAAACCCTTCAAAGCTGCTTTTCAGCCCTTTACTATACTTAGTAATGTTATATCAAGACAACAACCTCTCCCTCCAGCAAGACAAAGAGCTAGTAATCAACATCAAGAAACAAGATGGTGTATATGCCCCAGTCAACATCAACAGCGCCAAAGTGTAGAAGGTCAAAAGCATCAACATACTTGGCATAAATAACATCAGCAATTTGTCTTGGAGCACCACATTGAAGCTACCTCCAACAAAGCACAGAAATGCCTCTTTTTCATCAGAAAAGTAAGAAAGTTCAGCAGTCTGAAGACGGGTCTCAACCCGAAACATTGTCTATTTCCTTCGCTCCATAGATGCTGCCTCACCCGCTGAGTTTCTCCAGCAGATTTTCCAGCATCTGCAGTTCCTTCTTTAGCAAGAAAGTTCAGCATGTCTCCAACTCTTACCAATTTCTACAGATGTGCCATAGAAAATATCCTATCAGGATGCATCACGGGATGCTTTGCCGAAGACTACAAGAAATCGCAAAGTTGTGATGTAGTGTACTCCCTTGCACAAACTAACCACCCCCCCACCCACTCCAATCACCTTATTCTGCACCTCACACTGCCTCGGGAAAGCACCCAGCATAAGCAAGGACAATTACACCCCCACCATTACCTCTGCTCCCCTCTCCTGTTCGGCAGAAGATATGAAAGCTTGAATGCACATACCTCACGATAGAGGATCAGCTTCCTCCCCACAGTTATCAGAGGGTGGTCCCAATCTCCCAACCTACATCATTGCAACCCTTGCCATTTTTTATTGGTATATTCTGTGCATGCTATAATACAACATTCTGCACTTTGGTCTTTTTCCTTTTGCACAATCTGTTATTTTGTGCGTGGCTTTATCGTAAGCATGCATGGTACGATTTTATTAGACGGCACACAAAGTTTTTGACTGTTTCTCAATGCACGTAACAATAATAAACCAATGATTGCTGGTCAATGATAATTGAGTTTACAGTCCTGGATATTGCAACTCTGCTTCTGTAATAGATAATAAATCAATCTTACAGATAGCGGAGTCAAGGGATATGGGGGAAAAGCAGGAACAGGATATTGATTGTGGATGATCAGCCATGATTGCATTGAATGGCGGTGCTGGCTCAAAGGGCTGAATGGTCTACTCCTGCATTGGTTGTCTATTGTCTATAATCTATTTTATTTTTATTGGAGCTACCATCTTATCTATCTTATTGAAAATATGCTGCGCTTTCAGATAAAAAGCCTTAAGCTTTGAATTCTTGTAATTGTTACTTACTCCAGTCCCAATTTCTGCTGCACACTCTTCTGTTCCTTCATGTCATGCATTGATTTTAATTCATCCTTTTGCTTCCCTGTGCCCAGATCTCTAATTTATTTTTTACATATTGAACTTCCGATTTCTCTTCTGCCACCCCATGCCATCCACCCAACTAATTTGTTTAATGCCCTGTCTGTTACCTTAGTCTTGCAGGGCACTGATCCGAACATGGTTCAAATAAAGCCCTTCAAAAAGACCAGATCACTCGTTTGGTACTGCCACCAGTACCCAATGGTTAAGAATCCATTTCTCCCCCACTAAAGTTTGAGGAAAACATTTACCTCTCTAATCGTTTGACTTTTCAAGAATATGTAAGACATGTCATGATCCAGAGATGACTAACAATATGGTTCTGTTTTTCAAAGTTCACATATTGCAATATATCATTTATTAATGTTCATATTATGGTATCTTTGGGGATAATTTTAACCAAAATCACTGGCCAGATTACACCCCAACATTCTATTGAAGGCTGAATAATTCACATCAGTTTTGAGTTGGGTGGATGAGGATAAAATTACCACTATATATTTTCTGACACCTTCACACATGCTGAAAGATTTACCACAAAAACTACAGAAGCAGTCAAAATGTAATAAAACTGGAGGAACGGCACCTCATATTTCGCTTGGGTAACTTACAACCCAGCAGTAAGAATGTTGAATTTTTTTTTTTAAATTTATTTTCATTAGAAGCAATTGTACAAAGAGAAAGTAATCGATATAACAGTTATACAATTTTCGTATTGCTTCAGTTTTAACATTTTATGAACTAATAACTAAATCGGAAAAGAAGAAAAAAGATAAAAGGGAAAGAAGAAAAAGAAAATAAAGAATTTCAAGAAAAACACAAAAAAGAAAAAAGGAAAACCCCAGAACTAACGAAGGAGTGAAAGAAGTGGAGATATATCCCACTGCCCTTCCATCTGCCCGCTCACCTGACCCTAGCGTCAGTTTTGAGTTTGTGTTCAACCATTATGTTGTTGAAGAAATTCAATAAAAGGAGACCATATTTTTGAAAATTAATCTGGTTTGTCAGTCAAGACAAGCCTTATTTTTTCTAGATGTAGTGTCTCGGTCATTTCTGTGATCCACATCTTCACTGTGGGGACTGTTATCTTTTTCTAGAATTTAAGTATACATTTCTTCGCAGTTATTAAACCATTGTCAAGGAAGCGTCTTTGAAATATCGTTAGATTAGGGCAGCCCTCTGACATTCCTAATATTATTAGTTTTGAATCTGGCTCCAATTGAGTTTTAAGTGTTTTAGAAATAATATTGAATATTTCCGTCCAGAAGTTTTGTATTTATATACAGGATACAAAAGAATGAGTTAGGGTGGCTTCTTGAAAGTGACATTTATCACAAAGAGGAGAGACAATTGGGAAGATCTTGTTCAATTTAATCTTTGCGTAGTATAACCTATGCAATACTTTAAATTGTATCAGGCAATGCCTGGCATTTAAAGAACAGTAGTGTATGTATTGTAGGCTTTTCTCCCATATATCTTTCGAAATGGGTAAACCCAGCTCATCCTCCCATGCTCACCTATAAATCTCAGAGGGTGGGGTGTCAATATTTAGAAGGGTGTTATAAATGTAAGATATCAACTTACTTGTATCGGCATGTCTGTTCAAACAATCATCTAATATATCTGGACCCATAAGAGGACATTCTTGCGTATATGTTTTCACGTAATCTCGGATTTGAAGATATCTAAAAAAATTATTGGCATTCAAGTCTTCTTATAGAGGTCTCCCACAGTATTGATTCCCAGGTTCTTCCATTGAACAAACACCTCATCTAAAATAAACGGTTTAAATGAGGGATTATTTGCACCAGGAAGAAGGAGACATATTTCTTAATTTAAGACTGAATTTCAGCTGTTTCCAGATACGGATAGTATTATGTATTATCGGATTTTGTTCATACGTTGACTTATTCAGATGTATTGGAGATAGGAGGATCGAGCCTATACAAAAAGGCAAGCAATATCCCTCTCCATTTTTAACCAATTTACGCGTTGACATGTATCGTCCAACCAGAAAGTTATATTTTTAATATTAGTTGCCCAGTGGTAAAAAAGAAAATTAGGTAGAGCTAATCCTCCATTTTCTTTGGATTTGCACAAATGTCTTTTATGTATTCAGTGGGTTTTGTAGTCCCAAATAAAGTTAGTGACAATAGAGTTGGGGTTTTTTTTTTTAACTTTTAGGGAGATATATCGGTATTGATTGGAATAAGTATAAAAGTTGCGGAAGGAAGATCATCTTTATGGTATTTAATCTATCAAGAAGGGAGATAGGAAGTGTTTTCCAAATTTTGGATGTAGGCATACAATTTAGTGATTAATGGTGGGAAGTTTATTTTAAACAAAGAGGAATACTTTCTAGTCACGTAAATTCCAAGATATCTAAACTTTTCAGTAACGATTCTGAAAGGAAATTGTTAGAGTTGAGAAGGGTCTTGTTCTTTTATTGGCATGATTTCACTTTTGTTCCAATTAATTCTGTATCCAGAAAAAGAACCAAATTGTTCTATAGTGCTTAAAACATTTGGAATACTAATTTGGGGATTAGTCATGTATAAAAGTACATTATCTGCATATAATGAAATTTTATTGGAGGTATATTTGGTATTATATCCATAAATGCCTGAATGGGACCTGATACTCTCGGCAATGGGTTCTATGGCTAAAGCAAATAACATTGGGGAAAGAGCACATTCTTGTTTGTTACCCCGAGATAAATAAAATTTAGGTGAAAGCATTTGATTTGTCAATATTCTAGCTGTCGGATTATTATCTAAAAGCTTCACCCATTAAGTAAAGTTTTCTCCCAATTGGAATTAAAAAAAAATAAAAATAAAATAAAAATAAAAGGAATGTTGAATTCTCCAATTTTAGGTAGCTTCTACAAATACCTACCTCCTCCTCCCCCTTCTCCTCCCCTCCCCTCCCCCTCCTCCACTAAAGGTTTGTTCACCAGTTCCATAGTTTGAAATGATGTATCCCTCGTGGGCTCACACCGTCTCTAACCAACAATCTGACTGTCAGGGAACCTCCTTGCCTGAGGTCATCAGTTGGCAGCCCAGATTTGTTCTGTTCTTTTTCTCGGTTCCATATCCCCCCTTCTCCACTGCAATCAGTCTGAAGGTTTCCAGAAATGCTGCCTGACCCGCTGAGTTACTGCAGCACTCTGTGTCCACTACAGAAGCACGACTTGTTTTGATGCAGGAAAATGTGCAGACACAGTGTATGGTTATGGAATAAATATGGTGAAGCTAATCAGTCCCATAACCAATCAAAGCAGTCTGGCTATCTCTATTGGAAATAGGGTGAAAAATTAATTAAAGGAGGAGGATCTGCCCAATCACCGTCCTATGAGTCCACCATCAATTGTTGGCAAAGTGACGGGAAATGTCATCAATGATGGTATTAAGTGGCACTTCATGCCTATAACCAATTTATTACTACAGGACCATTAATTGGCTCTACATCTCAATGGGAACTTGAGCCAAACATGGGAATAAAGCTGAATTGTCGAGGTGAGAGTGAAACAGAATTTGACTAATTGTGATATGAAGGATCCTTGGGGATCATGACAGAATCCTCCTCGTGGCGATCCCTGGAAGCAACGATGCGATGCACTCTGTGACACGTCGGGCGACAATTCTGTCAACATGTTGGACGACGACAGAAGCCAACAGCGAGCTACGTCGTCTGACACACGAGCGAACGAAGGAGCCCTGGTAAAACTGAAGTTTATAGAAATCCAGAGAAAACACTCTTCTAGTTGTAGTCACTTCTTGCACAACAGAAGATGGTTATGGCCTTTGCAGTCCACATGGTTCTTTAACCTGTTCACTGCCAAGACTCTTTTTCACTTGTATACTGACCCAAGTACAGTACACTCGGGGGTGGCACTGATCAAGTTAATGACTGACGGAAGGTGTAAACTGGGAGAAGGGGATCTTGCAACAGAAACATAGAGAATTAGGTGCAGGAGTAGGCCATTCAGCCCTTCCAGCTAGCACTGCCATTCAATATGATCATGGCTGATCATATGAAACCAGTACCCCGTTCCTGTTTTTTTCCCATATCCCTTGATTCCTTTAGCCCAAAGAGCTAAATCTAACTCTCTCTTGAAATCATACAGTGAATTGACCTCCACTGCTGTCTGTGGCACAGAATTTCACAGATTCACAACTCTCTGGGTGAACAAGTTTTTCTTTATTTCAGTCCTAAACGGCCTACCGCATATTCTTAAACTGTGACCCCTGGTTCTGGACTCCCCCAGCATGGGGAACATTTTTCCTGCATCAGAATGGAAAGAGACAATATTGAATGGGAAAGATAATTTAATAAACAAGCCTGCCAGGCTTGATGAATGAGTCGAGGGGAAACGAGGATTGAGAAAAAGGAAACAAAGCTTTTTGGCAGGGCTTGGTTGTTTTTGCTTTGATGCTAAGATTCTGAGGATATACGCAATCAACTGAGGGCAAAGATGGGCATGTGATCATTATAGAAACATGGTCTAACGATGGGTAGTATGTATGGTAGTTGAAGTTGTTCATAGGGTTTTCAGATGAATAATGGGAAATGGGGCAAAATAGGTGATGTAGTAACATTGGTTAAGGAGACAATTATCGTTGTGAGGATGAATGCTATGCCAAAAAGGAAACCAAGATGATATATGAGGTACATTATAAAACCAAAATAATCACATTGATAAGAGTACACTGTAAGCCACTAACAGAAAAAAGGTGATGCCACAACAATGGCTATTCCCTTCTTGAGCTTGCAATAATGATTCTTTGTGACAGCTAAGATTTCAGACATGAATGAACTATCGTTGGTCTTTCCCTTACATATGCTTCAAAGCACACAAATAGAAATGTGTGATCAGGGACCCAGCTCACATCTGACAGATTCAGGGAGGTGGAAGAGTGTGTCAGTAACCTTACTAAAGTTTCCCGTTGATTATGATGATCAGAGGATGTGACAGGTGGTTGGCAATGAAAGGTTCAGGGCATCAGTAAGAGACATCGCAGGATTTGTGACCAGGTTAATTAGGATCATCATGACAATCAGAAGGTTGGAGTGTTAGGCGATCAAGGAGTTAGGAAATCAGGATAATCAGGGCACTAGAGAGTTGTATCTTTAGGCTCCAGGGGTTGAGGTTTGGGCCCATCAATTAAATGACTAGGTTAGATTGGTGATTGGGAGAGGATGGTGATGTTATGAGAATTGGGACCAAATAATAGAACACATGTATGGCTTTTGCCGTAGGGTGGTCTCAGTAAAGCTATGCAAAAAAATTGTTGTCGCTGGAGCAATCATCAACTAAATCCTTTGGCTACATAGAAAAACTGCACAGATTATAATACATATCTGATGTTGAAATTGCACAAGCACAAATCATGTGAGTTGACTGCCTGGTCAAATCTCTGGAGTGATGTGGAGCCACTCGGAAATTGTTATTATCATATTTTACATTGTCTAAAGTGCATTTTCATTTACACAACCCTGCATTAGGGGTAAAGCTGCATTAAAGTAAGTAGAGCTATACGGAGAAATTGCTATGCCACTGTGTGTTTAATGATGCTAGCTAATACATTTCATAGGAAGTGTAGATTAGTTATTAATAGGGAGTAAATGTTTAGTGCATAATTTTAGTCACTGAAAGTTGCATGTTTTTAAATAAGGAGTGAAGGTTCCACTTTGCAGGTTAATAGAAATTGCAAATCTAGAAAAGCCAGAGTATAGGGAAAGATTATATAGTTGCTGAGCAGAATCTAAGTGATTTGAACTGTAAGAATTATCCATTTTGATGTAATAGATTGATGCTTCTTTTAAAAATAAAACATATATAAGTTCACCAAATATCGCCATCAATGGCCAGTATTCAACAAACCCTTATTACCAGTAGATCTCACTTTTAATTTTCCCCCTTCTGCAGATGTTCTGATTATGCTCTGATTCACCCAAGGGATCCTTGATAAGACCAACTTTAATTGTATTTGTATTTGAATGGAGGTATGCTATGCATTTCAGAGAGCAGGTAAAAATTAATCATATCATGTGACTGGAGTCATAAATCATGCCAGATGACACAATTATTCCCTGGAGGACTTTAGCATCCAGATCTATTTTGATTCCAGATTTATTTAGTCACTTCAGATTAACAGTACATGGCTCTGATACTAATGTAGTAATTCAATCACCGTCATATTGTACCATCTTTCATTGAACTGGGTCTGGAGCTAAATGGCCTGCTCTTGGTCCTTTTGAGGAAGGGTAGCTAACATCTTAATGGAACTCGTGTGCTGGGCTCCAGAAGAAAATCACAACCATTGAATGACACCAGCACAAAAATATGATGATTGGATAGGCTACATGCTTCCGTGCATTGGTCGGACTGATATTAGCAGTATTCCCCCACCAATACCATCAGTTCTCTGTTAGGCACAAAATGCTGGAGTAACTCAGCGGGACAGGCAGCACCTCTGGAGAAAAGGAATCGGTGACGTTTTGGGTCGACACCCTTCTTTAGACTCCGAAGAAGGATCTCGATCTGAAACATCGTTCTCTCCAGAGATGCCGCCTGTCCCGCTGAGTTACTTCAGCATGATGTATCTGTCTTTGATGTAAACCAGCATCTGCAGTTTCTTCCCACACATCAGTTGCCTGTTGTTTAATGGCTTAAGCTACAGTAGCTGGCCAAACGACTAAGGAAGGATGGATGTCATTAAATTGGAAAGTGTGCAAAAGACATTCAGAAAGAAGTTACCTGGGCTTAAGGCCTTGAATTGTAGGGAGGGGTTAGATAAAATGAACACTCACAGCCTTTTGCTCAGGGCAGTGGATTCTACAAGGTGAGAGGTGAGAGTTTTAAGAGGGGAACATTTTCACTCAGAGGGTAGTCCATATCTGGAATGAGCTGCCAGAAGAAGCTACAGAAAGATTCATTGTGACTTTTCAGAGACATTTGAGCAGACAAATGGATAAAAAGGGTTTAGAGAAATATAGGCAAAATGCAGGCAAATGGGATGTCCAATTTGCCCACTTTGTAAGCATGGACAGGGTGGGAAGATGGGCCCGTTTTAGAGATTAACGGAGTCAAAGTTTAATACGTCAAACAAAGGACAGCATCCAGTAGATGCTCAGGAATCTGAGGGGTAACTTTTTCACACAAGGGGTGGTGGGTGTATAGAACAAGCTGCCAGAGGAGGTAGTGGAGTTCGGGACTATCCCAATGTTTAAGAAGCAGTACATGGTTGGGCAGGTTTGGAGGGATATTGTCCAAATGCAGGCAGGTCTAGTGTAGATGGGACATGTTGGCCGGTGTGGGCATATTAGGCCGAAGGGCCTGTTTCCACACTCTATCACTCCATGCCCCATCTAAGCTTGGCGCATTTGACCATATTTGGTCCATATCCCTCTAAACATTTCCTATCCATTGTACCTGCCTAAACTACTCCTCTGGCAGCTCATTTCATATACCCACCACTCTTTGAGTAATCTATGGGAGAAAGCAAGTGGGGGATGGGGGGTTGCGCGTGGTGAAAATTAGTTTGCCTTTTAAAACTCCATGAGCTCAACTGGTAGAAATACGTCGCATCCAGAGATCGTACGCAATTACAGCCTGTGAAATATTTAGGCCCTGTCAGTCACCTGCCATCTACTTGAATTAATTGAACCTCTAGCTTGGTGGAATTCTCTTTTGGCATCCCTAATATCCTTGTAATGATCATACTTGGCTTTCTTATACAGCACAGTTTCATCCTTCTTGAAAGCCTTGGATCTGGATTTTGGCAGAAAGTGAATCTTCCTGTTCATCCAAAGATACAGTGCGGAAACAGGCCCTTCAGCCCAACTTGCCCACACCAGCCAACATGTCCCAGCTACACTAGTCCCACCTGCTTGCGCTTGGTCCATATTCCTCCAAACCTGTCATATCCATGTACCTGTCTTAACTGTTTCTTAAATGTTGGGATAGTCCCAGCCACAACTACCTCATCTGGCAGCTTGTTCCATACACCCACCACCCTTTGTGAGAAAAAGTTATCTCTCAGATTCCTATTATATTTTCCTCTTCACCTTGAACCTATGTCCTCTGGTCCTAGATTCCCCTACTCTGGGCAAGAGACTCTGTGTATCTACCTGATCTATTCCTCTCATGATTTTGTACACCTCTATAAAATCACCCCTCATGCTCCTGCGCTCCAAGGAATAGAGATCCAGCCTGCTCAACCTCCCCCTATCACACCATCTAGTCCTGGCAACATCCTCCTAAATCTTCTCTGAACCCTTTCAAGCTTGACAATATCTTTCCTATAACATGGTGCCCAGAACTGAACACAATATTCCAAATGCGGTCTCACCAATGTCTTATACAACTGCAACATGAACTCCCAACTTCTATACTCTATACTCTGACTGATGAAGGCCAATGTGCCACAGATATATAGATTACTAGACTAAGTGGGACCCGTTGGGTCCCTGTCACACGGGAGACCAGGTTCCCCAATGCAACCCGTTCCCCGTTCGGCCCGTCCCCGTCCTGTCCCACCGCCCGCTGCTGCCGCTCGGCCCGTCCCCGCCCTGTGAGGAGAGGAGGGAGGAGTTTGTGAGTGAGGCGGGACAGGCTGCCGCCGGTGGGGCATGAAGAGGCGTCGCCATCCTGGCCATGGCATTGACTGACAGGTGAAGAGACCAATCTGCATGGCGCTGACTGAAGGAATCTGCGTTTTAAAGATTTTTAAACCTCGATAAATTTTACAATATACCACCGATCAGAACGAAACTTGTTGCACCCGCAGCACAGGAAAACCGCGAGTAACCTGGTGAAAAATCGTAGTTAGATAGATAGATAGATAGATAGATAGATAGATAGATAGATAGATAGATAGATAGATAGATAGATAGATAGATAGATAGATAGATAGATAGATAGATAGATAGATAGATAGATAGATAGATAGATAGATAGATAGATAGATAGATAGATAGATAGATAGAGCTTTTATATGATCCAATTGTACGATAGTCACTGTGACAATTCAATTTGAGGTTACCATACTATTCCTCTGCTAGTACTTGACCATCTATTCTTATTGATGTCCAGAAAAAAACTAATGCTTTAAAAAAACAGACAGCAGCACATCTCCAAAAATCTACCTGATACGTTCCTTGCTTCATTTGCTGTGCACAGCAAGAAATTTTACTGATAGCAATTACTTTACTGTGCGTGAAAATAATTATTTGCACTGTGCAGACAATTCCATGGGCAAGCTTATAGCTATTCTGAGACGAGAACCAATTGTGACTGCAAGTACAGCAACAAATAACAATGCTTGAAAGCTGTAGTTTTTTTCAATGCTGCAATTATCCTTGACATCTGCCTTTATCACTACATATCCTGAGGCAAGATAATAAATTCCTGTCCCATGCAAACCAAATCCCCCGCCACAGTTTCCAGAACAATAATGATGTACTGTATGATCTGGTACAACTGTTGACAGGACAATGTACAATTAAGAGAACAGAATTAAAATTGTTGACGAAATATCTGAATAAATCTAAAAATGATTAATGGTATCTTTATGTGCATATGCAGTGTGTTCCACTGAATCATCCAATGAGTTGCACTGTCAACTAATGTGTTAGAGAAGCCCAGGATTTATGGGAGGACTTAGAGCTAATAATTTAATGAGTATGGATATAGATATGCACATATCTTAATGCTGTTCTTCCCTCATTTTCCCTCTTAGTTATCTATAGCACAGGTATGTTTTAACATTGAGTGGGGTTGCCAAGTAAATTGTCAATTCCATTGAAGCTGAGTTCATAAAATTGACATCAGTCATTCAACAGTGATATTTGACATTATGATGTGAGACTGATTCATTACTTTCGCGCTTTAAATTTGGCGAAATGGAACTTACTTTAAGAATTGGTGCTTTTTTTCCCCTCAGGATAGATAATTGAATCTATTCCCATGACAGACCCTAGAGTCTGGTGTTGGACAGACAACTGATGTGACCTAGCACATTGATGCAATCATAAGGAAACCTCATCAATGCCTCTACAGTCTTGGAAGACTGAGGAGATTCGGTATGTCTACGAATACTCGCTTGAACGTCTACAGTAGAGAGCATATTGACTGGTTACGTCATGGTCTGGTTTGGTAAGTTGAACGTCCAGGAATGAATATTGCAAAAAGTGGTGAACAATGCCCAGTCCATCACGGGAAATGGCCTCCCCACCATCAAAGGGATCTACGGGTCGCTGCCTCAAAAAGGCAGGCAGTATCATCAGAAACCCACACCGCCCTTGCCACACGCTCTTCTTCTTGCGAATGAAACATAAACCAAAGGAATAGTTAGATCTCAAGCCGGGTGTTGAGCAGCCAGGTTGTTGTCTCTGCATCAATGTCTGCCAGGCCCTGAGCTCCATTTGGTGGGTGGTAGAGCGAGCACCCAGAGATGACATGGTTGGCTGTCTGTTGTTCACGCTCATTTCACTCCTGCCATTGGGAAGAAGGTATAGGAGCCTGAAAACCGTAACGTCCAAGTTCAGGAACAGTTTATTTCCTAAAGCCATCAGGCTATTGAACACAATAACCTCTAAATACGCTCTGAACTACATTGACTTGGGGTCATTGTTTTTGTCTTTGTACTATTATTGTTTATTTTATATATATACTAGACCATGTGGGGCTCTTTGGGGGAGGGGGGGGCAGCGTCACACGGGAGGGCTGGTCCCCAAATGCAATATTCGACCAGTCACCCATAGCTCCCAACTGCGCAGGCGCGGCTGACGGGTTCCCATTGTGACATAGAAGATAGAGGCATTACTGTGAAGGCTAGATTCCACCACTCATCCGTTCCCCTAACACAAGCCATTCCCCCAACGCAATATTGCACCACTCACGCATAGCCCCCAACTGCGCAGGCGCGGCTGATTTCTCCTCATCCCTCAGCACTCCCTCCTCTTTCTCTTCATCCTCCCTCTGCAATCTCTAGAGAGCGAGGAAGGGGTGGTAGAGAGGGAGGGTGGGCAAAGAGGAGGGGTGGTAGAGAGGGAGGGGGATGGGGTAGAGAGGGAGAGGGAGGGGGTAGAGTGGGAGGGGAAGAGAGGCGGGAGGGGGTAGAGAGGGAGGTGAGTAGAGAGGGAGGGTAGAGGGAGGAGGTAGAGCGGGAGAGGGGCCGAGAGGGAGGGGGGTAGAGGGAGAGGGGTAGAGGGAGGGAGGAGGGTTGAGTTGGGGGGAGGGAGGAGAGAGAGGGGGAGGGCGAGGGAGAGGGGGAGAGGGGTAGAGAGGGAGGGGATAGAAAAGGAGGGGGGTAGAGAGAGGGGGGTAGAGAGAAGGGGGGTAGAGGGGGGAGGATAGAGAGGGAGGGCGAGGGACAGGGTAGAGAGAAAGGGGGTAGAGTGGGGGGGAGGGAGGGTAGAGAGGAAGAGGGCGAAAGAGCGAGAGGGAGGGGGTAGAGAGGGTGGAGTAAGGATAGGGAGGGAGCATCTCCCTCCTCCACCCCCTCCATCTCCCTCTACCACTCCACTCCCTACCCCATCTCCCTCCTCCTCATTTCCCTCATCCTCCTCCCGTCACTCCCATTCCCTGCCCTAGGACCTACCCAGGTCGTAGAGCAGCACCAGGGCCAGGAACTCAGGCCCGGCCCTGACTTGGTTCCAGCGGTGGGGTTTTTTCGGCTCCGGGCTCGGCTCCCACTCCGGCTGGAGCACTAGGCCTGGCTCCAACCAGGGTCCACGGCTCCACCCTCGCCACCAGGTGTCGGGCGCCAGGCATCAGGCGCCAGCAACGGCCGCCTTGCGAGTGCACTGGAGTGCCCCCACCCTCCCGGAGTGTCCCGCCCTGCCTTGCGAGTTGATTGTGATGTCACTCGGGGTTTTTTCCCGAAACGGGTGAGTTTTCTGGGGTTATTTTAAACTTTAAACGATTAAAAAGTGAGGAAATATAGGTGGGAATGCGACGGGAAGATGTTTATTGGCTCGACAGGAAGAAATGTGAGTAGAATGTGTGAAAATGAGAAGGCTGTGGCCTAACGTTTGGAAGAAAATAGGAAAATAGATATTGGCACACACACACATACAGCCACAAACAAGACGAAGAGCTTTAGTAATAGTATAGATATATATACACTTAATTTATTTTGTTGGTGTTTATTATGGCATCTACAGAGTACTATGGTTATATATCTGTTGTGCTGCTCCAAGTAAGAATTTCACTGTTCTGCTTTGGGACATATGACAATAAAACATTCTTAACTTGACTCTTGACTCTTCTTGTTTGCCCTTCACTAGGCACTTCCACTGTTTTCATCCTAACAGAAACAGGGAACTGCAGATGCTGTTTCATACCCAAAAGCTCACAAAGTGTTGGAGTAACTCAGCAGGTCAGCCAGCATCTCTGGAGAACATGGATAGGTGAAGTTTCAGGTCAAGACTCTTCTTCCGAATAATTATTTGAGTTAACCATCTCCTGCCGTCGTGTGTCATTCATATCAACATCAAAACATCTGAGTTCCCAAGCTATGATAGAAGAGTAACATTCAGAGTGCAAGTTGGCTGTGGGTGGTTTCTTGTGCTGTAGGGTAGCCACCATAGCCACCAGCAGATACCAATGAACTTGACAGAGTGAAATATTGATCATGTTGCAAGTGAGGGGTATGGGTGTTAACAAGGTTTAACATCAGGCAGAGGCAACTACTACGCTCCTCTACAGAAATGTCAAGGGTGATGGGTAACCTAATATTGATCTTTAAAATTAAAAATTGGTTTGAAAGTGTAGACCTGTAGAAAAATGCATGTAGTGATAATAAACTAGTAAATCTAACAGAAGTCAAAATAAATGTATTGGAAATGTTAGAATATCAAATTTATTATTGCAGGTAACAAGAGTGGTGAGTGACACCGATGCATTTAGGATGAAGTTAGCTAAGCTCAAAAACGCAAAATAATAATTATATGAAGAAGGCAAGACGTTTTGGCATAAAATGGGATTATCTAGTTGAGTGGCCTGTTTTTGCAAAGTAAACTGTTTTATGCACCATTTTATTGCAAAAACTAAATTGACACAAAGCATTCACTTTGATTATTTTTCAGTCATTCTTAAAGAATATTACTACATCCACTTTTATTAGTAGGAATACTGCAAAGTCCATCTGTGTTCTATACTGGAAATCTTGTAAAGTAAATGATATGATTATGATTTTTCTTTAATGACAAACAAAGATGGTTGTCAAATATAACTAAGCCAGTTGTGCGAGCATCTAAACAGCAAGGAAAACAGTTAATCTGATTCAGACTGAGCACCTAGCCCTTAAAAAAACAAAATAATTTGAGCTGGTATAAAAAACCTTCCATCTTTGTTCAGTTTTAGCCATTTATGTTAATTACTGTATAACTTTTCCAAATGTCAGCTCACAGAAATCATTAGATTTTTTCCAGTATCATTTCATAATACCCTGACTATTAAATATAGGTTGAATTATGGATTGACTATCCCACATTAGAAATAAATGCAAATCAGCCTAGGGACATATCATCCACAAAGGAGTGCCGTGCGTGTTGTCACAATCGTACTTGCTGCTGCATTTCCGTTTGCAAGTTATATGCCAGCAAAATTCATTAACAAAGCAACAGGAATTTTATTTTTAATTGTCGTAGGGTACCTTTGGTTCTTTTCTGCGTTCTGAGACATCTTATGTATGATATTGCAATTATTTTTATGAAACTTATTGAAAAGAGAGTTATTCTCCAGTGGACGACTATAGCCAGAGTAAAATTTAATTTTGATGCATTTCACGCAGACATATTTTACTTTCTACATCAATAGAATTGGGTAATATATAAATTATAGATAATGTTGACTACTGGGTTCCCAATCTTTTAAATGAGCAGTTTGGCCATGTTATAAATATTTTATTAAGGTATTTTAATTAAATTGGAGATTACTCTAGTCTCCCTTGGCTTCTCTTCATTACTGCAGATGTTCGGAGTACTTTATCCTTTTGCCTCAAAGCCTAATGGTAAGTAAAGCTCACATAGCACACAAAAACAGACTTGTGAGCAAAACACATTACAGGCAAAGAACAAATGTGATTTACTTACATTTCATACACAATCTACAAGGACCTAACATTCAAGGAAGTGTAAAATGACAATGATTCCAAGGTGAGTGTATTTCTGCATTTATTCATTATATGTATAATTATTAAATAGACCAATAAAGGTCTCTGTGAGCTGAAGAGGTGTGAGAGTGCGAGGTCTAATTCTATGATAGTATTGCAATAGGAAGTGAAGAGGAATATACGTTGGTACGTTACTCAGTTCGACAGATATATTAAAGTGAAAAATGTGTGAAGAAATTACATCAAAATCAAATCTTGGTTTTGACTACCATCAACCACTGGTGGCAAATTTTCTTTTCATTAAGATCGTAAAAATAATAGCAACACAATAAATTAGATACCCCAGAATGTGGATAGAAGCCATATGCACTCTGGCACAATTAAAAAGAAATTTCCTGCTGCTTCACTAATTAATTTTGCTGGTTTATGGCTTGCAATAAGAAGGGTAATTGAGACAAAATGCACAACTCTCATCTGCAATTCTGCTCCTTTTAAATATCCTGTGCGATCTGCTCTAGCTCAGATTTAGGTCATACGAGGGAAAGTATTGCCAAACTACTTCCTGTTTCTCAAACATGGTGAAATCTGCCTTTTAAGAAAGTAACAACTGTCACCAAGAGGTTTATAAGTAGATAAAATCAAGAGATTCTCAGGCCGTAAACTGCAAATTCCCCTCAAACTCATACATTGCCTTGATTTGGATGAATATGCACTTGGTCTTTCAAAATTTCTCAATCTAAGTCCTGAAATTATATGGGTAGACACAAAATGCTGGAGTAACTCAGCGGGTCAGATAGCATCTCTGGGGAGAAGGAATGGGTGACGTTTCGGGTCGAGACCCTTCTTCAGACTTTATATACTTAATTGCGCTGAAACAACATAAAATGTGTTATCGGCAGGAAGGAACATACATAGCCAATATTTCTGTTCAGATTTCCCAATCTACAACAGATAATCCTGACTTAACAAAAATACTGCAAGACACTGCCAGCCTGGACCTGCTCCCATCCAATTCACTTCTTTCACTCTCCATTCCAGGATTACAAAAGAACCCTTGGCACATAATGCAACAGAATTTCCACAGAACATTGATGAGGGGAGATTGGTGAATTGCAATCAAAAACTCAAATGGTATACGTATGTCACACTTTACAGTTTGCATTTAACCTTGGGTTGGTACTTTTGGAGTCTTGTGTAATGCCCCATTTGCTCTGACTTCTTGCCAGTACACCTTTTTGAACTTGCTGTCCAAATTAGCCAAACTATTACATTCATGCCAAAAAACAGGTGTGGGCCGAATGGCCTAATTCCGCTCCTATTACTTATGCTCTTAACATTAACATTGATTAATCTCTATCCTAATTAATTAATTTATGGTATATATATTGAAATAGTATTCCATTCTTTCCTTTTGTTCCAAAGGGATAGCTTATTTTTTGGTAGTTTCACAGTTTGATTTAATGGCAGCACACTCACCTCCGCATTTAAATGTTGTAATTTCAAGTTTTAATCTAATTTTTCCCTCATATGATTTGTGCTAATATTTCTTGCAACTTGGGGGGGGGGGGGGGGGTGGAATTGCTGTGAAAGAGTAACCTCCTAGAAAAGCATATTGCCAACGCTCCATTTGCATGTGTAGACCCCAAGTGGACTGCTTAATTTAGGTTAATTGGATTTAATCTTTCAGAAGGATTAAATCCTCATTCCACAGATTAAATTAGCAAATCTCTCTTCTTTGTAAATGCACAAGGCAGTGTAAAATTCATGCAGTAACTTGTCACTGCGGTACAAAATCATCAGATTCATTCTCATCTCAAATATCATAGAAGCATTTATGATTACTGATTTGAAATTGTAATAAATTTCAAAGAAGTGTTTTTTCTAATCTTTTCCAAGTATATGTTCAATTGATTTCCACTTGATGAAAAATACAGTGGTTCAATATGTCTGGTAAAATGCTAATAACTAAGAGATAAGACATTTTTGGATAAAGTCTAATCTTTCAGTACTCCCAAATATTTATGTGAACTTGCCTATGGGTAATGGTAATAGTGGTATAATGCTGACCATTACAGGCATTGCAACATGAAAACTAACATTGCTGACAACTTCATTCTTTGCAATAACAAATCGGGATAAGGGATTGGTTTGGAAGTGCTCCTTACGATACGATTTTCCTTTTGGTAAAGGCTCGTAAAGCCAGGAAAAGTTGTAAGGTTGAACAGTGGTGTTATCACTGAACCTCAGAGTGATCATCAGGATGGTCCATCACCACTCTTCCTGGATGTTCACACCACTGTTAAATTATTTTGGCCTTTTTCTTAGTTCTCTTTTCAGCAATCTATAACATGCATTTGATATCTTGCATTCACATATGATGGACCCACTTTGAAATTGGTTTCCCCATTCTTCGGCATTCTTTATCCAAAAATGTCTTATCTCTTAGTTATTAGCATCTTACCATCAAGTTTTATGATTTAAAATATTTTAGGAAAAATCAAGCCTGGGATGGTAGAGGTGGAATTCAGCCATGAACTTTGAACTCGATTGGGTTGAATTAACAATAATTGAAAATACGCGACACGTACATTGAAAGCTTCTCACCCAATGAAGGTGTCCCTACATTCAGCAGCACAGTGGACAACTCTAGGAAAATGCATGGAGTGGCACCAACCACCTACTAGACTGTTTTTGACCTCTTTGGCTTAAACAATCAAGAAGGACTGCAAAACACCCTTCTCCTATTTAGCTGCTCGCAGGAAGTTACCTGTTCCATGAAGGGATGTAAGGCATGCTATTGACCAACTGGTCTTCCAAAGAACCATTCTGAGTGAAGACTGATATCAAACAGGATTATATGAATGCTCCTACACTTTCTTCAGTCCCTCTTACCATAATGTTGCATCTCACTTTGAACAAATTTCCCATGAGAGTGGAACTAATCTTCAGGACAAATATGAAGTAATTTAACCCAAGGCGAGTGTACTCCAGAACCAAGCTTACCCAAATCTCAGAAAATGACCAGCAATGAGTAACCCTTGTGTTGTGCACATTGAGAGACAGAGTCCCAAGCCATTGGCATTGCACAATTAAAATTCAAGGTATGAACCTGGAAAACATAGTACACAAAATGTTGGAGTAACTCAGCGGGACAGGCAGCATCTCTGGATAGAAGGAATGGGTGATGTTTCGGATCGAGACCCTTCTTCAGGCAGAGGTAAGGTAGAGGGAATCAGAGATAAGTAAGTGTAAGGTGTGGAAATGAGACATCAAAGGGAATAAGGAAATGCAGAATATATTATTCTTAGCTAGCTGATGACAACAAAGCATACAGAGATAAAATTTAAGCAGCGAAGCAGTCAGACTGTTCGGTGAACTAGGAAGGGAGAGGGATGGAGAGAGAGGGAAAGCAAGGGTTACGAAGTTAGAGAAGTCAATATTCATATTGCTGGGGTGTAAGCTACCCAAGTGAAATATGAGGTGCTGCTCCTCCAATTTTCATTGGGCCTCACTCTGACAGTGGAGGAGGCCCAGTTCAGAAAGATCATTATGGGAATGTGAGGGGGAGTTAAAGTGTTTAGCAATTGGGAGATCAGGTAGGTTCAGACGGATTAATTACTGAGTGGAAGTGTTCAGCGAAACGATCGCCGAGCCTGTGCTTTGTCTCGATGATATATAGGAATCCACACCTGGAAAAATGTATACAGTAGATGAGGTTGGAGGAGGTGCAAGTAAACCTCTGCCTCACCTGAAAAGACTATTGGGGTCCTTGGGCGGAGTCGAGAGAGGAGGTATTGGGACAGGTGTTACACCACCTGTGGTTGCAGGGGGAAGTACCTGGGGAGGGGGTGGTTTGGGTAGGAAGGGACAAGTTAACCAGGGAGTTGTGGCAGAAATGGGCTCTGCGGAAAGCATAGATGGGAAGATGTGGCTAGTGGTGGGATCCCGTTGGAGGTGGCGAAAATGCCGGAGGATTATGTACTGTATGCGACGGCTGATGGGATGAAAGGTGACGGCAAGGGGGACTCTATCCCTGTTGCAATTAGATGGGAGGGAGAGCAAGAACAGAGCTGCGGGATATCGAGGAGACCCTTGTGAGGGCCTCATCTATGATGTAAGGGTGAAACCCCGTTCCCTAAAGGCATCTGTTAACATCTCAGATGTCCTAGTATGGAATACTTCATTTTGGGTGCAGATGCGGCATAGATGGAGGAATTGGGAGTAAGGGATAGTCTTTGCCGGAGGCAGGGTGGAAAGAAGTATAGTCTAAATAGCTGTGGGAGTTAGTAGGTTTATAATAGATGTCAGTCGATAGTCTATTTCCTGTGATGGAGACGGTGAGATCAAGGGTAGGGAGATGTCAGAGATTGTCTTTCTTATCTTGAGAGACCTCTTGGTGAAGGTAGACATTTGCCCTGCTTTCAGTTTGCAGTTCAGTCTTTGAATAATTGAGGAAAAGAGAATTTCAAGATATTTCAGATCTGTGATCTGAACTTCCAACAGCAGGAATTTTAAGGCAGCAGGAAAAAACATCATTACTGTCCACATAAAATTCTTCAAATTTACAGAAGGATAAATGAACTGATGTCAGTATCCTTTCCCAGGCAAATATCTCCAGTATTGAGGTCCCACTTACATGCAGAAAGCTTTATTGGGCAAGCACCTGACTCTGAAACAGACAATCTATTGAGCTCTGGAAAGAAATTGCCTTTTTGATGAGGGAAATTATTTAAAGGATGTGGAAAAAAAGCTTATTTAAAGACATGTAACATCCCACTGACCATTGGCACTCTTGGCAGTCTCTGGACCATGATATCTCAAAGTACAGAAGAAGCATTTGGGATGGTAATAAGAACCTTGAGTCCTTGCATGCAGTGCACACAAGGTGGTGTGTAAGGAGCGGGAGTGAACCACCTCAGAAACTACCAACCTATCCATTCCATAATCACCAATTATCCCATCTAAGGAAGAGTCTGGGGTTGCTACTTGGCCACCCCAACACCTATAAAAACAATGGAAGCAAATCATTCCCATCCTGAGGGACTGGCCTTGCAGAAGGCTTTTAGTTCATCACAGCAGTAGTGACTAGCTTATGTCCAGGGGGAAAATAATCTACGTTATCATCACATAAGGATACACAGGATGCCAGGAAATTGCACCCTTTAGGACAAGGAATATTACAAAGGCACGAGAGAAAACCTAATCTGTGGCAGCATCTATTAATATGCTGTAATTTCCAGAGACATTTTACATCTATTAAATGATATGGGTGATACTTTATTATTGATTCATTGTCGAGCAAACTCGACAAAATCTATGAATTTGAACAGCTAAAAATGTAATATAGTATTATATTCTAATCATTCTCTGCTCATTTCTTTTGTTACCAATTTTCTGTAAAAAAAATAATTAAAAAATATCGAGATTTCAGTAAAAATGGCAATTACACACCATATTGACCAATTTATTTATCTTTCATCTGCTTCAATGCAAAATTTCACCAGTTGAATCATGAATCTGCCTTTGAATGCTCTAATTCTACATCCACAAAACAAGATTATTCCAGTTCAATACACAAACACTTACATAATATGCCTCCATAAATGGCACCATCCTCTTGATAAAGCATTTGGTGAAACTTGTTTGTCATTGATAATGGATGCACAAAACAGGTCATCTTAAACTATATTTAATTGAGAATCCAGGTTCCCCTAAATATTTTAGAATGATTCACGTGACCATCTATCCTACTTTCCCCACATCATTTCTATGGTGTCTCTTGATCGATAATTAGTCTGTGTGAAACTTTCTTTCCTTTGAATGGCAAAACAAATCCAGTGGTGTTGGTGTTTTCTTGGTGTTCGGACTGGACAAAGGGACAAAGGACATTTATTATCACATACACCAAATGGTGCAGTGAAATTTGACTTGCCAATGCAGCACATGAATAAAGATAAGACACAACATTAAACAATTTAACAATAAACATAAAAACATCCCCCCACAATGGTTCCCACTGTGGGGGAAGGCAGCAAAGTCCAGTCCCATCCCCTGTTCACCCATAGTCGGGCCTATTTGTGGCCTCCACAGCCAGTCCGATGTTTTTCGGGCCCTTTGCCGGAAAGCTGGAACTCCTGCGTCAGGTGAACTCTCCTCAGCGGCCTGGAAATGTCTGGAGCGGCCGCTTCCTCCCTGGAGACTGCGGCACCCAAAGTCATCAGGCCACGCCGGCTGGAGCTCCGACCCCGGCGATCTCAAATCCCCGGCTCCGCGGCGTTTCAAATCCAGCACCGCCCACGGCCAGACGTCCGCAGCCACAGCTCCTCGGACGTTGAAGTCGGCAAAGTCAGCAGTCACAGCACTCCGGAGCCCACCGCACGGCGACCCGTGATGGTGTCCCTGCGCTGCGCCGCAGCCGAAGCCGCAGTCCCGGCCGGTCCCGACAGGAAACGCCGCTCCAGACCGATGGTAAGCCACGAGGAAGGGAGGGCGAAGAAGCAGCTCAGAGGAAAGCTGCCTCCCGACCAGGTAGGGACCAGGAAATAAAGTTTCCCCATTCCCCTCCCCACACCCACCATATAAAAGACTAAAAGAGCTCCAAAACAAACACCTTCTCACTAAAAATTTAAAAAATGGTGAAAAGACTAACAGCTGCTGGCAGGGCAGCCATACTCGATGGCGCCCCCCCCCCCCCCCCCCCCCCCGAGGGAAATAAATCTGAATTATATTTAAAACACCTGAATAATTTCAATCAATAATATAAGCATATTATTAGTATAAATAAATACGTATCCTGCGGCTCTTTGTAGGCAATAACATAGTTTTCTTTGAAATGTAGCTGTGTTTAACCATAGAAAATGCAACAGCTGATTAGCACACAACAACCTCTCACAAACAACAATAATGTTGGATCAAAATGCTGCTTCCTTCAGATGATGTGGTAAGATTTGCACTATCCATCTGAGAAAGCACAGTTTAAGAACTAAAACATCCAGCAATGCAGTCTTTGCTCAATATTTTATAGCACTTTTGCAAACATACTAGTTATGAATATTTAAACATGAATGTTTTTGCATGGTGTATGACAGTCCCACAGTTAATAAGGTCAGCAAAGCAGATCCTAGGGGCTTAAATAAGAGCAAGTGAGGGCCGAATAGAATGGTGACTCACCAACTGTATTTCATGAAATGTCTTTATAGCTGATGCAGCAAGGCTGTCAAAGTGTCACAACAGATTGGTTTAATCCAATTTTCAGTCAGGATGTCTATCCATAATTTAATTTTACTTTAAATGTTTTTTCCAGACTTCTCTTTCCAGCCTTCTCTTTCCAGCTTTAAGAATGACTCATCTAAGGGTGCAGACTGTTGTTCACTGATGAAAGCCCAGCTTTCAATGTCATCATCCCCTCATCCTCAAATTCATGGCGTTTGGGTCTCTGCTTGCCCTCTAAAATTGGATCTTGATTTGCTCATCGACAAACCTCAATCAGTGTGAACTGGCTACAACACTACCTCCTCAGTTACCATCAGCACAGCATCAATCACAAAGTTGTGTGCTCAGTCCCCTGCTCTACTCTCAGTATACCTATGGCCGTGTAGCCAGACACAGCTCCAACATCACCTTTAAATTCATAGGAAGGAACTGTGCTGCAATACCACCATTGTTGGATGAATAATGATGAGTCAGAATAAGAGAGGAGATCAATAATCTGGTTGTGGTGCCTGAACAACAATTTTGTTAACATAAGCAAGCTGATAATTGACTTCAGGAAGGGAAAGCCGATGCAATATTGCCGAATACTCTACCAAACCTCTACAGTGCGCGGTAAAGAGCATACTGACTAGTTGCATCACAGTCTGGTTCGGTAACTTGAACACCCAAGAAAGGAGGCTGCAGAAAGTAGAAGAGATTGCCCAGAGGTTTATAGTGAGTATTCACCTCCCCATCATCAAAAGGGATCTACAGGAAGCGCTGCCTCAAGAAGGCAGCTAATATCCTCACGGGCTATTATCTGGCTATGCTCTCGCCTCACTTTCACCATCAGGAAGGAGATACAGGAGCCTGAGAACCATGATCTCCCTTCAAACAGCAGGCACTTGAACCCCACCCAGTGCACAATCCTACCTCAGCATTGATCAACTGTGGACTTTATGTAGGTTGCACTACATACTTCAATCCATACTATTATGGTCTAATTACCCAATATTACTGATAATTTATTGCATTATTGATTATTGTATATTTATTTGTTGTGTTGTGCCAGTAAAGTTGCAGCAAGTAAGAATGTCATTGTTTCATTCCCATCTGACATTTAAACACTCTTAAGTCTTGCTCCCAATAAAAGCTGTCATCATCTCCTAAGATTAGCTAGCTGACCAAAAAATCTGAGGTGTTTCTGATCTCAATATCCTAGCGGCACAAAGTGCATTTGCTTATTTCACTTCAATATCTGAAAGGGTCATTTCCTTTAGTGCATTACGTACCCCCTCCTTGGGAGTATATTTACAGTAAGGACTTTTAGTTAATTTATTCAGTTTTCTGGTAACTCTGCATTACTGGCAAGGCCAGCAATTATTAACCATCCCTAACTGCCCTTAAGAAGGAGGTGATGACCCCTCTTACCACAAAATCATGCCATGTGAGAGGTTTATCTAGAGTCACATGTAGGCAAGACAGATAAGGATGACAGATTACCTCCCTTTAAGGAAAGCAGCAAACCATTTTTTAGGACATTCTGATAATTTTTAAGGTAATCACAACTAACAAATTGATTTTTTTCCCATATTCTGAATTATTGACTCCATATAAATGTCACTGCAACATTTTATGACTGGCTCACCAATATCTTCGCAAGGACAATTCTGGCTGATCAATAAATGACCACTACACCATGAGACAAAATAAATAGTTCATTGTTTCATATAGAAACAAGGAAATGGGGGGCACAGTTTTGGTTGGTGACCTATAATTGGAGAATTCAATGTTCATACCATTTGGTTGAAAGCTATCCAAGTGAAATATGAGGCACTGTTCCTCCAGTTTGCATATAGCTTCACTCTGGAAATGCAGGAGTCTCGGGACAGAATGATCAGTATGGGAATGGGAAGAGGAGTTAAAATAGTTAACAAACAGGAGATCCAGTCGGCCTTGGCAGACTGAGCAAAAAGAGCCTATCCCACTTGGCGATATTGCTGCCGTCATATCAGTGTCACCAAAAGATTTTGAACATTTCAAAATCCAGCGGCGACAAAAAAAACGTTGCAACACTTGAAAAAACACCGCGCGTCATACATCATCAAGCCGCGTCACCGCCACGTCATACATCGTGCCGCGTCACCCCTGCATGCGTCACGTCATGCTAGTGGGACAGGCCCTTAAGTGTTCAGCGAAATGGACATCGAGTCTATACTTGGGCTCGATCGGTGACAGCGAATGCAGTAGATGAGATTAGAGGAATTGAAAATTAACCTCTGTCCCACCAAGAAGGATAGCTGGGATCTCTGGATGGATATGAGGGAGGAGGTTTAGGGACAGGTGCTACATTTCATACGGTTGCAGGGGAAAGTACCTGGCGAAGGGACAGTTTAGGTGGCTTGGGATGAGTGAACCAAGGAGTTGGGGAGAGAGCAGCCTCTGCAGAAAACGGAAAGGGATGGGGAAGGGAAGATGTGACTGGTGCTGGCATCACGTTGGAGGTGGAGGAAATGTCAGAGAATGATATGTTGGAAGTGGAAGCTGGTGGGGTGAAAAATGAGGACCAGGGGAACACTATCCTTATTTCATCTGGGAGGAAAGGGTGCAAGAGCAGAATTACGGGACACACAGGAGACATGGGTTAGGGAGCCATCTATTACTGCATGGAGAAACCAAAGAAAGAGGACCTGTCCTAGAATGGAAAACCTCATCCAGGGAACAGATGCAGCAGAGACAGAGACATTTAGAGTAGGGGGAGTGCCTTTGCAAGAGGCAGGGTGGAAGGAGGGTTATTGCAGATATTTGTGGGAGTCGGTGGGTTTGTCGTGGATGTCAGTCGATAGTCTACCCCTGTGATGGAGGCAGAGAGATCAAGAAAGGGGATAAAAGTGTGAGAGATTGTCCAAGTGAATTTGAAGGTAGGATTAAAGTTAATGGTATAGTCAATTAAGGGTAGATAAAAATGCTGGAAAAACTCAGCAGGTGAGGCAGCATCTATGGAGCGTAGGAATAGGTGACATTTCTGGTTGAGACTCTTTTTCAGACTGATGTGGGGGTGGGACGGGAAAGGAAGAGGCTGAGACGGTGGGCTGTGGGAGAGCTGGAGAGGGAGAAAGCAAGGACTACCTGAAATTGGAGAAGTCAATGTTCATACCGCTGGGGTGTAAACTACCAAAGCGAAATATGAGGTGCTACTCCTCCAATTTACGGTGGGACTCACTCTGGCCATGGAGGAGGCCCAGGACAGAAAGGTCGGATTTGGAATGTGAGGGGGAGTTGAAATGCTAAGCCACCGGGAGATCAGGTTTGTTTATTGCGAACGGAGCGAAGGTGTTGGGCGAAGCAATCGCCAAGCCTACTCCTGGTCTCATCAATGTAGAGCAGCTGACACCTAGAGCAGTGGATGCAATAGATGAGGTTGGAGGAGCTGCAGGTGAACCTCTGCCACACCTGGAAAGACTGCTTAGGTCATTGGATGGAGTCAAGGGGGGAGATAAAGCGACAAGTGTAGCATTTCCTGCGGTTGCAAGGGAAAGTACCAGGGGAGGGGGTGGTTTGGATGGGGGAAACATTTGTAGATTCAGCGGACAGCCAAAAGGAGAGGAGTTGGGAAGATGGGAAGAGATCAATGAGTTCTGCACAGGTGCAGGAGGCAGCCGCCATGCAGTTGCCGATGTAGCGGAGAAAGAGTTGGGGGATAATGTCACTGTAGGTTTGAAAAAAGGACCGTTCAAAGTAACCAACAAAAAGGCAGGCATAGCTGGGATCCATGGCTATACCTTCAACTTGAAGAAAGTGAGAGGAATCAAAAGAGAAGTTGTTGAGGATGAGGACAAGTTCTGCCAGGTGGAGGAGATTGTTAGTGGAGGTCATCTGTTTCGGGTCTCTGTTCAAGGAAGAATCGGAGGGCCTTGGGACTTTCCGTTGGGGGATTGAAGACCTTGAGACCTTCCTGGTGGGAGGTGGAAGGCCTTAAGAGTTTTATATTGACAGTGTTGAAATTACAATGGGTGTGTTAAGCATTACAAAAATGCAGAGAAAAGTAAATCTCAATGTACCCTTGAAACATGTTTAAATTACATTTTGTTATTTAGTTATGCATCAAGAAAGAGTGGAAGGCGAGCTTATCCATAAACAAACATTACTGAAAAATGCATTTTCCCAGTTTTTATACATATGAAGGTGGAGAGGGTGTAACAAGGCAGTAAATTGAGTAGAATTCAGTCCAGTGTAATTTCCACCCACAACCAATTTTATGCAATTCTGAGGAAGGCAGTGAGAATTCTGGTACGATTTAAAGGAATCTTCAGTAAGATGTTATGAAGAACAGCAACGGCCATCATCTTGATACCAATATATTTCTGCAAGCGGTCTGCTGTAATAACCATCAGTGTTGGTGGAGGAAAGGTGACCAAATCAAGCGAGGTGCATTTATGGCCTATGTAGTTCTAAATAGATACATTTTTCTTGATTATGTTTCAGAAAATTTAAATAGTGTAAGATGTTTTAAATGTTAAAGATGCTCATATAAATGCAAGATATTGCTGTAAAACAAAAACTGCAAATGCTGGAAATCTGAAATAAAAACAGAACATGTTACAGTATATGTCACGAACCTGGAATGTTGTCTGTTTCTCTTTCCTCGGATGCTGCCTAAACTGCTGAACCTTTCAAGCATTTTCTGTTTCTGTTTAAGGTATTGCTGTACTCTGCTGCTTTATGGCCTACAAGGACACACAAATTGTTGCTCTCATTGCGTGGGCTGCCATTTCCAGATGTTACTTATGCTTAGAATCCACCCTAACATCAGTGTGCTGACCCTTGCAGCACAATGTTCTTGGGTCATGCGAATATCTTTCCCTCTGTGCCCACCTCCTAAATGCTTCACCAAAATGAACCCTCACAATAAAAATATTTAATTCTGTGCAATTACTTTTATGTGCCAGTGACGTTTCAACATTAACAACCACCATTTTGTAAACAAGTATGAAAAACAAGTGGAACAAAAAAGCCAAAACATTTTTTCATGATGGCAATAGAAGTTTATTAAAAACCACTGCCCTCTCACTGGGGAGGATGTCATGGTAATTGCTTACAATTCCCACCGAGAATAATATGACACAGGTGTTCTTGAGCAGGGTGCTGGCCCACGATTACAAGAGTTCCAGTCTCCAACTGACACCTGCTCCTGGCAATCCAATAAAATTTTAAATCTGAAGAACTACTTAGCCTCATAAAATCCATCAAAAAATATTGTGAAGGATGTTTTTGATCCAAGTTTCCATTTGTGTTATAGTTATGGAAAATGCAGACCTGACAGTAAAGCCCTTATGAATGTAAGTTTCCTTAAAATAGTTGTTTTCTCAGTCCTCAGTCCACTTACTTTCATTAATGGCATCTTCAGCTTTAATGGTTACTAGACTAAGTGGGACCGTGGTATTTCTGGTCCCCCAATGCCACCCATTCCCAACGCAATATTCCACCACTCACCCGTTCCCCCAACGCAACCCGTTCCCCCAATGCAATATTCCACCACTCACCCATAGCCCCTAACTGCGCAGGCGCGGCTGACGGGTTCCCATTGTGACGCCGCCTGATCCCCCCCCTCCTCCCCTCACTCCGCCTCTTGCCCTTCCTCCCCCACGCACTCACTCCATCCCCCCTCAACCCGCCTGGATCCACTTTTAGCGGCTCTCCGGCGGCACAGCCATTCCTGACCATTGGGTTCTCATTGTGACGTAGAACACGCAGGTATTGCAGGCGCAGCTGACAGGCACGGCATGTGGAAAAGGGATTCATTAAAGCTTAACATGTGAATTACTTAAAATATAACAACAATTTAAATGTTAAAGATGAAATTTATTTAGCCTATTCTCTCTTGTTGCGCCTCTTGTTGCATTCTGCAGCCAGGAGAGGGGGACGGCTTCAGACGGGGGCTGTCGGGGGCCGGTGGGGCGGGGAGCGCTGCACCCCTCCCCCCCCCCCCTCTTCTTTCTCTGATTTAATTACTGGATGGGAATTTTTTTTATTGTGAAAATCAGAGATTAAGATACTGGTATATATATTTAGGTCAGGCTAGAGTTTGGAGATGGTGACATTCTTATTATTTTATTGTCCTAACGTTCACAGGGGAAATGTTATGAGGCTGAGAGAATCACATGGAATGTGAGATGTAAATCTTGTAGATGGTATAGTAAATACAGCAAGCACAACATGGTGCAAGAAGCACGATTAAGTGTATGCTGAATCTACTGACATGAACATAAAGTTGCAAGAAAGGCGATTAATGGATTAACCAAAGATGGCTGAACCAAGAATGGGGGGGGGGGGGGGGGGGGGGTGGGGTGGGGGGGAGAGAGAGGGTGTGTGTGTGTGTGTATGTACGCGCGCGTCAACGTTGATGACCTAATAGGGAAAATAATGATGGGACTGACATTGCATAGTTTTGTTTTCTTCTGCTGAAATCAATGCACTGACTCATCGGTCGCAGCATAAGTGGGTGTTATGGCAACAGCTGCTGTTATGCACATATCATTTGACTGCATGGTTAGAACACAGGTAGCACTTAAAATCAAGGTAATGTGAACAGAATAAACAGGATTAAAGGAATTTAAAACCTTTGCCAGGGCAAGTCTGCAGTGAGTCTTTAAATGAATACAAAGATAAACTGACGATAACTGGACTCATGGCGGTTGTGAAAATCCTGAAATCAACACGTGCAGTCAACAAAGAAATCATGACACTGAAGATCCTCAGATCAAGAGCCTGCAACGAGGAACACAAGCATCAAACCATTGGACTACAGTGAAGATTAGCAGGAGAGAAATAAGTCAAAATAAACACTTCAGCTTTTACTTCTAATTTTCAATTCCCTCACAACATTAATAAACTGTTAATTGTTCATTGTTTTGTTTTGACATTAATATATGAACAGAAAAGAGATTTTTATGATGAAAAATGTTTTCAATAGTGATTAAATCAAAATAAAGTGGAATGTGCCATCTCTCTCTCCCTCTCTCTGTTTGTCGGTCACAAACTATTTCTTTCACCTATTCTACCTGGTGAATATCACAGATAAGAACAAAAATCTGAATAACATTAATTATCATAAATAGGGTGAAATGCGATCATGCTGTTAATGCTTCTCTTGCCCTCTCGCTCCTTCCGCATTATATTTTCATTCCAGATCCATATATTTCTTAACAATACAGGTGGGATCCAAGAGTAGCTTGGGAAAAAAAACCTACAATCTAGCACTCCTTTGTACCGAATGTAAAACTAATATCAATTGTATTTAATCTATGTTCTTGGTGTATTAATCAATTCAGTTTGTTTCAGATGTTATCATAAATATATTAAAATGTTGTGATTTTGTGTTATCTTTTTAACAGAATGTTTTAGGTTCTTGATAAGAAAAGAGATCGTCCATGTTCAAAATCAGTCGGTCGAGGGTCAGATTTAGATGGAGAATATGCCAGGTTGCAAAATCACGATGCCCCGCTTTATAACATCATACAGTCAAAATTATCCCCAATGTCTTCATAAGAGGTGAAAACTTGATTGAGAAGAAAAAAGACAACTATTTTTTTAATCTGATTAGTTTAGATGCCATTGTAATAAATCCATCTACATTACTAAAAGTAAGATCTTGACTTCCTGTTTTTCTGTTTCATGATTTTTGAAAAAACGCTTCCACTTATGGCTGTGATTTTTGGCCATCTGACTCAGTCCCCCTCCGCTGTGCAGGAAAAGAGGATTTTTCCCATCTATGAAAAATAAAAGTTATTAATGTTTTAAAAAGTTGACATTCTCTCTGCTGCCCCTGCTGGTGGGAGCGGGAGGAACTATAAAACCCAGAAGTGTTGTGCCTCACTCAGCCTCTGCAAGATGGAGGAAGCAAGAGGGTCAAGTTTCTCTGAGCTGTAAATAACACGGAACACATGTCTACTCAACTGCGAGTGCCCTTAATGTGGTTTGAAAATGAAAATGTGGTTCCTTTGAAATGCTGCACTGCAAATGGTTGTTGGTGGTGGTAACTGCTTTGAAATGCTGCACTGCGAATGGTTTTTGGTGGTGGTAAATGTTTTGAAATGCTGCACAGCGAATGGTTTTTGGTGGTGGTAACTGCTTTGAAATGCTGGACTGCGAATGTTTTTTGGTGGTGCTAACTGCTTTGAAATGCTGCACTGCGAATGGTTGTTGGTGGTGGTAACTGCTTTGAAATGCTGGACTGCGAATGGTTGTTGGTGTGGTAACTGCTTTGAAATGCTGCACGAATGGCTAACTGCTTTGAAATGGTTGTTGGTGGTGGTCTGCTTTGAAATGCTGCACTGCAAATGGTTGTTGGTGGTGGTAACTGCTTTGAAATGCTGCACTGCGAATGGTTGTTGGTGGTGGTAACTGCTTTGAAATGCTGCACTGCGAATGGTTGTTGGTGGTGGTAACTTGACAACTTCCTGTTTGCACTCTATATTGATTTTAGATAAAACGTTACCACTTACGGCTGTGATTTTTGGCCATCTTACTCAGTCCCCCTCCGCTCATCAGGTGCAGAGGATTCTTTCCATCAATTAAAAATAAAAGTGTAATTAGTGTTTAAAAAAATGTTGAGAATCTCTCTCCTGTCAATCATGCCATGAAAGCCACGCCCCTTCTGGTGGGAGGGGAGAGGGGATTATAAAACTCAGAAGTGTGGGTGTGGCTTAGCCTCTGCAAGATGGGGGAGGATGAGGTCACGACTCTGTCTGAGCTGAGAATCAACTGAACACACTGAATGTCTACTGAACTGTCAACGTGGTGTTTATGTGGTGTTTTGTGTGGTTTTATGTTGGTTTCACCCTGCTTGAAATGGTATGAAACTGCATTTGAATGTGGTGGCCTTGCACCCTGCATGAAACGGTTTGAAACTGCATTTGAATTTGGTGGCCTTGCACCCTGCATGCAATGGTATGAAACTGCACTTGAATTTGGTGGCCTTGCACCCTGCTTGCAATGGTATGAAACTGCACTTCACTTCGGTTGTCTTGCACCCTGCTTGAAGTGGTATGAAACTGCACTTGAATTTGGTGGCCTTGCACCCTGCTTGAAATGGCATTAACTGCACTAGCATTTGGTGGCCTTGCACCCTGCTTGAAGTGGCATTAAACTGCACTTTAGTTTGGTGGTCCTGCACCCTGCTTGAAGTGGTATGAAACTGCATTTGAATTTGGTGGCCCTGCACCCTGCTTGAAATGGTAGGACACTGCATTTGAATTTGGTGGCCTTGCACCCTGCTTGAAATGGAATTTCAAGGATTGGCGTGAGTCAACTGCTCGCCCACCAGCCGTGAGTGAGCTGCCAGCACATCAGGCTTGAGTGACAGAGCTGTCACCCCAAGAATCCATTTGGCACACAATATCCATACTAGCCCTCTTGAAACCAGTCCCTTCAGCCCACAATATCCATACTAGCGATCCAGAAAGCCCCCCCCCCCCCCCCCCACTGACCACCAATATTGGAATTGGTGGAGAGGTGCAATATTGCGTTGGGGGACCAGCCCTCGTGTGTGAACAAGGGACCCAACGGGTCCCACTTAGTCTAGTATATTATTAAAGGACATTCATAAAACAAGTTCCGCATACATGAATAATATGGTTAACATATAATAGATGAATTGTGATGAGACTAAAACCTGCCTTCAGCCACTTAGTTTGGTGGTCCTGCACCCTGCTTGAAGGGTATGAAACTGCACTTGAATTTGGTGACCTTGCACCCTGCTTGAAGTGGTCATTTATTAATTTCAATGAGAGCTCCAAAATATTATTGGCTGAAGCCAATTTTCAGAGGTGTCTGTTTTTTCCACTGATGTTGCTAATAATTCTCTTTTCCATTTTGAACTATTACTGGCCTAGGAGTCAGAGCAAATGTTGTAATTTTCATGATTTCAAGTAACTCCTGGAATCATCCTCTGTATCTTCCTGGAACCATATTCCTGTGACAGAGCTAAAATTAGACTGCTTGTTTTGCGAGTCTGCTGTAAGACACACAGATAATGCACCTGAACTGGCTGCCAGGTCGTTCGATGCTGAGGATGTTGGTTTATACGATGACCGTGGTATTTCTGGTCATCAAGCTCATGGTCCCTGTGCATCCCTCTGCAATCAGATCCTCAACTTCCGCATCAACAGACTACAGTATGTTCGAATTGGCAGCAACTCTTCTTCCTCAATAACCATCAATACAGGAGCACCTCAAGGCTGTGTGCTCAACCCCTTGCTCTACTCACAACCGTGTAGCCCGACACGGGGACAACCTATGATCTTGGCAAGTAGCTTGAGATTCTTGTCTTCAAAATCTCTTTTCCCTCAATTGACTGAAGGGTGTGCTGCAGAAACGATGGCAATAATGACATTCATTAGTCTCCCTTTTTTAAAAGGTGGCTTCTGACACAGAAAATGAACAGGGGTCTCAGAGTGGATATTGGTTTTTAAAGGCGTTTGTTTTACAATACAGCAGTTAGATAAGAAAGAATGCTATTCTTATGTATATTTTTTATAAAAGCAATTGTTTATTCACTTCAGTGAAGGAGACAATGATGAATTGATGCCTGGGCTTGCTTGTGCGCATACACGAGTTTCATCATATTGTAATTGGATGATTGATCAGAGCAATGGAGTGAAAAACATAAGGCATAGATGAACAGTTTGCCACTTGTCCTGTTGATCAATTCAACTCCAGCTGGAAGATTGTTTGGAGCTGAATGTATTACTGGAGGAAGAAAGATTGAGAAGAGCGTTGTAGAAATGACATAGGGTTGCCAGAACCTAGTCTGTATTGCTAATGGGTCTGCGAGGCCCTACTGGGTGGCATAATGGCCAGTGTGTGAATATGTAGTGATGTAGGTGATGAATTTCCGAGAAGGATTCTCTATATTCCCTCTCGATTGATAGAAATGTGTGCACGCTTCATTACATCAAAAACATTATATAAATGGAAATTCGTTTTTTTATCAATGTTTAATGCACTGCATGTTTTAAGCAATGCACTAAGTAATGATCACCAAGAACTGGCATACATACTGTTATCCAAAGTTATGTACTTCTATAACCTTTTACTATGAATGCTTTAGCTTCTCAATAAGGGAGGGAACAGCCATGTTCAGTGTAAGTGATTCTCAGGTCAGTTTGGGGGGAGGGATATTAATCAGAGTGCCAATTTACTATTCCCTGCTTTACACTATTAAACAGATGCAAAATTGTCCTCAGCGTCTTCAAAATTAAGTGAGAAATATTGAGCAGAAATAAAATTACATAACACCCTTGTTTCCTGTTAAATTCAAAGTCATTGTGACTGATCTATAACATGTTGAGAACAATTCACAAAGAAATTGGATAATAAATTAACATGTGAACAGATTTTTTTGTTGAGAGACAAGCACGTTATTAGCTGCCATTACGAATTGATCTTTGGCACAGTAATTCCATGGAGCTCTAGAAGTTAGTGATATAGTCATAAGCAATCAATTTTATACAATCCTTCCTGATGCTGAGGAATTTCAGCATTTTCTATTTAAAACATTCATCTGTGTATGTTATTGAATGATGTATTTAAATTCTTAACAATCTCTGAGCTTTGATCTTCAAATATATCAATAAATTAGATAAATTCAAAAAGGCCATTCAATGTATGTGCTTGTTACAGAACTGTACCTGGTCGTGTTCTAAAAACCTGTGCAGACCAACTGGATGGAGTTTTTACGGACATTTTCAACCTCTCACTTCTGAGGTCTGAGGTTCCCACCTGCTTTAAACAGGGCATCAATTATACCGGTGCCCAAGAAGAACAAGGTGATATGCCTCAACGACTATCGACCAGTGGCACTAACGTCGGTGGTGATGAAGTGCTTTGAGAGGTTGATCATGGCGCAAATCAACTCCTACCTTGACAAAAACCTGAACCCACTGCAGTTCACTTACCGCCGCAACAGATCAATGGTGGATGCGATCTCGCTGGCTCTCCACTCCGCTCTGGACCACTTGGACAACAAAAACTCATATGTCAGGCTGTTATTCATTGACTACAGCTCGGCATTTAACACAATCATCCCCTCCAAGCTGGTTACCAAACTCTCAGAACTGGGTCTCTGCACATCCCTCTGCAATTGGATCCTCGACTTCCTCATTCACAGACCACAGTCTGTTCGTATTGGTGGAAATGTGTCAACGTCGACAACAATCAGCAAGGGAGCACCTCAAGGCTGCGTGCTCAGCCCCCTGCTATACTCACTCCATACTCATGACTGCGTAGCCGGTTATAGTGCGAACTCCATCATCAAGTTCATTGCGACACCACTGTTGTGGACGTATCACTGATGGAGATGAGTCAGGGTATAGAAGGGAGATCGTTTGACCAAATGGTGCCAGCACAATAACCTGGCTCTCAACACCAGCAAAACCAAGGAACTGATTGTGGACTTTGGAAGAAGTAGGATGGGGACCCATAGTCCCGTTTATATCAACGGGTCGATGGTGGAGAGGGTCAAGAGCTTCAAATTCCTGGGCGTGCACATCTCTGAAGATCTCTCCTGGTCCGAGAAAACTGATGCAATTATCAAGAAAGCTCATCAGCGCCTCTACTTCCTGAGAAGATTACGGAGAGCTGGTATGTCAAGGAGGACTCTCTCGAACTTCCATTGGTGCGCAGTAGAGAGCATGCTAACGGGTTGCATCGTGGCTTGGTTCGGCAACTTGAGCTCCCAGGAGTGGAAAAGACTGCAAAAAGTTGTCAACACTGCCCAGTCCATCATCGGCTCTGACTTCCCTACCATCGAGGAGATTTACCGCAAAAGGCTGCCTCAAAAAGGCTGCCAGCATCATCAAGGATCCACACCATCCTGTCCACACTCATCTCCCCGCTGCCTTCAGGTAGAAGGTACAGGAGAATGAAATCTGCAACATCCAGGTTCAGGAATAACTATCTCCCCACAGCCATCAGGCTATTAAACTCAATTCAAACAAAACTCTGATCATTAATAGCCCATTGCACCTTATTTGTTTATTTATGTTTATATATATATATATATATATATATATATATATATATATTCATTGGTATATGGTCACACTGATCTGTTCGGTTCCGTTCTGTATTTATTTATGCCTACTATACTCTGTTGTGTTGAAGCAAAGCAAGAATTTCATTGGCCTATTTGGGACACATGACAATAAACTCTCTTGAATCTTGAATCTTCAAAATATGCTGAGGATTTTTCTGCTCACTTTTTCTGGCATTGACTTTTCCTGTATCTGTTAAACATGATATCCATTATATCAAAGTGTATTGGGGGGAGATGTATGGAACCAGCCCTTTTCCAAATTCCCAGTATAAGTATAATTTACTATAAACATCTTCAGAATTGACTGAACAATTATCAAGCATAAGATTAAATGGCAGAAACTGTTCACTGGGATCTTTAAAGAAATGCATGGAAACCAGACAGAAATGTAAATTTAACACCACCATAATAATATATCGCACCTAGGTGTACCAAGACAGTACAATGTTCAAACATCTTGTTTATGCCACAAATTTCATAAGTCTAAAAGTGGGAATGGGATCAAATAATTGTTAACAGGAAAAGGTACCATATAGGTCAACTCACCCAATTTGTAAATTAATATGTAGGAGTGTAATGCTCTCCATGATTACATCGCTTGCTGACATTTGGATCAAGGAATATTATCTTGTTCAGTAACTGCACACCCCTATTAGTGTTGATTCAGGCAACACCTAATATTTACACTGTCTGCTGAGGAGCACCATGAGCTACGAGTGCAGTCAGCATTTCTTCACCACCAACCACTGGCGACGGGCTTACATGAGGATCAGTGGATCAAATATCGATCCCTTGAGGTATGGTAGACCAGCAATGCTGTTAGCGAGGTAGTTCCATGATTTTGACCCAAATTGTCAAGAAGTCAAGTCAAGACAGTTTTATTGTCATGTGTCCCAGATAAGACAATGAAATTCTTGCTTGCTGCAGCACAACAGAATATTGTAAGCATAATACAGAACAGTTCAGTGTGTCTATATACCATAGACCTTATATATACACATAAATAAACAGAAAAAGTGCAATAGGCTGTTATAGTTCAGAGTTTGTTTGACGTTGTGTTTAATAGCCTGATGGCTGTGGGGAAGAAGCTGTTCCTGAACCTGGACATCTGGACGCCCGCAGCGACGGCTGCGGAGGGTGGAGATACCGACCACGGGGGAAAATGGAGGAGGACTGGCCAATTTTTGTGCCTTCCACCACAGTGATGAATGCTGTGGTGGATGTTTGTGTTAAATTTTTATTGTGTATTGTGTGTTCTTTATCATTGTACCGCTGCTGGCAAATTCATTTCACATAAAGTGCAAGTGAAATGAATTTGCCACCAGCGGTACAATGATAATAATAATGTGACGAATAAAACCGTATTGTATTGTATTGGATGTTCCAGATTTCAAGCTCCTGTACCTTCTTCCCGATGGCAACGGAGAGATGAGTGTGTGGCCAGGATGGTGTAGGTCTTTGATGATGTTGGCAGCCTTTTTGAGGCAGTGACTGCGATAGATCCCTTCGATGGTGGGGAGGTCAGAGCCGATGATGGACTGGACAGTGGTCACAACTTTCTGCATTCTTTTCTGCTCCTGGACGTTCAAGTTGCCGAACCAAACCACGAGGCAACCAGTCAGTATGGTCTCTACTGTGTACCTGTAGAAGTTCGAGAGAGTCCTCTTTGACATACCGACCTTCCGTAATCTTCTCAGGAAGTAGAGGCGCTGATGTGCCTTCTTTATAATTGCATCAGTGTGGTGGGACCAGGAAATATCTTCGGAAATATGCACGCCCATTTGAAGTTCTTGACCCTTTCCACCATCGTCCTGCTGATGTAAACGGGATTGTGGGTCCCTATCCTACCCCTTCCAAAGTCCACAATCAGTTCCTTGGTTTTACTGGTGTTGAGAGCCAGGTTGTTGTGCTGGCACCATTTGGTCAACCGGTCGATCTCACTTCTATACTCTGACTCGTCACCATCAGTGATTCGTCCCACAACAGTGGTGTTGTCAACGAACTTGATGATGGAGTTCGCACTATGTCTGGCTACGCAATCATGAGTATAGAGTGAGTACAGCAGGGGGGTGAGCACGCAGCCTTGAGGTGCTCCCATGCTGATTGTTATCGAGGATGACACATTTCCACCAATACGGACAGACTGTGGTCTGTGGATGAGGAAGTCGAGGATCCAATTGCAGAGGGATGCGCCGAGACCCAGATCTGAGAACTTGGTAACCAGCTTGGAGTGGATTGTTGCTCTCTTTTTACTTAATTCATTTTATACTTCAATTGCAGACACCCGAGGTTTGGGAATTGTTCTCCATTCAGCTGCTATTAACCGTAAATTCAACCAAATAGCATCGAGGAACACCCAGTTCAAAAGCAATAATTGAAATAAACTCCATTGTGGGATATGAATCTAACTGTTGGGTGTTACTGGTTAGAATGGAAGCAGAAAAAAAAATAAATCAGAGGACCAGTAGTCATAGTTGGATTGGGCAAAGAAAGAGTGACCACAGTCTGTCAAACCAAAGGAAGATTAACTGCTGTGGGTAGAAGCCCCAAGAGTGGCCACTGCTGGTTGGCCAGTGAGGGAACAAATTAGATGGTTAAAATCAATGACTTGATAAGAAAACTCAAACCAAAAGACCTAACTACAAATTACGCCAAAGACAATATCGCAATTCATGTTGTTCTTTAAGAATTCAGAAAATGTAATTAATTAAATGTTATTTTAGTACTGCATTAACCAATGGATTATTTCCTTTTTTTTTAAAGTTAAATTTTATTAGAGGCATGTACATATCATAGTCCGAACCACTACAAACTTTGTTAAACGGTTACATATTAAATATCCAGGATTCCAGGGACTCCGCTACCAATGTAGCTGGGGTCTTCATTTATCAGGTACATATTAACATTGACTCTAATTAGTATAATATTTTTTAATAGATAGAAAAAAATAAAGAAAAATAAAAGAAAATGAAAAAAATAGAATAAACTATCCATAATACAACTTAGGAGATAGGTCCGTAGGTAAGAAAGCATAACTATTCATCTAGTCCTGGGTTCAAGCTTCCGTCAGGTATCAGCACCGGTCCAAATAATCTATGAACGGAGACCACATTCTAGTAAATAATTCTGGTTTGTCAATTAAGACAAATCTATTTTTTCCAGATTTAAGGTCTCCGACATCTCCATAATCCACATTTTGATTGTGGGGGATGCAGGGTTTTTCCAACATTTTAATATTACTTTTTTCCCAGTTATTATGCTATAATCAAAGACATTTCTTTGGTTTATTGTAAGTTTTAGGTATTGTTCAGATATGCCCAATATTATTAATTTAGGATCGAGCTCCAGTTAAACCACTATGGAAATAATTAAAAAAAATTCCATCCAAAATATTTTATTTTTTATGCAACCTACAAAGGTATGGGTTAAATTAGCCTCTGAATATTGACATTTATCGCAGATAGGATAAATATTAGGAAAAATTCTATTTAATTTTGTTTTAGAATAATGCAATCTATGTAATATTTTAAATTGTATTAAAGAATGTCTGGCGTTTAACGAACATTGATGTATATGTTGTAGACTTTCATCCCAAATATCTTTCGTTATGGGTTGAACTAATTCATTTTCCCATGCTTGTCTATGTAATTCCGTGGACGGATTCTCACTATCTAAAATAATATTATAAATGTAAGATATTAATTTGACTGTGTTGGGGTGTTTAGTCAAACATTAATCTAGAATCTGTGGCTCTCTTGTTCTATTTTCTTGTGTATGTGATTTAACATAATCTTTCAGTTGTAAATATCTAAAACAATTATTTGAATGTAATCTATAATTCTGTTGTACCTCCTGAAACGAGAGGAACACACCTTTTCTATAAAGATGTCCCATCTTTTTAATTCCATAATTTTTCCATTGTGCAAAACCTTTATCCAATACTGAAGGCTTAAATGAAGGGTTATTTGCAATAGGGAGCGAAAGTGATAAATTATCCAATTTTAATGTATTTTTTATTTGTTTCCAAATTTGAATACCACTATGTATTATTGGGTTTTCACTATAGATTTTTTTAATTCAATTTTGTAGGAGTTAACAGAATCAGGCCAATTTCAAATGGCAGACAATCCTCCTTTTCCATCTTTAACCAGTCTGGTTGTTGATCCATATCTTCCAACCAGAAATTTAAGTTTTTGACATTGACTGCCCAGAACCAATGGATTATTTCCTATCAAATTGTTAAACAATTTAAAAAGTACAGAAAATATAAATATTTCAGAATAGCGCTCAGTTCACATTTCATAATTTTAATTAAAAAACTTTTCCATGTTGTTTGATGGAATGCTAACAAAAAAATCTAAAACAGTGCTCTTTGAATAAAAAATGTGGAGAGAATGGCACTATCTAGATGGAGTGCAAATGCAGGATCTAAGGGTTGCATATCGTGAAATCAGCAATTCACAATGATAAGGTTTTTAAGAATATAGAATAATATAGCATTATCTCTGCCAAATATGACGCCAAATTAAACTAAACTCGTCTGTCTGCATTTATTCTAAATCCCTCCATTCACTGCATATATCAATGATGAAGGAAACAGGCAGTTGTTAACTGTTTGTTGGGTGAAATCGAGAAGCAGGTGCGACTTGGGTGGGGGAAGGATAGAGAGGGAATGCCGGGGTTACTTGCAGATAAAGAAATCAATACTCACACCACTGGGCTGCGAGCTGCCCAAGCGAAATATTAGATGCTGTTCCTCCAATTTGGGTTTAGCCTCACTATCTAGAGCCCTAGGACAGAAAGGTTAGTGTGGGAATGGGAAGGAGAATTAAAGTGTTCAGCAACTGGGAGATCAGGTAGGTTCAGGTGGACTGAGCGAAGGTGTTCAGCGAAATGATCACCCAGTCCACGTTTGGTCTCGCCGATGTATAAGAGTCCACATCTTCAACAACAAATACAGTGGATGAGGTTGGAGCAGGTGCAAGTGAACCTCTGTCTAACCTGAAAGGGGTTTTGGGGTCACTGGACAGAGTCGAGAGAGGAGGTACAGGGACAAGTGTTGCATCTCTTGCAGTTGCAGGGAGGTAGTTGGAGAGGGGGTGGTTTGGGTGGGAAGGGATGGAGGTGGTGAAAATGTCGGAGGATTATGTGTTGTATGCCATGGCTGATGGGGTGAAAGGTAAGGACTAGGGAGTCTCTGTTTGACTAGGGGGAGTGGGAGTAAGGGCGGAGCTGCGCTGTACTGAGGAGACACGAGTGAGTGCCCTATCTATGATGGGAGAGAGGAACTCCCGTTCCTTGAAGGATGAGGCCATCTCGGATGTCATGGTATGGAACATCTCATCTTGGGTGCAGAAGCGGTGTTGACTGAGGAATTGGGAGTAGGGCGTAGAGTCTTTGCAGGGCGTAGAGTGGGAAGAAGTGTGGTCGAGATAGTTGTGGGAGTCAGTGGGTTTGTAAATAATAGTCTATCTCCTATGATGGAGACTGGGAGATCAAGAAAGGGGACCGAGTTCCTAACCATGACCCTAATGCACGGTTCCTACTATGCTCTGTGTAAAAAACATGCCCTGTACATGTCCTTTAAACATTGCACCTCTCACCTTAAAGCTATTCCCCCTGATAATTGATATTTCTACCCTGAGGAAAATATTCTGACCATCTACCCAATCTATGCCTCTCACAATTTTATAAATTCTATCAGGTCTCCCCTCAGTCACCAATGTTCCAGAGAAAACAACCCAAGTTTGTTGATTTTCCTATTATAGCTAATGCACTAATACATCCCAATAAACTTCTTCTGCACTCACCACATTCTTTTTGAACAGCACACAAAACTAAAAATTTAGCGGAATTTATAAAACTGTAACATAGCTGCCCGACTCTTATACTCAATACCCGATTCGTGAAGGCAAGCATACCATGAGCCTTCTTTCCCATTCTATCTGCTTGTGTTGTTGCTTTCATGAAGCTACGGATTGGAACCCCAATATTCCTCTGTACATCACTCCAGTTAAGGGTCCCACCAATAACTATGCACTTTCCACTTATATTTGAACTCCCAAGTGTAACACCTCCTACTTCTCAGGATTAAACTCCATCTGACATTTCTCTACCCACTCTGTAACTTATCTATATTGCGCTGTATGTTTGACAGCCTTCTTCACTGTCCGCAATTTTATGTCCAAGTTATAGAACACCACTGGTGACTGGCCTCCAGCCAGCACCCTTCTACCAGGTTTCCTTTCATATTTCTTTAGCTAACCTAATTCTGAATCTAAACTACCAAGTCACCGTGGATCCCATGTATCTTAATTTTCTGCAATAGCATATCATGAGGTGACCTTGTCAAATGCCTTATGGAAGTCAATGAAGTAAACATCCATTGCCCTACCTTCATTGGTCATCTCCTGAAAAAAACATTATCACGTTTGTAAGACATGATCTGCCTCGCTCAAAGCCATGTTCACTGTTGCTAATTAGCTAATTTTCTTCTATATGCAAGTAAAATCTGTCCCGAAGAATCCTCTCCAAAAGCCATTGATGGCCTGTAATCCCTGTATAATCTCCCTATCCCCTCTTAAAGAAAGGTACTGCATTTGGCTACTCTCCTGTCCTCTGGAACCTCACCAGTGGGCAAAACTGCAAACAAAGATCTTTGTCAAGGCCCTGCAAGTGAGCACCTCTTAGTAATATGGGATAGATCCCATCAAGTCCTGGAGACTTATTCACCTTAATGCTCTTCAAGAAACCCAATACCACTTCTGCTTGATCTCACAATGCCCTAGTACCTCAAATTGATCTTAATTTCCACCTTGTCCTTCTTCTTAGTGAATATCGATGCAATGTACTAATTTACTACCTCATCTATAGCCTCGGACTCCTCGTACAAATGTCCTCCTTTATCTTTGAAAGCTCCTACCATCTCCCTAGTTACCCTCTCCTTGGGAATCTCTTTATTCTCATCGGTCAATGATCTTTCACAGCCCCTTTTGGCCCTTCTAATTCCCTTCTTAAGTTATTTTCTTTATATTCTACAAAGGTTCTGTCTGATTTCATCTTCCTAAATCTTACTTGTACATCCTTGTTCTTTTTTGACCAAATTGACAAACTCTCTCTTCATACAAGGATCCCTTATCTTGCCCCTCATCCATTCTCCTCAATACAACATGTCAATCCTGAACTCTGATCCACTGGTTATTATATGACTCCTAAATGTCAGATGTGGCCTTTATCCAAATAATAGCTACTCCCAAGCTACTCGCCCCAGCTCTTGCCTAATAATATTGAAATGTGTCCTTCCCTAATTTAGTACTTTCCCCCCCAAGGTCCAGATGTATCCTCATCCATACTTTTTTTAAATGTACGGAAATCAAATAAACAAAGTGCTGGAGTAACTCAGCGGGTCAGGCAGCATCTCTGGAGAACATGGATAGGTGATGTTTTGACCTGAACTGCCTGACCCACTGAGTACTACAACAATTTGTGTCTTTTTTTGTAAACCACCTTCTGAAATTCCTCGTATGCTCATTAAAACATAACGAGTTGTGATCACCGTTCCCAAGATATTTTCCCGCTGAAATGCCAGTCACCTTGCCAGGTTCATTTCTGAATACAAGGCTCGACAAATCACAATCTCTTTCAAGAAGTCTTCTTGGATACAGCAACAAATTCTGCCTATCTAAGTCTCTTATATTGAGGAAATCCCAGCCTATATTGCAGAGGTTAAAATCACACACTGCAACAACCCTATTGCTTTTACATCTTTCCATAATCTGTCTACATATCTGTTCCTTTATTTCCTGTTCACTATCGAGAGGCCTATTGCACATTCCCATCAGAGATGATTGCTTATTTTTGAGCTCTATCCATATTGCCTCAGTGGGTTACCCTCCAGTATGCTCTCTCTAAATGCAGCTGTAACACCCTCCCTAATTTGTAATGCAACTCCTCTGTCTCTTTTACCTCCCTTTCTGAAGTATCAAAATCTTGGGAAAAAAAGGCTATTTATGCAATAGCTCCTTTAACACCTCTGACCAAATGTAGAGACCAAGCGGAGGCTTGGCGATTGTTTCGCCGAACACCTCCGCTCGGTCCGCATTAACCAACCCGACCTCCCGGTGGCTCAGCACTTCAACTCCCCCTCCCATTCCGCATCCGACCTCTCGGTCCTTTGCCTCCTCCACAGCCAGAGTGAGCAACACCGCAAGTTGGAGGAACAGCACCTCATATTCCGCTTGGGGAGTCTGCATCCTTTGGGCTTGAACATTGAATTTTCTCAATTCTGTTAACCCTTGCTGTCTCCTCCCCTTCCCACCTCTCCCTCAGTCCTCAGGCCCTGGCATTCCCTCTCTCTCTATCGCTCTCCCCCACCCTAGTCGCACCAGCTTCTCATTTTCACACCACAAACAGCTTACAATGGCTTGTTCCCTATATCATTGATACCTTTTTGCATATCTTTCATTCATTGTTCTTTATCTCTCCACATCACCGTCTATATCTCTCGTTTCCCTGATCCCTGACCAGTCTGAAGAAGGGTCTCGACCCGAAACGTCGCCTATCTCATTCGATCCTTAGATGCTGCTGCACCCGCTGAGTTTCTCCAGCCTTTTGTGTACCCCCGTAGTTTATCATATTCTAGGTTCTGCCAGCACCAGTTTATCACCTGAGAGTTACAACCAACAAATAAATAATCTAATGAGCCCTGCCGAGTAAATTGTTCCCCTGACTATTAAAGTTATCTAACAATGCAAGAAAATAATCCAATCTCATAACACAGTGTTTCAAATTTAACAACTATATTCAACAGAGAGTCAGCAGTGAGTCAGTAAGAACAAGCTCACTGCAAGAACAAGCAACATTTAGCCAGTATAAGAAAATTAGCTAAGACCACCTCTCATCCATACATGCATAAGATTCATTCATTACAAAGGCATATAATTAACTAACACAGTAAATGCTGCAAATCCATCCTTATGATCATCTGGAAATGTGCCTAGATTGGAGGACGTGCACTAATGTTTAGTCAAGCAAGTTGGTGCATAACAAACTCAAATTCTTCTTGGTTGCATCCCCTTAACTGCCAATATAGCTTGACTGTGCGGTATTGGGAATCCACAACATTGACCACCAAATCATGTTAACTTTTCTGACAGTAGGTCAACCGTGGATAAGGACACCTACCCTGTCAACCAATAAATGAATACTTCTCCATACGGCACACCACAGGAAAAGCATTGATAAAACAAAGAAAGTACTATGAGTGAGAGACTTCACCTTTTATCATCAAGAATGGCTAGGCAGCACTGTAATAAACTAAGCTGGTCCAGTCTGGTCTAGCGGATTTAAGAGAGAGTTTGATAGAGCTCTAGGGGCTAGTGGAGTCAAGGGATATGGGGAGAAGGCAGGCACGGGTTATTGATAGGGGACGATCAGCCATGATCACAATGAATGGCAGTGCTGGCTTGAAGGGCCGAATGGCCTCCTCCTGCACCTATTTTCTATGTTTCTTTGTAGTCCTGAAGAAGATAACCTGCCAGAATGTTTCAAAAGCAGGTGGTAACCAACATTACCATGCTTTCATGCATTTAATGTGGAAGCATTGGTATGAATGACTCGTCCGCATTCCCTGTGAAGATAAAATCCCTTGTTCACACTGGTGATGCCCTTCAACGTGTGTGCCATGTCCAGCTTTCTACACTACATTCAGAAAACATCTAGCTGCATGCATCTGAGCATCCATGTGCATTTCTAAGGTATCCAACCTCATGGTAAGACATATCCCTCAGTCTACCATTATCATCAAACCATAGTACCCAACGTTAATCAATGGAAAATATAAAACAGCATATCAAGAGCAGAGGTCTACCTAAATATGAAAAGCCAACCTGGTAAAAATGTAATACTGCATATTGGATAAACAAAGCAATTTCCAACCGACAGGTAAGATCTAAGAACTATAATCATTTCACATCCAGTCATGCATTTTGTCAGATAATATAATAAGATCTATGAATATTTAAATCGTCAAGATAGTGATGTCCAGCACATTATTGCAAAAGACAAGGCAGGTGATGCATTTGAACCTACACTTGAGTTTCTCACAATCGTAGAGATTGGTCTTCAGACAGTTTGATATCAAGAAACAGGAGGATGTCCTACAAAAAGCAAAATAATGGACATCATCACTAACGGTGGTGTTGAGGATTTGTGCTTCAGATCAAGATATACAAAAAAAAGGCAATTCCAATTTGGCCAATCTCTATTTTTCTTAGTTTACACTCAATTATTTACAAAGCACTGGGTGTTTGTGGATAGTTCTATAATATAACATTTACTAATCAATATCCTGGTCAGATTGGATTCTGCAAGGAATACTTAGATCATGACCTCAATATCTGTTTGAGTCAAAAATGGACAAGAAATGAATTCCAGTGGTGAGGTGGGTCTGATTAACTATGGCACAAATGGCATTTTTTCACTACCTGATGCATTAAACTCCCTTGGTAAAACTGAGGTCAAGCAGCATTATAAAATATAATTCTCAATAGTGTGGAGTCATACTTAGCCCTACTAAAAATGGCTGTGGTGCAGAAAACTAATCCATTCAGTCCAGGAAATGACTGTTAGGAAATCAATGTTCTGGGTCCAATCATCTCCATCAATGATCTATCTATCACAAGGTAAGATATTTGCTGATGATTTCAGAGAGCTCATTTCATTAACAACTCCTCAGACTATGAAGTTGCCCATATACAGCAAGATCCTGATACCACCCACCCTCACCCAACTCCCCCAGGGAATCACATACATATAATATTGCCCAGTCCCCCCAATCCTTCCAATAGACAATAGACAATAGGTGCAGGAATAGGCCATTTGGCCCTTCGAGCCAGCACCGCCATTCAATGTGATCATGGCTGATCATCCCCAATCAGTACCGTGTTCCTGCCTTCTCCCCATATCCCCTGACTCTGCTATTTTTAAGAGCCCTATCTAGCTCTCTTATGAAAGCATCCAGAGAACATGCCTCCACCGCCCTCTGAGGCAGAGAATTCCACAGACATCTATTCCACCTATCAACATCCTGGCAGAATTTTAATTGGACCAGCCTTCCACCCTTTCCCAATATCTATAGTGTGTGATGGAATCCCTTACACTTTCCCAGATAAATAACAGCAGTAACCATTCAAGACGTTAACTAACTGGGACATAAAGATTTTCTGTCACCTGACCTACCATGCTGAATATCCAATTGCTCTCCTATAAGCATAACCAATGTGTACTAACAGCAAAATGCACTCTTGCAATTTGCCAAGAATCATTTGAAATCATCTCCCCATTTATTATCCTTATCCACTATAAGGAAACAGCTAACAGGGGCTTTACAGGGGATTATCTGAAATATAAACGATGTTGAAATGCATTCTATTTGCTAATTGTTACCAAGACAAAATCCTGGGCACTCTTTCCCTGAAAGTAACACTTGTACCTTCATCACGAGTGCTAAAAATGGTTCAAAAAAGTTATTTCATCACTGTCTTTTCAAGGGCAGCAAGATGTAACACCTCAGTGAGATGCAAGCTTGCCTTGACAGTGTCCAACATCCAATGTGAGAATAAACCCTGGAGCAGCATGCAGTTATGATTAAAGCTATAATTATATTAAAAATTTCCAGACAAAGTGCAAAAGACTGAAGGTAAGCTGACAAAGAGATTTTTAATGTAGTGAAATGGTTTCATAGGTTAGACTTAGAGAAAAGATTTTCAGGTGAGGGTACAAAAGCTAAAAAGATCATCACCGATAATTTAAACTGGGAATTTAAGGGATATTTTCTTATCCTGAGAATTATTAGAGTAAGTTCTAACTTATAAAATATTATGTTGTACAGTTCAGATGCTTTTAAATGATAAGTGGATAAGGACAAGGGAGAAAGGATCAGAAAATTATACTGATGCAGTTCTACAATAAATAAATGCGTTGACTTTATACAAGGACAGACTAGTTAAATCCATCGGCCTATTACACGGCTTTGGATGCAGCCTATGTAGAATTATTCGTAAATTCAAGCAAGAGGGTGGACATGACATGCAAGATCACATGTCAAAAAATTATGACATGCAAGCACGCGTGTCAAAAAATTATGATAGAATAGAACGAACATTGATAAAATACAGGAGGTAATGGTTCAAAGGCAGAAAAACATAACATGGATTACGTTCCTGCCTCACCATGACCATTTCCTCATTGGGGTTTACTTGGACTGGATTGTTCCATTAACTCACTGTTTAGATTTGTCAAGGCTGGCATTGTGCTCATAGCAATGTGGTTTTAAAATGTAGACTATCAAGAACCTGTCTCTAGATAGTAACTGTTTTCGCTCACGGCACCTGCTGCGTGACCTAAATACGATCGGGCATTTTTTTCTCCTGTTTCCCATTGATAATACATGCAGTGTGGGTTGCCGAATAAAACAACATTCATGTGAATAAGTGTTCCGTCAATCGATGAGCTGCGGGCGGTCTACGTGGGGATTTTTTTTTTTAAAAGGAAGCGAGGGCGTGCAGGAAGGTAAGCCTTGCCTTGAGATCTTTAATGTAGGCCAGCGGGGCGGGGGGAGGCGAGAAGAAGCGGAGTGCTCCGATCCATGCTCTAACTGTGGCGCTGCACAAAGATCATAGAAGGCTCTAGTATCTTTAGCACTACATGCCGACGAGCCAGGACGCCGCTCCTCCTCCCCCACTCACCTCACCGCCGGACGGGGTCGACGCGCGGCGCAACTGGTTCTGAGGGCGGACTAAACTCAAGCGCACGCAGAAAGTTGCGCGGGACGGGGTCGGCACGCAACAGCCGGGGACGCGTCACCGCTTATCTGGGCGCGAGGAGTCAGCACTTGCAGCGGCGGCTGGAAGCGGCGTGTCTGTTGTCCGTGACCAGCTCGGCAAAGTACTGCGGTGAAAGCGCTCGGCAGAGGATAGAACGATTACTTTATCAAATATGATTCATATCGTCCGTTTTATCCCTGGAAAGGTATGTTTTATGTTTATTTTTGGGGAAAAAATTGTGATTTTTGTTTTTAAATTACGTCGAGGATGTTTGATGGTTTTGTTTCCCTTTTGTTGAGGTGCGAGGGTCTTTCCCCCCCACCCCTACCCCTTTTTTTTTCCAATGACAACCTAACTTTGCGGCTGCGCTACCGCATGGCGAGCTGGATTGAGACGGTGCGAGTGGTCATTGTGAGCGAAGCGCCCGGAGCCAATGGTCAGGATGGCGGCGGAGGGGGGGGAAGGGGGGGGGAAGGGGCTGCTGCTGCTGTTGCTCCAAGCACACAAGTTTGGTTGGGCCGTGCGCTTGCCGAACGCAACGATTAAACTTTATATTTTTAAACGCCAACAGTCGCGGCGCGGCCCCTGCGGCGGGTGAATGAAGCCCCGTGAATGCAGCGTGGCATTGGGAGGATGAGCGCCGTAGCACGGCTAGCCGTGGTGTAGCCACGTAACGCCTTTCATTCGCAGTGACCCAAGGCCGCATTGCACGGCGGCGTGTCTCTGCTCAGCAACTGGGGTCGGCGGGCTACGCATGAAGAGCTGGTCTCTTCCATCGCCCGGTTCACATTCTTTACCTCCCACAATCTCTGTTTCTTTGCCACCCATTTACCACATTCTTTACCACCCACCCTTTCCTTCCATTCTCTTCTGCCCATAACTACAGGCAGGGCTGGCGAAATGGGGGATGTGTTATTGCACATGGCATCGCACAGCGGGGAGGGGGCGGTGCGAAAAGACCGCAGACCTTGAGGATTACAATGTGTTTTATTTTGGGGTGGGGGCGGAGGCGTTATGGTCACAATCAAGCCACCGGCCCAACCGCTTGATGGAGGGCGAAGCGCCCGCAGGTTAAGACTTTAATCCTGGGAATTGTTTAATAGCATTTGGGTCCGTGGAAGAAAGCGGAGGCCGCGGATCTCCTGATATAATTGTGTGTGTATGTTTTTTTGGGGCGGGGGGGGGGGGGGGGAGAGTGATGGAAAATATTTTACAACGGGGAACAGCCGAAATTCGTCTAAAATAATTGTGTGGTTATGGGACATTAAATCTGCAGCCAGCCATCTTCGACGGTATACGAAGAACAAAGCAACATGGATTTCGGATGTGTATATGCGCGCATTCGGTGTTAGGATTTAGTTTGGGGGGGGTGTAAAAGTGCTGGAAGTATTTACGAACCTGTAATCAATAGTCAAACCAGTATGTAGAGTTCTTTGGAATAGGATGTTTGACCTCGTCCAGTATCCGGTTTGTTTGCTTTGTGGAAATATGTAGTCTTGCAGACGAGTAACTGTAAATTACGGTGACAGCACCTGATAAACAGGTCTACGTAATCTTTCTCCAGCTTTTTGTGTACCTACGTAATCTTTCACCTATTTGTCAACATTGGAACAGGCAATATCAATTCTAAGCAATAACATCTTAACCGAATTCCAGATTAAGAATAGGGACGTCTGTAAATTCGAGCGGTGTTAAGTTCTGGTTAATTCTAGAAGCTACTGTACACCAAATTAATTTGAGGCGGTGAGCATCACCTACTGTCTGAGTGTATATTACAGATCACACCCACTGACGCTTTCCAGAGTTGGTATTGGTTTATTGTTCGAGAAATAGTGAACGTAATTTCTTTGCTTCTGTTCATGCTGATGTGTATTTTAAAAAAATACGGGCACAGTGATATTTTACTGATTCGAGGTGCATTTAACTCTGGATAATTTAGTTGCCCTTGTGTAGGATTTTGATAGATACAAATACCTTGGTTTTACAGGTTCCACTTTTTAAAATGAAATTTACACTTTTAAATGCATGTTTGGGTACCAAACTGTTTAATGTTCACCTGTTTGTGGGTTCTTTCAGCTTTTAGCTTGTAATTGAATTTGCTTCAGCTATGAATGCCTGATACAGTTGCTATTTTCTTTTTGAAGAAATGAATTTGAGGGAGAAAATAATTAATTTTGTACAAGTTAAATTCTAAGCTGGTGAAGGGTGCTGTTTTGGTGTTTTTTCTTTTGCATTTAGAATTTTATAGCCATTTTGAAAAGACATTGATGCAGGATAATGTCTTGATGGTCAGTATGGACTCTGGGCCCAGGGTCTGTTTGGGTTGCATTTATCACTGGCTCTTGCTCTAGATATTGCCTTATCTGTTGGCATTTTAAGCAATTTTACTATACATGTGTGCCGAGGTCTTGGAGACTCAAAGAAATGTAGCTGCTGGAATCTTGCGTAGCGCATGGCGCTGGAGTGACTCAGTGGGTCAGGCAGCATCATTGAAGGAGGTGGGTAGGTGATGTTTTGGGTCGGGACCCTTATTCAGTCTGCCTGACCTGCTAAGTTATGCCAGAGGCTTGGTTTTGTATCCAAGTCTTTGTACTTGCAGTATTCCAATTGAGACATGAATATTACAACATGGCCATTCCTAGTGATTTTTTAGATAAACCAAATAAAATTGATCCAAGTAGCAATGTGTGATCTTTATATTAAATTAATACTATCTGGCTCCATCTTGTGATTTTTTTCATTAAAGGGATTATTACTGGATACTTTTGCTTTTCGTACCAATGGTCTCCAAATTAAAAAAAAAACTATATGGTTGCTATTGACATTGACTGCTCAATTGTTATAGACCCTAAACTTACTTGGAACCTTGGGCAATTCAGGAAAGATGGTGTGCTCAGGCCCAAAGTTGTCCCATTCCTTAAAGTGTCAAACCTTTTTCTGTATCCTTATCTCAAATTCTAGTATTTACTGGGCATTTGGCAAGCTAGGAGTCCTAATATTCTGCATACCTAAATTATGAGAGCATTAAACTGGGAGCATCATACTGAGGTGATGGCCTGATGCTAATTTAATCTTTTGAAAATCAATTGATAAAACTAAATGTTGCTGTGCCTCCCTATTTTGTTACTGAATTGTTAAGCTCATTATCCTCTGCTCATGTGTTTTTGTTTGCCCATGCCTTCTAATGCAAATCTTTTTGTATTTGCAAATAAGTGTTATGAATTGTAATGTTGCTATATTTTGATTGTACAGATATATCCATAGATATATGTGGGGTTCTAGTTGCCAAACTACAGAAAATATTAGAATTTGAGATGCAGAAATGGTTGGACAATGTTGCATGGCTTGAGTTATAGGGAGCGATGGGATAGGCTGCCATCAGTCCTCCCTGGAATAAAGACTGAGAGGTGACACTATAAATGTGTAAAATTGAGAGGCATGATGGCAGAATGCTTGAGTGTCTTTGATCAATACTTAATGAACTGAGGGGGGAAAAGCTGGAAAAGTGTGGGTTAGGCAAAGCCTGCCAAATGATAGGCTCTGAAGAAGGGTCTCGACCCGAAACGTCACCTATCTCCTTCGCTCCTTAGATGCTGCTGCACCCACTGAGTTTCTCCAGCCTTTTGTGTAACCGCCCACCCCCCCCCCCCCCCCCCCCCCCCCCCCCCCCAAATGATAGCCTTGGCCAATTTAGCTTTGCCAAATCACAAGTTTTGAGCATAAAGGAGAAATATTGGTCATGATAATAAAGATAACATCTCTCAATTGATATCTTACAGATGTTTTGCTTTGAATGCAATTGACATGTGTACAATTTCTGACAAGTTGCATGTAGTTTACAAGAAGTTTTTGTTAATTTGAATTGTAGTGGTTCTTATTTTAGAGCCATCACTTTTCAATCACCTGATTGCTGGTTATCTTTGGGGTTTTTTAAGTTCATTACGCTTGTGTAGCTGATCTGGGCATGTTTAACATCTCAAATGTTGGCATCTGACTTCTAAAAATAAAAGGAAGATTTTTTGGTTCTTTAAGAGAGGAGTACTGTGTCATGTTATGTAAAGTTGGATATTGTAATGTTTAAATAGAGGCTAGGATGCAAAATGTAGCAATTTTCTATAGATTTATTCCAACTATAAATCTGCTTTTATACTTGTCAAGTTGCTAAGCATTACAGTCCTTTCTTCTGACTGAGGCGGACTTAGATGCAGTCTTGAATGCAAACGCAGCACAAAGCTTGAGGGTAAACAAAATGGAGAATCGGTTAAATTCTATTTGTGTGGCGGGTGACTAAAATCTGTCATCTAATCGGTCAATTAATACAATGTTTTTTTTTCCCCTAGGATAATATGCAAGACCATCACAGTAGAAGCGCATGTCTATAGCCTTGGTGTATTTTGGGACTCCTTTTCACTGGCTGCAGGCCTAATTTTATTCAGCACCATTTGAGGCTTGCCATTACTGGATTCATCATTACCTGCCTACATATTGTTACATCAGTTGCTTTCTCTTAATCTCTTTAAGCTGGATCCAGAGTTCCTGAAAACTTAAGTGCCTTCATTTTTTGAAATCTTATCCCTCTGTATTCTGAGTATTAAGTAAGTCTTACTATTTGTGTACATGTTTCCGTAGAATGATTGCAAATTAAAATGTTCACATGTAAAACTGCAAAGTAAATTACTTTCTCCTGATTTATTTCATTAATTCCAATAGTATTTTTGATATTTTGAGGTACTTTATTGCTGTACATACAGTCCTGTAGTAGAGTTAAATGTGTTTGTTAAAACATTGAAAAAGGTTTGCTGTACAGTGCATTTAGAAAGTGTTCAGACCCCTTCACTTTTTCCACATTTTCTTAGTTATAGCCTTATTCTAAAATGGATTTTTTTTTTACATCATCAATCTACACACAATACCCCATAATAAAATGGCAAAAACAAATGTTTAGAAATTTTTGCAAAGCAATCAAAAATAAATAACTGAAATCACATTTGCATAAGTATTCAGACCCTTTACTTGGTGCTTCATTGAGGCACCTTTGATGGCCATTACAGCCTCGAGTCTTCTTGGTTATAATGCTACAAGCTTGGCACACCTGTACTTGGGTAATTTCTCCCATCCTTCTCTGCAGATCATCTCAAACTCTTGTCAGGTTGGATGGGGAGCGTCGATGCACAGCTATTTTTAGGCCCATCTAGAGATGTTCGATTGGGTTCAAATCTGGGTTCTGGCTGGGCCACTCGAGGACATTCATGACCATTTGCCATGTAGCCACTCCTGCGTTGTCTTGGCTGTGTGCTAAGGGATGTTGTCCTGTTTGAAGGTGAACTTCTGTCCCAGCTGAGGTCCAGAACGCTCTGGAGCAGGTTTTAATCAAGGATCTCTCTGTACTTTGCTCTGTTCATCTTTCCCTCAATGCTTACTAGTCTCTCAGATCCTTCCGCTGAAAAACATCCCCACACAGCATGATGCGGCCACCACCATATTTCACTGTGGGTATGGTATTGGCCAGGTGATGAGCAGTTTCCTCCAGGTGTGATGCCTGGCATTCAGGCCAAAGAATTCCATCTTGGTTTCAACAGACCAGAGAATCTTGTTTCTCATGGTCTGAGAGTCCTTTTGGCAAAATCCAAGCGGGCTGTCATGTGCCTTTTACTGAGGAATGGCTTCCGTCAGGCAACTCTACCATAAAGGCCTGATTGGTGGAGTGCTGCAGATATAATTGTCCTTCTGGAAGGTTCTCACATCTCCATAGAGGAATTCTGGAACTCTGTCAGAGTGACCATTGGGTTCTTGGTCACCTCCCTGACCAAGGCCCTTCTCCGTTTGGTCAGTTTGGCCGGGTGGCCAGCTCTATGAAGACTCCTGGTGGTTACAAAGTTCTTCCGTTTCAGAATGACGTAGGCCACTGTGACCTTCGGGACCTACAGTGCTGCAGAAATTGTTTTATACCCAGATCTGTGTTGACACAATCCTGTCTCGGAGGTCTACAGACAATTCCTTTGTCTTCATGTTTAAGAAGGAACTGCAGATGCTGGAAAATCGAAGGTAGACACAAATGCTGGAGAAAATCAGCGTGTGAGGCAGTCTGAAGAAGGGTTTTGGCCCGAAACGTTGCCTATTTCCTTCGCTCCGTGGATGTTGCCTCACCCGCTGAGTTTCTCCAGCATTTTAGTCTTCCTTTGTCTTTATGGCTTTTTTGTCAGCTTTGGGACCTTATATAGACAGGTGTGTGCCTTTCCAAATCATGCTCAAATCAATTTAATTTACCACAGGTGGACTCAAATCAAGTTGTCGAAACATCTTGAGGATAATGGAAGCAGGATGAACCTTAGCTCAATTTTGAGTGTCGTAGCATTGGGTCTGAATACTTATGTAAATGTGATATTTCAGTTATTTTGAATTACTTTGCAAACATTTTGAAACACCTTTTCTCGCTTCATTGTGTGATATTGTGTGTAGATTGATTTAAAAAAAAATTTAATCCATTTAAAAAATCAGGATGAAAAATTTGGCTGTAAAGTGCTGTCAATTCAGTTTTCCATTTGGTAGCAGGCAGCTTGAAAGTTGCAATGCAACTCTAAAAGTAGACTCATCTATTGCTCTTTCTACACAGCTTTAAACAGTTGTTACATGAACCTGTGTAAGTTTGTTTCCAGCCATTTATGGTTGAACTTCGGAGAAATATATGAATGGTAATGTTATTAATGAAACATTGCAATTTGAAAATCAAATTTGGCTTCAAGGTTTTGCTACAATATGCAGTAAATATGAAGATATTAACATTAATTAAATTTTGATTAAAATTCTTAAGTGGAGAACATAACAGGTGTGGCCTTTTACATTCAAGTAGAAAATTCACTTTTCTCAGTATCGTGCTTGCTTTTCTCTTGTTTTGGTGTGTGCATATAAAATCTGTATATCATTTAGCAATTTGTCAACTTGAAATAAAACAGATGTTCTTTGATAGAGATGTCCGCCATTGTGTTCCCTTGTTTGTCAGTGTGTGATGATAATTCTTTGCAACCACGTAATTGGGATCAATTGACTCGACCAAAAACTAATAGTGGAGCCTTTATGATTATCTAGATGAATTTCCACATACCACTTTCTGACTTGCCACATTTGTCATTTTAAGAAGCTGTTTGATTTGCACTGAACATTCCATAAACAAGGATGGAATTGAAATACAGCTAAATATTTTGTTTTAGCAGGTTTCTCAGTCCACAAGAAAAGAAAATGATCCCTAACGGGTATTTAGTTTTTGAAGATGAAAATTTCATTGAATCGTCTGTGGCCAAACTCAATGCTCTACGAAAAAGTGGACAATTCTGTGATGTAAGACTCCAGGTATTCATGAAATACTGAGCATTTAACTATGAATAACTCTTGTTTAATTAGCTGTGTATTATGAAGTAATGGAGCTTAATATGCTCATTAATGAACCTCGTTCAGCGCAGTTCCATCCCTTGTGCCAGTTCCGTGCACCAGTTCCTCATTGTCATCACTAAAAATAGCTGTTAGTGGTTATACAAGTCCAATTTCAGAACAATACTGGTAGAGACATGAAAAACTCAGCAAACATAACCAAAAGTGCAATATTAAGGGAGTTGTCAAGTTAGTGCATGGGTCCAAAGGAAATTAAATGCGGCTGTGTATCATGGAACGCCTAGCAATTCGTATTTCAGTGCCTCCATCCATATGCAATTCTGTATATTTTTTAATTAAGATTTGTAAGTATGGGCACTTAGACAAGGGCAGAGAATACCCTAATTTGGGAAATAGGAGTGGCTCCATCAGATCATTGTGGATTAATTATCCCTGATAATTGCATCTTTTTTTTTTTTTACTTGGTCAAATTTCTAACCAGGAAAATAATGGACTTTGCTTGTGGCGATAAATATTTGGTTAAAATTCTCTTGAGCAACTAAATAAAGTGCCCTCATCCTATATGCTCCCTTGGGCAACTTCATTATCCCTTTCACCAAAAAATCTAAATGAATACCAAGCTCACTAGCTTCCATTTTGCCTGCCTTATTAGGGGTGTATGTGGTTATAAATGATCAACAAATGATGCAGGCCAATGTTCATATGCAGTGATGCATCATGAAGTTTAGGCCATAAATTTTAAAAAATCTTGGCTGTTTTGTGTTTCTTTTTGCAAGCTTTTATTGAATGTGATTACAGTCATGATAGGCACACATTCTTGCAGCACGTGTCCTAGAAGTTTTTTTTTGGGTGGGTGTGAGAGTGGAACTGACATCATATCTGTGCATGAGAAGGTCTAACAAACATTTTGGAAAAGGACGTGGATTATTTTTTAAGTTCACTGACCCTTTTGCTTGGATGTTTGAGGTTGTAAGGATGTAACAAGATTGTTGCATGCTGACAGGCAGAAATGGACTGTCCAAGGCTGAATATCACTGCGGCATCATCTGGATGCTGGTTCCCTTGCTGTTGGATTGGGGAGAACAAATTGATATTCATAGGAAAATTTAAGTGAAAGTAATCCAATCCCGGCAATGTTATATTGGTGAACTCTTGCAACACTCCAGTTGATAAAGCACATTTATCAAATCCAACTTTTTTCCATTGCTACTCTTCCACCATGGTTCATTCAAAAATCGCTTGGTAGTCTGCAAACTAATGCATGTTCAAAAGCAGATATAAGAAATATTAAAATATTTGGATGCTTGATCGTTGCCTAGTACACGATTTGCAAAATTCTTTGCTCTATCTTTGAGTGAGACTTCATTCTCGATACACCCTTTTTCTAGTTATACGGGGCGAAAACTTGTCACACACCCAAGGTATTATTCTGATCTGTCAAACTGCTTATCTAATTTGAGATTTTGCAACTCCACCAAAGAAAATGCTCATCTTGCTCTATGGTTGCTTAGTTTTGTGTAGGCATATTCATTGCTGCCACAAAGCAATACATGGGTACTTTTCTGCAAATTAATGAGTCAGTTTGCTTGACTGTAAAGGGAATTGGATTTGAAAGTAGGAAGGTTATGCTTTCATTATATAGTGGAATTAGTGAGTTTGCAGGCAGAACATGTGTCATATTGATCTCTTGATTGCTTTGAGGGAAAGGTAGGCATTAAGGAAGTTTTGAAGGGAATGGGGATGTATGTTTCACATATGCTCTTGGGATGTGGAGATGACAATTCCTTTCTGGGATATCCTCTGGAAAATCCTAAAACAGGGCAGCTGTTTAAAAAAATTAAAGATTATCCCTTAAAATTGAGATTTTTTTTCTCTTTGAGTTGCTTCGTTCGCACTCACAGCAAGTGGATCCAGTTTTTGATATTTTAAATCAAATATTTTGATTCTTGATAGACGGTGAAAGGTTGGAACAGGTGCATGTGACTGCGGAGTGGAGGTTGCATTGAGGGAGGTGATTTACCTAGTCCTAATTGTGTATTTGTATGTATGTGCCTTCCAAGTTACTTTATAACAGGGCATCAAGTCAATGCTTATACTGCTGCACCATCGAGAGCATCCTTACCAACTGTGTCACAGTATGGTATGGCAACTGCTCTGTCTCCGACCGGAAAGCACTGCAGAGGGTGGTGAAAACTGCCCAACGCATCACCGGTTCCTCACTCCCCTCCATTGAGTCTGTCCAAAGCAAGCGATGTCTGCGAAGGGTGCGCAGCATCGTCAAGGACTGGTCTCACCCCAACCACAGACTGTTTACCCTCCCATCTGGGAGGCGCTACAGGTCCCTCCGTTGCCGGACCAGCAGGTTCAGGAACAGCTTCTTCCCTGCGGCTGTTGCAGTACTTAACTCTGCACCTTGGTGGTTGCCAGTCACCCCCCCAGACACTCCTTCCCCCAGTATAATTGCACATATATATATATTACCGTTCATTATTCTAAGTTCGCTCTTTTGGGGAGATGCTAACTGCATTTTGTTGTCTGTACTGTACACTGCACAATGACAATTAAAGATTGAATTGAATTGAAAAAAATGCCATCTGCATCATCTCCATATCCCACAGAATATGCATCATGTTACAGTGGAGGAAGTGATTTATCTAGTCCTATTATGTATTTGTATGTACACAACTTTCAATCACTTTGTGACATAGGCCATCAAGTCAATGCCGATACTGGGAACCATTGCATCATCATCTTATTCCAGTAACCTTTTATCTGTCTTATGCCCATTAACTGCCCTCCAATTCTCATGCTATCCTGCTGTTGGGGTAATTTACAGCTGTGAACCGGGAGATCTTTTGGATAAGGGAGACTGGCACCTGGGAGAAATGCACAATTACAGAATGTGTAAATTGAAGCCACCATAAACATAGAAACATAGAAATTATGTGCAGGAGTAGGCCATTCAGCCCTTCGAGCCTGCACCGCCATTCAATATGATCATGGCTGATCATGGCTAAGTAAGAGGTCATGGTTGAACCTAGGTCATTCGAGCTCTGAGGCAGCAATTTTGCAAGTTGTCCTTCCCAAGGAATTGTCCTCCAAATGAATTGGGATTATTTTTAATTGTAGAACTATCTACCAGTGCCAGTTCCCCCCTGTGAGTTTTAACTTGATATAATTTATTTCTAGTTCTGACATTAACTACTGCAGTTCATGGTCTTTGTACCTTAACTACTTTGAATTTAAATAGCGTTTATTTGACATGATATCTACGTTCTGTCCTTTCAATTGCCTCTTGTTAAATAGTTTTTCATTTACCACTCACTGGAGGGCATTAATATCCCTTATGGAAGCATGTTAAATATCATGCTCACATGAATTTGTAAATATTGAACTCTAAACTTGCAACTTTTTCAATATAAGTTATTGCTATATCTTAAAATATTAATTAACAATTTAAAAACTTGTGTTAATGCAAGTGCTTCTCATTTTAGGTCTGTGGACATGAGATGCTGGCTCATAGAGCTGTCCTTGCTTGCTGCAGCCCCTATTTGTTTGAAATTTTCAACAATGATAGTGATCCCCATGGCTTTTCTCATGTGAAATTTGATGACCTCAATCCAGCTGCAGTTGAAGTTTTAATGAATTATGCCTACACTGCACAGTAAGTATGTCCATATAAAATTAGTCAATGTATTTCAAAGTAACTATACTTACAAACTGAATTATTAATACAATAGGACTTGGAAATGACCTTGAATTCTAACATTCATTACATACCTTAAGCATTACAACATTCAGGTTTTTTTTTTCACCAACAGTTTCTAAAATTTGCAATGTGTTTTCCCCCCATAGTTGCCACCTGAGATTGAGCTTTGGACAACATAACTAGTTACTGGTAGAAATTGTACTTTATGTACTCCTTACTATATTCCATTCTGCCTACCAACTCAATAACTGCATATTAAAATATGGTGTGCAATCATTGATTTGTAATATTTTTGCCCAAAAACTTATTTTTCAGTTATCCGTTAATTGCCATTCTAGCTTGCTACTTTTCACTTCTACTTCATACCTATGACTAATTATACAATTTCATTTAGATTGTGTTGGTCTTCAGGGGCTTTAACAAACTATGCTCTTAAATTCTGAAATGAAAGGTTATTTTGATTACTTTGCAGGCTTAAAGCAGATAAAGAACTTGTAAAGGATGTGTATTCGGCTGCCAAAAAGTTGAAGATGGATCGAGTGAGACAGGTGTGTTCATATGGCTGATCAGACGGATGGATTTTGAACAAAATGGCTGACTTTTTTTGCAGTTGGATCGTCTAGCTTGAATTTTTGTTTTGAGTCATGTTCTTCACATTAAATAATTTTAGGTTTTCATGGTTGGATTAGGTCAAATATACTCGTCGCCTGTTCATTTTAGATGTATGTCCAAATTCTGGGATGGTGTAACATTTGGGTCTAATCAGTTTTGCTCTTTACCCTACAATTCCTAGTGAAATGACGAGCATTGTACTTGCCAGAAAGTCTGGCATTGCATATTGTTTCAATTGGTACGTAGGTGAGTTTTCATTTCTATTCTTAACATTTGTTAATGCTGACTCAAATTACATTGATTTTACTAAACTGCTCAAGAATATTTGTGTGCTGAAGGGTCCTGACCTGAAACATCACCCATTCCTTCTCTCCAGAGTTGCTACCTGTCCTGCTGAGTTACTTCAGCATTTTGTGTCAACCTTTGATTTAAACCCACATCTGCAGTTCTTTCCTACACAAGAATATTAGTTTAATGACTTGTCATTTCAGTCCATTGGCAGAGCAGTAACATGTCAAAAATAGGAATCTAGATGGCAGGGATTCCCTGTAAACTAAAACTTCTCATCCCCTCAAATTTATGTGAAAAGCTTGCAAAGACTGGAAAAACCTTGGAACTTGAACTACTTTTAAATATTAAAAAAGCATTTAAATCCATTAATGTTTTGTAAATGTCCATGGCTATTAGAAATTAAACTAAAGCATGTTTTCAAGATGTTGTGCCATTCTGAGGGCTGGATCTTGGGATGTGTTGACTTAGACCAGTGAGAGTTCAGAGCCCACCCTGCCTCATTGAGATCTGTTCAGCTTGGATGTTTGGAATGTCTGTGTTGGTTCCAAGACAATTCAACCCATTTTCCAGCCTCTGCTTTAGTATGTTTGGAACCGAATAAGACCATTGTAACTAGAAATTATAAATTCAACCTTCTGCATGGCATGTATAGCGCTGTGTGTGTAGTAGTATAAGCATAGTGGTCTTTTGTGCCTTCGATGAAGGGGGTTGCATTGCTCAAATGTATTTGGTTCTCTGAAATTTCATAAATCAAAGTTTTGGTGAAATGAATGATGGGTATTTTGGTACAGTGGTATGTTTTAGTTACAATGCATTGTAAATTCTTAAATCATGGACACGAGAAATCAAGAGTCAATGGCATAAAGATTAATGTCTAAATTGAGGAATACCCATGTGTGCGATTGTTATGCTGTTCTCATCCCACGATCTTCAGCTGGAGCTGTGTTTTGATGTCTTATCTTGTAATGCTTCACCTGGTCCATTTTCCTACCCTGTGTCAAACACTCCATCTCCCTGCGCACACACACACGCGCAAATGGCTTGTTGCAATAAATTGCCAAACCCCTAATGTGTTTTTTTTTTTAGGTCTGTGGTGATTACATATTATCCAGGATGGACTTTCAAAACTGTATTTCTTATCGAAACTTTGCCAGTCAGATGGGAGACTCTCGGTTGTTGGGTCAGATTGACAGTTGCATTCAAGAAAACCTATTGGAGATTTCGGAGCAAGATGAATTCTTAAAACTTCCACGATTAAAGGTGAAGCTTAAAAATACGCCACTGTACCAATTTGTATGTTTTTTTCATTTTTGATCGTTTTCAAGTGACAACGTAATTTTGATGTATATGGAGTTCATGCTTTAAAAAAAGACATTTTGCCATTAATACTTATTTTAATCTTGCATTAACTGCATTCACTATTGATATGGATTCATTAAAACTTGACAATCCAGTTTAACTGAATGTATTTCTTCTCAGTTGGAGGTGATTTTAGAAGAAAATGTATGCTTGCCAAGCAATGGTAAAGTTTACACAAAGGTAATCAACTGGGTGCAACGTAGTGTCTGGGAGAATGGAAAGAACCTGGAAGATCTAATGGAAGAGGTTAGTACAACTGAAGTGTTATTTATGGTTATTTGCAGGCTAATACCTATTACAGCGTGGTTATTTTTTAAACTGATCCTAAAGAATTTAAATTTTGCTGTAGGTGCCCCTAAGCTGAGAAAGTGGGGGTGTGGAAGGTGAGCAGTATAACTGTTTAGTCTTTTTTTCTGCTCTGCTATCTTATTTATGATTTTTTTTAAAGCACTTTGTTTTGCAGTGTAGGAAAAGCTTTAGAGAAAGGGAGAAAAGGTACTTTTCTATGTTTAATTACTTTCTTCCACAGCTAATCTATATGAGTAAGTACAATATTCTAATTTTTCTCCCTCCCAATTGATTTTTATTTCCTTAGGTTTAATCTAACAAAACTAGGATACTTCAAGCCTGAAGAAAATTGAAGATACTACGAGGGTAGTGGCTCATAAAGAAGCAGCGACCTTTCCTAAAGTCTGCAGAATTTTGCTTTGGGCAAGAGTTGATTTAATGGTGTTTGCTCCTTTGCAGGATTAATAAGGTTACTTAAATTAATATGTTATGATGTTAACAGAATCTGACTAAAATTGCTTAATGTTGGTATAAATTTTGGTGAAAATGATTTCATGTTCACAAATGATACCTTCTTGGAGGGGGTGGAGAAAGGAAACTGGAAACCGACTCGGGGTCTTTAGATTTTGACTTTACTCATGCAAGACAGATTTTTGCAGTTGCCTGATTTTATACTGGGAAAAGCTGAAGTTTCAAAAAGAATGTTTTTTAAATGTTACAATTTTGTGGGGTTATTTGGAATAGAGACTATATTGTGTGGGTAATATGAAAATCTGGTTACCTGTTGTCAATTGATAGACATTTAATCTGCCTGTGTATGCTCCATATGGGACTCCTGAAACATGACGTTCTCATTATTAATGTATCCTTCCATTTCACTTTCATCTCTGTGCTTGTATGACTGCTGCTTACTGGGTACTTCAGTGCTCCACAGTTTAAATGTGGTTTTAGCATAGTTCAGATTTTAACTATTTGTGGAATGTGTGCTTCTAAAAAAGAAAATCGGGTTCAAATCATAATTCAAGATTTGGGAATGTTGATTATGGCAATAAGTTTACATTTCAAAACACATTTGTTTTGATTAATCTGTATCTTGTTACAGATTTAGTTCTGGCTCCAAATGGATTCACATTAGTGCCCTCCTTGCCCATGCTCCTGTATAATTATACTCTGCATTTATATTTTGCTTTCAACAGGAAAATGATTAGTTCCAATTGATACTAATCTCTAATCTAATTGTTACAGAAATATCTGTTCTAGGGGAGAGGGAAAAGTGGTACAAAGTCTGCTTCATACTGTTACACTAGATACTGAAAGTTAAAGGTTTTGCCTACAGTTCAGACTAGCATTTTCAGTTTCAGTGCACTTTAACGTGTAAATATACACAGCTGGCTATTTGAATATACAAGTTATTTACATTTATCTGCTTAGCATTACCCCACAGTGTGTTGATTTGTTGCATTCCTGCTTCTCAACTCCAAATGATTGCTTTTTCTAGGATATATACTAACTCGCCCATACTTTTTTTTTTTAAACAAACATCTGCTGGGGCCAGTAAAGCTTTTACTGTTTCTGCTGCTGCACTAAACCAGGCAGAGACCTTTGCCTCACTGCTGTCAGAAAGTTGCATGCTGGGAACATGCTGCAAATCCTTGCCCTCTAGAGCACCCCCAGCAATGAATATCTCGGCAGTTTAGTGTGGAAAGGCAGCCTCGGGCTGGTGTTGAGCATATTGATGCCTCTAGAGCAGCCATATGTAATTATGTCTGGCCAGGATGGTCAATGGAACTGTTATTGGCTATTGATAACACTGCTTCTTGTGTTGAAAACTGCTCAGATTCAACTGTCCCTTGTGATGTAAGTTGCTGGTCATTGAGGCTGTTATCGCTGGAAAAAACTCCAGGTTGCAGAGAGTTAGACAGCTATAGAAAGGAGAAGACATCAGCATCCATCAGGTACAATGTGAGGCGATGGAGTCTGCAGAGTCTAACCACTCTGCCAACGCATAAAGTGTATTACCAATTCCCAGCAATGGTTCAGACTCGCCATGAATCCTGAGTACCTCATCGTGGCACTGAGCAGCTGCAACTTTTGTTCTTCATGGGCAGCCTGTCCACACTGCAATGTAGGGTGATTCATTGCTATATTCAAACATAGCAACAAGAAGGAAGGCAAATGTTACCTCCAAGTTTCCCAAGCTAGATAATGCCCACAAACCATCACAGTATATTGTGGATATATAATGGACCCAAATCAGATTGAGACTTCCAGTTTCAAAATGGCTGCTCTACTTCTGCCTTGGGTCCTATTAAGATTTAACCATGGATGAAAATTCTCAACATTCTATTTGCAATTCAGTTTCAGATTTCCTTATTACTACTCCCAGTATGTGACCTATTGCTTCTAAATTTTGTTGGTGATCTTTATCAGAGGGCCTTCTTCCAGATACATTTCTATTTATTGATAATGTAAGTAGGTTTCTTGTTTGCATTAAGGCATTAATTGGATTTGTACAAATCAGAGTGGTAGTGAATGATGTCTTATAGGCGACTTGAAGGATATGTCTTGGCATACGAAGAACCTTGTGGCAACAGGCTGTAGATCAGAACACCGCGAAGGTGGGAAAGAGAAAATTGCCAAGAACATTTTGTTCCCTCTCCCATAAGCAAACATATTTGTGTGAACCGGGGCTGTGGAGTCGATACCCAAAACACCTGACCCCGACTCTTTGATTTCTTGTGTATCCGACTCCGACCCCTAGGTATAATAATTCTAAATCTGCTATGATGACATTACTTAAGATGGCATTTATAAGAACTACGTGAATCATCAGGCTACCTTTTAAACCCAGTGTTTAAGAAGGAACTGCAGATGCTGGAAAATCGAAGGTACACAAAAATGCTGGAGTAACTCAGCGGGTGCAGCAGCATCTATGGAGCGAAGGAGATGGGCAACGTTTCGGGCTGAAGAAGGGATTTCGGCCTGAAATGTTGCCCATCTCCTTCGCTCCATAGATGCTGCTGCACCTGCTGAGTTTCTCCAGCATTTATGTGTACCTACCTTTTAAACCCATGTCCTTAATTTTGAGTCCAATGGTTGTAGCTATGCTATTGTGTCTTTTTATTGTTCTTGGGGGGGGGGAAAAATGATTCATTATGCTAAAAGAGAAAAAAGTTGCATATAGGACTATGACTAAATTAAAATTTGATTGAATTAAATAAATTATAAAAGCATTACTCAAATTTATTAAACTAAGGCCACAGGTTTGAGCTAAATGGCTAAATTATGACCCAAAAAAATCTCGTGCAATAGAAATTAAAGCTAAATGCATAGATAATTAAGATTGCTACAAAAGTACATACCTAAAATGTATTAGGAACAGAATTTCTTCTGCCAGATCCTCTTTCATTGAAGCCCTTAAATCTGATTTAATTATTTTCAGTGCGGAGAACAGTCTCTCCACGCTGACCTGAGTAGGTGGTCTGACTGTTACTATCATAGCTGCACATTTTTACTATTTCTGGATAAGCTGGGATGATTTCTTGTATTGCAAGTTTAGGTGAGCAATCATATTTCGCTACTTAAACCAAGAAAATCTTGCTTAAATTCCATGTTGAACATCAAAAGGCTGCCTTTGCATGTTTGAAAGGGAATGCTTTGCTCTTTATCGAAATATTTTGCAAAATCTGACCATTTGAAGAGGATGAGAAGGATACTCCCATCTTCATTTTGTGGTTCTGACTTTTCAGGCAGTAACCCCTTTATCCGAACTGCAACATCAGAGACCTATTTTGCTTTAGCAATTTGATCTTCGCTCAAGATTCGGTTCATTGCATCTACGTAGACAGCAGCTAACAAGATCTGATGTTCGTAGCAGACTCTCTCTTTTCTTCATTGACAATACAATTCCTTCAGCAATTAATCCTCTAGCTTTGGATAGGTGAAATATTAAATGTTTCCATTCCCATAGGAATGTACCAGGATTCTCTGCTTGCAACTTTTTGGCGCCTGCATGAGGGTGAGCAAACAGCTTCTAATTGATACCAACCTCCATTGACTTAGTTAGTAAGACACTGGGATTATCAATGTCTTCTAGAAAGTTTTAGGTCAAGCAAATGCTTAACCATCATATGTGCTGCCCAGAGAGTTGTTTGGTCAAAAATAGCTCCCTTTCCTACACATCTCTGGAGGATAGCATCAATTTTATAGGTCCTGGCAGCTGTAGCTACCTGCCTCCCCTTGCCTGTCAGAGTAGCTGCAATCCATCTTTCTTTCAATCCATCTCTTATTGCTAGTTGCAATGTATGTACAGCACAATGCATATGTTGGATTAGATAGAGCTGTGATGCCTCAACAATATCATATAAAGTTTCATCATCCTGTCTATTTCTGCTGTTTTGGTTTCCGAATTTGCATCGGATCTCTCTTTCAGTAGTGACTTTCATCTTCGTCTATATTAATTTTTTCTATTGTGCTAAGCCTATTTGAACCATAATCGATGACTGTGTAGAATCTGATCTTAATTTCAAAATCTTTCAAACTTTCTTCCACTAAGTTCTGGAGATAAATGCTCATGATGTGCGTTGGTGTCCTTTACTCCTAATGTCCGAGTTACTATTTTATTGGTTTCATCAACAAATCTAGCATTGATGGCAAAATAGTTAACTCTGTGACGAGTGGTGGCATCCATTTTAATGAACATGAATCGCCCCTTAAAAGTTTTTTGAAGCTTTTCCTTTTCTTTCTTGGCTTCTTCAAGTATAAGTGTTCCTATACTCTCCTTTGCTAGAGAAACTCCTAGTTTCTTAGTCATTTCTCTTGGGTGGAAGTGTGCGGTATGTTTAAAAAGTTTTTTTCCCATTTACGTAGTCTCTGCAATTTATGCTGAGGTCTGAGTCGGGACCTTTTTTCCGACTCCAGCAGCACCAAACGTGCTTCGACTCAACGATTCCAACTCCACGGCCCTGGTGTGAACAGGAATTGATCTTAAAATCATTGTTTTCTACATTTCTGTAATTTTTGCGTTTCCTGTTTCTTGCCTAAATTTTTCTTCCTAGCAACATCAATGCGAGCTCTACGAAACAACAGAAAGCATCTTGCCTCATTTCTGTTTGAGTGGATTGCTTATGCCTCAGGTTTCCAAAGTAACCAAGGAGCAACCATCCCTTGTTTAGAGTGAGCATCCACCATCGTGCAAATGATTTTAAATTTTCTATCAGACAACTGCAGTCCACTTCAAGAAAGGAGCAAGCTTCCAATGCTGATGGGGGCCAAAAAGTAAATGGGAGCTTGCGTAACCTAACTTGTTGCAATGGAAACAGTAGCCACATGGGTGTTTTATTGCTGTTTTGCAGGTTCAAACCTTGTACTACTCTGCTGATCACAAACTGCTTGATGGGAGCGTACTAGATGGACAGGCTGAAGTGTTTGGCATTGATGATGACCACATTCAGTTTGTACAGGTACTGAATATTAACGAGTGTACATAGACATTAAATGTCAGGATTGTACATTCAGTTCTTAAATTGGACTAGCACATAATTTAGTTGTATAAACTGCAAGGTGTTCATTGAGGAACAAAACATGAGATTTAGTGGTTGCAATGAGTTACTACAAAAGAGTTTGAAATTAGATGTGTCCCAGAATGCACCCGAGTGGTGTTTACTCAGCAAGGCCTTCCATATCTGTATAAATGGGACAGCAAGTAATGTGTGGAGCTCTGGTTGGTGTTGGTAGTCTTGTTATTGCTTCTGGAATAGTCTGAAAGGATATGAGAATTCTCTATTTTAGGGATGAATCGGACCTTGTGTTGGCATCCCCAACTATAGCAAGATTTGCAGAATCATGTTGATTGTTAATCTTATTTAGTGTGTTGGAGGTCTAGTGCAGTCTGAAAATGTGTAATTCTGCTAGTTGCCTAGATTTTCTAGCCAGTGTTTGTTGATCTGTCATGTTCTCTCATTTGAGATCAGGGGTGTGTAATTCTTTTGAAATTTTAATACAAAATACACCTGTTTAACTAATATTGGAAAAAAGATAGTGTTTTGTGGAGTCTGCAACCTGCCCAAGGAAGGATCAGTTTGAGGATGTGAATTGGAAGCTATTTTGCATATTGTCAAACCTCTCATGTGTGGTGTAGCAACTTGTGCATCAGTAGGAGTATGGTGAAGGTAATAGTTGAGTACAGGTGCAGCCTAGCTAGGTTTTCTAGCTACTCATTTAATTTTGCAGAAGAAATCTCCGCGGGAGAGAAATCACCGTCAGATATACAGCAGCACTTCAGGACATCTGTCTACTCAAGTTCAAACAAACAAACATGAGTGGAAAATCATTGCCTCAGAGAAAACATCAAGTAAGTCGTATAATTGCAATACTTTTGAATGGGATTGAATTATTTTTTAAGTTGTGAACAGAAACTAGTTCTACTTGTTGCAATCAAGGCCATAAGTAATAGGTGCAGAATTAGGCCATTCAGCCCATCAGGTCCACTCCGCCATTCAATCATGGCTGATCTATCTCTCCGTCCTAACCACAGCCTTTTCCTTATAACCCCTGACACCTGTACTAATCACGAATCGATATCTCTGCTTTAAACATATACATTGACTTGGTCGCCACATCTTCTGTGGCAAAGAATTCCACAGAATCACCACCCTCTGACTAAAGAAATTCCTTCTCATCTCCTCCCTAAAGGAATGTCCTTTAATTCTGAGGCTATGACCTCTAGTCCTAAACTCTCCCATTAGTGGAAACGTCCTCTCCACATCCACTCTATCCAAGCCTTTCATTATTTGGTACGTTTCAATGAGGTCCCCCCTCATTCTTATTGACTCGAGCGAGTACAGGCCCAGTGCTGTCAAATGTTCATACGTTAACCCATTCATTCCTGGGATCATTCTTGCATACCCTTTCTGGACCCTATCCAGGATCAGCGCCTTTTTAGAGCCTCAGCATTACATCCCCTCTTGAAATAAACGCTAGCATTGCGTTTGCCGCCTTTACTACCAATTCAACTTGCAGATTAACTTTTTGAGAATCCTGCACCAGCATTCCCAAGCCCCTCTGATTTCTGGATATTTTCCCCATTTAGAAAATAATGCACACATTTATTCCTACTACCAAAATGCATTACTCCACACTTTGCTACACTATATTCCATCTGCCACTTCTCTGCCCACTTTCCCAACCTGTCCCAAGTTTTTCTGCAGAGTTCCTGCTTTCTCTGCACTGCCTGCCCTTCCACCTATTTTTTTTGTATCATCCACAAACGTGGCCACAAAGCCTTCAATCCCCTCATCCAAATCATTAATATACAACACGCTAGTCACTGGCAGTCAACCATAAAAGGTCCCCTTTATTGCTATTCTTTGTGTTCTGCCAACCTGCTATCCATGCTAGTATCTGCCCTTTGATACCATGAACATCTTCCTTAGCAGCCTCGCGTGTGGCACCTTATCAATGGCTTTGTGAAAATCCAGGTAACCAACGTCCACTGACTTTCCTTTGTCCTACTATTTACTTCTAAGAATTTTACAGATTCGTCAGGCAAGATCTCCCCTTCACAAAACCATGCTGACTTTGGCCTTTTTTATCATGAACTTCTAACTACTCTGTAACATCCTTTATAATGAACTCTAAAACTAAACTGAATCCAGAAGGACTCGAGTTTATGGTGTGCACAGAAAGAAATGAATGAGTCTTCATTCGCATACCAGAATAGTGATGCTTTAATTCTTTTAAAAATATATATAAATACTGTGACTTGCTAACAGCATTATTTTGCCTTTTAGGTACTACATACCTATGCTTGGCTGTTTTAAATGGTGTGCTGTGTGTCATCTTTCTTCATGGCCGCAACAGTCCTCAAAATTCACCTGCCACAACTCCATGTCTGATTAAGAGTACAAGTTTTGAGGTTCAGGGTGAAGATGACAAACTCCTGTCCCCCATGCAGTATGCTCGCTCTGGTCTAGGAACAGCAGAGCTTAATGGCAAGCTTATTGTTGCCGGTGAGTGATCGTTGCCGGCGACGCGTGCATGGTGCGAGGTGAGATGTGGTGGCGTAGGCAGTGACGCGCGGCGCCCCAGGATTTTGGGTTTCACAAAATCTTCGCGCGCCACCTGAAACCCAAGTGGGACAGGCCCTTAACTGATCTACGCCTTTTACTTTAAACACTTTTCTCAGGTCACCCTCTCAGGCTCCTTTGTCCTTGGGAAAGCAAACCCAGCCTACCCGATCTCTCCTTGTAAATAGTCCTCCATTGTAGACAACGTCCTTGTAAATCTTCTTTCCGCACTTTCCAAAGTCTCCACATCATTCCTATAATGTGGTGACTAGAAATATAAACATTACACAAGTGAAGCCTATCCAGTATTTTGCAAAGTTGCAACATAATGTCCCAACTTTATTCTATGCTCTGACCTGTGAATGCAAGCATGTCATATGCCTCCTTCACCATTCTATCTCTCTGATGTCCTTTGCAGGGAAGGATAAACTTGAACCAAAGTTACTCTGTTCATGAACTTTCTTTAATGCCCTAATTTGCTATGTATGTCCTACCCCTGTTTGATATTCCAAATTCCACCATCTTGCACATCAATATTAAATTCCATGTCAATGTTCCATTCATATTCCAAATGTTTTCCGTTCCTTCTGCGATAAATGCTATTATAAATAGATGCACTAACCCGGGATGGAGACTTAGATGTTAGAAATGTTCTCTGTCGGAAGTTGGTTCTTGAAATGGTCATATGAAATTGCTTCAAAAAAAAGTTTGTCAATTCCAATAGCTTCCTGTTAATTACAATGCGCTTAATGCTGTTTAGTGTGTTTGAGGGGAAATTAGAGCCAGTGCTTTGTGTTCAGTAATTTTAGAACAAATACTTTTAACTTTAACCTGCTCTTCAACTTCTGCTATTCTTTAACATGCAGAGAGCTAGCTGTAATTTATACTGTTATGATTTTATCAGTGGAAAGTTTTAATTTGTGTGGGCTACTTCTGTGTAGAATCTTTTTTCCATCGGCCATTCCAGGCCAGAGGTTTGTCAGATTTCACATTTTGGCTGATTAATAGGTGGCTATAATCGTGAGGAATGCTTGCGAACAGTAGAGTGCTATGATCCTGCAACAGATGGATGGACCTTTATTGCTCCAATGAGGACACCACGGGCACGATTTCAGATGGCTGTGCTAATGGTAAGTATTCAAAATCCGAAAAAATAAGGTCAGGAATAGGCCAGTCAACCCCTTAATCCGGCTGTGCATCAATCAATAAGATCATGGCTGATCCATCTCTCCCCAGTTCTGCTTTTCCACGCTTTCATGGTCGTCCACTATCTCCTTGCCAAATAAAAAATTTATTATGGCAGGGAGCATGAATTAACTATTCATCCAATATTGTCTAAAATAATACTCAAACATGGATTTTACACTCAAATAATATTTTATATGGATTTTAGTAAACCATTTGATAAAGTCCCTCCTGGTAGGCCGATTAAGATGCATGGATTTGCAGTGACATGGTGGTTTGGGTAAAGAACCGGTTTAGCTGTATAAAGCAGTGTAGTGGTGTCCCACAGGAATCTGCTGGCCCTTGGATGTAACTGTATAGGAACGGCAGATGCTGGTTTACATTGCAAACCCACTGAGTTGCTCCAGTATCCAGTATTTTTTTTTTTTTAATTGTCCCCAGTGTGTAGGATAATTTTAGTGTACAGAGTGATCGATGGTCTGCTCGGATTCAGTGGGTCGAGGGGCCTGTTTCCACACTATCTATAAAGTACTAATGTAAAGTAATAACTGGCAGATGGAGTAAAATCCAAGCAAGTTTGAGGTGTTGCATTTTGGAAGGTTGAATGTGTGGTGAAAGTATGAAATTTACTGGAATGCTGCCTGATCACAGGATTCATTTTAATAGGTTTTCAGATAAGCAACGTGGGGAATGGGAGGGTATAGATTACATGCAAGCAGATATTAGTTTGCATTATTGTGCAGAGATGCCAGTGTCCCGGATTCGCGTATTTTGTCCTGGTGATTGAGAACGCCGGCGCCATTACCGCGCGTGCGCAGTGGGGGAGGGTTGCCGGGCCCTAGTGACCGCGCGTAGTGGGGGAACTTATCGTGTTCGTTACGGAGAGAAATGCATTTAACCCCATTTGTTCAAATGGGGATGAACTAAATTTAGGGTTGGCAATCGGATATTGTGGGCTGAAGGGCCTGTTCATGTGCTGTGCGGTTCTGTGTTCTAAAATTATCTTTCAAAAGGCTGAAAACCTGCATTGTTTTGGTATTGTAGGGTCAATTGTATGTAACCGGAGGATCTAATGGCCATTCGGATGAACTTTGCTGCGGTGAGACCTACAATCCAAATACTCACGATTGGACTCCAGTCACCGAGCTTCGTACCAATCGTTGTAATGCAGGCAAGTGTTTATGACGCATGGCTGATGGAATGGTTGGTTTTCTGATTTGATTAGTAACTCAGGTTCTGGTTGGCTAACAGGTGTATGTTCATTGAATGGGAAGCTATATATTGTCGGAGGTTCGGATCCATATGGACAGAAAGGATTAAAAAACTGTGATGCCTTTGATCCGGTCTCAAAAATCTGGACAAATTGTGCTCCTCTCAATACATGTATGTATAATTGTTAATAACTACAACAAATGCATCAGTGACTTGACACATGGTTTTAAATATGGTGGGATTTCTAGTACTAAGGAGCTACTTTGACCGTCTGCCACTATTATAAATAACATTAATTCTCGAACACTTTAAATATTAGGCAGACATCAGGCTGCTGTTTGTGAACTGGACGGTTACCTGTATGTGGTTGGAGGTGCAGAGTCTTGGAATTGTCTGAACACTGTGGAGCGGTATAACCCTGAGAACAATACTTGGACTCTAGTTTCGCCCATGAATATGGCTCGCCGTGGAGCAGGAGTAGCTGTCTATGATGGTGAGAATAAATGTATTTTTGTTCTTGGATTTAATCAATTTGTTGACATCAGATAAAAGAACTTTTAACTTCAAGGATTAGAGGCGACACCATCGGGACAAATGCTGAAGCAATGCATTTCATTGTGTACCTTCTTGCATTAACTCAAAAACAACAACTCGGGGGTTGGCCATCAAAGAGAGATTTAACCAGATTGGTTTTATACACCAATGTTAAGATTTAACCTTCCAGAACTCTGACAGAAATAATATTTCCTTTTGCTGTGGTATGTACAACTGGGGGATCAGCCTAATAAGGCTCGAGCACGGAATTGAGATGCAAAAAGATTTATTTATCCACAGAGCATGAATCTACAGAATTCTGTATCTAAAAGTGGCTATGGAGTCTGTTAATGAGTACGCTCATGACCGATGACTAGGTTTCTTAAATATTAAGGGACTAGAGCAACGTGGAGTTAATAGAAGAGAGCAGTATTTACCTAAATCAACCATTACACATTGAATTTGCAGGGGGTCCAGGAGGACAACATCCTATTCCGATAATTAAACTTTTGTGTGGCATAACAAAATACTGATAGAACAATACTAAATAGAGGCTTCCATTTTGGCCCCAAATTCATGTGTAAATGAGATGCTCAGCTGTTCGTTTTGTCTCGTGTCCTCTGGCTTTTCGCCACCTTCCAATTTATTTCATGGACTGTACCCGTTACTGTTCAGCTGAGTTTCATAAAGAGCTGCTGACTAGGTGCTATGTGTGGTTCTGCTTGTTCCTAACTACCACATCAGAACATTTGTATCATGCAAGTCAGGAGAGGTCAGATCTAGCATTCAGCTCTGGCACTGGACTTGCTTCCACAGTAGATGTAGGAACATTATGATATTGGGGCTAAATTTGAATTATATTTCGTCCCTCAGCATTGTCGGAAATAGCTTTTTATTTAAACGTTCATACGTGATGTTCTCTAATTTTGCAGGAAAGATTTTTGCCGTCGGAGGTTTTGATGGAACCCATGCACTCCGTTGCGTTGAAACGTATGATCATACCAAAAATGAGTGGAAGATGATGGGAAGTATGACATCAGCAAGGAGCAATGCTGGAGTTGCTGTAGTGAATGGACTACTTTATGCTGTGGGAGGCTTCGATGGCAATGAGTTTCTGAACAACTTAGAAGTATACGATCCAGAAACCAATGAATGGAGCCCATGCACCAAAACAAATACACCCAGTTTATAAAAATTAGCATTTTCTTTCCTGCTTAAGTTTAGTGATTTGTGTTGTACTTTTTGGTGGGGAGGAGAGGCTTACACTGTTGGATGTTTATGGTTGGGTGTAGGTTTCTAGGACACTTGAAGCATGAAATCTGGATTTTTATAGTAACACAAAACCGTTTTGGGGTTTGCTTACACTTAAATTAAGTTGTAAATACTATTGTCCCTGGATGTAGGTACGTTTGTGTATTCCTAGTGGGTATTTTGGTTCAGTGCAAACCTGGTGTGCAGGTGGTTTTCCTTTCAAAATTTGAAAAATAGGAAACTTATTTTGTTTTTAAATTGAGCTTCCCCTGGAATTTTGTTTTGCAGCATTTGCACATTTGTCTCATCATGAAGTTATCTGGTTTGAAGAAATAACATGGCAAACTTGGATTGTTAGGAGGGCATGCAACAGGGATGGAGAGGCAAGATCAGTGCTTCCTCCCTTAGTTTTTCTTTTTAAATCCATCCTTAGTTTAAATATGTCATGGATAAACTGACCAGTCTGCAATTAAAGCAATTTTGCTTTGGGTTCAATGTTTTATGATCACATTTTGTAAACAATTTTTATACTTGGATGAATATACAGTAGAAGAAAACCAGATTGTTTGGAAGCATTAAACTAAAAGCCTACAATTAGAATTTGAAGTGCAAGAGTGTGACATAATTCTCCTTGAAAGAGCTTTTAATGTTTGCCTCTGCTATAACTTCTTGTACTACTCTGTAAATGCTTAAAATTGACAAGGGTTTTCAAATGTGTACTTGTGTTAGGATGGAATAGTGAAGGATTGAAGAGCACCTATGTAAGAAATAAATTGTTACAAGCTACGTAGCTAACATTCCTAAAACTATTAATTACTTGGGCAATTAAATATTTGAGCTCTTAAGTTTGTGTTTTTTTCCTCTAAACTAGAAATGTAGAAGTTCAGTTAAAGATTTTCTTTAATCGGGATCTTAATTGAATTACAAATACTTTTTAATCTGTGATCTTTGATTATTGGAACGGATGAAATCTTTCTCCAACACGTACAGTGCATTCAGAAAATATCCAGCCCCCTTTTTCCACATTTTGTTATGTTACAAACTCATTTTAAAATGGATTAAATTCATTTATTTTATCATCCATCTACACCCAATACCCGAGAATGAAGAAGCAAAAACAGGTGTATAGAATTTTTTTGCAAAGTAATTAAAAACAAAATACCTGAAACATCACATTTACAAAAGTATTCAGACCCTTTGCTTTGACACTCAAAATTGATTAGTCCTGTTTCCATTGATTAACCTTGATGTTACTAATTAAGAACCTGGTATTAAAAATACCCAAAGACTCTGCCTCCACAGCGATCTATGGCAATGAATTACACAGATTCACCATCCTCTGGCGAAATAAATTTATCCTCATCGCCTTTCTAAAGAAACATCATTTTTATTCTAAACATCCACTGTATCCAGGCCTTTCATTATTAGGTAAGTTTCAATGAGGTCCACCCCTCATTGAGAGAGAGAGTGAGAGCCCTTTATCCCACTTTTTCCTCTTCTGCCACTCAGCCATTCTTCTATCCATGCTAGTATGGAGTAACATTTACAATTTTCCAGTTCTCTGGGACCACTCTGTTAATACCTCCACAATTTCTAAATCTACCTTTCAGAACCCTAGGGTGCAGCCCATCTGGTCCAGGTGACTGATCCATCTTCAGACATTTCAGCTTCCCAAGCACCTAAGGAATAATAACTCCACTAGCTTCTGCCCCTTGAATTTCTGGCACACTGCTGGTGTCTTATGCTGTGAAGACTGATGTAAAAAATGTATTCAATTGGTCCATTTCTATATTCCCCATTATCACTTTCCAGCAGTCATTTGTCCACTCTTGCCTCTCTTTTACTCTTTATATATCTAGAAACTTTTGGAATGTTATATTATTGGCTAGGTTACTTTTATATTTCACCTTTTTGTCATGTTAGTTGCCTTCTGTTGGTTTTTACAAACTCCCAAATCCTCTAGATTCTCACTAAACCTTGCAATCGTATATGCCTGAAGAAGGGTCTCGACCCAAAATGTCACCTATTCTTTCTCTCTAGAGATGCTGCTGCTGAGTTACTCCAGCATTTTGTCTATCTTTGGTTTAAGCCAGCATCTGCAGTTCTTTCCTACACATTATATGCCTTCTCTTTTACTTTTATGCTGTCTTTGACTTTTTTTATCAGTCAGTCACCTGATTCTCCACATAGAATCTTTCTTCCTTTGGGATGAAAAGATCCTGCATCTTCCAGAAACTCCTACAATTGCTGCCCCACTGTAATTTCTTCAAGAGTCCCTTTCCTATCAACTTTAGCCAGCTCCTCCCTCATGCCTCTCTAGTTTCCTTCATTCAACAATAATACACACATTTGATTTCATCTTCACACCGACACATCCAATTTCATTTTTCTCTCAAACTGCAGGTTGAATTTTATATTATGGTTACTACCTCGTAAGGATTCCTTTACCTTATGCTCCGTAATCAAATCCATTTAATTACGCAACACCAAATCCAGAATTGTCTCTTCCCTAGTAGGCTCAACTATAAGCTGCTCTAAGAAGCCATCTCATAGGACTCCAAATCCCTTTTCTTGGGATCCATTACCAACATGATTTACCCAGTCTACCTGCACATTGAAATCCCCATGACCATTGTAACATTGCCTTTCTTGTATCGCCTGATGTAATTTCTACCCTACATCCCAGCTGCTGTTCAGAGGCTGTAGATAACTCCCATTTGGGTCTTTTCACTCTTCCCTCAAGGATTCTACATCTTCTGATCCTATGCCATCCCTTGCTGAGAATAAATGTCATTCCATACCAACAAAATCACTCCACCCCCTCTGCCCAGCTGCCTGTCTTTTCCAGAGGATGATGGTTTTAAATATACAAAGTGAAATCTGCAGTCAAGAGACTGCAGATGCTGGAATCTGGAACAAAACAAAATACCTGGAGGATGCAACATCTCAACCTGAAACATGGACAATTCCAACCCCTCCACCACAGATGCTGATTGGCATGCTGAGTTCCTCCATGCCCAACCATATTCAGCTGCTTCAACTGGAGACTTCTGATTTCATAAGATCTTATGTAAAGATGTTTGTTGTGTTTTGCAATGTTTTGCACTTGCAAAATATCAGTCAAAGTAGTCCACGCCTGCATCCATATGGGGAAACATTTCTGCTCGGGGTGACGTGACAAGTAATATTTGTGCCACTCAAAAATCATGCAATTACTATTTCCAAGAAGGTTTCCAGCTAACAAAGCTTGATACTCAACCATCACAAGGCAGTCTGAAGAAGGGTCTTGACCCGAAACATTACCCATTCCTTCTATCCAGAGATGCTGCCTGTCCTGCTGAGTTACTCCAGCATTTTGTGTCAAACTAGGTATTCCAATCTTGGCCCACTATTCTGTGGAGATCTAAAATGAGCTAGTCAGATTAATAATTTAACTTTCAGACCTGAAAAGAGGCCAGATAGCCTGGCAAACTTGGGCTAAGTAATAATAGATTTCGACAAATGAGGTAATTGTAGTTGATACCTTTTTGAAGGTCTGTGTGCATTGTATGGGATAAAGCACTACAATTCTCAACATTTCCTCATGACATTCGAGAAGGCCATTCAGCCAGTTTTAAATCTATGCCAGCTCGCAGAGCAATCCCATGTCCCTCACATTTATTTCAATGTAATCGATGGACTTCCACATACCCATTTTACTTCGGAGTCACATGAAGAAGCCCTGCCAGGTGCATGCGTGTCGCACTGAACGGAGCTGGAGAGCGCAGCTCCACCAGTGGGTAAGTAAGAAACTTTGCAGGTAAGTTTTTAAAAACTTCCAGCAAGATTTAAGCTCCGTAAGGCTGGCTTGTGAGTCATCAGGAGCCTGTTCAGCGGGAGGAGCAAGCATAGGCCACGCAGTTTTGTGGTCCCATCGCAGCGATCGGGAAAATATATAAGTGCAGTGCTGGTTCCGATACCGGTGGCCGTTTTATCGTAGGTATTCCCCTAAGGTCGTTCGGGCTGAGGCCACAACAATAGGTAAGCATACGAGGTCTGCTCTGTGTATGTATTACCAGATGCAGTTCCTTAGTTAATGTGTATGATATGTGCATTATTAACTTTCACCCCTGCTCTGAGAGAACAAGCAGGTAAATATAAAGGTTGATTCTGGGGCCAGCAGAGGCACAGAAATGGGTACAAAGTATTATACCCAATACAGCCACATCAACCCTTATATTGGGAGAACTGTGTAAAGGTGAGAGTAATATAATATTCTGCAAATAGAATGTGCCTGTCAGAATTCTAAACATGAACATATATGATTATGCAAATACACAAGGGAATGGAAATAAAGTTACTCTCCTCCAAAAAAGGACGAGATTGTGGGGGAGACTAAAAATGGAGAAAACGCTCCACACTTACTCAGTCAAAAACCCAAAGATTCCCAGGCAGGCTCCAAAGGAGTTTCCATACACTGAGTATGGTGCCTATTAAGAAAGGAAAAAAAAAAATGGGAATCTGACTCTCCAGTGCCTTGTTTAGGTCTGGATGAGGTCTCCCTAGAGCAAGACTAAAATGCTCTAAACTTTAATCATTCAAGGGTCCAAAGACCCACAGATTCCCAAGCAGGCTCCGAAGGAGTTTCCATACATTGAGTATGGTGCCTATTAAGAAGAGGAAAAAAAAATGGGAATCTGACTCTCCAGTGCCTTGTTTAGGTCTGGATGAGGTCTCCTAGAGCAAGACTCGGGAGTATCAGGACAGGAGGAGACTGACCCTGAAGCTGGTGTCCCTACTTATGTGTATACACCAGAGAACAAGAGCCACGCTCCGGGTGTTCCCGATGTAGCGTCAAGTTTGCTATATTGGTATGGACTGGTGAGGCTATGGATGAGACCTGGCTGCCAACATTATTTGGTTTCTCACCTGCTCCAAGAAACTGTAATGACTGAAACAGTATATACTAACACCTGTCTATTGTGCCTCGCTCAGGGTGCCAACAGTAAACTCAGTAATTTGGGCACCCATGAGTGTTACGATGCGAGGGCAGGAAATATGTTTCCAGCATGTCCTCTAGCTGATATTCAGTTGGCATCACTGCATTTGGGGAAAAACATATAAGGGTCAATAAATGACCAAAAATTTATAAGACAGGCTTACGTAACTCTGCAGTGCCTATTCGAACCTAATTGTATGATGAAAATTGCCATTTGGCCAACATTATACCCAAAAATGCAGGACTATGTGGACAAACAATGACCAGATTAATTATTGGTGAAAATTTGCCAAAACAATTCTGGCTCAATTACGGAGGTAGAGTAACTTTATTCCATCACACATAGAATTTCTGGGGTACAACCTCTGGTTGGGTGTAAGATTACAATTATTTTATAATGAATGATGCTGCATAATATTGATTGGGTTGGTGTTGCTGCACCAGAAACTCATCAGGTATAAAATATATCCCAAGACAGAAGAAGATGGGGGTTGCAGAATCATTCTGGACCTCACAAACTTAATTCATATGTTCAGTATAGGCATTCAATAAAGTACACCTTCAACAGTGTAATGCAGTTGTTATCACAAGGCTGCTATATGGTTACTATAAACGTATATATGGTGATGGACTGTCCAAAACAATTAATTCTCTTAACACATGGTATAAATTATTTGGAGTTATTGGGGGCGTTTTATGCATTGATAGATTATTGTTCCACAATGAATGACATGTTCAATTACAAGTAGGCAATACTACAGCTGTGGGAGAGACAATATTGTGGCAGTCAACAGATCATGGAAGTTCAATAACAATACAGAATCGATGGTAAATCCAGAAGTTCAAAAAGATTGTCAGTCGGTATGGGTACCAAATATTGATCTGGTTGCATCCAAATTAAACCTCCAGTTGCCTGAATATGTCATAGGAGCCAGACCCAGGAGCAGTAGCGGTGGATGCATTCTCGCTACATTGGGGAAGTATAATCTTCTATGTTTCCCCATTTTGCCTGATTAGGCAATGTCACCAAAATAGAGCAAGACTCCGCCACAGGCATTTGGTGGTTCCAAACTGGTCTACACAGCCTTTGTTCCCATTGGTGCTCAGAATGATGATTCAGCCATTCATGACAATCCCCAGCTGCAGTAATTGTTGGTACATTCAGTACAGGAGAAGTCATCCATTACATGATCGGATTAATTGTTAATTTGCCGGTTCTGATGGACTGTCGGATAGCACAATGGGAATTTTTTTGTATACAGTTAGATATTTTATCACACTGCAAACATATCGGATGTATTGGAGTTCCTTGCTTTGTTGCACCTGAGATATATAGTGCCATTAATAGTGCTCGGAGGTATTTTGTCCTCCTATTTAGGACAATTTTCAGAATGACAATCTATCGGGTTCATCCGTTAATATCCCGATTTATGAGATGAATTTTAATAAAATCCTACCAAACCCAGATATACAGAAATCTGGGACGTCAGTATAATTCTCACATTGCTTCGGCAGTGGGCTCCAATTACGTCACTGTCTTTTCAGAACTTAATATTTAAAGTGGTTATGCTCATGTCATTAGTATCAGCACAATGAGTACAAACATTACAAATGTTGCGCTTAGATAGCATGCAGCTGTCTGTAGATAAAATTATTTTTATATCTATGATCTAAGCAAGCAAAGCAAGCCAGGGAAGGCTGGAACCAAGGTAATGTTTAAAGCATACCCTGCCGACCAAACATTGTGTGTGGTAAGCATCTGACTCAATATTAAAGTAACTAAGAGTCTCCGAGATTGTGAGACACCAATGCTCATTACCCACAAAATAAAAAAATAAAAAAATTTTTAAAAAAGTGACAGTACAAACTATTCTAGATGGTTAAACAGGTTCTGTATTTAGCTGGAGTTAACACTCGTGTTAAATCTCAACTCCACAAGGGCGACATCAATGTCCGCAGCAAAGGCGCAGGACATGCTGCTCGACCAAATTCTAGAGGCCGCAGGATGGTCTAAAGATGTAACTTTCTAGGTTTATGATAAACCTGTTGTCACAGTGCCAGGGTTTGCACATGCTATGTTGTGTTCTGTTCAATTTGTTTGCTTTGTTTCATATCATTGTTGTAATTTCCCCCTGGGATAGAGGGGTTATTACTTTCATTGTTATTATTATTAACATAGTTATTGAATAATTCAAGCAATGTTCAATAATATTATTTACTCGCTACTGTGTCAACTGAAGCAGTGTGTCGTATGGAATGAATCTACGGCATGAAAATCACAGAGCTTCAAAATCTTCACGTAGTCACTCACATGACTCCGAAGTAAAATAGCAAGATTAAACGAGAACTTACCTGTTCGAAGTTTGATCTTTATTTTATGAGGAGTTACGATGAGGGAATACGTGCCCTCCGCTCCCGACCCTCATAATCTAAACGATCATCTGGTAGTTCTAGTCTTCTGTAAGCCTTACTATCTTACTTCAGCTATTGGTTTCTGCGTTTTTCACGCCACTGCTTTGAAGTATGACGCGCATGCACCTGGCGGGGCTTGTTCACGTAATCCCTCATCGTAACTCCTCATAAAATAAAGATCAAACTTCGAACAGGTAAGTTCTCGTTTAATCTTACTATTAATAGCTCCTCCGTCCCCTAAATCTCATACCTCTGTCTACACTAAGGTCAATTAACAGCAGCCAAATAACCCAATAATCACAGCTTTGGCACCTGGGAGGAAACGGAGGCATCCAACATGTGCAGATAACAAACAATACCGGAGGTCAAAATTGAACCATGGTCTTGGGGGCTGTGGAACAGCTGCACTACCTGCAGCACAAGCCTACTATGTGGGCAACGGAGTTGTCATTAAAACTAAAATAAAATGGGCTTTCGCAGCATGGTTAGAAAGTTGACCACGTAAACGGAATCGTAGCAAAATATTATTTATTAAATTGGATGGTGGATGGCATTGGATGGAATGCTAGGGGATCAGAGGGTATAAGCATCTCAGCCAGATATTTTGGTTAAAAACTCTCCTGATGAGGAGGCACTATGTTGTCCCAAGTGCGGGGAGTGCATGGGGAAGTGGGATTACATAGAACTGGTTTGAATGGGTATTTGATGGATGACGTGGACTCAGTGGGTTGAAGGGTCTGTTTCCATGCTGCATCTCTAAACTAAACAGAAACTAAAAGTAGTAGAAGAATAGTTCCTGGGTACATTTAGTTTTCATATGAAAGTAAGAAAGCATCTTAAGAAGAATTTGCAGGGTCATGGCCAGAGGAATAGGTTGCATTGCTTTGACCCGCAACCTGATAGACTTGATGTGCCAAATGTTCCCCTTCAGTACCATAACCATTTTATGAGCTATTCCAGCTACCTATTATTTTACCATTGTTGGGTTAAAATCAAAGTGAATACTTTAAACAAGTCAAGGCAGAAAAATATAATTGATAAGGTCAGGAATAGAACAAGGAATGGAACAAGGATGAGGTTTATGGGGGTGGGAATTGAAAATCTTTTTCATTTTTCCATGCCAATGAACTATGTTCAGTCATTAGATGCAGCTGCAAACATATTTTCAACAGTTCTTGAACCCTAAACTCTCTTACCATAGCAGTCGTCAAGACGATATTTCCAAACAAGACATTAAACATTTAATTTTGATCACCGGTTGACTTTTTCTGCACTGTTTCATTCCAATTTCATTACAAACCTTGAGGGTTCTGAGGGATGACAGTCAACTCATCAGACTGATATACTTTGACGTGCAGCGAATTAAAACACAGTACTGTAAATCATTTGACAAGGACATTAAAGGAGTCAAAATATTCTTATTTATTTCCATTTCAGCCATTAAAATAAAAATAAACTTGGATCTGTTCTAAATTTCTGATGAATTAAATAACATTACGGCTAAATATAACTCCCAACAACAAATCTATTGGAAAAAAACCTGTGACAAACTTGGCCGAGTAACATTGAACTCCCTGGAAATTTTGTTAGTAATTCACTGCCTCTTAGAGTCTTTGCCGACACCTTTTTAAACCATGGAATTGAGCGTTAGAAAAACAAAAATAATTCAGAATACATATCTCCACACTGATATGCTGGACAAAGTTCCTTTGATAAATTTACTAAATGGTATTAAATGCTGTATTTGTATTCTTTATTGAAATTTTACATTTTTACCTCTGATACAGAGAATTTGTTGTTCTTACAATAAGATATGAGCATTGGTACAAAATAATGAATTAAATACAGTTTGTGGAAAACATTAGTGTATAATAATCAGTGCACAATTTTAAACTAAGCCTCTGTTTCTGGCCTCTAGACACACTGCTGCATTGCATTGCTCCAAACCATAGGTTAACTCAGCCAGTTGGCTGTATCCGACAGTCAGCTTCTTTCTGAAAAATAAAACAACAAATTAATTCTTCAATGGCAGCAACTCACCAGAAACCCCTCATATCCTGTCAACATGATACATGTGGTGAAAAATATTGCTTTCTTTAAAAAAACCCACAATATTAATATAATTTTCTGACCTCCAAACACATCCGTATTTAGATACTTTCCATCTATTCCTTCCAACCCAAAGAAAACATCAACCAGATTATTTTCCTTGGATTTAGTCATAGAAATCCACAATGTTTACAAAGTAAAATTGCTGAGAATTCAAATACAAAGTGGAAAATTCATTTCAATATTGTCCCCGCTTCTTTTTCCGTTTTATTCACCTCCACAAAATATTATATCACCAGGTTTATATTCACGACAGGGAACCTCAATGGCAAAAAGGTAATGTGGAAAGTGAATTTAAAAGTATTTAAACAGTTGTATAATGATAAGCAATCAGCAAACATAATTATCCTGATGCTAGTACTAACACCCTGTCAAAACACATCATGCTACCTCTAATCCATAGAAATTTCTCAACGCACAAGATAACCCAGTCCAACTTAAACTTTGTTTTAGGGACATGGTACACAGAATGATTCCATCCAGCCTGCCCCCAGAAATGCTTAGAGAATAAGAAAAAAACATACACCTTCAAGCTTATTAGCTGTCAAAATTGTAGAATGTATTCATGTCATGCACAAAGATTCAACATCCAGAAAAAACAACTTTCAAATTAAAAAGTGTTCAAAATATTCAAACACAAGTGTGCTCAGCTTTACAGAGGTTTGGGCGCTATGCTGGCTGAAGTCTCAGGTGCCATTGCAGCACAAGGTGTCGTCACTCAATGTATGAAGGCACTGTGGAATCTTGGACTGTGCCCAAACTGAGTACCAGAGTTCAAATTGCTCTGCCTTCCCTAATATCTGTTGCACTGCATGTTCACATGATACTCAAGTTCCCCTTAACACCACCGTTCACCTCACCACTTTAAAAACATTCTGCCTTTCTATTTTTTCCTGTCAAAATAGATAATGCACTCACCACATTGTATTCTATCTGTCATGTCATTGCCCATTCTTTTAACTTGCCTCTCCATTTTCATTACAACTCGCAATAATACCTAGTTTTGTTAAATAAGCAAACCAAGATTATATACCTGTTCCCCACATCCAAATTCATGTGAGCTGTGAACAGCCAAGGCCTCATCATTCACTATCCTCAACCCCCTTCTTTCCCAGTATTTACCACCTTGATCCCTCTCTCTCTCTCTCACACATACTCTCCCTTCTCCATCATTCACATTGCCCCTCTCCATCTTTCTCCCCCCTTCTCCAGCATTCAGTCCTCAAACTACATGCCTCCCTCTACCAGCTTTGACCACGCTCATCCCCCTCTATGCCAGCATTCACTGCCCTCATCCTTCACTTGCACACCATTCTCCACACCTCTCTCCCAGCATTCATCAACCTCATCCCTCTCCGAGCTGCTGCCACTTTCCTCAGCATTCACCCCAGCCCATACAATCGCTGCCCCACCCAGCATTTGCTGTCTTCCCCCCTCCCCCCAGAAATCATGGTTTCCTAACCTCCTCCACCCCTTTCCACTCCTCGCCAGTGCCTCTCCTCAAAATGCGATGTCACTCACAACACAACAACAGGCCCTTTGGCCCCCAAATATCTGTGCCAAATATGATGCCAAGACCAACTCTAACTTGCCTGAACATAATCCATATACCTCCATCCCCTGCGTATCCATATGTCTATCCAAAGTTTCTTAGATGCCACTATATCATCAGCACATTTCAGACATTCACCAACATCTGGGTAAAAAAAACATGCCTGTGCATCTCCTTTAAACTCTGCCCCTCTCACCTTAAATCTATGGCTTCTAATATGTTTTTTTCAGGGAAAAAGGTTCTGACTGTCTACCATATCTATACCTCTGATAATCTTACACACTTCCAACAGATCATTATGCAACCTCCGGTGTTCCAAGTCTGTTCCATGTCTGTCCAATCTCTCCCGATTATCAATATCCCTGAATCCCGGAACCATTCAGGTAAACCTCCTTGGCACCCTTTCCAATGCCTCCACATCCTTCCTGAGACTGGAACTGCACACAATACTCTCCAAATGCGGCCTGACTTTCAAGCTGCATCATTACTTCTTATACTCAGTGCCCCGATCAATGAAAAGAAGCATAGCATATGCCTTCTTTACCACTATCTGTTGCATTCCACTACGCCACTGCCATCTCTATGACAGCAAAGGCTGAGGATGAACTATACAGAAAAACTAGACTGAACCTTTAACCTTCCATTATCCGTTGCTCAGCCTTTCGCCAAAGTCTCAGTACTACATTTATCTTCAAGCATAGTTCTTCATCTCAACGCAGCCTCTCTGCCCACATGGCTGCTCGCAATAGACCACTCTGCAAAAACTTCCCTTCCCTTTATTGGCAGCTTCCCCCTTCCAGAGGTAATCAAATGCCCGCCTTTTAAATGTTTAGTTTTACTTGTTTAATTAACTAATGGATCCCCACCCTAAAGCTCCTACGCAACCATGATCTGTCTAGAATTAAGACTTGGACCTGAAATAATTCTGATTGTTCCTCTTCTTTGTACTGTCCATTTACAATGGACTTTTCATCTCCATGCGCACCCTGCTCCCCACATGGAGGTGAAAATCTAAATAAAAGCGGGATCAAATGCAGAAATGTGAAATCATCGGAAAGCTGATTAACGTTACAAGGTACATGATGTCAATGGATTACACCTTTCTTGCAACCCTCCCAACTCACCACCCACAAACCTGGCCGAATACACATAGAAATTTAAAACTGGTTTCCAATTTGTAGGCTGAAAAGTGCCACAGAAACCAAGGATCAACATCTATCTCAATTATTCTTGTTTTATGTGGTTATTTGCAAAAATAGTTTTTCTTTTAAATTGTCGCAGTGAAGTAAAAATGATCCAATGGTATGAGTCACAGAGCAGCTGGGATTGCTCAGAATTGAGGCAACGGCAGATGCAGCAATGGAATTGAGCGAAAGCCAGTTTTTTTTTTGTTTTACAGATTACTGCTGGCAGAATGATGCAAATAAAAAAATCTTTATAGACCTCTCTCAAATTATTACTTTCACACATTAAATATTAGCAATGTTGTTTTAGGGATTTTCTTTGGATGGAAATATAAATCAATGGTCTAGAAAACGATTTATGATTTAGAAGAAATAGTTCTCCTCGATAATATCTTGGTATGACTAAAGAAAACACATCCAATTCAAATGCAATACTAGAGTAAAAAAAAAAGATCTAAAACTCTTTTGTTCTTAATCTGCAGACCAAGGAAAAGAGTACTTAAAACAAATGTTTATATCATTTAGCACAGCTTAGTTGAGCTGTTTTCTTCAATACGTTCAAAATGAGATGGATGCTGGACATCAAAAAAAGGGAAGCAAATTCCATGAGTGGAATTAGGTCAGTGAAAGCAAAACAATATCATAGCTGGTTTTCAATCACTTTTGCCAAGGCAAATGTGACTGTTACATACACATGTTCAGTCGTAAATCTTAAATTGCTAGCTTCCACAATTAAGAAATAAGTCAATTGTATAATGTACTAGACTAAGTGGGACCCGTTGGGTACCATGTTCACACGGGAGGGCTGGTCCCAAATGCAATATTCCACCTCTCCACCAATTCCAATATTGGTGGCCATTGGGGGGGGGGGAGGCTTTCTGGAACGCTAGTATGGGTGTTGTGGGCTGAAGGGACTGGTTTCCAGAGGGCTAGTATGGACATTGTGGGCCAAATAGATTCTTGGGGTGGCAGCTCAGTCACTCAAGCCTGATGTGCTGGCAGCTCACTCACAGCTGGTGGTCTGGCAGTTGACTCACTGCTATACCTTGAAATTCCATTTAAAGCAGGGAGCAAGGCCACCAAATTCAAATGCAGTTTCCTACTATTTCAAGCAGGGTGCAAGGCCACCAAATTCAAGTGCAGTTTCCTACCACTTCAAGCAGGGTGCAAGGCCACCGAATTCAAGTGCAGTCAGACCATTTCACGCAGGGTGCAAGGCCACCAAATTCAAATGCAGTTTCCTACTATTTCAAGCAGGGTGCAAGGCCACCAAATTCAAGTGCAGTTTCCGACCACTTCAAGCAGGATGCAAGGCCATCGAATTTGTGCAGTTTCCTACCACTTCAAGAAGGGTGCAAGGCCACCGAATTCAAGTTAGTGCAGTTTCTGACCACTTCAAGCAAGGTGCAAGGACACCACATTCAAGTGCAGTTTCATGCCACATCAAGCAAGGTGCGAGGTCACCAAATTCATGTGCAGTTTCATACCATTTCATGCAGGGTGCAAGGCCACCACATTCAAATGCAGTTTCATACCATTTCAAGCGGGGTGAAACCACCATAAAATCATAATAAAACCACACAAGCAGGGTGCAAGGCCATCGAATTTGTGCAGTTTCCTACCACTTCAAGCAGGTGCAAGGCCACCAAATTCAAGTTAGTGCAGTTTCTGACCACTTCAAACAGGGTGCAAGGCCACCAAATTCAAGTGCAGTTTCATGCCACTTCAAGTAAGGTGCAAGGTCAACAAATTCATGTGCAGTTTCATGCCACTTCAAGCAGGGTGCAAGGCCACCAAACTCAAGTGCAGTTTCATACTATTCAAGCAGGGTGCAAGGCCACCAAATTCAAATGCAGTTTCATACCATTTCATGCAGGATGCAAGGCCACCACATTCAAATGTAGTTTCATATCATTTCAAGCAGGGTGAAACCACCATAAAATCATAATAAAACTACACAAAACACCACATTCAAAGTTCAGTAGACATTCAGTGTGTTCAGTTGATTCACAGCTCAGACAGAATCGTGACCTCTCCCTCCCCCATCTTGCAGAGACTGAGCCACACCCACACTTCCGGGTTTTATAATCCCTCCCACCGGAAGGGGCGTGGCCTTCATTGTGTGGTTGACAGGAGAGAGATTCTCAAACAGTTTTAAACACTAGTAACACTTTTATTTTTCATTATTGGGAAGAATCCTCTGCACCTGATGAGCAGAGGGGGACTGAGTAAGAATCACAGCCGTAAGTGGTAGCGTTTTATCTAAAATACAGTGCAAACAGGAAGTTGACAAGTTTAGACTTTTAATCATTTGCCATTGCAAACCAACCACCACCAACCATTTGATATGCTTTATTTCAAACCAACCACCACCAACCATTTGCTGCGCTTTATTTCAAACCAACCACCACCAATCATTTGCTGTGCTTTATTTCAAACCAAGCACCACCAACCATTTGCTGTGCTTTATTTCAAATCAAACACATTTTCATTTTCAAACCACATTAAGGGCACTCAAGGTCAGTAAAACCACACTCACAGTTTAGTAGACATGTGTTCAGTGTTATTCACAGCTCAGACTGAGATACGTGACCCTCTCGGTTCCCCCATCTTGCAGAGACTGACTGAGGCACTCAACACTTCCGGGTTTTATAGTCCCTCAGGAAGGGGCGTAGCCTTCAGGAGAGAGAATCTCAACATTTTTTAAACACTTTTATTTTTCATCAATGGGAAAAATCCTCTTGTCCTGCGCAGCGGAGGGGGACTCTAAGATGGCCAAAAATCACAGCCATAAGTGGCAGCATTTTTTCTAAAATCAATATACAGAACAGGAAGTGGTCAAAATCAGACTTTTAGTAATATAGAAACATTAATTTTTGAGGGACCAGCATGGTATTTTCGTCCACGAGTTCCTGAAATGCAAACAATTTTATATGCAAGTATGCAGTAATATTCATGGTAATGCCATTTTAAAACTTCGCCCAGAAGTACCATATAGTCCATACCCCACTGTTGAATCACCTACCCCACACCACAAGAGTACCCTCACCATAAGAACTAATGAAAATATTTTACAAAGTAAAATTACATTTATTCCATCAGAAGTCGACAGCCTGCCCTTTATCTGTCAATTTAATGCATGACTGCACCATCAATGTTGATCACATAAAATATATATTTTTTAATTTACAATTAATTAGTTCATAAAGCAGCAGAAACCACAAATAATACTTCTGTGTATTATCATGACATATTCAGAAACTTCCATGTATTTGTTCCTATATTTAATGCATGACAATCATCAATTACGAGGTGTTAACGAGACGAGGAAGTGAAACCTACAAAATAATAAATAAGCAGCAGTACATAATGGCTTATTATGGTAGCAGAGCAGCAATGCCCTGCATACGAGCAGCTAGAAATGTTGAGATTAGCTTCTTAGATCCACTACAGTAGTTCACCCATGCTCCCACTAAGTTGCGCCTGTTACAAAGGTTACATCTTGCTCACACTCTGCACTCCAGACACAAGGACCAGTCAAAGAAGGGTGGTGACCTGGTAGGCCCCATAAGCGAGTTTGGTATCTCGCGCACCCAATGAATCATGGGATTTGTCAAAGGTCATTCGGGATAAACAAAGAATCTGTTCGAGATTTTATCCCATCTTCAAACTATTGAAACATTTTCTTTGGCATCAACACAAGGTGAAGAACAAGAATGTATTTCACAAATTTCAGAGGGGTCGGATACTTTCTCATGCACGTTATATTTTAATACCCACACTGCATGTCTGTCCTCTTCCGATTCTGCGGTTTACTAAATAAAGGATATTTATTGACAACACTGTGTTACCCAATGAGTTGGAGATGTTGCAAGGCATAGTGCTCTCGATCAATGGTCTAGTAGAGAGGAAATAAGGTTAATTTACACAAGAAAGCTATTTTGAAGGTGAAGGGAATCAGGTTGAGTCTGGCTTCACCTGCCAAATCACTGCAGGTCATCACTGAGTAACCACCTGGCTGCCTGGCTCCAGCAGCAACTATCCCCACCGCGGCCAAAGTCAGGCAGCAACTATCCCCACTGGAGAGGCTGCGAACACCACCCCCTGCAAGCATGTGTCAACAGCTACCTATCTCCGCACGCAGGTCGTTGGGTCTAAAGTCAACGAGGCAAAGCGGGGAGACCTGTGACTTGGGTGAAACAACCGCTATGCAGGACATTTTGATGCACCCACTGAGGTGGGTTCCCTACAACGCAAATCTTGCCTGTGCCAACATGCTGATGCTGAAAAATACTCTTTATGTTGGGATAACTATTACATTTAGTCTAAGTGGCTCCCATGAGAGTGGAAAAGAGGAAGAAAATGGTAAGTTTATGTAGCAGTTAAGTCTCTGGGAGCTGAGCTCATTCTCCACCTCTGTGAGCTCCTACTGATTGCTTGCCTTCATGGTTAAATATTTACTCTGCTGCAGCAGCCACCAGCCAGTAGCTATTAATCATAAGTCCTGTGTGATTAGCCCAACTAATATTCTTCCACAACTTGACTAGCTCTAAGCTAATTGTAGCAAATAACTGATGTCAGGAGACTCGTGACTACGTTTTGTACTCCACAACTTTACTTATACATGTAGATGCAGAATTCATTCAGAAGTCAACAAACGTGCATACAGCCCATGGCCGTGGACTAGTATAGTAAGAGTTGAAAACCCCCAAAATACTTTTCAGTGGAGGCCCTGATCCCTTCTCTTTCTCCCTCATCACTCACCCCTCTCCCCTGCCCGCCCTCTGCGGCAATGGCGGTCCCGTCTACCCGTCCCTCCGGGTCCATCCCCTCCACCGCCGCTGCGGTAACTCACCCTCACGGCCTTCTTGGAGGAGATCTTCTCCACCAGCCCATCGAAACTCATGGTGCCCACCATGATGAACACCGACTGCACCCCACATCCCCACCCGCAGCGAGCAGGCAGGCAGGCAGGGCGACTGAGCCAAAGTGGGCAGAGGGAGGGAGGGAGAGTCGGGTTGCAGGGTGGCCGAGCAGTTTGCATGGAGTCTAAGCAACTCACACATACACACACACACAATGCAAACTGGTCCAATCGTCAAGTCAACGGGATCTAAACCACAGCTAACAATGAATTACCTCTGGAGGAAGGAACTGCAGATGCTGCTTTTTATGGATGGAGGGAGGGAATGAGGATAGGGGAAAGGAGAGTAAGGGGGAGGTGAGGGAGGGATTGGGGAGGGGGAGAGGGGAAAGAAGAGGGAGGGTAATGAGGAGGGGGAGGGAGTGCTGGGGGATGAGGGGAAATGAGCCGTGCCCGCGCAGTTGGGAGCTATGCATGAGTGGTGCAATATTGCGTTGGGGAGACGGGTTGCATTGGGGGAAATGGGTGAGTGGTGGAATATTGCATTGGGGAACGGGTCGTGTTGGGGGACCAGGCCTCCCGTGTCAATAAATACAAATCTGACAGAGGCGCCCTTGTCCACCAGAAGTTTCAATGGTGGGTGTAGGGGCATGGAGATGGTCTACCAGGATTGAAACTATTAATCTGAACCAAATATCATGTTCCTCATTTTTGTTTTCAATTTATTATTTTTTTTATAGAAATGATAATCAAGTAGACTTTCAAAAGATACCTTTTGCGCCAGCTCTTCAAAATTGATCATGTTTTCTCAGGATTTTTAAATATTAGGAAATTCTACTTGTGCAACAAATAAAACAGAATCATTCCTTGATCAAGTAATCTCAGCTGGTGACACACAAATTATGTGACACAAGAGCCGGCATATGGAGGTCAAATTGCGGTCAGTATATTAATATATGTTGTCCCTGCCAGACAATTTGTAACTTACCTATACTCTTCGTGAGTAAAGCATTCATGCAAATCCTGTGCGGACATTCCAGAAGCAGAATTATTTGTCTGCAGCAAGGAAGTAAATTGAATATCCAAATTAGTTTGTTATGTTGATGAAAAGGTAACTTGGATACAATGCATACAAAACACGAATAATCTCACCGATTGTTTTTCCCTTACAAACAAGAAGCAAAAACCACTCTGATTAGGCAACAGCCATTACTGAATAATTCAACGTGGCAATTATAAAGTGAACAGGTTTTAAATATAGGGGGTTACACAAAAAGCTGGAGATACTCAGCGGGTGCAGCAGCATCTAAGGTGCGAAGGAGATAGGCGACGTTTCGGGTCCGGGCACTTTCCCTTGCAACCGCAAGAAATGCAACACTTGTCCCTTCACCTCCCCCCTCCACTCCTTTCAGGGACCCAAGCAGTCCTTCCAGGTCCGACAGAGGTTCACCTGCACCTCCTCCAACCTCATCTACTGCATCCGCTGCTCCAGATGCCAGATGATCTATATCGGTGAGACCAAGCGGAGGCTTGGCGATCGTTTCGCCGAACACCTCCGCTCGGTCCGCAAAAACCAACCCGACCTCCCGGTCGCTCAGCACTTCAACTCCCCCTCCCATTCCGTATCCGACCTCTCGGTCCTGGGCCTCCTCCATGGCCAGAGTGAGCAACACCGCAAGTTGGAGGAACAGCACCTCATATTCTGCTTGGGGAGTCTGCATCCTTTGGGCTTGAACATTGAATTTTCTCAATTCTGTTAACCCCTGCTGTCTCCTCCCCCTCCCACCTCTCCCTCAGCCCTCGGGCCCTGGCATTCCCTCTATCTCCATCTCCCTCCCCCACCCTAGTCGCACTAGCTTCTCATTTTCACACCACAAACAGCTTACAATGGCTTGTTCCCTTTATCATTGATACTTTTTTGCATATCTTTCACTCATTGTTCTTTATCTCTCCACATCACCGTCTATATCTCTCGTTTCCCTGATCCCTGACCAGTCTGAAGAAGGGTCTCGACCCGAAACGTCGCCTATCTCCTTCGCTCCTTAGATGCTGCTGCACCCGCTGAGTTTCTCCAGCTTTTTGTGTAACCCTTGATTCTCCAGCATCTGCAGTTTATTCGTTAACAGGTTTTAAATATAACTAGACCAGGTGCGGACCCGTTGGCCCCGTCCCCCAAGGCTATATTCCACCACTGACCCTTAGCCCCCAACTGCACAAGCGTGGCTGAGGGGTTCCCGTTGTGATGCCAGAGATCTCCGTTGTGACGCAAGCCACGGCAACCCTCCCCAACTGCGCCTTGCCATCCCTCTTCCTACCCCTATCCTCCTCCATTCCCCCTCATCCCCAGCACTACCACCGCTTCACTCTCTCTCCCTCTTCATTCCTCTCCTCCTCCGCTCCATCCCACTCCTTTCCAGAACCTCAGTCACTCCCTCCATAACCCCTCTGCCCTCCCTACCCCCATCCTCTCCCTCTACTCGCCCACTCCTTACCTCCCGCTATCCCACCCCCCAAAATGAAAATTGCGATGTTGTTTTTAAATAAAACCTCCCCATTATCTCCCCCCCCTCCCCATAGCAAATTTTCTTTAACACCTAAACACAATGTAAGCTGTTAATGAAAACGGAAGAATTTGATTAAAACGCCTTTTCGAAATCGCGATTTTTAATGTAAATGAGATTCGGGATCCCATTGTGACGTCAAACTTGGCTGACGGGCAGGGCAAGTGGAAAAGGTGTTCGAAAAGTGTTTTTTGTAAAGTTGAAAATGTCAATAACTTGTAAAATATAACATCAATCCAAACGAACCTTGTTTCTTTTACATCCCAGGACAATGGTGAGTAAGGTGGGCCAAAAATTGTAGCGCTATCGTGTACCGTTTTGGCGGGGTTTTGGAATATCACATGCATCCATGCAAAGAAACAAGATGAGAGTCCCCCAAAGCAATATTCCACCACTGACCCATCGCCCCCAAATGCGCAGGCGCGGCTGAGGGATTCCCGTTGTGACGCCAGAGATCCCCGTTGAGACACGAGTCACAGCAACCCTCCCCTAACTGCGCCTCGCCATCCCTATCCTCCTCCATTCCCCTCATCCCCAGCACTCCCTTCCCTTCTCTTAACCCTCACTCTTCTTTCCCATCTCCTCCACCCCTCCCTCGCCTCTCCCTCCCTCTTTTCCCCTACCCTGTCACTCCCTCCCTCCTTCCATAACCCCTCTCCTCTATCTCCCTGCTCCCCCACTCCTCACCTCCCCTATCCCATTCCCTCACTCGCCCTCCTCACCGCCCTCCTTACCCTCCATCCCCACTCCCCCTCCTCTCTATCGCCCCTCCTCCACTCTCCCTCCTCACTTCCCCCACCCTCTCCCCTCCCTACCCCCCCTCCTCTCCCTCGTCATTGTGACATCAATATAACATGGCTGACGGGCAGGGCAAGTGGAAAAGTGGTTTGAAAAGTGATTTTTGTAAAGTTTAAAACGTCAATAACTTGTAAAATATACCCTCAAAACTTGTTTCATTTGCATCCCAGGACAATGGCGAGGAATGTGGGCCAAACATTGTAGCGCTATCATGTACCATTTTTGGGATATCACATCCACGCACGCAAACAAACAAGATGAGAGCTTTAGTAATATATAGATATAGATAGATAGCTATTTTTGTGAAATATTTCATACCTCACTTGTTAGAAAGAGGTGCAGAATTTCCATGAGCTTCTCAAAGTCTTGGACATTGTTATCAGATGACAAAATTCTGAAATGACAATATATAATATTGTATTAGATCATTAGATAAAGACAAAATATTAAATATGAAGTCTGTTCAAGAATTTTGATTCTATTGTGCGTTTTGCACCCCATATTTCCATCCACTGAACATACAAAAAATCTTTCATTTATTTCATCTCAAATTTGTGCTGTTGAGTTGCTGAATTCACAAATTATGTAGTTCTCTGTTGATTACCATATCATCAATGTTTGTAATTATGAAAATCCTGATCAGTTGTAGAAAGTATTATGGAAAGAAACACACATTACATTTTGCATCTTTCTTGACCTCAGGACATCACAAAGTGCTTTATACTAAATTCAATATTTTTGAAATCTAGTCACTGTTGCCCTGTGGGAATCATTATGAGCACAGCATGTCCAACCAAGAGCAGGTGGCAATATAGATTGAAAATAGTTGAGATTCAGACCCGATCTCTGTGTGCTTTACTAGCAATACTGAACATGTCCATTATTTTCCTACCTTATCCCGTCCTTGAAATGATCTGCCACTAGAGATTAACCCGAATTTAGAGGCCTTTAATGACAACATGCCTTTTGAAACATCAGCTGGACTACATCGACTAATGCCTTTATCCTGCCACAGGAATAGTTAAATGTGATTTTCCCTTCATAAGATTACACTCACTAGCTAAATCATCTTGTGATTTTCAAATAACTGGCTGGCATTTCTCAAGGACATTTGCAAAACAATCCTATACGTGGAGGGAAATAGACTGTAGATGCTTCGGGTCAGAACTCTTTATCAAGATTGAAAGAGTAGAGCAGAGGTTGCCAGTGTAAAGAGATGAGAGGGAGGAGTGGGGCAAGAAATCTAAAATGAACTGGTTCCTGGTTGGTTCCACAATGTATTTTCTAGGAAACTACTTAACATACATTACATGAATTTTTCCTCAAACCTACTTTGCCAATTGTATTTGAATATAGACTGGAAAAACCATCCCCATAATCATCTACTGTAAAATTGAATTATATTTGTTGGAATACAAGTCTAGCTCTGGGATAAGCGGTTGCTGGACACTTTAATTTCCCACACAGCCTTTGCCGAGGGCCGCCAGCAAAAGTCTCCGTTCGGCACGGCCTGTGGACTTAGGGAGCCGCAGACTCCGGTAGGAAGTGGCCGAATCTGACGTCCAAGCCGCTGAGGTTGTTCTCCCTTTCCGACGTCGGAGTTCCATCATCCCGGCGAGAGGGTCTGAACATCGGGCCACCCTTAGTAGCGACTGCGGAAGGCTGCGGGGGGCTCGGGAGGCCCGGACCACGGTGTACATCAAAGAGGAGGATGACTGAACTTTGGGCCTTCCCTCACAGCAGGAGACTTTGATTCTGCTGTGCAGGGGATGTTTATGTTAAAATACTATCGTGTTTTGTTCTCTTTTATTCGTATGGCTGTATGGTGACCCCAAAATTTACTGTTCCAATAGGTGCATGTGACAATAAATGTCTCTTGTTGTCTCTTGACCATTCTGTCCTCGGTCTCCTCCAGACGACCATTCTGTCCTCGGTCTCCTCCATTCTTAGCGCAAAGCTAACGTCAAATTGGAGGAACAGCATCTCATATTTTGCTGGGGCAGCTTACAGCCCAATGGTATGAATATTGATTTCTCTCATTTCAGGATGCCCCTGCATTCCCTCTCTCTATCTATCCCTCCCCCACCCAAGTCGCACTAGCTTCTCATTTTCACCCTACAAACAGCTTACAATGTCCCGTTTCCTTTATCGTCATTACTTTTTTTGCATATCTTTCATTCATTGTTCTTTATCTCTCCACATCACTGTCTATATCTCTCGTTTCACTTATCCCTAACCAGTCTGAAGAAGGGTCTCGACCCGAAACGTCACCCATTCCTTCTCTCCAGTGATGCTGCCTGCCCCACTGAGTTACTCCAGCTTTTTGTGTCTGTCTTCAGTTTAAACCAGCATCTGCAATTCCTTCTTACACCATAAATTAATCTAATTTATTTTCTTTCCTGTGAGCGTTTTTGGAGTAAGCGGCCACAGCTGTGGTTTGGGAACACAATAAATCCATACAACAC